>JARDYH010000004.1:64002500-65252500 GCA_029215795.1 Anniella stebbinsi | reverse complement strand
GTTAGCTACCTTCTGCTTATGTAACATCTACTAATTAATTATTCCCAATGTAATTTGATCCCTTTTTGCATTGGTTTCTTGCATCCCACATTCCATACTGGAGATAATTATTCCATAGCGCAGGCTTCCCCAACCTGGTGCCTTTCAGATGTTTTGGACTTCAGCTCCCATCAGGTAAAAAACAGCAACTCTGAACCGCATTGGTTATTTGTGTTGGTTATTTCGGCTGAATAACCCCCATGGTATAAAAAAGTCTCGACAGACAACACAATGACCCACCATTGACTATTTAACCCAACGTTGGTTGTGTTGTCTGAACCCAGTCAGTGGCAGAAACATTTTTAATAGGGACACTAACAGTGGAAAATAGTGGAAAAACACAAGAAACGAGGAACTGGATAGGCATTGAATAAAGGGAGATAATAGTATTGCTTGTATTATAATCTTAAAAACAAGATTACAGTGAAGAATTCTTTCAGGTTTTTGTATTGAAAGGTAAGCATCCCATTTTCCATTCAGAGGCACAAAGGAGCTAGGTCAGGGCTGTAACTAAAGGAAGGATTGGAACAGTGTCCTGTACATAAGATACTACCTTTCCTCGCTCGTATCCCACTGTATGATCTAGCGTAGAGCACTCTTGACTCTACCATCACTAGGGTTCAGAGAAGTAAAGCATAAAACACCAGTGTGCATTGGCTGGCTACTCAAGACCTTTAAAAACTCTCTCCTGCAAGATTGCCAAAGCCTGAACAGATGTATGAATGCATTTTAAGACCTTTCCATTACAGCTCAATTTAGAGACCAGGGGGTGTCTTGATGGCATTGCTTTGCCACCCCTTCATTCATTTTCTTACAAATTGCTAAAAAAAACTAAGGAAGGGAAGGGATAGGTCCTGGAGAGGTTTTACTGCCCCCCCATCCCAATTTGAGGACTTCTCTTCCATCTGAACTGCTGCACCTATCCTTCTGAAACATTGTAGGTTTATTATTTAGGGACACCACTAGGCTGTCTGTCATTTTCAGAACAATGCTTGACAAGGAACATAGGGAGATGAGCCCAGCTTCTTTTGGAGACTCAGAAAATGTAATGGCTGCTTTGCACTAAATATCCTGCAAGCTATTGTTCTGAAATTTCCCAGGCTTGATACTCTCAGAAGGGGCAACTATCTCTGCAATTTTTAGCCAGTTTTACCAAGAAATAAAAGTGATCAGCCATTCCCTAATATATATTAGCATAAAGCCTCGATGCACTTGATTTTCTGACATTGGGGAGGCGTAATCCCCTCCCCAAAGGGTTGCTATGCTGCCCGTCATGCAATTTTGACAAAGAAAAAAACACATATAGCCATTCCTGGACTTCCCATAATAATCAATGGGAAGCACAAAGCCTCAGGTTTCTGACCCTCAATTCGGGTTCAGTACCAAATCAAAGCACATGGACTCTCAATTGGTCAAAACTGGATCAGGGCATTTTCTGAAGCATCAAATTGGGGTTTGAGTCTAAGCTGTGGGTCTAGTACACTAGAAACTTACTGTAAGTAGTTCTGGTCACATCGCCATTTTATATTCTTTTAAGGTAGAGTTCAAAATGACTAAGGGTTAATATAGACTTCAACATAGACTTTTAACCTAAATAAACAAAATGCTGACTTGTTTCATTTTATTTGTCAGCAAACTTAGCTGTGCCTAGGATTTCTTTTGGTCAATGGAAGATGGTGGTGTAAAACAGCATTTTTTAAAGTTTACTACACGTTTGTAATTCTCAATTAGAGACAGTGTAAGCAAGTATAATTACACAATCAAAGATTGTAAGCAGCACAGTGATTGCTGTAATTACAAACCCAAATTGCTTACTGAAATATGTCTTTAAACCTGAGCTTGTAGAGGAAACAGGATTGCAGGCAGGAATAAGTGTTCAGTAAAGGCATTGCAGGAGACCATATTGGATGGGGATGATGGGAGTTGCAGTCCAACAGACGGGGACATTTGGAGAAGGCAGCTGTAGACATACACATTCCTCAACAGTCCACGGGGGCATAAACTGACAATGAGTCTCCGGTTGACAGGGAGGTATTTAAAAGGATAAATTGTACCTTAGCTGACGCTACACTCCCCAGGAAGACATCAGTGCCACCATGGCAAAATGAATTAGTACACATTAAATCCATGCATAATTTTACTGCACAAACATCTGAAAAGGAAAATGTGGAGGCGATAGAATGCAAGGAAAAATGCAAAAAATTATAAAAAGGAATAAAGAAGTTTCAACTCCAGCAGAATGAGAAAAAATCTGTAAGCTTCTAGTAGTCCAGCTCTATGTAGAAGGGCACGTAAGTGATTTGTAGAGATGAGTTTTGATTAAAGAAAGGTGAGGATGCAGTCAGCAGGGCTAGGTCACTTTGAGCATAGGACTATTTCATCTGCACAACAAAACTATTGCATCTTGGTCAATTGTGCCACTTGGGAGTCTTGTCTGCACTCCCAAGTATTAGATGAAACTATTCAGCTTGCAAAAGCTGCTTATGCATTCCAGTCATAAATACACAAATTTTGTGACTCTGCTTCTGTAGAAAATAGAGCAACTAGGGCTAGGAGCCAGATGATACAGTCTTTCCTGTTGTGTTATTATAACACATTTTATCCTGAGGTAAGCCACCATAGGCATTTTATTAAAAGGTGAAATATAAATTTTCATTATAAATATATTCACTGCATCATGTGAAATAAAGGGAAGTGTTTCTACTTATGTAGTTACAAAGGCACAAGGCTTTTCTCATTTTCCTGAGAAGGATCACTTCCTGTGCTTAAGTTTAATACAGAATATTAAAAACCAGTTTAAGCAGTTCAAGTCATCCAATGCAGGGGTTTCAAGTTTGTGTGCCATGAGAAGA
Organism: Anniella stebbinsi; assembly: GCA_029215795.1. Taxonomy (NCBI): domain Eukaryota; kingdom Metazoa; phylum Chordata; class Lepidosauria; order Squamata; family Anniellidae; genus Anniella; species Anniella stebbinsi. Next base: position 65,249,609 of record JARDYH010000004.1, on the reverse strand, counting down.
ATTCTATCGATTCCTTTTTGTTATTATTATCTGAGTTCTACTGAAGAGTATTGACCCACCTTTTTAGGTATCAAGAGAATACTCACTTACCAGGGGCATTGTTAGGGATGGGCCCACTTGGACAAGGGCCCTGGATCATCTTCAGCTGTGCCCCAGATCTTCTGAGCAGCCCCAATTGCAATCATCTGCCTTAATACAAGTCTGTTTCTTCTCTCTGAGCTCAGTAGCCTTGCAGTTACTAAGGTGGCCTCAAGTTTACCCACCTACTGGATAGCTGCTGGAGGGCTTCCTACCAGTCTTCTAAAGCCTCCAGCCCAACAGCGAAAGAAATTAGCATTTGCACCAATACCCTATTTAACCTGTTCCAATCCTAGGGAGGAAAAAAAATCCTCTACCCTTCTTCCAAAGTCCCTGGATTTACACTGGACAGGAATAGTCTTGATTTCTTTCCAGGAGGCACTTACAAGTCTTAGGATTTATATACAAAAGCAACCATTACAAACTGAAAGGTATTTTGTTGTTTTTAATGTTTGTTCATTCTTTTATGCGACCAAATGTTTTTGTTGCATGATCATGTCACCATCACACTGTTCACAATACAGAGATGGGGAAACCCAACTTCTGAATATGCTACACCGTGAAAAAGCTTTGAACCCTGATCTGTGGTTGCATCACAATTTTTGGATTGGCTATCTGGTAGACACTTCCTCAAACTTACTGTGTTCTATTTACTCAACTTGATTCTTACTTTTAAACAGACAAGGTATACCTTGGTCCCTGCTGTTCTCTGCATGAGAGGCACTCTGCAACCTCAGTGATAAAAGCTAACCTTATAGGAGTGTTTGCGTATTAAGTAATCCAGGCTCAATGCAAAGGGTTGGACCATCCAAACCTATGCTTTTGTTGTAATGTTTTAATGACACCCCAGTCCCAAATATTTTAAATTTCAATGGGACTTACTTCCAAGAGAGTAGCCTTAGGATTGCAATCTAAGTACGTAAACAGACTACAAAGCAGGAACGGGGAAAAATACCACCATATTGCAGTACTTGGTGCTATCCTATAGTACTTGCTTGCTTCTGAATAGTTATAAATGTAATCAAATATTATACTCAGCCATGGCTGTGAGCCTATTCTCACAGGAGATACCATCTCCTAAGGAAGAGGAAATAGCCACTTTATTAACAGGTCCACTTAGCTACTTAAGTAGATGTCTTTGCTTCCATCTCATTCACAGTACTGGTTTGAAGGGCTTAATGGAGGTGGGAAACCTGTGTCTGGACTGTAGCACTCTGGACTGCTGAGGGACTACTAAGCAGTGGAAAAGTTCAGACTCAGGCTTGCCACCTCCTATTTATGAGTTAGAATGAGTCTGGAGTGGAGCATCAACATAGGATGAATTACTTGCCTAGGTCAGCAATATCCAGACTGGGGAAACTTGGATTGAGTATGCCACACTTAACTGAGAAGTACAGGCACAAACACAGGGCCGGCAAGCAGTCAAACTGAGGGAACTACACTGGCTTGTGTACCTGTGCTGAAAAACTGTTTGAAAATCAGGCTCTCAAGCAAACCGAAGGATGGCACATCGAAGGAAGCAGAAAAACAAAGTGAAGAGTTTGCCTTTCTCAGGTGCAGCTTCCAAAAAGGAATATTAATATTTATATATATTTCTTCCTATCAAGTAAATTACAATGTGTATGATTTGCAGTTGTTTAAACAGTTTGGCTCTACCAGGAAAACAAATTGAGACAACACCCTTGATCCAAATGAAGCCACCTACTCAAGCAGGGACAAGCCATTTCTAATATTCCCACCACCTCCCAGCAGATGAAAGTATTATTGGCACTGCTATAAACACATCCTCTGCCCCAAACCTGCTTCTCTCAACTACACTGCCTCCCTACATGCACTAGATGGGACTCCAGAGATCTCCCTTTCCTATATCAGCAAGGACAACGGTGTACACCAAATATGTATTCTCCTCTCATCTGTACCACCATGAAATTGCTTTCTTTCTTAGAAGCTAGCAGAAAATGAGTGCTATTCTTTCCTTTTGGGATAAGGGTGGGGACATAGCAGAAAAAGCTACCCTTCTAGTTTTGAAACAGAGTAGCTAGCCATGCCCAGTACACAAAAGCCTGACAAGCAGCACTGAACACCAATCAATGCTGACACTGATATTTTGCCAAAGGTTGTTCAACTGGTCCAGGTCTCAAAGTCAACTACTCTGAATTGACATAGCACCTTCCAAACCAACTGGTAATTGAAGCAACCCAAAAGACTTAGGGAAGCCATATTGCCAGATCTTGAGAGCAGTAAAAACAAACAAACCATGCTGCCACCTGGAGGAGAAGGGAAGAACTGCAGATTACAAGCCATATAAAAAAATAGTTTATCTCTTCTATGCCTGGTTGACTGAAGAGCAGGAACCTCGTCCTTGGGCAGACATACTAGCTTTGAGTTTTGAGATTTTTCTCATTGAATGTCATTGAAGCAATTCCTCCCAGCAGATGGGTCTAGAAAAAACTTCCCTTTCCAGCCACAAGTCATAATTCATTTGGAAATCCTCAGGTAACTCCACACGCTGGCCCAGAACACTTTGCAAACAGTTATCTACAGGCAGAAAATCAGGGTTGTTATGTGCCCGGTCATAACGTCGAGAGTTGAAACGCTCTATGCTGGCACGCAGAGCACACTCTTCAGCCTGGAAGTCCCACGGACGTGCATCCAGATCTGTAGAAGTCATGAAATGGACAATCAATCCCAATCATACCCCCACCTTGAAAAACTGCAATCTTTTGCTAGACATGCAAACACCTGTTCTAGAAACAGAAGGTTTTCAGCTTTCATAGCAGAACAGAAACATATTGAGAAGACAACACAAAAAGGCATAGTTTCCAAGGTTGAGATGCAACAGTGGGTTATCAATACACCCACAGAATGCAATATTCAGTGTAACACAACAGAGAGGACAAGGAGCTTTTCATAGTCTAAACAAGGATTTCTTTCATGTTTGAAACCTAATGATCTTCTCAGTCACCAGCTATTGGTAAATGGGCTACTAACCTGCTGTCATACAGACACTTCAGTATTACGGCATTCCTACTTAACAGATCTTTAAGAAATTGTGAGATGTATGTGTACACTTGGGAACTTGCATCAGACCCCTCTTCATCTATACATATCTCATCCTGTGATGTGGAATATGCTGACATATATGGGGTTATTCCATTTTGTCCTTCATAACCAGCCTAGCTGCAGAGTAGGCTTAAGCTGAGATGCAGCAACTTGCTCAAGGCTACCCAATGTAGTTCACAGCCAAGGGAGGATTTCAACCTTAATTTCCCTGGTCCAAGAATAGCATTCTAGCTAATGCACCACACTTACATAGCACAATATGCACACTTAGAGAGTGAAATATGCTGTTATGGCTCATTTAGAGGGGGAAACACCTTCCATAAGTGAATGAAAGAGTGAACAAATAAAACCGTATAAATCAAGGTTAAATGGGATGGCCACATTGGTTCCTAACAGTTATTGATGTGAACTCCTAACAGGTAGACAGGTGCTTCAAGGGAACTGGCTTGACATAACAACTGGAGGTTGTTATGGTACAACTGAAGGTTCATGGAAGGTTTGGGATGGGGTGACTGAGGTAGGAAAAGACAAAGAGACAGATTCAGGACATACCATTGCCATATGCCCAGTCATCATTGAGCCGATGCCGAACTTTTTGGTAGATTGCTGACATAGTCTTCATGTTGCTCTTCCTCCACTGTCGTCCCAGATACTTTGTCTGCACCTTCAGAAGCTTCAGTACATAGAGCTGCATCATGGCTTGCTTCACCTTAAGGGCTCGTTTCAGAATGGGAGCAGACTTGAACACAACCAGCATCTAGGAAGATAAGTTAAAAGGAGGTCATTTTCTCAAAGCAGCACCTGTACTTCCATTACTAACCATTGGCCCAAGACCAAGATTACGGTAAATGCTCAATAAGGACTTTATAGTGCTAGGAACAGCAGATACAGCGGTACATACTGTGATGTAGGCTAACGGAGGTACTCCTACTCACCATGGTCCTAGAGTGTTTCCACTTTGTTAACTTATTCAGTATCCTAAGTAGATTAATGCAGGAAAACAGGTTCCGCCAGCAAAATTGATTGTTGTCTCCAGCTTCCTATAGGATAAACCAAAACAAAGGAAAGATGAGCAAGGAAGGAAAGACAATATGAAGTGCCCCTTATTGACAATGTCATATCCATCCTGTAACTTTGCATGTCCATGTCAAAGTAAAGGGTATGTATGAGCAGCTTCGCTCACCAGACTCTCAGCAGTCAGCTCAGGTAGCTCATGCACCACACAGTAGGGATAATCCAAAACAGAGATACTGAAATATATAAGAACATCAAAAAGGGATCAGAATGGATGACCCATCTAGTCAAGTATGCCATCTCCAAGAATGGTTGGCATTGTCTGGTTCAAACGTGAGAAACATGATGAGTATGATGTGCCCCCTCCAACCCGATATTCAGCTTTCAGCTATCAATACACTTAATGTTTGCACAACTTCTCAAATATGCTTAACCTGGACATGTAGTTAATGCCAAGAAAAAGAAGCAGATCACCCAATCACTTAGTAATCTTTCAGCCCCACGAAGAAATGTATCTGTGAAGTCCAGTGTTACTCATGACCTTATGATATCTCTATGAGCCAGAACTTAATATGTGATCAAACAACACATTGCTAAGCTATCTACTTAACAGAAAACAAATGGCAATGTTGGAGATGGAAGCTTCCTCAACAGGTTCTTGTTAGTGGTATGAAACATTTTTCCTGCAAGTTAAATTCTGGAGGATGACCAGGCATCCTGAAAAACTGCAATTATAGAAAATAATATTTTCTGTCATGGCATTTCAGGATACAGGTGTGCAAGTGATGTTCCCACCTACCTGTTCTTGGCTGTGATATATGACATGATGTTCTGATTGAAGAATTTCAATATAAGTGGGATGCAATTGGCAAACACAAGGTGCTGGGCCATGTATTCAAACTGGTGCAGGGAATAGAAACGATAGGATGTATTTAGCAAGCAAATTCCAGATTCACTTCAATCCCTACTTCTAGTGCTGCTGACTCAGACCAGCCCATGCTTACCTGATAGACATGATTTAACTTAAAATGTTTGAGCAGCAGCAGCAGAACAGCAGAAATGGCTTTTACGATAATCTCTTTGTGCCTATTCACATCAACTCCCAATTTCATACTCTGCAGTACAGTCGTTCTGGAAGTCAAAGCAGCAATATTAGAGTTTGCAGCCTCTGAAGGTGACAGTGGTGGGGCAGATCTCTATTATACTTTATTGCACCTCATTTAAGTAGCACTTATGGTCTGTGCCATTTTCAGCTTAACAGCCCCATGAAGAAAATCACTATTTTTCCTAGTTTTACATCTGGATAATCAAGACAGAGATGACTCCTCAATAGTTTTCTCCAAGCCCTTTCCAATTCTGTTTAATGAGTAAATATAACGAAGAATTGAACAAGCTGTGAGCGGCTTCATGTGCTCACAAAACCAGTCCAGACTGTGCTGTGGAGGAAAAGCCTAAAAGAACCAAGTACTACTCTGAACACACTAGATGCAGTGTGGTAGAATCTAGCCCAGACCTGCTGAATATTATGAAATCTTTGTTGCTCCAGACATATTCTTTTTTTTTTATATTTCATCTGAAGAACGGTGCATGTATTAACTATATATTAAATTCAAGGAAAGAAGCCTTCTACTGAAGTACAAGCATTACCAATGTAACTGTTGTGGATGGAGATTGTTAATTATTAGCCTAACTCCACCCTATATACTTAAGGGGTCTGCCATTTCTAAAGTGGACCAGTTTCAAGCAGCATTTCCAAGTCCAATCTGAAGTGTCTATCTAGAAACTCTTCCATTCCCTGTTGCTAAATCCTCTAATTCACACATCTAATGTGCACATCTATTTTGCAAGGTTTAATAAAAGCAAGTGGTTCATCATCTAAAAAGCATCCAGAAACTTCAGCTAGTTCAAAATGCAATAGCCAGATTGGATTCTGCCCATTTTACTGATTTCATTATGCCAGTTTTGATGCCTCTGCACTAGCTTCCAGTTTGTTTCAGGGTGCAATTCAAAGTGCTGGTTCTTAATTACAAAGCCCTGAATGGTTTGGGACCAGGATATCCCTCTTCCCATGTGAATCTGCTTGCCACCTTTTCAGTACTGGAGGCCTCTGCTATACACCCCACCACTTTCAGAAGCATGGTTGGTTAGGATGTGAGACAGGGCCTTTTCTATTGTAGCACTCAGATTATGGAACTCCTTCTGAGGGGAGGTACAACTGGCTCCCTCTCTTTTAGCTTCATATGTGCTGCTAAGACCTTTGTATTCAATTGACCTTTCAATGTGGTTTAATGTTTTTATCTCTCTTTTAAACTTGTTTTAACCTGCTCTTATTATATGACACTGGTTTTAGAAATTTGGGGGGTGTTTTTATTACTGCATTCATTGTTTCAATGCGTTTTAGTAATTTTGTAACCCTCTTTGGATTTATTTATAAAGAAAAGTGGAATAGAAATGTCTAAATAAACAAATGAAACAGTCTGCTCACTCAATACCCTATCAGAGAAAGTTAAGTCAACAGCAATTCACTGTCTTCTCCTTTCATTCACTATATGCACCACTTGCTATCCCCCTATGTATGAGACTCACGGCATCTCCTCTGGCAAAACATCTGCTAGGATGTTAATGGAATCAGTCTTGGCTTTGGAGGTGGGTGCTGCAGCTAGCAGAATCTTCAGCAAGGCAATCTGTGAATCAAAGTTTAGTTATGTAAGATAGAGAAGACTTTCTGAAGTGCCCAAGTTTAGGAAAGAAGAGAGGGCAACTCAGACACAGATAATGGCAGGAGATGAACATGAAACATCAAAGGACACAATTTGTTATATATTGGCAAGCAAATATCAGAGTAGAAGTTTGCACAAACCAGCAATGAAATGCAAACAGGGACTAGATATTCCATCCATCTTGAAGATGGGACTAAGGATAGACTGCAACATAATTAAGGAAAACAGAAGAAAAAAGGGACTTTAGGAATGAATATACGTAGGAGAAGAATATAACTCACCATGTACTGGGGCAGGCTAGGAAGTAGCCCCTGGTACAAGATTTCCACAGGAACTTGCTCAACCTCCTCTTCTCCCTATTAACACAAGAGCATTATAACATCCTTTTCAACTTGAAATGCATGCCAAATTGGCCTGTATATTTTGATCACAGTTCATTCTTCCAGAACATGGGCAAAACTTCAACACATGTGATCTTCCAGAGGCAGACTGAATAATTGCACAGCCTCATGCCATAGCAGTTGGATCTAGAGTGTCTCTTTGGTGAACAGAAGAACTCATTCTGTTTGGGGAATGTACTGAGATCCAGGGGGAGCCTCCACTGGAGGAAAGTGGGGAGGGGAAAAACAACTGTCATCAATTCCTCCTTTTCCCTTGTTCAGCCTCCCACACTTTTCAGGGGACAGGAAGAATTGGCAAAAATCACCTCCCTGTCTCTTTCCTCCAGCAGGAAGATTCTATGAGTGGAGAACATTGGATCCACCCCAGGAAATCTGATTTGTAGGGTGGGAAATAGATGAGAACAACTCCCTGATCAGCAGACTGATAAAAGTGCAAGTGAGCCATGCATACCCCATAAAGAATGAACCTGGTATAAATGATGGAGCATGATGGAGAACTTCAGCTATTGTGCGGTATAGAAATGTAATAAATAAATAAATAAGCAGATGGTAAAGTCACCAAATGTCCAATCCAAGTAAGATTTAGAGTGTAATCCTATGCACGTTTAGACAGGAAAAAAAATCCTACAACTCTCAGCATTCCCCATCCAGTATGGCTGGTTGAGGAATGCTGACAGTTGTAGGACTTTTCCTGTCTAAACATGCATCAGATTGCACCCTTAGACTTCCTTCCCTTCCTTTACCCTCTGCTTTTTCATACCAGTGATTCTTTTTCACTGTGAATTTCCTTTGCATTAGGCATTCTTCCTATGATACTTACCCCTGACAAGGGGGAGCGCAAGTACTCTTCTTCCATTTGTACTTGAATCTCTGCAATAGATGTATACTTGTGCTATAAAGTGATACAGGAAAGGAAGTTAACCTCCAAATATTGACAGCACATTAGATTCAAACTGGTTATCTGCCTGGGTTTATATTTTTTTTAGACTGGAGAAGCAGCAACAGATTGGGCAAGATTGAAAGCTAGCACTTGCATAACAGGACTTCTAGGCAGCCATATTAAGAAGTAACAATGGGAACTCACCAGTTTCAAAGTTTTGATACTCTCATGAATGGGTCTGGGCAATCCTACGACTGTGTTGGTGTCACTAAAGAAGACAAAAATGAAGAACTGGTCAGGCAGCAAATACCATTATATAAAAAATATTAAAATTGGTTCTTTTGTTAAAATTGTGAACTGGAAGCTATTCAACTTAATTAAGGAGTTTTGCTCCTACATTTTTTCAAGCAGCAATTTGTAACAAACCTGCTAAAGCACTGAGGTGGGTGACCATATGTGAAAGGGCCTTTTCTGCAGTGGCCCCAGACTTTTAGAACAAGTTGCCAGAGGTTCCCCATGCTCCATCATTGTAGGCTTTTAAGAAGGCCTTGAAAACATATTATTTTACCTATGTCTTCTCTTGATATGATTGCTGTGTTGCTGTTATTGCCTTTGTTGCGGCTGCTGGTTGTATTGTTGTTTTTATTGACAATTTACTGTGTTCATGTTTTTATCACTTTTAATATTTTAACTGTTTTTTATATATTTTATTACTGTGAATCGCCTTGGGAGGGCTTCTGCCTGAAAGGCGGGCAAGAAACATTTTACATAAATAAAATATAAATAAATAGGATTGTACCCTTATCTAATAACGTTATCTAGTACAGAACTTGAAATAAAGAGAATGGGGATCCAATTGCATATAGTTGAAACAACCAGCATTTTTCCTACTAAAATGAAACCCAATTACACACTGAAACAAGCATACGCTTTTTTGAGATTTGGAAATAGAATAAACATATGGATTTATGGACTAATCCAGTGTAATCCATTTGTATAATCTATATGCACTCTCTGCATTGTGGTTTCATGACCGATTTACCAGGCCTTCACCATTCCTTCCATTAAGCTTTTTGTTGTACTAGCCAACAGCCTGGAAAATACTCATCATGTCCAGCTGCTGTGCCAATTTATGTGGCACAAGCAACTCTACAAAAGCTAGTGTCCTCACTCTTCTGCCCCTTCTCTTCATCTGCCCATGTTACCATATATACATACTATTGTTTTGTTCTTTTGATATCTTAGTCCTTTTTCTTTAAAAGTCATACACGAAGCAACTCCCCTTGCCCTGAAGTACATTGCCAGCGACCCAACACATTAAATGCATGCTGAGGAGCAAGAGTTCCTAACAACTAGTTTAGCTCAAGAGGCAACAAATGTGGGGCTGTTGTAACTCACCTCCCCAAGGTGTAGCCAATAAATTTGCTCCGACTAGATTCCAGGAACATCTCAATGTCTTTCTCTCTGCAGAAAAGAGGCAAGAACAACATTCAGTCAAACCTTTAGGGCACCACCTAACTATTATTGCCATGTATTGTTAATAGCCCTAGAGAGACAAGTTTCCTTTATATTGTAAATAGGAAGAATGACAATCCATCTTGTGATCTCAGCATTCCAAAATCTCCACAGAACACCATGGGTTGGAACTCTAGCTTGGTTTAAGGAAAGAAATCCCATAGGTGTCCTACTTCAAGTCTCCCAATCATCATAGCGACTGTGTCAATAATGAGAAGCCAGAGCACATAGTTTATTATTGTCATCACCTGCAGGTGTCTATTAGGCACACTAGCCAAGTATTCCAGCATTGACTGAAGAGGAACTTCAAGTTCTAAGGTTTTCCTTAGACACAACAATCCTGTATAAGCACTCACCTGACCTTGGGTGCCCAAGGCAAACCTTTTGGGCAAGTCAGTCGATCAGTTGGAGGGTGCTGGACAGGAGGGGGCATCACCTCATCTCTTTCAAGAGGAAATGTTTCTCCCTCAAGACTATTGTCATCATCATTCTCCTCCTCCTCTTCACGGGAGTCATCAGCTTTGTAAGGATCTCGCTCATTGAAGGCATCCAGGTTATCTTGTTTAATAAGAGCCTGGAAGGGGACACACACACACACACACACACAGGGAAAGGCAAGTTTAGCCTACTTTCTCCTTGTGTACTCTGTTCTTCCCAAATCGAGGAAGGTTACTTCCCCCTCAACTCATCTGTTCCAAAACTCACCTTGTGCTCCCGCCGCCCCCGTTTCTGCTGTTGCTCAATCAAATCAGAAGCAGATGCTGGAGGAGAGGCAGCTCTCATGTTGCGGATCACTTTTATGCTATCCTCTGGAAGCGGTGGGAGCCCCAGCATCTCCCGTTTCTCTGCTTTCATATCTTGAAGCTCCTCAAATCCTCCAAGGGTACACTACACAAGAGGATAAATACAGTCACTCACTCACATTATCTCTTCGGTCATACATAAACTGTTCCAAAATTAATTTGCTACTCGTAAACTATCAAGGAACGAGGAATGAAGTATTTACTGAAGTCAGAGATATGTCCATTTGTGAACATGGGATAGTCCAGCCGAAGGGCCCTAGTATTATAGGCCTGCTCTATGTTCATTTTATGTCCCATTTTCAGAAAATATATTTCTAAAAGAACTCCATGTTCCTGGTAGTCACATGCTTATTTAACATATCCTTCTCTATTTTAAAGAAATTCAGAGGTGCTTACATGAGTTTCCCAAGCAATTTCCCATCCCGGTACTAACCAAGGGGAGACCCACTTAGCTTGAATAATGCAGCTAGGGCAACAAGTGCCCTGAGATACATTGGGCCTATCTGAGGTATTACAGTCTTTATTCCTCAGCTGCCAAACAGCCAGAGCCTCAGGGTTTGTACCCCCTTACAGGACAGGAGAAGTAGAGCAACCATTTTGCATCCCTGTACCTGAAAGAGGCTGTTGCTTTTTATTAGACCCTAATTCAGCCTGTTAATATTGGAAAGAGACATATGACTGGTTTGTGATGGGAAATACTAATCTTTGTCATTCTAGCCCTAGGTATCTTGGTTTAGATTTGTAAAAATACTCCCTGGCTGAGGGAGCCACAGGAGAAGAAACAGGAACATCGTGGGAGATGGTCTAGATGGCCTAAAAGGACAGTTACGAAGTGTAAAGTAAATGGGACGAGGGGTGAGATTTCTATAAACGACCTTTGTACATTGGTTGAATCACACAAGCCCAAGCACCCCCTCCTGGGTCCCAGAACATAAGTAGAGAAAGTGTGACTGTTATACATCAAATAACAGCGTAAGAATCACTAATAAAAAACACGCTTTCCTAAATCTTCAGGTATAGAGTAGAATCATGCTAGTTAAAGTGGTCCTGATTTTAACTATCCCTTTGATGTATTGGGGACCTAAGGACTGGAGTGGGCCTGAGGAAGTCAGTCGGATAGGGCAGGTTGCCGACAATAAGTGGGCAAGACATAGCTGAGGAGCTAGCCAGAGCTTTCAATAGAACTCACTGCCTGGTTTGTTCCCTTCCTCCATATGATTCCTCAGGGGGCATGCCCCTTCTACCTTTACCCCTTAACCAATCAGAGGTAGTGACCGATATTGGTTTGAGAAAAGGTAGCCTCACCAATTGGCCTACACTCTATAACTCAACCTTAAGATTAAGAGTATGGCCAGTAAAGGGAGGCCTATGTATCAAACAAACATCCCGAGGGAATAATAATAAAAACGTGGGGAACTCAAAGTGTCATGAAACGTGGCAATTTGGTGGATTTGGTTGGGATGGAAGTTAAGCCTCCTTGCTCCAATCCCTGTGGGAGGCAACAATGAAAGGAAACTAAAAATTAGTCATCCCTTTCACAAAGCATATCAGCAACTAGTCACAATTGGCAATCTCAGTTCCTGTTGGATATGTCATCAACTGAGATCTCCAGAAATAGACCTACAACTTGTCCCAATCCCTGTGCCCTTACATTTGTGGGTGCAGCCAGAGCAGCTTGGATGGCTTGCCTCACATTTCTACCAGTGGGGAGACATCACAGGGTCAAATAGAAAACCAGGAGAGTAAGACCGAAACCCCTTGGCAGATGGATTGCCTGAGTTTCAGGCATACCCAAGTGAGGTCAAACATCCCATTTGTTTTGAACATGCAAATAGAACAGGTAAAAACATGGGATGGCTCCCCAAATCCTCATGTGAAAAAGTGTTGTATTTTGATTCTGAGGATAAGAGAATAGAACCATGAATCTGAATCTGAAATCTGAATCTGAAAAAGCCCTGGATTATTTGAAATAGGGGTGTTTGGTGTAGTGGCAGTTGGGCACATTGTGTAGAACACAAAAGTTGTTCCTTTGATAACTGGCCATAACACTGGACTCTATTGATTTCATGATCTTTTGGCCTTTAACAGCTGAGAAGATGGAGTTATCATCTACAGATAGACAACTGGCAACATCATAGCATCCTAGTTGCAGCATTATGTGAAAGCTATACATTTTGACGGTTCTTTTAAAAAAGCAGATTTATGTAGTATATGTTTCTTTGTAGTATATGTTTCTTTGTAGTACTATCTAAAATATTTTTCTAGTTTCTATGTGTGATGTTCAGCTGCTGTTGAGATCCTTGTATATAAAAGATTGTGAGTAGTTGTTTATAAAATGCCATAAAGGAAGTTAAATAGACTCACAGTTATGTTGTAACTGGGTAAGTATAAGGGGGGGGGGGAGTTCATGTGTGAGTGCTGATTGGATGGTGGTGGGAGAGTGCCTGGATTGGCTGGCTGTGTGAGAGTGGGAGGAGTTAGAGAAGAGTGTCTGTGTATATATTTTTTAGCTGACAGGAGAGGGTGAGGGTGTGAGAGAGAATTATTGTTGACGGGATTAGAGGCTAGGAAGGGCCAACGTGTTTTATTATTTTGGTGGAACTAGATTGTGGGAAAGAGTGTAGTGTAGTTTAGAGTGGGTAGAGTAAGCAGGAGAAACATAGAACGTGAGAGTTTCTATTTGAAATGTTATGAACAGAAAGTACTGAAACCATTAAGCATTATGCCTGTAACCAATATGCTGTTGACCTGAGGAAACCATCATGTTTCTGCTACCTGAACAATCATCTTTATGTTAATAAATCTTGTTAATTATATCCAACTGGTGTGATCTTTGGAAGTGTACCTGAGGAAGGTACTGGTGGCAGCGGATAGAAGAAGGGGGATTTGAAGGCTAGGGTGCTGGGCTGTGGAGCCTAAAAGAATAAAGGCGGGACAGGAGCAACAGCAGTAAGCCTAAACCCTCAAACACGTCATAAGCACAGGGGGGGTTGAAGTAAGCCCTGAGTGCGCGTGGTGTGGACAGCCCTGTTGTGTAGCCCGGTGAGTGTCACGGGTACAGGGAAGGCATCACACTATGCTCTTGTCTTAAAACTGTGTATTGCTTGACTCAAATTTCTTGAGTAAGATTTCTCTATAGTGAGCTTTCTTTTCTAATCAATATCCAGTAATATATTTAAATATGAAGAAATAAAAAGATTTAAGAAGTGAGCTCATATTTTCATAACTTAATGAAACTATGGGCTGACCACTTGGGCTAGGTTGTTTTTCAAATTTAACCTAGCGAGGGCATTTCATTTGTCACTCCTGGGATCCTTCTCTAAACTGAAATTCTTCATAACACATCTTAGCTAACCAAGGTAATATTCATTTTCATCAACCCTTACCTCCAAATTGCAAAATATCTGTATGTTTGCTAGCTTTTATAAAATTAGCCAACTGTCTCATTTCACACCAATACTGATTTCGCCTACACAGGACATTGAAGGTTTCGAGAGCAGCTTGATTCTCTCAGCTTGGCTTCATGGCGCCATCTGCTGTTTTCAAGCAACCAGCAGCCCAGAGGAATCTGAATACCCAGGAAGCAGACAGCATAGAAAAGCAACAGCAGCACTGCTAGGGGATGTGCCAAATGGCATTAGCAGTTGCAGATGTAACACAAGGTATATGTGAAAATAACGCAAGGAACAAAATAAGCCCAGCAAATCACAGAAGAGCTACAAAGCAGCTTTTCTTTTGCCTGTTCCTTTCCCACAATGATGGAGCATTTTTCCTAGCCAGGGTTTTGTCTTAACCCAGCAATGTTTGTAGCTGATCGGCGCACTACACAATGCAAGAAGAAGGGTTGATCTTGTGCCTGCTGCAGATGCAGAAGTAGTGGTTGTTTCACTTCAGGATATGAACCTTGTAAAAGGAACGTGCAGGCAACTTTATAGTGGCTTATATTTATTGGTTAATTACAATTATAACTATTATAACTATGACTCCAGACCAAGGCACACCCTCAGCCTAAAAAATTAAGTATGTTCATCTCTATATTGATTTCAGCTTTGAAGTTTAAATAGGAGTGCCACATCACCCTGTGTGACCAAGACCCCCTCTACAAGAATTCGGTTTGACGCCTGGTTCTCCGATTATGCGCATCTTCTCGGAAGCGCTTTATGGTAAATGACTGTACGCAGGAGGTAATTGAGCACTCAACTGGTGGCCTTACTGGTTGTTTGAAATGCACTTTAGAAGTAGTTAATGCGGAGAATCGCTTGTTCACATAGTCAAAATGCGCTTTAATGGCCGCAGCAAAATAAAACTCGCTATTTAACGCGCATTCAATAATGCGCATAATCGGATAGATAACGCGCCTCAACTCCCGATTTGCGCTCCGCTCATGTAGAGGTAAAAATTTTAATGAGACTTGAAAGAGCTTTAAACCTCTCGTGTAGAGGCAGCCCATGTTAGATCCCAAGAGGACAGTGCTTTTGGATGCAGTGTTAGTAGCTATCTGTTAAAAGTACCACTTATTCATGGATAGGAACCTCTTACCAAGACAGTCTTCCACAGCAGCAGCAACACCTTCTTCATAGGGAAGTGTGGGGCATGACCACTGCAGAATTTGGTCACCATCCCGAAAAGCATCACAGAAAATGGCTCACTGTTATACAGAGGTGCCCCTGAAAGTCAATATTTTGGTGACAGCCAAGTTAAATGCAGATACCTCAGATCTTGGTTCATGTATTTCAACTACATCCTTAGCAGTCAAACCACTAGAGAGCACAAATGACTTGCCATTATACCATCCATAACCATCACCACCTCTTTTTTCACCCTTGTACGCACTGTTTTCACCTCAACTTAGTGCTAAACTAATATTTCACCTGGTTCTTGTTCATTTAGCTCAAAGGAGAAAAAAAGCTTCCTTCCGATACCTGGAAAGTCTTTTCTTACAGCAATAAGATTCCATATTCCTGGCCTACTGATCCTTATTTATTTTAAATCAAGAGTTATCAGATAGCCTTATCACTTTAAGTAGACAGTGACAGAAGCCATACCCAGTTCTGCTCTGAAGGTCTGTCTCATTGTCTTCCACTCTGGCTTGTCTCCTTCACACTCCTGACGGACAGTCTCTACAATAAGGTACATAATATTCAGGAGCACCCTGCAAATGGATTGCAAAGATAGAGCAGGTTAGAGAGGAAAACTCTGACAACATGTTTCAACTTATTCAAAAACTACTCTATGTAGGTGAAAGTAAAGTAACCTAGCAATCTGAGCTTCAGCGGTAGGGTTAAAGAGAAGAACAGAATAGCAAGTATTAGCTCCCGATATTCCCACTGACTTCATCAGAAGCAGCAAAATACTATGCTTGGAACAACAATATAATGACAAGTTTTACTGATAAAAGTCTGACATTCTTTGTCCATATTTCCAAAATGGTTCTTGCTTACCACTGTGTAGTTTTGCAAGAAAAATGCACTCCTTCTAGAGCGGGGAGAGCAGAAGGTGGATTAGGATCTACTGGTGGATCTCTAGACAATTTGCAGTAGATAAGCAAGGGGGTTTGGTTCCCAATGGTTTAACAATAGCAATAACAAAATGGCTACCCCTGTCTAAATTAGACCATTGGAATCCCAGATTTGTACTAACTCAGATGTAAATTTGTACTTTTCTATGTGAGTCATCCCAGTGTTTGGCTCATGGGGTGCAGTAGGTAACTGGCTCTGTCCCCTGAGCTACCATGGCTGGTGGACCTAAGGGTTCTCGTAAAAAACAAAAACAACCCCCCCAAAAAAAACCTAAGTAAATCTCACTGTCCTTAAGTCTGCTCATGTCTGCTCTAAAGGGTATCTTTACCTAAACCATTACCACAAGCATCTCCTGGGATAAGAGCCATTTCCCAGTAGTAGTAGTTCCACTACAGATGAGAGGCCACTATGCATGCTCCACTGACATGCATACAAAGACTTGCTAATGTTCAGTGTTAATTCTTAACATGCTTCTACATATGTGCATTCAGTTTGGTTACCTGTCCTTGCACCCACTTCCACCCCCAGCCCACACCATCCTCTCTTTCAGTGAGTGACCCAACGCAGGCAGTTTAAGTCACAACAGCAAGGGTGGGTAACCTCTTTGGCCCTGAGGGATGCATGCAGTGATGGGTTAGAGACTATATCTGCACACGCGCGTGCACACACACACTTTCCCCCCAAGATATCTCAGCATGCAGAGATGGGGAGATTCAAACCTCCTCACGCTGCCCACTTAGAGCAGGTAATGGGATCACTAGGATGGGGGAGTTTAAAGCTTCCTCCTCTGAATGGCCCTGATCCAGATCAAGGTATGTGTGTGAGTGAGATTGTTGTTTCCTTGCTAACAGAAGTGAAGAAACAGGGAACTCTGCATCACAATTGCTGGGACAGGGTGAGATTAAAGCCTTTCCCCACCCCGGGCGAATCCAATTGCTGTTTCCCCACTGCTATTATCAGCAGGGAAATGGCAATTTGTTGGCTGATGGATGATCGCCTGGACAGTGGGGAACAGTGGGCATGGCACCCCCCAGGGCTCTTCGGGTTGCATAGAAATGCAGCCAAGGGCTTCATGAGGACTGCAGGATGCCCATATGTGCACAACATACTACAGCAAATCTAAAGATCTGAATTTTGCACAAAATGGGAAAAACAAAGTGCTGACTAGAGGATATGCAAGTAGAGCAGAGGCTGGAGGGGAAAGGAAAGAAAAGCATCCTTGCTACCTTATGAGTCTTTCACTGGGAAGTCTCACCCCATTAACACCTTATATGTTAACATTTCTCACCTCAGATCTGTGCTGTCAGCCAGTGAGATAGCAGGCTTCCTCACCGCACTGCTGCAGGCAGCACTGTTACTGAGGAAAAAAAGAAAAAACTTAATTATTTTGCCTACAATTTGGAACCAAAGTCACATGTTTTAGGAGTAAAGCAGTCTAGGTACAGTATGTATAGTCAGTAATCTTTCTCCACTGCTGGAAACCACTGCGCCTGTGCACGCACCCTATTTTAATTCCCTCACATATCCAACAACAGCTTCCCAATGCAATTGGCTAAAAGGTCTTGCAAACTGGATTGGGTCCAACTACACCAGATGCTTCTGCTCCATAATACCAAACTGCTAGAAACCCTATAGCAACTTCCCACTAACTTTTCAGATAACCAAGTAGAAATGTGTTTTATCTTAAACACTGAAGCAAAAGTAGATCCCTGAGCAACCACTGCTACATCTGACTAGTCTGGGTGCAGATAATGGCCCCTCCTCCTTTCTTTTCCTGCAGAAACTGATACTTTTGGCTTATGTCCATCCACGCTTATGGTAGAAGGGACAGGAATCTCTTTTGGACAACCAACCAAACTCCACAAGGACAACATTCACCCTTTATTGTCCAGTTCTGCTGCAATACACACAGATATTCAGAGAAACATTCTGAAGGATTGTTGTTGGGGAATTATAAAGATCTATTGTTGTACAATATATTCTGAAGACCTTATAGGAAGTGGATTCTGTTGGTGCAGAGTTTGATATTTTTAACGCAAATGAACACTGAATTCAGCCCCCATTTCTCCCATCCTTACAGAGGAAAGTGGAATAAGAAGGCAGTTTGGATACTTTAACACAGTTCCAAGTAGAGTTGGGCTAGAACAGTCTGTTTTGTTCCATGAGAAAATAAGAGCCCTGTTGGATCAGACCAAAGGCCTACTTAGTCTAGCATTCTATTTCCCAAAGTGGCTAATCAGATGCCTACGGAAAGCCCACAAGCAGGATATGAAAGCTATAGCCCTCTCACCTCCTTGTTCTCCAGCAACTAACATTTAGAGACAAGGTGCTTTCAATCCTGGAGGTTATAGCCATTATGACTAGTAGCCCTTGATAGCCTTATTTTAGGCTTCATGAGACATTTAATTTCTTACAAACATAGCCAAGGAGCATTCCTTTATCCTAAAGTTAAGCCCAGAACAGCAGGTTGCAGATCTCCAAAGAAGAACAAATATCTGTCCCTTGAATGTTTGCATGCATGCCTCAAACCTCCAAAGGTCACAACTGGACTAGATTTCTCTTCGAAAAAGAGCTAATAGATTCCCTTGTTCAACAGCTCAGGTGCAGTCTGTACAGGATATGCGATTAAAAGTACTCAACAGCTAGGCTTCCTATTCAGGGACTGTGGAAGAAAGGAAGGTACTATTCCCCACCCAGATGGGCTAAGGGGGATTAGCCCCCACTGGGGATGACAAGGGGGGAAAGTCAAAGCTAAATAATAAAAAAGAGGGAGAGCCTATTTGCTCAGGTTCAATAACTCACTGCACTGTCTTGTTCACTCTACTTTGGGATCAGAACTCGAAGTGAAAGGAGAAACTAAGCTGAGTGCTTGTGTGTGTTTATATCTATCTATCTGTGTGTGTGTGTGTGTGTGTGTGAGAGAGAGAGAGAGAGAGAGAGAGAGAGTTAGTTGTGGCTGAAAGGAAAGAGACCATGCCCTGAATAGTGGGCTTCTAGCTCTCTTATCATTTTATAATATTCATGAACTGTGTCTTTACAGTTTAGTTGTGATTCCTTTTCTACTTAACTTTTAATTTAATATTGGATCACTTTGAGCCCCCTCTCCATAAAACACTTCTGAGTCCCTGTTCCTACTGCCTTTTTGCCTCTCCATCAAAGTTAAGCAAACAGAATGCAAAAATAGCCATTATAACTGGGCCGGGGGGGGGGGGGGGAGGATTAACTGAGAAAAATTGTGCTAATACATTCCTCTCCATTAAATAACATTCTTTCTAGGTATCTTTCCATTTTCCATGTTAATGGGATACAGGAAGAATATTTTTACAGGTCTTCCTTCACCAGTTTAGTGCCCATCATTGCAAAATAAGTAACAAGAACCAAGGGACAAAAACATGGATCGATAATAGGGTAACAGGGAATGTAATAGAATAGGAAGCCATTCATACAAGTAGAGGCCAATATTAGCCCAAGTTTAGTTCCCCACTGGTAAGCTCATCAAAGCCATCCTCAGAAGTGATCAATTCTATGTAACTTGCTTTCTCTCCCTTATCAGAAAGGTAACGTTTCTAGGCCGGATACTGGAAAGACAGGTGAAAGGAACTTGGGTAAGAAAACACTTGGGTTCTGAACTTTAGGTCTGATCCAGTTCCCAATAAACTCAAGAAGTGGCTTTGTATGAAATCAGATGAAAATTGAATGGATACTAGAATGAGTCTGGCATCTGATTATTTTTCACAAACTGTAAAAAGTTGTACCCTGGTAGGGCAGATCATACACAGCCTATATACCTCTCACAACACCAGTTCTGCAGCAACATAGAACTCACTCGATTTCCATGTTCAAAAGTTCCACCAAAGCATTGAACGTGCCAACTTCAAGCAGAAGGAATATGTTATATCGGATCCAAGACTGAACTTCAGCTTCAGAGCTGCATTCGTCAAATGTGCCTGTAACCACAAAAACAATTTGTTTCAGCAGAGGTGATGCATATTAGATTGCACCTTACAAAAATAATATCTAACCTCCATTGTACAGATTAAACATGTTCTTGTTCCTTGGGGCCAAGATACTTGCCTGATTCTCATGCCCAAGGACAGAGGATTCATATAACAGACTGCCAGTTCCCCTAATCACCTGGAATCACCTGGGCAGTTGATTAATATGGCTGTATTTGTTTATTTAAAATATTTCTAGGACAGAGTATGAGAGTGTTACGGGATTTTACATCAAAACCTAGGCTCTAGCTGGGCTGGATATATTGGTATAATCATCTCAAGAGATAGTTCCTCATGCCACTGTTGCCTGATAATTTTGCTGGGCACAATGTAAAGATCAAGGATTGGAGCCAGATGGGTGGAGGAGACAAGGAGGTCCTCTTCTGACAGTACGGTTGATCCAGCATAAATCTGGATGCAACCCCACTTATTAAACCAATATGATTATCTCTAGTTATGACATATATAGCCAACTAAAAACTCTAGAGAGGCTTAGTAGCAACAATATTATAACACCCTTGTCAGTGTTGGGGTTCAATGTAGGTAAAGATGGATGGTCACCACTTCTGGTTCGTTACCAAAAAGTGACTGTACCTCTAGAATCTCATTCCAAATGAAGAACAAAAATGAAATGTGCACAGTCATTTAATTGCGTCGAATGGATAGAACACATAGGGTGCGTTCAGATGACACATTAGCCAGCCCTGCCCCCATAGGCCACTCCTCAGATGACTATTTGCATGTCATACTTGGGCAACATGCTAATAAATCATCCAATGTGTAGGCTATAAGGGCAGAGTTGGCTATTTGCTCTCTGCCCCCCTCTCCACCGAATGGCGGCGCTGGTTCCTCCTTAACTTATCGGGGTGCTGCCATTCCGTGGGGAGGAATGGAAAGACGTTCCCCCATCTCCATGTTGCTGCAGCGGCACGTGTCTCTTCGCAGCAACCGCAGCCCAAACAGACAGACAGATCTCTGGGGAGGAGGAAATCTGTCCCCTAGTTCTTGCTGCAGTGGCATGTGCGGCACCTGTTTGTCCCTCCGCGGCCACCACAGTCAGTTCAGGCTGTGGCATCAGCCAGTTCGGGCAGCAGTGTCTGCGGAGGGATACATGCTGCAGGAGCCGTAGGGCGATCTCATCCCATCAGGAATTGAGATCACAACGCATCCTTACCCGGCAAAGGCTCCCCTGTCTTCACGTTGCTGCGGCAGCACCTGCAAAGCATGTCCCTCTATGTCACCACAGCCACAATCAACGGTTGTGCAGATGATCAACTCCGCACAGCGCTGATTAATGGAGTTGGTTATTTGTAGAAAACAACCAACCGTGGGGTAGTTTTTGTTCCACGGATGACACAATAGTCAACGGTGAAATATTTAGTCTACTGTGGACTATTTAATCAACCATTGACTATTGTGTTGTTCAAACCCAGTCATAATGTCAATATCTATGCATTAGTTTCATCATTGTTATCTCTAATAGCAGCTTTGCTGCAAGAAAAAAAGGGTCCTTCTTGGTATTTAACTGAAAGGATGTTTGAGCAAGGTACATTGTTTAAAAAAATTGTGAAAGCATTGACATAGCAATTAGCAGACATTTCATAATTGAGCATTTACTATAACAGTAAAAAAAATGTACCTTGTGCAACATAAAGGATGGCTCGTGCTACCCTGAGCCTTTTCTCCCGAGCAGTGACCTCAAGGCCATCAAGAAGTCTCATGGCATGGGTACGATGCTGATTGGTGTCCAGTTCCGTCCACTTCTTATCCAACACTGTAAAGCCAAGCAATTTGACATGATGCTACTTTCTGAATCCAAGATTGTGGTGTTATAAAACTGCCTAGCTTTTAACAGCATAAACTACCTCAAAAAATCAACATTGTAGCACTCAATAGCAATAAAGTAAATACATGGATCACATTTACAATATGTGAATATAGGCTGGTGCCATAGTATCAACTAGAAAAGAGTTCAACTACAACTGAAAAGTAAGAAGTTAAGACAACAAGCTGCCACCCCATAACAACCTATGTGGTCCATAAAAAGTGAACTATTGACCCTCCAATTTCAGCTCACTTCAACTTGGTGCATTAAAACACTGATTAAATTCACAAATAAGCAGTCCATGTTAAGTGATCTGTCCCTATCAGCTCACGCTGTTCCCAAAAGCTCAATGCAAGTAATGATTTATTTACAACATAAATATAAAATATCGTATCAAGGTTTGGCTAAAAAAATCAAAGTCCAATGAGAACAGGTAAGAACATACTTGATGCTAAATAACAAATTCTCTGTTTCATTCCATCTCAGATAGAAAGATCTTACAACATTTTACAACACATGCAGACCGACTCTACATGATACATTCATAGCAGAAAGACAACACATTACTCTTACCATGCAGTCTAAAATCCTCCTCAAAGCATTTTCTGTTGAGTTGGAATTCAGGACCTTCTGTATAGCTGTACAATTCTGTCAAGAGATAATACGAACACAAAACCTTATGATTACTGGGTCTTATTTTATACCAATCCACAGCATGGTCTAAACAATATCAGTGCCTTGTTCTACACTTTAGAAACACGACCGGAAACTATTATTTACCATAACAAACAGATGAATGTTCATAAATCTTAGCTTGTGGAAGGTGATGTCATCTGAAAATTGCTGTCATAGTTTAGCTTTACCATGCTGGCATGTAGGATGTGTGAAGCCTCCTCATCGCTTTGCAAGCAAAGAGGGTGGAGAAGCAAGAAGACTGACTAAACCATACTTTACTCAGTGCAGATACACCACGGTTAAGGCAAAACATAGTTTGCAAACCTAACCATGGCTTTATGTGTTGGTTTACAGCCTTTATGTACTAGTTTACCTTGACAATCCTTAACCATGCCTTAGATCGGGGTGGGCAACCGTCTTGGCCCTGAGGGTCACAAACAGTACCAAGTGGTGGGTCAGGAACAACACACACTGTTGTCTCTCCTCCCACACACGCACCCACACATATCAGTGCGCAGAAATGGAGAGGTTTAAAGGTTTGCT
Source organism: Anniella stebbinsi (assembly GCA_029215795.1). NCBI lineage: Eukaryota > Metazoa > Chordata > Lepidosauria > Squamata > Anniellidae > Anniella > Anniella stebbinsi. The sequence continues at coordinate 65,226,578 of JARDYH010000004.1, read as the reverse complement.
CCTGCCAGCTGAGACTAGGGGAAGGGATTCTTAGGATGGGAGAATTTAAAGCCTTCCCCCCACCCCGCAATCCTGAGCCAGTTTCCTATTTTGGCCCAACTATCTCTGCATCAGGATCACTGGGATGGGAGCTAGGTTAAAGTCTTCCCCCCAAGAGCCTGATTTAGATTGCTGTGGGGAGTGCAGTTAAAGCCTCTCCCCGCACCCAGCAATTGTGATTCAGATCACTGTTTCCTTGCTGCAATTAGAAGCAAGGAAGCACTGATCTCTATGTCACTGCGACGAGGACAAGGTTAAAGCCCCCCCTCCAAATCCTGATTGCTATTTCCCTTGTGCTATTAGTTACAGGGAAATAGTGATGTTTTGCCAGCCCTTCATCTGATGACTGATCAGCTGGGTGGCAGGCCTGCAGGTTGCCCATATGTGGTTTAGGTCTTCAGATTCAACACTTAACTAAAGTTTCAGAAAACATAGCTAGCAGTTAAGCATAATGTCTAGACTGACCATAGGAAAAGGATAGGGCTCCTGTATCTTTAACAATTGTACAGAAAAGGGAATATCAGCAGGTGTCATTTGTATGCATGCAGCACCTGGTGAAATTTCCCCTTTATCACCATAGTTAAAACTGCAGGAGCCCTGTCCTCTTTTGTATCTGATCAAGAGGGCAGGGCTCCTGCAGCTTTAACTGTTGTGCATGCATACAAATGACACCTGCTGAAATTCCCTTTTCTATACAATTGTTAAAGATACAGGAGCCCTGTCCCCCTTTCTATATGGTCACCATAATTATGTCTGCAAACAGCCAATAACACTCACAATGAAGTAAAACCTGAACACATAATAAATGCCACCTAAATGTTCAAAAGTATATATATATATATTAGCAGAGATGGAAAGCAGAACATAACACATAACAAATAACTGAGCCATAATTAAGAGTTTACATGTAGATGCCACTTCCACACTTAAGAGCATAAACGTTCCTTGTACAGCATTCCACACAAACATAAAATCCTGAAAGCAACTAATAACACAGGCAGCAGTAGTGGCAATTTAAACAATTGGTTTTGTTCTCAGATATGCTTGATTTTTGTATTGTGGCAGTGTTCATTCTATAGGCCAATGAAATGAAACAGTTTTGGAACGGAGCAAAATTTAAGAAAAACTAAACCAGTTCATATTTTACCTGACAGCTCAGCAGCCCATTTGTCTGTGTCTGCATATTCAAACTCAAAGTCTGGCGACTCAGAATAGCCCTGGGAGAAGAGGACAGCTTAAATAAAACCTTTTCCACCCCAGGCAGACATTCCACTCCCATCCCCACCGGGGCAGGTTCAGTATTCAAGAAGGCTCAACTTTCCCCATACAGCTTCATCGTTACTATGGTAACTCATTCGTCCCTGTCCGATTGCGCAAAATATCCGTCTCCCTTAAACCTGCTTTGCCACATTACTCAGCAGCTTCGCACTTTCAAGGCTAGCCCTGAGGTCCGTGGACTGGACGGTGCAATCCTCTATCTTCTCAACAGTAAGCCCCACTGAGTTAATTGGGACTTACTCCCTGGTAAGTGGGTAAAGGACTGCAGCCCTAGCGCCCTTAAACCATTTGTATTCTATAACTGTACTTAATATCGGGACCAAGGAGGCAACAGTTTCTTAACGAGGGAGGAGTCATTCGGGAGGTGGGTCAGAGCCCCAACTTGGCGGCTAGAAGCGCTCTGAAGAGGTTTCTGTGGCTTGCTAGTCGCTCGTCTGAACAAGGTCAGACGGGAAGCCAAGCCGAAGAAGGGGCGGCCCCGGGGGCTCTCTTGGTCGGTTCATGTGGGTGGTGGGACACATCCATGGTCAACGCGGAGGCTGCCAAGAAGAGCCGCCTGACGCACTCCCGTCTTCGTTTTTTTAACTGGTAACGACATACGAGGCCCGACAGGTGAGGCGAGAGTCACCCCCGCCAGGGTCAGCCCGCCCTGCCACCCTCCCAGCTGCTAGACTTGGAAGGGATGAGGCGAGTGGGCGAGGACGCCTCCCCTTCGCCCGAGCCCTACGCAGCTCCGCCTGACCTCCGAGTCCTTGCGTTGGTTGCGGTTGGGCTCTCGACCCTTCCCCCCTGGCGGAGGCGGTGCCGTAGTCAGCCCGAGCCCGCCGCTCCGTTGCTTGTTGTTGACAATCAGCAAGCCTGGACCTCCGCCACCGCCCGGCTCCATCACGACGCACCAGCAGCTCTCGCGTCAACTGAGACGTACAACCCTAGAATCTCGCAGGAAACGTCACCAACCACCATCTTGAGCGTGGCGGATGAACTGCGGCTCCGCCAACACGCCATCGGGAGCGCGGAGCGCGGCTGCGTTGATGGCTTGGAAAGGACTCGTCTTTGTGGTGTGGCTGGCGCGCGTGCGCACGCAGGCAAAAGCTCTCGCGCGGCAGCTATCTTGGTTGCGGCGCACCATCCCGGCTTCGAGGCCAGAAAACCTGTAATTTTCCAGTCTGCAAAGCCTGTGAGATGGTCCCCATGGCAACGGATGCTCTTTTGGGGCCTCAAGCCGGAATCAACTTCTGTCACGTAAACTCCCACCGGCGGTGCAAGTGAAATATAGTATGCTGAAATATGTTAACTCTTGAATTTACATCTACACTGATCGAAAGAGAATCTAGTTTAACAATCGTTGTGCGTGCAATATATGGCAGGAATACACCAATGTACTTGCCGCGTTTGACTATTGAACTCTACTGCTTACTTTTTCCCCTCAACACGCCTGTATGTATATATGTCTGCCAAATAAGGATAACGTTTTATGTAACGATGAAGTGGACTGTAGTCTACGAAACCGTGAAAAATTCGTTAGTCTTTGACGTATCATGCAATCGACACAGCTACCCCGCTGCAGATTGTGTAAAAGAGCCTCCTCCAGTCTGGGGCCCTCTAGAAGTGTTGTACTACCATAACGCTTACAATTTCAGAAAGGGTTCCAGGCCTCCATCAGCTTCACACTTTCATGTTTAAAGGGGGGAGTTAGATACAATCCTATACCCACTCATTTAAAAGTAAGCTCCTTTGAACATAATGGAACTTCCTTCTGAATAGATACGTACAGGAATGTATTGTTGAATGGCGAGGAGACTTTTACACATATCTGAACAACTTTTTCTATTTAAATAGATTGGCCTGCTTTTCAGGTTGGACGAAAAACATACCAATAGAATGTAACAGTTCCAGGTAAGATTTCCACACCTATAAACAGGTTAAAGTTGCATTGAAACTTACATGTCTTGTGTTGTAATGCAACAATGTAAAATGATTTTGACTAACAGCATCAGTGTTGAGGTATATGGGTTTGATACATATGTGCTCAGGACTTAGTGGCTCAATTCGGACGACACGATAGTCAATGGCGGGGTAATAAACAACTTTACAGTTGTTCATCTAGGGGGTACTCCCCACACAACATGGTAATAAATAATCAACTGTGGTGTGGATTAGGATCAGCACTGAGTTGACTGTGGCAGCATTCGGATAACACGATAGTCAAAACAACTGACTATTGTTTCCCCCACACCAGTTGTTTATTGTGTCGTCCGAATTGAGCCACTATGTGTTAACAGCGTTTGAAACTAGTGAGGCGACTGGGTGTTAACACCCTGAAGCTGAGCTCTAGGTATTCCAGCTCATGCTAGTATTTATTCATACGCAGAAAGGCTGTTTCTTGAACAATATGTGGATCATATCACTTTATCCAAGTTAAAGCTCCAGGTTTCATCTTTTACAGAGGAGCTGATCTTTAACAAAATATACAGCTTGTGCTAGTATTGCTGGCTTATCTGTGATGCAGTGTTTAAATTGTTTGGTGACAGAGCTGCCTTTCACCTACCCTCCTACTTTAGAGGCTGTTGTGGCAAAGTTCTGCCAACCATATTACCTTAATATTCCATATGTGCATATGGTGGTAAAGGCTAGGGTGTTGTTAGTCAAACAGAAGCAGCAGAGCAAGGTGTGATGGTAGTGGAAGCATCAAAGATTAGGTGGGTTCAAAGTAAACAAAGGGTGACCTATTAAATAGGACTGTAGCAAATTGCAGACTGCTTTAGGCCATAGCCACACAATCACTGACACTTAAGAAATGTTGCATACTTAATACCTTTCAGTCCTTATACTGTTCATACAGAGGAATTAAAGTGAAGGGACAAGAATATGAACTGCCTCTGCCAACCGCAGTGGGTATGTTTCTTGCACTGTAAAAAGACTTCTGGAATATCCACATACTATTTTACAGGATGTGAACTTCGGAAGGTAGGAATAGTGTTCTGTACTCCTTATTTCAAGGGAGGGGAGTACGTGGCATTCCAGATGGTGTTTGACCACAACTCCCATCATATCAGCTAGCAATCATGCTGCAATAACATATGGAAAGCCAGTTTCTTCTCCCTCCCTTACTTAATACATGACCAATACAGAAAGCACATTTATAATATTAGGCATTTCTGTATGGATTATTTATGTTCATGTGAACTTAGCCATTAGTAAGGAGATAAAGCTTGCATACCAAGCCCAAGCCCATCACCATTTTCAGGAAGCAATACAATGTAGAATGCTAATGTAAATCAAGCTGATCTCTTCTTATACACAAACTATTACTGTAGCTGCCAGAACTGTACTTGATTAGATAGGAAAGCAGAGCCAGGCATGCCAACTAATTATTAAGGCCTAAGTTCTGTCTCTCACTTCTAAGAGGGTTGACCAAACTATCTTCTTTGGTTTCCCCAGAGACTATGCTCTCTCATTTCTCTAACTGCTATTTATCTAATTTCCTGAATTTTCCCTACAAGAGGCTCTTAACAAGGCTCACACACATTTTTGGCCTTTATATTCTTTTTGGGTGATCTCTATTCTTATGGTTTCTTCCAGCTTTACAAACCAACCCGCCTATCTCATCTTCTATATCCAAGTCCTGCACCCCAACCTCACCAATACTTTAATCTTATCAGTATTCTGTCATCTTCACAGGATCCCAGTCCATTTCTGGACCCAATTTAATTTGTTTTATCCAGTATTGTCTTGTAATAAAAGCATTGGATATAATGACAACTATAATCAGCAATCTTATTTTTGTATATTTTATTAGCAATGGGAACTAACTTAATTCTGCTGTGCATCGAGTGCTGCTAGACACCATTATGCTCACATGTTTGATTGCAGAAACATGGATTTAGGGTTTTGCTTCCATGCTTTGTAGTCAGGTTCTCATGCTGGCAAAATAGAAATTATTGCATTCCAGTCAAGGTTTCTTTGAGGAACAAAAGTAGGTGTGCCAAACTCTTCCTTGTGCTCGAAAGACAAGGATTTGTAGGTTTATTCAACCCATACCTCTTCCATTCGGCCCAGAGGATGATAAAAGGCTCACCAGGAGGCTGAGATAAAAACAGAAATCTTGCAACTAAAACTTGGCAGGCTACTTGTTTCCTCCCTGTTTCCTTGGACATTTATTCTGGATAACCAAGCCAGATGCAGAAAAAAGAAGACGCTTAAGGCAGTTTTCTAATTGTTTTATTGAGACTTCGCGTAATGATTTATTGCTCATCTGCAAGGATTAATATTGCATTCATTAAAAATCATTCATATACAAAATAAACCTATCCTCACCTGGGTTGATGCTATAACATGCTCCCTCTGACCAAACTGAGGTGTCGCCAGGCCCAACAATTTCTTCCATGGCTTATACAGAGATGGAGCCCTTAGCTAAGGTATCTATTGACACTGCAATATAGAGGCAGACAAATGCAATGAAGAGATCCTCCTTAGTTTGAAGGAGGACTTTTGGGAACAAACTTTGCTTGGCTTTGAGGGATCCAAGCCAATTCTGTGATCAGAACTTGTGGCAACAGACCTGTGAAATTAAGAAACAAAATACAAGACCGCTCTCTTGATAAAAGAACTGAGAAGACACATATACGTCCAAGCCTGGGATAACTTTGCCAACAAGAAAGAAAAACAGAATTCATTTGGCCTGACCAAACTTAAAATTAGATTCTGGAAAATGGGGTGGATTGGAGGAGCTAGAGGCAGAGGGAGCTCCTGCATACAAGTCAATGGCCAGCACCATTCTGCAAGGCCTAGTTGCCACCACACAGCTGCCAAAGAGAAACCACACAGCTATCTGGGACAAGGGAAAAGTCATTTAGGATTCTGGGTATTAGAGAGCAAGCATGGGTGTGCAAAGGTTTGGTGGCTCAGGCTCTGCACAGGTAATTCTCAATGAAAGACTACTGGGAAAGACAACACCCTACATCATAGAATAGTGGGACAGATTTTTTTGAAGATGGAGTTAGGAATGTCATTTTCTGTATTTACATCATGTTTTCTGCAAAGTTTACATAAAAAGGCAGAAAGTTCAAGGTTAGACATGTGTTCACCATGATTCATAGTAATGTCTGACTTGTCGCTGCTCCTTGAGACTTCAGCACAAGTCTGAAGCGATCAGGCTCAGGCAATATTTGCCTGAACCACCCTCCATAACTTAATGTTTGCCTCTGTTAATGATGCTGAAATTCCCCCTCATTTTCATGTCACTAAAGTATGAAACCTGGGCTGCACTGTAATCTTATAGAAGAACTAGTGCATCATGCTAACTGAATAGAATATTCTAGCCTACTGAGATAAGATAATTAAAGCAGCTGAGCACTTAAAATAGCAGTGCCAATGGGAAGGGATTCCACCTTCAATATTCATTTGCTACAAATGGAGCCTGAAGATGGAGGGAAGTGCTTTATAGAATGAATCATTTTTATAGGAACTGAGAAGCTAAGCTACTACAATTATCCAAACATCTCCTGTGCTATGCAAATGAAGGAATGGAGTACAGGAGACACCATCTCAGCCCTAAAGGGCTGATTTGGTTCTTAGTGGTCCCAACAGTTCTGCAACACATTAACTAAAATTTTCTGCCTTAAAATTTTCCAAACTAAAAGCAAAAGGAATTCTTACCCATTGCCTTTTAAAATAACGGTATTAGTACATCTTGGCTTAAAGCAGCAAGAAACCCACCCCAGCTCTAAAATCTAAAAACTATGGAGAGGTGAAGACAATGGATACCCAATATCCATTTCATTTCAGATTAGCACCCTAGCAACTTAAAAATAAAATTTAAAATCTACCTAGGCTTAGTGTAACCAGGCATGCAGCTACACATTTCATATAGGAAAAATAGCCTAATTGACCATAAATAGTATTTGAAACTGTCCCACTGAAATCAACAGGAGTTTTCTCCACATAACAAATTAGGATTAGGTATTAGGCATTTGTTGTATATACACCTATAACCTAACTGGCCACAAGGTGTCAACTCTGTTCCTGTGCAGGAAAAGGAACATTGATCTAGCAGCTAATAAATTGGGGCTTATTAAGGCCATTCAGAATTTGCAAATAATTCCACGCAGAAAAAAATAATACTCTCAATATTTTGCAGATTTACCAACTACAACTAAGGTACCTTAGAAATTTTTAAATTTAAAAATAAAGTCACCACAGGAGAGGAATAACCCACATCACCAAAGGGTCTTCTCAACCTAGTAACAAAGTGAAAGAGCTGAAACTGCATTAATTTAGTGGTGATGCAGCAGGGAAACCCCAGGTTGTCTGCAAGTTCAGACACAGAGACAGGAAATATTAAAGAATAAGGAGGGACAATAAAATCACATGAATAAAAGAAAAAACCAAAAGTGTTTGGAAGTAACTCAAAATATATGATCTTTAAAAATATTCTTGCTAAAGCTCTTGTGTAGATTATGTGGTCTGGTCCTTCAGTATTATGGTCCATCAGTACCTAAAGCAAAGGAGAGAGGAAGCCAAAGTTAAGAACTTGGAACCCCACCAAGACACACTATCAACTGAAGGTGCTCTCATTCCAATTCTAGTCTTCTTTTGTTTGATATATAAACATATCATCAATTCAATTGGCATTAAATGTTAGTATTTTCATTCAAGACTGTTAAGCACCAAGGGCTTTATATTTTCCCTGTATCTTTTCTTATATTTGTAACCTAACCATCCTTTCATAATGATTAGAACAGCCTCACAGCCTCCTTGCCCAGTAGCTTAGGCTCAGAGTTGCCAGACGTTGCCGTTGAAAATTTCATTGACAGTGAGCAAGGCTTTGAACTTCAGGTTTTGACATCCAAACCCATCACGCTAGCTCCGGACTGACAAAACTACAAAAACCGACAATTATGCTGTTGTATCTGAATGACAGGCACAAGTCCCAAGATGTTTCCAATTTTTCCTCATGGAGATAGTTACCTATAATAGTTTGGTTTAAAGGGCCCATTTTTATTGAGTCCCAGATATTTTGCTTGATCATCTGTTAGTTCTGTCAGGTGGGCATCAAATGAAGGCAGGTGTAAGCTGGCAACATATTCATCTAGGAAGAGCAAAAAAAAAAGATGCCTGTTGATTTGGATAATGATAAAAAAAATCTTGTTTATAGCTGCGAAATACATTTAAGAAGTTGATCCTGAAAGTTGTCCTCACCAATACTAAATTCAATATAGGGCTAACATACAGGTCTAGCAGAACACAACTACAATTCTGTCTATTATGGTCAGAAATTAGATTATATGAATACTGAGGCAGAGGAACAGTCTACAGATAGATAAGAGTATTTTCTTGGCTCTGCGTTGTCCCACAGAAGACATGGAACTATGTCTTTCTAAAGTTTCTGCCCTTAAGTCACTGATGACAGAAGCTATAACTAACCTAACAGGTGGCATGACCTTGAAATCTCCCATTCTGGACTTATATTTAAAAGGAGCTTTCATTTTACAATTCTTGCCAAAGGGCACAGAAGGTGCTTTTATCTTGTGTTTTTCTTATTCAAGACATCCCATCAATATACTGGTATGCAAAATTAGCAACAAGTATATCAGAATCCCCTGAAAAGTAGATACAGAGTTACCATACTATTTAGGACAATACTCAGGGGTTCTATGTAGTCCTGTTACTCAAATTCATCTTTTGGTGCTAGCAAAGCCTTTGTATTTATTTATTTATTTGTTTATTTTTGGGTTTATATCCCATCTTTCAATAGTAGTATCCCCATGGTGGAATAAACCTATCTTATATCCTCAGGATTAAGGTTACAACAATAAAGTACACAGATCAAAATAAACTAAAAACAGCTATTTCAGACACAGGAGACAGTTATCTAAAAATACCTAAATTCCAGTGGCCTGGCATGAAATAGGTGGACAATGCACATAAAGTCCTTAGATAGTTTCCAGAGTTCGCTTCCTATTTTCAAAGCATGGCTACCCAGCAAAAACATGTGATGAAGAAACTAGATTTATCATTCATGAGGAGTTACTCTGGTGTTCTAAGGGCTCTTTAAGAGGGGAGGCTACTTCTGAGTGATCAACAACCACAGCTAAAGATTATTTGCTCACCCATCTTTTTAGGCAGGAGGTACACATCTTGTTTGTATCGTCCCTCAGGAGCATTATAAAGCTCAATCAAAGCCAGAGCCTGTGAAGATCAGAGAGATGCTGACAACAACAACAACAAGAGCATCCATTCTTTCCAGCACAATGAAAAATTATAATTGTGGTTTTAATCTATTATCAGCACAAATACTTTTAGACATTGAAGGTCATGGTGGTGATCTTCTAGCTTTTAAGGTAATTGACAAAAGAGTTTTGAGGATTTAACTTCTATTTTAAAGAAGCAATAAGGGTTTGTTGTACAGAATATACCACAATAGAGAAAGGGAAGCTGACTGGTCCAACATGAACAAAGATGAGAATGTAAAAAATGCTAAAATGTTATTAAGACACACTCAAGTACCTAAATCTAAACAAACTATGATGCACACTGTAATTTTATTGAAGAAAAATGTCAATCTCCCCTGTATGTGTATAGCACTGTTCAGCTGAACAAACAATCCATCTACACTGCTTCCTTGGATTTTAACCTCTCTAGATTGCAAACTATGTTTACAAAGGCATAAATAGATACCAAAATAGCAAAGAGTTATGCTGCATTTAAAGTGACAACAAGGAGAGCATAATAAGTGAGTGAGACAACAGTTCTAAGTATTTCATTTGTCTGTGGGTTCAATGTGCAAGTACTGAATCTTGTATCTTGAGCACTGTGACCGTTTCTTGTAGGGAAATACCCAAAGCACAAGTAAGCAAAGACACAGGAAAAGTTCCAAATGAGAGGAGATCTAAGCAGGCCCGGTCCAAGGCAGTTCGCCACCGGAAGCAGGCCCGCCCCCACCTGCACCTCCCAACCCTGCCAGCCAGCTGCTTACTTCCCCTAGCATGAGTCCATGTGCTGCCTGTAAGGTCTTTCTGCCTTCAGGAGCCACACGGCACTTGTGCAAAGTCTTCTCCAGGACTTCTCGCAATCGCCTAACCTCGCACAGGTATAGCGCTGCTCCTGAAAGCAGAAAGACCTTACAGACAATGCGCGGGCCTGTGCTAGGAAAATTAAGTTGGGGAATTGGGGAGAGATGCAACGAGGCAGGGGGGACGGGGACGAGCAGCTCCTTCTTCTTGGTTCTGCCAGCTGCCTGCATGGCTGGCCATGCAGATAGCCAGAAGGACCAAGCAACAGCAGACACATCCTCCGCCACCTGTTGCGCCTGCTTCCTACTGCTTCATGGCAGAGCCGGTCCTGGATCTAGCCAAGGTTTCAAGTAATCAAGGGTGGGGCTTCAGCAACCAGCAGTTGTTGTATTGGCCATTTGGCTCAGTTTTCCATGCTCTTTCTTCTAGCTGAAACTTTGCCGCACAACACCCAAATTGTATATTTAGTAATTGATGAATGTTGCAGAATAAATATGCGGGCTTACAAGAACTACAGGCACATTTGTACTTGATATGCATTTTTTAATACTATGCATCTATTTGAAGTGTTAAAATGGCAGACAAAACACAGTTAAAATGCTCTAAATAGCTGTTTGCTCAGGTTTTAGTTGAAGAACCAATATAAAGAGGGTATCTTCTGTTATATTTTCCATCACCATGAACAGAATACTATAAATACAGTTTAAGACAAGGTAGAGAGGCTTGCAGGTGAAGTATTTAGCAATCACATACCTGAGTGGTAGCTGTGATAGACAGAACAAAGGTAGGAACAGTTGAACAACTCAGATTGAGAAGACGACCCTAGAACAGGACAGGAAAAAAACCTTGAGAAATCACCATATGGCAGATACAGAATGAACCATTAAACCTGTGCACAATATTTCAGGTCCAAGTTATGTTGCCAAGTGTCTACCATTAACAAACCCAAGGCAGGTCTGGATTTACCAATAGCCATGCTCCTAGCTCGACTCTGAGGACGTGCAACCTTGGGATTTGCCTATGTAGATTGAACCAGAAGCAATGTGGCACCCAACTTGAACTAATAACCACTAGGGCTATGACCGGATCTGGATCCTGAATCCGGATCGATCCAATCTGAACCGGATCGGGCCCGATCCGTGATCCGGATCCGTTCCAGGTCCGTACAGAGCCCTCCCTCCTGCTCTCCCCATTCTCTCCTTCCCTCCCCCCAATAGCCCTGCTTACCTGCAGCCTCCTCCACGTCATCCCCCATCGTCCTTCCTCCTCGATGTCGGCCAGCCGCTTTCCTGCTCGCGCCAGGTGTTGATGTCACCTGCCACGACCAGGAAGTGCGGTGGCCCACAGCGAGGATGGAAGACGATGGCAGGACGATGGTGGAGTAGGCAGCAGGTAAGCAGGGCGATTGAGGGGGAGGGGGAGAGAGAGAGGGAGGGCTCTGCCTTGACCCAGAGCAGATCCAGATCGCCGGACCTCCCAGATCGGGATCCAGATCGGATCAGGGGGTCAGTGCACAGCCCTAATAACCACTGATGTTCCTAGGAAAATAATCATGTCAGATATTAAGATCTGTGCTGAACTCAAAATGACAGGCATGATTTTGCAGGGATTGGGATATATTCCATTTACCATAAACTTTGAGTTCTTTATATCTTCCACTGGACTTGCTAGCTTTGATCTCTGCACAAGCCAGACAACTCTGAAGTACCCAAGGGATAGACAACCACCTCTTCCTGCTCCCAGTTCCATACTGTCTTCTCAGCATAACAACTTTTCCTTGCTTGCATGGTATGCAGCTAGGTGCTCACCCTATTAATTTTAAATACCTTGCAACCTGAGAAGCATACAGTCAACTCCTTATAATGTCTTCGACATAAGCTTTTATTTGGGCCTTCCCAGAAATACCTCAGCCAGTAGAACAACTCGTTTGCCATCAGGCCAGATTACATGATCCACTTGAGAACGCACCCGCTCCCAGGTCAGCTCTGGAGTACGAAGACTAGCCTGAGAGGAAAAATTTAGATAGGGTTCAACCACTAGGCTTTTATGGAACTACTGAAAGAGTAATTAAGATGAATAGATACTCACCACATCAATTTCAGTGTTGGAATGGCCCATATTACACACAATGCAGCTATTTTTCATTCGGTCCAAGTGCTCCCTAGTCACCACATTCTTATTTCCTACAGTGAAAAGAGGCAGCTAAAGCAAGCTGAGAACAGATGTACAACCAAATTTATCTTCATTTTTAGCTAAAGCTTTAATTCTAAAGTTGCATGTGGAGCAAGTAATACAGTTTATATTACCCATGTATCCTTAGAAGGATCATAACTTGCTTTAACACTGAACTTTAAGTGGGGAAGTACTCCTTAATCAAATGTAAGTACTACTTATTGTTATCAGGCAAAACACAGAGCTAGAATTTCAATGTGTGGGAGAATTAGTATGAATACATGGACAGACCCTCCCCCCAGCTGTTTTACCTGTGCAAGTTATGACTACATCCACCTGACGAATGGCTTCATTGAGCTTCACTACCCGAAACCCATCCATGCTGCCAAAGAGAAGGTAAGACATGAAAGGGACACTGAACACAGCAATGCAAAAGTGAACAGGTTGCTCTGATCATTCAAAAACTAAATCCCCTAAATTTGGTACATTTAGAGAATCTGTTGGCAATGTCACAGTGTGACTATGCACAAGTATTTTTAAACAGCTGTTTAGATGGTTATTGCTCCAATAGTCTGGTTTCAGAAATAACTTCATTAATTGCAGTTTTCACCATGATTTTTCAGAAGTAAGGGTGTCCGATCTTTGAGGAGATATTAGGTATAACGTTTTTGAGACAAGGAATCATTAATTATATCGTTTTCCTTTTACTGAAGTAAAAGTTAAACATTCATATAAAGCTTTACTTAGATACCAGTATTATAAGAATTGGATCTCTTCTTCAAATTATTCAAATATAGACCAGTATTTGTTTGGCTATATTTTAAATAGAGGGATTGGGGGAAAACATCATGATATATTAAAAGCTCACGCATTCAAACATTCCTTATAGACAATTCACTTCCAACACCCTCACCCCCTTTAACCCATTGCCAATATGGACATCCATTTTACAGGTATTATTGAAAATACTGACATTGCCTGAAATAGTAGCAACAGAAGAAATGAAGAGAAACAGGATAGGCTGTTGTACTAGCCCAGAATTGCTGATCTCAGGTTAAGTCACAGAAGATTGCCTTATTGTACACTGAAGCTCTTCCTATGTCCAGTAGACATGGAATAGAGAAATAATGTCCACCTATTTCCTGATATCTTTGGCAACCCTGAAAAAGGACAAATGGATTGTATGACAGTCTGAAGAGAAGTGGGTATTATGCAGGACAGAGGACAAAACCTTCAGAGGTAAACAGATGCTCTGCAAGATCTATTAAAAACAGCATGCTCCAAATGCCCTTCGGAGTTCAAGAATTAGAGAAATAACATTCCATCCTATAAAAAAATAACTACAGAATAGTCAAATGGTAAGTCCGGTTGAATATTATTGTTTCTATAAATCTTATTGAGATGTACCCAATTGTGTTCCTCTGCTGATGGAAAGCTCTTTGTTCCAGCAAAGGCTTCCACGAAAGGAAGGGGAAGAAAGTGATTCCACCCACCTCCAATTCCTTTTTTCCTGTGCCCCCTATGCCACTTACCACACTATTCCAAAGTGTCCCCCAATCCTCTGGAAGAGATTTGCCAGGGGGGAGGGGTTGGGGTGCACAGGGGGCTGCAGAAGGAATCAGCAGAATTCAATTCCCCGCTACTTCTGTTCACGAAAGCCTTTGCTGGACCAGAGAGCATTCTGTGATAGGAGGGACACAATTTGACAAAATCCTTTGGATTTTGCCTCTTATTCTGTCTTACATCAGATAACTGATCAATGCTGGAGCTCTTCAGGACTATCTTTGTAGTTAGCACCTACAGCTTCTTTTAAGAGGAATCTGCCAAGAAGTTCACTGCCTCATCTAGTCCAATATTCTTCATATATTGAAAAATGTGTTTGAGTAAACGATTAATCAGCCACTGCTATTTAGCAGTATATGTTGCAACAGTCTCAGTCATGAGATAAGTGCTCCTGGATATGGATAAACAAGGTCACATTCACAAAGCTCTCAAAGGAGAACCTAATGTCTGAGTACATGAGATGGAAGATCTCCAGATGATTTATACCTTCTTGTGAGAATTGTCTTGGTTTGTGAAGTTCTGGGTGGAAGAAGGTTCTTCTTTAGTAGACTGACTTCATTTCAACCTTCTGAAATGGTCCCCAAAGAACACCAAACAGTAAAAAAGGCTAGAGCGCTCAAAAAGCAGGGTTTGTAGCAACTCATCTCTTACCAGGCTTGAAGAGCACAGATGGGGTCAATCTCTGTGATGTAAACTATAGCTCCCAGGGCCTTCAGAGCTGCACAGCATCCTTTTCCAACCTGCGATACAGAATAGCAGCAGTCATAAAAGCAAAGTAAAGACAGGAATGTCCAATGTCACCTGAAACGGCAACAGATTCTTGGCATAAGCATTTGTGGAGTCCACTTCAAATGCACAGTGGAGGAGAAATATAACCATTAGGGCTAAAGGACCATGAAATGCCGTCTGTTTTATACTATTTCATGGCTATTGCTATTACTCCACCTGTAGTTGCTTTCTTCCTGTTTTTATGAAGTGACTACATTAGTTCTGTCTAACCCTCTATTCATTGCTGCAGTATTATCACTACTCCCGGGATCTCTCTGTGGAAGCTGATTGCTTAAAATCAAACTTTTAAGATTAGAAACACAACTAATAGTGATGTTTGCACTGGTTTCCAAGTATGTAATGTTTTAAAGAATATTCCAGTTTTAATGGGATTATCCTTGTCTGCATGTCCATGCAACTTAAACAAAATCAAGGGGAAAAAACGAAGAACCTCTCTCCCCTGCAACCCAAGCTCACTTTATGTATTACAACTGATTCATTATACATACAAACACACTCATCCATGAAATATGAATAAACATGACTGCAGGGGATCATAGTAGTGCTTTTGGTAACCCCCTCCCAAAAAGAAAAACCCTTACAAAAACTACAAAATACTTACAAGATTTGTTTAAATATACACCATGAGATTATCACTCAGAAAAATACCTTCCCTGCTCAATGTCAGCAGCCACAGTTTATTAATACCAACAACCATTCAACTATGTGATAAAGCTTTAACATTTGATAACTCCCACCTTTATCAGACAATAATACATGGAAGAAGTGTACACCATGTTTCTAGCAATAGAATTATAGGAAGGAAACCCCTACCATGTGCTAAGCTCTCTGCCTCTGTTAGTACATTTGTCAATATATGAACACTAGTAAATCATGTCTCATCTAATAATATTTTTATTTATTTTAGAAGGTAAGATAGCTTCATTAAGTCTGTGTAAAAGTGGGAGACAGTTACTGAGGGACCAGTAAGAACAAATGTTCAGAACCCTTCCCTGACCTGGAGTGTATCTCGGCATACCACTGATCCCTAAGTGCTTTTCTTTCAGGCAAGATCAATTTAGTACTGATGCTCAGCTGTGAAGGTAAGGTCTGGCTGGAGGATTCTCCATTCCACAACAGTCTTGGCAAGTTTCTTGGCACAAAAGCATGCACAGACAGCCCAGTATTTGGCAGAAGATAGTGTTTTCACTGAAACTCAACCTAAAACAGAGCAAGTCAAGGCTTGGAGACATTACAGGACAATTGAACAAATGACTTTGCCATGCGGGCAGCAGCATTGAGTCACATAAAAACAGTGCTAGATTAAGTGCCCCATAATTAGGTTGGGCACAGCAATCAGAGAAGTATATATGTACACACCCCAGGGCACAGAGTAATTTCCCTCCAGGACATAATCATTGACAGGAAATTTCCAATATTAAGCACTGCAACTTTGGATATAGTACTGTCCAAATTACATTTCAGCCATCCTGAGCTAACCCTTTCAGGACCCTTGATGTTTTTTGCAATAAGTCACTTCAATTTTTGGTTTGGTTGTCTGAAACCAATGCTGCCTCTTCCCAGGAGTCTTCTCCCCTCTTTTATTTTATTGTCATCAATGAATATAAAGCTTTTCATTCCTTGGTAGTCATTGTTTAAACCCAATAAAAACCCTGGCTTCAATCCCTTAGTGTTCAGGTGCTATCACTTTGCTGAAATCACTAAGACCTCCTCTAGATGGATTCTGTTTGACGCCTGGTTAGCCGATTATGCGCATAATTGCTGAAGCGCTTTATCGTAAATGCTTGTACGCAAGAGGTAATTGAGCGCACAACTGGTGGCCTTACCGGTTGTTTGAAATGTGCTTTACAAGTAGTTAATGCGGAGAATCGCTTGTTCACATAGGCAAAATGCGCTTTAACGGCCGGAGCAAAATAAAACTTGCTATTTAACGCGCGTTCAATAATGCGCATAATCGGAGAGATAAAGCGCCTCAACTCCCGATTTGCGCTCCGCTCTTATAGAGGTAAAATTTTTAATGAGACTTCAAAGAGCTTTAAACGTCTCGTGTAGAGGCAGCCTAAGTCACAGAATCTAGAGTTCTGGCCTAGCCTCATCAGATCCCTTTTCTCCAGAGTACCTGCTTTGGCTGCTTAGGTCCCCACTTTAGCTGAAGCAGTGACCTGCCCTCCATCCTCTTTCACTGAAATCTCAGGAATTTCCCCACATCATCTACACAAAGGATCCAATGAGATCCCTGAAAAGGTATCTTTCAATCCCTCTCCTATCTTCTGGAGATCCTTCTTCTATAAAGCGTAGCCTTCAACCCTGGCCTCACTGCCCTATCATGTGCTTGTGCGAGTGTGCAGCAATTTGGTCTATTTTAGAACCAGCTTTTGGTTTGAAAGCTTGGCCATTGTGGTACAGCCTTGCCCTGGTTATCAAGTGGGAAGGATCATGGCTAAACTTCCTTTGTGGGGTCCACTTGTTCCCTCTTCATCCCCATCGTGATCACTAAGTCTCTGAAGAGGTTGACCTGACACAAAGTGGGCAGCATCTTATCGTTACTGTGTGCCAGCTAGGGATGTTGGAGGAATCTGCCTAGGTCAGTCAAGTCTGCTGAGCTTTTGGCGGCCCTGCCCTCCAGATTCCAGCTCACTTGTCCATGAACTGGCCTGTCTTGACCTGCAGCGAGTTGGGCCATCTTGCGGACCTCCACTGTCACCATTGCCAGCCGCTCTGCACAATTCTTCCACTCGGGCAGTAGGTGATAGCGGCAACAGCAATAACAGGCAGCAGTCAATTCCAGAGCTGGTCATTGTGCACAAATGTTTCTCTCCTCTCTGCTGGGGAGACTTTTGCTTACAAGGAATTGCCAGCAGCCTGTCACTGTGCACAAAAGTGAGCATTTCCACCCATTTCCATGGTTACTTTTAGAACTGATAATTCCCCATCCCATAAGCAATCACTTCCATTGGTGCAACACAATGAGTGAGAGTGCAGTGGACCAGTTGAACACTACCCAATGGGATAATGATCCAAATCGTGGAGGAGAGATACCTTGAAGAAGAGACATGAAGCAGCAGATTGTGCTGGAAATTGGTGTGAATTGTGTGGGGGATATAGGTATCCCAACTCCTACACTGCCTTTTTGTCACAGTGACTGTGTGCAAGAACTAGCCTTGGCACACCACACACCACTAAAGACAAGTCCCCCTAAGCTCTTTTTCCTCCCTAGTTTTGCAGTCTCCCCCCTGAACTTCCCTATCTGTAAGCAGGGCCCCAAATTTGCAAAGCCCCAACTTTCACAACTCCCTCAGAGCCATATACCAGCCCCTTCCAAAGGTCCCTGAAATGGGTATATCTCTGAAAAGACATTTGATAACACCAGTGCACCCCTTAATGCCATTAAAAACTAGACCTCCCCCCACAACTCAATCTATCAGTATAATCGGAGCAGCTCCATGTAATAATACACAGAACTGTGTTGTCGCATCTAGTTTAGCCCTAAACTGTGCACATTCAACACAGTCCCATTCATATGGTATGTTGGATTAGTGCAATTCATACAAATTTCCAGATAATATGGGACATAATGGCTGTATCACATCCTAAATTCTTTCCAGGTTTTATTGTACTAATACAACTCAGCAGAGATGCTAATGTGAAAATGCTTACTACATTCAGCAGCTTGCAATTACTGTGAGAGCCATTACAATTTGATATATAATCTTCTGTTAAGACACACTTTCTTCCTAATGCTTCTTTTATTAATCATATAAGAAGCCATTACTAGTAAAAGGCAGATAAGGAATGCTATGCAAAGGTGCACTAATGAGAGGTGCTGAATCAGCCAGGCTACTGAGTGATCACCTTTACAACTCACCTCACCATAGCCACACACCACCACTTGCTTCCCTCCAAACATCACATCAGTTGTCCGCTTTAGGCTGTGGGAGAGAGAGAGATTGTTTTTGAAAAGATTACCATGTGCAAAGTATATGCTTGACTCAACACAATGCTCTGGAATTCCACACCAATATGGTAATATGTTGCAACTGGACATCACAGCAGCATATTGATTTAACGCCACAGCACAAATGCATGAGCTGAAAAGCTGGGGGCTGCTTTGAGATTTCTTTTTTCTTTTTTGCAGTTATGAAAAATTTGTGTCAGACTCACCCATCTAAGATGGACTCTCTGCAACAGTATAGGTTATCAAATTTCTGTTTGGTGACAGAGTCATTGACATTCATGGCAGGAACACACAGTTTCCCAGCCTTTGATAACTGGTATAACCTGAAAAGGGAAGACAGCATATTTTAAAATTAAATACTGACACAAAAGGATAATTAGTGAGAGACAATATTTGCTCCCTGGGCTAACGTTAAAGATCTACAAAATAAGACTGAGGAGCAGAAGCTCAAGCAGTTTCTAAGGTAAGCAACTGAAGTATAATGGAGGTCAGGCTGGCTGAGGAGGCTGGTCAATAGAACATTAAAACATATTTATTCTTTATTAAGATAAGGTATGGCAAAGAGAAACAGGAACTGCTGTGCGGAGAGTTCGTCAACTGTTGAGCTTAAAGTAACATGAAGTCCCATAGATTAGCACAGGGGTGGGCCCACGGACTGCTCCCAGAATTAGAGGGTGTGATTTTAGGGGGGAGAAAAGACTCTGTAGCAGCTATGAAGTGCCAAAAGTGTCAAACTTGGTTTGCAAATAAATTGATTTTGAACTTTTGGGCACTCTGTAGCGTTATGGGTGCTATCTTTTAATATTTTAAACTTTATTTTATTTTGGTACCTGCACAGCAGACGAGAGTAGCCCACAGAGTGAAAATGGGGCCCAGACCTCTCGCAATTGTCCCCCCCTGGTTTAACAGCTTGAAACTAAACTGCCACAAAATCTCTAGGTTCTACCTTAACTCACATGTACAGTTCTTTTATCGCCTTATTTCCTCCTCTCCTTAATTATTATGCCACAGGTGGTTCATGATTAAAATTGATTTTTAAAAGCTTTAGTGGTTTTAAGGTGCCTGCTTACTAAATATGGAGAAGGCCCTAAAACAATTCAAATCTTCATAATTAACAAGCCGAGACAAAGAACATGCCAGATTTTTAGGTTCCTGTTTGGTTTGTTACCTGTGCACACCCGTCACACTCTCTTCTACAATGCCTCTGATCTTCTTAAATACATTTGGATATTTCTTATAAACCCAATGTGTCAGGTCTCCCCCATCATCCAAGATCTAAAAATATGGGAAGTATAATCAGCTCAGATCTGCTACCAACAGACCATGTCACACCAAAGTTCACTTTAAAGCACAAACACCAGGGATTCTTCTGATATGTAATTAGTGTCAGTAACATACAGATTAGAGGATCAGAACTCTGATTCTCTTCATATGCCATTAATGTACTGCAAGATGTTGTCCAAGCAACAGAACAGACCTAGTTTTCTAATGCAAACACTGAGATAGAGAATGTACTGCTATAAAGTCTGATATAAAGTACACTCCAAAACACCAGTACTAATTATTTGTGTAGAGGTGAAAGATATATACTACTGCAAGATGTATACCAAGAGTAAATATCACTCTTCTTTTGAGTAATTGATTTTATAGAAAGAGAAGCAGATGTTCATCCGTAGACTCTGTTCTTTAGAAACTGGAACAGTGGCCAATATACAAGTGTTTGTTATACCAGTGACTACAATGTTCATTAACAAAAAGCTTTTCCCTAATGTATAAACATGAGCCAGTGTGGATGCATGAAACACAGAGGATGACGCTTATATTGTCCATCCTAATGTTCTAAAGGTTCCTTGAGGATTATCTGACATATTAAACACATTGTTAGGAAAGAAACTACAACACTATCTTCCCTTGAATAATAAATCAGCATTACAAAAGGGATAAATATCTGATGTATCTAGCACACCAAGCCAAGGTTCATGTACCCTGTCCCTCTCCTGATGGTATTCCAGATGACATGCAATTAATTTATTGGGGAAAGGATTCTTCTAATAGCTCCGTGAACATATGGCAGGCAGTTGACAAATGCACTTGTATGTTTCCTGTTCTCTTAAAAATAGCTATCTAAGACAGACAAGCCAACAATTATTTTTCCATGAAGTGAGTAGTCCTTAATGGATTGTACACTATAGATACAACACATTAAAAAAACAAACATTTGGTGGGGTTTCAAGTGACTCAGATTTGTTATTTAGTTATGTGACAATTACCAGAGAACCTACATAGAGGGGGAAAAGGCTTCAATTTATGCAGCTTTTGTGAAACTAAGGTTGGACATGAAACACAATTTTTCAACAATTCTACATTTGTAAGCTTCAGAAAGCTATTACCATTCTTCGTTCGAGTCGAAGGTCTGAAAACTATGCAACAGCATGTAGCTCTCCTCCCCCATCCCCAGTATCTCTCTATGGATCTGTTTCATTACTAACATCAGGGCTGCCTTGTCCTAAAGGCATTTATTACATTTATATTCTCCACTTTTTCCAATATAGTTACCTTTGATCCTCATAAAAGCCCTCTGAGGTAGGTTAGAGCGAAAGGTAGTGACTTGTCCAAAGCCACCAAGTGAATTTCATGACTAAGTGAGGGATTAAGTCAGCTCCCCTTCCCCCCCTTCCCGGTCGAAGTGCAACACTCTCTCCACTAAACGGAACTAGCCCTTTGTTGAGATTGGGCCTTTTGCAAAATGACCCCCATAAATTCACCACCCCATCTGTTGGTGGCAAATCAGGGGAAAGGACTTCATTAATGAAGGAATGAGATTCAATGCCAGGTCTGCCAGGGAGGGCTTGCTGTTAGCTGATTCCTTTTTTTTTCTTTTTCTTTTTTTGCAGTGGAAATAGCCAAACTCCACTCTTGGCAGGCTGGTCACCATTTTGTTTCCCCCATAATATCCCAGATGCAGCATTATCACTGAGCATTGTGGAGGAGAAAAAAATGCATCTAGAGCATTTCTGGGTGGGAAACAAAATGGTTGCTGAGCTGTCGAGCGGAGCTCCATTGCTGCTTCTATTGCTACTATAAGCAGCAATAAAAGTACAAACTGCTGCTAATGGCAACACCCACTCTTCCCTAGTGGCAAATTTTGCCTCCCCACAAATCAGCAAAACGCCCTCTTCTCACTGCAGTAGCGCAGCAGCACAACGGCGGTGGCAGCGGCGCGAGGCCTTGAGCTCCCGCATTGGTGCTCCTTCCGGTTATCTGCACGGGAAGGAGTGCAATTGCGGGGTTTGCGGGAAGGAGCCACTGCCGCGCCCGTTCACCCGAGCCCGTGTATGTGATTGCATGGGCGCCGGGGAGCATCCGTCCCCCTCGTATTCAAGTTGGGGGTTCTCCATTAATTGCAAAGCTCCACGGTGCCACAGAGCCAGTACAGCGTCTGGGCCACCCCTGCCCCCCACCCCTGTGCACCCAAGCCCATGCATACCTCGGGACATTGCAGCACGCTCGGGGGGAGGCAGCCTTTTTGGGTTCATTCTTTTTTTTAAAAAAAAATCTGTAAATGCAAAGCTTCACATTTACAGATAATGGGGGGGACCAATGGGGGGAGGAATGGGACGTTCCGGCTCTGAACATCCATACCCCCCCATTTATTTATTTATTTATTTATTATTTTAAAAACAATGGTCCGCAGAGGCACGGAGGTGGTCCAGTGACTGTTTGGCTCGCTGGTCCACCCCCTTCAATGCCCAGCCTATGTTGACCAATCAAGGGTTGCCATCGGCTGTGGCACATCTCCACGTCAGTTCCGGAGCAAGGTGACAGACGGCAGATGCCGTCGTCACCTCACTGCAAGCAAAAAAAGTTGGGGTAAGTGCCCGACTTTTTTAAAGCGAAGCTTTGGGGGTTTGTCCCTGGATGGCTTTGCGATGGCAGCTGCAATATATAGATGACCTGCCGCCACTCCGAATCCACCCCGGGGCAAACTGCTCATCAAGATGCCCCCAGGGAGAGAAACAACATGAGAGGTGCTGAATGTGGCTAGGCACTGAACACTAAAATGTAACCCAACAGCATGAATCCAGATAACATACCCAATCCATGACAATCCTCTTGTGAAACTGAAAAAATTCAAAAGTAAATTATAGTATGACATGCTGCTCAAAAGGGAAAGGACAGAAGTTCCATTAGATATGCAAAAGCCCTAATGTGTACCTAGAATAGCTCTATGGATCTCAGTCAATATACTTCCAAAGGAGAAGGTAACACAATAGTGAGAACAAGGGAAACTTAGATGAATATTCCATTACCATATTGGCCTGCCAGCTATCTACATTAACACAGCGATCAATGCACCACCAAAAGTCATCTTCGGACTCTCCTTTCCAGGCAAATACAGCAACACCTAGAGAGAGAGAGAGAGAGAGAGAGAGAGAGAGAGAAATCTGTTCCATTCTTTTCAAGCAAGGTTGCTTGAAGCACTCTCCAAGTAAGCCCAGTATTTACACATAGCAGGTACAATAAAATGCTCTTATCCTACCTAGTTTATCTATATCCATAACTGAAAGTGTCTGTGGATTGTAAATTTGGAAGAAGCTCTATTGTTAGGGCAGCAGACTGAGAACCCAAAGACTTGTTAGGATGAATGCTTGGTAGTCAGCAAGTAGCCTCACCATTTTGTTCCAGCTTCCTTTCATGTCCTCTGTTCAGCATATTTAAATGGCCAGGCCATTTGAAGAGACATTATCTTTATGCCACATGTAAACAGGACATTGATCTCTGGTGGCTGTCTCTAGCCACTAAAGTGTCACTAAGAATAAGGTTCAGTTAAAGCATATCATGGTAAAGAATTATGCTATCTTCTCTCATAACAAGAAAGGGACTATATTAAAACAATTCATCTGTACAATGCGGACTGCTTTGGCGTTTCTTAAAACTGCACAAGTAATAGCAGTTAGACAACTTCTCAGTAATTTTAACAGTTCATCAGAGTGGATTCTTGGCAGAATATGCAGGAACAGAGAACGGTATAAAAACAAACTCCTATGGCAACTTATGATTAAGGAAGTTATTGTGAAATGAACTTTTCGTAGGGGAAAAATGCATGCAGAACAGAGTAAATAATCTAAAGCGAAACAAGCTCTTATTAATGTACTCTAGTCCCTCGCAACAAATTCAAACATTCCTGGTTGTGGAATGTTTCTCTGAGGTGGGCTGGCAGAATACCCAACAGCTTGGGCATGTAGAGAATTTACAAAAATATTCGGACAGTCAAGTTGCCACAGTATTTCTGATACTTATTTTCTCTAAAGTTTTACAAACTGACATAAGGGTTACAGTTATACAAGTTTTTATTATAAGCAACAATATATACCAATTAAAGAAAATATTAGCCAATTATCTTTGAAAGAATAGTAAATCTATCTTCATTCATGTATGCACCAGAGTTGTCAGTCATATTTTCATATAAGTCTATACTTTAACCACTGTCCTACAGTGGCTTTTATGCCAATTTATAACATGAAGCAACTGTAACTATTACAACAGGTAACGTTGTTACAAACATACCTCTAGATCTAGTTTTGTCTAAATATCCTAACAGACTGAGAGGTTAGCAAATGAAGCATGTGGTTTTATACACAGAACCAAAGATATTTTCACCACTATGTACACATAGGTAGGATACATCTAGCTCAATTTTATTTCAAATGACATTCTAATGATTCAAATTTGTGCTTATTAAGCAATCTGGTCCTTCTTTCAAATCGAATGGCCATACTTCATTGTAAACAGGGTCAGCCTTATTTTGTTCTGAATTAACTGTAAGAAGCTTGCATAGTTAGTGACAGACTGTAGAATACTGGTAAGAGTTTCAGTGCTGTAAAACACACACACACACACACACACACACACACACAAAACAGCTTCTAACACAGCTGAGTATCTCAGTACAACATGTACTCTTAAGTACTGAAGAGTCTGACGGAATTAGTAAGCATTGCACTAAAAAAAATAGAATCTGCTTTTCTAACACTAGTACTAAATCTTTGTACCACTGTCCTGTACTCACCAGCCTCAGCCAAGGCAGCAGCCACCTCATTCTGAGTGGAATAAATATTACAAGCAGACCAGCGGCACTGAGCTCCTAGTGCACACAATGTCTCAATCAAGACCTAAGTGACAAAGCAAGCACAGAATCAACGTAAAATACAGTAGTCATGGCTTACTGGATTTTGCCAACACCAACCCAGATTTATGAAGTTATTTAGGGTACCATCCTATGAATGTTTAGATAGAAAAATGTCCTACAACATGTCCAGCATGCCTCGGCTAGCATGACTGGCTGGGGCATGCTGGGAGTTGTAGGACTTTTTTTCTGTCTAAACATGCATAGGATTGTACCTTTAATTAATTTATAGCCCACCGCACTCCAGAGGTTCAAGACAAATTATATATTAATGAGACAAACCCTAGCATTTGCAGGACATAAGAAATGTGATTCCCATACTCCCAAAAGAATTTTACCACTACCATCAGCTACATAAGAAAGCATTCAGATCCCAACCCAAAAAGCCGAAGACATCAATCAAGCACAATGAAAACCATCAACTACTTGGGATTGTGGACTTGCCATAACAGCAGGTGTTGTTGCAGAGCACCTACATGCACAAATCATGCCATTGTTTATGTAACTGTGATACCCTTCGTATTATCTCTTTATACTGAAAGGAACAGAAATGACCTGCACATTTAGCAGTTAAGATAAAATTGCAAGCTAGTGTACAAATTGCAGAACCAAGACACTCACCGCAGTCTGTGCTGTGATATGTGTACATCCCACTATTTTAGCTCCAGCCAAAGGCTTCTCCCCCTGAGCTCGTTTTCTTAATGAAATCAGTGCAGACATATCTACAAAAAGCAGAATGGGAGCCTTTAATAAAACTTGTACCAGGCACAGGCCAATCTTGGGTTCCCAGAATTCGACAACTCAAAAGAAATACACCTCTATGAAGAGCTACTGGAGAACACAGGCTCTAGAAAGGCAAAGATCAGTGATGGCATCTATCTTGAATATAAGAGATAGGATGTCACTGAGCATTGCTGGCAACCTGACATTGCAGCCAGAAAGGGCTGAATGTTTGTTTATTTGTTTGATTTATACCCTGACTTTCTACCAAAATAATGCCACTTACAGGCATAATTAGAATTAATTAAAACAATGAAAAGCATTAAAATACAATAAAACATAACAATTAAAGAATAAAAAATATATAAAAACAGCAACAAACCCAACAGACCCACTTATAGGCCAAAGGCCTTCTTGAATATAGTGGTCTGAGCCTGCTGGTGGAAAGACAGCAGAGAGCCAGGAAGCAGCCACCAAAAAGGCCCTCTCTCAGGTCACCAAGAAGTGTGTAGCCTAAAGGTTTAATTGCCCGAAAATGGAGCTGCATGGATAATGTATTATTAGTTTCTTCCTATCACATAGATTGTCAAAAGTATTTTTCAGATATTAACCATCCTCTGCTGCTCACAAGGCAGGTTATGTAGACCATTATAAATTATAATACCACCACCTGTTTGGAAAGATCCTGAAGGGTTTCATTTTTAAGTTTACATCGTTTAACTCTGTTGCAATGTCAGTAATCTACAACCAAGGTGTTTGCTGACTAACAGAATATAACTTATTGATGCACAAAGAGGAGGAAACTTCAACAGTTTGCACTTTACCTTGCTCAGCAATCTCTATCTCCCGACGACCAAACTCTGCCTGTTTGATATTCTTAACACAGAAATTGCTACTGCCCTTGGAATTAGTTTGCTGCTTTTCTCTAGGGGAAACTTCATCATCAGAGCTGTCTGTGTAGGATGCCGCTAGAGAACAAAACAGAAATGCTTGGTGAGAACAGAATATAGATGAAACAAACTGAGATGATAATTATGCCTTACTCAGTGCTGACATTTTACCATCTGTGCTTTTTTAACTTCATTCTAATAATTCTTCTTAAACAGGGAAAGGGTCCTGGTCAATCTGGCTTCCTGTTTCTAATCTTTCACTTCTTGGCTTATATACATGAGCATAAGGTGGCACCGTGTGAGTTTTAAATACTGCAGGATATAAACATCCTTGGAAAATTACTAGCAGACAGATTCCACCTTATTTATTTTTAAAAATTAGACTGGCTTTAAAACAAACCAGGTTCTGTAAGGAACTTATAACACATAAATGCAGGTTGCTTACCTGTAACTGTAGTTCTTCGAGTGGTCATCTGTGCAGTCACACACTATGGGCTCGCGCCGGCGCCGAGCTCTCTTCAGGAAACTTCTGTAGCTAGCCTAGATTTTTGGCAGGAACCCCTCCCCCACTATCCTATTGCGCATGCTCCGGGTTCCCACTTACCTCAGTTCTCTGAGACCGTGTGGCCTCGCGACCGAGGTGAATAATTCTATTCCCTTCAGAAGAACATCAATGTATGAGCACGCACAAACAACTGTCTTGACAATCACAAAAGCGATGCCAAGAGGGGATGGTGGGTGGGTTGTGTGACTGCACAGATGACCACTCGAAGAACTACAGTTACAGGTAAGCAACCTGCATTTCTTCTTCGTGGTCTCTGTGCATCACACATATTGGCAAATAACAAGCAAAAACTTACCGGAGGAGGGTAGGCTCGCTGAATAATCACTGAAGTACGGAGGAGAGGACGGCTCCACCGAAGGAGCTGTCAGATCTAGCTCTCACATCCAACTTGTAATGCCTCACAAACGTGGAAACATTGGACCAAGTAGCTGCTCTACAGAGTTCAGGAAGTGATACACCACGAACTAGAGCCGTGGATGTGGTTGGCCCTCTTGTGGAGTGTGCCTTAACAGCTAGTGGCGGTTCTTTACCCACGAGTTGATAAGCCAGGGGAATAGTCTGTACTATCCAGCCGGACAGGCATTGTGAAGATACCGGCAGTCTTTTATTCTTCCCCCATAACATACAAAAAGCTGGCGGGACTTACGGAACATCTCAGATCTAGATTTGTAAAAGGCTAAAACCCTTCTGACATCCAAAGAGTGCAATCTAGAGCACAACGGGTCTGAGGATGCATGAAAAAACGTGGGCAACACAATGTCTTGATTAATGTGAAAACTGGAGACAACCTTAGGGACAAAGGAAGGGCCAGGCCGCAAGGTGACCTTATCTCTAAAAAATTGGGTATAAGGAGGGTCTACGGCTAAAGCACAAAGTTCAGAGGCTCGTCTAGCTGATGTTATGGCTACCAAAAATACCGTCTTAAAAGTTAGCAGACGTATATCTGTAGTTGCCAACGGTTCGAATGGCTTAGAGGTTAAAGCACTCAGAACCACCGATAAACTCCATTGAGGGATCACTGAGCGAAGGGGAGGAAAAATATTGCGTAAACCCCTTAAGAAACTCCTAGAAACAGGGTGCGAGAAAGCAGAAAAAACATTTAACAGACAATGGTTTACAGATATGGCCGCTAGACAGACTTTGATAGAAGTGGCTTTCAGACCCAAAGTATGTAGGTGATAAAAGCAATTTATAATATACTCTATTTATCCTGACCCAGGGTCAAAGCCCTTATCTTTGGCAAAAAGTATATATTTTTTCCATTTTCTGTCATAAGATCTCCTGGTAGAGGGCTTCCGTGCTGCCTCCAGGATGGTCTTGACTTCTTGTGGTAGAGTCAGCTCTTGCCATCTGGCTGGATTCTCCATGCTGTGAGCGTCAGGGTTTGGAGGTCTGGATGGAGGATCCTGCCTCCATCTTTGGACAAGAGATTCGGTAGGCTGGGCAGTCACCAAGTGTGCTTGTTCGCCAGCCTGAGAAGTGGGGCAAACCATGCTTGCCTGGGCCACCACGGGGCTATCAGTATGGCGTCCGTGCGGTGTCTGAAGAGCTTGGTTACAACTCTTGTTAGCAATGGGAATGGTGGAAACATGTACATCAGTCCTGGACTCCATGTGACCATGAACGCATCCCCTAGGGACAAGCGGCCTATCCCTGCTCTTGAGCAGTACGCGTTGCATACCACATTGCTCTGCATGGCAAAAAGGTCTACGTCCGGAGCACCCCAACGAGCAAAGAGGAGGCTCAAAACAGTTGGTGACATCTGCCATTCGTGGGTGTCGAGGAAGTTTCAACTGAGGTCGTCCGCTTGAACATTGTCGGTTCCCGCAATATGCAGGGCAGAGAGTCGGATGCCCCGTGGAACCGTCCAATGGAAGATGTCCATGGTAAGTTGAAGTAGAGGAAGAGATCAAGTGCCCCCTTCCTTGTTCAGGTACCAGACCACTGCAGTGTTGTCTGAAAGAATCTGAACGTGGTGACCCTGTAGATGAGTATGGAATGCTAGCATCGCTCTCTTCACCGCTAACAGTTCTAACACGTTTATATGTAGGCGCCTCCCCAAAGGTGACCATCTTTCCTGAATGGTGAGATCGTCGCAGTGGGCTCCCCATCCTTGCAGGGATGCATCCGTGGTGAGACGCCTGGTTGGCCCCGAGTCCACAAATGGCATTCCCGAGGAGAGGTTGCGTGGATTTGTCCACCATTGCAGTGAGTCCTGAATTGATGGAGGTATGGTAAGTATGGTCTTGTGAGGGTCCATGGTTGGGTCGAAGCTGCGGAGCAATAACTGCTGTAGAGGACGCATCCGTAGTCTTGCCCAGCAGACCACAAATACAGAAGCAGCCATGAGCCCCAACAACCTCAGGGCGGTGAATGCTGATGTCTGGTGCAGGCACATTAGACGATGTGAAAGATCGTGGAGGGCCTGAGCTCTGTGCTGGGGAAGGAATGCTCTTCCCATTGTCGAGTCTAGCCAGACGCCTATAAACTGGATAATCTGACACGGCTGAAAAACTGACTTTTCCATATTTATTTGCAGGCCCAATGACAGCAGCAGCGTTCGTACTGTCTCTACATCATTCGATGCTTGGGGCTGGGACGTGGAGACGATCAGCCAGTCGTCCAGGTACGGATAAAGTTTTATACCCTGTGAGCGTAGGTAGGCACATACCACTCCCATACACTTCGTAAATACTCTGGGTGCAGTTTTTAAGCCAAATGGGAGGACGGAAAATTGAAACACGTGCTTTCCACGACAAAGTGGAGGTATTTGCGATGAGAAGGGTGGATTGCGATATGAAAGTAGGCATCCTTTAGATTTATTAGAGTGAACCACTGATTTCTTTTCAAGAGGGGCAGAATGATCGCTAATGTTATCATACGGAAATTCTTCATTACAATGAACTTGTTTAGGTGCCTGAGATCCATGATAGGGTGAAGTCCTCTGTCTCTTTTTGGGACCATGAAGTAACGGGAATAGAAGCCCGTATGTAAGTTGGCTGGTGAGACTCTTGTGATGGCTCCCTTTTGAAGTACAGAAGAAGTCTCTTGAGTTAAAATTTTTGATGGAGGTGTTATCTTTATGGCACCGGTGGTAGGGAGGACTCCAAACTCTATCTTGTAGCCCCTGATGACAATATTCAGAACCCAGGTGTCCGAGGTAATTGCTGCCCAATTGTGGCGGAACTGCTGGAGAATGTTCCCAAATTGTGTGGGCCGGCGGAACAGAAGGCTGGAGTCAAACGCGACGTTTATGAGTGTCATCCTGCCTGCTACAGGGCTGCTTAAAGTGATTCACAGTCTTCCTCTGCTGAGGGTGTGACACCGTAGTCGATTGCTGATATCGTGGTGGACGATCCTGTGGCTGCCTGGGCTGGTATGGCAAAAGGCGGTACCACTTCCAAGGGTGATATGATGACTGTGTGGGTTGGTTAAACCCCATCTTACGTGCGGTCACCTTAGCCTTTTGAATAGTATCCACCGCTGTGTCCATAGTGCCGTTAAAAAGGCCTTCCCTGTCAAAGGGGAGGTCCTCTATTCTGGACCTAGTTCCCTGGGGCAGATTGGCTGATCTCAACCAGGCATGACGGCGAACGGCAACCGCTCCAATCATAGCCTTAGATGCACAGTCGGTTTGATGTCTGGAAGTAGTAAGCTCCTGCTTAGACAAACGAACCGCTTCTGCATGAAAGACATGAGCGAGTTCGTGTTGATCATCCGGAAGATAAGTCATAAGCGATGACATTTTTTCCCACAGGAAGAGCTGGTATCGGGCCATCATGGCTTGATAATTAGCGACTTTCATTCCTAAGGCTGCTGAAGAGTTAATACGGCAGCCAAACATATCGAGCTTATGACCTTCCTTGTCCGTCGGGGCAGAGTGATCTTTAGTAGATCTGCCCTGGACTGCCTCAACAACAATTGAGTTGGGTTTCGGGTGAACGAAAAGGAAAGGAGCGTCCGACTCTTTGACTTTATAGAGAGCGTCCAAACGCTTCGAAGTGGGCCCCATGGTTGAGGGGTTAGACCAGGATTTTTGAGCCGTTTTAAGCAGTGTAGGGACATAAGGAATTGTAAGCTGTGGAGACGGTTCCGAATACATCACGTCGAATACAGGGTCTGCTATTTTGTCCTCAGGTTGCTGATGTTCGACACCGAGAGACTGAGCCATACGAAGCATCTGTTCATTGAAACCTCCAAGCTCCACGGATGGCGACGCCCGCTCAGTTGTTCCCACACCATCATCTGGAGACGGTACTGATGGGTGGGCTGTCGCTACTGAAGAGGAGTCAGAGACGTAATCCTCCACGGACTGCGGGGAGGATGGAGTCGGTACCTCAGGAAGTCGCTCCAGTATCGAGGGAATGTGCGTTGGTACCGAGACAGTTGCTGACGGTGGTCGGCGAGGAGGACATGGAGGAAGGATTGGGCGATCATCTGTCAGCCGTTTGCCTGTATATGGATCGAAGGCGTATCGGTATCGAGTTGATCCATCCTCAGCGTCTCGGTATCGACGGTTTGAGTGTGATGACAGTATCGAGTGGTCGGAATAGCGATCCCAGTCCCGCGACCGAGACCTCGAGCGGGAGCGGCGGCAGGCAGATCCACATCGAAAGGATCGGGAGGCTGAAGTTCTCGAGCGGACCGACGGTGGCCTCACAGGTGAGGCGGGCACTGTGGAATTGAAGACCTCTTCATCCGATACCGGCGTAGGCTCTGGGGTTGTCGGGGGCATGGGCGCCGCCTGAACCGGTACCGAGGTGATTGGTACCGAGCCCGGGGGAGTTGTCTCGATCGCCACCACCGAAGGTGCAGGCGAGGTCGGTGCCATAGGCGATCTCAGTGGAGACGGTACCGCATGCCTTGTTGGTAGCGATGTCGGTACCGACGAAGACGGTACCAACGGAATCGAAGCAGTAGTCGGGCGAGACTTAGATGATTTCTCCACATTTTTGGTCTTCGCCTTCTTTTTACGCCTCACCTCATCCTGAGGTTTGGACGTAGTCTTCTTCGTATGTTTTTTTGTTTTCACCTCAGCGGAAGAAATACCGGGTGTTGCTGGGTCAGAGCGATTTGTGGACAAAGGCCCATGCTCCCCAGAAATAGAGGCGGGTGAAGGCATAACGAGAGCCTATGGGGCATCCACTGCCTTCAACGCTTTTTTCCAAAGGAGATCTCGTAAACCATCTGCCTGATTTCTGCGCGCCTGCCTGGAAAAGTTCATGCAATGGGCGCAGGCCTCAACGATATGGGATTCCCCCAGACAAAGTAGGCACAAAGAATGGCCGTCCATAAGAGCAAGCTTTTCACGACACCTGGAGCAATTTTTAAACAAAGCTGTCTGTGCCATAAGATGGGGTAGGCCCAACAGCGAAGATACACTAACTAAGGTCTATAAAAAAAATCTTTTTTTTTTTATATTAACACTAAAAACTAAACTATCTAAGCTAACTATTTAACTATAACTCTATTTCAGAGGCAATATATATGAACAACGTTCGGCGAAGTCTCCCGCGAGGCGATCAGCGCAGCGGTTGAAGAAGAACTGAGGTAAGCGGGAACCCGGAGCATGCGCAATAGGATGGTGGGGGAAGGGTTCTCGCCAAAATCTAGGCTAGCTATAGAAGTTTCCCGAAGAGAGCTCGGCGCCGGCGCGAGCCCATATATGTGATGCACAGAGACCACGAAGAACATTTAACTTATATGATTTACTGTTAGGTTAAGCAATCCATAAATACATGGGAAATATTTTTCAACCAACAGCATAGCACTGAAAGTTCAGTCCTGTATATGTCCACATAGGTTGCTACAAGATATAAGCAACAAGGATCCTGCAAGCCATCTATATACAATTAAAGAGGGAGGGGTGACTTTTGTAACCACTAAAGCCAAAGGAATACAAGGGGCTTGTTTTCCAACAGGCTATTACAGCAGCTGAAAGGGAACAAAAGGTGGCAGTTTCTGTAGCCCAAAGTTGTATGGTCAATGCACTAACATCTTGAGGGAGAAAAGTAACATAAGAATTTAAGAGCCATGCTGGATCAGACAAAAGTCCATCTAGTCTAGCATTCTGTTCACACAGTGGCCAACCACCTGCTGTTCTCTTAACCTATATGGCCATAGAGAAAAATGGCAATCAATATCCATAAGGAATAGATAAACTTAAAGAGAACTTTTATAAGATGATGTACAGATGGCATATGTCTCCTTCAAAATTAGCTAAAATGTATAAAGGTGCCTCGGGAACTTGTTGGAAACGTGAAGAACAAGAATGAACATTTTATCATATATGGTGGATTTGTAAAAAAGCGAAATTATTTTGGATACAAATTCATTCCTTAATTCAAAAAATATTAAAGACTAATACACAACTGAAGCCAGAATATTTCCTTTTGGGCCTAGTCGATGACCAGATGAATAGGAACTATGGAACTTTATTTCTACATATGATAACGGCAGCAAGACTATTATATGCACAAAAATGGAAAAGTCCTACGTTACCTACAATGGATGAATGGATGCTGAAGATACTGGAGTTGGCGGAGATGGTAAAACTTACCTCAATAATGAGAGAAAAGTCAATATCTAGGTTTATAACTGAATGGAAAACCCTTACAGACTTTGTGAGGGGACAAGAAAAAATGACCTATTTGTCTGTGGATTCAACCAATAAGTAGAAATGGTTAAAATAAAAGAAAGAGGGGACATTTGTTTATTGTTTATAAGCAAGAGGGAATATGGTTACTTATCTTTGCTGGGGAGAAAAGCGGAAGCATATTATAACTTGGTGGTTTGTTTTATGTGTTCTTATTCTTTGTCGTTATTACTGTTTTTCTATGTAGAGTGTGTATTATAACTTGTCGTTGTCTTGAAAAATAATTTTTTAAAACCTTTTTATATCCAAAGGTTCACTTTGGATGCAACCCAATATATTTTTCAAATACAAAAAGGCAGCAATGTTTACCAATTTTACGGGCTTGTCTTGTGTGTTCTTTAACATTAGTTATAGCAATCAATGCTTACGGAGCTCTGTGTTATAGGGTTTATTGACTGCATCCTAGATTAAATATAGTTCTGAAAGTGGAGGAAGCCCAAAGATCAAACTGGCCATAGCACATCATCTGGAGCTGTCTGAAGAACACAAAATCTTCTCATCTGGACAGGCTGCCACCAGGCAAGGTACCCTTTTTTTGGTAGAACTTACAACAAGAACTGTGAGCAGATAATTATTATTGATACTACAATGCATCATCACCAAAGATTTCCAGTGGGGATGGATTGATGCACATAAACCAAAAGGAAGAAAGATCAAGAAAAGGAAGACACTTACCAGAGCTATAGCTGTCAGTGGAAGACTGTGAAATGGAACGAGATAGAGACCTGCGACCAGTCTTGGTTGGGAATTTGCTGAACTCTTGCATATCATCCGCAAACTGGATTTGCTAAATACAAAGGAGTAAGAAGACACACATGCTTATACTGCTTTATCCTGTTATCAATGGGCTTGCTTCTCCACACATACCTCAAAGAAAACCAAGTATTCATTTATCTGATTTACACCCTACATTTCTACCAAAAATGGCACTCAAGGAGGCTTACAAAAACAATTTAAAATAGATTAAAACAATAAAACACATTTAAATATAATAAAAATGAAACAATTACAGAATACGAAGAGCATCCAAACCACCAAACCCACTTACAAGCAAAATGCCTTCTTGAATAAAGCAGTCATTGCTTGCTAGAGGAAGGACAGCAAAGAGGAAGTGAATCTAGTCTCTCTTGGGAGGGAGTTCCACAGCTTGGGAGCAGTCACCAAAACGGCTGGCTCTCACATTGCCACCAAATGCGCCTCTGACAGTGGCAGTCTCAAAAGGACCTCTCCAGAAGTTCTTAAAGACTAGGAGAAAACAGTCTTTCAGGTAGCCTGGTCCCAAGCAGTAAGGACTTTGTAACCAGCAGTTTGAATTCTGCCTGGAAACAGACCAGTAGTGAGTAAAGCAGCTGTAATAAGGATGATGCGTGCTCCCTGTGTCTGGCCCCTGCCAGCAGTCTGGCCACAGCATTCTGGCTGAAGTTTCTGAACAGTTTTCAAAGCCAACCCCACATAGAGCATGTTACAGTAGCTGAAGTGGGATGTAACTAAAGCATGCATGACTGTGGCCAGATCAGACATCTCTAGGAATGGGCACAATTGGGCAAATGCACTACTGACCACTGCGGAGACTTGAGCATCCAGGTTCAGGGTTAAGCCCAAGAGTACACTCAAACTGCAAGCCTGACTCTTCAGGCATAGTGTAACCCCATCCAGCACAGGTTGAATTCCTATTCCCTGATCTCCCTTTCAACTGACCAAGAGCACCTCTATCTTGTCTGGATTAAACATCAGTTTGTTTGGTCTCATCCAGTGCATTACCAACATCAGGCGCCAATTTATAACCAAACAGCTTCCTTGGATTTAGATGGACAGGATAGAGTTGCATGTCATCAACTTACTGGTGGCACCGAATCCCAAAACTCCAGTCAGCCTCAGCAGTTTCATGTATATTTAAAATAACCCATGGAACCCTGAGGGGCATTGTAAGCCAATGGTCACAGTATCGAACAGGAATCGCCCTGCACCATCTCCTAAGATCACCCCCTCCAAGGACCTGAGCTACTGTATAATAGTGCTTCCCAATACCATCTCAGATAGACTTTGACCTTTAATTCTTATTCTATATTCAGCTTTTCGTGGTAACAATCACAAAATTGTAGAGAAGTGCTCAGGTCAGTGTATAAAATCTTTCATATGAATGTGTAAATGTTGAATATTTGTGGTGTGTTTGATAGCAAAGGAATGTAAACTAAGATGTGTTTCAGTTTGATATGGGTGTTGTTTCATGCTTGCTTAATATAATTGTTAATGATTTTACGTTGTATGTTAGAGTTGGCTAAAATATGTAGTTTTTGTTTTATGTAGCTCCTGACAAAGGTTTTGTAACCGAAACGCATCAAGCAGCTAGAAGATAGGATAAAAGAAATAAAGGAAAATATTTTTACATAGCACCAGAGCTTTGCTCTCCTTTTTCTCCAGCTTGTTGGTGCTCCCTTCCCTCCTTGTTCCATTGGTATTAAAAGCCACCAAAAGGTCCAGCAGAACTAACAAACACTCCTTTGTCTAGTTCCAGGTATAGATTGTCTACCTAGGCAACCAAAGCCATCCCTGTCTCATAACCACGTCTGAAGCCAGATTGAAATGGATCTAGATAACCCATCTCATCCAGAAATCCCTGCAACTGAGATGCCACCACACACTCCAGCATCTTGCCCAAGGATAGAATATTGAAAACTGCCTAGAAATTATCCAACACAGCGGAGTCCAGGGAGGTTTTATTTTCATAACAAAGGTCTTACCACTGCTTCCTTTAGACAAGACAGAATCATACCTTGCCGTAGAGGTGTTCACCACTGCTTGTATCCATTCAGACAATCCCGTCCCACCCAGCTGCTTTTATAAGCCAGAAAGTGTAAGGGCCCAGCACACAAATGGTGGTAATAATAATAATAATAATAATAATAATAATAATAATAATATATTTCTTACCCGCCTCTCTGTTTGGATCGAGGCGAACAGGAATAAATATAAAATATGATGAAATACATAAGACTGATTAAAAACATGGTACACATTATTAAAATAGCAATAAAACATTCTAAAAACATCCTAAAAATATTCTAAAATTCCACTGGATATGCCTGCTGGAAGAGACTAGTCTTTATAGCTTTCTTAAATTCTAAAAGACTGTTAAATTGATGAGTCTTCTCCAGCAGGCCATTCCACAGTCTGGGAGCGGCAGAAGAGAAGGTCCTCTGGGTAACAGCTGTTAGCCTAGTCTTGGCCAACTGTAGTAAGTTCTTCCCAGAGGACCTGAGCGTGTGGGGCGGATTGAATGGGAGAAGGCAATCCCACAGGTAACCTGGACCCAAACCATGTAGGGCTTTAAAGGTAATGACCAACACTTTGTACTTCGCCCGGAAACTAATTGGCAGCCAGTGGAGCAACTTTAAAGCTGGTGTAATATGGTCATCCCTAGGTGTACCAGTGACCAACCTGGCTGCCATATTTTGAACTAGTTGAAGTTTCCGGACTAGGCACAGAGGTAGCCCTATGTACAGCACATTGCCTTCATTTCTCCTTGGGCTGTACAATATGAAAAGAATCCATTGTAATGGGACAAGCAGGAAATGCAGGTTGCTTACCTGTAACTGTAGTTCTTCGAGTGGTCATCTGTGCATTCACACATATGGGCTCGCGGCGACGCCGAGCCTGCTTCCGGGAAACTTAACTAGCTTAGACTTTTGGCGGGAACCCCTCCCCCCACCATCCTACCGCGCATGCTCAGGGCTCCCGCCTCTCCTTCTCCTCAGTTCTCTGAGACCGCTTGGCCTCTTAACCAAGGCAGAACTATGTCATTAAACAATGAGCATGGCGAACCAATTGAC
Source organism: Anniella stebbinsi (assembly GCA_029215795.1). NCBI lineage: Eukaryota > Metazoa > Chordata > Lepidosauria > Squamata > Anniellidae > Anniella > Anniella stebbinsi. The sequence goes on along the minus strand of JARDYH010000004.1, from coordinate 65,188,921 downwards.
ATTCACAACAGCGATGCCAAGAGGGGACGGTGGGTGGGTTGTGTGAATGCACAGATGACCACTCGAAGAACTACAGTTACAGGTAAGCAACCTGCATTTCTTCTTCGTGGTCTCTGTGCATCACACATATGGGCGAATAACAAGCAGAGACTTACCGGAGGTGGGTAGGCATGCTGGTTGGTCACTGGCAAATCGAGGAAAGGACCGCTCTGCCAAACGAGGAGTCCTGTCTGGCTCTAACATCGAGGCGATAATGCTTTACAAAAGTAGAAGCATTCGACCAAGTGGCTGCTTTGCAAAGGTCAGTGAGCGTAGCGCCATGGAGCAGTGCTGACGAGGCAGCCTGCGCTCTAGTAGAATGCGCCGTCGTGTGAAAAGGAGGGTCTTTATTAACAACCCTGTAAGCCAGGTCAATGGTCTCCACAACCCATTTGGAGATGCGCTGTGGGGATACGGCCAACCCTTTTGTCACACCTCCATAACAGATGAACAACTTACGAGACTGTCGAAAAGACTCAGTTCTTGACTTATAGAAAGCCAAAGCTCTTCTAACGTCTAATGCGTGCAATCTTGTAGACAAAGGGTCTGACGACGAGCTGAAGAACGTGGGTAGAACAATGTCTTGGCTCACATGGAAAGAGGAGGAAACTTTAGGGATGAACATGGGGTCCAAACGTAATACAACTTTTTCCCTAAAAAACTGTAAGTAAGGAGGATCTATCAGTAGTGCTGCTAGCTCCGAAACACGTCGTGCAGACGTGATGGCAACTAAGAATACCGTCTTAAGAGTCAATAAACGAATATCAATCGTCGCCAACGGTTCAAAGGGCTTGGCAGTAAGGGCTGCGAGCACGACAGAAAGACTCCATTGCGGTATCACAGGACGAACCGAAGGGAACAAATTCCGTAAGCCCTTTAGGAAGGCTCTTGCCATTGGATGGGTAAAAACAGAGAAACCATTAATCAAATTGTGGTTTGCTGTAATTGCTGTCAAATATACTTTGATGGACGCTGGTTTCAGACCCTGGGCATGTAGGGAATATAGAAATGAAACAATATGAGGCATATTAGCTGTGTAAGGATCAAACCCATTAAGAGTGGCATACCGTTGAAACCGCGTCCATTTTCTATCATAGGACAGTCTAGTTGACGGTCTACGTGACGCCTCCAAGATAGACTTCAGTCGCTCGGGAAGGTCGAGGACTCTCCACGACGACGGATTCTCCAGGCCGTCAGGCGTAATGATTGTACATCTGGATGAAGAATCCCGCCATTCTGTCGAGACAGAAGGTCGTGGAGGCAAGGTAGGTTCCAGATCTCCCGTTTCGATAGTCTGAGTAGCGACGTGAACCAAGGTTGCCTTGGCCACGACGGGGCTATTAGTATAGCGTCCGAATTGTTGCGTCGTAGCGCAGCCACTGTTTTGGCCAGTAGTGGGAATGGTGGGAAGAGGTAAAGAAGACCCCTCGACCAGTCCCATTGAAAAGCATCCCCTAGCGATGTGCGTCCTATGCCTGCTCTGGAGCAATACGTTGGGCAAACTGCATTGGCAGCTGTTGCGAATAGATCGATGTCGGGCGTGCCCCAACGAGCGAAGAGTTGCTCCAATATGCGAGTGGCGAGCTCCCACTCGTGTGTGTCCATGAAAGATCGACTGAGAACATCGGCCTTGGTGTTCTCTTTTCCTGCAATGTGCAATGCCGACAGAAGCATATTGTGGGAGATAGCCCACTCTAGAATGTCTAGCACAAGTCGTAGCAGGCGGTGCGACCGGGTGCCTCCCTCCTTGTTCAAATACCACACCACGGTGGTATTGTCCGTTAGGACGCGGACATGATGCCCATGTAGGCGAGGCAGGAATGCGCATAATGCTTTCTTTACCGCCAGAAGCTCCAACATATTGATGTGAAGGCGACTCTCTGAAGGTGACCACCTTCCTTGCGCCATCAGATCGTCGTGGTGTGCGCCCCAGCCTTCTAGAGACGCGTCTGTTGTCACCGTGCGAGATGGCTCCCGCGGAACAAACGGCATTCCCTGGGAAAGGTTGCTTGAAACCAACCACCACCGGAGGGATTCCCTGACCAGCAATGGGACGGTAAGTATTAGCTGGTGCGGGTTTTGAAGAGTTGAGTAACGGCTGAGCAGGAAATGCTGGAGAGGGCGCATCCGTAGTCGCGCCCAACGGACGACGAATACTGCTGCCGCCATTAATCCTAGTAACCTGAGAATCGCAAATGCCGAAGCTCGAGGGTGGGTGCGCAAGTGCAGTGCACGCCTTTGTAGGGTTGGTACTCTGTCCGCAGGCAGGAATGCTCTTCCCACGGTAGAGTCGAGGGTAACTCCTATAAACTGCAGTCGTTGTGATGGCTGAATGATGGATTTTTTGTAATTTATCTGCAGCCCAAGCGACGACAGAAGAGAAATTACCTCGTGGACGTCGGCAAGCGCCTGGGTTCTGGACCTTGAAACGATCAACCAATCGTCCAGGTAAGGATATAAGTCGATGTTGTGCGAACGCAGATGCGCGCAGACCGCCGACATGCACTTGGTGAATACTCTTGGGGCAGACTTTAGCCCGAAGGGAAGGACGGAAAACTGGTACGCCTGGTGCCCAATGACAAACCGCAGATAGCGTCGATGGGCAGGATGAATGGCAATGTGGAAATAGGCGTCTTTTAAGTCTATCAGGGTAAACCAGTCTCCCTTCTTTAACATTGGTAGCACCGATGCCACGGTAATCATGCGGAACTTCTTGGGTCGTATGAACTTGTTGAGCTCTCTGAGATCCATAATAGGACGAAGTCCCCCGTCCCTCTTTGGCACCGTAAAATAACGGGAGTAGAACCCCGCCTGTAGTTGACCTCGCTGAACTCTTGTGATAGCCGCCTTTTGAAGCAGGGTGGTAGTTTCTTGCGTTAGAGCCAACGAGGGGTCCGTGATTCTTATGGTGCCCAGTGGAGGAAGTACTTCGAACTCTATTTTGTAGCCCTCTGCTATGATGTCCAAGACCCACGCGTCTGATGTTATTGACGCCCAGGTTTGCAGAAAGGGCTGTAACTTGTTGGTGCTGTGACAGATGTTGGTGCTGTGACAGGTGAGAGGCAATGCCAAGTCAAAGACGACGCTTGCCCTGTTGCGTTTTGCTGCGCTGTTGGAAACGCGGATTCGACTTTCTTGTCTGATAGGCCTGTGTTGATGCAGGTTGGTAGCGTTGTGCTTTATCTTGTTGCGCCCGTGGTTGGTAAGGGACAGGTCTATACCATTTTCTAGCCCGGTAAGACTGTTGAGGTTGCTGAACTCCCATTTTCTTCGCTGTCATCCGGGCCTTGTGTAACGCATCCAATGTTGTGTCCGTATCCACATTGAACAGGCCCTCCCCATCAAAGGGAAGGTCCTCGATCCTGTTTTTAGTCTCTTGTGGTAAAGACGCTGACCGTAACCACGCGTGGCGACGCAAAGCAACTGCACCCACCATGGCCTTAGACATACAGTCAGTGAGGTGACGCGCCGTTGTCAATTCCTGTTTTGACAATCGGATTGCCTCCGCCTGGAAGACCCTAGCGAGTTCCCGTTGATCGTCGGGAAGGTAATCTGTAAGTGAGGAAATTTTTTCCCAAAGGAAAAGTTGATAACGCGCCATTAGCGCCATATAGTTGGTCACCTTTACTCCCAACGACGACGACGCATAAATGCGACGGCCATAGGAGTCCAATTTCCGACCCTCTTTATCTGTTGGTGCAGCGTGCAGCTTGCCAGATCTGCCCTGCGCAGCCTCTACCACCACCGAGTTCGGCTTTGGGTGTTGAAAAAGAAAGGGAGCCTGAGCTTCCCTTACTTTATAGATTGCATCCAGACGCTTGGAAGTGGGACCCACTGTGGCTGGATGCTCCCAAGACTGCTTGAGGGTCTTCAATAGAGCTTTAACCATCGGTAAGGTTAACTGCGGTGAAGGCTCAGCATGCATGACGTCATAGATGCCGTCATCGGAGTCATCAATCGCTTGCTGGCACTCTATATTCAACGATTGAGCCAGTCTCTGCATTTGCTCCGTGAAGCTGCCCATCTCCATCGTTGGTGACGCACGGTCCTCGCACCCCACAGTATCCAATGGGGACGGCTCAGATGGACGGGGTGACGGAGCTGAAGATGTGTCCGACCTGTAGTCATCAAATGACTGCGAGGGTTCTCGATGCCGTGGTGACCTGGATGGTGTCCGGTGTGAAGGACGAGCAGCCGTCGATGCCGAAGACCTTCGACGTCGAGCGGAAGTTTGGCTCAGCGAGGTGGTCCTCCTAGGGGGAACCGGCGGTGGTACCTGCTCTTCTTGGATGCGACGCCCTGTATAAGGGTCAAATCGGTAACGAGCACAGTCGGACCGATGTGCACGCTCTGAGTAGCCTTCCCAATCCTGCGAACACGACCTCGACCGAGACCTCGACTGCGAGGAACGGTTTCGCTGCCTACGACGACGCTCCTGTTGAGGGCTCGGTGCCGACTGTCGCGTCGGTACCGTGTGTTCGGTATCAGACGGAATAATGATTGGCATCGGTCCCGGAGATAGCAGGGAACGAGGTGATAGAGGTAGCTCCTGCAGCACCCTCGGGGTGGAAGGCGTACGAAGCAACGAAGACACCGAAGGAGCTCGTTGTCTCGATACCGAAGGAGTCGGGGAGGTATCGTGGCGCTGCGACGCTTGCGATGCTGAAGCGATCGATGCCGAGCGATGCGTCGGTGCCGATGAACGTATCGGTACCGACGAGGATTTGTGCACCATAGCGGTCACCTTCACCGATGTCGATGTTGGCATCGAAGCCGATCGTGACTTTTTCGACGGCGGAGGCTGGGCAGCCGATTTCGTCGATGCCGATGTCGATGTCGAAGCCTTCTTTTGCTTCGCTTTCTTTGCCTTTTTCATTGGAGGAGGGGAAGAGGCAGTTGAAACCCCCGTTAACGATGCCGGTGCTGCCGCCCGCAACAGGGGGGAAACCGGAGATGCTGGGCGTGAGAGAACTCGACTCTCCCCAGAATTCCCTTTGCTCGACATGGAAGGGCGCGGTTGATCGACGGCCGACAATGCCTGAGACCACAACAGGCTACGTAGGCGGTCTGCCCTATTTCGTCGCGTCTGCTTTGAAAATCGCATGCAATGACTGCACGACTCAACGACGTGTGCCTCGCCGAGGCAAACAAGACAAAGCGAATGCCCGTCGGAGAGGGCGATTTTTGCCCTGCACCGCGAGCAACGCCGGAATAACGCGGTTTGTGCCATAAGACGGCAACCACTTAAAATTTTTCCTACACTTATCTAAAATATATATATATTTTAAAAAATTTTTTTTCTTTTTTTTTTTTTTTTAAAACACTAACGTTAACTAAGTCTAACTATACAAACAACTAACACTAATTACTAGAACAGCCTAAGCTAACTTTCTTCTTTCTCTCAAAATTAGGTACAACGTACCAGAGAAGTCTCCCGCGAGGCTACTAGCGAAGCGGTCGAAGAAGAACTGAGGAGAAGGAGAGGCGGGAGCCCTGAGCATGCGCGGTAGGATGGTGGGGGGAGGGGTTCCCGCCAAAAGTCTAAGCTAGTTAAGTTTCCCGGAAGCAGGCTCGGCGTCGCCGCGAGCCCATATGTGTGATGCACAGAGACCACGAAGAAGAACCAAAGTTACATCTACTGGGCCTGTATCAACTATGGCATCCAAGTCAGCACAGATATTTAGCAGTTAAGAGACTAGACTGGAAACTTAAGAAAAAAATGGCTTACTTTCTAAATTCTAGTGACAACACCCAATCCAGAACATTCTGATTTTCACAACTGTTAAACCAAATATACTGAATATTCTATATTAAAATACCTACACGAACTTAGATAAAACAGGATGGAGAAGCAGGCTTAAGATAGCTTGACGACAGTGTCCAACTGGACACTATAACTCACAATTGAGAGTATAGGAAACGTCCCAGGAAAAATCAGACACCTGCTTCCCCATGATATACTTGCTGTCACTGTTACAAGACAGCTGTATGGATTGCACCTGCAACTGCTCTTATCAGATGCGTTGAACTCATGTAGCACCTGACAGGTCTGGATGGGTGGTAATGGACCTGTAGTAATGAAACAGAACTTCTTCAAATCCCCAAGAACTAACTAGAAATTCATTGATAAGGGTCATGGTAACTCTTCAACATGTAGACCTTAATACAAAGGAGGGATCTAGAACAAGCTGTTCATACTTCCAAGTACCTCTAGGATACAACAAACCCCAGTAATTTATCTGGGAGCACTTTCCTCCCAGGAGCAAGTGGTTCTACAGTAAGAGAAAAGAGACCCATAGGGGCCAACAGAATTAAGAGAAACAAAAAAGGGGTAGCGTTATCTTTGACTCTGACCACTGACAATTCAAATATTAGCCACAAAGCCTCCTGTAAACAAGCCCATTTTTTACTTTAGAAAATAATTCAGTCAAGACTCAAACCATAAAGCAAGTTATAGAAAAAGTATTAAGATCTAATCCACCCATAAGAAAGGGCCAAAAACAGAATCAGAAAACCCCAATTGATTCAAAATGTAAAACATCCCCTAATTCTGCAAGACTTGCATTTCAAGCACAGTAACAGTTGCCACCATGTGATTTTATTATTTTCACAAATCACCCCCATGTGCTGCTTGTGTGGCCTTAAGATCAGCATGATACTAACAAGACTGCCAAGAACCAGAGCTGGAAAAACAGAATCTTAGATATAAAAGAAAACAGCTTGCTTCTTATGCTTGCATTTATTCAACCATTTTGTCTTGAGTGATGTTCTCAAAGTTATGAACTTCAACCTTTGCACAAACATTTATTTTGATACAACTTCTTTATAAACTCTAGATAATAGACTCTAAAGTATGAGACACATAAACATGATTAAGTGATTAAGATGTTTATAATATTTTACCTCTAAAGTCAGATTTCCACCCCCACCCCAAGTTCTTTTCCTTATATAACTTAAATTTCTTTGAAATAAATTAATGGATTCCCACCATGGTTTGGTGTTATGTCTGAACCACTTCAATTGTCAGGTAGCAAAATGATAACAAAAAAATGGAAGGGGACTTGTTTACCTATAGCACAGGTGGGGAACCTGTAGCCCTCCAGATGTTGTTGAACAACAGTTCCTATCAGAATGCCCAACAAATAGGTATGATGGGAGTTGTAGACCATCATCATCTGGAGAGCCACAGGTTCCCTACATCACCCTTTTTAAAATTAATTTTAATTATTAAAAAAGAAAGAAAATGCGATATACAAATTAACAATCAAAAGTACTAAAAGAGTCAGAGGTAGCACAGCATAACACCATCTCCTCTCTATTTACATTCACTCATTACATAAGATTTTCAACAATAAAAAATAAATTAAAAAAAACAATGGATATTATCCTAACTTAAATACTCTATTTTTCATTAATTAAATCACCTATAACATATTATTTTTATATTTTAAAATTTTGTATCTCTTGTGTTATATGCATTATGTTTAGCTTCTGTATTTTTTGTTTTTCTCTTTTTCTGTTGGTGTTAGTATGATTTTTCTGCAAGGGCCATTTTATGTAAAGCAATAAAATTTGACTGACATTAAATTACTTTCAAAACTTATTCAATTAAACTATTATGCTTATTTCATTCTTTCCACTAAATAATGAATTTATTCCAGTGTCTCATTGAGTCTTCCTTTGTTGTTCTACCTTCCCAGATTTGTTTTTATATAAAGTTATATTGCATATTAATATGCTTTGCCATATGCTAATTTCCCATAACTTAAGAGGTGGTGTTTCTTCCAAAAACAGACCAACACCTACCTTTCACCTAGTATAAGTTGTTAAAAACTAAATTGAGCCCTCCTCTTTTGCTAAGAGTAATCAAAAGCTTAGGCTAATTTTGGCCCTTGTAATTTCATCCAGATCATGGAAAAGAAGAAAGTGATGTTTGATCAAGCTAGTCTCTACTGTGTCAAGTGCTATTCTATCAGTGCGATACATTGACCGGGTTCACACAACACAGCAGCCCACCATGACTTAACATACCTGTGGGGGCTGCTGAGTTACGCCAGGTGCTCCAGCTTGCTGTTGCTTGTCATGTCGTTTGAACCCAAGCAGTAGGGGTTGTTTGAGGGTTAGACAATCCTCAACCATGGATTATTTGAGGGCTGTCTAACCCTCAAACGATCTCTGTCTGGGTTTGCATGACAAGACAAACCACAGCAACCACTGGCCAGGATGCTCCTAGAGTTAATTAACCTATGGTGACTTGCCGTGATGTGTGAACTGGTCCATTGTTCACCATGTCATAACACAGTATGTTTATGAGTAAGATATATTTGTAAGCACTTTTTTATAAACTTTTCACTACTCTTTGTTTAATAAATAGCTATTATAGATTTTTGTAAATTCCACTGATAATCAACCAATAAAAATGAGGTTGGAAAGCATTACTTGTCTTGAATATCAGTTTAACAGACACAGGTGGAAGGTTACTAAAGACTCTGAACTACATTCGCATCTTATCAATAAATGGCATCAAACAAGCCAAACCCTAGATGAGGAATCTCTGAAAGACATGGTACTCCATACTGAAGAAAGATGAATGGCCAGTTCAAATGTTGAGAAAGTTAAAGAACAGTGAATCAAAGTGATCTCCTTTGGCCAAATCCAGAAGAATCTGCTCTGCTCCACACTGTTGCTCCTTCATAGTGAGACAGGTGGCTACTGCTCTAGCACCCCAGCTGTGGAATGAGCTCCCCAGAGAGGTTCGCCTGGCATCTACATCATACTCCTTTAGATGCCACGTGAAGACCTTTTTATTTTCACAGTCTTTTATTTTTATTTTTAACCTGCTGTTTAAATTTGTATCAATTTCTGCATGGCTGCTCGGTTTTTATCCTGGTTGTTTTTTATACTATATTTTAAATTATCTTTTTATACTGTTGTTGTTTTATATTTTGAATGGTTTTTGTGGTTTTAATTTTTGTAAACCGCCCAGAGAGCTTCGGCTATTGGGTGGTATAAAAATGAAGTAAATAAATAAATAAATTGATGAATCAAATTGTTTTGTAAAAATAAAAAAATCAGTTTAATTTAGATTAGATTTGGATTTAAATTGCTTTTTATTAACTAAAAAATAGTTATATGAAGTTTCTTTCTTTGAAAATAATGCCATAAAATGATATCAAGCTATAATGCAAACCACTATACTTAAGCAGCAATCCTATGGCCCCTGGACTACTATACCAGGTCTATAGGTGAGACTGGATCTTCCTCTCCAAGGTCAAAGACACAACTTTAACCTCGGAGATCTGATCTTGGTTCCCCCCCCCCTCTCTGCCCCATGGCTCTCTGATATTGGAGCTCTAGGAAAGGGGGATATGGGTAGTATCCAGAGCTTTCTCAGCCCTTGGCCAACATGAAGTGGTGGAGCGGGCGGGAGATAACAGGAATTTAGACTACCCCAAAACCTAGTTTAAATGTTTCCTTCCCACTGAGAACAATGAAAAGATAACAAGAACTTGCGAGGAGGGAATAAATGCTGTTCCTTCCACCCTGCCAGCAGGAGCCTGGCAAGGCTTCGAACATGTCAGAAAACTCATATGCTGAAGACATTCCTCGTGAAGGCTCCTCTTCCCTCTACTGTTACCACCACTAGCCATTCCAGCTGGCTGAGTTGAGTGAGAGCAAGGGCATTCCTTCAGCCCCACTAAAAGTATGAATTCCCCCCTCTTCCCCCCCATTCCTTTTTTATTATGTATTATATCTTTTTAGACTGTAAGAATGAGGGCAGGGACAGTCTTGTTTAATTGATTATATGTAAGCCACTCTGGAAAACGTTTTGGCTGAAGAGCAGCATAATACTTCAAATAAATAAATAAATAAATAAATAAATCTTGAAGTGCTCCAAATGAACAACAGGAAAGCCCTGTTAACCTTTTAAAATGGAATCCATTAATTTTGTTCAGAGACAGAATTAAAATTTGCTTTCTATATAAGAGGAAGAACCTTGAGGAAAAATACAACTTTGCAGATGAAGCATTATATATGTAACGCAATAGTTAGTGTTACTGTGGAAAATTATGAGCATTTATGATTGTCAACTAAACAGCTCAACCAAACAGCACAACCATTTTTTTAAATCTTCCATTGACTTTAAAAGGAAAAGTGTTGGGTCTGTTCGCAGCATTTTTCTTCCAAAGAGATCAACAGGAGGTAAATTTGATTCGATTGTGCCCTTATTTTTCACCTTACAGAGAAACACTATTCTGGTAACTACTATCCTGCCTCTGAGAACATCTTGGTGTTTAACCGTTACTTAAGTGTTCATACATCAAAATCAAAATTTATTCATTTCACAATTGCCCAACTTGTCTCTGAAGTTCACAAGCCATGTGGACTATATGTCTAACTGCTTTAGATTTTGTTCCTTGGTTGTATAAATAGTATGTTATAGCAATTGTTTAGTTTGGTTATACAGTGGGGCAGATTATTTAAGATGGTCTACTTTCCTTGGTGATCTAAAACCACCCATTTAATTTGCCTCAACTGAAATCAATTCATCAGGCTGTTGCTGCTTCCCTTCTGCTCGAATTAATTCTCTTCCCTGGGCCAATAAGAGTACATGCTCTTTGGTATTAGCTGATGCATAGGGATCATGCTTCCCCCAAAACAAAACCATGATGAACAGGATTAATGAGGTGCAGTGAGTAGATACCAACATGGGTGAGAGAACACTACAAAAATATCATCAATTGTAATAACAGTTACAATTCCCTCACATCACAGAAACATCCATTGCTATCATCATAAGGACTCCACCACAGGAAGCAGAAGGATTCAATTCTTGTGAAGACAGAGCTCCAGTGGCCTCTGACATTTTAAGTACTGTACTGTCAAGTCCCATTAATTGCAGGTTATATGGCAGCATTTAAAACCTTAGTAGAAGACAGCAATTTACAACTTTAAATTCAAGCAGGCACAATGGTGGATATCTTTTATCCCCACCTATCCCCACAAAAGGATACATTGGTAAATTAAAACAGCACCCTACCTTTTTTTTTTTTACAGCCAAGAAAAAAGGCAATAATATACAGTACTTGTCCAGCATACTAGACAAGCTACGGACGTTGTACTGGAAGGTTAGGAATCAGCAATAGAAAATTGGCTCTCCCAGCTCCCCTCAAGGAGGGGGGATAGTGTTCATTTCAAACAGACTTGTTGGGAGGATACAGTTTCCACTAAACACTTCATATAAGGAAAACACGAAGGTAGGAAGAGGAACATAGGAATACAGGAAGATGCCATATACTGAGTCAGACCATTGGTCCATCTAGCCCATTATTGTTGACACTGACTGGCAGCAGCTTTCCAGGGTTTCAGACAGGATTCTTTCCTTGCCCTACCTGGAGAAGTTGGGGAATGAGCCTGGCGCTTTCAGCGTGCAAAGCATGTGCTCTATCACACTGAGTTATGGCCCCTCCCCGAGGAGGGAGTGTATGTAGGAGACACCTGTAACTACTTCTGGCTGTTCAGTAGTGCCTGTGGCTGAAACCAACTCCCCCAATCAGGCATGCAGAGTTCCACCAAGCCTCCACAACTTCCATCAAAATCCTCCCAGCTCCCTCGTACAACAGAGGACAGGGCACCCCCTGGCCATTTTAGGCTTCTACAGCAGTTTGTCACCAATTTCGGTAGCAAACTGGCAATGTACTGCTACAGTAAATTTCAGCAGTTTGGCAGTGGTGAGGGCTAGCAGGAGACACAGGGGGCTATGAGGCCAAATCTTGCTTCAGATTACTTTAGTTTGTGGCCAGTTTCCGCAGCAAACTGGTGATGTTTTTGCTGCCAATTGAAATCCAGCAGTTTGGCAGTGGTGGGAGCCAGCAGGGAACATCGGTGGCAGCGAGGGCAACGTGGCCTACAGCCCGCATGTTGCCCATTTTTGATATAGGGGAAGCAGTGCTTTGAGGTCTTAGAAGCACGTAGGGTTTCATACTTGCACCAAGCACTGTTCATACAACAAACACAGCAACTTGCTCACAAAGGAGAGGCACAGGGATAAATTACGGGGGGGGGGGGGGGAGATCCCCTTTAAAACCATCCCAACCTTTAAAGGCACTACTACTGTGCACAAGCTCTACAATATACATGTTCATATATTTTCTCAATAAAATGTAATCTATCCATTCCATCTAGGATGAAGCCCTTACATTTTCTGAGTCTTTGATGCTGTAAACTGAGCACAAAAATAAAAAAAAATCCATTAAAACCCCCTGAAACTGTTTTTCATACATCATAACTCTCTAACCTCTGTAATTATTCTTCTAAACTTTGTAGGTTTATTTATCTATTTTGTATATCATTTTTATAGACAATGCCCAAAGAACTACATGGGATGGGAGGAGAGTGCTAACATTTCCCCTCTAAACTTTAAATACTCCACTTGCACACAAAAAATTACACCCATCCTTCTGAGATTTTGCAGATTTCTTCCCCTAGGGAAACATTACAATGTATGCTGTTTTCATACAAATTGCTCGGGAAAAAACACAGGGGGGGAGTGATTTTTGGTTTTGGAAACTCACAAACACTCTTGCACAGAAGTCCCTGCACTTGTCTGAAATCTAGCAGACTTCATCTTAAAAGGGACAACTGTGCCTGCAAATTTTATCACCTTCTGCCAAAAAATAAAAATTATGTATCAGCAGTTCCTTTAAAAACCAAAAACAAATTAAAAATGAATTGCCTTGCAAAAAGCAACTTTGCACCTGTTTGTCTTATATTTTGAATTCTTAACTTCATTTCAAGTTGTGATCCTAGAAGGCAGATTTTCTTCCCAAGACTGTTATTCTTCATAGTATTTAATCAAAATAGACAAAACAACAAACTGCACTTAGTTTAAAGCAAAAGCAAATTCTGATCTGCTCTTCATGGCTGCATTGGAAGCAGGCCTGTGCATGTAACACTAAAGTATGGTTCGAAGCCACCATATGGTTCTTGGAAACATAGTTGTTGAAACCCTATAAGCCACCGAGAACACTTGGCTTTTAGAAAAATGCATTGCTTACAGTTAGTGTAATAATAATAATAATAATAATAACGATTTATTTCTTACCCGCCTCTCCGTCTAGACAGACATATGACAGATATACCAACTAGATTTTTCAGGTCAGGTAAAGTGCAGTGGACTCCAATCGTGAATATAACTATGCACTTTGGTTGTGTGAACTCTAACTAACACAAACCCAAAACTTTGAGGAATTAGAGAGAATTAGATACTGTAGTTTTCCATTCCCCAAAAGCCACAAACATTAGTGCAAGAGAAAAACTCTCTCCTCTCAAGAAACTGGGGAAAAGAGAACTATGGGCAGAGAAGGAGTGGTCTTACTTCGTCAGGCAGCCCCCACACCCCGAAATTCACATACTCTTACACACATCTGCATCTTGACCTCTCCCATCTCAGTACATGAGGATAGGAAGGTTTAAACATCCCCTTGCAGGACATTGAGATTCCACCTCTTCCCCCTCCCACACCCAGCTGATTAGTGCTGGAATCAGCTTGATAGCCAGGAGCCATTGGTGCTAATCAGCTGAGCAGTGGGAGAGGCAGGAGGCATGCACACTAACCGGCCGGGCAGGAGAGGTGACCTTGAGGCCACATTGAAGTTGGCCAAAGGCTGCATGTGGTCTATGAGCTACAGGTTGCCCACATGTACATCAGGATCTAAAAAAATAAAGCTCTTTTAATCCACTGGCCGGTAACAGATTCAGTGTGGGATAGTAGTTAAAGTGTTGGGCTTACAGCAAGACCTTGCTCAGCCACAAGGCTTATTGGTAACCTACAGCCAGTCTGTGTCTCAGCTTAACCTACCTCACAAGGTTGATGTGAGGATACAATGGCAAGGAGATCTGGATTCACTGCTATAAGCTCTTTGAAGAAGAGTGGGATAAAAAGTTAATGAAATAAAGCTTTTTGCCCTGTAACTGTGATGCTCATAGGAAACACAAGATGTCAAGAACTGAAGAAGTTATTTGCATGCATTATACTACTGCTTGTGTGTTTTATACTGCTGATGATACAGATGACCTAGAAATGAGTGCAGACTGTCTTCAAGTGAATGGATAAGATAAGCAATGCAATGCAATGCAATGGTTGGTGCAAATTCTGCTATCTTTGGTGGCCAGAAGAAGATTTGGAATTGGAAATCTAAACTTTCCCATTTTCTCCAAATCAATATATTAATTTAGGTTACGAAAAAAAGGTCTGAATAATGGAGATGCTTGTACATGTTGTAAGACCTCAAATGGGGATTTCCCCCTGAATTAAAGCAGAGTAGAAGCTTTGGGCACTGGGAATGCACAATGAAAAGGAACAAACCAGAGGCAACGGGGAGGTCATTATTCGTGTGAAGTTCAAGCAACAAGCATTTGGTGTATGTAAAAGCCATAACAGGTATGATTAGAATGTCAGAATTTTGTCTCTGCCATGAAGCATAACAAACTATCAACTATAAAAACAGAAATCAGGGAAGAATTTTAAAAATTCAGGGTAACCCACCATTTGGCAAGCCTCCATAACAAAAACTACAAGACCTCATAAAATAAAATATCAACAATCCAGGTCTATTACATTGGTATCAATATAAATTCCCAGTGTGGAAGCATTTTCCTAGTGCTCCAGACAAACAAAAAGGTTCCCATTTCCCACAAGAAAAGCCCCTGTAGATAAAAATACCCTTGCTACAAATTTGACAATGCTCCTGTTTTATTCCCACAATACAAAGAGGAACAAAACCAAGTTGCACTTGGATCTGGCTTTTAAGCTCTAAAAAGGACCATTTAGATCTAGGAAACTGCTTGTTAATGAAATCAACTGCTGAATTTACCGCTGTAATCCCTGCACTGGCTTTAAGGGAGCTCATCTGAACTCTGCAGCTTAGTAAAATCTGCCCTGTCTAAAAATATTATCAAACATACCAAGCAGCTTACTAATGAAGTGAATTACTTCAGCATTAAATCAATTTCAAACTTGCTTTGTGTAACCAAAAAGGTGTCTGACACAGGACTGCAATACAACCCCGGGGAAAAAAAGACAGGGCCTAATTGCAGCTTCAGAAGCTGACCTTCCCACAATTTCATCCTCCTTGCTCATGTGCTGGGATCTCTAGCTGACATTAGAGGGAAAATCCTCTCTCAAATCTCTCAGACACCAATATTGGGTGCCTCTACAAGAGGCATTTAAAGCTCTTTCAAGGCGCATTAAAAAAATTACCTCTACAAGAACGGAGCGCAAATCGGGCGTAGAGGCGCATTATCTCCCCGATTATGCGCATTATCGAATGCGCGTTAAATCGCGAGTTTTATTTTGCTCCGTCCGTTAAAGCGTATTTTGACTGTGTGAATAAGCGCTTATGCGCATTAACTACTTGTAAAGCGCATTTTGGACATCTGTTAATGCGCTTCGCCACCTCTCGCCGCCTCTCGTGCAGAGGGATTAGGCGTAAATGCGCTTCAGCGATTATGCGCATAATCGCATAACCAGGCGCAAAAGCGAATCCTTGTAGAGGGGACCATTGACTGCTGCAAAGTGTCTCCTCCACATATTACTGTGGAATGTAGACCTCCATCCATTTGTTTTTGGAAAGGTCTGGACAGCCATATCCAGAGCCCACTAGCTTCACTGAGGAAAGCAGAGAACTGCTCCTTTTCGCTATGGGTAGAGACTTCATATATCCAAAGCCAAAAGCAATCTTTACAATGTCATCTTTTTATTGGAACTCATACTTGTTTCACTGCTGGAAGTTGCTTTCCTAACTGGGTGGAGCACAGTATTTAGCAGCAAAGAAAATATTTTTAATCCCAGTAAATCAATACAATCTAAGGGAGATAGTTTAGTTCTTGCCTAGAGCTTTAATCCATGAAGCTGAAACAACAGTCAGTATTGCCCTTACTTTGTATGAGGAAAGCTGAACGAGTCATACTGTCCCCAGTATCAACTGGTATCTACCAAAATACCAATATAGAATGAATTTGCTTTTGTGAAAATTGAATAGTTACATGCATTTGTCAATGTTTGGAAGCATATTGTCTCTCAAGCCTCAACTGAAACGCCTCAGTTTTGTTACATAGTACTAACACCACATCAATGAAAATTGTTTCTTGAAATGCTAGCTGGCCATCAAGCTTCCAAAACATTTGAGTATAAAGTGTCTGCAGCAGTGTATACTTACTGTGGCCTGTCCTCTAGAATGTCTGTGTGTGGAATTACAATATACATGCTAATCACAGCATATAGACCTGACCACTTTACAACACTGCAGTTCTGATCTACAAAACATATGCCAGTGTACATGGACTTCCATTCTCAGTCTGATTCACTTCAGGGAGATTAAACAAGCTTAAAAGACACATCTCAGCTAAAAGCTGAACACTTAAAACAAAAACAGAACAAACAGGAGGGAAGGAAAGGGAGCAGAACATTTAAATATATATAGAGACATTGACATGATGTTTAATGTTTTAATCTTTTGTAAAAGGCCCAGAAAGCTTCGGCTATGGGGCGGTATAGAAATGTAAATAACAACAACAATAACAACAACAACAAAGATTAGAGAACATCAAGACTGTGCACGTCCTATATGCACACTGAGAGATATCCAAGAATAATTTTTAAAAGCCAATTTCTTGACAGTTGTGAGAACAGCTTGTAAATACCTGTGATGTGTCTGATGACAGTTCAGAAGCCAAAAGGGCTGAACAAAGTTCCCATTGAGCAGGTCTGTTCACTGAATTCCAGCTCCATCAACTTAGTGACCATTACTAGGCCCCTGCCTTGGATACCTCAATTCCAATGCTCGACACCCCTTGCCTTTGTCATATTGAACAGGTCAATATAAATATTTCAAGAGTCTGAAGGCCTGAATCCTGAAAGTGTGACTGTAAAAGAAACAGTACATTTCCTTAGCATTCTCAGAGCACACAACCTAAAAAACAAAAATCAACACTAAACTTTATAGTAACCAATGTAATGCTCACCCTCTAAAACAGAAATTGCAGTACCTCTGATTGGTCTAAAACTCAAGTACGCAGGGTTCCAAAGAACTACTCCTGGGGCTATTTAGACTAATTTATTAGATTATTAACCACTTTATAGGTCTCTCCTTAGAGAAAATAATGAAACATTTATAATAGGGCAAAATTCAACAAACAGAATACCACATGGGCTGTAGTCATTTTAATTGAAGACTATACTGAACAGCTTAAATGCCCATTATGGTATACCTTTTAATTGCTTTGGGGGGGGGCAGGTAAAGGGAGGCCAATCCATGGCAATTTAATAGCTAGCCAGTTGATGCAATGGCATCTGTTGGAACTACCATTTTTGACCTAAGGTGTACACCTACTAAATGTGTTACTAAAGGACTAAGCTACTGTCCCATGGGATATGGAAAGCTAATATGTCAAGGGTAAGTGCTTTAATGTTCTCCTTCATGTGCTATTTTTTCACATTCAGAAATTATCTGACAAGGAGAACATTTAATCATGTGATCCACACCTTCATTCTGATTTGGTACAATTCCAGGAGAACTGTGCCATGTGATATTGCCAATCATTTATATCAGCCCTCACTTATCCTAGTACATGACAGCAGGAACCAGTCATTATGCAAACAATGGACTGTTCTCCCATCAGACGGTCCCCCCTTTTTTTTTGTCCTGATTTTGTTGCTCTCCTTTTAGTTTTTTGTAGCTTCTTTGTGACTTATTTATTCAGTATATATGGTTCTTATAAGTAAACTAGAATGACCAACCCCTTTGCTCAGAATCAGAGACTGCAATAAACTACATGGGGGGGGGGGGGGGAGATCAGTAAATTGAAGCCTTGTGAAGTGCAGCCATATGAACAGCAACTGGCTTTCATGAAGGGAAAGGAGGGAAGTCTTACCTGAAAAAACTGTCAAAGGGTGGGGAGAACTATCTGAAAGTGAATTCAACATTAAAGGCCAGGGTGGGCAACTTTGGATGTTTTGGCCTACAACACCAATCAGCCTATACCGTGGGAACAGCCTTCACCAATCTCGAATAATGAGATTGTGCGGGGCCCTGAGAGCACCGTCGTAAAATTTTTTTAAAAAATACCAGAAGCCTCTAAGACTGGGGATGCCATGGTTATGAGGAGACGTGGACTTGACCTCATTAACCAGAGGTATTGGAAAAAGTGAGGAGCGGTGAACAACATATGAGGTCCCTGATCTTACAACCAGAGGTATTGGAAAGTGTGAGAAAGTGGTGCAACCTGTCTTTATGATCTACGACGCTAGTAAGAGTGTGTACTTTTACAAGGGTTGAGGATGCCTCGTGCTATGCCAGGTAAAAAGATAATATGTAAAAAAACACATACGAGTAACAAAATGTTTGAAATTTTGGACAAGGATATTCAGGAGGCAATTCGAGTAATGCTCGATAAACATAGCGGCTGGAAGAGCTGTAGGATATGGGTGATGGAGATGTATCGTATCTCTGTGGTTGGTTTGGTGTCGGGGGAAGTTATGCAGGTGGAAAAATATGAGTGAGCGGTGTGATAGGTAGACGTATGTGGGGGGAGGGGAATATATAGGTTTATCTAGTCTTGCCTAACCAGCTCACCTGGCAAAGAAGAAACATACCAACTGTAAAAAAATGTTAATGTGCCATAGCTGCTCTGCAGTCTTTCTCATATTGTAAAGAACATCCACAATGGGGACAACCACCTTATTCCCATCTCCCTTCTTACCTTCTGAATTAAGACCAGAAGGTAGGGATAGACCAGTACGGCGAAAAAGCAGTGGGTGATTGTATAGATCTTCTATAATTCTGCTGAATGGTTTGCCTGCTAAGTTCCCAAATCCAGTCTACTACAAATAGACATTTCCTTCACATTACTGAGCTACCATAAACAAGAGAGAATGTCTTTACAACCTCCTCCAAATGAGTAAATTCTAGAAATATTATGATTCATCAGAAAGTTGAAATAGCTTATTTGCCTACCTCCAAGTTTTTATTTATAATAACTTTGAAGAATCTGCAGAATTACAGGTAAGGAGTCATGATCATTTCAACTGATGCAGTATTTTAAATAAATTTAGTAACTTCAAGACCAAATTTGTGTCTGTCTCTCATGACAATACATTTCACATGCTAGCAGAAAATGAGTACTAGCATGTTTATTCCTGAAGTTTGTAAGAACATTGGCTGAACTTAACTCTCCGAGCAACATGATGGGCACAACTTTAAAGGACCTTGCTATTGCTCTAACCATTGAAAGAAATGGAAATACTACTACACAGAACAGCTTTCCACAACCCAGCACCTTCCAGTTGGAGAACAACTCCCATCATCTCCAGCCAAATGGGAATTGTAACCCAATAGATCTAGAGGGCACCAAGTTGGGGAAGGTGGACATAAGAGTATGCACTGCATTGAAAGCTGTTATGTTTTAGAATGAATAAAGGTTCATTAAAAAGACTTCATACAGTAGGATTATACCACTGAGGACAGCAAAGAGTACATCAAAATAAGACTGGAGAATAGGCATTCTCCATTACCACCCCTCAATCAGGAGCCAGCACCAGTAATTAGGACTGATCAAGGCCAAAGAAAGAGCCACTTCCTTTCTACTTCTCCCTAGGAAAAATCAGGGAAAGCAACCAGTCTTGGGCCTTTATGCAATGGACAATTGTGCAGCATGGCTTTAAAAAACTCAGCAGGGAAGATACTGTCTGCCTATGCTCGGAGCCCAGCCTGAAAACCAGATCAATTCCTAACAGGATGGAGAGGATACTAATGTGCTCTTTTGCTTTCACAGAAATTAAACACTATGTAGCTTGTCCTACTATGACCTGTTCTTTTCACTCATAACTTTATATTCATTCCTACACAAGGTTTCTACATTTCATCGTAACTTGGCAGGCAGTTTCCCCAAGAATAGCATGTTTAGCACAAATAAATGCTGATTTATGCTGGGTTTATATACATCAATCTTTGCTAGCTTTATTTCTTGCACAATATATGCAGGAGTTGAAATGAACTTCATGAATGTAACTAAAGTTACACATACCACTGTCTTTAGCTAGATCAAAAACCACGGGCTCTAAATCTGTGAATTTCCTTTCTTAAAATTAAAAGTTATGTATTTTTAAAACAGAGAAGAGGGAGAATGTCCAAATCCAGAAGTTACAATACAGAACTGCCAATGCTACTACCTAAAAGGCCCAAACTAACTACTTGGAATGATTACTGCCATCCCTAATGATTAATTACTTCATGAAAAAGATTTCCCCAGCATGATTTCCTCCCAGGAAGCTGGGCCTGTTTTCTTATAAGTTCCTATAGCATTTGTTAGTTTTTAACAGTAATTCTTTTAATTCATCTATTTTTGGAAGCAAGTTATCATGTTTAAGAAAATACAGGCACAAGAGAAGGGAGCTTCACATCAACTCTGCTTGTGTTAGCCATACAAAAACATGAAGACTCCTCAGTCAGGTTGGAAAAGCAGGGCATTATTCCCCAGGGTTAAATTGCAGATGATTGTCAGGTTTGCTTGAGGCTATCTCTCTTGCAATTCAGGCATATGCTTACGATCAGCCATTTTAGGCGGCATATTGAAACTTTGGATGCTTCCAGATGGAGGGGTCCTAATGTTGACAGTTATTTCATCTTTTTTTTTTTTTTTGCAATAAGAAAAAGATGAAAGACGCAGTGGGAAAACTTGGGAGGCTTATGAGTGGAAGACAATGTCACTTTGGCCCCTTGTAAAATTCTGTGAATTAGGCAGGGCAAAAGCATGATAAAAGTCCAATCTGATACTACCCCATAGTGGTAATACAACAAATACAATGCACAAGATATGCATGGGGGGAAGGGAAGAGAAAAGAGCTTAGCTGAAGGATGACAAGCTTTAGCATCCCCCCAATTCCTAATTTCAGCCCCTTCCCCAGTCTTGTACAAGTCAATGAAATGGTAAAATTTACTAGACTGCATCACAAACAGCTTCTAGTCTAAAATCTAATCACCCCAAGGAAGTATTCTTAAACAAGGTGGGGAGGGAGAACAGACTATTAAAAGAAAATTATTAATAGATCAGCAGTTCATAACGGTGGAGAGACAATGGATGGGTGAAGTAACCAAACAAACTGGAATGCATTAAAAATGGCCACAACTTTACTGGTTACAGCTCAGAGTTTGATGTTACATATGACAAGGAACCAGACATTTCACAGCCTTGAAGCACCATTACGCTGCCATCAGGTCTGAACAATTCTAGTCACATTGGAGACATTAATTTAAGCCCCAGGAACAGATCTGAAAGGAACTCTCCCTCCCAGATCCATTGCTCAGGCTCTGTCTCTTGGGACCAGCTAGTGCTGCTGACTGGCCCTCAGGGCTATTCCCAGCCTGTGGTGTGTCCAGGCAGCCATCCAGATCAGCAGTCTGAACCACACAGCATGCAGGATGACTCAGTCTTCCCCCTTCCTACTCCCGTGTAAAGAAGGACCCTGGTAAGCAGGGCCCCCAGGCTTGCAGCAGTATTGACCATGGTGTGGGAACTAGTTTTGGCTTTTCCCATTTACTTGAAGTATTTCAAATACTTGTTTGACCAGGTGTATGGTAGGACAGAAAAAAATGAGTACATACTCATGGTAATGATTGCCTGACAATACACCAAGTATTTGAAAAGTTGTTATCTATAAACAACCTTAGGGTGTCTATTATTGTTAGAGGATCCACCAGGAATCCCAACTGGTACTAACAGATATTACAGCTAGGGATGTGTATCGTATCGTTAAAATGTACGGTAACGATACGATAAGCTCGTTATCGTACATGTGTTTAACAATGACGATACGATAGAAAAACCTACGATAAGCGTTGGAGACGATAATTTTCAGGCAATTTTATCGTTTTATCGGACTGCCATATAAATATACCTTTAACTTCTGTATTTTAAATGTTAAAGGCTTGAAACTTGGTCACAGTGCTTATGGGGTATGCCTAAGTACGTGTATGAAATTTGAGATCAATCCCTCCAACCCTCGATTTTATATGAATTTTTTAAAGATCGTTTCAGTTCTGACAGATCAGAATGACAACTCGCCACGTGCGTTCATTCAGACCTGTCAGAACGGAAACGATCTTTAAAAAATTCATAAAATCGAGGGTTGGAGGGATCGATCTCAAATTTCATACACGTACTTAGGCATACCACATAAGCACTGTGACCAAGTTTCAAGCCTTTAACTTTTAAAATACAGAAGTTATAGGCATTTTTTTCTTTAAAAATAGGGCTGCAAAAATATCATTTTTTCATGATAATTATCGTGAAGACGATGCGGTTCACCTACGATATGAATGATGATAATTTTTTTGGTCCAAAATGATAAACGACAATATTTTTTGGAGTGCACACCCCTAATTACAGCTCCACACCCCTGCACCAGGAATGGACGCTTGTCAGTATCTTCCCAAAAGGCAGCAGTTTAAATACCTATTCCTTATCTCAGACTATTCATGCAGTTACCTCAGTGGCAGCGACTGGCAGTGGCTCTCTAGGTTTCAGACAAAAATCTTTCCTAGTCCCACCAGTAGATGCCAGGAATTTAACATGAAATCTTTTGTATGCAAAGCATGTGCTCTATACAGAATAGAAGAGCCATAGCTCAATGCTTCACTGGTGCAGTGAATCAAAGTCAACATTATGACAAAAATCCGGTGCCACAGCTATATGCCGTCTTTGACCTTCATACTCTTAGCTTTTCCCTCAAGGATTAAACTCACTTCCTCAGACCTTTAATGCTCTTTATACAGTTACTAAAGGAGTTTCCACAGGATAATGTCATGATTGGTGGGGAAGTTGTAGTTACTAAAGTCATTTCTGTTCCCAGCTGCAGGCATTTTTCAACTGTGTTAATATGGTAATAGACGAAAAACTTATTAGGATATAATATTGACAAACTTGGGCCAGTAATTTTAAGCAGGGCTATGTAGCACCAGATTTGTTCATGTCTAACAACAAAACATTACAACGTTACATATACTGCTGGTCAAAGGTGAACTGTTTCTGCAATTCATTAACTTTTTTTAATATCAGAGATTACATACAAAAGGGAGGAGATACAATCCTTAGAACTGGAAAGATTATTAAAATAGCAGGAGTTATAACTTTGGATGTGAGTTACAGGGTTGAATTCTTAAAGGCTTTGTATGAATTCAGTGACATTGGCCTATCCTTGTCAGTTATTTTGCTTGATTGTTGAACAATTACACAAAGCTTACACACAGATATTTACATGATACAACTAGCTTAGTTAACTAAATTATCAGCTTAATTTAAAACACATTTAGACTACCTTTATCAACACTTCAACATGAAATTATATGTTGAAATCTTCAGATTATGAAAGTATCATAGTCCCAAACATTTTTTTTTCCGCCAGAAGGGTTGATTCTGCAAATGAATCCAATTATTTTTTCCCTAAACCTGTCTGCAAGAAAGATTAGGGGTTAGTGACCACCCATTTCATATAAATGATTGTGCTCTGTTTGGTCCATCATAGTTTTCTTCTTGAAGCAGTGGGCAGCACCAAACGGGGCAAACAATAAGATTGAGAATGACAAGATTAAATTAATATTGTAAAGGCACATAGTATTTGATGATTCAGATGTTGCACATGGAAGAGTCAAGAGAGGATCCAGACTGCCCTTCTTTCCAGCATTCCAACCCCTTGGGCCTTGATATACATTAACATACTAATGTTAAGAGTACTGATGCATGAACACCAATTGCCCTAAATTCTTAAATGAAAACCAAAAGTTTACTGTCTTTGCAAAGAAACATAACTAGATGTTCAACCAAAGGTTGAAGAGCAGGTAATCTAGTTTAATAAAAGCTTAGTAAGCAGTGAAAAATTGTACATACAAACCAAAATATGCTTAACTGTTAAGATTACAACTCTTGCACTCTGGTGAAACTTTTGCCAACTAGTGAGTGGAACTTTAGGCCAAATGAGGTCCCTTGGACTGGAGTTTTTCTGTTTAGGGGAGAGGACAATTGTCCTTGGGCCAATTGGCATGATTAAAATAAGCTGGTGGCTCATTTAAATTGCAGCATGTGTTGGGCATGTGCAGAGTGAATCTGAATAATCACCATCCAACTGTGGTTT
Source organism: Anniella stebbinsi (assembly GCA_029215795.1). Classification (NCBI taxonomy): domain Eukaryota; kingdom Metazoa; phylum Chordata; class Lepidosauria; order Squamata; family Anniellidae; genus Anniella; species Anniella stebbinsi. The sequence goes on along the minus strand of JARDYH010000004.1, from coordinate 65,164,695 downwards.
GTTGTGCCATCCAAACCACGGCTGTATGGCTTGTTGGAGGGGGAACAACCCTCCAATAATTCACAGGCTATTGTAGGGTTATTAGAGAGTTGTTTACCCCTCCAACAAGCCATGTCACCCAGGATATTACCACACGAGGCAGTGATTATTCAAATCACTCTCCACATGCTCTGAGATTTAAATAAGCCATTGTGGCTTATTTTTATCATGCAAACCAGGTCAATGGGTTGTTGGAGGAGATGACAGACAATGGGTAGGTTCCCCCAGAATACAAGGGGCTGAATTGCTCAGGAAGGCAGTGTGTGCACTTGTGCACTTTTTCACTGTTTTGATTTTGTGTTTTCAAAATTAAAGCTCAAATTTAGGATGAGTTTATTTCAGACCTTTAGTTTGAGCTACCCTGTAAGAGCTAAAACATGAGTCCAAACAGAAGCTCGCATACACTTTTGATTTATAAGTAGACTCTTACACAAACTAGGCCTGCACAGTGCCCCTGTCAATATAGAGATATATTGGGTTTAGTTTAAGTATGTGGATGAAGTTCTTTCCAATCACTCAGGAATCTACCTCTGAGCAAGGCTGCAAGAACTTAAATTCATTCTGGATTTTCCTTCTGGGATTTAGCTCCCAGCTGTTAAGGGGTTATCCCCTTTTGGAATTAAGCTCATTTTGCTATGCCCTAGTTTTGGCTTCAGCTGATCATTTCTGAGTTTAAATGAGCTTTAAATGATTACCTAAGAGAAATAAATAAATGAGTAAATAGCACTTACCTTCTCCTCACTTGTGTGCTGATGCTTTGTCATGGGGATGAGATGTTCTGTTAGTAGGGCTCCTCACACTCGGAGAGCTGGGCTCCCTCGCAACACCACCTCCTTATATAGCATGGCCAGCTGGGAAACCCCTGGAAGGTCAGATTGGGGCCCCAGGAGGAATGGCTTTGGCCTCCAGACCTAAAGTTCTGCACCTGATATAGGGCTTTGAGTGTTCAAAACTTCACAAAAATGGTCTCAATGAGTCAGTCTATCTAGTCCTACCAAACATTTTTGCTAACAAGGTTTAAATCAGCATGTCAACTAATTAAAACACACAACCAGTTTTGGCTATGAACGCCTGAATTTGTAGATGTAAGAAACTGTCTTGTCAATTTCTTGTGTCAATTCCAATACCATTTATTACAGTCTTGTGTGGACAGATGTAGCTTTCTTTATAGAAGCTACATTGTGACATTCACACACAATGGCTGAATTCGGACGACATATTAGGCAACGGAGGAGGGAGGGGGAAATAATCGTCAGTTGTGTTGCTTATTGTGTCATGTGGGGAGTAACACACCACGCACACACAACTGACTGTACACTAATCGGGCAATTTACAAGTCATGGTTTGTTAACTACAAGTAGCCCAGAAAAGAACCCATAGACCTGGTTCACATGTCACACCAATTCCTGAGTTGGAGTTGGTACGGACATACAGAAGCAAGAGAGAGCTTACTCCCATGCATTCTTCACTCCTGCTTTCAAAAAGCTGTAATGAATGACCAGGAACATCCCATTCCAGGCTTATTGTGATATCTAAACCCAGTACTCTAGGCTAATTACAAGTTAAACAACTCAGAGTTAACCCACCAACTGCCTATGGTTTGTTGTTGGGTTAAATCTGGCTTGATTAGAATCATAGAATAGTAGAGCTGAATGGGCCCGATAAGGCCATCGAGTCCACCCCCTACTCAATGCAGGATTCCACCTTAAAGCAAACCTGACAGATGGTTCTCCAGCTGCATTGTGAAGGCCTCTAATGTGGGAGAGCCCACCACCTCCCAAGGTAATTGGTTCCATTGTCAAACTTCTCTAACTGTCAGGAAGTTTTTCCTGATGTCCAGCTGGAATCTGGCTTCCTGTAACTTAAGCCCATTATTCAGTGTCCTGCACTCTGGGATGATCGAGAAGAGATCCTGGCCCTCCTCTGTGTGACAACCTTTCAAGTATTTGAAGAGTGCTATCATGTCTCCCCTCAATCTTCTCTTCTCCAGGCTAAACATACCTAGTTCTTTCAGTCTCTCCTTATAGGGCTTTGTTTTCAGTCCCCTAATCATTCTCATTGCCCTCTTCTGAACATGCTCCAGCTTGTCTGCATCCTTCTTGAAGTGTGGTACCCAGAACTGTACATAATGCTCAAGATGAGGCCAAGATCCTTCTTGCTTGTAGTATTGCTGAGCCAAGTATCCCCCAACTTGTAACTGTGCATTTGGTTTCTATTTCCTAGGTGTAGAACTTGGCATTTCTCTCTATTAAATTTCATTCTGTTCCCAGCGTTCCAACCTATCAAGATCACATTGAAGATTGTATCCCACCCAATTTTGTGTCAAATGCAAATTTGATAAGCATTCCCTGCACTCCTCATCCAAGTCATTAATAAAAATGTTGAGAAGCACTGGGCCCAGGACTGAGCTCTGCATGTACCACGCTCGTTACCTCCCCCCATTTTGAGAAGGTACCATTGATAAGCACTCTTTGAGTCCGATTCTGTAGCCAACTGTGGATCCACCTAATAGTTGTTTCATCTAGCCCACTTTTAGCTAGTGTGCTAATCAGAATGTCATGGGGTACTTTGTCAAAAGCTTTGCTGAAGTCAAGATATATTATGTCCACAGCATTCCCACAGTCCACATGAGAGGTTACCCAATCAAAAAATGAGTCTTGCAGGATTTGTTCTTGACAAATCCATGCTGGCTTCTAGTAATCACTGTGTTGTTGTCAAGGTGCTTACAGACTGACTTCTTTATAATCTGCTCCAAAATTTCCCCAGGGATGGATGTCAGACTAACTGGTCTATAATTCCTAGGTTCTTTTTTGCCTTTTTTGTAGAAAGGGACATTAGTCCTCCTCCATTCGTTGGGCACTTCACCTGTCTTCCATGATTTCGCAAAGATAATAGACAGTGGTTCTGAGAGTTTGTCTGCCAGTTTCTTTATTACTCTAGGATGCAGCTCATTGGACCCTGCTCAAGCTTCAATCCTGCCCCTTCAGCTTGTACTTTATTTTTGCCAGGGGGGGTCATAGTCCTGCTTTTGGGAGAAGACTGAGCCAAAGTAGGAATTGAGCACTTCGACCTTTTCTTTGTCATCAGTTTACCATCCTCATTGAGTCGTTAATCCCTAAACAACCAAGAATTCTGGGTTTGGATGTCATAACTACAGTTGATTGAAAGTGACAAGTGCACAAGGAGCAGTGCACTTGGTCACTGCTGCATAGCCACCACTAACTAAAGGTTAAACAACCCATAGTTAGCTGTTACATGCAAAATGAATCATAGTTTGTTGTTGGGTTGTGAACTCTGTGTTGTTCAAAATATGAGTTCTCATTACAGGTGAACCCAGAAGTGTGGGCTGTTCATGGATTGTTCTGCCAGGCTACAGAGGCAGCAGCAAGAGTGGTAAATAAAACCAGCTATTCCACGTGCCAGTCTTAGAGGGTCCCAAAGGCATTTGGGATACTGGGAGGAAGCGGGTGGAGAGAAACAACCAACCAAAGGATTGAGAAAACAAACCACTGTTTGTTCGATCATCTTCCAAACACTGGGAAGGGCAACAAATCATGGGTTAAATAAACCATGAGCTAGTGTAATGTGCAAACCAGGTCAAGTCCTTTATATCTGTCATTCATGCTCCACAGAAGCAGCTCATTGCTGTTTAAATCAGCAAGTTATAGAAGTTAAGGCAATTCTGGCAAGATGCAGGAATTACACATATTCTAGATTTTTCCAAACCAAGATAGGTTTTACTTGTAATTATGGCAATGAAAAGGAAGTGTGTTAATCCCCCATGTCTTGGTTGTTGTAAAATTGTTTACCAACTTGAGAATTTGTAAGTTTAAAAGCTGCCTATCAATTTCCTAAATAACTGCCTTTTTCCTGACCTCAATGAGCAATAGCATCAAATTCACTATCTATAGGCTTTAGAATAAATGTTTAGCGGTGATCACCAATGATGTGGTGTGGAAAACTTTCCACAGTGTTATATTTTTATGTGGAAACATTTCCATTTTTAGAAATATACTCTTTCATAAAAGTAGTTACATAAGTGAATACATTACAAATCATTTTGGACAACTGGAATGAATGTAATACAAGTTAAATCTAAAATCAAACTTATAATAAACTTTTTTCAGGTAACTATCCCTTGGGAGTATATGCATTTATATGTACTGTGTTTCAGGCTTGCTAAAATCAGTATGTTAACAGTTCTTGGCACTTTCATTTTTCTCATATGCTAATTGCATGCTTCTTGAGTTGTCATGTGTTCACATATTTACAAGTATTCCAACAAAAAATATTTCCAAGTAAAGTTTTGAGTTTATTACACCTAAAACATAGTAAGGGTGCTTTATTGAACTGTTTTCCCAAAAACACATATTTTATTCAACTACTTTTGGGCTATTGGGAAAATGTGAGGTACTTATACAGCATGCAAAATTAACCATGGCATGCTTAGTTTTGTTTATAAACTATCTAGCCACAGTGATGCATTCTGCTGTCATTCCCCACTTAGACTACTGCAGTGCACTTTAAATGACTATCCTTGAAGAGTGTTCAGAAACTGCAGCTGGTGCAAAATGCTGCAGCCAAGTTGCCTTTGGGTATATGTGCCTTACTGAACATATTACACTTCTACATTCGTTGGAATGACTTCTAGTTTGCTTCTGGGCCTAATTCAAGGTTCTGGTTCTTTCCTATAAAGCCCAAATGGCTTGGAATAAGGATTTCTGGGAGGGGAGGAAACTTCTCCTCCCGTATGAACATGTCCGTAGTTTAAGATCTTCACATGAGGCTTTGTTGTATGTTCCACCACCAAGAGACTAGGTTGGTGGGAATGGAAAGATAGAGCATTTTCTGTTACAGTACCCTGATTTACTTCCCTAGAGGGAGTTCTAGAGATTACCACAACATTGTTCAGCTTTCAGTGGGCAGTTTCTGTTCTGTTCAGAGTTTATGAATTTTCAATGAAGTTCTGAAAACTAGACTTATCCTTTGGATGTTTTTATTACTCTATTTTATATTTTGCTATTGTTTAAAATTGTTTTAATATCTGGTCTTATAACAAAAAGGTGGTCTATCAATCAATCAATAAGTCAAAATACAAAATCACCTCTCCATTATATTGAAGCATTGGAATGTTTTCTAATTTAAAGTATCCTGAAAACCCCACATTAGTGTCACCAATACAGAGGTGGGATGAGACCAGGTGCTGATCAGGCTGGTTCTTCTGGGGTTCAAGGGCCTTCACCTGGTTTGCTTTTAGGTTCCTCTGTATTGGATCCATCTTGGGCAGGTCATGTGCCATATCAAGATATTTAGATTGCCCTGCATTCTTAGATATGTCTCTAACGTGGGACAGAACCCTCAGGTCCTGGAAAGGTGGCAGAACATAGGGATGTAGTTGTACTGATTGCAATCCTCGCTCAGAATTCAGCTATGGTGCCATGTGAGAATGCAACATTAATCAGACCTTTTACCGTTGCATTTTGTTTTGCCAGTTTCTGAATTCTCCTAGAAAAATATTGTGGATCCTTTTTACACTGCTACTGCTACTTTGTTTTAGGTTTAAAATTTGTATTACAGTTTCGCTTCGTAAACTGTCTTCAATGCTTGCTTAGCAATACCAAACCTTTAAACGGAATACTGAATAGTTCTCTAAATAGCACATTTACCCAATAGTTTGTCTAATATTTGTCTTTTAAGTGAGGTTTTTCTATACAGAGCAACTAGTTCTTTCTGCTTTAAAAATTTTAACTGACCAAACAAGAGTTGAGAACCCCAGGTATACTGTCACACAATTCCAAAACTACGCCACTCAAGTAACCTGATGTTTGACTGTACCCAAATTTATGCAAATTAAGAGATTTCTTAACTTGTATGATTTGTTCTTGTAGAAAAATCAGATTACTTGGAAACATGGAGATCATGGGAGGACAGATACCATTGCTTGTTTTGATTAGATTGTTCTGATGGGGCTGGAAACAACGTTTCTGGCAAATTCAGGGAACTGAAATATATATGGTCATATAAACAGAGGCAAGAAAGTCTTTGACATGGGCAAACAAGAATGCTCAGGGGGGGAAAGTTGCATTGTAGCAGCTAAATTAAGCTGTCAGAAAAAAACAGGAACAATGGCAAAGAGTTTTTTTTCCCTTTCTGGGAATACTGCACATCTGATTGGTGGGTGGAGAGGGGAGGTGCATTCCACACCATTTTTAATTTCTCCCTAGTGATGCTCAGTTCATTTCTCTCCCTCTCCAAATGCATAGCTGCTCCATTATTATTATTATTATTATTATTTACACTTATATACCGACCCATAGCCGAAGTTCTCTGGACGGTTTACAAAAATTAAAAAGATTGAGCATTAAAAAGACAATATACAAAATTTAAAACCATAAACATAAAACAGCTGTCATTAAAACACTTTAAAACATTTTAACTATTAAGCCTGGCCACAATGTCAATCAAACCTCAACTTGAGCTGCTCCCTTACCCAGCATTATATTCTTCTGTCCGGAGAACTTCAGTTCTTGGGCAGTTTAAAAGTGCAGTAAATAAATAAAAAACAGTAGGATCCCACAGGAATCTGTATAGGGGGCAGAGCATTTCAATTTATTCATAAATGATCTGGAATTAGGAGTGAGCATCCGATTACACCAAATTATTTAGGGTGGTTAAAACAAGGATTATGAGGGGCTCCCAAAGGATCTCTCCAAACTGGAAGAATGGGTATCCAAATAGCAAATGTAGCTCAATGTAAGTGTAAAGTGATGCACACTGGGGCAAAAAAAAACCAATTTCAGGTTACAACAGCTGGAATTGTTTAGCTTAGAAAAAAGGAGGCAAAGAGGAGATATGATAGAGGTGCACAAAATCATGTATGGTGTGAAGAATGTGGCTCGGGAGACATTTTTTTCTGCCTTTATCATAATACTAGAACTTGGGGTCATCCCATGAATCTGACTGGTCAGAGATTCAGGACACACAAAAGGAAGCACTTCTTCACACAGCATATAGTTAAACTATGGAATTCACTACCACAAGGCATAATGATGGTCACGAATTTGGATGGTTTTAAAAGGGGGTTGGATAAATTCCTGGAGAAGGTTAACAATGGCTACTAGTCCTGATGGCTATATACTACCTCCATTATCAAAGGCAGTATGCCTATGTACATGAGGTGCTTGGGAATATGGGTGGGAGGGTGCTATTGCACCAGTGTCTTACTTGTGGGTTTCCCATTGACAGCTGGTTGGCCACTGTATGAATAGAATGCTGGACTAGATGGACCCTTGGTCTGATCCAGCATGGGTCTTCTTATTTCTTAAGAAATAAATATATGAACATGCCATGCTGGATCAGACCAAGCAACCATCTAGTCCAGCATTCTGTTCACACAATGGCCAACCATCTGTTGACTGGTAACCCACAGCTTACACCCCTCACACTGAGAATATAATTCTTCCAATTACCTTCCAGTGAACAAATTCATGTGCCACTGCATTCCAACTGTAGGTAGTTTTTGTTTTCAAGAACAAGAAACGTTTGCTTTGTAACTGACTGGATGGGAGAGGGCAACTCTCCCTTTTACTTCTCTTAGACTTTCTCCATTTTCCAGCCCCAGTTGCAACTGGTATCTCTCACTTCCCCTTTCCAAACCAGAAAAAAACTGAGGAAGACCAACCCTCTTGGTTGGTCTTCTGGAAGCTGATTAAAATAACAAATTACAAAGAGTGGGTTGTGAGGGGGAGCTGCTGCACAGAAGGGGGGAAAAAAGTGGATTCCTTTAGGAAAAAGACTGTGAGCCAGTTCTAATGACATGGCCAGCTCACCATGGTTTATTAAAACTGTGATGAGCTGCAGCATGTGCGTCTGCCATTCTGATTGCACAATTGGGATTAAAAAGACAAAGATACACAGATCTGGTTCACATGACATGGTCAGCTCATAGCAGGCTATTTAATCCACTGCAGCATGTGCTGCCGCCATTTTGATAGTGCAACCATACACACACCCAATTGGCCTGTGGTCTGAACCAACTGGTTTAACCCCATGATGAGCCAGTCGTGTTGTGTGAACCAGGTCCATGTCCCCTTGCCCTTTTAAACCCTAGTTTTGAAAACTGATACTTGCTGTGCTGTGCTAGGGCATGCCAGGGAATTGGGTGCTTGCCAGGGAATTGGGAGACTCGTTAATTCTGATAAATTTCAGAGGGCTGAAACGTATTTTCCTACTGCTATAACTGGCACTCTTGCCTTGGTCACTCTGTGGGGAACTGTGATGTCCTGGGCAGTTGACACAATCATGCCTAAGCACCCTCTCCTCTAGAGAGCCCATGCTGTTCTAAGCCAGGGACAATGAAATAAGTGGACCAACAACTAGAATGCAGGAAGACCCAGGCTGAATTCAATCAAGTACAAGTTATTATCAAGCCTATTCTGAGGCAGTGAGGATGGCATTTTCCATCTACCCTGTATCTTCAGTAATCCAGCAAAGTTTTTCCAGACAGTGAGGGGCCTGTTACAATCAGGCCCAGACAGTTTGCATATTTGGTGACACTGTGATATGTTTGCAAGAAAATAAAGTCACTTGCATCTGCCACAACTTAGACTCTATAGTTTGTGCAACTGTATTAATGGATGTGTCCAAAACACTGTCCAGTTCAGTTATGTTGGATGGATTTCAGTTGAGGCCTGAGGATGCAGACAAGGTGCATGGTCAAGTCCAGCCAAGAAGGTGAAACTGCTTCCTAGGCAAGTTATTTGAGTGAGTTGTCATTTATCAATTTCAAGTAATGTTGGAGGAAATTGATTGTCTAGATCCATTTCAATCTGACTTCAGTCCGTTTTGGAACAGCAACTGCTTTGATTACCCTGTGGGATGATCTATGCCAAGAGAGGGACACAGGGAGAGCACAACCCTGTTGGTTCTCTTGGACTTCTTAGCAGCTTCCAATGCCATTGACCATGGATACAATAGTTCCACTCTTACTTGGATGGTCCCACAGAGCAAAACAAACCAGGGATGATTCACCCCAGGGTTGTTTATTATGACATCTGAACCCAAAAGTGTGGGTTGTTGGATGAGACACAGCCCAGAATTAGAACCTATGGTTTCTTCTTGGGTTCTAACTCTGACTTGTCTCTCCCCCACAATCCACAATTCTTGGTTTGGACATCACGATAAACAACACAGGGACAGAGCATTCCTGGGTTGTTCAGCTGGCAAGAATCAGGTGGCAAGTACTAGAAAGCGTGATTGCTCTTGCATTATTCTCAACAACCCATGGTTTAACAAACTGTGGATTGTTGTGACATGTGATCTGGTTCACAGTTGCATATGCTTTCAGATTCAACTGCTATAAGCAAGGAGCAAAATTACTTATCCACATTATCAAAAGGACAAATGTAATACTGCACAGGTATTTAGGATTTTTAACTCTCCTAGAAAGTTTTCTGCCATATGTCCATTTTTCAAAACCCAATGCCTGAAATGCATACAGGCTTTAATGTATTTTTAATAGTGACCCAGCTTAATTGCAGAATGCAATCTTCAGTTCACACAGGTGCAGCAAGAGGAACAGAGGAGAATTAGCTTCACTGAGACAGAGGAAGGTCATGCTTTGTTATGTATTCAGGCACTCAATCTAAGTTTAATAAGAATTGGCAATGTGCTCTTATTTGGAGCTCACACATATCCAAATTAATCCTCTCCCTGTGAGGCTAGAAAAGAATGCACAGCATTCTGACCAGGATTCTTGTCTGTGTGGGAAGAATAGCTGAAGATGAAAGCTTACATAGAACACAGGTTCAAATTATATAAAGAATTTTGTAAGAAAGAAAAGAATCAAAGGAACTCCCATTGATTAATTCTTCAACTAGAAGTCTGATCCCGCCCACCTCTGATTCCAACAACCCCCACTTACTAGTTATGATATCTATGAACTACATACACTCCTCCCACTGTAATGCCAGGAGAATCATGGCACCAGGCATTTAGCTTGAGACAATTCACCTGCATGCAGCACTAGAGCACTCTGCCCCTTCTTCACCCCCGAGAATTATCAGCATATACCACCATACTTCCAATTTGATTTATTAGAACACCAGGTTCCTGATCAACTAAATTATTTTTCTATATGAGCCTGAAGCAAACAGATTCTGCAGTAGCAGTAAGTCTGTTACCAAGGACACAGTATTGATCACAACACATATTAACTCAACTATCTCTGTATGATAGGAAAGGGCTCTGGGACTCAGGATAGGCTAAAGGAAATCTCTTTTAAAAGAGCTTGCTAGAATAATAAAGAAAGGATTATTTGACACTTAAAGCACTTTAACCCTGTGCTGTCATTGCTTCAAAAACACTTTAATTGGGGACAGTTTTGTCAGTCTAAAACACAGCACACTGAACTGCATATGCCCTAAGGAAAAGGTATTTAAGTTGTGCTATAGGAACATTTAAAGCAGCTTGGCCTCTGATTGAGGAAACTTCACAATGGAACAGCTCAACTTTAGGAAGGAAAGGACAGCCAAAGATAGCAAGTTCAATGCTGGTGAGCCCTAAAGGCATCTATGACCTAATGGATTCAAATGTTAAACTAGCACTTTTACCATGAGACACACTCTTTGACTTTAGAAGATATTCACCACATCAGAAACCATCAGAAACTATTTAACCAAGGATGCAAATATGATTCCATGAAAAATTCATTCAGTTACTAGTCCTGTTGCCCATGTATCTGTATCAGTCTTTTGTGACAAACTGATCACCTAAAAGGGGGGAAAGTAGCAATAAGGTACACACATGCCTCTGCCTGGTGAATATGTATACAATGCAAAGCCAGTGCAGTCTCCCGATTTAGGCAACATTATTTTGAATCACTGGACCTCAAGGACACCTGACAGTCTATTCCATTATTGCCATGCTGCTATCCGACTTCAATGGATCAAGAACAAGACTTTGCGTATTTTACACAGTGTACCAAGCACACAGAGGATGGTTTTGGTGAATACCTGAAATTCAAACTATGCTCTGTAGAGCTCACTTCACAGCAATATTAAGAATGAATCATGGGAGGAAGAATTAGATCTCAAAGTTTACATAAACTGGGAGCTCCACCACAGGGGTTGTCACAAGCCAAAGTGAAGCATTATAATCTATTCTATAATAGAAAAATCCTACTTATTTCTGAGAATTTTTAAAAATCCACAGCTCTTCAGTGTCCCTCAATATGTCCTTCCCAGAATTCACAAGATAATCACATCCCCATTGTTGCTATCAGGATATAGAAACAGCAAAGAGATAATGACATGAAACTAGAACATTTCTACAGATCTGTACCTGATCACCAACTGGGACTATTATAATGAGACTCTTGGGAAACCTATCAGAGTTGCTCCTAAGTGTTAGAATGAACAAATGTAGAATGACAACCCCTCTTCTAGATCTGAACAGTGAAGCTGTAAAGCTCTCTTAAACTTTCATGTTAGCAAGAAATTATGTATATAGAAATCTGTGCTTGAAAGTTTGCACATCTGTCTACTTCTGAACTGGTTGGCTCTCCTAACTCAAAGTGCACTATCTTGAAACAGAAAGTGGAACACAACAGGTTGGAACCAGTCCCTTCCTTTCTAATAGCCATTTGCAGGATTACAAATGCTCTAACACTAAATAGCAGGCAAGCACTATGCATTTTATCATGCTATTTCAAAAAGTTGCTTAGCAACCATATAAGGTGAATGGCCTGAGATGCATATGTGTAGCAGCCTTTGGCTAATTCTGAAAGTCTGACAGAATCAATTGTTCACCATTGACACTGAGAGGCATAATAAAAGTAAGAAATTATATCTCAACATATGCTGAGAGATTAGAAAGAAGAAAACAGGACCCCATTCACACTGAGAGATTCGTAGCAATAACTGCCATCTGTAACATCACGCTTAAATTAACTGTTAGAAATCAACGTGGGTCTACAGAAGTGAACAACAATCACAAGGGCAGGACTAGCAAAGCTACTATGTGGCCATATAACTCAAAGGTACTGTCAGACTAGGAGAAGCAGGGAAATATTGATCTCCCCCCCCCCTGCCCCTCCCCACTTCACCAGTTGAGAATATTGCTTCTAGTCAAGATTTGTGTCTTTGAGAAAACGGAGAGGCTGAATGCAACATTCAGAAAAATCTATTTGGTTTTCAAGAGAGCATCATGGTTGCAGGACCCATTCAATGCTAGGGAGGGAGAGAGGAGGAGGAGGGAGAATCTGAGGCTAAGTGGAACTGTACTATACAAAATATATCCGTGTTGTGCACCAAGGGAAAATACTTTGCAAATAAAGCAAAAATGTCTTAATGTGCACAATTTATCAAAGTGCTGTATTTCTTTGGAATTGGGACTTTTTATATATAAAATAATGGAGCAGAGACCAGAAAAATAGGAAGGGACAGAAGTATACAATAACAGTTTCCTTCTGTTTTCTGTTTCTTCAGCATAATAACTGTACATTTCTAGGTTTTTTGTATTTCTTTTACTGTATTGTTATTAGGTTTGTGTTTTTAAAACTGCTGTATACAAAAATGACAGTACACAATTGCAAGGGAAAAAACATCACTGCAGAAAGAGGAAACCAAAATGATTTTCAAGATAACCTACAAAAATAAAAATATCAGTGCATTTCTGGAATATGGAAGCATAAAGCGGTTGTATGAGAGAGTTGAAATAAAGCTCAAGGGAAGGAGATATAATGATTGCTAGAAAGCACAAAAAGGAAGTGGGCAGAGAAGAAAAGTACTACTTTTGTCTACTTCATATGGTATAATTGGAAGGAATTCTTTAGTGGAGAATACATGACACCACTTACCTCAGTCTGGTACCTACTGTATTTCATTGATTCTAAGACACACTTTTTCTCCCATGTTTACATCTGTAAAAATGGGGTGCATCTTAGAATCGATGGCGCCTTACAATCGCGGGATTGCAAGGTGACCCACAAGTCCCCCTCCCCCCTCACAAGTCCCCCCTCCCCCCTCACCTTGATTGCTGCTGCCTGGGCCTGGGAAGGCTTTAGTACTGGGAAAGAGGCCGAGATCTTGCAAGATTTCCTGAGATCTCGGCCTCTTTCCCAGTACTGAAGCCTTTCCAGGCCCAGGCAGCAGCGATCAAGGTAAGTGGGGAGGGGGGACTTGTGAGGGAGGAAGGGGACTTGCGAGGGGGGAGGGGGACTTGCGGGGCCCTAACCCTCCCCCTCCCCTCCATCGCGCCGCCGCCAGCGCTCACCTTGGCCTGGCAAGGCATTGTTCCCAGTAATGAGGCAAGCGTTGCCAGTGGCGTGGAGTGGCGGCGGCAATGAGAATGGAGGATGGAGAGAAGGGGGGAGGGTTAGTCCCCCCTCCCCCTCCCCTCTTACCTTGATCACTGCCGCCTTGGTTACTGGGTTCCCATTAAGGCCGAAGGGAGCGTTACCAGCGGCGTGGAGCAGCGGTGGCGGCAGTGAGGATGGGCAACGGCAATGGCAATGCTCCCCTCAGCCTGGCAAGGCATAGTTACTGGGAACCAGGCCGAAGCGGTAGCGATCAAGGTAAGAGGGGAGAGGGAGAGGGGAGGGGGGCCTTGCGGGGCCCTAACCCTCCCCCCATTGCCTATCCTCGCTGCTGCCACCGCCGCTCCGTGCTGCTGGCAACACTTGCCTCATTACTGGGAGCGCCGCCTTGCCAGGCTGAGGAAAGTGCTGGTAGCAGTGCAGAGCAGCGGCGGTGGCTGCAACGAGAACGGGTGATGGCGAGGAGGGGGAAGGGGTGCTGAAATTAAGGTGCGTCTTAGAATCGACACAAAGCTTTTTCCCTGTTGGTGGCCCTGAAATTTAGGTGCGTCTTACAATCGATGGCGTCTTACATTCGGTGAAATACGGTATGTGAATGGTAGGAATTTGCGCCGGGGGGGGGGGGGGAGGGAGAACAAACCAAGAACATGCAAAAAGTGACTAAACATTAAAGCATTTTCTGAAACTGGCAAGGTTTGTTCCTCCCCCACAATAAAGCAATTTGAACCTGCATATATTGGTCAACTAGCGCAGATTGAAGTAGCAAGGAGAAGATCTGTGAAGGAAGTAGATCTATGAACGTTCCCCAACCTGTCCCTCCACCCAATGATTGGGACTAAGTCCCATCAGCTCCAGTTAGCATAACCAATGGTCAGGAATGCTTGGAATCATAGTCTAAAGCATACAGTGGGCACCAAATCAGGGAAAGCTGACATAAGTATCTGAAGAAGAATTTGTAGGTGGTATGGATGGAACTCAAAAGAAAAACAATATACATTAAGGGAGTGTTCAACACAGCGGTGTTAAGCATTTGCGACAATTTTAAAGACTGTCACTCCCTGCAGGACCAGGCCCCCATGTACTGAGCCAGCTTCTGTGGACTGCTCCAACTGTCCCCCTCCCTTCCTGGGAGGGATATATAAGCTGGCTGGCTGAGGGGGCCTGGGAGAACCACCACCTGCAGGAGAGGGAGGCCTACTGCCAGGGGAGGAGAGGGTGCCACCTGCCGCCTGCCGCCTGTGCCTGGGAAGGAGGATACAGGGCCAAGTAGGGGGATCTGAGGGGGGCCCAATCGGTGTAGTGATGGGTAGAGGGAGATATGACGTTGTGAGGAGGACTTGCCAGGTTAGGGGAACACGGCCCAGACAGTTAATACCTGTGCCTTGTTCTGGTCCCCCTCACATCCACAGGTCTGTTGGTTGCCCTATCAGTCAGCCCTCGGGACTCCGGATGCTGCTTTTAAATGCCAGATCGATGCAAAGTAAGACCTCCCTCATCCATGATCTAATAGTGGATGAGGCAGCCAATCTGGCTTGCATTACCGAGACCTGGGTGGGAGAGCAGGGAGGAGTTAGTCTTTGCCAGTTATGCCCACCGGGGTACTTGGTTCAGCATCAGGGTAGACTTGAGGGCCGGGAAGGGGGGGTTGCTGTGGTCTATAGGAATTCCATCCCCCTCTGCGGGCTCCCTGTCCATGTGACTACTGGTCTGGAGTGTTTGCACCTTGTGTTGGGCCAACGGGACAGATTAGGGATTCTGTTGGTGTACTGCCCACCCGGCTGCTCAATGAACTCTCTAGGTGAGCTGATGGAGGTGGTCTCGGGTGCACTGTTGAGGTCCCCCAGACTGTTGTTTCTGGGGGATGTCAACATTCATGCCGAGGGCACTTTATCTGGGTCGGCTCAGAATTTCATGGTTTCCATGACAACCATGGGACTGTCCCAACATGTCACTGGCCTGACGCATGTAGACCTGATTTTTTCCACTGGACATGGAGATGGTGATCTGAAAGTGCGGGACTTTACATCAACCCCTCTGTCATGATCAGATCACCACCTGCTGAGGTTTAGACTTACAGCAGCTTTCCCCCTCTGCAAGGGTGGGGGACCCATTAAGATGGTCCGCCCCTGGAGGCTAATGGATCCGGATGGTTTCCAGAGGGCTCTGGGGAGTTTTCCGGCTGATAGGGCTGGCTCTCATGTCGAAACCCTGGTTGATCTGTGGAATGCAGAAATGACCCGGGCGGTTGACATGATTGCTTCTGAGCATCCTCTCCTATGTAGAGCTCGAAAGGCTCCATGGTATACCCCGGAGCTGAGAGTGATGAAACAAAATAGGAGACGGCTTAAGGGCAGATGGAGACGAACTCCCAATGGATGCAATGAAACACTGGTAAGTGCTTATGGTAAGCTATATTCAGGGGCAGTGAGGGCAGCAAAAAAACAATACTTGGCTGCCACTATTAAATCATCAATCTGCTGGCCAGCGAAGCTTTTCAGAGTTGTCCGGGGGCTTCTACATGCTGGCCCCAAGGACATGATAGAACCATCTGAGGCCCACTGTAATATATTTGCTAGGCACTTCCAGGATAAAATCTTTGGCATCCGCCCAGACTTAGACTCCAGTGTTATAGCAGGTGAATCTAGTGAGGTATCCAGAGCACAGGTTTGTCCTGTTTTCTTGGATGAGTTTCAGTTGGTACAGCTCGATGATGTGGACAAGGTGCTTGGACAGGTTCGTGCAGCCACCTCTGTATTGGATCCTTACCCCTCTTGGCTTATAAAAGCTAGCAGGGATGGAACAGCCGGCTGGGCCAGGGAAGTGATTAATGCCTCTCTACGAGAGGGAGTGGTCCCAGACCTCCTGAAAGAGGCAGTAGTGAGACCACTCCTGAAGAAAGCTTCCCTGGACCCAGAAAATCTTAATAACTTTAGGCCAGTGGCAAACGTTCCATTCCTGGGCAAGGTCCTTGAGCGGGTGGTTGCTGGCCGGCTCCAAACATTCTTGGATGAGACTGATTATCTGGATCCATTTCAGTCGGGTTTCAGGCCTGGTTTTGGCACGGAAACAGCCTTGGTCGCCCTGTAGGATGACCTATGTCGGGAGAGGGACAGGGAGAGTGTGACTCTGTTGATTCTCCTTGATCTCTCAGTGGCTTTCGATACCATCGACCATGGTATCCTTCTGGCATGACTGGCTGAGTTGGGAGTGGGAGGCACTGCATTGCAGTGGTTCCGCTCCTACTTGACAGGTCGGCTCCAGAAGGTGGTGCTGGGGAGACATTGCTCGGCCCCGTGGATTCGCCAGTATGGGGTTCCGCAGGGGTCAGTTTTGTCCCCCATGCTGTTCAACATCTACATGAAACCATTGGGTGCGGTCATCTGGAGTTTTGGAGTGCGTTGCCATCAGTACGCTGATGACACACAGCTCTATTTCTCCTTTTCATCTTCATCAGGTGAGGCTGTGGATGTGTTGAACCAGTGCTTGGCTGCGACAATGGACTGGATGAGAGCTAATAAACTGAAACTTAATCCAGACAAGACTGAGATGCTGTTGGTGGGGGGTTCCTCTGACCGGATGGAGGGTGTTCAACCTGTTCTGGATGGGGTTGCACTCTCCCTGAAGGAGCAGGTTCGTAGCTTGGGAGTTCTCCTAGAACCATCTCTGTCACTTGAGGCTCAGGTAGCCTCGGTGGCACGGAGTGCCTTCTACCAGCTTTGGCTGGTGGCCCAGCTATGCCCCTATCTGGACAGGGATAAACTGGCTACAGTTGTCTATGCTCTGGTAACCTCCAAGTTAGATTACTGCAATGTGCTCTACGTGGGGCTGCCTTTGAAGATGGTTCGGAAGCTGCAGCTTGTGCAGAATGCAGAGGCCAGAGTGGTAACAGGGACCAGAAGGTTCGAACATATAAGACCGATTCTGGCCTGCTTGCATTGGCTGCCTGTAGGTTTCCGAGCCCGATTCAAGGTGCTGGTTTTAACCTATAAAGCTTTACATGGTTTGGGACCACAATACCTGATGGAACGTCTTTCCCGACATGAACCTACCCATTCACTACGCTCAACATCAAAAGCCCTCCTCCGGGTGCCTACTTCGAGGGAACTCGGAGGACGGCAACAAGGGAGAGGGCCTTCTCTGTGGTGGCCCCTCAATTATGGAATGATCTCCCCAATGAGGCCCGCCTGGTGCCAACACTGTTATCTTTTCGGCGCCAAGTCAAAACTTTTCTTTTCTCCCAGGCATTTTAACAGCTCAAGTTGAGGTTTGATTGACATTGTGGCCAGGCTTAATAGTTAAAATGTTTTTAAAGTGTTTTAATGACAGCTGCTTTATGTTTATGGTTTTAAATTTTGTATATTGTCTTTTTAATGCTCAATCTTTTTAATTTTTGTAAACCGCCCAGAGAGCTTCGGCTATGGGGCGGTATATAAGTGTAAATAATAATAATAATAATAATTAGAGGGAGGAAGCTTGAAGCATGACTAAATAGAAGTGCTGCAAAAATAAGAGGATACTGAAAGGAAATAATCCTATATTTGGTATGGTGTGGAAAAGCTAAACATGCCTGGCCTTCTTTCTATGTCCAGCTGTTAGGAAGGGAGAGCAGGGGGAGAGAAATGCTGGGACATATTCCTCTCACATCTATCAAAGCAGTTAGCATCTTATCTATTGGCAGAGAAAACAACCATGAGGGAGCTTTGTAGCATCCATAGCAACCAAAGAACTATGTTTAGGGGCTGCTTATTCCAAGCAAACTTCCATTGGAAAGGACTTAGCTGTATCCTGCTCTGTCTCACAAGAAAGTAGTCCTGAATCAAGGTCAACCAGCCAGAGAAAAGCATCAAAGCAGCTTTTGCAAGTGACCTGAGATCAATTTATTTAGTACATTCCAAACAGATTCAATTCAGCCATCCAACTGGACCCTGAATTTTGTACGTATGGCTAAAGCCTTCCTTCCTAGTGTTGCATTTATCTGAGTTTCCCCTGAACCACCCTGCCCCCTCAATTTGGACATAGGAATTCAGATTATACCATAGCAAAGCTGCAGCACTACATTAGCATTCTCCTCAGCATCTCAAATATACTGCTTCAGCAGGATTTCACTGATTCCATCAGGTATGTTAAAAGAATAACATAGCAAAACAAAAACTGACCAATGTGAGTTGTTCCATGGCAACAGCTGGGGGGAGGGGGGGAGAGGAGAAGTACTACTCTTTATTTAACAGGACAGAGAGGAAAGACTCTTTTCTCTCTGCCCTGTTTAATAAAGAGTTCAACCAAGTTTCTGTATCCATGGAAAAACAGATATTGGGCAGTATTTTGCACTCCCTTCACATTTCAGTTCTGTTCTCTGAACCAGCATGGCTGATTAGATTTGATAAATAACAAGTCGCTCTTGCCTGTGCAGTTAGAATAAAGTGGAAATCAGAAAATTGAGCTTCAGAAGAGCAGCAGCAAGGCACTGCGACAGCCCAATTCCGTGCTACCGTTTTCTGATTTTGTAATCATTCCACACCAACACACTGACTTTTTTTTTCAGTAGAACCGTCCTATATCTTCAATGCCATTGCATTTAAAGGAGGGGTAGGCAATTTCTGGCTCTCCAGATGTTTGGGCCTACAACTTCCATCAATCCTAGCAAGTATAGCCAATGTTGAGGAATCATAGGAGTTGTAGGTCAAAACATCTGGAGGGCCACAAGTTCCCCACTGCAGAGAAAGGAGATATGAAGTTCACATGCAATCTCCTGCCGAATTGTGTTGTATATAGATGCCAGTTCAGGTAAGAAAATACCTTTGGTCAGTTAGAATCTATGACAGGAAAAAAGCAACAGTAGCCACTAATTTCTCTAGATGTTCCTTTGTACCCAATTTGAACCTACAAATAAACATGCAAACATGCAAAGTACTTAGAGAATTTCCTCCTTTGATTTTTATATTTTGGTTCTTGTTTTCTAAATTCTAAAATTAGAAAAAATTTGCCAGAAGAGTGGTTCTTAAAATTCATATATGACAGGTTAGTAAAGAATTTTAATGATAGTAACTTTTGTGAACTTCGTGGTTAGGCTGCTCTAGTTTCCTAACATCAATATATCCCTCATAACTAAGGACAGTTATGTGTGGGAATGCAAGTGTGTAACTTTTATGGACTTATCTGGAGGTTGTTCCAAGGGCCAATCACCATCCTATGTACATACCTTTTGACATACTGGGAGAACAAAGCACATTTGACTCAAAATATATACAGTTGCTGAAATGCTACAATCCACAGTCTTCCTTGGTGCTTTAAGAGAGCTATTGTAGAGTAAATACATGGAGGAACACAACCAGTGCTTAGAAGATGGCCTTCTTTGGACTTGGATCTATACTAAAAACAGATCAGTCTACTCTGCTGATCACTTCTCTCCTGCAATTTCACTTTTCATCCTTTGCCACATCAATCACAATGGAGAAAACATTAGATAATCAAGACTGGATTACCTGGAAAGTATTCCAACCTCTGGATCCATCACCTGTTTCAAAAGGCCAACATTTTAATGAGTTAGACATGAGGAGTAGTTGCTGCATTGATATCTAAACTAATTTGTTTGCAATCCACCCAGGTCAGTTTGTAAAAGTCACATTGAAAGTTTTTTGAAGTGAGCTGTACTTTAAGGACTGATAGTAACTAGGCTCTAGCTACTATCAGTCCTTCTGGCACATACTGGAAGATATCAAGAAAACACATGACCATGTCTTTCATAAGTATGCATGCCCCATTACACATAATGAAGTGTCAAATCTTATTTTTAATCTTTCCCACATTGAAAAACTCTTGTCAAGAAATATAATTAGCAAAGCAGACACTGTCTGCTAAACCTAATCTAACAGAATGTAATGTTTATGTTAAGATCCACGTTTCTAGAAATGTATAAATGCAAGCTGGCCAATTTGAAAAAAGCTCAAAAGGAATAAATACTGTGCAATCAATAACTCAGTTAAATTGTTTTGCAGTAGCTTTAAATACAACTGTCTTGGAACAACACACATAACTATTAGAAGGGTATGCCTATGTATTACATATGCTGAGGGTTATGTAACATACAAAACAAGCTACACATTAGACGGAATGCTCCACAGAACAGAGATGTAAACCTTCCAATTGCTGTAATCTACAATGTGCACTTAGTCCATTGGACTAAACTTGCCAGTTTAAGTACACCTCTACCTGTTTAAATGGCCTGCACACATAAGTCCCTAAGGGTGCAATCATATGCATGTTTGGACAGAATAAAGTCCTACAACTCCAAGCATGTGCCAACCAGCACGGCTGGCTGGAATATGCTGGAAGTTGTAGAACTTTATTCCGTCTAAATATGCATAGGACAGTGCTCTAAGAGGCTTGTTTATTTTATTAAAAGCATAAAATACTTTGAGCCCTAGTTTTTACTGATTAAAAACCATAGAGGAGTCACATAGTCAAAAATACCTGGCCAACACAGAGCTGTGCACC
This sequence comes from Anniella stebbinsi, assembly GCA_029215795.1. Lineage (NCBI taxonomy): Eukaryota > Metazoa > Chordata > Lepidosauria > Squamata > Anniellidae > Anniella > Anniella stebbinsi. The sequence goes on along the minus strand of JARDYH010000004.1, from coordinate 65,143,847 downwards.
CACAGTCAGCCTGTCCACAAGCATGGACAACCTTCTCCTTAATTGAGCCTTTAGAAAGGAAATGAGCATCTACACTACCCCCAACATCTTGCCTATAGCTGTGGTAGCCACTATTCCCCTGGGAAGACTAACAACATATAGGGAAATAATCCCTCCTGATGCCAGTTGACACGTGAGGCAACACAAGAGTCATAAGATCCCATTTAAGTGTATCCAACAAGTAAAGTTCTTGAAACAGGTATGAGTGTGAAGGAAGCTATTCAAGAACTTCAGAGATCTGGTGAAACCTTCTTCCACTTACATTTAAAAACACTTGTAAGGATGGCTTATCAAGCCAACTGCACTATTAATATCATATATTTTTATTTGGAAAAATGGTATTTTGAAAGTTGACTTATGTCCACTAGTACATATCACTCAAGATTTCAGTATCTATTCAGTTTTAGGTCCTAGACATTAACTGTGCATTTTACTAAGCAACACTATAATCAAGTTGTTCTTGAGGCTTTCACAAGTAGTACAACTGACCATATCTAAGTTAGAAACAGGGTTAAATTTAAGGCAACTTGAGGGAGCAACCAATTACATTCAACAATTTCTGACTGCCTTCCTCTTCAGCACTCTAAAATCTCCCCATACACATAGCATGTTACATTACGCTTTTATGATACATTGAAGCCATTGCTATATTACAATCATTTTATGTGACTATGGCTGTCAACTGACTGTAATATACCAATGGCAATAACTACAAGTGTGAAAGAAGAGTTTACAATATTGTTGGATTCAATTTTCACGCTTTTTTTTTTGGGGAAGCAGGTGAGAAAGAGGTGCCCACAATATTGGATTTTATGCCTCCTCTATAATCGGAGATCTCCGATCAGAGAGAAGGTGTGCCAGATAGCTATAGCTCTCCTCATATGTCCAGAACAAAATACTCAGAGGCACTAAGTAATTCCATAACATTACAATTCCCTTTTTGTATATATGAGGCCACAAACAAAGAAAGGGGCTTTTCCATACCACAATCACAGCAAATTGATTTCACTCTAAGCTTCAAGGATGCAAGGCTTGGAAAGGTTAGAATAAAGCAGGCAGGAATTTGCTCCCACAAGTTGTTAGAATATAGGGCTGTAAATTCATAACAGGCTCTTTAAGAGTTCCCAATGTGGCCAATGGCCCCCAACCCAACAGACTCTACACAAGTTAAGGAATCATTTTCAGGAACATTGTGTGTCTGGGGTAAGTGCTCATATTCCTCTTTTGGTAGCTGGGTTTTGGGAGGACAAAGATGGCTGCTGCTGAGGCCCGTGGGCACAGTGAAGCAAATAAATGTACATACATCTTTGTTATCATATTTATGCTAGTAATGTTGAAGAATAGAATTTGCCAAATCTGAAGGGGGAAAACCCCTAGTTACTGTTTGTCTGAAATACAACTGACAGGTTATCATTACATTCAGGCGAAGTTGCATTTTTAAATTGAGATGTTATATGTGCAGCACCTGGTACCAAGCTTGGCTCGCCAACCCATTTCATTTACTACCTGAATCAGAGTTCCTCAATCACCAGGACAAAAGTGTTTGCCTTCTTGAACACTAGACAAAAGGTTTCAAAAGTGACTTTAAAGAAAATAAACTCTTAGCAAATTCAATTCTGCTTCAGTTCAGTTATCAATAGGGAAATAAACAACTTGGGACCACGATACCTGAGAGCGCCTTTTTCCTTACCAACCTGCCTGTTCATTGAGGGTGTTGGAAGGCATGCTCCTGGTGGTTCCACATGGACCTATGGTCTGATTGGAATCCACCAGAAGAGCCTTTAGTGTAGTAGCCCCTTCTCTGTGGAACTCTCTGCCCCTGGAGGTCAGCCAGGCACCAATACTAGGCTGCTTCCAGCGCCTCCTGAAAACAACTCTAGAAGCCTTCCTCAACTGACTAGCCACTGTTTTTCTGGTTCCTTTGCTTTTAAATTGAATAATTTTAATTTGCTTTTTTAATCTTCTTTGTTCACCATTCTGGAATCTGTGTTAGATAACTGAGCGGTATATAAATATTGTAAATAAATAATAAATACTTATTCACCCAAGAAAACCTCCACTGCATCTGGAATTTTCGCCCTGTACTCTGTTCAGGTTTAACTCAGAGCCCTGTAACATATACGCACAATTCAACAGAGTTCACAAATACAGCTTCACTAACAGCAAGAGCTACTAGAGAGGCTGTAGGAAGATAAAATTTTGAAAATCCAAAACTAGATAAGAGCACAATGCAAAAGTAGCTATTGCCTATTAGTGAACTTCCACTAACACTTAGGATGTGCATAGGCATTTTGTGGTGATCTCTCGACAGGCATTCTCAATAAAGAGCTAAAAGCTGGCCAAGAGCATATTCCCAGTAGCACAAGAGCACAAACCTCTAAGGTTTCGAGAGAGTCAAGCAAGAATCCCATGTGGGGATTTGTACAGGAGGAAATACATAATTCCTACACTACTACACTAATGAACTAGAATGCAGAAGCACACACAGGTTTGTGAGAGGTATGGAATAACCAACATCCCCTTTACAGATTACATAATGGCCATAGTAGGCACATTTCTACAAAGCAGGTGCCCACAATCCCAAATCATTAAGTGCAGTATCAATGGGGAAAGAGAGCACCTTCTCGGGAGGGCTCTGATACAGGGCAGCCCACCCTGCATATCACAGGTGCATGCTGGTCGTGTGCATGGAGAGGAAACACAACAACTCAACACCGCAGACATGCAATCCAGGTATAACTGTGAACACATCTAGTCCCTTCAACAATGGCTAGACAGAAATGCCTTCATGCAGTGTAATGGGGATAGGGATAAAGAGCTAAGAGAGCTTTAGACTGCTGGGAAATTGTTCATATGGACACCCATTGGGCCTGACACTCCGAGCAACCCTGTCCTAAAGAACCTTCCCTTTCAGCTGTTACACCTGCCGGCCTAGGGCTCTCACGGTGTCGAGCCAGAATGCCTGATCAACTCCAGACTCTAGTATATCTCTCCTTCTCCTGGGGCTCTTACTTCTTTGGTATCCTGCCCCTACTCCACGGCGGCTCCCCTGGCTCTTCTCCTTCCTTCCTATACCCCTCCGCCCGGAATATATTTTCAGGGTCACGTCTCAGCCGCCGGGCACGCCAAAGACCAACAGTGAAACAGTTGCCACGAGCATGTGCAGAGTGCCTCCCCCTACTCGCTAGCCACGAGGGCACCCCTACTCCCACCTCAGGGGTCAAGAGGAGGGGCTTTCCCATTCAGAGGGCATGACTTTCAGGGGTGGTTGGCTCAGCCCGGACGCCGCTTATTTCAGGACCCGAGCCGAGCCCTGTCCCGGCCCACAGAGCGGCCCCGAGTTTACAGCTCTGGCCACCGGCCCGCACCTTCTTGGGCGCCTTGGTGAGCGTGGACATGAAGGAGTATTTCTCTGCGTCCTCCATCTCCTTCGCCTGCTTCCGCTCGTCCCCGGCGGCCGCGTCTGGTATAGAAGACATCCTGAAGGGGCAGGGCGCTGAGGCCAACGGAGCTGGAGTTACTGGTGTTGCTGGGGCGGCTGCTGCGTCCAGCGGGTTCCCCTCACCGGCTCTACGACCTCCCTCAGCAACCGCCAAGACTGCAGCCGCCGCGCTCCGACAAGGGGCGGGGCCATAGAAGTCATGTGCGACGGCACGCACACTTGGAGACGCCCACTAGCGGCTCTCGCGCACAGGCCGGGCGCGAGACGCCGCACGTAAGGCTCTGGCGTTAACGCCACCGCGCAGACTCTCCATAAAGGGACGCCGGCGCCACCTGGCGAAATAGCCCGAAAAGGGACGCCGGCGCCACCTGGCGAAATAGCCCGAAGCGGTCGCAGACGAAACCTTTGGGCGTTTCGTTTACCCCCATTTTTCCCCTCTCTCCAGCGCACCCATGAACCCTGAGGGTCATACTTCATGCCTTTTCTTTTTTTTCTCCCTAGCGTAAGGTTGTGAATCAGTAGGGCTCAGGAAGGGTTAATGATGGTTTTGCAGTTACGCTCACTTGGTAGCAGATCATAAGGGGAAAAGAACAGAACATTGCGGTAATTAAAAGACTAACAAATTTATTGTGACATAAGTTTTCATGGACTGTTTTGGGCCTATGCCATAATGCATTTGTTAGTCTTTGTGTTGCCACAAGACTCTCTGTTGGTTTTGCTGCAGCAGGTGAGCACAGCTACCCCTGTGGAGATGTAGGGCCTGAGTTCCAAAATTTATGTCCAGATCTGGAGTGAATGAAGTAAATTATATAGTTCCTGGGCATGAATAGAGGGTTTCCCAACCACAACCTATACCTACTCGTCTAGTATTAGAAGAGCTGCTTCCAGATCAAAAGGTGTAGCTTCCATGCAGTCTTAACCCCATCTCCTATTTGCTTTACAATAGAAATTAAACTGCTCAAATCTCACCCACACATATTAAAAACCAGATTACTGTTACGGAGAATGCCACTTAGGTTAGGGAGGATGGGAGTGGGGAAAGATCAGAGGAAGGAAATGGACAGAGGTAGAGAGAGTAAAAGATTCTGCCTCCACCGAACCACTATTATTTAATATTGTAGGTTTTGGGAAGGTCTGAAGGATTTCTCAAGGATCCCAGCCCCACCATTCGGTTATTGATTGTGAAAAGAGATTGCTAGAATGGGTCACACTCTAAACTTTTATTATGGAGATTTGCTGAGTGGTGGCCTATTTTCCCTCAAAGATGGCTAGAGATAGATTATTCTGAAATGGGGCTTATCTTTCTCTATCCCCTTAAGGAATATGCGAACTGAATCTGGGGTGAGGACAAAAGAAGCAAGCTAAGTGTGTGTATGCATAACAGTGCTGGGAGGCAGAGAGATGATTTTGGTCTTTGCAATGGAACTATGGGTTCCCCTAGACATCTACTGGGAATAGGAGTCTGTTGGAGAGTTAATGCTGTGGACACTCACTGCATCCTGTGTACATGTGCAAATACCTAAATCTGTAAATAAACTTTATTTCACGGAAATGTCTTTAGTCTGCAATGCCCCCTTCTAAGGAAATTGCATTCTAAGTAAGTGCTGGAAGCCCTGAAACTTCCCACTGCTCTGAAGTAGAGTGCACTTGTCTTATTATTATTATTTTGTTATTATGATTACCCCCTCTTATTTCTGATGTTTAGCCATGAGTGCTGATGCTTATGCAGCCAAAACCACCATCCTCCTACAAGAGGGAGGTACCAGCAGGCTCCAGGGATTGGCAAAAGTACACACATGTGCACACAGATTTTTAAAAAGTGGCGGGGAGTGGGGGGGACCAGCCCAAAGAGCACAAAGCATGCTCAGTAGCCACAGAATTCTGATTCATTGTTGGGGAAACTTGGAAAACCGGGTGGTAAGGAGGAGTGGAATGGGGTATCCTGGAGTAGAGCATGGCAAGCTGACTGGAATGCTAAACTCCACACTGCAACATTTGGTTGCAGGTCTCATTTTTTTAACTTATAAAGCACCTAAAATTTATTAAATGATGTATAAAGGAAAAAAGGAATGGGGCAGGAAGGAAAAAAAACAAGCAAATTCAAACACTATTTTTAAAAGTTTACATAATTGTTCTTATAATCACTGGCTTGAATAGAAGAAGTTCAGTCAGGAAAGGATGCAAATGGCAGCTGGTTTCTCAGCCAAATGGATAGAGTGAGTTCCATTACTCCACCTGTTCCTTTGTGCAGTCAGACAGAATGGCTTGAAATAGCTGTTCATAGAAAGATCTGAGAACGAGGCCTCTGAAGGTGATCTTAAGGTCCAGGCAGGTAAATATTGTGGTAGGTCCTGTGCAGCACATAAATGTAATGTGGACTTATATAGTCTATGCATACATACACAAGGTACACCCTAACTACATTTTTTTCTTTTGCTGACACCACCACAAACCCTGATTCAGCAACAATAGCACAATACCCCAATGCCCCACCCCTGTTTTGTTATTAGTTTTTAAATCTCCTGGCCAAATAGTAGTCTAACTTGTGTGATGTGTGATGGGGTGAGGGGGCAATTAAACATGTGAAAACCCAAAAGTTCACAAAGCAATGAGCGAGAGGGGCTGCAGTCACATTTTTAAATATTCTAATGGTAGCAATATATACTTTCCTAGATAGCTCATCATTCATTAAGAACTTCATTTGTTTTTAATAGGTTCGGAAACATGGAAGAGTGTTGTGCTACTCATCGCTTATAACTTCAGGGAATATCCAGTAGGTCCCCAGGACACTCGAGCAGCCATGCTGCCCATGGCTAGCACAACCATCGTGGCTGTGCTATCTGGGAAGTACAGCATTTTGCCAGGTATATCTGGCCTGTGATAAGTCTGCAACAGACTTATATGTAACAACAAGTGAGCATTTCTTTATTGTACGAAAAACTGAATGTGCAAGAAGGCCCTACTTTAGATTATCAAGTCAGGGCAGAGAAAAATGTAAATGATAGGCAAAAGGATAGCGGGGAAAGGGGCATGGGAGAGGGAGGCAGTGCAGAAGAAGGGGAGGTATAGGCTATGGCGATTCCAGAAACTACCTTGTTGAAGGGTTGAGGACCTTTAGGAAAAGGCAAGAGGCTTGACAAAGAGGGAGATGCTGAAGAGCAAACAGAGGCAGCAGGCCTACAAGGAAGCCAGGTGAGATAGTTGGTTCAGGTGGCTAATCATGGTAAGGAAGTGGGGTAAGAACCTAAGAACAACTATGCTGAATCACACCAGGGATACATCTAGTCCAGCATTGTCTTCCCTCAGTGGCCAATCAACTGCCTGTGGAAACCCACAAGTAGGACATGAGTGCAATAGCACTTTCCCACTCTTGTTCCCCAGCAACAGCTGTACAGAAGCTTACTGCCTCTGATGCTGGAGGTAGCATCGGAACCAGGGGTGTTGAACCTCAAGTCCATGGGTCAAATCTGAACCATCAACCACTGATCATTTTGTGGTTTTAGGGCTGTTGTACAGTTTTGAAATGGCTTTCCTAAAGCTTCATTCCTGACAGTAAGAGCTTTAAGCTAAAACATGCTGGTATTTGGGGTATTTTGACCCTGCCCACCAGTGGAATGTGCCCCATCCCAGAGGTTTTCTAAAACTGGATTCAGCCCCAGGCTGAAAGAGATTTGACACCCCTGCTTTAAGGGTAGCAGAATAGGAGACAGGAGATCTGGTTCATGGGCCACAATCCATTGGGAAGTTTTTCTGTGAACATGATAAGGTTCTTGGGCAGCTGGTGGCTCCAATCTCAGTGGGGCGGTGAATCCGCTCCAGGTTTCAGTCAGAACTCTAAAGCTGCTTTAGAGTTCTGACTGGTTCTGACTGGAACCTGGAGCAGATTCATCAGCCCACTGACATTGGAGCCACCAACCTCCACTGGTGCAGCTGCCATTCATTTCAGCAAAGTTTGGGCAAAAGAGCTTTCTAGTGGTTTATGCCCTTATGTTATCTAAGAGGGAGGAAGCTTGTCCATCTTACAATGCACTATTCACTAAGAAGTAAGTCACCCTGTTTTCAATGTAGCTTACTCCCATATGATTGTGACCTAAAATAGGCTGACCATATGAAAAGGAGGACAGGGCTCATGTAACTTTAACAGTTGTAGAGAAAAGGGAATTTCAGCTAGTGTCATTTGTATGCAATGAGTTCCTTGTGAAAAACTGTTAAAGTTGCAGGGGCCCTGCCTTCTTTTGTATCTGGTCACTCTAGTATAGTGCCTGCAACTGTAACTTTTGTGATGAAGAGGGAATTTCACCAGGAACTAATTGCATACAAATGACACTGGCTGAAATTCCCTTTTCTCTACTACTGTTAAAGATACAGGAGCCCTGTCCTCCTTTTCATATGGTCAGCCTACCTAAAATATCATGGGTAGCACTGATGGCAGAAAGCATGGAGATGACTATGCCAGATAAGCTGATAGTCTTGAGAGGAGAAGTCAAAGAAGAACTGGACAGTCATAAATCAGAAGTTATTAAGACTGAAAATAGATTTAAATCAATATGGAGGGTGTTTAGTTATGTCAATAATCTTTATTGGGGGCTGTGCGTGTTTTGACCTGTTAATTTTGATCTTCCTCAGGACTTGTTTCATTTTAGAAATGAATTCATTTTATATTTTATTATTTTGGCATTTCATTTTATTTTTTACCTGATGATCTGTAACAAATTGGGTTTTTCTTTCTTTTAAATGTTGTCTTTCAATAAGGTGATGTTTATTGTGAGCCACTTTGGAGTACAGTTTACTGTAGAAAAGTGCCATGTAAATTGAATACATACATTTTGGTCTCCCTGACATTCCATCTCTGACCTTAAGGTGGCAATATTGCATCTCTCTCCAGAGAATCTACGCTATTCTCTATCAAGTATAGGTATAGCGGTAACAAACTAGAGAGAGGAGGAATATGGATTTTTAAAACATTGCCAGCAGTTGGGTTGATTCCACCACCCCGATTTGGAAAATGTCTCCCCTACAGCTTCAGATATGGAGGGAAGGAGGTAAACAACATAAAACTTCCCCTCCATTCCCCTACAGCCAGAGACCTCTTCGGACCACATGAGAAATCTGGGGTGCTGAGTCATGGCTAGGTCACTGTGGCAACTAATGAACTCTAAAGGAGCTATCCAAGGTGCAAAGCAGGTTTGACTGAAACCTGGAGCAGATTCACCGTCCCACTGAGATTGACGCCACCAGCCTCCACTACTTTCCCCCACTCCCATTGCCTGGGGTATCATCATATCTGGGGAATGGGATACCAGATAGCTTGCTCGATTTTTACTATATATATTAATGGTTCTAATAAAGATGAATATGGCTGTCACTCTTAAGAAATTTTGATTTGTTAACTGCTGGGGTGGCCACTGATGTATGGCCAAAAAAGAAGATTGCATTGCCCCAAAAAAGGAGATCAAAGAGGGCAGGAAATTGCATCAAATGGCATAATGAACATGTAGTGATGCACATTTAGAATTACTTACTAGAATTTAAGCAGGGATGCAGTACGTCTCTTCACATTGGGAAAGATGGTGATGTGATGTATGTGCCAGCCTGCTCAGTCTGCTGTTCAGGTATAACTGCGGATGGACATCGTTTAAGGGCCCTACTCTCCCTTCTCATGGTTGCCTTTAAACAGAACTTGGGTGGGCCCATCCTTCAAATACAGGACACCTGCAAATAGAGGGCTGCCCTATGTAAATGGGACGCGTGGCCACCCCGTGGTCAGAAGTCTCTGCATATAGGCTCACACAGGCCCAAGCAACTATTTATGCTCCTGATGTTATAAACAATGGTGTTTGCATTAGTTTCAGTTAAACAGGCTTGATTTTATGTTCATCATAAAGTCATATAATTGCAGATTGTCTACAGCTTTCTGTCTTTGGGAAGGGTCAATTGTTTTAACCCTTTCACTTATCTTTCATGACCAACCTGAACGGAAGGTAAGTGAAACTCTGGCTCAATTTAAGGGAATGCAAAGTATTTATTTTATCTGTACTTCCTGTGAAACTATCTGAGAAGCCTGTTGGAGAACTAAGCAGTAAGAGAGGGGAAGAAGGTGGGTGGCATGGTATGGTATGGATTCAGAGATTGCAAAGTAGGAGAAGACACTCTAGATGGGCTGCGAGATTGAATTCAGGGGTGTTTCTAGGCACTTAACAGATTCGGGATGGAACGCATGCCCATAGGATACAAATCTGTGTAAAATTTGCATATATATATATAACTATATATATATATAGTTATATTTCACAAAAGGCAAAGCCAGTCAATTCTTTTCCCATCCAAATAATTCCAAATAAAATTATTTATTTGATTCATTTGCAACACCTCCACCCCAAATCATCCCAAATCGGTGACTCTTCTTCAGTTTCAATTAATTTGCAATGGGTATGTCTGTATGTGTGGGGAAAATGCACAAAAATAGTGTTTGGTAGGTTTTCTCATGGGCCCTTTCACATACACACATCCTAAAAATTGCAACTTTTTGAGAGGAGTTTCGAGGTGTGACAGACCACTAATGCCAAAGCAAGTCAAGGGCAAATCAGGGGGTCACCTCCAGTTAATTTTGGAATTCCCACCCAGATCCTGCACCAAAATTTAATCAATTGCCCTTCAATTAATTGCTCCATTCAACAATCATCATCACCTACATACATTAAATTCAAAATAAAATAAAATGATGTAGGACTGTATTGAGGGAGGCCAAAATGTCGGGTGGCTGGTGAAAGGAGTGAGAGCTAAACAGTGGGGCAAAAGAGACAGGGGAAAGGGGGCAAGAGGGGAAGGATGGGGCTAAGATTAGGCAGAGGAAGCCAAAGGAGGAGACAGAAGCCGCCTCTTCACGGTGCCACTTCCGGCGCGCAGTGGCGGTGGCAGGTGATGCGCCAGTGCATTGACGCTCCTGCTGGCAGTCTTCACGGCTGCAGTGTTGGATAACCAACAGGAGCACCATGGCAGCTTTTCCTGTTGCCACCGCTGCACCCGTGCCTGCCCAGCATCAGCTGGAGGGGCGGCTAGAGCAGCAGCCCACCTACTTGCAGGTAAGTGGTCTTTTTAAAATAAATAAATAATAATAATTGGGGGGGAAGACAGCCGAAGTGGTGCAGTGAGCTTATGGCTCGCTGCTCCATCCCCTGCCCTGACCAGCCTGCTCCGATCTTAAAAAAGTCAGGGTAAATGGCCGACTTTTTTAGATTGGAGCAAAGGGCCTTTGTCCCTAGATGGCTTCGCACTGGCGGCAGCGTCATGTAGCGCAACTGCTGCCAGTGCGAAGCCATATTGACAGAAAGTGTCCGTCTCGACTCTAGAGGTACCAGAGGGGGTCTAGAAAGAGAAAGGGGAAGAAGAGGCGGGTGTGGTGGAAAGATGACTCTCTCCCTTGCGCAGCTCTGCAGTTTCTGGGATATTCTCTCTTTCTGGAGAAACCTGGGACTTTGCCCCCCATTTACAATACACAGCTATAGAGGTACACAGAGGGAGACACTGGGCTTTTCTACAGGAGGGTGTTAATCCACTGTATCTACTTTCAGTTTCATGGCAGAATTGCTATGCACTACTCGAGGAACTTTCCTGCTTTTCCGCTGCCTAATGTTTAGGTGGCCCTGTGGTGTAATGGAATAGTGTAATTACACAAGAGGAAATTGTTTTCTTTCGCCAATTAGAAATAATATCCCATCTTGCCTGCTTTAAAAACAAAAGAAAAACTCACTAAAAATGCTGTTTGCAAACAGAAGCAATACTGGAGAGTCAAGTCGTCATCTAAAGAACTCATAAATGAGTAAAGAATGAGCAGCACACAACAAATACCTCATGCAAAACAAGCTTAAAGCAAACTAGGAAGACCTGCACTTAGCACCACAGGGCAGAGACACACAGAGAGAAGAAGAGGAGCCCAACACCCACCCACACCCACCCCTACAAGGATACCTGGAGAAGGAACTCCTGCCCAGTTTACTTAACCTTTTCAGAGGGTAATAAACACACACCCTTTCACTTCCTCCCGCACACACATCTCAGTGAGCCTATCTACACTACTGCTTTAAAACAGTTTACAATGGTTATTAACCGGTTTAAAACTGTTATAAACCGTTTTAAAGCAGTAGTGTAGATAGACTGTCTGTTTCTTCTCTGGCCCTTTCTCTCACTCCCTTTCCCTTCCAAAGAAAATTACCCCCACACAATTAGGCTTAGGAAAAAAAGTTTCTATTGGCAATCAATGGAAGATTCCCCCCTTATGTTTAATTGCTAACTGAGGGAGGTGATTTTGTAGAATCCTGGTTCACAGAGCAGGGTGGATTTACCCCTTCAATTCCCAGTTGTGACCAATGCCCTGCATAACAATTAAATTTAGGGAGGAAATCTTCATTGGTACCAATGGAAGGTTTTTCTCTCAGCTTAATTGCCATGCAAGGGGATGATTTTCATGGGGGGTGCAGCAAGAAGGGAGTGTAAGGTTAACCCTTCCCTCTCCAGGCGTGACTCCCCCCCTTGTGTGATCTCCCCCCTCTGGCATGGCAGTGAAGCTTTAAAAAAAACTTCCATTGGCACCGTTAGAAACTCAAGTCAGTATTTCTGGGGACTAGCAATGGTCATGGTTGAATCCATTCATGTGTGGGAACAACCTTAGTGAGGCTTCTGCAAAGAGGACTAAAGAGCAGTATGCTGTTTTCCTCCCTGCCCCCCAAAACAACAACCAAGCCTCGTCATCTCAGCTGTTAGCACTTTGTCATTTAGTTAACAGGACATTCTATATTGATTTCCTTTAATACACAAACAATTAGGTGTAAAAGCCACAAAGATTCTGTGGAGGAAGCCACAGAGCTGTGTTCTTGGAAATGCCGTCATAGCAAGCAAGCTAAAATCATTATCACGGGACTGTTGTCAAGAAATGCAGAAATTAGAAAAGGCTGCAGGTCAAGCTTTCTTTTGAACTGTTTGCAAGACCTTCTGAATTGCCCAGGGAGATTTCCCTATGGAAACAGCCAGTGGTTTTAATTTATTTATTTTACTGAATGTATAGGTCATCCTTCAGTGCAAGACTAATAATAATCATAATAATCATAATAATAATAATAATTTATTTCTTACCCGCCTCTCCATTTGGATCGAGGTGGGGAACAATATGATAAAATACACAAAACTGATTAAAACATGGCACACATTATTAAAACTGCATTCTTCCAGGGGACTATGCAAGAAAAACAGTACAATGGAACACCATATAAGATCAATACAAATCACAGAATCAGCAGCTAAGAACTGGTAAAATCAGTAAGTCCATTAAATCCGGCAATCCATTAAAACGCACACTCAGCTACAAAACATGTTGGAATCCCCATGCAAATAAAAAAAGGATTTGCCAGGCACCAAAGAAATATCAAGGGTAATGCTCGATGAGCTTCTCTGGAGAGGGTGTTCTATTTGAATCAGAAGAGACATAATAATAATAATAATTATTATTATTATTATTATTATTATTATTATTATCTAACCCGCCTCTCCCTCCGGATCGAGGTGGGGAACAGCAACAATATAAAACACAAAAATCACAACAGTTAAAATTTAAAAAAGCAAGAGAAAAATACAACATTAAAAACATCTTAAAATTCATCTGGATAGGCCTGTCAGAAGAGGACAGTCTTCATGACTCTCTTAAATTCATGAAGACTGCCAATTTGTCTAACCTCCTCCGACAGACCATTCCATAGTCTGGGAGCGATGGAAGAGAAGGTCCTCTGGGTAACACTCGCCAGCCTAGTTCTGGCTGACTTGAGTAAGTTCCTCCCAGAGGACCTAAGTGTGCGGGGCGGATTGTACGGGAGAAGGCGATCCCGCAGGTACCCTGGACCCAAAGCATGTAGGGCTTTAAAGGTAATAACCAACACTTTATACTTTGCCCAGAAACTGATTGGCAGCCAATGAAACGATTTTAAGACTGGTGTGATGTGATCACCCCTAGGTGTACCAGTGACCAACCTGGCTGCCATATTTTGAACAAGTTGAAGTTTCCGGACTAGGCACAAAGGTAGCCCTATGTACAGCACATTGCAGAAGTCGAGCCTCGAAGTTACCAGCGTGTGCATTACCGTCTTTAGGTCTTCCAACTCTAGGAAGGGGCGCAGCTGGAGTATCAGCCGAAGCTGATAGTAGGCACTCCTGGCCGTCGCATCAATCTGAGCTGTCATCTGGAGCGACGGATCCAGGAGTACCCCCAAGCTGCGAACACAATCTTTCAGGGGGGATGTAACCCCATCCAGAACTGGTTAACACACCTCCAGACCCAGGTTGGGGCCTTTGACAGCAAGCACCTCCGTCTTGTCTGGATTCAGCTTCAGTTTGTTTTTCCTCATCCAGCCCATTACTGCCTCCAAGCATTCATTCAGAGGAGACACACTATCCTTAGCTGACGATGTTATCGAAGGCATAGAGAAATATATTTGGGTGTCATCAGCGTATTGATAGCACCCCGCCCATCTCTCCCAGCGGTTTCATGTAAATGTTAAACAGCACTGGGGAAAGGATGGCACCTTGTGGTACACCACATAGCAGCTCCTTTTTTGAAGAGCAGCTATCCCCAAGCATCACCATCTGGAACCTGCCCGAGAGATAGGATCGGAACCACTGAAGCACAGTGCCCCCGATCCCCAATTCCCCCAGGCGCTCCAGAAGGATACCATGGTCGATGGTATCGAAAGTCGCTGAGAGGTCCAGAAGTACCAGCAGGGACACACTCCCCCTGTCAATACTAAGGCGTAGATCATCCACTAAGGCGACCAAAGCAGTCTCAACTCCGTATCCTGCTCTGAAGCCGGTTTGAAATGGGTATAGAAAATCAGTGTCATCCAAGACTGCCTGGAGTTGAAAGGCAACCGCTCTCTCGATCACCTTGCCCAAAAATGGAAGATTTGATAGTGGCCTGTAGTTATTAAGGTCCAGGGGATTCAGGGAGGGCTTTTTTAGAAGCGGCCTTACCACCACCTCTTTTAAACATGATGGAAAGCTCCCCTCCCTGAGAGATGCATTAATGATATGCTGTAGATGTGATCTAACGGCATCTCCTCCCTGGACGACCAGTCAGGAAGGACAGGGATCGAGAGGGCAAGTCGTCTTCCTCACACATCCAAGTACCTTGTCCACATCCTCGGTACTCACCAACTGAAACTGATCAAGTGTAATCCTATTTGCGGAGTCACTGGACACTCCACTGTCAGCCTCTGCTATAACAATGGCATCTAAGTCGGCTCTTATCCGAGAGATTTTATCTGAGAAATGATCGTTAAAGGCATCACAGCGAACTACCGAAGGCTCTAGAATCAGATTCAGGGGAGAAGGAGCCTGAGTTAGACCCCTCACCACCCTGAACAGTTCTGCTGGATGTGAATTCCCAGACGCAATGCGTGCAGAGAAGAAAGCTTTCTTCGCTGCACGTATTGCCACTCCATAGAAACGAAGATGTTCTCTATGTCATGTCTTGTCGGATATAAGTCGACTTTTCCGCCATCGGCGCTCCAGTCGTCGTCCTTTCTGCTTCAACTCCCTGAGGTCTTCTGTATACCAGGGCGCCCTATTAGAAGCGGGCCGGAGAGGACGTTTGGGGGTGATCGTGTCGATAGCCCTAGTTAGGTCTTGATTCCATCTATTGACCAGGGCTTCTACAGGATCGTCGACGATACCAGCCATGGAACCCTCCAAGGCTTTCTGGAATCTAGAAGGATCCATCAGCCTTCGAGGGCGGACCATCTTAATAGGTCCGCCACCCCTGCAGGGACGGGTGGCAGCCGTGATACTAACCCTGACCAGAAAATGGTCTGTCCATGACAATTCAGAGGTATTCAGCACCTCCGCCCACAGATCCGTCTGTTCGGAACTGAAAACAGCATCGAGGGTGTGACCTGCTGAATGTGTGGGTCCAGAGACCAATTGGGATAGGCCCATGTTTGTCACGGATGCCATGAACTCCCGAGCTCCACCTGACAAACCGGCCTCGAATGGGATGTTGAAATCGCCCAGGACCAAAAGCCTGGGCGAATCCAACACCAGCTCCGAGACCAGTTCCGTGAGCTCAGCCAGGGAGTCTGATAGGCAGCGGGGTGGCTGGTACACTAACAGAATCCCTAGTCTATCCCTGGTCATCAGACTCAGGTACACACAATCGATGTGATTCAGTTGCCGAACAGGATGTCTGGTCAGGTTAAGATGGTTTTTGTAGACCACAGCTACTCGCCCCCCCCCCCCGCCCACTTTCCCTCACCTGCTCACTAACACAGTCCCCAGCTGGGAGAGCCTGAGCCCATGTCGGGCCACTGTCATCTCCCAGCCAGGTCTCCGTGAAGCATGCCAGGTCGGCCTCCTTTTCTGTGAGGAGGTCAAAGATTATGTTTGTTTTGTTTTTAACCGACCTGGCATTGCATAGGAGCAAGGAAAGGTTCTGTGGGTGGCCTGGATCGTTCCCCGAGATCCCCGGGGTAGCAGGGCGACCGGAAGGTAAGATGGGTGTTAGACATCCATACATGGGCTGCATTCAGACAACACGATAACCAATGGTGGTTTCAGTAGTCAACCATCAGTTGAGCAGTCAACAGTTGGTTATTGTGTTGTCTGCCAGGCAAAAACCATCCCACAGTTGACTATTTTGCCAAAATAACCAACTGAGAAATACAACCCACTGCAGAGTTGACTAGTCTCACAACCGTTGGTTAGAGTGCTGTCTATCAGGCTCAGTGGACTATTTTGCAGGGTTGAGTGGACTATCTCAGCTGACTACAGAGTCCCCTGCCAAGAGTGACCAAAGCGGTGGCTGTCACTCTAGTCCAGCCAGCAGAACCTGCAATGGCTGCTGGGATAGCTGGAGAAAAAGGAGAGCAAAGCTCTGGTGCTATGTAAAAAATACATATTTTTCTTTATTTCTTTTATCTTATCTTCTGTCTGCTTGACGCGTTTCGGTTACAAAACCTTTGTCAGGAGCTACACAAAACAGATATAGCCACATTTTAGCCAACTCTAAAATACAACATAAAATCATTAAAACTTGTCTTAAACAAGCACGAAACAACACCCATATCAAACTGAAACATATCTTAGTTAACATTCCTTTGCTATCAAACACACCAAAAGTATTTCACATTTACACATTCATGCGAGAGATTTTATACATTGATCTGGAGCACTTCTTTACAATTTGTGATTGTTATTACGACAGAATTCAGGTCAAAGCTTTTTGTTCATGTATTGTCCCGATAGGCTCAGTCATCTCAAGATTCTGAGCTCAGGGTCATTTTGGAAGCAATTTAAATCATTTAGTTCTACAGCTGGCAGCCTTGATTGCCTTGTGACTCAATGATCCTGTCAACACTCTGGTAGCAGTTTGGGCAAGTTTTTACCAATCTGCTACTTTTCATGCTGGAATCTTGCTGTAAAGTTTTACTATTGTTTATACGAGGATACATCTAATGAATCATTTAATCCACTGGGTTCCAGGCTTTTTAAGGATAGAATCCAAAAAAGTTATCTTTTACTGAGTGCTGTCTCACCCCCTCTTACCTTTTCTATCCCCCAAAAAACCAAAGATTCTGGCCCATGTTTTTTATCTGTAAAATGCTTAACCAGAGGTGCCCCTGGTTTTTGATGTCTTAGACTATACAGATGCTCACCTATCCTGATCTTCAGTGGTCTTGTTGTCTTTCCTATGTAGACCTTATTGCATGGACAGATAATCATATAAACGACCCCTGCAGTGTTGCAGTTCAAAAAGTCTGCAATCTGTACTGCTTTGCCACTGATGGGATGACTGAAAGAGTGAATTTTTTTAGTCATTCTACAATACACACAATGTCCACATGGGTGGTGTCCTTGAGGTCTGGGTAGGTTTAGTATAGTCTGCTGGACCATGTTTTTTTTATGATCATATTTTGTATGATCAGTGTGGATTAGCCAATCTTTTAAATTTCTTGTTCTTTTAAATGTCACCATTGGTTTCATAGACAGATCTGGCAGATCCTGAAGCAGATGCCAATTTGAGCGTATATGCTTTTGTAGATCTTTTGTGAGAGGGTAAAATGCATGAGATCTTATTATTGGCCATCCTTTCTTTTGGTTGCAGTAGATGTTCTCGGTTAGATTGGCTCACCTTGAGTCTGGCTGCTTCGATTATTTTCTTCGGGTACTCTCTACTCTGGAAACGTTGCGTCATAATCTGAGACTCATGACAAAAGTCCTGATGTTCTGAGCAGTTGCGTTTTATTCTCAAGAATTGACTGTACGGTAAATTGTTTTTGAGGGTCACTGGATGATGGCTGTCATACTTCAGCAAGGTGTTCCTGTCTGTAGGTTTTTTAAACATTGTTGTAACTAAAGTGTGATGTTGTTTTTTAACAGTAATATCAAGAAAATTTACCTGTTGTGTATCACACATGCTCTCAAAACTTAAATTGGGATCCCTGATGTTGAGGGAGGAGGGAAAGTGGGAGATGGGCTGTGTCAGTCAAACCCCCGGGTTGATTATGTCCGGTTTCGGATGACACGCTAATCAACGGGGGGGGGGGGGGGACAATCATCAGTTGTGTTGATTATTGTGCTGTCCGAATGCTGCCTCCCTTGCCTAAAATGTCAACCAAATGCTGCCAATTAGCAACACAATGGATGATTGTTTCCCCCCCACTTCACTGATTGGCGTGTCATCCGAAACAGGCCCATTAGTCCATTCAATGCCCGCCCCAACCACCCACAGTTGTGTAGGAGTATGTTGTGTGGGGAGTACCTGCAAAATAACCAATAGTGAGTTGGCTACTCAATCCACCATTGACTAATGTGTTGTCTGAACGCAGCCATGCTGGATCATATTAAAGTCCAACATCTGGTTCCCACAGCAGCCAACCATATGCCTACGGGAAGCTCACAAGCAAGACATGAGTGCAATAGCACTCTCCTGCTCATGTTCCCCAGCATACTGCCTACAATACTGGTAATATTGGAGGTAATCTACAGCCATCATGACTGGTAGCCATTGATAGCCCTGTCCTTCATGAACTTGTCTCTTAAAGCCATCCAAGTTAGTGGCTATCACTACATCTTGCAGTAGCAAATTCCATAGTTTAACCATGTACTATGGGAAGAAGGACTTTTTTTTACCTGTCTTGAATCTCCATCTCCCACCATTCATTCAATGACTACTGGTTTGAGTATTATGAGAAAAGTACAAAAATGACACAGAGCCCTCTCCCTGGTCATTACTCTCCTAACTTGAAATGGATGAAAAGGAGGGCAGGGCTCCTGTATCTTTAACAGTTGCATAGAAAAGGGAATTGCAGCAGGTGTCATTTGTATACATGCAGCACTTGGTGAAATTCCCTCTTCATTACAACAGTTAAAGCTGCAGGAGCTATACTAGAGTGACAGGGCTCCTGCAGAGCACAATAAATTTTCTTTCTATCTTTGAGCACTGGAGTTTGCCTCCTCCTTTGTCAGAACCCAAGAAAGGCCTCTGATAATGAATCAAGGGTTGAGGCATGGGATAGAAAGTGGTCCTTCAAATAACCAGGTTCCAAGCCAAGTTTATGTATTTGATGTATTTGTATGCTGCTCCTGAACCAAAAAAAGCTCCCAGAGCAGCTTACTTATAATCAGATAAACAAGATATTGTCCTTGCTTTGTGGGCTTAAAGTCTAAAAAGGACAACACACAAGGAAAAAGGAACGGGGAGTGAAGAGGGGGGATTAATGCTTAGTGGGGCTGGTGGAATGGCTCTGCTCCCCTTCTCATCTCCCTCAGCTCAGCCTGCTGGAATGGCTGCTGGTGGTGACAGTTGAGAGAGGAGGAGCCTTCAAGAGGGACCAATATAGGTAACAACCTGCACTTTGAACTGTGCCAGGGCAGTTGCTTAAACACCGGCAAGATATGTTCCCTATAGCTGGTCCCAGTTAGCTGTGTAGCAGTTGTGTTTTGTACTAACAGAAGTGTCTAAGAAGTATTCAAAGACAGCCCCACATACAACACATTGCAGGAGTCTATTCTAGAGGTCACCAGAACCTGGACAACTGTGGCCTACCTACTGTAACTCCATACAGGAAGGATCGCTCAACTGGTGAAAGGTGCTGCCTGCCACAGATGCCACGTGGGTCTCCAATTACAGTGCTGAATCTATCCCCAGACTACAAGCCTGACCCTTTAGAGCAATATAACTCTTCCAGTCAGATGAACCACCTGTCAACAGAACCTCTCTCATAACAGGACTTGAATTTCCATTTACTGGCCCTCATCTACTCCATTACTGATTCCAGACATTGGTCCAGCACCTCCACTGACAGAAGTAGTGGAAAACGGAAGAGGTTTACTTTGTAATTGAGAGACAAATTAAGCCTTTCTTTTTTGCTTCCCTCAGCACTAACTCCTACATGTCGGTTTAAATCATTCTTTATGTGGTTGTGTTGGACGTAGTCAACAACGACACCCTACTGATGTGAGAAAAACAGTTCTTGCCACTGCACCACACTGATCTGATCTGGCCTCCTTCAGTAAAGACTTTTGTCTTTAAGCAAGTTATCCTCCAGCTTTTGACAAATGAAACTGTGTAAAATGAAACATCACAAAATGAAAAACATTAAGATAAAGTCAAAATGCTCAATATTTGCTTGAATGGTTGTAGTAACAAAGTTGCAGCTGTCTTCTTAACATAAGTATCAATATTCTGCTATTTGCAAACAGAAGGTTCATTTTTCTTTGAAATGCCACCAAGTATCTGTCATTCTATATTTCAAACCAAAATCATTACTAGTAGTCAAAATGCTAATAGGGTGACCATGCGGAAAGGAGGACAGGGCTCCTGTATCTTTAACAGTTGTGTAGAAAAGGGAATTTCAGCAGGTGTCATTTGTTGGCATGCAGCACCTGGTGCAATTCCTGCTTCATCACAACAGTTAAAGCTGCAGGAGCCCTGCCCTCTTTTGTATCTGGTCACTCTAGTATAGCTATTATAGAACTTTAAGAATCAAAGCCTGAGTTTGCTTGTTTTCTTCTTCCTTCCCCATCCCTATTTCTTTTTGTGTCATGTCTATTATAGTGTAAGCTGCAAGGAGAGATTGCAGCTTACAATATAAGTTTCAGGTGCTTTATAAATTAAACTGCTGTTATAACTGTCATGTGGCTCATCTGTCAAGGACATGTGGATGGAGAGAAAACCCAATTTCAGTGGGCTTCCAGCTCTGATAGTTTTGTGATTACACAAAGGGGTCAACAGCTAATGACTCAGTCTTATAAATTATTTTGACTTCCAATATATCCATTCGCAGGCTTTTAAAATGGAAGCGTTGAAACCATTTCCAACTTACCAGAGTGCGGCAATGCTGCTTCAGATATAAATCAGAAGCCATGTTTTCCAAGACTTGGAATCTGTGTGCAGAAAGTCATTTGCCAGCCACAACAACAAAGACCTTATTGTTTCCTGTTCCAAACACACTGCATGATCCTGAGTGGCACATGTTCTATTACTAACAATCCAATGGATTGTGGGCCATAAATCCTTCCTCTACTACAGCAAGACAAAACCTACAAGTGTGATCCTGCTCCTCTTGAAGTCTGTAGCAAAAAGTTCAGTTGATTTTAGTGGAAGTTTGGATTGGAGTCTTACGTAATGTAATAAGCATCAAGGAAGTAAACAGAGCTTACATTAGCTCAGGGGACCCCAACCATTTGGGTACATTTGGAATTTTGAGGAAATATAATGAGCACTCTCCTGGGGGCTTGCTCATTCACAAAATGGTTCCCATGGTGGGCATCACCAGTCACAGAACATCCATTTCCCAGAAGGCAAAATGGCGAGACTAAAGGAAAAACAACTTACCCAAGAACCTAAATACAAGGCAGAGGTGGAGGCTGAGTTCCATAACTCAAAACCACCATTTTGAAACTCCAGGATCATGAGGGGAGAAACATTTTTGAAAATAAAGATGATGCTGGAGGCCAGCAATTTGCTCTGTAGCATGCCAGTCTCCCAGTTAATTAAAAAAAATAGGAGGGGCAGGGAGGCATCTGGGCACATCTGAGAATTGTTAAGTACCAGAGTTGCTCAAACACTCAGCTACCATAGCTTGCAAAACACTTGCCCAGAATTCAGTGGAAAAGCACAAGACGCGTTCAGCATAACATTCTCATTTGAAATCATTACTACCTTAGTTGCCTGGGATAATCCACAAGCATCATACAATGCAATGCTACAGCATAGGCTGACCATCTGAAAAGGAGGACAGGGCTCATATAACTTTAACAGTTGTAGAGAAAAGGGAATTTCAGCCAGTGTCATTTGTATTCCCTCTTCATCACAACAGTTAAAGTTGCAGGGGCCCTGCCTTCTTTTGTATATGGTCACTCTAGTATAGTGTGTGCACCTTTAACAGTTGTGATGAAGAGGGAATTTCACCAGGAACTAATTGCATACAAATGACACTGGCTGAAATTCCCTTTTCTCTACAACTGTTAAAATTACATGAGCCCTGTCCTCCTTTTCAGATGGTCAGCCTACTACAGCAACTACAAAAAAGTCAAAGGTAGACAAGAGTGGCTGTGTAAGGCAGACTTGGCATTTGTGAATGCAAAGGACTTCACAGAGGATCAATTGTTTTTATTTTATTTTAGTGTTATTGTCAATCTTGTACCAAAAGTACGATGCCCCATCACCATTTAACAGATGGAGAATAGTGTTGTTACTGTGTAAAGGAGGCAGTAAGCCAATATACACCAGCTGCTGGGGAACATGGGTGGGAGGGTGCTTTTGCATTTGTGTCTGTTGTATGAACAGAGTGCTGGACTAGATAGACTCTTGGTCTGATCCAGCATGGCTCTTCTTATGTTCTTAAGGGATGTCTCTGCTACTCAAAACAAAGTCAAAGCAGATGTGTGCTACAACACTGGAGAGGAAGGACAGAGAACTTTCAAAGAATGAAATTTCATTTTTAAAATTCAAAATGTTTATGAAATGGTGGACCAGTGCTGCGGAGGAAAAGGAAAGAGTTGGAGGGTGCATGTTTTAAAGGTTTGAGTTGTTAGTGGGGCAGTAAGTGCAGTAAGTGCTCAAAAGAACCCCAACCAGGTAGAAGTTCAAATTTAACAACGCAACAACTACTTTATGTTCATGTAGCCCTCAAAATAAAGAGTGTTTTTAACTTTTAGTGTTGCTGTTTTATTCATACTACCATGGGGCTGTTGTGACATGAAATTAAGAAGAAAAAAATTAATTAATGTTTGCCTCTCTGCCCTGAAACCCCCAAATTCCTTACAGGGCAGATGGTCTTAAGTATCGGCAAGTACCTGTGATTTACAGACAATAGATCAATATCAAGGTGACAAGTAGTTAGCTTAATGAGAGGAGCTGGCAATTCAAAAGATGCTTTGTTTTGTTTCCAGTCGAGAGGCCTCCCGGCTATCTTGTCTCTGGAATGTTGCGATTGACCTTGCTTTTTTGCATTTCTGTAACTGCTTGCAATAGAAGCATTATTTCTTCTCCCCCTCCCCTATTTCTTAGTTGAAAGAAGTTTCTAGACACGTACGTCACAAGAGGGGTGTTTCTTTTCATGCCAAGAGAGTAAAAACCTTTGTCTATGTTGGTTAAGGGCGGTTCCTCTGTATTTTGGCCATGAGGCAACAGGGTTCCGTCTCAGCGCGCTGATTCTCTTTTAATAAAATCGAGTTGTACCTCCCTCCTTACTATCTGAGATTTATTTTAAGTAACTCCAGGTAACATATCCTGGTGCCGTGACTCGGATGGTCATTCCGGTGAATTACCTGCCCAATTGGCTTCAGCTGTGACAAGCAAGGCTTCCTGTTGCCGATGATCACACCTCATGGCGCCACCTGCATTTTTGCGGAGAGAGGACTGAGCGCCGGCTGCTGGAGGCCAGCTGTACAGCAGCCAGGAACGGGTGAAAAAGGACGGGGTTTCTTTCTTTCTTTCTTTCTTAACCAGAACAAGACGCCGGCCGGCAGGTAACGTATGAAAAAGGGAGGCCTCCATAGAGAACAGGAATTAAGCCATCCTGTTGGACTGGGGGGAGGTTTTGGCTTAAACCTCATTACCCCGACGTGGTCCTGGAGAAGGGGTTTGGAAGTGTGATTGGTGAATGCGTGGATTGGTGGCTGAGACGGTTATCTGATTAGCAGAGACCCGAAAAACGAGTGTGACTCTCCCTGGAGAGTGGGACCCTTGACTAACGCGTTTCCTTGTCCTGGAGACAGGCAAGGCCGTGAAAAAGGGGCATGTCTGGATTGTCTGTCCATACCTTTTTGTGTCAGCTGAAGTGGACCCCTTACCACTCAGCCCGTTCCTTTCCCTCTGTGCCTGCTGTTTGTATGGAAAGCGTGACGTCTCTGTGAAACTCATAATGGGTGGGAGAAACTCAAAGAAAACCCCAAAAACCATATTGTAGTATATGGTAGAAAATCTAGAAATAGATTCAAGAGAGGGGTAGTTAATCTTGAAAGTAGATTCAAGAGAATGTAGAGAAGAGTTAGACCCACATGCATTGAGACGTTGTTTGTCAAATAGATCTGCCAAGTCAGAGTGATTTTTAGAAGGCAGAAGAGAGGTGTAACTTAGATAGATGAAAAAATTTCAAGGAAAGAGTAAGTCTACCAACCATTGTGAGTGTTCCACATCCTGATCAGTTCCTGTATCAATAGCCCACTAATTATCAAGAAAGGCCAGCGTGGCTAAGAAATCCTTGTAAACAGGCATGCACCACAGCCAATTTGGTGATGCCAGTACAGTGAATGCCTAAAAGAGGAAAAAAAGCCTTAAAGGCAGAGGGCACCCAGATGAAGAGGTCCCTAGAGGCAGAGAGAAGAAAAGTGAGGGCACGCAAGTCAAGAAAAGAGTTAAAACTCCCCAGAGCCTTTGCCCAGGATGAGGAAGATGAATTGTCACCGCCACAGCCACCATATAGCCAGCTTTGCAAGCACCCCAACCAAGTCCATCAGCTTGTATCCAGTTGAAAAGAAAGACTCAGGCCAGTACAAACCAGTACATGATCTACGCGCTGTGAACTCAAGAGTAGAACCATTGACTCCACTGGTTGAGGACCCTCCTCAACAGACTGCCACCTGACATACAATGGCACAATGTCCTAACAGATTTGTGTGCAAAGAGAGCAGCATGAGAGATGGTCCCAATCCTGTATCCCGAAGCCTGTGCGTATACAAGCTTCACCAGTGCAGACACGCCAGTCTACAAAAAGGCTTAACCAGCCGAGTCTCCAAGCCCCACGGGCTGAAGAGAAAAATAGAAGCAGGAAGCCAGGGAAACGTCTCCCGAGTAAAGGAGACAGACCTGCAGAGAGAGCAGGCTCAGTAAATGTATGCAGTTTATGTATACAAAGGATGAAGAGGCATTGCAGCGGGCAATGGCTTCTCCCCTGGTTCGAGATGGCGTGCAAAGAAGCAGGGACAGGGACCCAGAAAGAGAGATGATGTCAGAACTCCAGTATGGCAGTGAAAGCAGCGCGGATGGCAGACCGATTGAGTGCTTTGGCAAAGAGGAAGCAGATCGGGAGCCGAGGAGAGAGGTGAAGAGTCAATGCCCCCATTGAGCTGAATCCAGCGAAGTAGGCAGCGCGACCAATGCTCAGAAACTAAGCTGCAAAGTGAGAGGTGTTTTTATGGCAAAGTAATAAAAAACTCTCAAACGAGATTGTTCAAAGTTAGCAGCTGAGAATCCCCCCCTGACCAGAGCATTGATGGAAGCGGCAACGGCTGTTCTCATTAGCATTCCTCCAACTGAAGCGATGTCAGCGGAGGAGAAGTAAAAGTATGCAGACGCGAGAGCAGGGGCTAGAAGACAAGAGTTTTCCCGATGACTGCGTCCTTTTGAAGCCCTGCATGGTGTGTATAACTATGTAGTTTGGAAAGTGGCAAGGTGATGCTGAGATCCAATTTTGCCATCCCCTCAAACAATGTTCCATTCTGCCCCGACGCCCCACTGGTTGCTGAGTCACCAGAAGCTACTCAAACTAGCGCCCCAGCGTTTTCACGGCCAACGCACTCAGCAACAGGGAGGAAAGTTGAAACTTGTGCTTCAAGCAACATTGAAGGTGCAAGAGTGGCGGAACCCAGTTCCCATAGATCTCAATGCAGTTACCCCAGATGAAATGTCACTGAAATCACTGACTGAAGACCCCATACAAATGGCTGATTTGTGAGAAAATGCCATAGACACGTATAGTCTCACATGGCAGAACCTAAGAGTCTTAGAAAGCCCTCTGTATGGTACAGAAGAGAGAGGGCGCCTACATCAGGCCATGGGGCAACAACTGAGAGATCTAGCAGCTGCAGATGAGACACGTAGGATCCCCAATGAGACCCTCATAATGTGAACCATGAGTAGAGGCGTCAAGAGTTGTGCCAATTGACCACAAGAGAGATTCAGAGAGCAGCCAGGAAAGCTATGAATACGTCTGAAGTAGCTGAAGTGATGCAGGGTCCAAAAGAATCCCCAAGGGCTTTTATGGAAGGACTAAAAGAAGCCTATCGACAATACTCCCCAGTGGACCCAGATGAGGCTGCCAACAGACGTACAGTGAACATGTCCCTTGTGAGTCAAGCTACAGAGACATACAGGAAGAAACTCCAGAAATGTGAGAGAGTTTAAGATAGAAGCCCAGACATGCAGTTTAAAAGTCAGAAAATAAAAAGGCAGAGAAAGTAGCAAGCAGAAGGGAATATAGACGAAGGAAAAGTCGATGTAAAGACTGTGAAGACAGTGGCAACTCCCTAAGACCACGGCGACTCCTTGAGAGACAAGAGATGAATGCAGACCAAGAGGAATTGGATTTTGGCTATAGGAGAAAAGGCGAGAAGTTTAGCAAACTTCAGTGTGGCAAGAGATAAAAGTGAAAAGAAAGAAAAAGACACAGCCCAAGACTTCAGAAGCACAGGGGCCAGATGCTACAAAAATTGTTCCCCATCAGACTCGAAGGTCTAAAGAGGCTCTAGGTGCCAAAAAGAGGGGAAAATTAGACAGTGAAAAGTCTAATCAACAAGTTGAGCAACTGAAGCCCAGAAAAGAGCAAACGCAGTAAGGAAGCAATCTATGCTGGCAACAAGAATCATGACGTGAGGAAGATCCCTGGTTGTGATCCTGAGCCTGTCGAGAAATTACAACCCCAAGCCAAGAATGCTAAAGCATTAGAAAAGCCAGTTTTGCTAAAAGAATCAAGATTAAAGCTATAGAGTCAAGTTGCAAACCCCACTTGTGTAGAAAAAGCAACTTGAAAGGAAAATGCAGACTGTTTGCTTGAATTCCTTTAAGGTGGACCAGGAGTAATGGGATTACTCAAAGGTTTTCCAGGTCTGTCTGCTCCTTGGCAAAATAAAGCAATAGAAAGAAAGAAGGCAGGGGGAGGGAGCAGAAAGAGTTAAAGCCTTGAGCTGGAGCAGAGTCTGCCAGAGAAGAGCGTTTAACCTTACCCCCCATTGAAAGCAATAAGAAGAAACGATACAGAGAAATTTAAGGAGGACTGACAGAATTAGCATAAACATACTGCCTGCAAGGCATAGTTTTGGAAGTCATAGTGCCAGGGCTTACGAGATAAGAAAGTCCAAAAGGACAAGCCCTGTCAGAAGCTGTGACCCTAAACGCGAAAAGTAGCAGTAATGTATTGTCTGATACTGCTAAATAAAACCAGAAGGCTGAGCCCAAGAGGAAGAGCTAATTCTGTACACACCAGTCCTGCAAACTCAAGAACCTCCAAGCAAGACTGACCTTTGAGAGAGACAGAAGTTTCGAGTTCGAGGTCCCACACGAAGGAGATGTCTGTACAGTATCCATGCCAAACATGGATGGCAGTATAAGCTGTTATGGGAAAGAAGTGGCCAGCCGATAGCCATTATGCCCCCCATGATTGAATTGACAGATGTTCCAGAGAGTGTGTGGATCCCAGAGAGAAGATGGGAAACGAGCCCTGTTGCCAGAGCAAGTGCAAGCAATTTGTAATATTGCACCACCCGCCACAAGGCGAGGACTGAGAGCCTTCTTAGGAATGGTGGGTTACTGTCGGCTCTGGATCATAGATTATGCTACACATGGGCAGCCACTCTACAAAGCAACGGAAGGGAAAGACACAGACCATGTTTATCTGGGGCACAGAGCAACAAAGAGGCTTTGAAGAATTAAAGCATCAGCTAGCACATGGACCCAACCTGTCCAAACCCTTCCAATTATATGTTACAGAGAAGAGAGAAATCAAAGCAAATCCTCACACCAGAGACAGGAGAGATTGGGGAGCCGAAAATAGCTGACAGGAGACTCTAGTGAAGACGCTCCAGAGAAATACACCCACGGGCTCCCACTACAGCTGAACTCAGAAGCGCACCCGTTGATAGTGTGAGAGACAATGAGGTCTCTAAAGCATTGAGTGGAGACTGCAAGTTGAGAAAAATAAACTGAACTACTGGAGACCTACTGACTAGAGTTTGCTGTTGCCATAGATATTGATCAGGATGCCAAACACTCCCAAAATAAAGAGTAAATTGACCTCCTTTTTGAGGCCATGAATGGTAGCCCTCCCAGTAGTCCCATAGGCAAAGTGCATTGCAGAGGTAAGGAAGAATTTAAACTAGAAAGTGCCTTACCTCTTACAGAAAAAGGTACATAATATCGAGCCGGGAGACTGGGTTTATGTGAAAAAGTGGAAAACAGATTCTTTAAAACCAGGATGGTCAGGCCCACACCAAGTAATGCTGGTTACTCCAACTGCTATTAAATGTTTTGGTTTTAAATCCTGGACACATTACAGCAGAGCAAAACGTGCTGAGGCACCGGGACAGTGGAAGGCCAGCCCAGTGAAGGGAACTCTAAGGGTTAAACTGAAGGAATCTTAAAGCGACTGCCTGACCCAAGCGACCCCCCTTACCGAGAGCTGACACTCTGTGGAGAGAGAGAGAGAGAGGGAAGAAAGCATCAGCTCAAAGGAGCTGTCACACCGGAAGCTGACAGCCTCCTCTGACGAAGATTCATCACATTGGACTATCTAAATGAACTTTATGTCATGATTGATGGGCCACTGATTATAGTTTTGATCATAGCATTAGCTGTAGTTGGAATAACAATAGTGTGTTGTTTCAGACCAGAACAGTTTCTTGGCAGATCTCGCCAAAATGTGCTCCCTCTTTTGGTTGTTAACCCTGATAGCCATATGTTTGAGTAAACCTGTAGAAAAAGAAGAACCAAATCTGTGGATTCAAATCTTGAAGCAAACAGCAGCAGTACTCAATAATAATAATAAATCTTGTGTAATCTGTGCACTGACTCCCAAATCTCATCAAGATGGACTGCCGTTTTTGCCCATCCCCCTTAACAGAACAGGGATTGTGGCAGATTGGGGGTTTCAAGAGGTGCCTTTCAAATATGCACACTATAATTCCAGCAGAGCCCTCAAAGTAGTTCCCTTGTCAGGACAAATTTGCATTTCACAAAATGGTTCTGGGATGTTTGTAGGCAAGTCAGAATGTCAAGAGACTTGGTATTCTGACCAAGTAGCCCCCAGGGAAGGAACCTGGAATTGTAACATTTTAAAAAGAGTGCTTTTTAAATATTGTGGCTGCTCTTTGGGTAAAGAATGGATGTATACTTGGGGGAGGAACTGCACCCACTACAGTAGTGGGGTCCGTATGGAAAGGCCTGCCTCAATGATTTCCCTGACCCTCGCTCTCCTCCTGTCCAGAGACAAAGGACACAAACACCACTTGTGGTGGATTTGCGGGGAATGGGCTTTCAAACAATTACCTCAAAATTGGAAAGGGAGTTGTTATTTGGGAATTGTGGTTCCAGGATTGTGGATGGTTTCCCCTGACACTTCCCCTGACATCTATATGAGAAAAAGGAGATCTTTAGATCTAAAAAGCATAGCAGGAGGAGGAAATCAGAAATGGGGAAGTGAAGAATGGCCAGCTGAACGCATAGTAGAGTGGATAGGTCCTGCTACCTGGGAATCTAACGTAGGCGGCAGGACCAGCCACTATTTGACAAATAGACTCATACGTTTACAAGCAGTAGTAGAAATCATGGCCAATCACACAGCTGATGCTTTAGATTTAATCGCAACCCAACTAACACAGCTCAGAACAGCTACTTTACAATTAAAATTGGGATTAGATTATGTATTGGCAGTGCAGGGCGGTCTTTGTGTTGCCCTAAATTTTTCTGACTGTTGTTTTCAAATAGATGACAATGGAGAAGTTATAAAAAGCTTAGCAAAAAACATAAAAGAAGTAGCTCATGTGCCGGTCCAAGATTGGAATGGATGGAGTTTTGATTGGATCACATCATGGCTTCCAAATCTTAGATGGCTTAAAACCGCATTTTTGGTATTTTGCTTGGTTGTGATTCTGATTTGCATTTTGCCTTGCTGTATCCCGTGTTTCATGGCTTTGGTAACACGAATAGTGAATTCCATTGTAGAACGCAAAATATATTCTCATTATGTATCATTAGCTATGCAAGATGATGTAACACATGAAGAAGTAGAAAAGTAGACATAGTTAAGAATGTATCTAATTTCTGTTTTGCACTCTACACATGCTCTAAACCCTGCTAGCAGCTTTTGAGGCACAAAGAACAATGAATGACTATAGACAGGATGAATGTAACTAACAGTAATTTTTTTTCTGTAACCTTATGCTTTTTAAGTATAGTAAAGAACCAATGCAAAGATAAGATTAGTTCTTTAAAGAGGGGAATGTGACATGAAATTAAGAAGAAAAAAATTAATTAATGTTTGCCTCTCTGCCCTGAAACCCCCAAATTCCTTACAGGGCAGATGGTCTTAAGTATCGGCAAGTACCTGTGATTTACAGACAATAGATCAATATCAAGGTGACAAGTAGTTAGCTTAATGAGAGGAGCTGGCAATTCAAAAGATGCTTTGTTTTGTTTCCAGTCGAGAGGCCTCCCGGCTATCTTGTCTCTGGAATGTTGCGATTGACCTTGCTTTTTTGCATTTCTGTAACTGCTTGCAATAGAAGCATTATTTCTTCTCCCCCTCCCCTATTTCTTAGTTGAAAGAAGTTTCTAGACACGTACGTCACAAGAGGGGTGTTTCTTTTCATGCCAAGAGAGTAAAAACCTTTGTCTATGTTGGTTAAGGGCGGTTCCTCTGTATTTTGGCCATGAGGCAACAGGGTTCCGTCTCAGCGCGCTGATTCTCTTTTAATAAAATCGAGTTGTACCTCCCTCCTTACTATCTGAGATTTATTTTAAGTAACTCCAGGTAACACTGTGACTCTATAGGAATTAACATTCAGGGATCATGATAGACCCATCAAACAAAATAAGGCAAACCTTGAAACATGTTTTATGTTGGTTAGTTTAAACACTTCAGTGTTTAAGGGCCAAACTAGAGGTGATGGCAAGTTCAGTTTAATCTTCTCTCCCAGACTGAACTCAGGAGAAACTCTTGCTTTGTGTTGACCCCAGACGCTGATGGAACTAATGATATCAGCTCCATTCTGAAGCGATTAATCATTATATATATATATATATATATATACACACACACACACACACACAGAGGTCAAGAATAAATACATTTAATTGAATAAATTTACAGACAGCATTTGATTTTAAAAAATTAAAAAGACAAACTGCCCCTCTCAGGCAAGGGGTATGGGACCACAGAGACTACTGAATCAGCATTCAGTTTCCTGGTGGCTATGTCTTTGAATGAATCTGCAAAGCTGAAGAAAAGCCAGGCTGAAGCTGTGGGAGGGAAAAACACAAAGTCATGTTATATACATTGGTGGACAATCTTAGTCATGATATAGTTATAGTCAATTTATTTGTATACCATATTTTCCACAACACGTTGTGCTGAAAGCAGTTCACAAAGACAAACAAATATAATAACCATAATTATACAATACAATATTAATTCAATTACAGTTTTTCTTTAAACCTATCAGCAATTTAAATAAGCAAAGGACATACAAATAGGTCAGTTAGCGATATCCAGTACCAATAATATCACCATTATACTCACATTGAAACGATCACTGAGTGCATGTTAAGAGAACTAAGGATAAGTCACCTCACCTACACCAACTCACAGAAAAAGAAGAAGAAAGGGGGAAAAGTGAGGGGGGAACCACTCCCTGCAAGGCTGACTTCATTTTAGGTCCCCTCTACAAGGATTCGCTTTTGCGCCTGGTTAGGCGATTATGCACATAATCGCAGAAGCGCATTTACGCCTAATACCTCTGCACGAGAGGCGGCGAGAGGCGGTGAAGCGCATTAACGGATGACCAAAATGCGCTTTACAAGTAGTTAATGCGCATAAGCGCTTGTTCACATAGGCAAAATGCGCTTTAACGGCCGGAGCAAAATAAAACTCGCTGTTTAACGCGCATTCGATAATGCGCATAATCGGATGTTTAAAGCGCCTCTACGCCCGATTTGCGCTCCGTTCTTGTAGAGGTAAATTTTTTAATGCGCCTTGAAAGAGCTTTAAATGCCTCTTGTAGAGGCAGCCTTAGTCAGGATGAAGATCTGGCCTTTTGACTGACCCATATGGGAGTCAGCAGCCCACAAAGGAAATGGAGAACAACTTCCTAACCAGAAAGCCATCACTCTCTCCCCAAGTAGTTTAAAGCAGGAGCAGAGCCCATAGCAACCTTCCCAAACTGGGCTGAGTAAAGAATAAAAGAAAGGAAATTGTGCTAAATCCAGCCCTAGGCAGGTCCAGATGCTTGTTCAGAGCCACTCCAGAACCCAGTAGGAGGGAGCATAAATAAAGACACAATGCAAGAAGACTTTTCAGTATTTTTGAAAGGAGATGCAATTGTGAAATGTAAGCAGAATGCAAAGTAAGGGTGCCTTTTTAACTACATCTCTACACCTTGTGTCAAATCATTACGAATGTGGAATAAAAAGCAAGAAATAACTTTATGAAAGCGGTACATGGAATGTGGATTTTGCCCCAACAGTTATCAGTGCTCTTCAATACCGCTATAAAGCAGTAGTGTAGATCTAGCTGGATTGCCAAAAGTCCATCATATCTCCACAGCAAGTGCATTAAACAGTCACAGCAACAAAGCCATTTCTCTCATCACAACAAATAATGAGTGAAATGGGTTAAAGCTAGCTGCTAATCAAAGGTTGTATATCTACAAAACTTTGTTAGAACAGCAATAAAAGGACGTTAGACGTTTTGCCGGAGCTGTTTCTCATTACATCATATCTCAAGATCATCAGATATTACTGTTGTTGCAGTTAGTTTCCAATTCAATAAATGAATGTACAACACTACTCATGGTAGAAATATTTCATACAAATATTGAGCAATGTTTTATTGGCTCATCTGAGCTTAACAATGAGCAAAAACCTACTCAATGAGATTGTACATAAACAAGTAATGAATAATATTTTAACATACAAGAATTAATAAAATCTCATGTACAAATATAAATGTTTGCTCAATTGGCTCTGCAATGACAAGTAATAGCAGATAACAACAAGCAATAACAGATAACAGATGATAACTCCAGAATTGTGCAATCCATTTCCATATTTCCATCCAGTATGGCATGGTATTCCGTAACACTTTTGGGGAGGAATAATAATATATTTATTTCTTACCCACCTCTCCCTCTGGAGCAAGGCGGAGAACAGCAGTTAATACAAAAATACGCTATATTTCTCTAGGCATTTGGCAATATCTGAGGAGCCTGGGTTTGTTTTGTTTTGTTTTTGTAGTTTTTGAAGTGTTGAAGTGGTTTTTAAATGTACAGATTGTGTGTATGTTGTATGTTTTTGTTGTTTTAATTTTTGTATATTGTTTTTAATTGTTTTTAATCCTATGTAAACCGCCCAGAGAGCTTCGGCTATGGGGCGGTATACAAATGTAATAAATAAATAAATAATAAATAATTGTTTTCACTAAATTACTATATAATGGCAATCTGGCACACTTGTTATCCACATCCTCCCACTTGTGTGGTTAGATATCAGCACCAGTTTATGGAGGTTCTAAAGGCAAGTCCTTTTGTTATTATGTTTTAGGAATAGTTTTAGTATGCATATTACTTAAAGGACTGTTAACTTTATTCTTATTTATTAAACGTTATACACAGGTGATGATTTACATCCCTGGAAAATTTAAAATAAGGCATTGACCCATTTTGAAGATATTACAAACCCTATTCAGGAAGGCATAAAGTGTTAAAAGGAGGCATTGACCCATTTTGAAGAAATTACAAATCCTGTTCAGGAAGGTATAAAGTTCATTTTCCTATAAAATACAAGAATAGTATAACATTTTATGATTCACGACATACTGAGCAATTTATTTATCTCCATTTTATTTAGTAGAGTCTATTCTCCCACGGGTGACAAACTATCTTATATTATCTGCGTCTTCTATTATCTTGAATATCGCTACTCAATCACTGATGAAATGTAGAAACGGATTGCACAAGTCCAGAGTTACCGTCTGTTATCTATCACTTGTCATTGCAGAGCCAATTGAGCAAACATTTATATTTGTACATGAGATTTTATTAATTCTTGTATATTAAAATATTATTCATTATTTGTTTATGTACAATCTCACTGAGTTGGTTTTTGCTCATTGTTAAGCTCAGATGAGCCAATAAAACATTGCTTGATATTTGTATGAAATATTTCTACCATTAATAGTGTTGTACATTCATTTATTGAATTGCCATCACCCTCTGGTCCTGTTTTGGTTGTTTTATGCTTGTGAGGGCTCCTCTCTTTGTTTGTTTGCTTTCCTCTTATTGAGGTTTTCATGTTGCTGAATGGGAATTAAGAAAAATAAAAACTTTTTTCATTTGGATAATGGTGATAGGTACTACAGAATAGTATTTATAATTACAATTATATTATGGCAACCTCTCATCTCTCACAAATTTGGTATTTGAATATATTCTACAGAGACCAATTGAGTGTCTCTGTTTATTTAGAGTTGTTAAAATGACAGGTTATTTTGGAGCTACAGGTTCAAGATATCGACCCCTTTGGGTCTTTATGAAAAATTCAGACCTATCACTGTATCTACAAATGTTTTTACACAATTTATTCAATTGGTAATTCATTAGCTCATTATGTTTCATGGCAAATGCCTAAATACTCCTGTAATCATTTCAGCTTGATAATGACATTTAGCTCTCACATGGACCCTGTTAAGCCCAGGTAGTGATTAGTGGGATCACACCCATTTAACGTTCCCATTAAATTTCTGATATAATGGGAAATTTGACACACCTGATATCCACATTTAAATAATTAAGCCTGATAATCATGTTACTGTCCTTGTATGGACTTAGTTAACTTTGATGAGGAAGTGATTCTGTTATCGCTTGTTGTTATCTGTTATCACTTGTCATTGCAGAGCCAATTGAGCAAACATTTATATTTGTACATGAGATTTTATTAATTCTTGTATGTTAAGATATTATTCATAACTTGTTTATGTACAATCTCATTGGCTCAGTTCGGATGACATATTAAGCAACGGAGGGGTAAATAATGTACTGACCGTGCGTTAGGCAGGAAGAGCTCCACAGACGACACTCTGCAGCTGTCGCTGCTCGGAACCAGCAAACGCTCCGGCTGCTACGAACTTGCAGCAGCCATTTTGGCTGCAGCCTCTCCTCCGTGTGTCCTCCAGCCATATCCCAGCATGCACCGTGAGTTCTGCCAGCTGCATAGAGCAGCTGGGTTTTTTTGGTTGCTCTAGGCAGCAGAACTCTATTCTGAAACGGAATACTCCACGGAGGGGGGGGGGGCTGAATTCGGACGACACTTTAAACAATGGGGCTTCGGGCTAAACAACGGGCAAGCCCGTTGTTTCACTCCGTTGTTTAAAGTGCCTGATTAACGTACTGTCAGTTGTGTGTGCATTGTGTGTTGCCCTCCAGACGACACAATAAGCAACACAACTGACGATTGTTACCCCCTCCTCCGTTGCCTAATGTGTCGTCCGAACTGAGCCATTGAGTAGGTTTTTGCTCATTGTTAAGCTCAGATGAGCCAAGAAAACATTGCTTGATATTTGTATGAAATATTTCTACCATGAGTAGTGTTGTACATTCATTTATTGAATTGCCATCACCCTCTGGTCCTGTTTTGGTTGTTTTATGCTTGTGGATATCCCATGGCAGTTCGTTGGCCAGTAGGTGAAAAGAATGCTGGACTGGATGGGTTCTTGGTCTGATCTGGCATGGCTCTTCTTATATTCCTAGGAACTTTTTCAGTTGCAAATCTTGCATATTTTATTGCTGACTGTTGATTGCAGCTGGGAGATTAATGATGAACAGCCTCCCTCAATTACCTCAAATTTCTGTCCACACAGGGGTGAAGACTTTAATTACTCCCTCCCATTTTTACAGCAAAATAGCGCCACTTTGCTATTTTAAAAATGAAAATATAAAATAGTGCAAGGAAATGAACTTTTAAATAACCTGGGAAAGGATCTTTGCTATCGAGAGACAGCATTACTGAAGGATCTAGGCTATGGGGCAGGGCATTGCTGGATCATATAGCCCTGTGGACATATAGCCAGTCAGAAAGTTTTTCCTGATGTCCAGCTGGAATCTAGCTTCCTGTAACTTGTGCCCATTATCCCGTGTCCTGCACTCGGGGTTGATCGAGAAGAGATCCTGACCATCCTCTGTGTGATAACCTTTCAAGTATTTGAAGAGTGCTATCATGTCTCCCCTCAATCTTCTCTTCTCCAGGCTAAACATGCCCAGTTCTTATAGGTCCCCTCTACAAGAATTCGGTTTGACGTCCGGTTGGCCGATGATGTGCATCTTCTCGCAATCGCTTTTATACCTAATCCCTATACACAGGAGGCGGTGA
This sequence comes from Anniella stebbinsi, assembly GCA_029215795.1. Classification (NCBI taxonomy): domain Eukaryota; kingdom Metazoa; phylum Chordata; class Lepidosauria; order Squamata; family Anniellidae; genus Anniella; species Anniella stebbinsi. The sequence goes on along the minus strand of JARDYH010000004.1, from coordinate 65,107,470 downwards.
AGCGCATTACCGGTTGTATGAAATGCATTTTAAAGGTGTTTACATGTGAAGAATCGCTTGTTTACATGTTCATAAGGCGCTTTAACTCCTGCTGTAAATTAAAACTCGCTATTTAATGCGCATTCAATAATGCGCATAATCGGACAGAAAAAGTGTCTCAACCCCCGATTTGCGCTCTGTTCATGTGGAGGTAAAATCGGTAATGCGCTTTGAAAGAGCTTTAAATCGCTCTTGTAGAGGCACCCTCAGTCTCTCCTCATAGGGCTTTGTTTCCAGACCCCTGATCATCCTCGTTGCCCTCTTCTGAACACACTCCAGCTTGTCTGCATCTTTCTTGAAGTGTGGTACCCAGAACTGGACACAATACTCAAGATGGGGCCTAGCCAGTGCCAAATTGAGGGGAACCAGTACCTTGCACGATTTGGAAGCTATACTTCTATTAATGCAGCCCAAAATAGCATTTGCTTTTTTTGCAGCCACATCACACTGTTGGCTCATATTCAGCTTGTGATCTACAACAATTCCAAGATACTCCTCGCTTGCAGTATTGCTGAGCCAAGTATCCCCCATCTTGTAACTTCCTTATGCTAGCAATATGTAATTTACAATACTGCTTGTGTTACACTGCATATTGCACCATGATAACATTTGGGTGGGGAGAGCTTGTTATGGTAATCAAAGTAACAGTTACAAAGCACTCTATGTTTAAACATAAAAACAAAAACATGTCATGTGATTAAAGGTCTTGAATTGTTTTCCATGACAAAAGTATTTGTGATTCATTCAGAGCTTTATCACACCTATTATTCCCCCCCCCCCCCCCGGGTTGTTTCTGCGGGTTCCCCCTCCGTTTCGTATTTGAGTCTAACGCTTTGAATCACACATGGTCGGTATTGCTGCGATACCTCAGCTTGGCCTGTTGAACGTTGCCTGTTCTGGACTTTGCCTGTTCAGGGATAAATCGAAACAGAAACTAAAAACTGCGACCTCAGGCGGAGAGAACAGCAGGGCAGGGAAGACGTTATCAAATCCAGCGCTGAAGAAGTGGAGCAAAGTCAAGGTGGGTGTGCTTAAAACCGCCGTGTGATAACGACCTCAGTCTGGATGCCATTCCCTCAACAACCTTTCCTACTCAGCACAGAAAGGAACCACAATTAAAATTATCAAGCCAAATTATCACACTTTACTGCAACTATTATATTTGGCATATAATAGTCTGCAATAGAGAAAGAGGCCCATGCAAAGGCAATGCAATGCAATGCTTCCATTGTTGTAGCTCATGAAGCTTCGCACTGGGAACCTTTACTTATCTTTCATTTCCTTTTGGGTAGAATTTGATCTAGAGGTTCTTCTCCTTACTTGCAAGACAAAACCTGAAGAACTTGCAATGAAAGCCAAGTTTTGACTCGGCCTTATCAGTCTTTGCATCTCACTGTTCCTGCCAGATCCACAAGGCGCTGTGCTTCAGGGAATATGGGTGTGCAGCCATGATCATTTCCCAGAGATCAGCTGCTTCTCTGAGTTCCAGGAATTTATCTGGAGAAACCTGATCTGCTTGGGTTTTGTAAAACCCATTATCCTCTGCATCATAGTCCCTTCTTAACTTAGGCATGCCCACAGGTAGCAAGAGAGGATCTTCTTAAGTAATAATTCTCAGCTATGCTTCTCTTTTCTTTTATGAAAAAAAAAAGATATTCTAAAGCAGTGTGTAGAAGCTCTTTCTGTCCATGGGCTGGTTTCAATTTCAGTGAAGCTGGAGGAGGGGGCAAAGGGTGCGGGGGCATAGCGCCCAAAACTGTCAGAATATTTGAGCTGAAAGGACTAGCTGCCAGGGACTAACCCTTAGGAGAAGCATTTCAACTTTTTGAAAGAGGCTCCAATGCAGTAGCCATCCAAGATCAAGGAAATGATATAACCTAGCACAAACATATTGAATGTATCAGAACTGTCGTAGCCCATCCAATGAAGAGTCTTTTGTACCGAGATAATCTCAACTCTCATCACAGCGACCAAACTCTTGGATGTCTTTCTTTGAAATCAACCACCCCATGAGCCAATACGTCCCAGCAGATTCTCCAACCAAAGAACCAGTAAGAGCCTTTCCAAAGAATTGTTTTATTGTGCAATACAAATGTGCCGCTATTACTCAGTTGTCTTGTGAGGGGAGGTGGGCCTCCAATTCTTGTCTTGCAACATTTGATCATCTCCTGCTTTTATAAACTAATCTCCCGTTTGCGTCTGAGAGAACAGTGTGTGTCGCAATTGTCACATTCTGGGTTAAGAACCCCACCCTGAGTTGCTGCATCAGACTGAAAGCTCTGTCTAGGAGTATGCTGACCACAGCATAAAACTGTTATTTTAAGCAAAGACTGCTGTCCTAGGCATGCTTACCACAACATACTTGATTGCACACAGGGGGGGAGTTTTTTCCAAGTAAACCCTGCTTCAGACTAGGATACATGTTGTCTGTTCCTTCTCTTGCTACAGCTGATTTTTATCTGAGCACTTCATTAGATAAAGAATGGCATGTACCACAATGGAGCTATTGAGCTCCTTCAGACGAGCATTTTATTGCAGGCTTGTTATTGGGCATTCACGGATTTTCACAGGTCCCTCTCACAACGCCGTCTGCCTCCTGCATGCCTCCCGCCTCTTCTAGCCTTCTTTGTGCCACAAAAATAATCCCAGTAAGTTTGACTTTTTTTAAAGACCAAAGTTGCCACTATCTCCTGCCATGTGCAGTAGGAGCTTGATCAAAATGAGCCACCGAATGGGGCCACGTGCACAGTTTACTTCCTCTTTCAAAGAGAGGAAGAAGCGACAGTAAGCAAACGTAGGCTGACCATATGAAAAGGAGGACAGGGCTCCTGTAACTTTAACAGTTGTAGAGAAAAGAGAATTTCAGCCAGTGTCATTTGTATGCAATTAGTTCCTGGTGAAATTCCCTCTTCACCACAACAGTTAAAGTTGCTGGCACTATACTAGAGTGACCACATACAAAAGAAGGCAGGGCCCCTGCAACTTTAACTGGTGTGATGAAGAGGCAATTTCACCAGGAACTAATTGCATATAAATGACACTGGTTGAAATCAGTGTCATTTATATCAGCCTAGCAAACGTGATTTTCCCGTGTGATGATGCTCATCCTCTCAGCAAGCCAGTTATTTAAAACAAGCTCTTATGAAGTAACTAATGGTTAGAGAGGGATAGAAATTACTTTGAAGAATGGCAAATTTGTACCCAGCATGGTACAATGTAGGGGTGGGGAACCTATGGCTCTCTAGATGTTGTTGGCCTCCAACTCCCATCAGCCCAGTCAGCATGGCCAATAGTCAGGAATGGAAGTTGGAGTCCAACAGCTGGAGGGCCTTAAATTTCCCACCTGTGGTGTAATGGTTGAAATCCCCACTCGCCCAGGAAGCTCACATTGACCTCTTCCTCAGGCCAGCCTAACTCACAGGGTTATGAGGAGGAGGCAGAGCGGAGAGACCATGAGTTCAATGGAGGAAAAGTGGGTTAAAAGTTGTATTAAATGAAAAATAAAATTCATAACTGATGGGGCAGTGTGCAAGGTGTGGGCCCATTTAAAGACACAATTAATCTTGATAAATATACAGAAATTTATATAAGGAGAGGATTTGGCCCTCACATTTTGTATATTTTCCTACAAAAGGCAAACATTTAAATGTAGGTGTGTCTCACAAGAGACACAAGGCATATATAACAGTTTGTACCCTAGTACAAAATGCTAAGCAAAAATACTCAGGTTTTTTTTTTTTAAAAAATTGCCAACAGTTGTATCTGCTGTTTTTCCAGATCCTCTATTTATCAATACAAGGAGATATACTATGTTCAGGCAGTGAGGAGCATGCATAATGTGGTTTTTCCTACTTATAGAGCTTGAGGAATTCCTCAGTCATTAATATCCCTATTTTAAACAATGATGCTAGCCTACTACAAAGCTGAATGTTGCGAACAGATATTACCTTAAATGTTCGTACCTTCCCTCTCATTTTCCACTTAAAGCCACATTTCTATTGTTGACACATTTTGATTTAATTCTGGTTAAGGTATATTCATATATCAACCATTTACATCCCTGATCTCTCTCTTTAGGTGTCTTCTGTCCCTGGATGTTTGCTTTTTCCCATATTGCAAGTTATGCAACCTCTGCTAGGCTGCCCAGAGAAATGGAAGGTACAAGATGTTATGCTGCTGAAGCTATGCAGGTCTGGCCATGTACAGTGACTAGATGACCTGCAAGCCACTCTAAGGTCCTCAGGAGGCAGAGGCTTGAAAATAAAATTTACCATATTTTCCTTGTAGACCCAAAGCACCCTCTTGTTGTTATAACAGCCAAGCCAACAGCAACAACTACTCGCAAAACTTTTAGAAGTGTTACACATCTGTTTTATTATTATTATTAAATACAACCTTTTCTATTTTAAATAGACATTTTAACAGTTTTTTAAAGTCTTTCATATAAAATAGTTCATTGCTTGAAAAAATATATATATATAAAAAAGAACACAGTTTGAACCAGAATTTAACTCTTTTAAAAGGTACTTCTCTCCATTTGTTTTTCCTATATATATTAAAATAAAAAAGAGGACAAAGGAAGAATCTGGCCTTAATACCTACATTTTACTGTGTCAGCAAATAAGTGCTGAAAATGGAACATACCGAGTGCTGCATCTAAACACTACTACCACTGTGGTTAAAAGGTGCTAGATAAACAGGGACTGATCTTCATTCGGTCCAAGTCAGGAGCTAATCCTGTGTTATGGCTCATTGACCTGTACAAACTTCTAATGACTAGACTTCTAAACCTCCACAATCCCCACTGCTAAGAACAGAGGATGCTTGCTAGCCTCTGGAGGTGTGGGCAAGCCCTCCATGAATTGTAGCAGCTATACAGGGGAGGGAGGAAAAAAGGTAGCGGATGTTGTTTTACTGAGAGCCAATAGCTCCTTCTTTCAACACAAGGTAAAGTGAACATTGACAAGTTCTGCAGGGGTTATTGGATTAGCTAGATCAACACCAGAATGTGAATCCTACACATAGGACCATACACCACAGTGGTTTAGGATGTTGCAGCCGCACTATAAAGCACAGTTGGATTCACTGGCACATTGAAGTGAAATAAAAAGCCTTTGCGAACATGAGGCACACTCTCATCAATAAAGCAACATACGTGGCACTGGTTAATAACAGCTCCCCACAGGGCCTGATGAGTTGCACCCACACTTTCCTCCAGTCTGACAAATTATTACAATTTAATCTGGTACATTCAAGCGCAAATGGGAAAGGCACCATTGTCATCCTGAGACCAGCTCAGGGTCATCATCACAGGTCTTCCTATGATCAGGGGAGGGCAAAAGATCAGAGACAGAAGGAAAAGGGATGGATTGAGATGAGACACATGATGGCAAGATTGCCCATCTGGACAGCCACAGCCACACACCCACACACTCCCCACAAGATGTGGGGCTGGAATGTTATTTGAGCATGGTAGAAAAACACTCAACCATTCATAGTGCAACAGCTTTGCTTCATTTCAGAACTGGACGATGGCAACTTCCCCGTTTGCTTTCTGCAGATCAGCTCTCTTCTACAACATGGAAGAAGCACAGGGAAGGGAGGGAATCAGGTCCCTCCTGGAGGAAGCCTCCTCTACTGGCTCCTTTGTTTAAAGATGCCAGTTCAAGGGCTGCCAAAGAAGCCCACAAGGAGGAGAAGAATATGATGGTGCTTCCTCCTCCTTTGACACCACTCCAGCAACTGGAATTAGGAGGCACATTTGCCCCTGAATCTGGGAGTTCAATATAGCCACTCTGGTTAACAGCCTCCTCCATTTATTGCCTATCCCCATTTTAAAGCCACCCAAACTACTGGCCATCACTACTTCTTGTAGCAGCGCATTTCCCAAGTTGCATTGTATGAAGAAGTACTTTTTTTGTCTGTCCTACAGTTAAAAACAATTTTATTAGGTGACCCCAAATTCTAGTAAGAACTTAAGGATAAAAGTGGGTCCCATTTTATTGTATGTTGAGGTTAAAAATGGATGCTGGGAGTGAACACACATAGGGCTTTATCACACCTACTATTTCCCTCCCCCCCCGTGTTGCTTCTGTGTCTTCCCCCTCCGTTTCGTATTTGAGTCTAGCGTTTTGAATCACACGTGGTCGGTATTGCTGCGATACCTCAGCTTGGCCTGTTGAACTTTGCCTGTTTTGGACTCTGCCCGTTCAGGGATAAATCGAAACAGAAACTAAAAACTGCAACCTCAGAGCGAGAGAACAGCAGGGCAGGGATGACATCATGCGAATCCAGCGCTGAAGAAGTGGAGCAAAGCCGAGGTGGGTGTGCTTAAAACCGCCCACATGATAACGACCACAGAAGGGCACTGGGATAACCAATATGGACTTTCTCGTATTAATGCATTAGGCTATGTAGGAAGTTAAGTGGCAACAGTGGAAGTTTTGCAGGGAGACAGATCTCTCGACCTCGGCTACATCGCACATGTGCACGTGCGCACACACACACACACACACACACACACCACTTTACAAAGGGGGTTAACAGAGGGACAAAGTGCCTGTTCTCCTTTCAGCAACCACAGGTTGCTGTGATCCATATCACTAGTGAGTATGGCAAGGAAAATGTAGATGGGCTGAGATCCTAATATCTTCTACTGTTCAAGGAAGGAGCCAGGAGCGTTGGCTGAAAAGTTCTCATTCTTGCCCAGAGACACGGCTGTTCAAACTGCAGGCTCAGCCTCCTAAAGGGACTCTCTGGAGGAGAAGTCACCCTTTCCACTCCAGGAAGCAGCAGACACAGTGGTTCCTAGTAGAAACCCCTCCTCACACTCTCAGAAGAGGGGTTTTGAAGTCCAAGTCAGCTTCCAGACAGTTTCCTTCCTGCTCCTCAAGCTTCAGTGTCAGTTGACTGGCAGAAACAGGGCAGCTTGCATAACTGTGAAAGCCAACCTTCAGTGCCAGAAATAAATAGTGTCCTTTTCCTGATGTATCCCTTTCCATCATTAAAAGGGGGGCGGGGGGAAGAGAAAGCATTCTTCTTGGGAAAATACTGCAAATGCTTCAATTCCCAGAATCCAGTCTGCATTAACTTCTCCCAATAGTAGCAAGAGGGCCATACTTTAAAAGAGGAACTCACTGTCCAAGCCCCAGGCGGGTTCTCCTCTCAGAGGGAAGGGTCAAAGCTGGGAAAAGAAGAAGACAACAACCGTCATTATAATGCAGTGTTTAACCAAAGGATAAGAGGATGACTTGGAGATGGAGGGCACAGATATTTTATTTTAAGCCACCTCAAGTGACTGCCAAGCCAGATTTTAAAATTTTTCATACCTTGCTCTCTTTAGCGATAAAACTCAAAGCAGCTTGCAAACCGAACACAGAAAAGACATGCAATATACAAAAAGTAACAACAGCAGCATTATAAACGTTTTCCTCTGCAGACAAGAGAAATGTAAACAATAGCACTACAGTTAAGGAAACAATTTTTGAAAATGCCAATTTTTGACCAGACACCTGGAAGCTATAGAGCAAGGTATGCATTTTACAACTACACTAAATTTATCATCCAGCCACAGAAAAAATGACAGCTGTCTTATGCCATCTCTAACTTAGGCCCAGCTGGGTTTTGGATGTCCATTCAGCAATGAACAAATCATTGCTAGACAGTGTTCATTCATTCATTAAAATGGAGGACCAACTGATAGGAGTTATTTCTTTTTTGGCCATAGCCTCTTCAGAGGTAGGAGAGATGTTGGGACTCTGTATCTTCCCCAAATTGGAAGACAGCTTGGAGGTGTAAAATTTGGGCAGGAAAGAAGAGGGTTTGAACAGCCTGTTCCCACACATCATACCTATGCTCAATCCACAGTCACCCATTGACAATCTAAATTCAGTCTTTGGAAACTTCCAGGAAAATGCAGCTCAACCTTCAGAAGCAGGGTGGATTTTAAGGACTGCCAGCTTTGGCTCAGACATATGCAAGAGGTCCAATCTCTGCTCTCACATTTGTTTTACACAACGGCAGTGGAGGCTGGTGACTCCAATGCCAGTGGGGCGGTGAATCTGCTCCAGATTTCAGCTTTGCAACTTGGATAGCTTCTTTACAGTCTGACTGGTTTTGATTGAAACCCAGAGCGGATTCACCCCACTGACATTGGCGCCACCAGCCTCCACTGCACAAGGGTGACCTCTGACTTCACAAAAAACACAGTTTTGTAAGAAAGTGGTAATTTTTGCAGAGGCTTCCCCCCACCCCTCAGACTAGGAACACAATACAAAATTGATCTCTATTCCACAGCACCTACTTACAATTGCAGGAAGCATGTCCCTACATAGAAAGGAGGTAGCAGGTTGCATGTGCCCAGTGGCATTCCACTGTTCGTTAAGGACAGTAACTGATTGCTGAGGCCACATGCAAAACCATGATTGCCCTGCTGAGGTCCATTGAATCCAAAATCCTGTTTCCAATAGTAATCAAGATGCATCTATGAAGCCCACATGCTGGGCAGGAAGACAATGGCCCTCTCATCTATGTCCCCAGGACCTAGTATTCAGAGGACAGTGGCTTCCAAGAACTAACGTTCCATGTCCATCCAGATTGAGTGCCTGCCCACTTGTGTGCCTTCACTTCTATTTTCCCCTTGCAGCACTCCTGCCACAAGATGGGAAGCACAAGCCTCCAAATACACCCTCACCTCTGATCAAGTAGAACCATCTTACCTCATAGTTCCTCCTGGATCTGCAACTCCACCTGTTCTTCCCTTCCATTTAGTGGCCTATTTAAGAAATATAAAAAGAACAAAAGTCTAACATTAAGATCAAGGATCGGGAGCCTAATGCAGCACTGGACAACATCTAGCATCTTCACTTCTCCAACCCTTGCATTACTAGGGCCAGACCATGGGGCACAGGTCTGGGGTCCTGCGGTCCAGGAGGGCCCACAGTGCAGCAATGGCTTTTCCTACCATACTGCTGGACCACAGGGCACATGTCTGGGGCCCTTCAGTCCAGGAGGGATCTCAAACAACCCCCTAACATGCAGTGCAACGATGGCCCCTCCTGCCATACTGCTGCCAAAGGAAAACACTGCAGCAGCCAATCAAGGCTTCAGCCCCATGGCACATCATTTTAAATTAAAGCATTTACCTTCACTCCATTTGATTAGGAGTGAGCTGAACCAATCCAATGCTGCCTTTGGGGAGCAGCGTCTGGTTCAGCTTGATTGCTAATCAAACAGAGTAAAGTAAAATATTTACATTTAAAACAGTGAGCTTCGGCTGGCCAGCATGACACTTTCTCTTGGCAGTGGCACAGCAGGAGCAGCAACAGGTAGGTGTAAAGAAAGAAAGAAGAACAGGGCTGGGCTGGTTAGCAGGGAGGGAGGGGCTGGTCAGTGGAGGCCCCCCCTCCCGCCCCAGGAAGTACTTGGCCAGGACTTCTTCAAACTGGCAGTGCTGGCTTCCTAACAGCAGCAGTCCAGTCCAATCTTAAAGCAATGGAGCCAAGAACTGCATTGTGAGTGGGACAGGCCAAGGGTTGAGACATGAGAGGCTGGAATGTGTTGTAGCCCTGAGGACTGAGGGGGCCTCCACATCAGGAGTTCACCATCTAAAACAGGGATGGGGAACATGTGGATCTCCAGATCTCCAGATGATGCTGGACTGTGACTGATCATCACTCATCATCCCTTACCATTGGGTAAGGTGTAGTCCAACATGTGCAGGGCCACTTGCTCCCCAAACCCTGACCTCAAACAAAGGCCAATAAGAGAAGCCCCTGTTTTATACTGAGTCACCCAACCTTCTAGCTTCTTACCTTCCTTCTTCTGCTCGTTCACCGTTGCTCTCATTCCTCTGCTGTCGCCTCCTTGCTAGGATCTGTGTGGAAGAAAGGAAATATTTGAGTGGGATTTCACTGCCAGTATAGTTTGAATGTCTGAAAATGTGAAGACTTCTCTGGGGCTTTTTAGATGTCTCAGGTTGTCTCATTGCGACAGAGCCAAACAGTGCCCCAAAACGCACCTTCGTTATGGTTCAAGTGCGGGTACAAAGATGTTTTGGGGGCCCCAACAAGCCCAAATGGTGCATTTTCTTGGTGTATAGAAGGTCTAGGCTAGTGGCATAGAGACCTACAGGGCTGCATTTGTGACATCTGCTCAAGATGTGCCACCAGCTTCTGCCCAGGACGTTTTGAATAAGCTGCCATTTGAAATTAGTTTCCCCTTAGAAACTCTATGCCACCCATCCCGAATCTGGTACCTTCCAGACATGTTGGACTACAACACCCAACACCCCCAGTTAGCCATGCTGGGAGTTGTAGTCCAAGACATCTGGAAGGCACCCAGTTGTGGAAGCCTGCTCTGTATTTACTGTCTAAGGCTGCCTCTACAAGAGGCATTTAAAGCTCTTTCAAGGCGCATTAAAAAACGGAGCGCAAATCGGGCGTAGAGGCGCATTTTCTCTCTGATTATGCGCATTATCGAATGCGTGTTAAATAGCGAGTTTTATTTTGCTCCGGCCATTAAAGCGCATTTTGCCTATGTGAACAAGCGATTCTCCGCATAAACTACCTGTAAAGCGCATTTGCAAACCGGTAAGGTCACCTGTTGAGTGCTCAATTATCTTCTGCATGCAAGCATTTCCGATAAAGTGCTTCCGAGAAGATGCGCATAATCGGCTAACCAGGCGTAAAGCCGAATTCTTGCAGATGAGGCCCAGCACTCAACTGCACTTCCTAACAGTTAAATAAACCACCACCACTACTTCATTCCCTTGATTGTTATTATTGTATGGGAAAAGGGACCTCACTGCTTATCGATAGGGATAAAAATACAGCATTAATTGCAAGATATTGACAGTGCTATCGGAAAAGTTGTTCATTGGAAGCAACCAATTTTATTTTATTTTTAGTATATAGGAACAAAACAAAGGTAAATGATCCACATTCCCTCTTCTACAAGTAGCATTAGGATTCAATCCTCTGAATGCAGACTTCAAGTCAGCTCCACATAACAGGAGATCAGGGCCAAGAGCAGCAAATGATGCTCTTACCCCAGGTGCACATTATGTTATTTTAACACCTGAGGCAGAAAATCCTACGTACACCCCTCCTCCTCTCTGGCAATAAAAATATAATAACTAAGACCCCCTCTAGATGGATTCCGTTTGACGCCTGTTCCTCCGATTATGCGCATCTTCTTGGAAGCGCTTTATCGTAAATGCTTGTATGCAGGAGGTAATTGAGCACTCAACAGGTGACCTTACCGGTTGTTTCAAATGCGCTTTACAAGTAGTTAATGTGGAGAATCGCTTTGTTCACATAGTCAAAATGCGCTTTAACGGCCGGAGCAAAATAAAACTCGCTACTTAACGCGCATTCGATAATGTGCATAATCGGAGAGAAAACACGCCTCTACGCCCAATTTGCGCTCCGTTCTTGTAGAGGTAAATTTTTTAATGCGCCTTGAAAGAGCTTTAAATGCCTCTTGTAGAGGCAGCCTAACTTAAAATTCATTGATGACTTAGGTACGACTAATTCTGGATCCAATCCAATTAGTAGCTAACAATTTGCTGCCTTTTGTCTTACATTACTGTAGCGCATCACTACATATACATTTGGTTCTTATTGGGAAAGGCATCATCTTCATGATTTCCCTTCAACTGCCAAAGACTTGCAAGCCATTTAGGGCTGGAGAATACACTTCCAATTTACAAAGACATGTGTGAGAGCTACTTCAAAGGAAGGATGGCTCTTCTGCTCAACGTCACTCAGCAGGACAGTTGGCATTGGCTCCAAACATGATGCTCTTACTGCTAAGAACTCTTCCAAACTTTGGGATGTGGTACCAGAGAGTAGTTTCCCCCATAACGAATGGCTCTTATCTTGTGGCTGTAGAACATCTTGGAATTTAAGGTGGCCCAGGCAATCTAAGGCAGAAAAACACTACAGAACATGCACCTGATGAGGATATGTCCCTTAAGACCTAGCTGGCTAGTCCTCTGCTACCTCCCAGTGAAGACAAGGTAGATACAAGGTGGTTTAGAGTGACAAACAGTATAGCAGCTGAGCAGCAGAGGATACTTTTAGCACAGCCTATGAGGAAACACAGGGAGGGTTTTGGCTTCCCCATTTATCTATTTTTAGACAACTCTTATGCAACCCAGCTGGCCAAAAGATACTGCTGGGGGCAGGAGGAATGAAAACTATGAGCGAGAACAGTTTGTTAAGCCAGGACTGGACCTTACCCTGGATCTATGTAAGTAGAACAGCAGGCCTCCCACCGCCAGCAGGATTCCCAGGACACTGGGCACCATCACATAAGTCACAGTCATCCCTTGGGTATCTCTGGTTCCTGACTTCTTGAAGTGCTTGTCTGTGTTCGGAGGAAGGAAACTCTGATCAAAGCTGGGCCCCGGCATGCTATCCTCTGGCTCCCTGCCCTCGGCCAGGCCCTCTTCTCGTTCTGCTCGCCTCTCTCGGAGCTGGGTGCTTTCCTGCACTCCTGGGGCTCTGCCTCTGCTCCCCTGCTCCCCCCAGGAGTAGCGCTCCCCAGGAGCAGATGATGAACTCTCTGTGATGACTGCCAATCTAGGAGGATGCTGTGCTGCAGAGACCTGATCCTCAGAGCCAAGGACAGGGAAGAGTTCTCGGTCATGGGGCGGGAGTGTTACCCAGCTGCCACTGGAGGGCACCCCTGAGCTGTCCACTGGCTCCACACTGGCAAAAGATGTCTGAGCTCGGCCGGGCAAACTGCTGGTAACAGTTCTGTCCAAATCAGATGCAAGTCTTGGAATGGCCTCATTGGTTTCTCCTGTCTGAAGCCACTGCTCACCGAGGGAGGGTTTGGCTCCGCCGGAGAGAGGGGGATGCCGAGGAGGTAATTCATTGGGCCATGTCTGGCTGCCGCCAGTTCCAGAACCAGGGGGAAGAGACTTGGTGTCCATGGATTCAAAGCGTTGCTGGCTAGAAGGGTAGGGAGGAACATGTTTGAGCATGGAGTGCAGGATAATGGCTGGATCCAGGAGGGGTGCAGTGTTCACTGGCAGAGAGTCTGGCCCCTGCGATACAGATGCCAATGTCAGTTCTTTCGGTGATGGGGACATAACAGCATCAGTGTCAGCCCTGAAATCCATGCTCTCTGCGGTTCCTTGGTTCGTGTAGGTGCTCCTAAGCACCCGGTGCCTGGTACTACCCTCTGACCCACGTTGCATCTGTGTGGTGCCAGGTAGCTGGAGAGTGCTGGCAGCTGTCTCCTTGCTGTCCAGCTGGTCTGCCATGGAAAAGAAGGGCTCAGAGGTTGGAAGAACAGAAGCCGAGCCTTCCCCATAAATGGGGCTTGTGGCTGGACAGTCGCAATCCCGATCAGTCACCACACCTGAAAGAGCCAGATAAAGAGAGAAGGGCCATAGAATAACCAGCCTCTTCAGGTGCAAGGAGAACAGAAAGGATGCTTCAGGCTCAAAGTGCTCCCTTCCCTCCATGCCAAGGCCAGACCTCAGCCTGGGCAGAACAAAGCCAAAAGCAACAAGACAAGCCAAACGTGAAAACTGGAACAAAGCAGAGGGAGCAAGGCAGAGAGCAGCAGGGTCCAGAAAGGACTTCCAGAAAATGGATGGATAAATGGATGGATGGACGCAGTAGATTAGCTAGGGGAAGAATATTGGTAAGAGAGCACCAATGCTGGAGGCATGGCGTGGATCAGGATTCAGCAAGTTAGCAAGTCAAAGCAAGGGTAATGCCAGCTTCTACATTTAGCAGAACAGCAGATGAGCCACAAGTCCCCACCAGAAGCAATTAGTCATGCATGGATCAGAGGAGGAAACATGTCGATTCTACTTGGCACACCTGCCCAGGATCACAGGTGATGTGCATGCAGAGATGGAACACAGACTGACACAGAACACAGAAGACGGACTTGGACAGCTGCTACAGTCAGACAGTGACTGTGTTCTCCGTATTGACACTACAGAGCACCACTCAGAGGAACGGAGGCTTCGCTGTGCCATGGGATGCTCAAGGAAGCCAACCTAGGAAGTGATTTCCACAAGGTCGTCAATTATTCTTTGCCTTAAAGGTGGACAGCGGCCCAGGCTGAATGACTCAATTCACTTAGGCACGAATATCGGCAAACAAGGAAATTTCCACTACTGTTTGATGGAGATTGCAAGATTTCAGAGAAGTATATGGAACTCTGAGGCTGAAGAGTACACACACACACACACACACACCATTCAGACAAGAAACAAGGACACTACATGTTTCTGTGCTAAAATGTCATGTGTACTCACCTTATCCCTAACTCTGCAGCCCAGCCCCCACCCCAATCTGTTTTGAGAGCCACAGGTATGTATTGCAAATCTCTGCTATGACCAGAATAATAAGATCCCATTTCTGCAGGTAAGGTGCAGACATGGTAGGTAAGGTACACATGTGGTATCACTACTATTCCACTTAAGGGATTGCCTCAGCACTTCTATGTCTGATCACGAGGGGACAACACAACTACTTTAAAGCTCAGAAGAGATTGTGGGGGTACTCTGCATGAGCAGAAAACTTCAGTGTTAGAAGGGATCCTTGACAAGTTCTTATCTACATGTTTTGAAGCTCCAAATAAGCTCCTCTTATTGGAGAGAGGGCAAAAAAGAGAGACTAAAGCTGATCACCACAGATTTGAGGGGAAAGTCCTAAGCAGATTCTACGGTAAAAAGCCATACTTCATCCTTCAGGGCAATGCTCAGGGATTTAATTGTTTGACACAAGCATGGCCAGTTTTGCCCTTATTTCAAATCAGGCAGAAGACATTTCCAGATGCCTGTTGACTTCTATCCTTTCACCCCAATAGTCCATAATAAACACACACAAGTGGACATACACAGATGCCTACTCACGCAAACATAAACGTGCACATATAGAAGCTACAGAATGCCTGGAATGCTTCATCTAGCTTACAAGCATGCTCCCCAAGTGCTGCCCCAGCAGCTGCCTGTAGATGCAAATCCCAGAACTCTCTGGACATTTACCTGGAGAGGTGGTCTCCTTTCCCTGAGAATCTGAACACTTCTGAAAGACACTGCTGCAGTCTTGGATGAACTTTTCTTTGGAGAGGAATTGTTGAGCTTCACTAAAATAGTTATGCACCCAATCCAGCACCTCCTCTGCAGTCATGTAGACACTCTTGATGCAACGCTTTGAGAACCAAACAGAGCAGGGGGGGAAAGTCAATATTACTAGTGAGCCACTTCTTGTATCTATCAAGACGTCCTATCATTCAGAAACATTTGAGGGCAGCATATGCTGCAAGAGGTAATCACTGCGATTCAGCAAGGGTGCCCTGCCTACCAAAGCAGGTTTCTATATCTCCATAAACCAGGGCTGTTCTCTGGATCCTCAATGCTGGACTGGAAAACCCAGATGCAGCACTTGGCATAGATAGGGTGTTTAAAAGGCTAAAGAACCAGCATGAGGGGGTGGTGCTGATGCAGCCTGTGACCGTGGCAGGGCAAAGGGTTAACCCACAGTCTGCCTCCACCTTTTTCTTAAATCACACATCAAGGCTAAAGACATGACTAAGATCACATCTGGCTTTAACAGACTACTGTTGCCACTTTCAAAGAGAAGGCATATGCAAGGAGAGACAGAAAAGGGGATAATCAGTCCTATATTCAACACTTTTTCTTGAGGGGGTTGTCTGCGGTTGCAATTTGCACAAATGTCTTTTTATTTAAAAAAAACTTTAAAAGTTCCTGGATTTGGGGAACAAACCCCTAGTTCGGCTCACTAATGCAAGCTGAGTTGTGGGTGACCATGAAAATCTGCCTGGCCCAAAAAGGGCTGGATTTCCCAGCAACAGACATTCGTACCACACCCGTTTGCATTTCTGAGAACTGAAAGGTCGCTTTGTAGGAATTACCTTGCTCTCATCATCATCATAGGAATTGAAGCATCTTGCAAGATTCAAGTGTAAATCTCTCACATCTTCTAGTTTCTTGTAGTTTGGAGAGTTGCTCTTGAATTTAATTGCATGAATGATTGTTTTTAGTGGAGCATATGCTGCTTTGAGGAAGCATTCAGTATTGTCCTAGAAATCAGTAGAGATGGGTGTCATCAGTGAAACACTCAGGGATAGTGTCAAAGGTAGACATTGTTGGGCATCTACCATGATATCTGTATCTATATCTCTCTCACACACATATATATAAACACACACACACAACTTCTCCTCCTTGCTTGTTCACCTGCCCTCTACAAGCAAGAGAGCAATGACAGGAGTGAAAAGGAATGGCAACCTCTGCTTGACATGTCCTCTCCCTATGCGGGATTGTGTGGCCTGGATCCAAAGGGTCAGGACATGTGAATGGGCAGCAACAACACTGAGGATGCCTTCCCCCACCCTGAGGGCATCTTGACCAAGGTCTCCCCAGAAACAGAAGCCAACAAAGGAAATGCTCCAGTATCCATTCAAGACAGAAGGCTGCTCTGTTGTCCAGATGGCAAACTGAGAGACCATGTGAACTTGTACAACATCTCATAGGGAGCCAGGATTTAGCAGGAAGACCAAAACTGCCAAATCCAATCACAGTCTCATCTGTGCAGTGCTAAGTTCTCAAGTCCCCTGGATCAGTGGCTTTTGGAGTGTTCCAGAGAATATTGACATTTTCAGAAGCTTTGGGATGAAGAAGATCAGCACTGGTGGACAAGCTGCAGGAAAGACAGCCTATCCACCTTTATCAGCTTTCCTCTACAATATGCAGCAGCAGCAGGAGAGCATGGATGCGTTTAAGTCATACTCTCAGCTGAAGCAGGGAAACAAGTGCAGCCCCACAGGCTTAGGCTGCCTCTACAAGAGAGGTTTAAAGCTCTTTCAAAGCGCTTAAAAAAATTTACCTCTACAAGGAGGGAGCGCAAATCGGGCGTAGAGGCGCGCTATCCCTCCGATTGTGCGCATTATCGAATGCGTGTTAAATAGCGAGTTTTATTTTGCGGCGGGATGTGCTGCTGCTGCTGCTGCTGCTCGCTCCCCCTCTCGGCTCCTGGCTTCCCTAGCCGGCTCCTCTGGTTCCGTCTTTTGCCTTCCTCGCCCGCCCACGTCCCTCGACAGACTTCCCTCCCTCCGGCGGGGGAGGGCGAAGCAGCCAGGCACGCAGGCAGGCAATGGAGCGGAGCGCTGAGGCTGCAGCCAGCACGCGCGGGAGAGCTTCGCGTGGCCGAAGAAGGGGTCGACCTGCCGTCGCCCTGCCGCCGCCCCCCTCTTGCCGCCGCCCCCCCCCTCCCCGCTGCTGCCGCCCCTGTCGGGAAGGAGACGCTCCCCGTCCAGCAGTAACAACTCCTCCCGGCTCCCCTGAGCGCCCCCCCCACCCCCGGTTTCTTGCCTTTGCAGAGAGAAAGGCCGGCGGATGACTCTCGCTGCCCCCTCCGCTGCTCCCCGGCCGAGATCGGCTCCTGCCTCCCGGGGTCTTGCCTCCCACCTCCCCTCTCCCTGCCTGCCTCTCGTGCAGAGGTATTAGGGGTAAATGCGCTTCAGGGATGAAGCGCATAATCACTTAACCAGGCGCAAAAGCGAATCCTTGTGGAGGGGGCCCTGGTCAGTGCGCCCCATGAATTGAGCCTCCCCACACTAGGATTATTCCACAGAATCTTCTGCAGGGCACTTGCAGTGGTTCCTCAGACAAATCAATGATCTGGTTCAGGAAAAACAGTAAGCTATGGCTTAGTGTTACATGCATGAGCCTAAGTTTTGTGCACTTCCTTCTCCTCGTCTGGCATGGCCACAAGGAGACGATTGGAAGCATCCACTTTCATTCCAAACCAAGACAGAGTTCCCCATCATGCCTGAACTTGGAAGAATTCTGGTTAGTTTATGTTATTGTTAGTGCATAAGCCAGGATCAAAAGCTACAATTTGATCCTGGCTTGTTTCAACAAACAATAGCTTAAACTAAACAGACTACCCCTGAGTTTGTACACAAACCAGATACTCTAGTTAGTTTGGAAGCAGAAGTGACAGTTTCCAATCTCCTCACAGTTGTGCCAGAGAGAGAAAGGTGGAGCGCATGAGTCAGAGATTAAACCTTACATCTGTCATAACATAGAGGTTTGCCCCACATTCCCAATTTACCAGCTGACCACCAATTTAGATGGCCACCAATTTAGATGGACATAAAAGGGGATCAGACAAATTCATGAAGGATAAGGCTATCAATGGCTTCTAGTCTCAATGGCTACATGCTACCTCCAGTATCAGAGGAGGTATGTCCATCTAGACCAGTTTCTGGAAAGCACAATCAGGAGACTGCTATTGCCCTCATGTCCTCCTTGGGGGTTCCCAGCAGGAAACTGGTTGACCACTATGTCAACAGAATGCTGAATTAGATGGACCTTGATATGATCCAGCATAGCTCTTTTGTTCCTATCTGAGAACTCCCACAGTGGAAAAGGAACCCTGGTCAAAACCACTGCTCTAAAAACTAAACGCTAGGCTGCTATTGGCGGCAATGCCCCACATTCCCAACTTACCAGCTCATTCTTGTCCACATAGAAAACAGATTGCTTGCAGTTGGTCATCATCTGGCTGTCACGCTGTAACAAAAAGGTACAAGGGTCAAGACAGAACAACCCTAATGGATGAATTTCCTTTATCAAGGAATTCATGCTATTGGAATCCATACTACAGGGCATATTCCAGGGGTGGAGAAGTCTGAAGGTGTAGAGGAACACCCTGCTGTTTCCTTCCATGGATTGTAGAGTCCTCAACCTTCTGCTCTGAAGAAGTCAAGAGATTAAGGGCAGACAAGAACAGTAATAACACCATATCAAGGTTCAGAACATTACTGCTTGCACACACATCAGTAGTTGAAACGGAGCCAGAGCAGGAACACTGAGGTAATCCACGACCTCCCACCTCAGAATTCCCTGTTCTCCCTGAGCTTAGCCGCAATCCCCACAGTAGCTGGGAGGGAAAGTAATTTTCTCAGCAAAAATATATAGCTCTGAGCTATTCCTGTTGTACCTGGTCTTGAATGGGCAATTAAGACCCTTTGGCTGTACAAAGACCTGCTCCTGGTAGAAATGAAAACTGCTAGAACTGGTTTGTTGATATGGATCACGGCAACTGCCTGCATTTTTGGCTGCTCCTTGGGGGCATGGCTAGGGGAGACTGTCATGATGAACCTGCACTTCAAAATTTACCACTACATTACTGGGGCACATAGAATTCTTTTTGCAATGGACGCTTGCAGATGAGGCTTTTATCAAGCCATCGCCTTGCCTCATTCATGAAATTTTACAGCACTACAGTTGATTTTGTCTTCTACTTGTAACCTTCCTATGTTTCCCCACCATTTCTTCTGACTTTTTCCTTTCCACTAAACACACACACACACATTGTTGAGAAGGCGGCATAGCTGCACAATATCTTGACTGGGAGCCTTGTAAGTCCCCACAACTGGAAGCAGCCAATATTGCAGGACTGGCAATCCATAAAATACAGAGGTTCAGTTCTGGACTACTAGCCAATTGCATATCTATCCTGGAAATTCACTGCCTCAACTACCTAACATCCTAAGATGCAGCAGACACACCACCAAATGTTCTACATCTCTCTCTCACACACACACACACACACACAGACACACCTCAAAGCAAAATACCTGAGAAACAGAGCTACTGCAGCGTGTTGTGAACAGGCATTACCATCTTGTGGCCATTGAGTCAGCTCAGAGCATTGCCAATTCTCACTAAAGCACACAGGAGCTGGACACCCCTTCTTGCTGGGGGGCAGAGGTTAGAATCCACCACCTTCTGTCTTCCAAGTCAAGCACTGACTTGGCAGTTCTGAACAACAGCTTTACCAGGGATTTGGGTATAGCACTGGCAGAGCAGGAATCCGGGAATCTCCAAAGCAGGCTGGCAAGAGATGGAACTGCCAAGAAGGCATGTCCGATTGGAAACAAACAATTGTGTCTTTATTGGGACAGAGCAGCCGCTAGCACACAGCAGCAGAGGCAAATGGAATATGCATGAAGGGCAAAGTTTAGGTTCAAAATCCCAATGGATATAGGCAGCAGAAGACCCTCATTTTCTGTTTTGGTTTTACCTGTTCTAACAAGAACTAGTTTCCATTTGGCCAAGTGAACACAAGATTTGGGATTCTACAGAACTAAGAACAGCTCCTGTGCCAGCTGAGCAACAACCAACTAAGCAATCTAATTCTTGGCAAGTGGCACAATGCTTGGATTTGCAGCCTGGCTTCCGCAGGAAGACACTTAAAGGGGCGGCAGCAGCACAAAAATCTCACGCTATTCCGCCACTTTGTGAGTCAGACCACACATTTCCTAGCAGTTCTCTCCTAGCACTTTTGAATCTAAACTACTATTTCCCATATTCCCATTTCATCTAGAGGGCTACAAAATATGGCTTCATTCCGGGTCTATAATTAAAGCTAATGCCTATTAAGATAAGCAAAGCACATCAGGAGTAAGAGTAGCTTTGCAAAACCCAAGTTATAAAAAACAAACCCATCAACGCTCCAGACAAGACTCTGCACTTCGACAAGCGACAGCCAGCTTTTAACATCTGAACAAATCAATGCCAATCTCTGCTAAGTAAAGGAAGGTAAGTAGGATAAGCCTTGTAATAAAACAACTGCAAATTTCTTATTAACCATTCCATACATTTAAAAGTAATTTACTGCATGTTTTAAGAATGTCCCATTGTTCAGGAATTGGGTCATTCATGTTTTGTATATACGAGTGGTAAGAAACTCCCCCCCCCATCGAGATTCATGCTTCAAGTGGTTGGGGGCTGCATAGTGTATGCGTGTGAGAGAGGGAATTACTCCATTATATTTTTAATTGGGAATTATTAAAGGTTAGGCTACTAGTAAAATATATTTATTATATGCTAAAATATAGTTGCAGCTGCAAAGTTTATTATTATTAAGTTTTAGTCTAATAATGGGCTCTGTTGAGGAATGGATGTGTAATGTTTGAGAAATGTTAGTATTTGCTAGAAATGACTCACTATATCTGGCTAAGAGACAATTGTGTAAAGAGGCAAGTTTATTTGGAACAAGTTGGACGATGCCTTATCATTCTCAAACATGAGATAGTATAAATCAATTTCTTAGTTCTACATTGTAATTCACATAACTTCTAACATTTTGGAGATGAAAACAGCAACATGCTTGTAACACCCCCAATATTGCACCAAGGATCACTGAGCTCCAGCTCCTCAGTATTAAAAACCTGCTATACCCAATAGCTCTGGCCTCCATGGTGTGAAAATGCCCAGAAGAGGGTAATTTCCTTAATCCAAAGAACATCCTACAAATACACCACGGTCCTTCAATATACCTTGGCAACTAAACTGTGAAATGGCAGGCTATGCTCTGCATGGTACCTTAGAATGATTTACGTGTACTAGTCAGACTGCATCCACCCAGTCAGGAATGAGCTTTCCTGGCAAGAGAATGGAACCTTGGAAGATGACAGCACTAACAACTCACAAGAGCATTTTTAGCAAGGAATCTTCCAAAGACAACAGACAGGGACAGTGATTTACCAGAAACAGGTTTTAGGAAAAGGGCCTGCCTAGATGTGAAAGCCTTGGGGGGGGGGGGGGGAGGGACGGGACAAGAAAATGGAGCCAGAACTGGAAAAATGACAACCTCCCCCCAAATTTCCCACAAAATCCCTGGGGGGAAAATGGGGAAATGGGCTTAAAATTTTCTGGGTTTCCCCCCATTTTATTGGATTTTTCCCTCTGACCTTCATATCTCTAAGATTACCCTTGGTAGATAGGGCCTATTGGACCATTTCTTAGAATGCATTTACCATATAAGTGTGGCATCTCCTTGATCCAGTTTTAACTATGCATTTAATTTCATAATTATCAATATGCATATATAAATATTTTTAAAAGGTTTTAAGACAGCAGACAAGTCTGTTCAACATTACAAAGAGCTTCAATGTTGCGCTTTTTTTTCTTACCCTAATGTGCTAATCAAAATAGCACCTAGCCTACTTTGATTAGCTATATTTTCAGCCCAAGTCAAGTGATGGTGGCTGGTGAGAAAGACTCCAAGAAGACAGGGAAGGAACCTTAATATGACATTTTTATAAAATAGCTTTGTCCTTCCTATGTGGGAGGGGGAATAGAATAAGCATGTTCTCACATCCACCAACAGCATCATGCCCTGGAAACCCTGCATGGTGGATTCGGGAGTTCACTCTGTTTATGTCCAAGAACCTGGTCAGGATAGAAACTCACAAAGCAATGCTGCCAGCATGGCAGGTGGCACTTCAATTGTGCCACCCCTAAAAACCATATCAGCTCCTAGGGGTTTAACTGGCTGTGCACTTCTTCATTGTTCTAAAGTTTGCAGGTAATGTCAACCTACTATCTACATGTGAGTAAAGCAATGCTTGCTTCAACGGCCAAATACACCATTTATTCTTTTTCTGGTTCTAGATCAGGGTCTTATACCTAAAACTACCACCCCAAGATCCAATGTCTAAGTGTACTTGAAGCCAGAACTAACACCAGTACAGAGAGATGAGAAGCCTGGTGCCAAATATTTCCAGGGGCTCTGAAAAGCCCCTGGACTCCATGGGGATGCTGCAATATATCCGTGGCCCCCTCTGGTGCCTCACTGTAAGATGGAGCACACGTCTTGGCTATGGATGGAGTCAACCATTACGCACAGCTAGAAAGTAGAGTGAGGACCAATCATATGAACTACACAGCCTGCATAGATGCTGGGTACAAAGGGTCCTTAAGCTTTGATCCCAGCATCTACAACCCCCTCTCAACAGTGAAAGTACTTATGAGGTAGACCAGAAGCCATACAACTAGATTTATGTGAGCCTCACATTGATGGTGGGTGATAGGCCAGAGGTCTCCCTGTAGAGGGAACTGCCAGGAAGTCCTATTCAAAAGAACACAGGAAGCTGCCTTATACCAAGTCAGACCCTTGGTCCATCTAGCCCAATACTGCTGACACTGACTGGCAGCAGCTCTCCAGAGTTTCAGACAAGAACTATTCCAGCCCTACCTAGAGTTACTGAGGATTGAACCTGGAACCACCTGTATGTAAAGCAGGTGCTCTACCACACTGAGCCATGGACTTTCCCTCAACTACTCATCCTACCACAGACTTCCCTTATATTTTGGGTGATAACTGTTAACTCTTCAGAGGGCCTGAACTAGCCATGTATCTCCCAGCAGTTGATCCCACATACCCCCACATCTCCCACACATTATACATTTCTGCTTTTCTCTTGGCTCCTGTTAACTAATTAACTTCTGCCCTTTATTGTGGCAGAGTCTTTCCCGCTCTCAAGACTGAGTCAGAAATAATTTCACTAAAGCCTACAGGATTCTTTGTAAGTGAGATCAGAGTCAGGGTCTTTGCCAGTTAATCATGAGGACGACGCAGCAGAGACCTCCCAGGAGTTCATTAGGGATCTAAACAGGACCCAGGGACAGGCCAAATTCCAGAAGATTCTATTCCCAAAGTATCATGGTTTCAGATCACTGTGATCTGCTCTCCCCATTATTTTGCCAGGCTATAACTTTGCACTTCCTGCTTGGAAATTACACCTATCAGCCTCCTGAGCATCTGTGAAGCAGCATCACCACACCACATGATCCTTTTGATGGAATCACTGTACCTGAGCCTCAATTTAAGTAGCCTACTTGAACTGTGTTAGTGTATTTTCTTTACAATTTTGGCTCTATGCCCCCTAGTTAAAACTTCTCAGCCATCTTCCTCTCAAATTCTCCCCTCTTTTCCTTTCCTGAATTTCGGTCTTACTTGTGCCCTTAGGGCAAGAATGGCATTTGAAGGAAGAGGCAATCCATTGGTATAGGCCTCAGGACTGCAGGCACCCCCAAGCTTCCTTTTGATTTGACCAGTTGAAATGGCAGGACCAAACAGCAGGAACTCTGTTTGCAATGCACCAGAGGAGCCCAGAGCTGCCTGCAGCTGCACTACAACTATGTGCATTTTGCAACTTTGTACTCTGAGGTGCATGAGCAATGTCTGGCAAAGTGACATACAGCCCTCCCTCCACCACACCCACCCACCCACCCACACGGAAAGGAAAGTCAGCCTTCCAGTGGCTGGGGCTTCAGGGCACCACATACCCCTTTACATTTCCCCACACTTTGGCAACACAGAACCTTGTGCAAATATTAAGCACAATGCCCCCTCTTCTCCTGGTTGGCATATCCATTTCTCTGCTGCTGCAGTTAGAGAGACTGAGCTATCTATCAGAAAAACCCCCAAATCAAGTCTCACCTCTGCCACGACCTCAGGTAAGTAGCTGTCACTCAGCACCCCCACTGGCAATATGGAATGAATACTGAACCTACCTTACAAGCTTGTTGTACAGATTACGAGTATGCTAAGCATTTGAAAGCACAGTAAAGGTGGCCAAGTATTACTACTGCTTTTGTGTTATTGTGAAGGCTTCCCTTCTGGCCCAGCATCCCTACTTCCCGATGCTACATGCAGAAGGACAGGTTTGTGCTCAAGCAAATATTGGGGGAACCCAGAACATCAGACGATCTCGAAGACCAGGCACAAGTGTCATTTTCCTTTCAGAAAGGTGGCCCTGCTCAGCCTGACTGCACAAATGGGCTGCACTCTGCTGCAAAGGATAGGCACTGCCTTTGCCTAGCCTAAGGCCCAGGTGTTTCAACTGCTGGCCCATTCTTCCCAACATCCTTTCATCTCCTGCTGGACTATTTGTATAGGAACTCACCATATCTGTCAGGTTTCTCAGGTGGTGGTCAGTGATGAGCCTGTGGCAGCCGGTGGTCTGCTCAGCCTCATGGGTATAGCAGGCTGCAAGGAGGAGCAAGAGCAATGGAACAGGGGAAATCATGTTTTTCTGTACAATAGACAAGAAGGGAGAAAGGATTAATTCAATATGGAGGAAGCCAGTCCTCCTGTGCACCCCTCTGCCCCTTTAGATAGGAATATCTTCTGCAACCTTCCAGATCTCATTCCATTTCTGCTCATTAACATAGGTCCACATTCTACTTTAAAAACCGCATCCCAAACCCATTTATGCCTAGCTAGCCGGTGCTGACTTATTTTTAGATAAAACATAACATTGTAGAATTTACTCAACTCTTTTACAAGACTGCCCATTACTTTCTCCCCTGCAGTGGCTTACCACACAGCATCCTTCCAAGCCACAAGTGCAGGAGAAATCACTCCCTTCCCTCCCCAAGTAGTCAGCAACAAAAACTTACTATACGAGATTTCTGATAGCGGTCATGGTTAGGAACAATGGGCTTTTTTCGGACAGAGATTTGATAGAAATGACTAAAGCTCAAGGTTAGGAAAAAGCTTTTAAATTGGGAATGGGGAACATGTGGCCCTCCAGACGTTGCTGAACAGCAATTCCCATCCTCTTCCACCATTATGGGCTATAGTAGCCAGGGCTGATGGATGTTCCTGACTGCCATTTAAAATACTATGCCAATGTTCCCTTCTATTACTTGCATTTCTAGTGTGCTTTCCCACTGTACCTTCACTTCAATTTGTGCCAGGAACAGACTATATCAAATACCACATATCGGGCACATCTCCAGCAATAACTCTGAAGCCTCCCTCTGCCATCCATGACCTGAAGAAATCTCTGTGCCTCCAGACCTATTCATGGAGTCTGTACCATTTACAACTACCCCAGTGCAGAAAGGCAGACATGACAAAGCACAGCAGCACCGGTGGGAGGTTTCAGATTTCCCAATTGAATGCTGCACATAACAGAAGCATCAAAACACAAGGAACCTTTTCTGCAGGGTCTGAAGAGTTAAATTTTACTTGCAAACATTCCTTTCCCATTCCTCTTTCCCCCCCCTTCTTAGGAAAAGGAGAGGTCAGCTGAGTAGCCAAGCTGGGAATTTCCCAATTCATAGCACTCAGCTGGTTTATATGTTTGGATGAAGATGCCTTTGCCAGTCTGGACATCGCTCCTTCCCACCCCCTCCCCGAGCAGAAACTAAAACCACTTTTGCTTCTACATAAAGTGTTAGAAATTAAGGGGTTTTATAATCCAAATTCTCTCCTCATCCTTCTCTTACTCCAGTCTCTTCAAATTTCATCATAGTTGCTGTCCCTGTACTTTCCCCTCATCTCTCTTCTGCTCCATCCATTTCCTTTTCCTAAGCAGATTGGTCAGACCCCACCAGAATGGAGAGACTCAGCCATCACTCCAGCCTGGAATTCCCCCCTCCACCCACCCAGCTTTTGCCATTCTGCTATTTCATCAAAATCCAGAGCACAGAAGCTAAGAATGGGTATTTATCTTTTGTTCCTTCCACAAAGCATTAACTTCTGGAAGTCATTGCCACGGGACACCATGGAGGGTACCCTCTTAGCAGGATGTGGGATTGTTTCAGGCAACAGGACAGAACTATGAGCTCTATCACACCAGCGTTTTATTGCACTCTTGCCAGGCCTGGTTTGCGGGTTTGCAGCGTGGTACTCACATGACGTCATGATTCAAACTTGGCATGGCTAAAGCCCTACTTAGGACCTATCACCATGCCAAGTTTCATTGCTTTATCTTTAAAAATTACGCAGTTGTAAGCATTTTGGTTAATTTCCATTTTAAAAATTCCTAAAAATCAATGTATGAATGGATCTGATTCAAACACAGCATAGCTAAAGCCCTCCTTAAGAGCGATCACCCTCCAAGTTTAATCTCTTTATCTTTAAAAATGATGGAGCTGTAAGCATTTTGGTAATGAGTGAGGGGGAAGGCTACCACGTTGATCACAGTGTCCCTCAATGACAAGAACCAATGAACTAGAGGGGGAAGGAGAAGGAGAAGAGAATTCACCGCTATAGCAACAATCGTGAAAGGGACGAACGCTTGCCACGCTAATGAAATGGAGGTCAAAATCGTGGGTGTATACCAGGGGGAAAAAGCAGGTGTGATGGAGCCCTATAGGGCAGTCAACTGGGAAATCCTAGGAAAAGCCACCCCTCCCCAAGTTCAAGGAGAATACAATATCCCCCAAGAGCAATACCTGCTCTCTTAAATCTTCCCCTGGGGCAGCCAACACTGGTCAGTGCAGGAGATGAGAAAATTAGCTGGATAATTTAGATTTTGCCACTAGTTCATAGAAACTCCTTCTGTAGGAATCTGACATTGAACACTCCTCTCCAGGAGTTCCCTTGAAAAGCTAGGCACCCTGGATACGCCCAGTAGCCTGCTAACCAAAGCACAGACTGCTTTCTCCCAGAAGAACAACCCTGGATGTTGAAATCATCCTCCCTGCTCGAGCTTCCCTGCTGTTTGAGGTGAAGTGGGTTGTGACTGGAGACAGCCACAACCGTCTCTGGAATTCCTGCCCGGAGAGGTTCACCGGAGACTAAGCGATAGGAAGGTCATGGACAGAGTTTCAGTGTTCACAAACTTTGTTACGGTACCATTGTGAGAAATATACGTTATCCCTAAATATTTCTTCAGAATAGTATGAAGGATCTTCATAGCAGAAGGCATTTTATCTGTCACAGGCAAAAACCAGTTGTTTGATCAGTAAAAAAATAAATGTTTGACTGGCAGCAGATCTGCAGTTGCCTTCCATCACTCTGCATACCATCAGGTTAAGAATTCATATAGCATAATGCCTTTATTAGCCCAACTCAAAGATCGCAACAGATGTGCAAGCTTTTAAGATCTCCAGGGCTCTTCATCACCAAGATATTCCCAAAAGCAGATTGGCGGGTGGGATGGGAGGCTGACTAGATGTTACTTAGGAGGTCTGCACGACCAGACGCTTAAGACAATATGGAGGAGGAGGGGTTGCAGATATTCAAACTGGGTTTTGCCAGGCCATGTGATAGTTTCAGGTTTTGGCCCTGAAACTATCACATCACCTGCCAAAGCCCAATTGAGGAAGATTGCCCCTCATCCTCTTATCATCCTAAGATTCTAGCCATGCAGACATCAAGACTGCAACATCTAGTCAGCCTCCTCCCCCACTTATTCCTCCCACCCCACCCACCAACCTGTTTTTTAGATCATCTTTCCTGATGAAGAGATCTGGAGATCTCAACAGCTTGCACATTTGTTCCGATCTTGAGTTGGGCTAGGACTAATAAAGGTATTACGTTATATGGATTTTGGAATTTCTTATGGCTAACATGGCTCCCTTTATTTTTTGTATCTTGCATCATTTTCATGTTTTGGAAACATCTATGAAAACTCAAGCCACCCTGGAGTACAACTGCACCTTCCAGCTCTTACCCTATTCTTCTCTTGGGTTCTTCATTTAGCCTACCCACTTAATCAAGAGCTTCGGCTCTTGGGTGGTATAGAAATGTACCAAATAAATAAACAAACAAATCCACTGTTGTTTCTACTCAAGGGCAGAGTCTTCCCCTCACTCTGGGTTCTTGCCCTTGTATGTTTGCACTCCTTTTCCTTGGCATTTTCCACTCTGCAATTCTAGGACATCTTCCCCCCAGCTCATATGGCACTTCGTTTTCTGTGCCACAGCAACCAGCAGCAAAAGGCATTACCCTGCAATGCTGGGAAATTCCCCCAAATACACATAGCCTTCCATCCAACACTCACTGCGCACAGCAAAGCACCAAAGTTTAGGTGAAAAGGCAAAAAAAGAGGAAAAAATCTAGAAGGTGACGGAGAGTTCAAGTCATGCTTTATTTATTTAATCTTGCCCAATTAAAGTGCTCCCAATAACAAAGTGTTTGGGGGCCCTCTTTTATAGAGAAATGTGTGCACAGTATCAAGTATTGTTAATTTCTATAGCATTTAGTCTTTAAAAGTTCTTAATCCTTATCTTGTCCTGCTTAACAGCTTGCAAGGAAGGGAATGGATTTTTGAGATCTGGAGCACAGACTGAGAGCCGGTGTTTAATTCAAGATGTGGTATGTGAGCCAAGCCTTTCTACGAGTCCCACCCTCTAAAACGTTACAGCTATATAGGGATGCATTGTTGTTAACCAGGAGCAAGGGAAAGAACTCTGCATATGCCTAAAGGCACTCTTATTCTGGGTTCCCAAGGTTTGCTTCAAATTATAGGAGCATTGAAAGTTCACCAAGACTATGCAGAAAGTATAGAACTGTTCAAGACTTTAAACTCTGATCTCAGTGAAATAGAACCATATTGTTATCAAAGCTTTTACTAGAATGTAGAAAAAAGAGAGCTCTGTGTAGCTCCAAAGCTTGCATGCTGTGACAGGTACAGAGAAAAAGTTAATCCAACATGAGACCATGGCCGTCTCTTTTCTAGGAGAGCCAATGTTTACACTACCAATGCCATCCAGTTGGCTGCATGCTTGATGACATTCATATAAAGTTTGGTTTACTGCAGCCAGTTTTATAACCAAACAACGAGAAGTGCCTGAATACTCAGGGCTACAGTTCCACGCAAGCTTACTTGGGAGTAAATCTCGTTGAACTCAGTGGGCTGCAGACTCAGACCAGCTTGCAGCGTCTGTGCAGCATGACAGAAGAGGGCGTGAACTGCGGGAGGGAAAGGAATAAGGGGAATAAAAATGCCGGCGGCAGGCGGGCAAAAGATACGCCGAATCACTGGCCTCTAGGCGGAAAGGCAAAGGATGCCCAGGGGGCAATGCCAGCCAGTTAAGCCGAGACACAACCGGTGGCCCAAGGGCGAGCGCCAGCTCAGTCCGGTCTTTCATCCAGCGCTTGGGTCTAAGGTTTATACAAACAACGGCAATCCTGCACACGCTTCCTCGGAAACAAGTCCTCGCAAAGTCAGTGTAAAAGTGCCGAGTAAACACGCCTAGGGGCGGCAGGTTCCGTGGCTACAATTCCAGACAGACCTCACTTACAAGCAAGAGCCACCAAAGCCGGGAGGCGCGGGGGGGGGGTACGTATGTCGCCTAGATGACTTTAGTCCCAACTGAGCCAAGTAAGCAGCTAAGGGGTCAGTCTGCTGCTGCTCTACTATTCTATCGGCTTAACAGGAAAGGGGGGCGATGAGCAGCCGTCCATACTCTCCGGGGATGTTGTACCCAAAGGGGCTCTTACCTTGGCGGTGCACACGCCTACTCCAACAACTACCAATGCCTTGGGGTCGAAATCCAAGTTTGCGATGAAGAGCAGCAGCGGCGGCAGCGAGCAGGCGTGCCTCTTTCTTACACTCTTAATCCTGTTTGCAGGCAGCCGGCGAGTGGAGCTGGAGCTTCCTCCTTCGCTGGCTGCTTGCTTGCTGCGCTGCCTTGCCTCGCCTCGCGGCCTTATAAACAACCCCTTCCGAGCATGTGGTTTATGGGAAATAAAGCTTGGCCCGGCGCCAGTTTTTACACGATCCCTCCACTTGCAGTTGTTCCTCCACTTGCAGCTCTCTCTCTCTCTCTGCTCGGCTTTAGTCCCCTCCCCAGTTTTGTCACTGTCTGCAACCCGATACTTCGGAACAGCAAAAAGCACAAAAATGGCCTTTCTCGTCACCCCCTTTCCTTTCGCGCTTCCTTATATGACGGCCTTCATCAGCGGGCGCGTGTCTACACCTGACAGCTTCCTTGCTCCTCCCAACGAAACTCCCGGACGATCCCGATGCTGGAGGAGTTTGGGGGCAGCGTCAAAAGCAGCTTCTTCTATTTTAAAACAGCCATTTCTAAAACCCCGGCCACATGGCCCAGGACTACAGAGCTGGGCTTGGCTCTTGGAGATCAACCGCGCGATCCTAGGCGTGGCCATTCCGAAATAAGTCCCATTGAGTTCAATGGGACTTACTCCCAGCTAAGAATTGTGTGAATGGGTTGTATCCAATGTTAGTCTTAACTTAAGTCCCATTCATGTCAATATATCTGCTCTAAGTAGAAGTAACATCAGATGCAACCCTAAGTGTGTGCAGGGTTGCAGCCCAAATCCCACTAGAGTCAAAGTTTCGCTTGTATCGGTATGACAAGTTCCTCTTTCTTGGGCCCATACCGCAGTCCTGAACATGTTTACTTAGGAGTAAGGCTCATGGAACTCACTGGGACTGATCACTGAGTAGACATTCATAGGATTGCACTGTTAGTTGTTCACCGGTAAAATGAGAATAATAGTGGCCTGCTGGGTAAAACACAGGGGCCATTTTTGCATTTTTTTTAAAAGCTCTATATAAATGAACCATGCAGATATGAATTAGGGGCATGGTACTTGCTCACTTCCTGATCACTTTCCTGAGTTTCTCTGCCACTTGCTGCTGCACTGCCCAAGCAACCTATTACCCCCTAGGCACTTCCCTCTACCTCAGCTTTTTCTAAGCCAGAAGTAGTGTGCAGGGCTGCATGCAGAGCCCTCTCAGTGGTACTTGAAGGCAAAAATGGAGGTGAAGAGGGCAGCTTGTGCTATTACCGTATAAAGTTCCTTGTGTTTCCAGCCAAGAAATTGCTGTATTGCCCACTGTGAAATACAACCACCTTAAATCCAGAAGACAGACAATTAGCCAGGATGGGTGGCTGCTAACCTTGTGGAAACTCACTGGCCGGGTTCATACAATCATTGCAACCCACCATGGTTATTGAAGTCATGGTGCGTTGCAGCATGTGATAGTGACCATTTTGAATTTTCAAGGTGCGGTGGGCGATCATCGTGGCTGATCCTTGTCCACATGAATTGAGGGTGGGTTGTTGGTGTGGTTAACAACCACAACCCTAAAACAGTCCATGGGTTGTGAACCAGGCCAAAGTATGGTGGCTACTTGTCTCCATATTACTTCCTGAGAGTCAGACACAACAGCCAAGCAGAGGGGAGGAATGCTTGGTCACAGTGGAGGCAGTTTTGACTTGCCACAGGTCAACATTGTGTGAGGGTTATTAGAAGGAGGCGGCAATTTGAAGGGGAGAGTCAGGGGCAAAATCCAGGTCTCTGGGGTTCCCCAGAGTGCCACAGCCCCTTCCCTCGCCCATTCTAAAAGCTTGAAATGCCTCTACTCTCCAAAGGATTAATTTCTGGCAGTAAGAGCTTTATGTTAAAATATGCTGAGATGGGGAGTTGGCCCTGCCCACCATCTTCAGGTCTGACCACCACTGAAATGTTCTCTGAAAATGATTCAAAAACCCTGATATAGGGTAATGCACAATAGTTCCCCTCTGCTATTGCTTGTAATATTCCCTTCATGAGTGGGCAGGACTGGATCTGGCGGAGGTGCTATCAGTGATGATGAAACAGCCCTTGTCAGCAGCCAGTTCATATTTTGGGATACTCTTGCTAAATTGTAACATAGTTTCAAATGTATGATATTAATACATTGGCCCTTTAAGATCACAGAAAGCAGAAGAGAGCAGAATATTTTTAGAGCAATTCCAAATGTGCAGGCAGCTGAGTAATTTGACTGTGTGATGCCAAACCCTTAACTGGTGTGTATGTGTGTGCGAGAGAGAGAGAGAGAGAGAGAGAGAGATGGAGCATATAAGGGAATATTGTCATCTTTGTAAATTCTGACACCGGCCCTGGAATTGATTAAAATGCATCACATGCTGCTAAATGCCTGGGAAAAGGGAAAAGTCTTGACCTGGCATAGATAGCAATGTTGGCGCCAGACAGGCCTCATTGTGGAGTTGCTGGGTCCACCACTTCTCTTGTTGCCATTTTCTGAGTAGGTACCCGGACGAGGACCTTAGATGTTGAGTGTAGTGTATGGGTAGGTTCCTGTCAGGAGAAGCGCTCCATCAGTATTGTGGTCGTGAGTCACATAAGGCTTTATACATTAAAACCAGCAACTTGAATATCTAAGAGATTAACAGCATAATCCTATACAAGTGTACTCAGAAATAAGAAGGGGCATTGAATTCAATGGGGCATATTCTCAGGTGAAGGTGGCAATCCTATATCCACTTATCTGGGAGTAAACCCTACTGAATTTAGCTGGACTTACTTTTGAGTAGACATGTATAGGATTGCAGCCTAAGTGTGTGTTAAGAAATAACATTTAAGTCACAGTATTTTTTCTCCTATAGGCTGTGTCCTGTCACTGTAAATGATAGAGGTACAAAACAGCAACCTGGATACTGGTTCACTAATCAGTTTTGCCTCCCCCCGCATATTTTAGAAAGACTATACACACACACTAAAATAACATTTCTTCATTTAAGAATTAATTGAAAACTTTGTTTTAAAAAGCAAAAACAATTCTGAAGGAATTGTGAAACTTTTTGTGCTCCAGAGGTTTGAGGTGGTTGGATGGGTTACAGCACACTGGCAGAACTGATTTTTCCTAAGTTCAACCCTGGAGGAAAGAAAGTGGGGGTTATTTAAATAGAATGTGGTGGATGCCCTATCCCTCATATAAAGTCACACCTGTATAAAACCCTAGGGCTGCAAACTTATGGCCACTTATCTGGGAATAAACCCTTCTGAACTCAGTGGGAGTTATTTCTAAGTAAAAAAATCTACAGGATTGCACTGTAAGAGTGCAATCCTATGTATGTTTAGACTAGGCTGACCATATGAAAAGGAGGACAGGGCTCATGTAATTTTAACAGTTGTAGAGAAAAGGGAATTTCAGCCAGTGTCGTTTGTATGCAATTAGTTCCTGGTGAAATTCCCTCTTCATCACAACTGTTAAAGTTTCAGGACCCCTGCCTTCTTTTGTATATGGTCACTCTAGTATAGTGCATGCACCTTTATCTGTTGTTATATTTATCTACCAAATATTAGTGCTGGCTGTCAGCCCATATGGAAGTGTAAATTAATCTCAACTTCTGGGGAGACAGCCACTAGAAGCTCCATGTTGTTTTACTTATGATAATTATTTCATCCAGTTGAAAGTAATAGTGTAACATAATATCCAGGAAAGCCTCCTCCATCTCATTCTTCCAATATTTATTAACTTAGAAATACTTGTTAATAGTATGGACAGGTGCAACCTGCAAGGGCAATGGGAGTCACTGGTAAATCAACCTGTAAAGATTTGTGCATAGGACCTCCTTCAAATTAGGTGATATGTAGATCCTCTTTGCAAAAGGATTATTAAAATGATTGTTTTCTAAATTTGGATAATTGTTCAATACAGGTTGACTGTAGTTTCATTTTTGGTTGTTCACTGAACACACATTTTTTTTGTACTTAATAAAATACAGATCCTGTTTGTTATTTTTGCTACCTCAAGAATCTTCTGCAAAGAGAAAATCTAAAGGGTTTTCTTATGGGTATACACACAGCATAGTTAAAACAGATCTGTGGGAAATCCCCAAGCTTGTTTCCTTCCTGTAGTTTGACCTCTAAAATTGTAAAATATCTCTATTTAGGTCAACTATGACAATAGAAAAAAGGCCTGCTTAATGTGGTTTTCATTTCCATTGTGGGAAGTATTTTGGTGTGGGAACCAAGGGTGTTCTGGTGGTTACAAGGAAGGAGGTGAGTTCATTTGTGACAACCTTTATGTCTTACTTGGTGTCAGCTGAGTTGATGATATGATAGCATGGAAAAAGGTAGGGGGAGAAAAGAGAAATAAAGATATGACCAAATTAACAAAAAGGGGAAAAGATGAATTCATGTTGAGAACTCTGGCTAAGTATAATCTAATGGATAGCTATTACTTCAAATGGCTCATGAAGTGAAGACCACACAAGTCTTTGTAGTTCAGATAGAGCTCTAAGCACTTTCTGGACCACACTTAAGGACTACATACTTATATGCCAAAGGTGGACCGATTAATACACATTGACAGAATGTAACATGAATTGCATATCTATCTCTCTGTCTTAAGCGGTGAAGTTGCCAAAACATGTAATTAATCAGTCCATGCTATGAAGCTAGCTTGTTCATAATTCCCATATGCACCATTTTAGCATGTCAGAGCCTTGACTTGGATATGCTGAAGCTGCAATATGTTTGTAATTAGAACTGAGACTTGTTACAGCTGTCATGGTTGCTGATGCTTCTGCCGCTTCTTTCCTCGCAACTTGTGACTCCATGTCAGCCTGTGAATGCAGCTGGGCTCCACGTCAACCTGCAAGGAAGCCACAGGCTTCGTTGCAGAATGTGTCAGCCTGTGGCTTTGCATCAGTGACTATGGACAATGAGAAAATCTGCATGACTCAGTGATGCTCATGCACTAAAATTCAGCAACAACTTGAAACCTTGGAATAAAGGAGTGCTTTCCTCTGAGTTTATGAAAGTGGACTCATAAACCAATCAGGCAATTGGTCGGTTCACCATTTGCTACCCTTATGATGATGCAAACTCACCAGCAGTAGCTCATCCTTTTGGGTGGGGTGGGCAGAGACTTCCTGTCCCCTCCTGGCACCTCCCTTCTCCTGCCAGAGCCCACCTGTAATAGCCCATACTCTCTCCTCCACCCCAGTGCAACCATGTACAATGAGTCACTTGCAAGCACTTCTTCAATTCTGCATGCATCGCTCCCCATTCCTGACTCTGTGGGTATGGTTTGAATTATCCCCTTTATTAGGCTGACCATATGAAAAGGAGGACAGGGTTCATGTAACTTTAACAGTTGTAGAGAAAAGGGAATTTCAGCTGGCGTCATTTGTATGCAATTAGTATCTGGTGAAATTTCCTCTTCATTACAACAGTTAAAGCTGCAGGCGCCCTGCCCTCTTTTGTATCTGGTCATTTTAGTATAGTGCCTGCAACTTTAACTGTTGTGATGAAGAGGGAATTTCACCAGGGACTAATTGCATACAGATGACTCCGGCTGAAATTCCCTTTTCTCTGCAACTGTTAAAGTTACATGAACCCTGTCCTCCTTTTCATATGGTCAGCCTACCTTTATGCACATTTAATCTTTTTTTTTTTTTTTAAACCACCCAAAGGACTCCAAGGAAGGGTGTTCAGAGGACCACTCTGCCTAATAGCACATTTTCTGTGGTTTTGTTTCCCTGAGCCACTCAATATAGACAGGACAGTTTGTGCTGCTTTCTAGGGAGCTGCTGTAGAATGCTCCCAGACAATCCAGATTGTACTGTATCTTCTGGTGCTTGTGCAGTGTGCAGTGTAACTCATTGGCTGGGTTCAGACAACACGATAAGCAATGGTTGATTAATTAAGCAATCATCCGTTGCATTGCTTATTGTGTCATCTGGCGGGAAGTGGACCACTCACGATGCACTATTTTCTTGAATTAAGCAACTGAGAAAAACAACGGGCTGCTTCATTGCTTATCCAGAGACCCGATGCTTATTGTGTAGTGTGGTGGGCTCCATTCCTTAATTTCACATGTTGAGTGCACTATTTCAGAATCCCATAGAGTCTTTCAGCAGGAGCGGCAGAAAGCACCCTGGCTGCTCCTGTACAGCCAGCAGAACTTGCACTGTCTGATGAGATAGCCCTGGGAGGAGGGAAGGAGGAGCAATGGCCGGCTGGAAGGACGGGAGTTTCAGCCGCTCAATGGGGATGGGGCAACATGTCGTATGGGGAGTACTGGCAGCATAACATACTGTGAGTTGCCTATTCCCCGCTCCGTTGTCTAAAGTGTTGTCCGAGTGTGGCCATTGACTCTCACTCAAGGCTGGCAAGCACGCAATCAAGTGGAGAGAGAAAGCTGCAAAAGCAAGCAGCTGGGAGCGAGAACCCCACTCAGCAAAGCAGCCAGCAGCAGGCTGCCCTTACTCAGGCCTGCCTGCCTGATGCAGTCTGTGGCCTGTTTCAGACGACACGCTAATCAACGGAAGGTGGGGGAAACAATTGTCTGTAGTGTTGCTCATCGGCAGCATTCGGATGACATTTTAGGCAACAGAGACAGCATTCGGATGACACGATAATCAACACAACTGACGATTGTCCCCCCCCCCCCCATTGATTAGCGTGTCGTCCAAAACAGGCCTGTGTGTGAGAGAGACAGTGCTTGTGTCTGCTCCGGCACTGTATGGGTGTGGTGTTGTTTGTTGTGTGCAGAGAGAAGAGAGGCCGAATGGCCTGGTGTCCACTGGGACAGAGGCACTGTGCGCCACAAATCCAGTCTGGGGCCCAGGAGACTGGAGGAAAGCAAACAAGAAAGTGTGTGTGTGTGTGTGTGATTGTGTGTGTGTGTGTAAAAATAAGAGAGGGTAGATGGGGATATACACAAAGCAATCCTATGTAAGTCCAATGGGGCTTACTCCCATGTAAGTATACAGGACTTCAGCCTTAGGAAGGAGGAACAGATGAAGAAGGGAATTGGTTATTGGAGGGTGGCTGGGAGCTCCTGCTGACTTTTAAATAATTATCTTTCTTGTTTAACACAGTCTTGCTTTGCTGTCTGTGCACTGGGCTTCTACTAGAATTGGAAAATGTGTGCTCAAAGGAGTGGAGTTTTTTGGAGTGGAGTTTTTTTTCTCTCAACACTCCCTTCCTCTATCTTGCACTCATGATCATAAACTTACTGACCTCAGTTTTCCTTTCTGAGAAATGGGTTTCTGCTAAAACAAGAAATGGTAGTTTGTGTCTGTGCTGTTTTGCACATTTCTCCCCACCATCCTATGCCTTATGCTCATCGTCTCAAAGTTTCTGATGAATAGGTGTCTGATAGAGCATACCTAAGACTATTGAAATATAGATAGACTAGCTGATATACCCGGCATTGTTCAAGACCCCTAAGATATGTGTCTGTGAGGTAATCATCTTAAAGTAGAGGCTGGTGCTAGGCCTGTGAGTTAACTTTTAATCAAATTACATTTGTTTGTTTTTTCCTCTCTCACCCTCACAACAACCCTGCAAGGTAGGCTGATGCTAGGCCTATGAGGTAACTTTCAAACGAATTAAATTTGTTTCTTCTCTCTCTCTCTCTCTCTCTCTCTCTCTCAATGCATAGCCAGGGCTGCCTTAAAGCCATCGTCATTGTCCCCACAGCAAATAAAACTACAACTACCGGCATGCCTTTCACTGTGGTGCCTGACTTGCCCAATGGGAGTCCTTCCGCTGGAGGGAAGTGAAGTCTGGCTGAGCTGGTCCACACTGCACTGTTCAATCAGTGCCTGTAGGTAGGCTGTGAGGGAGCCGGCCTGCGGACTGACTGATGGTTAGCTTGGTTGCCGTTGGCAGCAGGCCCAGAGTTGCACCCTCCTTCCCTCCTGCTCTCCATGGTGCCTAGTGACTGAGGCAGCTGGCCCAGGCACTCTCCCTTCAGGAGCAGGAGGGCGAGCCCCTACCAGATGATGGCTGCCCATCAGTTTTTTGTTACCTGAATTTGTTTGTGGCATTGTTGGTTATTTTTTACATTATTTGTATGCTGCCCTATCACAAAAATTCTCTGTGCAGCTGACAACAAAAAAATAATCACATTACAATAAAAAGATACAATAAAAATAACAAAAGCACCCTAGTACAATGCAAAATAGAGAATTCAAATAGAGAGCAAAGAAATTAAAACATAGAGCTTGATCAATTTAAGAGAGAGTAAGATGATAAAAAGCCACAAGGCTAAGCATTATTAAAACCAGAATATCATTTAAAACTCCTGGGTAAATCAAAAAGAGCTTTTCCTGCTACCAAAAAGATACTAGAGTAAGCACCAAATGGGCTTTCCTGGGGGAGGGACTCTTTTCTCTCATAGCCACCCACCAGTAGGTGGAGCACTTGGAAAAAGGCCTCAGATGATCATAGGCTTTAGGTTAGTATATGGTGTGAGAGCCATCTTTCTGATATCGAGGTCCCAAACTGTGAAGGGGTTTGAGTCAGAACCATGGCTATAATAGTAGTCATGATTGCTATATATTATATCCAGTATTGGAGGCAGTATACCTCCCCCCCCCCTCGAAAGTAACTGAATAACCCCTCCTTTCATGGGGGACAAATGTTCCTCTGCATGTGGGATATTTGGCTCTGCTTGAGGTTTAGGTGGTATAGAGAGCAAATGCCAATGAAGTTACCTTAGTTGGATAATTCCAGTTTTTCTTTCTGGAATTCAGCTTTAACGATACAAGGTCAAGGATGGATTGTTTGAATCTTCATTTTAGTGACACTCAGTTCATCTTGACAAAACTGGCTAAATAATGGGGCATTTGGTTAATGAGTTGAGCAATAGTTAAGGAGATTCTAAATTGTGTTTCTTAGCAGCAAGAAAGAACACAGAGATGGTATGTCAAATATGCCTCTTAGACTATGGCTTTGTGTAAGGAGTAAGTAATATTGCCTTTTTGTTTTAATGGTCAATATTCTTTGAATGAGAATTGTTTAAGGGAATTATTTAAAAGACAGCTATCTTGAAATACACACCTGCATGCACAAACATGTGTGTGTGTGTGTATATATATATACACACACACACATTATATTTAAAGTATCAAACAGCACTACAAACCAGTTTGTTCTGGATCCCAGAAGGATGAATTAATCTTATTTATTTATTTATTTGAATCACTAACAAAACAGAAATATTGAAATCTTAAAGAAAATGTTTCAGCTTCCTCCTCCTTCAGCTGCTCTGAAAAGAATTAAAAGGTCCTATAGCCAAGGTGGCAATTATAGAACAAAGGGAATAGAATACATTGGTGTCCAGTGTTAGCTTCCAGGTTACATCTATGTGGTGTTAAGGCTATATATCCAGAAGTTTTCTCTTGTTTCCAGTGTTCTTGGATCAGATCTCCATTGATAAATCAGATAGGCTGTGATTTTCTGCACTTTGCAACTGATTGCTCCAGTTTTTTGGTTAAGGTTGCAGATTTGTGGTTCCTGAAATGTGTGCATAGGTCAATTGTTGTCTTACTTACGTACTGAATATCATGTCCTGGGTGTTTGCATTCAACGATATAAATAACATTGCATGCCCAGCAGGTGATATTTTGTTTGAGGTAGAAAGTCCTGTTAGTCATCCTGCTCTTGAAAGTAACTGTCTCCCTGAAATAAACACAGGTGATACAGCACTTGGATTCACAAAGATGCGATCCAGAATTGCTGATATGAAATTCGAGAACAACTCTCACTAGTAACCCTCATAGATTTGGAGACTGGTAGAAAGTTATAACAAGAGGCTTACAGATTGCTTTAGCGAATAAGGGCCAGATCTACACCAAGCAGGATATGACACTTTGAAAACGGCTTGAAAACTGTATATGGAGTGTGTCCTGGGCCCCAACAGTTATCACTGCTGTTATAAACCATTTTAAAGCAGTAGTGTAGATCCTGCCGTATATAAAGAAAAGGCAGCTATGTTGGCCATATGAAAATATATATATAAATTCCACATTAATGTAATACCATTTCTAAGCCAGAGGTTAACAAAATGTGTAAGCTTTCAAGATCTCCAGGTCTCTTCATCAGGCAAGATGTTAACAAAAAGCAGGTTGATGAGGGGAGGTGGAAAAGCTAACTTGCCATTGAAATCATATTGTCTGCACAGTAAGGTCTGAAGCAGACATTACTTTAGAGACATGGGCCACAGTCAGACGACATATTAGGCAATAGAGGGGGGAATAGGCAACTGACAGTGCGTTATTGCGCAGGTACTCCCCACAGGACATGTCACCCTGCTGCAATTGCGCAGCTGAGGCTGCCCTCGAGCACGTGAATAGTCGATGCTGTGCTTGAGTAACATTCCTGCAGTCCAGTGCTCTGCCTTTCCTCCTCCCAGGGCTATCTCATTAGTCATTGCAAGTTCTGCTGGCTGTAGAGGGGTGGCTGGGGCGCTTTCAGCTGTTCCTGTCAGAGGACTCTATGCGCTCCTGAAATAGCGCACTCAACGCATTAAATTTGTCAACAGAGCCTGCCACACAACATGTTAAGCAATGGGTCTCCGAATAATCAACGGAGCAGCCCATTGTTTTTCTCCGTTGCTTATTCGGGGAAAATAGTGCACCGTTTGTTGTCTGTTTCCTGCCAGACGACATGATAAGCAACGCAACAGACGCTTGCCTAATTAATCACCCATTGCTTATCGTGTTGTCCAAACCCAACCATGGAGTATCAACCATTGTCTGCTACTTTCTTGTTTCCAGTGGTCTTTAGGGGCTGAAACCCGAAACCATCACATCACCTGGTAGAGCCAATTTGAATGTTTACAAACCCTCCTCATCTTAAAAATCTGACTAAGCAGACATCATGACTTTAGCCTCAAGGCAGCCTATATTTTTCTCTCTGTTATCCCCCCACCCACTCTGTTTTACACATACACACAACCCTTGCTGATTTGGGAGGGGAAATTTTGTAAATAAATAGCTTACCATGTATCATCTTTTTTTTTTAATGTTAATCTGCCAATTTTCTTTTCAAGGAACAGTTGTAAGCATCACAGATAACTTCTCTAGGGACCAGAGACTCTTCCTGGGAAGGGGGTTATTATAGATATTAGCCAACCATCCTCAGACATATGTAGATCGCATGAAAATACATTCTTTCTCTCGTACCCGTCATTCAAGGCTGGGAAACGTGCAACGAAGTGGAGCGAGAAAGCCGCGAAAACAAGCATCTAGGAGCGAGAGCTCCACTCAGAAGAACAGCCAGCAGCAGGCTGCCCTTCCTCAGGCCTGCCTAATTGATTCAGTGTGTGTGTGTGTGTGTGTGTGTGTGTGAGAGAGAGAGAGAGAGAGAGATTGGCTGAATTCAGACAACACAATAGTCAACTGGGGTGGGGAAACAATCATCAGTTGTATTGACTATCATGTTGTCCGAATGCTGCCACAGTCAACTCAGCGCTGATCCTAATCCACACCACGGTTCATTATTTATTACCATGTGTGGGGAGTACCCCTAGATGAACAATTGTAAAGTTGATTATTGCCCCACCATTGACTATCGTGTTGTCCGAATTCAGCCATTGTGTCTGCTTGTGCACTGTGTGGGTGTGGTGGTGTTTGTCGTGTGCGGAGAGAGGAGCAGCTGAACACCGTGGTGACCAGCAAGGCAGTGGCACTATGCAGCACAAATCCAGTCTGTGGCCCAGGAGACCGGAGGGAATTTTTTATTTGTTGCTATTATTATTATTATTATTATTATTATTATTATTACTTATATACCGCCCCATAGCCAAAGTTCTCTGGGCGGTTTACAAAAATTGATTTGTTATTTTTATATCCCACCTTTCCTCCAAGGAGCCCAAGGCTGCATACACGATCCTCCTCATCCTCTCCATCTTATCCTCACTACATCACCCCTGTGAGATAGGTTAGGCTGACACTCAGTGACTGGCTCAAAGTCATCCAGTGAGCATTTGGCCGAGTGGGGACTAGAATTCAGGTCTCCCCAGTCCCAGTCTAGCACTCTAACCACTAAAGCACAATGGCTCTCTGTTGTGAAGCAAGAAGGGGTGTATGTGTACGTAAGACAGGTGTGGATGGGGATATACACAAAACAATCCTATATACCCTACTGAGAAGTAAACCTCCGTTCAACAAGGCTTTCTCCCATGTAAGTGTGCAGGACTGCACCTTAGGAAGGAGGGGTAGATGAAGGTGGGTCTGCTAACTTTTGAATTAATTGTTTTCAATTTTAACCTAGTCTCACTTGGCCTTCTGGGGCCCCATGAAAATAATCCTCTCCCTAGTGCGCCAGCTACTGCTTCTCTTTGCTCTTAGGTTTCCCCTGCCTGCAGACAAACCAGCCATTCAACGGCATGCTGGCCTACATTGGAGGAAGAAGGGCTCCATTTTTTTAAATTATTTTTTTATTATAATTATATATCAATTAATATAATAGAATCACTAAGTGGTTTACACTAAAATATATATGCAATATGATGTAAAACAATATAGTGATTATAAATAATCAAAAGCATTGCAGCAAAACCAACCAACTGCAAATCAGAGCAGTGTCAAAGGCCACTGAAACTTGCCAGGTTCTGCCTCTTGAACCACACATGGAAGAGTGTTCCAGAGGGTGGGTGCTGCTGGTGTTGAGAAGGCCATTTTTGTGATATGACCTGGCAATGTTCTAAACCAATAAGGCTTCCTCTGAAGATCTCAGGGATTGACTGGGTATATATAGGGCAACCTTCCCCAACCTGGTGCCTTCCAGATGTGATGGACTACAACTCCCATAATGCCTTAGACAGCTGGTGGGGGGCTTAGGGGAGTTTTAGTTCAAAACATCTGCAGTGCACCAGAGTGGGGAGGTGGTCCTCTAGGTATCCTAGTCCTGAGTAATTTAGGACTTTCTCTCCCCAGGCTTGTACATTGAACATCAATATGAATAGTAGCCTGAAAGTCACCTCCTCCAAAACGTTAAGGAGCAAAGCATAAATTACATGCATGTGAAAACACACATGGAACAGCCAGGTATGCAGCCACATACACAAACCTGCATTCAAAGGAATCCCCTTAGCTTTTAACGCTAGTGTTCCATCCCAGTTTCTGTGGCTCCATTGACCTTCTCAAAGGGCCTTTTAGAGGGTAGATGGAGAGGTATAATCAGCACAAGGGCAGTGGTCCTTTCATAGGACTGAAGGCCAGTACCCCTTTGCTCCTAAGGTTAGTACAATATGGTTCCAGCAATTTACAGTTCTATGCACATTCTTGTAAAGAATGCGACTGGCAAGGGAAACTATAGGGCTCTGTCTCCATTGTAATGCATAGGTTGTCACGTCAGCTCATTGCTGGCTCCAGGTTTTTGAGGGCTCCTGGGCAAGACACCCCCAATGGGCCCCTCTCCCTCAGCGAGTCTACCTTTTCACTGCTGTCGTCACC
Source organism: Anniella stebbinsi (assembly GCA_029215795.1). NCBI lineage: Eukaryota > Metazoa > Chordata > Lepidosauria > Squamata > Anniellidae > Anniella > Anniella stebbinsi. The sequence continues at coordinate 65,063,882 of JARDYH010000004.1, read as the reverse complement.
AGCTGCTGTTGCTCCTCATCCTCTTTCTCATCTTCGCTATCGCTTGCTTGGCAAGTAGAGAGTCAGGTCCCCTCTACAAGATTTCGGTTTGACGCCAGGTTGTCCGATTATGCGCATCTACTGACAATCGCTTTTACGCCTAATCCCTATACACGGGAGGCGTTGAAGCGCATTACGGGCTGTATGAAAGGCGCTTTAAAGTTGTTGACATGTTGCTGATAGTAATGCGCTTTGTTTCACCCTTTATTCTCCTGCCCACCAGAATCTCCCGCCTTTGGTTTCCTAGGTTACCTGCCAGGAATGACCTGATTAACATGTTCAGCTACCTGTCTCCCCCCCTTCGCCCGATTGCCATTTGAAGAAACCTGCTCAGGAGCAAATGGGAATGTGCCTCGCACACACACGCGCCAAAACAGACAGGGGGATGCTGCTTCGTTCCTTCCCCCTCCTCTTCCCAGCAAGCTCAACAATTGTAAAACGAGGGGACGATATGATCGCTAATGATGCACACATGCGCACATCCTTCCTACCCCCTTTACTTCTCGTGAAACCACCTCCATCTGGCCCTGTGTCTCCATGAATGGAATGTTCTCTCAGGGGAGTTAAAATAAACTTTATTTTTAGTTCATATTGGTGCTTCCATCTGGAGAGACGGAGAACAAGGAGGAAGTTGCCAGGAGGAGACAGGAAATAAAACTAAACGAAAAAGTGGGAGGTTTTCGCAGCGAAGGGGCAGTTCTGTACATGACATCACGACTATCTGATCATTAATGCGCTTCCTCACAAAATTGTTTACACGGACATAAGGTGCTCTTACTCCCACGGTAAATTAAAAGTCGCTATTTAACGCGCATTCGAAAATGGAATAATCGGACATAAAAAGCACCTGGACCCCTCATTTGCACTTCGCTCTTGTAGAGGTAAATTTGGTAATGTGCCTTGAAAGAGCTTTAAATCGCTCTTGTAGAGGCAGCCTCAGTGAATAAGTAAGCAACGGCATCTACTGCTGCTCCCTCTCACCACTACTACTGTCTGGGCAAGAGTGAGAAGCAGGTGAACAAGCAGGCTTCAGTGTTGAAGAGGAGGAGCAATTCAATGGGCCCCTGTTGGGTTGTGGTCCCTTGGCCAGTTGCCCAGCCATTCCTACCCTTGACTGGAGCACTGCTTCAGCCCCTCCGTGTGTCACAGCTGCTGAAGCGGCTGCATAGAATTGGGCTGTCCAACCACCAAAAGTTTACTTTCTTCCCAGGGTTCACACATTCCTGCATTTTCATATTCAAAAGAGAGTTATAATTCATGTTTGTGCTACGTTTGTACTGGAAATCATCTTCTCGGGCTCAATCGTAAGCAAACTCCCTTAGGAATAGGTTCCATTATCCAAGTAAATGCCTTCAGGTCAGGATTTATGGGCAAAACAAGGCAAGATTTTATAGGCTAAATCTCTGTAAACAAGAGTTCTAACTATTATTATACTGGCAGCTTATATTGTTGCCAACCAAGTGGAACCAGCCTTGGGGTACATTTATGCCCATTGTGCCTATCCCTGGAGATCATTCAATGCCCACATAGCAGCCACAATAATTTCCATGCTCTGCAGGAGTAGACTGCAGGGCATGCCATGGCTCTGGATGAGCAGGCAGAGGAATCCCCTGGGTTAAGATAACAGCCATGAGCTGGACAAAATTAAGAGCAGAGAGAGAGGAAATGAGACTAATAGCTATAAGCCACATGATTTTGTGTTATAGGAATTAAATCTTAGTAAGTCCCAGAAGAACTGGTTCCATGTTGCACCATAAGAATTATGCATTTTACAATTATCTGCTGTGCAGAAACCAGTACAACACCCAGCCCTAGGAAATAGCGGTGGCTAGTGGTTAGGACACAGGGGTTGCTACTGATGAGTCATGTAGCTAGTCATAGTACTGGAAACAAATGTGTAAAATTTCCAGATATGTTGAGTCCATAGGACAAAATATTCCCATTGTTTTTTCCAGGTGTTTTAACAGAAAAAAAGGAAAAATTGAGGAAAACATAAATATATGTTTATATGTACTTTCTTATCAAACCTATGCTTATTTTAGCGCTTTAACAATATACAATGCAACATGTGTAATTTCCCCCCAAAATGGGGGATTCAACTTTCTCCCCTCTTTGGTTCCCAGAAATCCTAGGGTCAGCTGTAGGTACGTCTTGCAACTATCACATGAATTGCTGAGCCCAATTTGAATGTCTGCAGACCCCCTCCTCCCCCACTTCATCATGGAACTAAACATTCATTCAGACACTCTGACTTTGCCATCAATCAGAGGGTTTTCTCCCTGTTTTCCCCTCTTCCCTGCCTGCCCTCTCCCCCACCCCACTCCCTAATTTCTCCTCTCCTCTCCCCCCACCCCCACCCCTTGATTTCCCCTCTCCCCTGATCTGGAGCTCTCGAAAGCTTGTGTATTTTTTGTGATCTTTTCGTTGGCCTAAAATATGTTTAATAACTAAACTAATATGGGTTTTGGATTTTTTTCCCTTATAGTCAATATGGCTACCTTTGTTTGTTTGTTTTAATTTATAATTTAGTTAACTTAAATGTTTTCTATTTATGAAATTTGCACAGCCATTCTGTGAAATTTACCCTGAACTTCCAGCAAGATGTAATTGGCTTCCTTCTCTTCTCATCCAAACATTTGGATTTTCCCTTGAGGCTTTGGTACCCACAGCAGGTCTTTTCCCATTTCTGCTCCATCATCTCCTCTGACCCTGCTTCTGGCCCAAGAGGTTTTGCTGCCTGAGGCTGAGCAACAAATGGTGCACCTCCCTCTTCAAATCAAGGAGCACAGTAGTACTTAAGGGTAGCCAAGTTATTCTGGCACTTGAGGCAGAAAATGCCGCAAATGCCTCTCCTTATCCCCAGCAGCAAAAACTCAGCAACAATGGGCTCAAGTTACAGGAAGCCAGATTCCATCTGGACATCAGGAAAAACGTCCTGACTATTAGAGCAGTACGACAATGGAACCAATGACCTAGGGAGGTCATGGGCTCTCCCATGCTAGAGGCAGTCAAGATGCTGGACAGCCACCCATCAGGTATGCTTTGAGGTGGATTTCTGCATTGAGGAGGCAGTTGGACTCGATGGCCTTATAGGCCCCTTCCAACTTTGCTATTCTATGATTCTATGAATTAAACAAATAACCATTTGTTGCCCTTTCATGACACCCAAAGTTAGTTGCTTAAGGTTGCTGCCTGTTGTGTTTTCCTTTACTGGGCAATTTACAGCGACCAAATAATTAGCCAATTCTGAATTGAACACAAACACCTTCAGGCAATAAACTCTCAAACACAAAACAAACTGATTAACATAACTCGCCTCAAGGGAGGATTAGGCAAAACGAACAGAAGAAACAATTGCTTTCACTAAGGAACCAAAAAGAAAGTCCTTTAAGTATCAGACACTAAGTTGTGTCTCTTTTCTTACGAAGCCGCTCCGACCTGCATCTCTCCACTCTGGCCTCGCTCCGACTGGCGTCTCTCCACTCTGGCCTCGTCCCGCTTTAGCCTTCTTCGGCACACTGCATACTTTAAAGCGTTCACCGGCTCCAACTCCTCCTGGGATGCTGCGACGGGGTTCCTCAGCTGCAGATATGTTTCCCTCCTCAGTGCTAATCTCTGAATTTACATCTTCTGCAGCTGGAACAAAGACCTGGAAAATCAGTCTATCCCCTGGTGCTACCAACAGATCCTCTTCAGAATCTGATTCTGCCCCCACCTCTCTCAACTCATCAGCCTGTTCAGGGTAAAAGGAATTAGATACAACACTGCCTCACTCTACTTAATGGTAGCATTTGGCCCAGGGAGGGGGTCTGTGTCACCGCTGTACATAGGGCTACCTTTGTACCTAGTCCAGAAACTTCAACTAGTTCAAAATATGGCAGCCAGGTTGGTAACCGGTACATCTAGGGGTGACCACATAACACCAGTCTTAAAATCACTTCACTGGCTGCCAATTAGCTTCCAGGCGTAGTATAAAGTCTGGTTATTACCTTTAAAGCCCTACGTTGTTTGGATCCAGGTTACCTGCGGGATTGCCTTCTCCCGTATAATCCACCCCGCACACTCAAGTCCTCTGGGAAGAATTTACTTCGATCAGCCAGAACTAGGCTGATGAGTGTTACCCAGAGGACCTTCTCTTCTGCCACTCCCAGACTGTGGAATGGCCTGCCGGAGGAGATTCGACAAATTTGCAATCTTCTTGAATTTAAGAGAGCTGTGAAGACTGATCACTTCTGGCAGGTGTATCCAATTGAATTTTAAGATGTTTTTAATAATGTATTTGTTTTTATTTGTTTTAATGTTTTATCTATTTTATGATTCTTGTATTTATATTTATTGTTGTTCCCCGCCTCAATCTGGATGGAGAGGCGGGTCAAAAATAAAATAAATAAAAATAAATAAATAAAAAGGCTGACCATAAGGGAGGGACCAGGTCAAAAGGGCAACAGACACAGGAGGATACTTGCTTCTGCTCTCTCCAAACTTGACCAGAGGTCATTACAAGAAGGCAAGAATCAATTCACAAGCAAAATTGCCCTTTGTGCACCTCTCTTGAAGATGGCAGCATATCTAGGTCAGGGGTCATCCTAAGAACTTAGGGGGCAGTGATGCAAAATATGCCACAAATAACAGAACATTGCAATAAAACAGTTCAGAGGTGAAAAAACATAGATCAAACAAGCTCAAATTAATACCATGCTTTAAAATATCTGGGCAAACATGTAAGTTTAAACCTGGCACTGAAATGACAGCCGCATGGGTATCTGTCAAGTTTCAATGTGGAGCGCTTTTTAGAGATGGGGTGCTACTGCAAAGAAAGTCTTCTGCCTAGTTCTTAGGCAACAAACTCCCCCTGGCAAAGGAACTCAAAGAAGAGCCTCCTATGAAGATCTTAAGTCACAGGCCTGTTAGTATAGGGCTGTTTTCCTGCAACCTGGTACCCTTGAGATGTCTTGGACTTCAATTCCCACCAGCATGACCAATTATCAGGGATGCTGGAAGCTGTAGTTCAAAACATCTGGAAGCCACCAGTTTGGGAAAGGCTGGCATAGGAAGAGACACTCCTTTATTCGGATCCTAAGGTAGAGACCTTGAACTGGGCTTGGAAGTGAACAGGCAGCCAATGTAACACTTTATGAAATGGATAATATGATCCTTTCTGGCTGTGCCAGTTAAAATTCTGGCAGTCATGTTCTGTACTATTTAAAGTTTCTGACTCACCTTCAGGTGCAGTCCTATGTACATCACATTACAGTCATCCAATCAGGAAATTGTAGTCAGTGTAGCCAGTGATCCCTAACCGTAACAGTTGTAGTGGTGAAGCAGCCAAAGCTACTTAAGGCACTCCATGCCACCAATGCTTCCTGAGCCAGGGCTGGCGCTAGAGGGAGGTAAGAGGGGGCAAGCACCTCCCCAAATAAGGAACCCACCACCCCATTTGTCCCACCCCCATTGCTGAACTCCGAACATTACTTGAAGGAAAGGCACTTTTCACATATACAAGCTGTTCTACAGTTCAGATGCAGCTCTTCAGCCAACAATGGCTATGCATTTTGCAGCTACTGACATACTCTTCAAGTTGCCAAGAGGACCAATGGCCATTCACTGAGGGGAAAAGGAGAACATCTGACATGCCAGAGAGAGAATTAACTTAATTTATTATTTATATATGGGGTGCCTAATAGTAAAAAAAGAAAAGAAATTCTAACTACAAATTAATATTTTTCAAAATTAAAATTAATTTCTGCTTCTGTGGTGTAGGTCTAAAGTAACCTTTTCCCCATTTATTTCAGGATTAATATATTTAGGATGGAAGGTGAAATATAACATTATTTTTCTTTCAGAGATCTTAACAAATGGGACAAATGTCTCCCACCTAGAAATATACTTTGCCCTTTCTGTTCCCCCCCCCCCGATTCCCCCTCCCCGGTGCTGCCACTGACCTGAGTCTCAAAAGACACTGCTTTCTGAAGTAGGACTTTATACACCCGAGGTGAGAACAAGAGAAATTTGGAGAGATGAAAGGCATGATGGCTGGAGGACTGTGACATTTAAATGCAGAACCAACAATATACAATCTTTGCACAACGGTTCCTCCCTCTTTGCTACACAATGCCCATGGTGCTTTTTTTTATGCTGATGCTGTACCTGAAAAATTCTCAATAAAACCCAGATTTCTTTCTTTCTTTTTTAAGAAGAAAAACAAAACATGAGAAGAAACCAGCTGTCTGGGGCTTTTAAAAGTTCCACAAACTTAGCAAAAAGTATATGTCTGGAACAGGCAATAAGAGTACAGAGATGGAAGGCAGGGGACTGGAACAGATCCTGGTTAGCAGAAGTTTCTGGAGGGTGAAGGGTGGGAACTGGGAGGCAGAGAAAGTCTCGTGAAGTGGAGAACGGTGCGGTAGTCAGGCCAAGTCCTGGCATAACAAAACAAAACAATGTTTGGGGATTCCCAACAGCCTTATTCATTGCTTATTATTTTTTCATTACATTTATATCCCAACTTTTTCCAACAGAGGCTGTAGCCTTAATTGATTCTATTTCAAATGAGTATTCAGATGGTGTCGTTGGATTTTAGTAGTGGGTCAAAGGAGCTGTGAGGATGACTGGATTGCTGGAGGATAATGGAAAAGGAAAGAAATTACAAGGTAAGTCACTTCTGGAAAAGGAACACATTTTCCAACTGGAGACCACACTTTTGGGAGCAGAGGTGCTTTGTCTGTGAGAAAATTCACCAGGTCTTGAGCCTTAGGAATAGGATGGCCACTTAGGTATGACCCCCCCAAAAAAGGAAATGCATCACCCCAAAAGAAGGCACAAACTTGCATTTATAAAAACCTTGCATGTGCTAATTTATATGTATAGATGCACAACTGGGAAGGATTACTAATTGAATAGAAATACAAGACATGACCAGGTGACCTATGTGCCTGCTCAATCTGCTGTCCAGGTGCTGACTGCAGACGGGCAATTTCAAGGCCCCTGCTGCTCACCCTTCTTATGCTTCTTTATCTTTACATCAAACTTGGACTGGACAGCCCTCCAAACAGAGGATGTCCTCTGATAAAACGGAGGACTGTCCTCTGTAAGATCGGACACATGGCCACCTAACTTAGAAGGCTTTTGCCAAGCCAGGACGGAGCCCTGGGACACGTGAAATAATAATGCAGAAGAGATTATCTATGCACAAGCACAGCGCTTTCTCTCACTGTTTGTTTGTTTATAGTCCCTGAGCCAGGACGAAAATTCTTACCATATGTGATGAATAATGCTGAATATGATTTTTTGGCAAAGTTGACACCCCAAGAGACAGAAAAAAGGTGGCAGACCTGCAGCAATCCTGTGGCTTTTTTGTGCAATCACAATCACAAGCACGACCATGCATGAAGCTGAAGCGACCTGCTTAAGGCAGCACCAGCGGGAGAAGAACACAAAACCAAGAGAGTTTCGTGTGGTCATCCACAGCTCCAGGGCATAAGAACATGAGGAAAATCAAGCTAGATCAGACCAAAGTCCATTTTGTCCAGCATTCTGTTCACACAGTAGCCAACCAGCTAACTGTGGGAAGCCCACAAGTAGGGCATGAGTGCAATAGCACTCCCCAGCCCATGTTCCACAGCAACTGGTATACATGGGCATACCGCCTCTGATACTGGAACTGGAATATAGACATCAGGACCAGTAGCCATTGATAGCTGTCTTTTCCAGGAATTTATCCAACCTCCTTTTAAAGCCATCCAAATTGGTGGCCATCACTAAACCTTGTGGTAGTGAATTCCATAGTTTAACTATGTGCTGTGTGAATAATTACTTTTTATCTCCCACCAACCAGTTTCATAGGGTGAACCCAGGTTCTAGTATTATAAAGGGGGGCGGGGAAATGTCTCCCTATCCACTTTCTCCACATCAAGCAAATGAATATGGAACTAGGCATGCATGTTGGGAATTAAGGAGAACACTGGGGGGGAAAAAACTTCCTATGAATTTTTTTCCCTTTTGGAATGAATGAAATTTAGTTACTCTGAATAGTGACTTCACCAGCTTCCCCCAACCTAATACCCTCCAGATGTGTTGGACAATGACTCCCAGTGTGCCTCCCAGACATCTGGAGGGCACCAGGTTGGGGAAGGCTGATCTATAGCATTAACGAATGATAATCGTGAATGAAACATTCACATCCAAGATGCATTTCTGCAGCTAGAGCACACACACACACTCACTTCTCGTGTGGCCCCTGTGGCAAAAAAATCAGCAGAAGTGCATCCCACAGGGGACTCTGAGGGGGGAGTGGCACCAGGGCTCCTCCTACACAGTTGTCTGAAGGCTGGGTGAAAATACTTTAAGGGCACATTCCTAATCATGTTTACACAGAAAATGTCTTACAACTCCCAGCATTCCCCTGTCAGCTGGGGCAGGCTGGGAATTGTAGGACTTTTTCTGTTTTAACATTCATAGGATTGTACCTTAAAGAAATAAAATCTGAAGTCAGCCATTTGTAGCTGATAGAAGAGGACAATAGTGGTATTCCTTCCAATTGGCATCAGTGCTCAAATTATGGGGGAAAGGAAGGGAGTACTAAAATCTGTGAATCCCATCCCTTGAGTCCCCCCTCAACTCTAGCCAGAACATAACCCCATACTCTTTTGCAACAAGATCCATTGTGAATTTCCTCATGGAATAGCTATTCCACATATACCAAGAAGCTCCTATACACAAGTTGGTCAGGGTCGCTGTGGTTTTGCTCCGTGATCAAATGCCAGAGCCAAACACACAGTTAAGTGCTCTTAGGCCCACTGATTTCATTGGTTTAAGCATGCCTAGCTCTGCTGGACAGGAGCTCATGTGTAAAAACCTTTGATTAATAATCAGGAGGGTGAATATTTCTGGTTCTTGTTTTCATATTTCCCAACCACAACAGGCTTCCTAATGTTTGCTTAGAATCCAGTATCCAGTCTTATTGTGCTTTCATTCATTTCTGTAACCTTGTCTTAACTTATACCCATCTTGACTGTCTAATTGAGTCAGAGCTCAGGCCTAGAACAAGTAAAGTAATAAAGAATTAAAGAATGAGCTGGGATGAATGGGAAGGGCCGGTGGGCCTCAGAGAAGCTAAGCTAAGAAGCTTGAGTCCTGAAACATTAAAAAAAGCAATAACCCAAGAAAGAAATTAGCCAATGGTTTAGTTGTCTTGTCCTTACTGGTGCCTGCTCCAACAATCATGGTCGTAGTAGCCTTCCAACCGCAGTGTATTTACTATGCAAATGGCTTTTGCTGGCTTGGCATTTCTCCTAGAAGGAAATGAGAAAAGCAGAGCCTTAATGACAGGTTTGTCAGCGTACCTTTAACCCAGATCTCCCAACCCACAATGTATGTTTCAAACATGGAGTGAAGACCGTCATGAAAATGCTATGTCTCTCGGGAATTTGCCTCAGTGACCTGTGTACTATCCCTATGATATTTCTATTTACTTGCACTGCGAAAGGCAGCCATGCAAAAGCAAGAACCCACTCTCTCACAAGGGTATTGCCTCATCAGCCCATCGGCTCCCAAGCCTGCCATTCTCTTGGGTTGGCCATGTTTATTTTGACATTCCTGGTTTTCTTCCATTGATTTTCCTCTATTGTTTAGAAAGAAGCATTTGCTGAGCCCGTGGCAGAGAGGGCCTTCTGGGACAGTCAGTATTGCAGCTCCTTGTCTCAGCACTGTGATAGCACTGTGGACCATCTGGTGGGGACATAAGAAGAACCCTGCTGGATCAGGCCAAGGGTCCATCCAGTCCAGCATTCTCTTCCCACAGTGCCAGCTGCCTGTGGGAAACCCACTAGTAAGACATGAGTGCAAGAGTACCTGTGATGTTCTGTTTAAAAGTGTGAATGTGTGGTAAAAGTTATTGTTTAGAGATGCAGGTCTGGGTGAGTATGGAATGAGTGGAAAGTGAGAGTTGATTGGTTAGTTGTTTGGAGTGCCTGGATTGGTGGAGTGCGTGAGAATGGGAGGAGCTGGGGAGCGAATGGAATATATATATGTCAGACAAAGGGAGAGCTGACAGGGGTTGTTTTGGGTCGAACTGAGGAGGGAGGTGGATTGTGAGTTGAGAGAGAGAGAGAGAGAGAGAGAGAGAGAGAGAGAGAGAGAGAGAGAGAGGGAGAGGGAGAGGGAGAGGGAGAGGGAGAGGGAGAGGGAGAGGGAGAGGGAGAGGGAGAGGGAGAGGGAGGGAGGGAGGGAGGGAGAGGGGTGTTTTGATTGATTAATATACTGAGAGAAAAGTTTAGCTTAAGAAACATTTTGAAAGATAGAGCAATATACTTGAAACCAATAAGCTTACTGTGCACGCAATTTACTTAATGTTAATAAATCTTGTTAATTTGAACAAACTGGTGTGGTCATTGAAAGTGTACCTGAGGAAGGTACTGGTGGCAGTGGGAACCCAGATGCTTATCTGAGGCCAGGTTGCTGGGCTGTAGGCTGTGGGGCCTAATAGTAAAGGTGAGACAGGGGCAGCAGCAGCAGCAAGGGGCTAGGATAAGGCATCACAGTACCCTCCTGCTTGTGTTCCACAGCACTGTATACAGAGGCATACAGCTTTTGGTACTGAAGGTAGCATATAGCCCTCAGGACTAGTAGCCAGTGATAGGCTCATCCTCCATTAAGGTATCTACTCCCCTTTTAAAGCCATCCAAGTTAGTGGCCATCACTACATCTTGTGGTAGCGAATTCCGTAGTTTAACTATGTGCTGTGTGAAATACTTCCTTTTATCAATCCTGAATCTCCCACCAATCAGCTTCATGGGATGGCCCCGGGTTCTAGGATTATGAGAGGTTTTTCTCCCTATCCACTTTTGCCACACCATACATAAGTGTGTGCACCTCTATTATGTCTCCCCTTACTCATCTTTTTTTACTAAGCTAAACAGCCCTTTATGCATCTTTTTCAATCAGCAATATTCTTTTTTGGGTGCAGTGACCAGAACTGTATAAATACTTCAAGTGTGGACACACAATTGATTTGTATAAGGGCAGTATCATATCGGCAGTTTTAATTTCAATTCCTTTCCTAATTATGCCCATCATGGAATGTGCTTTTTCACAACAGCCACACACTGGGTTGACATTTTAATTGAGCTGTCCACCAATGACATTCACTGCTAGCTCAGATCCCACCAGCTTATACTTAAAGTTGGGATATGTATGGAATTTCAAGGGGAAAAATGGGGGGGGAGAGTTTAACCCAACCCCCAACCCCCCAGTGTGCCATTGTCCCATTCTGAATCAGGGCTGTGCATGCTCATAGGAGAGTAAGTCCTCCTCTTCATGGCGCCTCTTCTGCAGTGCAGTGGCGGCGGCAGATGGCGCCCCCGCATTGATACTCCTTCTGCCCATCTACAGCGGAAGGAGCACCACAGCGGCTTTTTCTGCCGCCGCCACCATTGCCGCGCCTGCGCCTGTCCAGCAGCAGCTGTAGGGGCAGCTGGGAACATCGGCCCACCCTATTCCAAGGTAAGTGTTTTTTTTTAAAAAAAAAATGTGGGGAGGACTGCAGAGGTGGTGCAGTGAGCTTATGGCTTACTGGTCCATCCCCTTCCCTGCCCAGCCCGCTCCAAGCTAAAAAAGTCAGGGTAAATGCTGACTTTTTTAGAGTGGAGCTTTGGGGCTTTTCCTCACAGTAGCTTCGGAGTGGTGGCAGCATCAAGTAATCCACCTGCTGCCACTCCAAAGCTACTGCAGGGAAAAGCGACCATCTAGAGGTACCCTGAGTAAAGTATCACACATAGTTCCTCTATGCGTGATTAGCTGAATGTTTCATTTGGCCCTTAGTTAGTAACATTGTAGCTTAGTTTAATTATCTTCTGTGATATGAGATCATAAAAGGAACAAAACAGAGCAGGCCTCACATGTAACTGAGCTAAAGTCATTGCCACTAAAACTGGAGTAGGAGATGAAGGAGAGACTGAATGCTACTCAGAAGTAAGTTCCACTCTGTTCAATGGGGCTTATTTGAAGGTCTGTGTGCATTGGATTGCAGAAACGTGTGAGTAAATACCTTTGAACTCAATACAGTTTACTTCTGAGTCAACTTGCATAGGGCTTCACTGTGAAATACTTTGACATTGAATATACTTTTCTGTTTTAATGACCATACATTCCTAGGCACAACCACACATCCCAAAGGGCAATCCAGATGACATAGAAAAACTCTTCGCAATCAAGCACAAGATGTACTGTGCAAGAAGAAAAAAAAAGTTATAACTCAATAATATGAATAAATAGCATCCAAAGGAGCAAAACTCAGAAGAGATGGATCTAACAAAGGGAATATGCAATCATAGAATCACAGAGTTGAAAGGGCTCATTTAGGCCATTGCATCCAACCCCTTGCTCAGTGCAGAAATCCAGTTTAAAGCAATCCTTGATAGATGCATGTCCAGTCTCTGCTTGAATACCTTTAGCAACAGAGAGCCCACCACCTCCTTAGACAGTTGGTGCCATTGTCTGTCTGCTCTGACCATGAGGACATTTTCCTGATGTTCAACCAAGATTTACCTTCCTGTAACTTAAGCCCATTATTTCCTGTCCTTCAGTCTTGGATGGTAAAAAACAAGTTGCAGCCCTTTTCTTTGACAATCCTTTAGGTACTTGAAAAATGACATCATATTCTTCACTCAGTCTTCTCTTTTCAAGGCTAAACATACCCCATTCCTCCAATCTTTCCTCATAGGGCTTCGTTTCCAGACCTTTTAATAATCTCTGTTGACTTCTCTAAACTTATTCCAGTTTATCCAGCCTCTGATTATGAACAGTGGCCAGCCAAGTACTTCTGGAAACCCAAAATCATGATATGAAGGCAAGAGCCCTCCCCTGTTGTGTGTCCTGAGCATCTGGTGTTCAGAGACAAACGGCTTCTGAACATGGAAGTTAGGAGCATAGGAAGCTGCCTTTTACTGAACCCTGTTTGCAGTCAATGAAAGGAAGTTCCACTTTCCACAATTTGGGGGAAAGGCCTGTATGCTGGCCTGTGAAGTTCTACTGAACTTACCTATGTGGCATTGGCTAAAACAACAGTTACATTCCCTTCTTCCCCTGCCTTACATCCAATGCATTCCCTAGAACTGCACTTCCAGAGCGAAGACACTGGCTGAATTCGGACGACATATTAGGCAATGGAGGAGGGGGGGAACAATTGTCAGTTGTGTTGCTTATTGTGTCATGTGGGAAGTAACACACCACGCACACACAACTGACAATACGCTAATCAGGCAATTTAAACAATGGAGGGAAACAATGGGCTTGCACGTTGTTTAGCCCCAAGCCCCATTGTTTAAAGTGTCGTCCGAATTGAGCCCCTCCTCTCTCCGTGGACTATTCTGTTTGGGGATAGAGTTCTGCCGGCCAGAGCAGCTGAAACCCCCTGGCCGCTCTATATGTGGTCTCATTGCCGCCTAAAAGAGGCGGCAGTGAGACCACTCCTAAAGAAATCTTCCCTGGACCCTGAAAATCTTAATAACTACAAGCCAGTAGCAAATGTTCCATTCCTGGGCAAGGTCCTGGAGTGGGTGGTTGCGAGCCAACTCCAGGCACTCTTGGATGAGACTGGTTATCTGGATCCATTTCAGTCGGGTTTCAGGCCTGGTTTTGGTACGGAAACAGCCTTGGTCGCCCTGTATGATGACCTATGTCGGGAGAAAGACGGGGGAGTGTGACTCTGTTGATTCTCCTTGATCTCTCAGCGGCTTTCGATACCATCAACCATGGTATCCTTCTGGGACGACTGGCTGAGTTGGGAGTGGGAGGCACTGCATTGCAGTGGTTCCGCTCCTACTTGGGGGGTCGGCTCCAGAAGGTGGTGCTTGGGGAACATTGCTCGGCCCCGTGGATTCTCCAGTATGGTGTTCCGCAGGGGTCAGTTTTGTCCTCCATGCTGTTCAACATCTACATGAAACCGTTGAGTGCAGTCATCCAGAGTTTTGGAGTGCATTGTCATCAGTATGCTGATGACACGCAGCTCTATTTCTCCTTTTCATCTTCATCAGGTGAGGCTGTGGATGTGCTGAACCAGTGCCTGGCTGCGACAGTGGACTGGATGAGGGCTAATAAACTGAAACTCAATCCTGACAAGACTTAGACGCTGTTAGTGGGTGGTTCCGCTGACCGGATGGAGGGTCTTCAGCCTGTTCTGGATGGGGTTGCACTCCCCTTGAAGGAGTGGGTTTGTAGCTTGGGGGTTCTCCTAGAACCATCTCTGTCACTTGAGGCGCAGGTGGCCTCAGGGGCACGGAGTGCCTTCTACCAACTTCAGTTGGTGGCCCAGCTACGTCCCTATCTGGACAAGTATAACCTGGCTTCAGTTGTCCATGCTCTGGTAACCTCCAAGTTAGATTACTGCAATGCACTCTACGTGGGGCTGCCTTTGAAGGTGGTTCGGAAGCTGCAGCTTGTGCAGAATGCAGCGGCCAGATTGATAACCGGAACGAGTAGGTTCGCACATATAAGACCTACTCTGTCCCGCTTGCATTGGCTGCCTGTATGTTTCTGAGCCCGATTCAAGGTGCTGGTTTTAACCTATAAAGCCTTACACGGCTTGGGACCACAATACCTGATGGAACACCTGTCCCGATATGAACCTACCCGAACACTACGTTCAACATCTAAGGCCCTCCTCCGAGTGTCTCCTCCGAGGGAAGCTCGGGGGTCGGCAACAAGAGAGAGTGCCTTCTCTGTGGTGGCTCCCCAATTGTGGAACGATCTCCCCGATGAGGCCCACCTGGCGCCAACATTGTTATCTTTTCGGTGCCAGGTCAAGACTTTCCTCTTCTCTCAGGCATTTGGCAATATATGAGGAGCCTGGGTTTGTTTTGTTTTGTTTTTGTAGCTTTTTGAAGTGTTGAAGTGGTTTTTAAATGTACAGATTGTGTGTATGTTGTATGTTTTTGCTGTTTTAATTTTTGTATATTGTTTTTAATTGTTTTTAATCCTATGTAAACCGCCCAGAGAGCTTCGGCTATGGGGCGGTATACAAATGTAATAAATAAATAAAATAAATAGATATAGCCAGCAGAACTCAGGGTGCATGCTGGGATACGGCTGGGGGACTGAGGGAGGGGGAGGGAGGAGATGCTGCAACCAAAATGACCGCTGTCCGTTCTTAGCAACCGGTGCGTTTGCCAGTGCTGAGCAGCGCCCGCTGCAGAGTGTCGTTTGGGGAGCACCGCCTGCCTAACGCACGGTCAGTATGCTATTTCCCCCTCCGTTGCCTAATATGTCGTCCGAATTCAGCCAGTGGCTGCATTCGGACAACACATTAAGCAGCTGAGAGGGCGGGGAACAATTGTCAGTTGTGTTGCTTACTGTGTTGTGTGGAGGGTGCTGCTCACAAACTACTGACGGTATGCTATTCTGCCCAAATATGCAACTGAGAGAAACAACTGGCTTGCAAGTCGTTTAGCTCGAAGCCAGTTGTTTAAAGTATTGTGTGGAGGGGTGAGTGTGTTAACGGTGTGTGGTGAGTGGGTTAAAACACAAGCCCATAGAGGCAGGTGGCAAGAGCGACCAAAGCGGCGGCTGCCACTCTGCTACAACTGGTGCAACTTGCAGAGGCTGCTGGGATAGAACTGGGAGGACTGAGGGAGGAGGGAAGGTGGGGAGAGGGGTGGGGGCTGTGTCAAATGTTGGGATGACTATTAGTCCACTCAATGCCAGCCCCAACCACCCACAGTTGTGTAGGAATATGTTGTGTAGGGAGTACCCACAAAATAACCAACTGTGAGTTGGCTACTCAACCCACAATTGACTAATGTGTTGTCCGAATGCAGCCAATGCCTTCACTCAGAATTGGCTACATCTGTCCTCAGTAATGTCACAATGCAAAGTCTAATTGACCTTTTGGCATTGTGATGTTATCATGTTTACAACATGATCTCTGATTGGCTGGGATCACATTGTGAGGGAGATGCCCCAATGGAAGAAAAAAACAACAGTTGCCTAGTGGGGTAGAAAACTGTGAATAAACAGGTGTGAATAAGGCAAGATTTGACAGTCTTTTCACCCACTACAAAGCCCCTTTTTGGACTGAAAATGTTCTTCCACAAATATTTGGCACAGCTCTAGAAGATATATTTTTGAGGTAAAGCAGTGAGAGGCTACGGGGTGGTATACAAATGTAATAAATAAATAAAATATATCTCATAATGGATTTTTTCTTTCACTCACACTTGGCATGTATTGCAGTCACAGTTATCTAATAGTTGCCTGATCATGCACCTGTCACAGTAAATTCATAAATGGATATAGTCAAAATAATCCATGCTTCCATAAAACTGACTCAGACATGCTGGTGATGCAAAACAATGACACCATTGAGATCTGCTTACTCTTAACTGACAGAGAGAGGAGTGAGCTATTTCTGAACAGAAAAGACCCAGCGGCTTTCACTCATGCTTTGGGAGGATGTAAGAACCATTCCAAAAATAATTCAGTGCTGAGTCATGCTCAGCAATACATTGAGTTAGCAAGGAAAGATGGAGGAGGAAGGAAGGAACTGAAGCAAACTCATTAATGAAATGAGCCTTCCCACTCACTGCTGATTTTAAGTCACACAGTTCAGGAACACAAGGAGACTTTTCAGTGAAAGGTTGCATGATAGAATCAATCTATTTGTTCCAACACTTGCTTGCGGAACTCACTGCTACAAGATGTCACCAAAGGCCAGCAACTGCATTTGAGCCTAGATTCTGTATACATTATTTAAAAGTCAAAAGCTTTAGGGAAAAGAATCTTAAATGCTACGTATGTTCCCCACCCACCACAGCGCCTTCACAAAGGGGCTCTGCATGCCCCCCCAAGCAACTCAGCCTTCCCCACTCGCCTCCGTGCCGCTGGCACCAATCTCCTTGGCCTCGAGTACTGCTCCGGCCCTCACTGCCAGCGCCGCCCCGGTCCGCGCCGCCAACGCCGCTGGCAGTGGCCTCCCCAGCCTGGAAACACGGCGTTACTACAAAGTAGGGGCAGGTAGTCCTCGATGCACCCTCCCTATGCCACAAGCCGCTTTGGAGTGCTGCACCCCGCCCAGTGTGGATCAAACCTCGGAGGCTCTGCTTGTGCTCTTGCCGCCTCTGCCCTTTCATCCCAGCCGGTCCCGGGGAGGGAGGAGGGAGGGTTGTAAACAAAAGCTAGCAATTGGGAAATCTCTCTCCCAATCGCTGGCTTTTGTTCACAACCCTCCCTCCTCCCTCCCTGGGACTGGCTGGGATGAAAGGGCGGCGGCGAGAGTGCAAGCAGAGCCTCCGAGGCTTGATCCTCATTGGGCGGGGTGCAGCACTCCGAAGCGTCTTGTGGTGCAGGGAGGGAGCGTCGAGGACTACCTGCCCCTACTTTGTAGTTACTCCATGTTTCCAGGCTGGGGAGGCCGTGCAAGTGGCGCTGGCGGCGAGGACCAGAGCAGCGATGGAGGTGAGTGGGGAAGGCTGTTCCTTGCTGCTGCAGCGGCAGCTCCTCACTGGCAATGGCCTTCCTGGCCTGGAAACATGGCATTACTACAAAGTAGGCCATGATCCTGCGAGATCTGTCATGGGATCGTGGCCTACTTTGTAGTAATGCCACGTTTCCAGGCTGGGGAGGCTGCTGCCAGTGGCGCTGGCGGCGAGGACCAGGGTGGCAAAAGGGGTGCGTATTAGAATCGACACAACGCTTTTTTCCTGACGGTGGCCCTAAAATTAAGGTGTGTCTTAGAATCGATGGCGTCTTAGATTTGGTGGAATATGGTTAACAACTCTTGTAGCTTATTTGCCTGATTGTTTGATGGGAGCACTGTAAGTTGTTTGCATAACCACCTACCCAGAGTAGCTTGACATCTGTCATGGGTTAGTGGGATGAGTGAACCCAGCCCAAGTCTGGATTCACCTCTATGCTCTATGGAAGTGAATGTGAATTTTGCTAATGGGGAATAGAAAGTGAAAGAGAAGACACCGTTTGGAATGTGCATTCTGTCCAATGTAGGTTCTCCATGCATATTATAAATCAATTTAAGCACATGCTGTTTAAATCCCAAATGACTCAGCAAGAAACAGAAAAAGAAAAGCAAACAGAATTTCCTTAGTATTCATATTAAACCTTTTGCAAGGTCATAGGGGGGAGCATAAAGACTGTACAGATGTACAGATAATTGTTTTTGTTTTTTAAGAATGGAGGGGATCCCATAACTCTTGTTGCAGGAGATGCAGACATCTTCCTTCAAGATTGCAACCCTCTCTTCTGCTACTACTACTACTACGATATCTGCTACACACAGGACTGGCCCTTTTATGAGGCAGGGTGAATCCCCCACCTTAGGCGACAGAGCAGGAGGAATGCAAATTGTGTGCTCCCCTCCTACTATGAGGACCTGCTGTTGCTCCCTCCTGCCCCTCTCTCTACAGAAGCCAACTGGATAGGCAGTTGAAGCTTATTTCAAAACTGGTAACAAGAAATAATCCTTCACAGCACCTGAGGGCAGCAGGTTACCTCAGGGGATACAGAGCAAATTATTTGGCACATGCAGTTCTGTCCTCCAATCCTTGCCACCACTTCCTGCCTCTCAGCATCTGCCACCTAAAGCAGCTGCCTCACTCTGCCTAATGTTAGGGCCGGCCCTGCACGAAAGAAAAAAAAAGTGCTTCCCGATGAAAGGGTCCTAGAGCTAACAATCAAAAGGCACTACGCAGCTATTCCATCTTTCCCTCCATAATGGATTTTCTGTGGAAAGAAAGACAGAAGAAGTGGTGGGAAAAGGAACAGATGATGAGATCTGAACTGGATCCCCTGTAAAATTCTGTGAATGAGGCAGGGTGATTGCACAATTAAAAAACTTGTTTCAAAGCACCCCAAAGTGACCATTCTAAGGTGGGGTCTGCCATCCACAATTTTTGTAAGCGACTGTATTTTTAAAAAGTTTTTAATGTGCTACTTGAATAATCAGGGGGCATCTTTTTTAATCGATTCATTGAAGTGGTTAATTGACTACACATTGCAGCCCTGTTATTAACATGGGTTGTGTTAAGAGGTCATGGAGAGTGTGGAAAATATATGACTATGTGTCAGGGGAGATTTGTCAGGAGAATGAATATGGAAACAATTGTTTGCTCTCCAGGAAACTGTTTTTTCCTGCCATCTAAGGGAATCCTCAGTAGGCGTTTGATTAGGTCATGTCTCATGACCTATACACTCCCCATAAAAAAGCAGAAGCTGAAGGGGAGCCCTTTGGGGATGTTGTGCAGTAAAGAGGAAGCCTGACTGGTTTCTACAAGGGAAAAGGGCAGGTCAATATAGTTTCACATCCAGCCCAGTGAACAGCCTGAAGTTTGCCATGGTGAGAAACAGAGAAGGAACGTTGTCCTCACTTTTTCCTGAAAAAGGTGTCTCATTTTTAACAAGTGTAGGCCACTCTAGCATTGTATCTCTTTGCTGTGGGAACTGTAGCTGTTGCTTTCTGTCTGTCATGTAGATATTAGGAAATGGTATCTTCAGTGTCAAGTGTAAAGATAAAATACGTTTAGACTTCTCACCACAAAACCTAACTGTCCCCTATCTAATGTTCTTCCAGTTTTTAGTATTCATACTTTGATGCTGCTCCAGAAAAAGTACTGCTATATATTTGTGCTTCACACCCAGGATGTGTTCTTTCAGTGTTGGTCATCTTTAGGCCTCAGTCTTGAAGGTCTTTTTCTTTTATAGCACCTCAACCTATATGCATATCAATTCTGCCCACTACTTTATGCATCTGTTGAAGTAGGCTGTTGCCTAGGGGGGAAAAGCTCATACCATAATGACCAATTTAGCCTTTAAAGTGCCACAGGAAGATCTGGGAGGATATTTTTGTTTCTTCCCTTCAGTACCATTGCTGTTTTGCAGAGGTCATATTTAGGGTTAGCATCCTAGCTTGGTTCAATCATCAGCATTGGCTTGGAATGCAAAGAGCAATGAGCATCAAATTGGTCAATGTGGTGATCACACATTTATGACATAAACGGACCCACTCGTAGGATGGCCATGTGTCCTACTTTACAGCATACAGGCCTCTACTTTAAAGGTTATTAGAGGGCAGTCCTCTATTTGAAGGCATCACCCATTTGAAGGACCAAGTTCAAGTCCAGTTTAAAACTAAAGAACCCTAAGAAGGGAGAGCAGACCAGGGACCTTGAAGTTGCCCATCACCACTTAGCACCTGGACAGCAGACTGAACAGATCACCAAGTCACAGTTTTCTATGGTGAGATGTACAGTATTTCCATTTAAATTCTAGTAATTATTTCTAAGTTTGCATCTATACATATAGATCAACATGTGCAAAATGTATGCAAATCTGTGTCCTCGTTTTTTGGTAATGAATTTCCTCTTTTTTCAGCCAGATGGCAGAGTTGGTATGATTCATGCTAGGGTCCGAACGGGGTCGGGAAGAATGCTAGATCTTCCCCTGCCATGGAGATGCCTCCTTTCAGTAGTTCTCCTCTCCTTCTCTGTTGAACTGGCAGAAGCAGGATGTGCTGCACAATGTAAGTGGCTCCTTTTTATATACAGGGCAAATCCTTGCCTCAGAACCCTTTTACATGGGATTTATGTCGTACGATCAAGATTGGCTGCTCACTGAAGTTTGCAGGTCCTTTACATGACGTTGTCAACCTCCAGGGCCCATCCTGCAGTTTATGACCTTTATCCCACTTTCAAAAGATTGCAGATAACGTGATAAGGGGCCTTATTCTGATCATTTGGTTGTGTAAAATGCCAGTGTTGCACTATTAGATGCCACTGTGTAATGGAAAAGATAGAACAAGGAAGTTTTCAATTCAGTTCAACTCACATCATGTGTCCACCATGTAAAGGAGCCCTTCATAATCCTGGAAAGAAACCAGGGCTGCCTCTACAAGAGGCATTTAAAGCTCTTTCAAGGTGCATTAAAAATTTTACCTCTACAAGAACGGAGCGCAAATCGGGCGTAGAGGCGCGCTATCCCTCCGATTATGCGCATTATCGAATGCGCGTTAAACAGCAAGTTTTATTTTGCTCTGGCCGTTAAAGCGCATTTTGACTATGTGAACAAGCGCTTATGCGCATTAACCACTTGTAAAGCAGATTTTGGTCATCCGTTAATGCGCTTTGCCGCCTCTCGCCGCCTCTCGTGCAGAGGTATTAGGCGTAAATGCGCTTCAGCGATTATGCGCACAATCGCCTAACCAGGCGCAAAAGCGAATCCTTGCAGAGGGGACCCAAAAGCAGAAAACTCTAGTAAGGATGTGGCATTTCAGCCTTACGTGATGAACCCCTCAGTCTAGCTCAGCCTTCCTCAAGCTGGTGTCCTCCAAATGTGTTGGACTGCATGTCCCATAATTCCCAGCCATCACAGTTAGTCACATCAAGTTAGTGAAGGCTGTTTTAGCACTGCTACTCACTTTCTTCCTCTATGGGTTATTATCATATCTGTAGGAGTTGAGCTGTAAGCAGGAGCTCTAAATGAGGGAACCAGTGAACTAGGACCGGGATGGCATAGCTGGGAGAAATAAGCTCTCTTGGGCAGCAACAGTTTGCTGGCTCAAACAAAGAGGAGCTGTTTTCCTTAGTTTCCAGAGCTGTTTGTTTATTTGCAAACAATGCTATTTCTATCAGCCATCTGCAACCCCCCCACCCACATACACACACCAGTGTCTGGCCTCCTGCTCCCCTCCCAGTGCCATGGCTGGACAAGGCAAACACAGTGGCATCTGTGTGATTTAGTCAACTTCCCCATCCTTACCCCCATTCAGTGCATCTCTGGCTCCAAAGAGAGGACCCTGGATTGAACACATTCAACCCAATGGGAATTCTCTCAAGCAAATAGATGGCAATTGATTTATTTAACCCTGCCTTTGGACTGCAGTCTTCAAGGGAGCTCACAAAAGCATCACAGACTAAAACAAGGCATATGAAAACTCAGCAGAACGTCGCCCTAGATTCACATAACAACCAAGAACCACAGCCCAGTGACAACAAGAGTCTGTGGTTTGTGTGCCCAGTCTGAACATTTATGCTCCGCCGTCCTCTGGGAGGCCCCACTTTGCCTCCCAGAGGACGGCACAACCTGAAGCAGGCTGAAGCAAAACCACCAGGTAAATCACATGAATCTGCATAGCAGACTTGCAAAACATATTTATAGCTATAACCCAGGCTATAGGGTGAGTTACATAAGCATTTACAATCTCAAAAAAGAGATGGTATTAATTGAAATTTTTCTGTTCAGGATTTCTTTGGATTTCTTTGCCTATCAAAATATTAGGTGCCAGAGATGTATACAGCCACACGCTTTCCAAGATACTTTTAACTCCAGATCTAGTTTGAACCTAAGTCTATTAGAACTAAACAAAAACATTATTCTCAAGCCAATTCCTACACTGAGGAGCTCAGCAGGATTTTCTAAGGAAGCCCCATCCTCCGGCTCTTTCTCATCCCGTGTCGAACATCTGGGATGATGTCACTAGCCTGAAAAAGGAGAGATGGGTAAACTGTAGCTCCGGTTTGCCCCTGTCATTTTGCACATCATTGATGTGCTGTTGGGGGTCCTTTGTATAATTGTGATGCTATCCTAACAATTCTGGAAATCCAGGACATTCTTTTTCAGTGTGGCAAATTTTAAACATTGACTTCATATGCTTTTACTATGATGAACTCCATCTGAATGTATATTATTATTATTATTATTATTATTATTACTTTTAGTACTTATTATTAGTACTAGTAGTACTGCTATTGTTATTATTTATTAACAAGTTAGTATTAGTACTTTTTATACTTCATTAACAGAGTACTAAAATGGTGTTTAGCTACTCCAGAAACTTATTTTTTGTGGAAAGGGAGCATGTATCCAAAAGGCTTCCAATATAATTTGTGTGTTCTCTACATCCAGAAAGTTTATGTATTGTAGCAGTAGCATTCCATCTGATCTCTGGCACATGGCCTGTGAGGGAGGCAAAAAAATCCACAGCAGCCTTCACCAACCTAGTGGTCTCCAGATGTTTGGGATGACAACTGCCTGAATTCCTGACCATTGGCCACACTGGATGGGGCTGATAGGAGCTGAAGTCCAAAATAGCTGAAAGTCCCCAGGCTGGGAAAGCCTGACACAGGCTCCTTCTGATGTGTGTCATAGGCTTTTATCATAGACCTTTATTTTCTCCCCGGATTGCTTCTGCGGGTTCCCCCTCTGTTTCCTATGCAAATCTAGTGTTTTGAATAGAGATGTAAAATTCCCAGAAATTTTGAAGCCATAGAAAAAAACGTTTTTTTCCCCATTTTTTTTCGAGGAAAAATGAAAATTTTCAGAAAAATGGAAAAAGATGCAATATTAGCATTTTTTACAGATTGAAAGTCACTTTGTTACTTTAGGAACATAAAACGTAATTATGTATACGTTGGTCTGGCATAAAATTATCATATTTGGTATATTCAAAGTTCAGTGTATTCAAACAATTCTCAGAAGAACTTGTAGTGTGGAAATGCCTCCAAATGCTAGATGTTAGTCTCACCATTTTCCTGAGGGGGGTGGGGAGAAAAATAATTTATTGGCTAGCTTGCAAGTAAACACTAAGCTATGGTTGGGGGGGGGAATAAAGAATAAGATAAGTAGGAATTAAATTATGATTTACATAAGGGTTATGAAAATAAACGAATGCAGCTAAACTATGGTTTAATTTTCTGAAATCAGATAAATTTAAACTCTTACCTTTCAATTAAGTATACTTTCAGCTCCCTTTTGTTGTTTTGTACTTTCTTCCAGTCCTTTTGGCCTAGACTAGTCAAGACAAGAGGACAGAACCACCCACAAGCAAAAAAGAAACAGAAACATAGCTCTACTAGCAATATGGGATAGAGGGAATGAGAAGGGAACTAACAGAGAATTGGTAAACAACCTCCTGGCACCCGCAAGATTAATGATTGCTAAATATTAGGGGTGTGCACGGACCCCCCGGATCGGATCGGGACCCGGATTGGGACCTCCAATTTTGTCACGGACCGGTTCGGACAAAATTGGAGGCCCCCCGGACCGGATCGAGTCCAATCCCGACCCAAAAATCGTAAATTTTTGGATCGGCCGCCATTTTTTTCCCCATAGACTTGCATTGCAATGCAAGTCTATGAGGAAAAAATGGCGGCGGGTGGGTGAGGGGGGGCCTAACTCCCTCCCCCCCCGGGGCCATCCGCTGTGGATGGCCCCGGCAGGTAAGCCCCCTCCCCCGCGCTCCCTACCCCCCCTGGGGCCGTCCGCTCCGGGGGGGTAAGCCCCCTTCCCCGCCACTGCTTACCTTCTCGGCCCGTCCGCTCCCGTCCGGCGCCGGCAGCTACCACCAGCAGGCTCCGCGGCCTGCTCTAGAGTAGCGCGCCGGGTGATGACATCACCCGGCGCGCCACCCTAGAGCAGGCCGCGGAGCCTGCTGGTAGTAGTAGTCGCCGGCGCAGGACGGGAGCGGCCGGGCCGGGAAGGTAAGGGCCCCCCTCCCCCCCTCCGCGCGCCCCCTCCTCCCCTCCACGCACCCCCTGCTTACCTTCTCGGCCCGTCCGCTCCCATCCGGCGCCGGCGGCTACCACCAGCAGGCTCCGCGGCCTGCTCTAGAGTAGCGCGCCGGGTGATGACATCACCCGGCGCGCCACCCTAGAGCAGGCCGCGGAGCCTGCTGGTAGTAGTAGTCGCCGGCGCCGGACGGGAGCGGCCGGGCCGGGAAGGTAAGGGCCCCCCTCCCCCCCTCCGCGCGCCCCCTCCTCCCCTCCACGCACCCCCTGCTTACCTTCTCGGCCCGTCCGCTCCCGTCCGGCGCCGGCGGCTACCACCAGCAGGCTCCGCGGCCTGCTCTAGAGTAGCGCGCCGGGTGATGACATCACCCGGCGCGCCACCCTAGAGCAGGCCGCGGAGCCTGCTGGTAGTAGTAGTCGCCGGCGCCGGACGGGAGCGGCCGGGCCGGGAAGGTAAGGGCCCCCCTCCCCCCTCCGCGCACCCCCTCCTCCCCTCCACGCACCCCCTGCTTACCTTCTCGGCCCGTCCGCTCCCGTCCGGCGTCGGCGGCTACTACCAGCGGGCTCCACGGCCTGCTCTAGAGTAGCGCGCCGGGTGATGACATCACCCGGCGCGCCACCCTGGAGCAGGCCGCGGAGCCCGCTGGTAGTAGCTGCTAGTGCCGGACGGGAGCGGACGGGCCGAGAAGGTAAGCGCCCCCCTCCTCCCCCCCCCGCTGTCCACTTTCATCGGCGGGCGCCCGCTGGCGCCCGCCAATGGAAGCGGTGGTGGGCGCCAGTGGGCGCCCGCCGATCCGCCGATCCGCCGAACCGGTTCGGAGCCTTTTCGGACCGGTTCGGATTGGATCAGCCGATCCAGCTGCGGGATCGGAAATCGGATAATTTATCCGATTTCCCACTGGACCGGACTCGGATCGTGGATCGGGTCCGATCCAGTGCACATCCCTACTAAATATTGGAAAGGACAAGGAAGCTATACAATAGAAGAATGGTATAAAGAAATATGGGATATGGCGTTGAATGATATGCTGACTTGTAAAATGAAAATAAAGAGGGGAATGTCCAGCAAGAGTGATTTTGGAGAAATATGGAGTCCCTTTTTGGAATATGTATTAAGATCGGGGAAGGGACAAAATCCTTCAGAAGAGTCGTTAAAATTCTGGAAAGATGAAGATTGATTAAGAGAAGGTCTCATGGGTAGGGTAGCATGGGGGGGGGTTGTAGAGGATTAGGTATTGTTTGTATTTTATGTAGTTATGTTTTATTATTATGTTGTATATCGTTGAAATTAATAACAATTATCAAAAAAAAGAAAAGAAACAGAAACCTTTTCCCTTCTCTTGTGACAATGGCAGTGCCCCCTAGAGGCAGAAATGTATATTGCTTTTGTATTTGAGAGTCCTAGTCTCTCAGTTTGCAATCTCGGACTTGCTTGTCCTTGGTGCACAGAAATTGTAATAATCTGATACTGTAAATAGTTTTTAGAAATAATTTGGAGAAGTAATATATGAACACCTTGTCTTAAACATTTTATTCATGCTAAAAGAAAACATTCCATAATCCATTTTTTCTTCATTTTTTTCAATTTTTGGGGAAAAAAACAAAAAAAGCCTTAGGAAAAAAATGAGGGGAAAAAACTGTTTTTTTCTGTTTTTTTTCTGGGCCTTCACATCTCTAGTTTTGAATCACATGAGGTTGGTTTTGCTCCAATGCCCCAGCTCAGTCTGTTGAACTTGCCTGTACTTGTCTGAAATGGACTTTGCCCGTTCAGAGTTAAATTGAAACAGAAACTAAAAACGGAGCACTTAGGGAGTGAGAACACCGAGAGGGGGACAACGTCATGCGAGCCCCACACTGAAGAAGTGGATCGAAATCACAGTGAGTGTGCTTAAAACCACGAGTGTGATAACGGCCATAGTAACTGCTACAGAGGCTAAATATTGTCTGCTACTCTGTATAGATTATAGGTATCCCATGTACTTGTCCTTCCTCAGCTTAAGTAATGGCAATAAATACATATGGATGGAATCATCTGGCTCTTTTCAGTGAATCTGTATGATTTTCCATTTGGAATTTCATCAAATGTTCAATTATCCTCCAACTACTGCTGTTGTGAATTGCGACTGACCGTGCTTACATTGAATACATTTGACAGATACCATTTCATAGCCTGTTTACAATTTCCTCCCCACTCACTTCTTATTATACACATGTGGATGTGTGCATGCATGCACGTGCACCCCCCCCCCCCATCTCACACACCTGATGACAGCTACCCTGCTGGAATTTGTTTCCAATTCAGAATCCCTTCTAGATTCCAAATGCACTAGCTCGTCCTGCAAACATAATCATAATTGTTCAGGTTTTGGAGGGGTGTGGAAGGCTTCCCAGAAGGATGTAGCTCCATTCTGAGTGGAATTCAGCAGCATGTGTAAAGTTGCAAAGGACATGGAGGAGCAAATGCCCCGTGCCCCATCAGTCTACTACTAAAACCCAGAATTGCTGTGTTTAATGCTCCCCAAATGGTGACACTTCCTGGTCAGTCTTCTAGAGATCCATTTCCTTTGGAAGAGAAAGAGAAAACCACTGCACTGATTTGGTGGCTTGTATGATCTATTTCTTAGAAACACCCCCCCCCCCCCAAATATTCAAGAAATCAGGCCCAGGCAGACAGTGCTAGTCTCCAAGCAGCATCACTTCCAAACAGCAATAATCCAAAGGCTCAAGACTTCCAGAGCTTCCACACACACAGGCATTGTGCAGGTATTCCATCTTTTCCTCCTTAATGGATTTTGTTCTGATAGGAAAAAAAGATAGAATAGGAAAACGCAAGAGGGATACAAGTCAAAGGTAACAACACCTGTAAAATTCCAAGTTTGAGGCAGTTGGTTGTGGGGAAAAGGCCATGTCTACACTGGCTTTTACCCCCTGGGGTCATCCCTGGGTCATCCCTGTGTGTCCAAATGATGCACAGGGGATCCCAGGAGCAGGCAGGAATGACCCCTCCATTTTCACGGGATAACCGAGACCTCAGTTATCCCAATTTTACCTGCGGTACCGGGATGATCCCAAGGACTGGGGTCGGTCTGGGCACCCATCTTGGCTTCTTCCCTCCTCCCTGCGTGTAGCGGGGTCAGCAAGAGGGAAGAAGCCGGTCTGTGGAAGTCCAGAGGCATTGGAGGTGGGGGGGTTGGGGCTTCCCCCCCCCCACTTACTTTGTGGTGGATCGCAATTGCGCTCCCGGCTCCTGCTTTTAAGAAAAATGGTGTGTGCAATGTGCACAACGTCCCTCTTCCCTTCCGGGATGTTGCGCTTCCGTTTGGACACCCAGGAAGGATCGCGGAAGCAGGTAAGTCTGTGATCCTCCTCCCTCCCTCAAGGGCCATCTGGAAGTACCCTCCTTTGGCCAAACAGCTTCAGAATCGAAGGACTGCTGCCTCTTTTTCTGGCCAAATTCAAATTGCAAACACTGTTCCTTCCAGCCCCATCCCAGGCAAGTGGGTGTGACACATTCCAATAATTGTCAGTAATCTCTGCTGCTCAGAGTCCATTCATCAGGACATATTCTTCACTATTAAATACCTGGTTCCTATAAAGAGAGAACCAGACATTGTGTGCAAAGGAGTAGAATGGCTTTAAATAGCTGCAAAGTAACATTTTTAAAAAAGTTCTGTTGAATCAAAGTGCTGAGCACTACTCATAGAAATGTAGCTCTGCAAGGGACATTGAACTAAGCAGGGTGGAAACTTTGCACTGATATAAAATCCTAGGGCTACCAACTTCTTAATGGCCCTTGCTCCTGGGCCTTTAATGGCGTGTTGATGCTTTCTTATTTCTGTGGATCAATTTGCTGTTAAAATCACAGGGTGAGTCAAGTCCAGGTTTCTGTGTTTTCTAATCTGTTGACAGTTCTCCAAGATCTCTCGCCTTCCTTGTTTTCTACCACTCCTGCCAAATCATTGCATATTCTGTGAAAATTTCAATTCTAGTCAGAATAAATTATACAAATGGAATAAATGCACACAGGCTGCAGAAATGACAAATTCGGAAACTGATGATCATCAGCACGAAACCAACATGGTTTTAAATGATTATTTTTAGCACAAAGTGCTCCCAGACTTGGGCCTAGGCAATTGGCTCATTCAACCCAGACATTTATTCATCCTATGGATGCACAGCAGTGAGTAGGTGCTACCAGAAGCAATGTTCCTCTGGCGTTGTGTACTTAGGAAGAGATTTGTTCCAATGACATTATAAGGGGAATTCCACCTCCCACAATCCACCCAACATAATCATGAATAGTGTGAGAATCAGATCCAGCAACTAGTAGCTGGGCATGAAGCCCAGGGGAAAACATTTGAATCTTCTTGCATAAAGAGGCATATCCCATTCCAAAGCACCTGCTTATCTGAAAGAATGTGGGGATAATTGCATTGGCAACAGGGATTCCTTCAGACATGGAGCAAAATGAGACTTGTTTTGTTGCTATACCTGTAATTCCAAGGTAGAAGCAGGTTATATGTTTTGGTTCTCTGCTACCTTTAGTGCTTTTGCCTGGCGTTTGTCTTCTCTCCTTCTGGCTGCAACAGTGCAGTTGATATGATCATGCCTAAGGGCTCTCTCCCTCTGAGCAGAGCTGGGCCAGCTCCTTGGTATACACTTGAGCTGAGGGCAACAAAGCAAGAGGGAAGACAGCTAAAATGCAGGTAGAGGAAAATCCTTGACGAGTCTGCCTCTACAAGAGCGATTTAAAGTTCTTTCAAGGTGCATTAAAAATTTTACCTCCACATGAACGGAGTGTAAATCTGGGGTTGAGGCGCGTTTTCTCTCCAATTATGCGCATCTTTGCATTTGCGTTAAATAGCGAGTTTTAATTTACCGCGGCCATTAAAGCACATTATGACCATGTAAACAAGCGATTCTCCGCATCTCAACAATTTTAAAGCGCGTTTCACACAGCCGGCAATACGGTTCACTGCCTGTCATTTATCGGAATTAGGTGTAAAAGCGATCGTGAGAAGATGCGCATAATCAGGCAACCGGGCGTCAAGCCAAATTCTTGAATGAATGAATGTAATGTGCGTTGCTCATAAGAATTCACTGTATTTCATAGGAGTGCTATTTATAATGTCCTGTGTATGCTAACTGTAAATGATTAGTAAGAGTGATAAGCTAGCTTTTTAAGTATATAAATGTACTTGGAATGGGGGCAAAAAAAAAGCTGGCAGCAAGTGGGTTGGTTAATTCTGGGAAGTAAAAGCTCATTAACTCATGAGGAGATGGACTTTTGCAAGAGTTCTTCCGAAATAAGCTGTAAGCCTGGCTGCATTAGAGAAAGGCTCTCCTGAGGTCATGAGCAGAAGATGTGACAGTATATAGATATGATTCACAAAAAGGAACTAGGTAGCGTGAGATTTTGATATGGTTGATGGGAGAGATCCTGGGAGAACTAAAAGCCTACCAAACAGGGTTACCTAAGCTCTGCCAACCATGCCTTCCAAATTGGTAACTATAGGAACTTAATGATGACTGCTGTGTTGGTTGAGAAGAATAAAACTTTAATTTTACTAAGGAATATGCTATTTCTATGCTTCTAATAATGCTAATTGCATTGCATATAGTAAGTGGGGGTGTGCACCGCCTCTGTTTATAACCCTGAATCCGAGTCAGGACCGAAGCACTTTGGGCTGTGGGACTTACTTGAAGCTTTTGCTCGTACCAGTGAGCTGCCCAACCTCCAGGAGAGCCACCATCTTTAAGGAGGAGGATGGCTCTGACCTGCCGTACTGTTGCAAACTATGCCTGCTGCAATATTCTGAATTGGTGCCTGGGCACAGTAACGAACTGATGAGGGCCAATAAACTGAGACAAAGGCTGCCTCTACAAGAGGCATTTAAAGCTCTTTCAAGGCGCATTAAAAATTTTACCTCTACAAGAATGGAGCGCAAATCGGACGTAGAGGCGCGTTTTCTCTCTGATTATGCGCATTATCGAATGCGCGTTAAATAGCGAGTTTTATTTTGCTCCGGCCGTTAAAGCGCATTTTGACTATGTGAACAAGCGATTCTCCGCATGTCAACAGTTTAATTCGTGTTTCAGTCGTCCAGTAATGCGCTTCGCCGCCTCTCGTACAGAGGTATTAGGCGTAAAGGCGCTTCTGCGAATATGCGCATAATCGCCTAACCAGGCGTAAAGGCGAATTCTTGTAGAAGAGGCATCAATCCAGCCAAGTCAGAGGTATTGTTAGTGAGTAGTTCTCCTTCCAGTTCCTGAACTTGACACTGACCTGCTGATCAGCTGTTTAGAGGGCAAGAAGAGAAGGAAAGTTGCTTCCTGGACCCACCTAATCTTTTGGCCTCCACACAGATGTTTCCCCCTTGCTCTCCTTCTATCTCCGCTCCCAGCCCTGTTGTTTCTCTCCATCTATGCCTTGCTATTTCCCTTCCTCCCTCCCTTCCTCCCTCCCTTCCCCATGCCTTCCTTTTTCCCTATCTAGCCTCTAGCCTCTCTCCCACACACCACTTTATCTTGCTGTTTCTCTCTACTCTCAGCCTCACTCTTTCTCTATCCCTTTGCCTTGCTATTTCCCCATCCCTTCCTTGCTCTAGCCTCACCATTTCACCCTCCCCATCTCTTGTGACAAGCCAGGCCCCCAGAGCAACCATTATGTGACGAGCCACATTTAGGGTGACCATATGGAAAGGAGGACAGGGCTCCTGTATCTTTAACAGTGAATTGCATAGAAAAGGGAATTTCAGCAGGTGTCACTTGTATGCATGCAGCACCTAGTGACAGTTAAAGCTGCAGGAACCCTGTCCTCCTTTTCATATGGTCAACCTAGCCACATCCTCCATGGGAGCCATTGTGTGGTGGTGCCCACAGCAATTTCTCCATTCCCAAATTTGCCCATGGGCTCAGAAAGGTTGAGGACCACCATCTTAAAGCATATTAATAAGAGGGCCATAGCAGGGGAATCCCCACTGTAGTTTATATTGTTTCTGTCATATCACACAGGTAACCCTTCACTTTTCTACATGAGGCTGTTGATTACTGTATCTACTTTGGTTTCATTGCAAAATTGCGATCCGAGCTCTACACAAAGAGCTTTTCCATTACATAACTTCTAGGTGGAGCTGGACTATAGCAGGATAGTGCAAGTACACAAGTAGAAAAATACCTTTTCTTTCACTTTCAGTTAGAGTGACCAGATAAAATCCAGGTCAGGGCTCATGTAACTTTAACAGTTGTAGAGAAAAGGGAATTTCAGCCAGAGTCATTTGTATGCAATTAGTTCCTGGTGAAATCCCCTCTTCATCACAACAGTTAAAGGTGCATGCACTATACTAGAGTGACCATATACAAAAGAAGGCAGGGCCCCTGCAACTTTAACTGTTGTGATGAAGAGGGAATTTCACCAGGAACTAATTGCATACAAATGACACTGGCTGAAATTCCCTTTTCTCTACAACTGTTAAAGTTACATGAGCCCTGACCTGGATTTTATCTGGTCACCCTAACTTTCAGAAAGAATACTCCATTTTCCCTGCTCTTAAAAAAAAAATCCAGGTAAGTGCTCTTAAAAAAGCACAATTGGAAGATCATGATATCATCTAAAGAATCTATTAAAAAAACCTCTGAGTAGGGAGTCATGAACACACAATAAATGCCTCACGTAGAAAAGCTCCATGTTTTAAAAAGGAAGTCACCTGATGATCACGTTCAATGACTCTGATAAGTTTGTTGGCATAGTGATCTGGAAAACATGCAAATATTAGCCCCAATGTGGTCATAAAACCATTCCCCAGTTAGCTTCTCTGTGGCATGTCTTGAACACATGACAGTGTCATGCCATGTTGTTCTTCATGGCTAGACTGACTCTTCTATCACCTCTCCATTCAGCCTATAGATCACAGCTGTATAGTAGACCTTTCCATCAGACGGTTGCCCCATTTCCTATCTATGGACAGAGCTGAATGACCGGCTAATGTTATCACATGGTTGACCTATAAATAGCACCACATCACTATTTTTTCCCACCAACCTTGTGAAATCTACTGCATGTCGTGTCTCAACTATCATGTGGCATCATTTCTCAAAGTTTCCTGTGTAGCTACAACATTACTGTAACTATGCAGAAATCTGCTGTATTAAACACAGAGTTACCCCTGAGATTTGGGTAAATGCAACATTTGATACAAATTCTACTGATGGGCAATGCCTGTATAAGGCTCGACCAAAATGCCACAAAAGACTGTGCAAGCTTTTGAGTCCTTTAGAACTCTTGATCAGGCTAGGTAGTAAAACAACAGCAGTAGGAAATGTGGAAAGAACTAAAAAGTCCCCAAATTAAGCTGGATCTTGTGGCCATGTGGTCTGCAATTTAGACCTGGGGCTCATCTACACCTTCAGTCCTTGTGAGAGGGAGGCGGGTGATCGTGAGGTTTCCCGCTTCTGTGATTGTTGCTCACAGGGCACACATGAGGGAATTTTCCCACAAGTAAAGGATAACCATTGTGGAAGGACATGTGCCCCCGTGATGGCAGTTCTGATGTGTATCAGCAGAAGTGGGTGGGACTAGACAGATGGGTACAGGGTATGGAATTTTTAAAATAACTCCTCCGAGATGAGCACAAGTGCAAACACACAGCAACATGGGGGGGGGGGGGGAATAGGTACTTTGTCGACATTGCACTATTGTGTATCGCTATGTTTGTGTAAAAAAAAAAGAGGCAGTTGGTGATGAAACAGGGTGATGCCCATGTACACTCCCCTGATAGCGGGTTGGCTGTTCGCTGAGCCAGGAACTCACGAAGGGCGGTGGCACAACAGCAAGGGATGGGGAAAAGCCTCTGCAAAACCAATCAGTGATATTCTGGAAAAACTGAGTGGTCATTCCAAGTTCACCCTTCATGTGTCCTGGTAGGGACGACCTCGATATTATTCTGGAATAAACAGCTGGTGTAGATGGCCCCCTAGTCTCAACATCTGGGTCTGACTTACTCTACTGTCTTCTTCTCCTCCTCCTCCTCCTCCTCCTCTTTTTCCTTCTCCTTCTTCTTCGCTTGAAGTATTTCTAAAGCCACACTGCATCACCACTAAGGGCATATCTGTATGTTGGTGGGGATTAAATGCAACATTCCCACACATACAGGAGTTTCAGCTGCACTGGTTCCTTAATCATTCACAACACCAGAGGAGAGAACTTCAGGAGGGGAGGGGCAGTGGCAAAACACATACTTGGTATGCAGAAGGTCCAAGGTTCAATCCCCGCATCCCCAGGCAGGGCTGGAAATGTCTGCCTGGAAACATGGAGAGCTGCTGCCAGTTAATGGGCTGGTTCACATGATGCTAAGCTGCCATGGGTTAATTAACCCACAGGGCTTTGTAGCATGCGCTGGCCACCATTTTGAATATGCAATTTGTGGGGTGCTATGACTTGTTATGTCATGCAAACCCAGGCGGCGTGGGTTAAACAACCCTCGCATAACCATAGAACAATCCTGATTGTGTCTGGCTTCCTAGCAATTGTTTGCTACACACAGCATGAGTTTCTGTCATCACTCATGGACCACACCAAAGTCATAGTAAACACACACCTCAGGTATGCAATTCTCTCATTGACAGTAGGCCTGATATTTTCTTCAAGATGTTTGCAAATTCTGTTTGACAAGAGATTATATTGATTTCATGCCTATGCAGTTGTAGAGAATGGAGCTTGGAATAGTTACTACAACTTCTGCAAGAAAATACAACCAAATATATAGACTGGCACTGTCTTCTGATGACTGAAAGAATACTGCAACAAAATATGTACCACATATTGGGGTGTGGGGAGGAGAGGTGATGGATAATTTAGCTGGGCAGGAACAGGATCATAATACCTTTATTAGGATCAGCTAAAACAATTACAAAACAGTTGTCTAGATCGAGAGATTCCCAGAACCTCAGGGAGAACAGCAAAGGTCTTGAAGTTGCCTATCAACAGTCAGCACTTGGACAGTAGAATGAACACATACACAGGACACTTCGTAACCACTTTCCACACTATGGTGAGAGGTACTACATTTCTTTTTAAAGGCTAGTATTTTTTTACACATTTGCCTCTATACAAATAGATTAACATAGGCAAATTTTAGGCAAATCTGTTTCTACTTCTGCCCACTGATTCATTTTCTCTTTTTAAGCCATGTGTAAGTGACCATCGTACATTTCAGACTTAAGATGATTCAGGGTTCTCTTTGCAAACTAATTGCGTTAGTTGTGCCGGAGCAAAGTATGGTTCTTATTAGGGGTGTGCACGGACCCCCCGGATCGGATCGGGACCCGGATCGGGACCTCCAATTTTGTCACGGATCGGTTCGGACAAAATCGGAGGCCCCCCGGACCGGATCGAGTACGATCCCGATCCAAAAATCGGAAATTTTTGGATCGGCCGCCATTTTTTTCCCCATAGACTTGCATTGCAATGCAAGTCTATGAGGAAAAAATGGCGGCGGGTGGGTGAAGGGGGGCCTAACTCCCTCCCCCCCGGGGCCGTCCGCTGTGGACGGCCCCGGCAGGTAAGCCCCCTCCCCTGCGCTCCCTACCCCCCCTGGGGCCGTCTGCTTCCATCCGCTGGCGCCCGCGGGCGCCAGCGGATAGAAGCGGATGGCTCCGGGGGGGGGTAAGCCCCCTTCCCCGCCACTGCTTACCTTTTAGGGCCGTTCGCTCCCGTTCGGCGCTGGCGGCTACCGCCAGCCGGCTTTGCGGCTTGCTCTCGAGTAGCGCGCCGGGTGATTACCCGGCGCGCCACCCTGGAGCAGGCCGCGGAGCGTGCTGGTAGTAGCCGCCGGCGCCGGATGGGAGCGGACGGGCCAGAAAGGTAAGGGCCCCCCTCCCCCCCTCCGCGCGCCCCCTCCTCCCCTCCACGCACCCCCTGCTTACCTTCCCGGCCCGTCCGCTCCCGTCCGGCGCCGGCGGCTACTACCAGCGGGCTCCGCGGCCTGCTCTCGAGTAGCGCGCCGGGTGATGACATCACCCGGCGCGCCACCCTGGAGTAGGCCGCGGAGCCTGCTGGTAGTAGCCGCCGGCGCCGGACGGGAGCGGACGGGCCGGGAAGGTAAGGGCCCCCCTCCTCCCCTCCGTGCGCCCCCTCCTCCCCTCCGCACGCCCCCTGCTTACCTTCCCGGCCCGTCCGCTCCCGTTCGGCGCCGGCGGCTACTACCAGCGGGCTCCGCAGCCTGCTCTAGAGTAGCGCGCCAGGTGATGACATCACCCGGCGAGCCACCCTGGAGCAGGCCACGGAGCCCGCTGGTAGTAGCTGCCGGCGCCGGACGGGAGCGGACGGGCCGGAAAGGTAAGCGCCCCCCTCCTCCCCCCCGCTGTCCACTTTCATCGGCGGGCGCCCGCTGGTGCCCGCCAATGGAAGCGGCGGTGGGCGCCAGTGGGCGCCCGCCGATCTGCCGATCCGCCGAACCGGTTCGGAGCCTTTTCGAACCGCTTCGGATTGGATTGGCCGATCCAGCTGTCGGATCGGAAATCGGATAATTTATCCGATTTCCCACTGGACCGGACTCGGATCGTGGATCGGGTCCGATCCAGTGCACATCCATAGTTCTTATTCTCAGATAAGGGCATTTAGGACTGCAGCCTTAATCTACCGCTTTGTCCAACTCCGTCCCCCACCCCCTGCCAGCCTTGTGTCAAGGAGTAATAACATCAAGAGATATGTAAATCTGGCAAAGTTTGTTTTTATGTTATCAGTGCTAATGCTATCCACGGAAAGAACAGTATGGTGCAACAGATGAAGGCTTATGCACCATAACAGAGAGAACAGCTCCAATAGTGCCCTAAAACAGTGTTCACAACAATGTAGGAAAGAAGCCAAACTGCAAAGCACATGGGCTTCGATGTCTATATACTAATGCCCAGAGTATGGGAAACAAACAGAATGAACCTGAACTCTTAATACATGAAGGCAAATATGACTTGATAGGTATAACTGAAACTTGGTGGGATGACTTCCATGACTGGAATATAGCAATTGAAGGATATAACTTGTTCAAAAAGAACAGATGAAATAGAAAGGGAGGTGGAGTCACACTATATGTTAAAAATACTTATCCATGCACAGAAATACAAGAGGATGAGCCTGGGAGCCCCATTGTTGTGTCTAACTCCTTTTTCCCTGAACAGGCTGATGAGTTGAGAGAGGTGGGGGCAGAATCAGATTCTGAAGAGGATCTGTTGGTAGCGCCAGGGGATAGACTGATTTCCCAGGTCTTTGTTCCAGCTGCAGAAGATGTAAATTCAGAGATTAGCACTGAGGAGGGAAACGTATCTGCAGCTGAGGAACCCCGACTGGCATCCCAGGAGGAGGAGGAGGAGCCGGTGAATGCTTTAAAACATGCAGTGTGCCGAAGAAGGGTGAAGCGGGACGAGGCCAGAGTGGAGAGACGCAGGTCGGAGCGGCTTCGTAAGAAAAGATACACAACTTAGTGTCTGAGACTTAAAGGACTCTCTTTTTGGTTCCTAACTGAAAGCAATTGTATCTTCTGTTCGTTTTGCCTAATCCTCCCTTGAGGCGAGTTATGTTAATCAGTTTGTTTTGTGTTTGAGAGTTTATTGCCTGAAGTAAAGGTGTTTGTGTTCAGTTCAGAATTGGCTAATTATTTGGTCGCTGTAAATTGCCCGGTAAAAGAAAACACAACACCCATCGAGAGCATCTGGATTAAAATAAATGGGGAAAGGAATAAAAGGAGCATAATATTTATTTATTTATTTATTTATTACATTTGTATACCGCCCCATAGCCGAAGCTCTCTGGGCAGTTTACATAGGATTAAAAACAATTAAAAA
Source organism: Anniella stebbinsi (assembly GCA_029215795.1). NCBI lineage: Eukaryota > Metazoa > Chordata > Lepidosauria > Squamata > Anniellidae > Anniella > Anniella stebbinsi. Next base: position 65,026,503 of record JARDYH010000004.1, on the reverse strand, counting down.
CAATATACAAAAATTAAAACAGCAAAAACATACAACATACACACAATCTGTACATTTAAAAACCACTACAACACTTCAAAAAAGCTACAAAAACAAAACAAAACAAACCCAGGCTCCTCATATATTGCCAAATGCCTGAGAGAAGAGGAAAGTCTTGACCTGGCGCCGAAAAGATAACAATGTTGGCGCCAGGCGGGCCTCGTCGGGGAGATCGTTCCACAATTGGGGGGCCACCACAGAGAAGGCCCTCTCTCTTGTTGCTGACCTCTGAGCTTCCCTTGGAGGAGGCGCTTGGAGGAGGGCCTTAGATGTTGAACATAGTGTTCGGGTAGGTTCATGTCGGGACAGGCGTTCCATCAGGTATTGTGGTCCCAAGCCGTGTAAGGCTTTATAGGTTAAAACCAGCTCCTTGAATCGGGCTCGGAAACATACAGGCAGCCAATGCAAGCGGGCCAGAGTAGGTCTTATATGTTCGAACCTACTCGTTCCAGTTATCAATCTGGCCGCTGCATTCTGCACAAGCTGCAGCTTCCGAACCACCTTAAAGGCAGCCCCACGTAGAGTGCATTGCAGTAATCTAACTTGGAGGTTACCAGAGCATAGACAACTGAAGCCAGGTTATACTTGTCCAGATAGGGACGTAGCTGGGCCACCAACTGAAGTTGGTAGAAGGCACTCCGTGCCCCTGAGGCCACCTGCGCCTCAAGTGACAGAGATGGTTCTAGAAGAACACCCAAGCTACGAACCCGCTCCTTCAAGGGGAGTGCAACCCCATCCAGAACAGGTTGAACACCCTCCATCCGGTCAGCAGAACCACCCACTAACAGCGTCTAAGTCTTGTCTGGCTTGAGTTTCAGTTTATTAGCTCTCATCCAGTTCATTGTCGCAGCCAGGCACTGGTTCAGCACATCCACAGCCTCACCTGATGAAGATGAAAAGGAGAAATAGAGCTGCATGTCATCAGCGTACTGATGACAATGCACTCCAAAACAACGGATGACTGCACTCAACGGTTTCATGTAGATGTTGAACAGCATGGGGGACAAAACTGACCCCTGCGGAACCCCATACTGGAGAATCCACGGGGCCGAGCAATGTTCCCCAAGCACTACCTTCTGGAGCCAACCCCCCAAGTAGGAGCGGAACCACTACAATGCAGTGCCTCCCACTCCCAACTCAGCCAGTCGTCCCAGAAGGATACCATGGTTGATGGTATCGAAAGCCGCCGAGAGATCAAGGAGAATCAACAGAGTCACACTCCCCCTGTCTTTCTCCCGACATAGGTCACCATACAGGGCGACCAAGGCTGTTTACGTACCAAAACCAGGCCTGAAACCCGACTGAAATGGATCCAGATAACCAGTCTCATCCAAGAGTACCTGGAGCTGGCTTGCAACCACCCGCTCCAGGACCTTGCCCAGGAATGGAACATTTGCTACTGGCCTGTAGTTATTAAGATTTTCAGGGTCCAGGGAAGATTTCTTTAGGAGTGGTCTCTTTCACGAGGCCTGGGACCACTTCCTCTTGCAAAGAGGCATTAATCACTTCCCTGGCCCAGCCAGTTGTTCCATCCCTGCTAGCTTTTATTAGCCAAGAGGGGCAAGGATCCAATATGGAAGTGGTTGCACGAACCTGTCCAAGCACCTTGTCAACGTCCTCGAGCTGCACTAACTGAATCTCAGCCAAGAAAGCAGGACAAGCCTGTGCTCTGGATACCTCACTAGATTCACCTGCTATAACACTGGATAGTCGGAATCTACTACTGACCACCCATTCAAGGAAAAGATGAGTACGGAACTTTTGAAAAGCAAATTGCCAGTGTTTCAAGGAAATCCGATGTAGTAGTAATGGGGATGTCAATTACCCCGATATCTGTTGGGAGACAAATTCTGCCAAAAGTGGCCCCTCCAAGAAATTCCTGACATGTGTGGCTGGTGACTTTCTCCTACAGAAAGTAGAGGAAGGAACTAGAGGAACAGCTATCCTTGATATGATACTGACCAATAAGGATGACTTAGTGGATAAAGTGGCAGTTACAGGAACTCTGGGGGAAAGTGACCATGTCATACTTGAGTTCTTGATTTTAAAGGAAGCAAAAGCTAAATGTAGCCAAGCGCATACTCTGGATTTCATGGAAGCCAATTTTAATAAACTCAGAACTATGATAAGGTCCCATGGCAAGTGACCCTAATGAGAAAAGGAGTCCAAGATGGGTGGGAGTTTTTAAAAAGGAAATTTTAAAGGCCTAATTACAAACAATTCCAGCAAGGAAAAAGATAGAAGACAACAGAAGAAACCAATGTGGCTCCACAAAAAGCTAAGAGATGACCTGAAAATAAAAAGGGTACATATAGGAAGTGGAAGGAAGGCCAGGCTACAAAAGAAGAATAGAAACAAGTAGCACAGAAGTGCCAGAATGGTATCAGGAAGGCTAAAGATGAGAAGGAGCTGATGCTAGCAAGGGATGCTGAAAGCAATAAAAAGGCTTTCTTCAGATACATGAATAGTAAAAGACAGAGGAAAGAAATGGTGGTTCAACTGCTTCATGAGGATGGCAAATTGGTAACAGATGACAAAGAAAAGTTCGAAGTGCTCAATTCCTACTTTAGCTCAGTCTTCTCTCAAAAGTGGGTCTATGACCCCCCTGGAAAAAGTTTACAAGCTGACGGGGCAGGATTGCAGTTTGAGATTGAGAAACAAATGGTCAAGGAAGACCTAATTTCTTTGAATGAGTTCAAATCTCCAGGGCCCATCAAACTGCATCCTGAAGTAATAAAGGAGCTGGCAGAACTCTCAGAACCATTGTCGATTATCTTTGCGAAATCTTGGAAGGCGGGTGAAGTGCTGGACGACTGGAGGAGGGCTAATGTTGTCCCTATCTTCAAAAAGGGCAAAAAGGAGGAACCTGGGAACTGCAGACCAGTCAGTCTGATATCCATCCCTGTGAAAATTTTGGAGCAGATTATAAAGAAGTCAATCTGTAAACACCTTGAAAACAATGCAGTGATTACCAGAAGCCAGCATGGATTTGTCAAACAAATCCTGTCAGACTAATCTGATCTCATTTTTGATTGGGTAACCTCCCTTGTGGACTGTGGGAATGCTGTGGATATAGTATATCTTGACTTCAGCAAAGCTTTTGACAAAGTGCCCCATGACATTCTGATTAACAAACTAATGAAAAGTGAGCTAGATGGAACAATTATTAGGTGGTTCCACAGTTGGCTACAGAATTGGACTCAAAGAGTGCTTATCAGTGGTACCTTTTCACACTGGGGGGAGGTAACGAGTGGGGTACCGCAGGACTCAGTCCTGGGCCCAGTGCTCTTCAACATTTTTATTAATGATTTGGATGAGGAGGTGCAGGGAATGCTTATCAAATTTGCAGATGACACATAATTGGGTGGGATCGCTAATACCCTGGAAGACAGAAACAAACTCCAAAGTGATCTTGATAGACTGGAACACTTGGCTGAAAACAATAGAATGAAATTTAATAGGGATAAATGCCAAGTTCTACACCTAGGAAAAAGAAACCAAACGCACAGTTACAAGATGGGGGATACTTGGCTAAGCAATACGACAAGCGAGTAGGATCTTGGAATTGTTGTAGATCACAAGCTGAATATGAGCCAACAGCATAATGTGGCTGCAAAAAAAAAAACAAATGCTATTTTGGGCTGCATTAATAAAAGTATAGCTTCCAAATCGTGCGAGGTACTGGTTCCCCTCTATTCGTCACTGGTTAGGTCTTGTCTTGAGTATTGCATCAAGTTCTGGGAACCACACTTCAAGAAGGATGAAGTGTGGTGGATCTGGAGCATGTTCAGAGGAGGGCAACAAGGATGATAAGGGGTTTGGAAACAAAGCCCTATGAGGAGAGACTGAAAGAACTGGGCATGTTTAGCCTGGAGAAGAGAAGATTGAGGGGAGACATGATAGCACTTTTCAAATACTTGAAAGGTTGTCACACAGAGAAGGGCCAAGATCTCTTCTCGATCAACCCAGAATGCAGGACTCGGAATAATGGGCTCAAGTTACAGGAAGCCAGATTCCGGCTGGACATCAGGAGGAACTTCCTGACTGTTAGAGCAATACGACAATGGAACCAATTACCTAGGGAGGTGGTGGGCTCTCTCACATTAGAGGCATTCAAGAGGCAGCTGGACAACCATCTGTCAGGGATGCTTTAAGGTAGATTCCTGCATTGAGCAGGGGGTTGGACTCAGTGGCCTTATAGGCCCCTTCCTACTCTACTATTCTATTATTCTATGTCATAGCAAAATCATAGGCAGAGGAAAAGCCACAAACCTGCATTTGAGCTGGGATTCAGATCAAATGTTTATTATGCAGTGGAATTAATTTTTCCATTTTCTTTGGCTCTTTCTTTCAGGAGTGACATTCTGCTTTTGGCTGCTGCCTGTGGCCCTACAGATGTTGTTGGACTCCAAATCCCATCAAGCCTGACCCAGCATGACCAATGGTCAGGGAAGTCAACAACATCTGGAAGGCCACAGGTAACCCATCCCAATGTAGCGCAAGAATTCCTACATCAGAATGAAATGTAAGATTCAGCACAGCAATGATATGCTCCTTCCAGATTTTTAACATCCCACTATGCTTATGTTGCTAGTTCTTGATTTAATAGTTTAATGGCATAAATGTCTTTTTATATATCTTATTTATTTTTTATTTATTTGTATTTGTGGCATTATATACTGTTGAGTATATTTATATGCTGTTGAATATTTGTGGCATTATATACCACTAAATATATGCTAGGTATATCTTAACGGTCATTCATATATATCTTTTGCAAACATTTCCTCTAGTTGCAGCAGGGCTGTTGTCTTTTTTTAAAAAAATTGTCTTGCCCTGTCTTCGTATAATTTCAGTACCATTTTATCCACTTTATTTTCATAGAATGCTGAGTGTTTTCAGGTTTTTCCTTATCTGTTGATGCATATCGGAACTTCCTCCAATGTTTTTGCATCATTTCCTTGAATCTTTCCCAACCATTTTGTAATGAGATTTGTCACATCCCCTGTAATGTTCACTTTGAAACAGTAACCATCTCCCTCTATGACTTCTTGACAGAACTATCTTTTAACTCACTTGTTTTTAAACTATAACCTGAACAGTGATGCTGTTGAGGTTCAGTAATATCTGTGGCAGATTTCCCTAGATTGCAGTATACAACTATATTTGGAGGCAAACTCCCTTGGTAGGTTGTCACATTTCAACAAAAAAGAGGAAATGCATCACCAAAAGAGGTGACAAAAGAGGACACAAGTTGTGTAAAAAAATTGCATGTGTTAATTTATATGTATAGCTACACATTTGGAAAGGATTACTGTCATTTCATAGAAATACAGTATAGAATCATAGAATAGTAGAGTTGGAAGGGGCCTATAAGGCCATCGAGTCAAGCTCCTTGCTCAGTGCAGGAATCCACCTTAAAGCATACCTGACAGATGGTTGTCCAGCTGCTTCTTGAATGCCTCTAGTGTGGGAGAGCCCACGACCTCTCTAGGTAATTGGTTCCATTATTGTACTGCTCTAACACTCAGGAAGTTTTTCCTGATGTCTAGCCGGAATCTGGCTTCCTGTAACTTGAGCCCATTATTCCGTGTCCTGCACTCTGGGATGATCGAGAAGAGATCTTACCATAGTAGGGAAGAGAATGACCATGTGACCTATGTGCCTGCTCAACCTACCATCCAACTGCTAACTGTGGATGGCCAACTTCAAACTCCCTGATGCTCCCCCTTTTTAAGGTTCTTTACCTTTAAATCAGACTTGGACTGGACAACCCTTCAAATAGAGAACGTCTTCACATAGGGGATGGTCCTCTGATAACCCTTCAGAGGACTCTTCTCTGTAAAACAGGATGCATGGCCATCTCACTCTTGGACCTAAAAATGTTCTTCTGCTTGCAATTTAAATCGAGGTTATTGCGAGCTTATTTGCTTATTTTGTGCCTGCCCAGTCTGCATTACTCAGAATACTGCTGTTTCTGTTGGAACATGGTTGTTCATTGATGATACTCAGCTTCTTGTCTGAACCCAGGATATTTTCCGCAGGTGGCTGGTTAACCACCCTGAACAACACAACAACAAACCATGGTTTCTCAAGGTGGCTTGTTGAAGAAAAAATAAGCCACACTGCATAGTTAACAAGTCACCCCATGCAAAAGGTCCTGGGTTCAGACAATATGCTAACTCACAGTTCAACAGTAACCCTCACTCAACCACTGAGTGTAGGTTAGTTTGTTGTGTGAATCCAGTCACTGAGTTTAACTTTTAAAAATGGGTATGCCATTTACAGAACAAATTCTATTGTCCTTCTGCCAGCAGTCACAGACATTTTATTCAAATAACCTTTGGTACGTAAGCAGGTCTGTTGGGTTGGGTGCTGTTTTTATTCTTTTGTTGTTGTGTTTTCAATGTATTTTTCTTATTGTTATTTTTAAAAACTTTTTAATTATAAAATTTAAACAAAAGAAAAGGGGAAAAAAGAATGAAATTTGTAGCTACATAGATTTGAATATACCAATAGGAAATGTATATTATATTATATTATTGCTTTAACTACATTTTTATTTTACATTTTGGTTCTTATTGTTAGCTGCCTTGAGCACCATTTCCTTGGAGGAAAGGCACTGTATCAATCAATCAATCAATCAATCAATCAATCAATGTATCAATCAATCAAACAATTCCATGATGCCTCATGCTATGCCTAAAGATGGGACATACATCATGTAAATACAACCTTCACAAAGAAAACTCATATGTGTCCAGCCATTGACAAAACAAAAACTTCTGACTATTTCAGGAGACAGGAGAAAAGAAATTCACTAGAATTCACAGGCAGAAAACAATGTGGCTGAATTCGGACGACACATTAAGCAACTGGGGGTGGGGAAACAATCGTCAGTTGTATTGACTATGCTGCCATAGTCAACTCAGTGCTGATCCTAATCCACACCATGGTTGATTATTTATTACCATGTTCTGTGGGGAGTACCCCCTAGATGAATAACTGTAAAGTTGATTATTACCCCACCATTGACTATCGTGTCATCCGAATTCAGCCTGTGAGTCAATTCAGAATTCTCCAGAAAAACAAAACAAAGCAGTCTTTTTTATGAGCAATCTCAATCAATTCTCACATTTGACTACACACTTCCGATTCAAGTCAAGGCAGGTTTGAACATTACAAATTCTGGGGAATGCTGAAATTCCTTGAAAAACTGTTTGGTGTTCTTCAATGAAAAGATCAGTAATTATGGGGCAAACTTGTTCTTTCCTTACAAAGTGAAGGTTCAAGAGGGTGTTGTATTTGTTTAGATTTTTATTTTATTTTATTTTAAACATAACAGAAAAAACAGTCCCCTAACAACTGTGGCTTAGCATAGAATGCTTACAGTTCTGTCTTTCCTTGAATCGAAAGCAAATCATGAGTTATTTTTTCTGATATTGCCACAGATCATATATTCCGGTACCATGAAGATAAATTCAGATTATCCAGTTTTTTCCACTGCTGTGTGATTGTCCGGTGAACAGCAATTAAGAAAAACAAATCTTTACATTTAGTATGTGTATGTGTTTAGATCACATAAAAAACACAAGAGCCATGCTGGATCAGACTAGTCCTTATCTTCATGGCACTGCCATCGCTGCGCCCTGCATTGGCGCTTCTTCCGCCCATCTACAGTGGAAGGAGTGCCACAGTGGGGTTTCCTGCCGCCGCCACCACCGTGCCCACGCCTGCCCAGCAAAACTTCAGCGGCAGCTATAGGGGCGGTTAGGAGCATTGACCCCCCCCCTCTTCAATCGTAAGTTTTTTTTTTTTTTTACTTTTTAAAATGAAGGGAGAGGACTGCGGAGGCGCGAAATTGGTGCAGCGAGCTTATGGTTCACTGGTGCACCCACTTTCCTGCCCAGCCCATGGCGGCCAATCAGTGGTTGCCATAGACTGTGGCAGGCCTCCCAGAAGCTCCGGAGCAAGAGCAACCGACAGCAAATGCCATCGTCGCCTCGCTCCAAGTTAAAAAAGTTGGGGTAAATGCCCGACTTTTTTAGAGCAGAGCTTGGGGGCTTTTCCCCGCAGTAGCTTCGGAGTGGCGGCAGTGTCATGTAATCCACCTGCTGCCACTCCGAAGCTATTGCAGGGAAAAGCACCCGTTTAGAGGTACCCCAAGGGTCCATCTAATCCAGCATTCTGTTCACACAGTGGCCAACCAGCTGCCCACAGCAAACCCACAAGCAGGACATAAGTGTAGGTTGCCCAACCGCCCGGATTTGTCCGGGCATGACCGGAAAATCGCAGGCAAATCCTGATCCGGGGGGAAATCCTGTTTTCGGGGGGCAAATCCGGAAATTTAGCCCCCCAAAAAGCCCATTTGGGGCACTTCCTGAAATGGGCCTTCCGAGGCATGCTCTCTGCAGAACTGGGGTCCTTGTGCCTTGTCGCCATGGTGACAAAGCACTAGGGTGAAGGATCTGCTGAGGGCTGGCCTCAGAAGGCCTGTTTCAGGCACTTTCGGAAATGGCCGAAATGGGCATTCCAAGGGCCACCCATGGCAAATCCAGGGTCCTAGTGCATCATCGCCATGGCAATGAGGCATTACAAATCCAGATTTGCCATGGACAGGCCTTGGAAGGCCTGCTTCAGCAGTGATCAGCCTGGCCTGGGCTTGGAGCTGCGGCATGGCCTGGGCTTAGAGCCGTGGCCCAGCCTAGCACAGTGGCCAGCTAGGCGCGGCAGATGGGTAGCTGGACAGCAGCATGCAGGGCAAGAAGCTGGGGCTGGCTGGTGGGTGGTGGCATGATGAAAGCATGCAAGGTAAGAAGCCCAGGCAAGCAGCTATAGGACACCAGCAGCGTGGGGAGAGGTGGTGGTAATTTTAATATGCATGATTAGTTTGTAGTGTAAATGCTACTGACAAACATAAGAGGATCTAAAAATTAAAGCTGCAATCCTGTACCCCCTTATCTGGAAGAAAGCCTCATTGTACTCAATGGGACTTCCTTCTGTGTAAACATGTGTAGGATTGTGCTTTAACTATATATATGTGAACACACTGAGGAAAAGGAAGGATTTTGTGGGGAAGAAAAGAAAAGATTAATTGTCAGTGTTGTTGATTAAGTTGCTTTACTTTGCCTGGATTATGCCCTACTGAAGAATGCAAACCAGCATAAATTTTACCTGAGTCAGCATTTGTCTACAAAATTAATGGAGGCACAGTCGTGCCTCCATTGTTAAGGGCCGTCAGTAAAAAACACATTCCGCCTTGTTAAAGTAATAATTGGGAGGGGGTCATTCTAACAGCCATAAAATTGAAAATGTTTCATCAACCTTTCTGAAATTTACAGGTGCCAGAAAGAAATGTTTGTTTTACATTACCTGAAAATTTCAAGAAGATTGGTGAAAGATTGAGGGAAGGAGAGCAGTTTAAGGTAGAAAAGGAATACAAACCTGTCTCCCTGCTTTTGTAAAATTTACTTCCGGGTTGCGACGTTTGTGCTCACAATTTGCATAATTTCTAGAGCCTTATTAATTAATCAAGTGGTGGGGTCTTCTTCCTCCTTGACTGTAGTTGGTGGAAAGCTTTTGGTTTTTTTAAAATTCCCTTCGGTTGACTTTTAAAGACTATTTTAACCTCTCAAGTCAATGAGGCGGCCATCTTCTCTCATAGCGCGACACACGCACAGTAGCGTCACTCTCCCCCCTCCCTCCTGCCTTAGAATGTGGGGTGGGTGGGTGAAATGGCCGCTGCCTCTAGCACAGACCTTTTGAGTGAAGAAGAAGAAGAAGAAGAAGAAGAAGAAGAAGAAGAAGAAGAAGAAGAAGAGTTTCTCTTTTCTCTTCTGGAACATGCATTCCTTTGGGTCTGAGAGTATTTTGGGCTATCTTCATAAGGCCAGTTTGCTCTTTTGCTCCCTGGTGAAGCAGGGTGTGGTTCCTCTCGATCCATGGTAACCCTTTTTTGTTCCAGCAGGCCTTTGGCAAATCATCTGGACCTCTTATACCTTTGACTTTTAAATTGTTATGCATTTAAAATGTTTTAAATGCTTTAATATTGAAAAGTATTTAATTATATTTTTAACTTTTGTATATTTAGGCTGACCATATGAAAAGGAGGACAGGGCTCATGTAACTTTAACAGTTGTAGAGAAAAGGAAATTTCAGCCAGTGTCATTTGTATGCAATTAGTCCCTGGTAAAATTCCCTCTTCATCACAACAGTTAAAGTTGCAGGCACTATACTAGAGTGACCATATACAAAAGAAGGCAGGGCCCCTGCAAGTTGGAAGCAGATCAGTTCGTGCCTTGAGATTTAAGATATTTTTTAAAAAAGTTTGACTTCAAATGTTTTTCTATTTTTTTTTTGTAAATACATCTTTATTTTGTTTTTACATATCTTACATAAGTCATCCACCATTTTAACATCATTACTATTATTTATTTAGCCCCCTTCCCCCCCTTCCTCTTTTTTTATTGGTTAATTTGCCTCTGTTCTCTTCTTCTTATTTTTCTTCCAGCTTGTTCTCTATCTCTTCTTTCTTTTCAGGAGTCCCATAACTTTTTGTATGCTTCCGCAATATTGTTCTTATTTGGATCTTTTTCCATATAATCTATATATACAGGCCATTCTCTTCTAAATGTATCCCTCTTCTTTTTTCCTCTATAGACTCCAAGTTTCTGTGTTAATTTTTCATTCATTGCTATATTCCACAAATTTTTTCCCCACACCTTAATTGTTAACCTCCTAGCTGTTTTCCAATTCCTAGCTATCTGTTGCCTTGCTGCAGTCAGCATAAATCCAATCAATATTTTGTCCTTTACATCACTATTTTCTTTAACAAACATATTAATGTTCTATTAATTCTTTGAGCAGTGACCTTTTCTATTTTTTGAAAAACCTTATCCCAAAATTTCCTTACTCTATTACATTCCCACCAAATATGCAAATTTGTTCCAGACTCTGTGCATCCTCTCCAACATTCTGGGGTCGCATTTCTGTTCATTTTTGCTACCTTCACTGGAGTTAAATACCATTTTTGTATCATTTTTAAAGCCCCTTCTCTTATCTTTGTGGAGGTAGTTTTGAATACTTCCCCACTCTCTATCTTCAATTTCTTGATCCAGATCTTCTTCCCATGTCTGTTGTATAATATCATTCCCTCCAGTTTCCTGTCTTATTGTAATTCTATATATTTGTGTAATCAGTCCCTTATCTCCATCTTTATAATTGTCTATAAATTTTTCCCACTCAGCTAGCTCCCTTGTACTCTCCTTTACTATCTTTCCATTTTCTAAAATTCAAGGCATGAACCAATTTGCTTTCAACTTGGCATGGCTAAAGCCTTACTTCAGAGCTACCATAGTGCCAAGTTTCATCTCTTCATCTTTACTCTTTTTTTTAATGTGCTGCTCAAGGCCCTAGACCCCAAAGAGGAGTATTGGGTTTGAAGTTTTTAAAATTCCTAAAACTCAAGGCAGAAACAGATCTGCTTCCAACTTGGCATGGCTCAATCCCTACTTAAGAGCTACCATGCTGTCAAGTTTCATCCCTTTATCTTTAAAAATGATGGAATTGTAAGCATTTTAGTTAATTTAAAAAATTAAATTGAAGTTTTAAACATTTCTAAAAATTAAGGGATGAACGGATCTGCTTCCAACTTGGCATGGTTAAATCCCTACTTCAGAGCTACCGTGGTGCCAGGTTTCATCTCTTTATCTTTAATTTCATTTTTTAAACTTGTACTGCTCAAGGTCCTGGACCCCAAAGAGATTTCTGTTTGAACTTTAAAAAATTCCTAAAAATCAAGGCATGAACGGATCTGCTTCATACTCGGCATAGCTATATCCCTACTTAAGAGCTACCATGATGCCAGGTTTCATCTCTTTATCTTTAAAAATGAGGGAGATGCAAGCATTTTGGTTGATTTATTAATGTTAAAAGTGAGTTCAACACATAACACTAGCTTTGATTTTATATTGGATATCAAGATGGTATAACATTCTGGCTGACGCTGGCTTGGTTGTCAACTGTATAATATCCAATCATCCATTACACAAAGCCATGAAATTCATTAAACAAAAAACCTACGGTTTACAAAAACAATGTTAAGGCTCTACAGATTCCAACCAAGCACCAAAAAGCAGGGAAATTGGGAGTTAAGGCTCACAAGCCTTAACGCCACAACCTCCCTAAGGAGGCAGAAAGTGCAAGTGAAATTCTCATTCTCCCAAAGCAGATAAACCATGAGGACAGGGTGGAGAATATGATATGCAGAGGTGACTGTGGGGTTGTGGAAAACTGATCATGAACAACTTAGGGCCACCTACTTCTCTTTTTTTTGTTTAGAGCAGCCCTTCCCCAACCTGGTGCCCTCCAAAGGTGTTGGACTACAACTCCCATCATTGCAAGTCAGTATGTCCCATGGTCAGGAATGCTGAGAGAGAAAATAGGATTGGGAACTATGAGTAGGAGAAGTAAGTAAGCAAGGGAGGTTTGGCAGGCTGAGTGCTGCAGTTTAGGGACCAAGTGGGTGCTGGCTTGCTATGTCTAGAATTGACCATGACACAGGAATTCTGCCAGTTGTGGTTTCTACTTTTACTGCAGATTTATGACCCAGAAACCCACACAGGCAACAAGGGCCAAAACACAGTGGGTGGTGGAGAGGAGATGGGTTGCACTTGCAAATTTGAACTACCCTGATAATTCTTTGATTGCAGGTTTTTAGTTTATTTCAATAATGCCTGATTATAACAGGATACAGTTCCCATAGGCACTGTCAGATCATATGTAGCTGTACATGTCCCGGAATCCTTGGCAAAATTGCAAGGGATCCTGGGTTGCACTCCATTGGTTACACACTGATTCACTGGAAGGAACACTACAAAAATATTGCCAATTCAAACAACTGCTTCAATTGCTTCTGGAGTCAGGCAGCTCCGTTCAGAGATGAGAAGTGCATTCCCAGTTTTTGATGCCTGCTGCAGTCCTGATGTGAAGGATATTTCAGCCTAGACTGGTGTCCCACCAGTGGAAGCTACCAAATGGGCATTTTATCAGTGATTCATTCCGGTTGTTTTTAGAACTAACAAGCTTTGGTTTGGTTTGGTTGTGATATTCACCCCAAATCAACAGAGGATGTTATGTCATAACCTCAGGACCCCTACACTACTTTAGTTCAAACCCCTAACTCAAGATGTGGCATAAGACCAACCTTCTTTCCTGGGCCCAACTTTTGCAGCTAAGATCCAACCATTGCTGTGCAATGGGTTGAGACAAATGTATTAATGGTGTGGACAATATTGTTGTTACCTTCAATGTAGGATTACTAGAGTGCCTTAAGCCATTCAGAAAAGAATTATGTTTGATTGTTTCTATACATGATAAGTTGTGAAGTCAATTGGTTGTTTTATTCACACAATATGACATGTGTATTTTAACTTTATTAAGTATTATATCTATAAAGAATTACACCAACTTTGTCATCGACTTTTCATGGTCCTTTCCTATTTGGGTTACACATATTTCAATTGAGGGTTCCTCTTTTGTTTTTCCTAGGTCCTCTGAAAGCCAGACCAGGAACCTGCCTTGCTGCACCACTTTGGCCCTGCTCTGTTGCTAAACCCCACAATTTCGCTGCTGTGGGGTGGCGGTGCATAATACAGACTTCTGGAGGGAGCACAGGGTTTTCTGGCGGCCATCCAGGTCTGGAGCTCACCCACCCCATTCTCTTGGGCTTCCAGCAACCAATCAGCTGTTGCCATCTGTCCGGATGGCCCCCCAGCTCGACACGAACAAGGTCACACTGCGGAAGTGCCATGGCGACTTCACTCAGAAGAAAAAAGTCAGGGTAAGTCCCCAACTTTTCTAAAGTGAAGCATCTCTTTGCACCATGGTGGCTGCAAATCTGCGGCTATGTCATATAATTGACGCAGAACTGATTCACAGCCACCACAGAGCAAAGACGATGTCTAGACAGCCCCCAGGGTTTATATGTTTTCCTGATTGCCTGGGCAAACTACTTAACTTCTGCACATGGAGGGATCGTTTTTGGAACACTGTTTGGACGTGACTTTCCTGTTGCAGATTTGGTGAGCAGTCGGGCACCTGGAGCTCAGCAGAGGTGAGGCGTCCACAGATCAAAATGTGGGAAAGGAGAGGTCAGTCAAAGGAGCCCACAGGGCAAAATGGAACAGGCCAGAGACCTTTTTCTCAGAGTTCCACATCATGGGTGATGAAGGGTCATCCTTAGAGAAAAACCCTCACGACCAACAGTGAGGTGTCAGTCGAGAGAGAGGCTCTCATCTTTGCGGATGTCCTGTTGATTCAGATGTTGGAACCTGGCATGTCATTGCTTTGCTACCCCTTCCCTTCCATTTCACTTTGTTCACTTGTGAGCTAGGCTCTGTCTGCATTGCTGGCATGCACTGCAGAACATTTGAAGTGCGTGTTGGAGAAAAATAGATAGATTTGTGCGGCTTGGGCTGGCTGGCACATCTTTTAGAGACAGAGTTCGACAGAAGACACAACTCAGAGAACTCTGTAGCTAAACCCTGAGAGGCTGGCATGCCACACAGAGCCTTTCAAGAGCATCTCAGAATCAAGTGTTAGTGCAGGTGTTGGCTGGTGGGAGGTTTTAACTGGCATCAGTTTCAGACAGAGTTACGACTCAGACGGCTGTAGCTTAGCCCTGAGACGCTGGCGTGCCACACAGCCTTTTAAAAGCATCTCAGAGTCCAGTGTTGGTGCAGACAGAGGTGGCTGGCGGTGGAGTTTTTTAAAACAAGGGTCACCAGATGTGACCAAGCTATAAGCTGGCACCCTACCCCCAGCCACAGGGTAGTGCACAGCCTGGCTGGACTGTTGGGAGACTTTGGCAGAGGGAGAGGGGGGATTGTTTGAGGCGGGAAGCTGGAGACTTTGGCTGGCTGGTATAAGGCAGAGAGAGGCTGAAGGCAACCCAGATTCACCTGTAGCTTGGCCCTGAGAGGCTTGCTTGCCACCCAGAGTGTTTTAAGAGCACATCAGAGTTGAGCAGGTGTGCAGGAGGAGGTGGAGGCAGCTGGCGGCGGAGTTTTTTAAAGTAAGAGTCACCAGACATGACCAAACAATAAGCAATACCCCTTGGCCACAACTGTGCGGCCCGGCTGGACCATCGGGAAACTTTGGCAGAGAGAGAGAGAGAGAGAGAGAGAGAGAGAGATTGTTTGAAGCTGGAGGCTTTGGTTTGGCTGCAATGACTTAGAGAGACAACAGAGGCTGCACAGACAACCCAGAGACACCTGTTGTAATTTAGCCCTATGGTGCTGGCAGGCAATGCAGGGCATTAGAAAGGGGGTCTCAGAGTTGCGTGTTTGTGCAGGAGGTAGAAAGGAGTTCAAAATCTGTACATGAGAAGTGGTGTCAACGCGCAAGCCTTGAGAAGCTAATGTATATAAGAGAGAAGTGTGAATGGGCGAAGTAGTGTCTGCCGCCCATAACACCCACCCTAATGTTAGAGTAGAGAAACTTGTGACAATCATACACAAGGTTAAAAAAAAAATTGAAATGTAAAAATAAAAAAGCCAGCCAGCCTGCAGCAAGCTCTGTTAAAAGCAGCAGCAGTTTGCAGCAGAGTGAGGACACTATCAGAAAAGTTATTTGAGGGAAGGGGAGAATGTATCATGCAGAGTATAGCAAAAGCTTCAAAGTACAGCAAAAGCTACAAAAGTAGGAATAAATGAAGTTAATTTCAGATACGTTGTTCTTTATTTCAGTGATTTTAACGTTAAGATGTTATGTCGAACTGATTTGTCTTAATTGTGTGCTGTGAAATCAGACATATGACCAATGCCATGTTTGGGTGGGCACACTCCTTGGGGGGCAGCCATGTTGGTGGGCACACCCCCTTGGTGCTGGACACGCCCCCTGGGGCCAGACATGTTGGTGGGCATGCCCCCTTGGGAGCCAACCATGTTGTCCTCCTTTTGGTTTCCAAAATATGGTCACCCTAAACATCAAAAGATCATGTGGGAAACCCCAGAATATGTGCGGACAATACACTGTGGGGAAAAAAATACTTAGGTAGAAAATGCTCTAAGTAGAAGGAGAAAGAGAGAGAGAGAGAGAGAGAGAGAGAGAAATTGTAAAGGTCTGTGTTTTATGCAATCTTCATAGCATCCTGAAATGAGGGCCAAACAAAACATGAAGGTTCCTAAATCAGAGGTGGGGCACCCCAGGCCCAGAGGCCAAGCCCAGCCCTCCTTGGGTCCCAATCAGGCTCTCTGAGGTTCCCCAGATGGTGACACCCCTTTCCCTGGCTCCATCTCCTGGCCTTCAACCACCAATTGTTTGGTGGCTTCCTGGTTTCTCTACAGATTTCCCCCCATTCTAGACGGTTAAGATGCTTCTCCTAATGCCTAGTTAAACACAATAAGAGCTTTAAACTATAATATGCTGGGTTGTAATTTTTTTTGCGGGGGGGGGGGGTCCACCCATTTTGCCTTTGGCCTCACCCACCACTGGAATGCAGCTCCCAAAAACTTCCCCAAAATTGAATTTGGCCCTTGGGCTGAAAGAGATTTCCCACCCTTAGACTGAACAAACAGGGCTACCACCATCCTGTATTCCTTGGCCACAATCTGTCCCATTCACATCTAAAGTGGAGGGCTAGAGTCCCATTTTGGCAAAGAAAATGTGCATGGGCGTGAGAGCGCCTGAACCACCCCTTCTCCTCCACTTGTGTTTCATCACTTGAGCTACTTCTCTCCCCACACTAACTCACTTCTAGGTTTAGAAGTGGGACGAAAGAAAACAGAGACAGAACGCAGGGAGGTAAGGAGGATTCAGTGGCCTTCACCTGGGTGACCTTTGGCTGTAATTTCTTTTCTAGATCTCCTCCATCCCCTTCAGTAAATGTTAAAAGCACAGACATGCAGAGAACACATGTGGCTGCCCCCATCACAGCCAATTTGGCCCTGAGTGCCTGTTCTGTGTGTTTAACTGGTGTCCAGAGCTGGATGTCTTCATTCCTTGGATGCTTTCCTAGTGACTCAGGTTCTGACACGGGATGAACAGCCAGCCTGTTGGGAGGTGGGGGGAAGGAAGCCATCAAGACTACTTGTGATGGATCTCCCTTGCAACCACATTAAAACCTTGTCAGCACAAGAGAATGCACTGACTTGCAGAGACTAATCAGGCCAGGATGCTCACTGGGGTCATTTCTAGCTTCGTTTTTCGGTGGAAGAGAAACGCTTCCCAAACTCATAATGATGATCTGTAACAACTGGAAATTGTGGGAATGCTTCCAAAATGTTATTACACAGAACCGCAGGCCTCATTCCCCTGCCTAGAAAATCTGGAGCGACACCACTGTGTATCTACTCACAATTCACAAATGAAAACAGAGACATTCTGGTGAACGTATAACATTCCTTTTCTGATACCACGTTTGGCTGCCGGGAGTCCTGGGCTGCACATGGTTACACAGTGCTGAAATCTTTTCTCTGCCAGCTGTTCATTTGCTTGGCAAAAAAAACTGTTCTGCGCTGGTTTCTGAAGAAGGACATGTGAGATATGGCTGCAATGCTTATTATCCTGCATGTGAACAAGTGTGTAACTGTGGGTGGGACAAGAGCTTTGGCTAAAGATAGTCTACCATATGGACAGATCTGATCAGTTTTGACCTTCAGGCTACCTGTAACCTCTGCAGGGGTAGGGGATCAAGTTTGATGGCCTGGCTCTGGAGACTGATGAATCCAGATGGATTTCTGAGGTGTCTTGGGGATTTGGGGGGTGGATGGGGGCAGGCTTAGCTGGCAGTCCTGCCGAGATCCTGGTCTTTACTTGGAATGAACACTCCCAGACTTCCTTGAGTCAGTCATAGAACCATGTCATCTCCTTGGTATTCTGACGAACTGAGGGCAATGAAATGATTACTGTCTGATCGCATATTATGTATTCAACAAATAATGATCAAACTCCAAAAATATAATTTGGCCATTCTTTTTAATACTGATGCACTTTCTAGGGTGACCAACTATCAGGATTTCCCCGGATTTGTCCTGGTTTTTATTCTATCCTGGGTGTCAGGGGGGATTTACTTTAATTTTCTATAATGTCCTGGAATGACATGCTTTCTCCTTTAAGGCTGCCATTAGTATGGCGTGGGGGGGATGATGACCTTTCTGGAGGCACATCATTCTCCCCACTGCTCCAATTGGAGCAGTGAGAGTGGGGTGGGAATGACATGCTTTCTCCTCCAAGCAGAGGAGGGAAAGCATGTCATTCCCATGCTTTCTGGGGCCTCTAGAAAGTGCATTATTCCCCTTGCCATGCTAATGACGGCTGCCATTAGCATGGTGGAGGGAATGACACATTTTCTGGCGGTCCCAGAAAGCATGCTCCCCCATCCCACCCACCCACACATTGCATGTCCTCTTTTTTGGTTTCCCAAATATGGTCACCCTAAGCAAAACACACTTGTGAATGCAAGATGATGTGGATATTATTCTAACTTCACTTCCTGTTGCTAATAAAAAAATGCAACACATTAAAGAGGAACAGGTAATGAACAATCACTGCAGACCCTGAAGCAACTAGGTAGGTGTTTAAGTAATGTTTTACTTAAGATGATGTGGGAGTGGAGGGCTTGCAGTCAGTCATACTGGACTCTACTAAGTGATGCGATGGTTTCAGGATTCCATCACATTACCTGGTACAGCTGTATTTGAATGTCCGCAACCCCCCTTCTCCATACCATCTTAAGACTCTGACTCTGACCAAACAGACATCATGATTTCAACATCATCAATCTGTTTTTTCCTCTCTTATCTCCACCCCCACCCTAAGCGACCATAGAATGGTGTCCTAAGTTTTGTTTGATGCAGCAAGTTTTTTTTTTTTTTTTGCTATGAAAGAGTCCTGGGCAGGATCTACACTACTGCTTTATAATGTTTGAACAACTGATGAGGCCCATGCCACATTCCATATACCGTTTTCAAACCGCTTTCAAAGTGTTATATCCTTTTTGGTGTAGATCTGGCCCAAGATACTTGACAGAGGTTTTGATGTTGGGTGGTTGGGTTTGGTGTTACTGTTCTTGCTGCTCTTTACAAATATGCAGGTTGGAGAGGTGGGAAGCAGCGGTCTCAATACGGCATCCCAAGATCCTAAAAAGCTGATTTTGCCAACTAGAAAACCTTTTGGCAAACTTTTCCAGCCACCTCCCACACTCAAACTGTTCCCCCTTTTTCTGGCCAATTTGAAACTGGTAATAGTTAAAATATTCCATACTCACTTGTAATGATGTCTGCAGGGATCTTTTACAACAGATTGTCTTGTACTTTAAACACCAGTAACAGGAAAGGATATGCTTTCAACGTTCTTTATTTTGAGAGACAAGTTTTTTTTCTTAAGAGTTTCTTACACGTATTGCCAGACCAGGGCAATTCACCCAGATCTACACCAAGCAGGATGTGACACTTTCAAAACAGTTTGAAAACTGTATAGGGAGTGTGTTCTGGACCCCAACAGTTGTCACTACTGTTATAAACCATTTTAAAGCAGTACTGTAGATCCTGCCAAGGTCTGTATCTGGACTAAGCTACAGACACTAGGGAGTGTCTCAAAATTACAAGACAATTACAGGAAGGGTAAGAATTCCAACTCCTCATGTAGCCCTTGTGGAGACAGGGTATTTATTTTCAAAATCCCCTTTTTTCAGCAGCTGCTTTTCATCCTTACTGTTATGTTTTTCCAGCATCCAAAACATATGATCTGTTAAAAGGTGTTTCTTTCCCCCAAAATGGCATATGAGTGGAGCACCTGGTCTGTTGTTTTTAACCCCTTAAAAATGAATACAGGAGCACTTGAGCAATATTTAAAACAACAGACCAGGTGCTCCACTAGTACGCCATTAGTATTTTGGAAGTAAATACCCTGTCTCCAAAGGGACTATAGGAGGAATTGCAATTCTTACCCCTCCTGTAATTGTCTTGTATTTTGGGGACACTCCCTAGTGTCTGTAGCTCAGTCCAGTTATATAGTGTCTGTAGCTCAGACCTTGAGTGAATTGCCCCTGTATGGCAACACCTGTAAGAAACTCTTAAGAAAAGAAAGCTTGTCTATCTGAATAAAGAACATAGCCTCCAGCATATCCTTCCCAGTCCCTGGTGTTTACAGCACAATACAATCTGCTGTAAAAGATCTCTGCAAACATTGTTACAAGTGAGAATGGAATATTTTAACTGTTTTATAGTATTTAATTGCACGCGTAGGCCTTGTCTGCAATGTGCCCTACTGTCTGTTTTACAAAGCTGTAAGTGGAGGATTGAAATTGAAATTGTTTTATATTGTTTAAACGTATGCACAGGCCTTACTTGCAGTGTGCTCTTCCAACTTCCAACTGCACAAGCTGTTCCTGTGAGCCCGAACTGAGGCAAATGGGTGTGACACATTCCTAGGGCTTGTAGTTTTCATCAGCACCAGAGCCCATTAATCAGGACATGACCGTATTGTCCATAGTGCCAGGCTAGACCAAAGAAGAACCGTGAGAGGGCCTAATAGCAGAGCACAGGTTTAGGAATTGGGTTTTGGATTTGTTTGCCACACTTGCGACGGTATTTTACGAAATTCTTAGCAAGTATCACTTTACGCACACTCTCTTTGACAGGTTTGTTGATTAGTTTTCCAGCATCTGAACTCCTTCTGCAAATCTCTCCACAGTTATTTCACTAGGGTGTGGCAACATTGCTGGCTCCTACAAGCCCAAATGTGAAGAAAATAGGGGAAAGGTTATAGGGGCAGATTATCCTTTTATTTACTTTTCAAGCAAACATGGATGGAGTCAAGATGACAATCACGCTGGTTCTGATGAAATCTAGACCAGCCTTCCACAACCTGGTGCCCTCCAGATGTGTTGGACTATAACTCCCATAATTCTCCGCAAACATGTCCTAGCAAAAAAAACCCAAATCCTTGGAATACAGATGTTGTAGCAATATGGGGGAAAATGAATATCAGATTGGGCCACTTATTCTGAAGTTCATGGAACACCAAGCCATTAAAACCCCCACTGAAAATGAGTTTTTTTTTTGTAGTTTGACAATGGTTTCCGGGAATTGTAGGAGTTGTAATGCAACACCAGTTTGGGAAAAGCTGGTCTATACACTGGAGGATTCATATACTGCTAAAAATGGTTATAGGTTTCCAGAGAGAGAGAGAGAGAGAGGTTGCAATATTGTACAGGAAAGGATTATGTGGGTAGCTGAACTGAGAAACTAGGACACACACTGGGGGGTGTCTGTATGCTCCATTAACTCTGTAGTGGTTGCGCAGTGGCCCTGCATTGTTTATATGATGCAGCTGCCAACTCACAGCCATACTTTTATCCTAAAACCACACTTTTTTGCAGTGTTATTTTACCACGACTTTTCCAATTCCTCTGATGCCACCATGTTGTTTCTTTCGTCTGTCTCTGGTGGCTTAGGTTCAGGAGCATTCCTAGAGGTGGATTCCAGTGCAGGGTAAGCCCGGAAATGCAGGGCAGGGCGTGGGCTTGACAAGCCGAATGGCTATCAGGACTGAGGTTTTTCCAGGCTGGATAACCTGCACTCCCTCTTGCTGTCTAGCTTTCTCAATTCCATCTCACAGCAGCGATGCTGCGGGGGTTTGAGGGAATCAACGTACAAAGCGGTGGCATATAGACATCACCCTGGTTAGATGTGTAGGCTGGTTGTGTGTGAGTTACTAA
This sequence comes from Anniella stebbinsi, assembly GCA_029215795.1. Taxonomy (NCBI): domain Eukaryota; kingdom Metazoa; phylum Chordata; class Lepidosauria; order Squamata; family Anniellidae; genus Anniella; species Anniella stebbinsi. The sequence goes on along the minus strand of JARDYH010000004.1, from coordinate 65,004,743 downwards.
ATTCCATCTCTGTCACACTCAAGTGACCAAGGCTGCCTCTACAAGAGGCATTTAAAGCTCTTTCAAGGTGCATTAAAAAATTTACCTCTACAAGAACGGAGCGCAAATCGGGCGTAGAGGCGCGTTTTCTCTCCGATTATGCGCATTATCGAATGCGCGTTAAATAGCGAGTTTTATTTTGCTCCGGCCGTTAAAGCGCATTTTGACTATGTGAACAAGTGATTCTCCGCATAAACTACCTGTAAAGCGCATTTGAAACAACCGGTAAGGTCACCTGTTGAGTGCTCAATTACCTCCTGCATACAAGCATTTACGATAAAGCGCTTCCAAGAAGATGCGCATAATCGGAGGAACAGGCGTAAAGCCGAATTCTTGTAGATGAGGCCCTAGAAAATAAACACAGGACAGGATTATGCAGATAAAGCCTGGCTCAGTCCTCCAGGGCTCTGAGACTGATGGCTTCAGTGGAACAAAGTAAATAGGCTGAAATTTGGGGCACAGATGCAAGGAGGACAAAACCTCCCTGCCTCCCAGTGCCACTAACAAGACAGAGGCCTTCCAATGGGAGAGCCCAATATCTCTCTGTATGCTGAGTATCTAGAAACAACCTGTCACTTTGCAGATCTTTCCTGGCTGTGTACGAGTCTTCCATCTTCCCCAACTCCTGGCTGTGTACGAGTCTTCCATCTTCCCCAACTCTCATCTACCAGATATTTTGCTAATACAGCCTTCCCCAATGTGGCACTCTCCAGATGCTTTGGACTATAATTCCCATCAGCCCCAGTCAGCATGGTTGATGGGAGTTGTAGTCCAACACATTTAGAGGGTGAAAGGTTGAAAAAGCTGTGCTAGTAGGGAGATTTGAGTGAATATTTTGCAGACAGATTATACTCTCGATGAAGAGCCTTGGATTTTTCATTTCACATGGACACATTTACAATCCTTCTTCTATTATTCAAATCAACGGAAAAACTCCAACTGATTTTTAAGGAAGATGGATTTCAGCTATATCACATTTTCTCATAGTGGCTAATTTTGGAGCTTTTTTAAAAAAGAAAACATTCTTTGGAATATGGAGATGGCAGCTGAATGGAGAAGAATGAATAACAAATTAGGCCACTTATTCCAAAGTTCATGGAACACCAAGGCGTTAACCCCCCCCCCCCCCACCAAAATATGGGTTTCTTTGTGGTTTGTCAGTGAAACCAATTGCCTGTGAGAGTCATACAATCACTTTACTCAAGATCCTAATAAAAGGTTGCATAAGCCTCTGTTCCAGATTTTTAAGGTTAAGGAAATCTTGCCATGTGGAAAAAGATTGGAATATAATACCTATGAGCAAGGCCAGTGTTTGGGGGCATTTTATTTATTTATATTTCTTTATTTACACTTCTTTTAAACCACTGTTAGGTCCTCAGCTATAACCTCACTCCCAATGGGGTCTGCTGGCCAGGACCTGGACCTCCATTTCTTAGTTCAAACAGTTACAGGAAATTGCCCCAATCATGAGATCAGAAGTGGGCAACTTGTGGCAGCCCTCCTGGAGTTTTGTCCTACAACTCCCATCAGCTCTAGTCAACATGGCCAGTGGTGAGGGATGATGGAGTTGTAGGCCAAACATATGGAGAGCAACAAGTGCCACATGCCTGTACTCAACAACCTCTGAGGGAAAGAAACAGAGGCTTTCTGACAAATGTTACACAACAGCTGAAGAGCATCTGCTAGAAATGCTGCACTCAGATTTTCAAAAAGGCTTTTGATAAAGCCCCTCATGAAAGTCTCCTGAGCAAACATAGAAGTCACGGGATTAGAGGACGCATCTCTCCTTATGGTTCAGTAATTAGTTAAAGAACGGGCCTTTAAAAACAACAACAACAGGAGAGCAGTGCTACCTCTGATGGTATAGATGCCCTTAGTGTTAGTATTCTGTCTTTTTAAAAACAGGCCTGGTTTGCATTTTGGGTGGCTGAGTCCTATGTCTTTTTACCTCCTACTTGTGCGTCCTTGTATTTTCCTCAATGTATGTAATTTGTGAGTGTGTTTCTTTGTTTGTTTATAAAATACTCTAGGATTTTGATTCCCTTTTGTTCTGTGGGACACAGCGGCTCGAACGCTGCCTCTGAAAGGACTGCACCTTGGCTTAGCTTGATCCCAGTGTGCCTCAAAAGCCAGAGGGGAAAAGCGGAATAACTGGACACTCCCATGCCCTCCCTCCTCTGCTGTTGATGTGCTTCACGGTGGGAAGAAGGCAGAGTGAAGGACCTTTAGAGAGTATCAGCTCAGAGTTAAACTTCTATTTCTCTTTAAGGTACAATCCTAGGCATGTTTAAACAAGAAAAACAGTTCTCCAACTCCCAGCATTCCATACAATTCCCATCCCAGCTGGCTGGGAATGCTGGGAACTACAGGACTTCTTTCTGTTTAACCATGGATAGGATTGCATCCAAAACCATGGTTTAACTTGTGCTAAGGTGCCCGCCACCCTCTATATAAATTCTCATGGGGGCTATTTTGCTGAAGCAAAAATGCACAAACTAAAAATATTTTCTAATTGCAGCTATCTGCTAAAGCACAGACTGCTTGTTTAAGGCACACAAATGTGATTTCTGGTCACTGGATGTATTATTGGCCACAAGTTCATGCCAAAGTTCTTGGACTGTAAGCAAAAGGGGAAGAGGGGAGTGGGCCACCTCTGTGTGTGACAACAGAAGAGTGTCTGAGCTTGTGCCACACCTCCCAGATCTGATTTTACAAGGGGGAACCCTTTTGAAGTTCCAGATCTTGTCTCTGCTGAAAGGAGAGTGGTTGTGCATGGCTGCCACTAATGTTGAGAGAAAGGTGCATGGATGAGAGGAGGAAGCACTTTCCAAAACTAATGAATTACACCTGCTGCTTGGAGAACGGAAAAGGGCAGGGCCGGCCCACGACAATTTGCTGCCTAAGGTGGAACACTCCCAGAACCCAAGTCTGGCCTAGTTATTTTGGAACCTGAGAGGGAAAATCCTAGAAACATCTCCCTGGCATAATAATACATTAAATAACTAATCATTTGCTGCCTGTTCATGACCCCCAAAATGATACCTGAGGTGGCCTCTTCAGTCTTCCTAATCCACACACTCTGGATTTAGGGGTGGAAGCTGAGTTTGCAGATAATACCAAATTATTCAGGGATTGCAAGGAGCGCCAAAAAGCATCTCTCCAAACAGGAGGAAATGGGCATTAAAATGACAAATGCTGTGCAATGCACGTAAAGTGCTGCAAAAAATAAATAGATAAATCCTAGCCTTGTCGTGGATCTTGGGGTTGCTGTAGATGGCTCAATTAAGGCTTTAGTCCAGCATGTGGCAACTGTGAAAAAGACAAATTCCATGCCAGGGATCATCAGGAAAGGGTCTGAAAATAAACAGCTCATATTGTAATGTCTTTATACAAATCTATGTGTGTGACAACAGTTCAGATTGCTGGCTGCACCTCAAAAAGAATACTGCAGAGTTGGAGAAGGTGCAGGAAAGGGTAACCAAAATTATAAAGAAACTGGAGCAATTCTAGTAAGAGGAAAGGTTACAAACCAGTTTGGAGGTTTTTAGATTAGAAGAAAAGCAGGAAAGGCAGGGACAAGAAAGAGATGTATAAAAGTAAGCACAGTGTGGAGAAAGTGGATAGGGAGACACTTTTCTTCCTCTGTCATTCGAATCTAGGGCCATCCAATGAAGCTAAATGGTGAGAACTTTAGGGCAAATAAAAGTATTTCTTTTCACAGCACATAGTTAAACTATGGAATTCACTACTACAAGATGTGGTGATGGCCACCAATTTGGGTGGCTTTAAAAGGGGGTTAGACAAATCCATGGGGGAGAAGGCTATCAGTGGCTACTAGTTCTGATGCTATATATTACTAGGGGTGTGCACGGACCCCCGAATCGGATTGGGACCCGGATCGGGACCTCCAATTTTGTCATGGATCAGTTCGGACAAAATCGGAGGCCCCCCGGACCGGATCGAGTCCGATCCCGATCCAAAAATTGTAAATTTTTGGATCGGCCGCCATTTTTTTCCCCATAGACTTGCATTGCAATGCAAGTCTATGAGGAAAAAATGGCGGCGGGTGGGTGAGGGGGGGCCTAACTCCCTCCCCCCCCAGGGCCGTCCGCTGTGGATGGCCCCGGCAGGTAAGCCCCCTCCCCCGCGCTCCCTACCCCCCCTGGGGCCGACCGCTTTCATCTGCTGGCGCCCGCGGGCGCCCGCGGATAGAAGCGGACGGCTCCGGGGGGGGTAAGCCCCCTTCCCTGCCACTGCTTACCTTTTAGGGCCGTTCGCTCCCGTCCGGCGCCGGCGGCTACCGCCAGCTGGCTTTGTGGCTTGCTCTAGAGTAGGGCGCCGGGTGATCACCCGGCGCGCCACCCTGGAGCAGGCCGCGGAGCCCGCTGGTAGTAGCCGCCGGGCCGGAAAGGGAAGCGCCCCCCTCCTCCCCCCCACTGTCCACTTTCATCGGCGGGCGCCCGCTGGCACCCGCCAATGGAAGCGGCGGTGGGTGCCAGTGGGCGCCCGCCGATCCGCTGAACCGGTTTGGAGCCTTTTCGGATCGGTTCGGACTGGATCGGCGGAGCCAGCTGTTGGATCGGAAATCGGATAATTTATCCAATTTCCCACTGGACCGGACTCGGATCGTGGATCGGGTCCGATCCAGTGCACATCCCTATATATTACCTCTGGTATCAGTGGTGGTATGCCTGTAAATGCTAGTTGCTAGGGAACGTGTGAAGGGAGCGCTCTTGTACTCATGTTCTGCTTGCGGGCTTCTGATAGGTATCTGGTTGGATCCAGTAGGGAACAGAACGCTGGACTAGATAGCCCTTTGGTCTGATCCAGCAGGGCTGTTCTGAACTTCTGAAAATATGTTCTTGTCTTGATCAAGATTAGGTGTTATCAAATGACTGATGTTTTTTGTACAAGTGAGCTATGATAAGTTAAGCACTGAGGTAAACACCATGTGCTATGTAAATGGGAAATGGCACAAAATGGTGGCACCCCAGTAGTGGAATGAGCTCCCAGAGAAGCTCGCCTGGCATCTACATTATGGTCTTTTCGGCACCAGATGAAGACCTGTTTCCTTTCCCAGGCTTTTTAGCCCTTCAGTTTTAAAAACTGTGTTAGTGCATTTTTAGAGCTTTGCACTGTTGTTGGCTCTTATCTTGGTTACTACTTTGGGTTTATTCTGTTTTAAACTATGGTTTTAAATTCTGCTGTACTATATTAGGGCACAGTCCTATGCATGTTTAGATGCCGGGGTGGGGGGATGGGGGGAAGTTCTACAATTTCAGCATTCCCCAGCCAGCATGGCTGGCTGAGGAATGCTGGGAGCTGTAGGACTTTTTTCTTATTGTATTTCATGGTTTTAAAACTTTGATTTGTAAACTGCCCAAAGAGCTTTGACTAATGGCCAGTATAAAAATGTAATAAATAAATACATACATACATACATACATAAACAAATAAATAAATAAATATTCACCCATTCAGGTGTGCTTCTTCTGTTTTCAGTTTGATGCTTTAGCACCACGGGGGAAAAAATCAGGTACCATATTTGGCACTGGAAAATCCTCCGCCACCATCACATCTTCATTCATGCAAGTAGTACAACCCACTGTGGTCTTCTACTGCTGTCCAGGTAGGAAGGAAACCAGCACTTGGTTATTCTGAGCCACCCCATGTGGGTTGCTGGGATCCGTTGTACACCGAATGAACATATTTGATCCTCCTCCAATCTGGAGTATTTGAGCATAATCACATTTTTAATTTAAAATACTCAGTCCTGCTTAATGAAACTGGGGGCAATTCATGTATTATAAGGGCACAAATTCAGCCTCTTAAAGAGCCCAGTTTGGATAAGGTTGGGAGTTCCTGGCTACCCAGCAGTCCCTCCACCTGTTGTTAAATGGTGTGTATGAGCCATAACCACCAGTCAGCATCTGCAATAGGCATTCCTCTCTCTTGCTGACCACAGAGGGTCCTGGAATCTTCCTTTCCCCTGAGGTTTTCCATGAATCAAGAATGTGCTTCCCTGCAATCAGCAATTATGCCTTTGTTGAAAGGAATCTTAAGAGGATACGAGTGGGGTTGGATGGCCTCAGGCACTACACCACCAGGAGAGTTAAGGAGGGTGAAAGCAATCATTCAAAACCAAAAGTGGGGAAAGTATTGCAGAAGGGCGGAACAGGAATGCCATTTTAAACGGCAAACCATCTATTGTTTATGAACAAGATAATTCTCCCAGTTGTTGCAAAATTGACACACACACAAATAAACAAAAGGAAGGAAGAAAACAAGTTCAGTAGCAACATATGTCAAACCTCCAGATTCTACAAGAGCAGACAAATTGGGAATGAAAACTGTTATCAGTTAAAAGATATCCTGGTTTAATTAGGACCATAACGGAAATCCGGCTGAAATATTTAACACTGTCCGTGTTTTGCAAACCAAATATATGTTGCTCATACAACATCCTCTGTGTGTGTGTGTGTGTGTGTGTGTGTGTGTAACAGCCTCCCCCAACATCAATAAATGTCCAGTGCTGGCTGAGAATGATGGGAATTGCATTCCTTCCTACACATCTGAAGGGTATCATGTTGAGGAAGGCCTCGGTACAAACTCACATGGAGGAGATATAATGCAAGAATGAGATGCTCATGGATAAAAATCAACAGAAATTGGCATGGCTGGGATACACGATCAAGGTGCCCCATGCTAGAGGTTGCTGCTCCATGCATTTTGGCCAAGTTTCAAAAGCAGCTAGAATTTCAGTGGAGCAGGGGGCAACTCTAGAAAAACTAGTTGGGAGCAGTGGAGGCTGGTGACTCTGATGTCAGTGGGGCGGTTAATCCAATCCGGGTTTCAGTCAAAGCCAGTCAGAACTCTAAAGGGTTCTGACTGAAACCCGAAGCAGATTCATCTTCCCACTGAAACCAGAGTCACTAGCCTCCAGTGATTTGGGGAGAATGAAGGGGTGGCAAAGACCATTATCAGGGTAGCAAGGATTTAAGCCCCACTATATATGACCTTAGTATCCTGTGACTGAAAGCTGGAGGAGCAAATGAGACAGTGAGAAATATTGGAGTGAAGAGACAGGACATGGAAGATATCATTTTTCCACATTGTGGAATTTATGCACTTTGATCTTTTATGTTTTTAATAGAAGAAAAGTTATACTTTTGCTGCCAAAATATAAACAATTACGTTTGAAAATGTGTGTTTTTAAATTCTTACCAGAGTTAACTGTCCTATTCAGGGCTTAAAAGTACTAAAATTGTATTGAATCCTTCCATTTGAGTGTAAGCATCTTGAGAGCAGGGGACCTGCTGTTGTTGTTGTTATTGTTGTTGTTTATGCTACTTTGTAAAATAAGAGGACTTGTTTCTAATGCCGTAGTGGCACAGAGGTCTAGTATGTTTCACTCATGGCAGGGGCAACAAGGAATAGCCACGATGAACAATCTAGGAACAGGATGTTTGGGGGTTGTTCATCGAAGTGGAAGTGGGTGAGTGATTGAGAGCCAGCACCCTCGCTTGCCCCCACACAGTCACAGCTACCCATGGTTTAAACAACCCATGGGTAGTTGTGACATGTGAACCAGGCCACTGTTTATTTTAATGCTTTCCCCCAGACATACATTAGCATTCAGGTCAGAAAAAAAGAATATGAGAAGCAAGCTCTGCATTTTCAGTATTTTGGGAGCCAGTGTTGCTTATTCGTTCCCTACTCCTCTCTTGCTTGCTTTTTGTTTTACAAGTTTGTGATGTCTCGTGGCAGCAACACCCAGAAACAAGGCCCTGTCCTTTAGCTTTTTTTGCATTATAGTGCAACACTGCAGATGTGTTACAAATGCTTCCCTCTGTCTAGGGTGACCAGATAACATCCAGGTCAGGGCTCATTTAACTTTAACAGTTGTAGAGAAAAGGGCATTTCAGACAGTGTCATTTGTATACAATTAGTTCTTGGTGAAATTCCCTTTCATCACAACAGTTAAAGTTGCAGGGGCCCTGCCTTCTTTTGTATATGGCCACTCTAGTATAGTGCCTGCAACTTTAACTGTTGTGATGAAGAGGGAATTTCCCCAGGAACTAATTGCATACAAGTGACACTGGCTGAAATTCCCTTTTCTCTACAACTGTTAAAGTTACATGAGCCTGACCTGGATTTTATCTGGTCAGCCTACCTCTGCCCTTTTTAACCGACCATTCCCTGAAAGGAAAAGCTTCTCCTGTTTAATTCCTAGTGTCAAGATTCTGTTAAAGATATAGGAACAGGGCCAGTAACAAGAAAGAAAGAAAGAAAGAAAGAAAGAAAGAAAGAAAGAAAGAAAGAAAAGTTGGTGACCCTGGTAGTTAGGACCAGTGCAGGGGAATCCCAGAAGAAGGAGGTAGCTAGGGTGGACTGGGGTGGTGGTTATGCTGTGGTCGTTCTTCTGTACGGTGCCACCTGCACTGCTCTTGGTAGTCCTCAGCCTGCTTTTTGGAGCTGCATGAGTCACCATTGCTATGTGGTGTGCAGGTGTGTCAGGGAGAGGTTCTATACAGGGGAATGGCTCCATCTACCGTATAACTGTTTCATTGTTATTAGTTTTGTAAATCATTGTCCTGCATTCAAATGTCAAAGATTTTCTCTTATACCTGTTTCAAATATCTTTTAAGAATCAGGTGTCCTTTTTCCGTGCCATACCCCAGCAGAAATTCAGGAGGTGAAGCATTCACCACCGTGAAAATATTGTGGTGATGGGGAAAAGTTATGCCTGTTGCACTTCTGCCTTCCACATGGCGGTTAAAGACATGGAAAAAGCACAGCCTGCAATGGTGACTATCCTACTTGCAGGCAAATAGGGAATTCTCTGGTGCCACACCTAGCATATTACAGGAAGCTGCAAAACTCCTCTGAACTTGATTCAGCTCAGCTCATAGTCCATTTTGGCTGCAGAATGGGGCCATTATCATATTCTTGCCTTCAGGCAGAGGCAAAACATAGAACAGGAAATCAAACGTAGGTTAGAAAAAAATGTCATACATAATTTTTCAGCATTACTTCTTGCTTCTGTGCTAAATGAGCAATAGGCCTAGATTTGCCATCTCCCCCCATCCCTGGCAGGTCTCCTGTATCTTTACCAATTTCTTTCTCTGCAAGAAATTAGTAAGTGAGGTTTATCTTGATGAAGAGATGCAATAACATGGAAAGCTTGTCCATTAGCTCCATCACACTAGCAGTTTAACACACTTTTGCCATGCCTGATATCTGGTTTTGCAGTGCGGAACTCACATGACATCATCCCTGTCCTGCACCCATCTGTCCTCTTTTCCTCCATTTTGCGTATTTTTTTGGAGCAGGGAAAGTCTGGATCATTTTCCCCAAGCGGATTTAATGCGCCCTTAAGCCTCCATGTAGTGCTGTCCCCTCGCTTTTTCCTTTGTTGGGGGCATGTGCTTTGAGTAGTCTTCCTGACAAAAGGGGAGGGCGGGGCAGTTCTCCTCCTCCAGCACTTTGTGTTGAGTGTAAAGACTTGTGCTTATTCGATTGAATGGACTTTTACTGCTCCAACCCCACCCTCATTGTCCACAGAAACGAAGCCCAGCTGATGAAATGTGAAATCAGTAAATCACTAGACAACAAAGCCAAAGGGGGGGGGGAGGGGCCCATGCCCATCAGAGTACCACAACCAATGAACTGGAGTCAGAAGGAGAAAGGAAGGGGTGGAGTGGAGTGGAAGAGCAAACAAATGAAAGGGAGGTTTTACGGTGCAGCGCAATACCACAAATCCACTTAAAAGGGACCATTAGCTTGACGCGCTTATAAAACGGAGGTAAAAAACGCAGAGGCAAACCAGGTGGAAAAATAGATGTGATAGAGCCCTATGTCAAGAAGCATAGACTACCTGCCAGGAAAAAAAAGTTGGCAAGCCTAGAGATCAGAAGAAGTCCCAGAAATTTTTCTTTCTTTATATGTAAATGGGTTGCCCCATCCATGCACAGCCTATTGTCTACTTTTCCCATTGGTGTACATCTTATGTGCTTTTAATCAGTTTTGTGTATTTTATATTTGATGCTATTCCCTGCCTTGATCCGGAGGGAGAGGCGGGAAATAAATAAATAAATAAATTATTATTATTTGTTGCCACCTTCTTCCTAAGCATTACAAGAAGCAGAAGTTCAGTGTGGGTGCAGCTCCCTGAGCGCCAAAGCTGCTTCTCTTATATTCACCTTAATGATTAAAGTCCTATTAGACTCTAATAATTAAGCACAACACCTCTGCCAGAAAAATGTTGGCAAGTCCGGCAGGAAACCAGTACTGCCTGGGCACATTTGCTTTGTTGCTTGCAGGGTTTAGGTATGCCAAATAATCACATCCCTATAATTGTTTAAAAATAAAAACTCTGTGCAGACATGTCCTGTGAGACAAAATTGGCCAAGGGCAATGGGGATGGATTCTTTTTAAACTTGGCGTTCACAAATTATAGCATGGCAAAGCCCACCCTATACAACCAAAAAAACATGACTGCTGATGGTTCCCAACAAAATATGATTGCCTGGGATGAACCCACAGAAGCAGCTGTAGAAGCACACTGCCAAGTGTCCCTCTTCCTTATCTGTTTACACAGTGAGCATTTCATTTCCTTCTATGATGGATCACTTTATAATATGCAGATGCCATGTTTATCAACACACTGCTATTGGCCCAGGCCCAAAGGGATCCCTTTCCCACTGCCTCTGGCCTGTGTCATAATAATGCCAGATAAGGCTGAGTTTACACTGTGCTAAGAACAAAGCCTTGAACTTAGAAGGGGCTTAGGAAGAGCAAAACAAATGAAGCTGATTGGAGGGGAAGAAGGGTAGAAAGTTGGGAAGGCATAGAAATTCAGCAGATGTCACTCAATGGGCCAGTTCGTATGATGTGGCCAGCTCATTGTGGGCTGCGGCGCATGCCAGGAATGTGCAGCTGCCATTTTGATTGTGCAGCCTCTGATGAAGCCAATAGGGGATTGCACCATGTTGTCTGAACTCAGTTACCAAAGGTTATTCAAGGGTTAACCAACCCTTGCTTAACTCCTACTGCAAATTGTGGCTGAGGCATGGGCTAATGGTATGATGGTGTGCCATGTTGTCTAAACCTAGTCATTGTGAATTATTCAAGGGTTAAAATTCAGACAGGGTGGTGCAATCCAAATGGCCACGGCATGCACACGGCACGTGATGCAGCTCATTGTGTGTTAAATTGTGTGTGAACCAGGTCATTGGCTGGTACAGCTAATTGAGGAAGGAAGATTAAGGAAATTTCCTGACAGATTTCACAGTTTATGGGTGATAGTTGTATATATTTTAATTTTAGGCCACTTTTAAGGGTAAAACCCTCTCTAGGCGGTATGTACCTAATCCTTGGGGAAGGGCCATAGGGTAGTGCATGCAAAAGGTTCCCAGTATTAGACTCCAGGGCCGCCTCTATACAACGTCACTTTGGAGCCTGTTTTTCCAAATATGCGCATTTTCCTTTATTCGAATCTGCGTCTTTAGCGACAGACGACAGCCATGTAGTTGATTTACTGGCTTTATATACTGAGCTTTAGAATTGTTTATATGTGAGTTTCGCAATAGAGTCAGATAAGAGGTGTAGATTTGATGGAGGAAAAGTTCCCACCTGATTTCCCACCCTTGGTTACCCCTGCCCACCAGAATTTCCTGCCATTGGATTGCTTTTCAAACTATTATTTAGTAATAAAGAAATATTCTGTTAGCTCCACCCCCAATCGTTCCCTATCCTCGATGCTGTTAGCAGAACTCCCACACTAGAGACCTTCAAGAGGCAGCCGGTCAGCCATCTTTCAGGTATGCTTTGAGGTGGATTCCTGCATTGAGCAGGGGTTGGACTCAATGGCCTAATAGGCCCCTTCCAATTCTACTATTCTATGCTTCTTTGATAATATATTCTAAGTAGCAGGATCAGCATGGGTGGCACAGCACCCATAACACCAAAGCAGAAGTAGCGCAGAGCACCCACACTCATTTGATGCTAATGTCTCAGGCAGCTGGAAAGTAATTCTTCGCACAGTAGATAGTTAAACTATGGAATTCGCTACTGCAATAGCTACCAATTTGGATGGCTTTAAAAGGGGGTTGGATAAATTCATGGAGGGGAAGGCTATTAATAGCTACTAGTCCTGATGGTTTTATTTTACCAACCAAGATCAGATGCGGTATTACTTATTTATTTATTTATTTATTTATTTATTTATTTTATTCCATTTATATACCGCCCCATAGCCGAAGCTCTCTGGGCGGTTTACAAAAATTAAAAACATTGAACAATTAAAACACCAATATACAAAATTTAAAAGCATAAAGCATAAAAACAAGTTAAAATTACAATATTCTTCTGAATCAAAGCACAACAACAACACAAAAACACAAAAACCCTCATCATATGCTGTTAAATGCATGGGAGAAGAGGAAAGTCTTGACCTGGCGCTGAAAAGATAACAATGTATACTAGTAGCTGAGGAACATGAGTGGGAGTGTGCTATTGCACCCATGTCCTGCATATGGGTTTCCCATGGGCAGCTGGTTGGCACTGTGTGAACAGATGGCCAACCAGCAGGAATAGATGGAACCCTGATCTGATCCACCATGGCTCTTCTTATGACGGGTGGAAGTGTCTCAAGGCTGTGGCTGCAGCAGCTATTTTTTCCATGTCATCTGCTGCTATTTTGTGTAGATAAGGAATACAATCTGCACTGCATCCTATATCATGATTGTATGTGTTCCACATAGATTTCTTCAGTAATAATGCCATCTAGCCAGTGGAGGCTGATGCCTCTGATTTTGGTGGGGTTGTGAATGCATCCTAGGTTTCAGTCAAACCAGCCAGAACTATAAAGGAGCTATCCTACATCGTGAACCCATTTTGGGGAATAGGGTTTAACTCTTTAAATAGCTCCTTTAGAGTTCTAGCTGGTTCTGTCTGAAACCCAGAATGGAATCACAGCCCCACCAAAATTGGCGACACTAGCCTCCACTGCAATTAGCTCATTAAAGGACTTGCATTGTTCTATCCCTTGGTTGTGGCTCACTTGAAATGTTCTATCTTTTCTGTTCATGTTATTTCTTCTCTCCAGGAGCACTTCTCTTTTTCTTGGGAAGCATGGTATTAACTATGCTCATGTACCCTTACAGGAAGGATGCTGCACCACAGCACTCATGCATTATTTCACCCAGGTGGTTCCTCACTAAACACTGGGCTACTTCATTGATCTCCAGACACTCCATAAATCATGAAATGATGTACTTCAAAATCCTAGCTCAAGGCCAGTCCTACTTTGTTTCCACCGTTGTATCAGATTTAAGGAAAGTGTGTCATAAGCGTGTGGTAAACTCTAGGGGTGTGCACGGACCCCCCGGATCGGATCGGGACCCGGATCGGGACCTCCAATTTTGTCCCGGACCGGTTCGGACAAAATCGGAGGCCCCCCGGACCGGATCGAGTCCGATCCCGACCCAAAAATCGTACATTTTTGGATCGGCCGCCATTTTTTTCCCCATAGACTTGCATTGCAATGCAAGTCTATGAGGAAAAAATGGCGGCGGGTGGGTAAGGGGGGGCCTAACTCCCTCCCCCCCCCCGGGGCCGTCCGCTGTGGACGGCCCCGGCAGGTAAACCCCCTCCCCCGCGCTCCCTACCCCCCCTGGGGCCGCCTGCTTCCATCCGCTGGCGCCCGCGGGCGCCAGCGGATAGAAGCGGACGGCTCCGGGGGGGGGGTAAGCCCCCTTCCCCGCCACTTACCTTCTCGGCACGTCCGGCGCCGGCGGCTACTACCAGCGGGCTCCGCGGCCTACTCTCGAGTAGCGCGCCGGGTGATGACATCACCCGGCGCGCCACCCTGGAGCAGGCCGCGGAGCCTGCTGGTAGTAGTAGGCGCCGGCGCCGGACGGGAGCCGCCGGGCCGGGCAGGTAAGGGCCCCCCTCCCCCCTCCCCCCTCCGCGCGCCCCCTCCTCCCCTCCACGCACCCCCTCCTTACCTTTCCGGCCCGGCGGCTCCCGTCCGGCGCCGGCGCCTACTACTTCCAGCAGGCTCCGCGGCCTGCTCTAGAGTAGCGCGCCGGGTGATGACATCACCCGGCGCGCCATCCTAGAGCAGGCCGCGGAGCCTGCTGGGAGTAGTAGGCGCCGGCGCCGGACGGGAGCCGCCGGGCCGGAAAGGTAAGGGCCCCCCTCCCCCCTCCGCGCGCCCCCTCCTCCCCTCCACGCACCCCCTCCTTACCTTTCCGGCCCGGCGGCCCCCGTCCGGCGCCGGCGCCTACTACTTCCAGCAGGCTCCGCGGCCTGCTCTAGAGTAGCGCGCCGGGTGATGACATCACCCGGCGCGCCATCCTAGAGCAGGCCGCGGAGCCTGCTGGGAATAGTAGGCGCCGGCGCCGGACGGGAGCCGCCGGGCCGGAAAGGTAAGGGCCCCCCTCCCCCCTCCGCGCGCCCCCTCCTCCCCTCCACGCACCCCCTCCTTATCTTTCCGGCCCGGCGGCTCCCGTCCGGCGCCGGCGCCTACTACTTTCAGCAGGCTCCGCGGCCTGCTCTAGAGTAGCGCGCCGGGTGATGACATCACCCGGCGCGCCATCCTAGAGCAGGCCGCGGAGCCTGCTGGGAGTAGTAGGCGCCGGCGCCGGACGGGAGCCGCCGGGCCGGAAAGGTAAGGGCCCCCCTCCCCCCTCCGCGCGCCCCCTCCTCCCCTCCACGCACCCCCTCCTTACCTTTCCGGCCCGGCGGCTCCCGTCCGGCGCCGGCGCCTACTACTTCCAGCAGGCTCCGCGGCCTGCTCTAGAGTAGCGCGCCGGGTGATGACATCACCCGGCGCGCCATCCTAGAGCAGGCCGCGGAGCCTGCTGGGAATAGTAGGCGCCGGCGCCGGACGGGAGCCGCCGGGCCGGAAAGGTAAGGGCCCCCCTCCCCCCTCCGCGCGCCCCCTCCTCCCCTCCACGCACCCCCTCCTTACCTTCCCGGCCCGGTGGCTCCCGTCCGGCGCCGGCGCCTACTACTACCAGCAGGCTCCGCGGCCTGCTCTAGAGTAGCGCGCCGGGTGATGACATCACCCGGCGCGCCACCCTAGAGCAGGCCGCGGAGCCTGCTAGTAGTAGTAGGCGCCGGCGCCGGACGGGAGCCACCGGGCCGAGAAGGTAAGTGCCCCCCTCCTCCCCCCCCCCGCTGTCCACTTTCATCGGCGGGCGCCCGCTGGCGCCCGCCAATGGAAGCGGCGGTGGGCGCCAGTGGGCGCCCGCCGATCCGCCGATCCGCCGAACCGGTTCGGAGCTTTTTCGGACCGGTTCGGATTGGATCGGCCGATCCAGCTGCGGGATCGGAAATCGGATAATTTATCCGATTTCCCACTGGACCGGACTCGGATCGTGGATCGGGTCCGATCCAGTGCACATCCCTAGTAAACTCAGTGTTCCCCTTCCCCCCAAATGCCCCAATTTGCAATTCCAGGAGGAGAAAATACATTTCTGTGGAGAATGGGGTTGGGAGGATGTATAAATACCATTTCTGGGACAGCCAGGGGGTGGGGGACAAAATAAAATGAAATGTGGCAAGTGTTGGTGTGACATAGAAACACTTTATGCCTTTAGCAACAGCCTGACACACAAAAATTAAGTGATTGAAGTTTTTCTTACTAATTATTAGCCCCATACCAGGAAAACCATTCACCTAGTAAATTACTATGTGTCAGGCTCTCACATAGGAGCAAGGCATGTAATAAACAAGGCAATTCAAAGGCACAGCCTAGTAGTTGTTTAGCCTGCCTGTGCAATTACTAGGAGGGCGAAGTTTGTAAAATGCAATAGGAAAAGTGATATCTTTTATTGCTTATTGTATCTAGGCGTATGCAGCAGGCTGCATGATAAAGGATTCTGTGAAACCTGAAAGCCTGCATACATCAATGAAAAGTTATTTATCAAATTAAAAGTTCTTAAGCTTACCCATTTCATATTGCTTATCTTCTGTGACTACCAGAGTAAACAATGACCACACAGAAAGCCAGCAAAAACAGATGAGAGGTGTTAATCGTGATACTTGTGCATGCTGTGAAGAAAAATGGGACGGAGCCAAGAATGCATTCGGTTTTTTGTTAAGTCAGTGGATGGTAATTGTAGCATTTTAATAAACAGTGCCTGAATATTAATGGTGTGTTTTGACTCTGTGGAAAGCCCCAGGCTTTCAAATAAGGTTTGGCAGGATTACAAGAATGCGGTATTGGAATGAATTTTGCATTATTTTAACAGCTATGATGAATATTTCTGGGGAAGTTTTAGGACCTTTCCTGATGAATGTGGGAGGGAGGAAATGGGGGCAAAAGTGGGTTGTGCTTTGTGGGGAAAGATAGATCATGTGTTTTAAATAGGGAAGAC
This sequence comes from Anniella stebbinsi, assembly GCA_029215795.1. Taxonomy (NCBI): domain Eukaryota; kingdom Metazoa; phylum Chordata; class Lepidosauria; order Squamata; family Anniellidae; genus Anniella; species Anniella stebbinsi. The sequence continues at coordinate 64,988,316 of JARDYH010000004.1, read as the reverse complement.
ATGCACTGGAAAGATATAGCCTAGAAGTAACACACAGTTTATGTTCTGTCACTGTTTATTGAAATGGTACAATTACCACCCTAAAATCTGTGAAATGGCAAGATTTCCACTGATATTAACAGGAGACTGATTGAATTCTATGCATCATCCCATGTTTGTTCTCAACACCCAGACACTTCACTATTAACTGACAGAGTTTTCTTACTACTGTCCAGTGACTAAGAAGGAAACAACCAGTTGCCTTCTGGAGGTTTTGAACTACAATTCCCATAACCACATTTGCCATTTTGATGCTCACTCTCCCCATTTGAAAAGATCCTTTTGGAGCTCCTCACAATCCCTTTATGTTTTAGCTACCCTAAATAATTTGGTATCCTCAGCAAACATGGCCACTTCACTGCTCACTCCTAATTCCAAATCATTTATGAATAAGTTGAAAAGCATTGGTCCCAATACGGATCCCTGTGGGAGTATTTACATCCCTCCATTGGGAGAATTTACCATTTATTCCTACTCTCTACTTTCTGTTCTTTAACCAGTTAGTGATCCATAAGAGGACCTCTCTTCTTATTCCATGACTGTTAAGTTTGCTCAGAGGTCTTTGATGAGTGACTTTAGAAAATCCAAATAAACACTGCCCTCTGGATGACCCCTATCTATAATGTTTATTTATAGTCTCAAAGAACTCTAAAAGGTTAGTGAAACAGGACTTACCCTTGCAGAAACCATGTTGATTCTTCTTCAGCAGAGCTTGTCCGTCTGTACATTTATCTTTAATAATGCTTTCAATCAATTTACCTGGAACAGACGTTAAGCTAACCAGCCTGTAATTTCCCAGAGCCCCATGGATCTCTTTTTAAAAATTGGCAGGAGCTATACTAGAGTGACCAGATACAAAAGAGGGCAGGGCTCCTGCAGCTTTAACTGTTGTGATGAAGAGGGAATTTCACCAGGTGCTGCATCCATACAAATGACACCTGCTGAAATTCCCTTTAACCGTCAAAGACACAGGAGCCCTGTCCTCCTTTTCATATGATCAACCTATGTATGGCCCATGGGAGCTGGGATGCACTTGATGCTATTAGCAATGCGCCGACCTGCCACTATTGCTGGGAGCACACATGCTTGCTCTCTCTCTTGTTCCTGCTTGCATAATGGAACACAAAATGGACTGAACAAACTCTCTTGAAACCCTGCACTGTGCTTATGAGTAAAGCTATTTTCTTTCCTTCACTAAAGAAAAGTGTGGACTCCTTGTAGCCTTGTGTGCTTGTGAGACTGGTAAACACTTGTTCTGTTTTGCATTTTGTTTTTCTCTGCTAGCTGCCTTTTTAACAGGAGGCACCATTACTAAATACGCCCATGGGGAACAATGATCTTTTCCGGCAGAAAGGGAGGGCTTTAACCTTGCCTCCTCCGCGCTATCACTGTAAGCAAGGCCACTGTTTCTCCATTGCTTTTACCAGTGGGGAAACTGATCTGGATCAGGTTAGGTAGGAAGAGGCTTTAACCTTGCCCCCACCCCAGCAATCTTGATCAGGTGTGCAACCCTTGAAGGGTTCTGCAGGGGCCAGTGTAGCCCATTCCACCCTAACACTCCTGTTGCGTAATATTTGTATGTATGTCAGCATTGAGAAATTTGCCAGAAAACCATTGCCAGGTAGCAACAAGCTACAAATTCCATGATTTCACATGTTACTTGGCTTTGAAAATGTTGCCGGTACTGTCCGCTGAGAATTCGATCATTTCCACATGCTAGTTTCAAACCTGTTTATTATTAGCCCAGCTGGGTTGTACTGCTTCACATTCCCCTGAGAGTCTACTCTGAAATCCTATCCAGCAGATGCTGACCTCAGTTGGAGTTCTCTTAGGCGAAACTTTGCCTGTGTGACCATGAGGCCGGGAGATAATGTTCTCAACCTGACTTGGTCCATTCAGTGAGTTGCCTCGTCTTCATCTGTTTTTTCATCATTCATGCTGACCCTGTCCTGACCCTGTCATGGGCTTGTCTCCTCTAGCTGGCATTTGGTGATATCAATTGTGCCTGAATATGCGGGGAAACCACCTATAAGCAATTATTGTCCTCCATCCACTATGTGATCCCACTAAATGGATTTTTCACAAAAATAGATAAGCTGAACTCTGTTGCCAAATAGCTTTGATTTCAGGCAGACACTCTCCCCTTGTTGAGATCCCTTGTCTTCGATGCCTGCATGGCAGGCAGAAACTCAACAAGCGTAGCTTTTTCCACTGTTGAAAACTTGTGCTTGCCATGACCTTGTTGATTTCTGTAGCGTGCCTAGTTTCACTTTGATCAGCTAATGTTTTAATTGTTTGATGCCAGCTATATCACGTGATGGTGTTTCTTCTCTCTAACTGGGAACACTTGTATTTTATTTTATTTATTTTATTTTGTTGAGGGCAGTGATCATTATTGTGGGGGACACAGTTTCTGGAAGAAAGAACATATGCAGCTAAATTTGAAACTCGTTTTCTCAACACCCCAAGCTCTATCCAAATCCTCGCAGATGATACAAACAACATAACCTTGCAGCAAGCCAAAGACAATACTTTGCTCTCCTAAACTTGGGGATTCCGTTTCACTGTTCTGACTGTCTAGGCCCACTTCTGGCTAAACTGTCCCAAGAAGTGTCATCATAACCTAAAACCATTCTGAATCAACATCTGGGTCCCTGTGTGGTGACCACACTATTCCAGCCCTTGCCTTAGAGAAGTTTCAGTCAAGCCACTTGCTGTCTGTGGACATTAGACAGAAAAGAACTTGAGGACCTGCCAAGAAGAGAAGAACACAACACCCAAATTCAACAAAACCCTTCTCCCATCATTGCTGCAAAACGTTTCAAAATTCACTCATGCATTTTTGGCCTTGGGACAGTAGTTACATCAAAATCTACTCTCAGAATAACTTCAAAATAATTGCTTTGCTTTTGGTCCAAGTACACACTGAATTATCCCCTGCTACAATGTATCCTTAGTTGCACTGGGGTCCCCCTCCCCCCGTTACACTATACTAGGAAAGGTGATCCAATTTTCCCTTGCAATGAACGGGGAGGGACTGCATTAGATACTAACAGAGACAACAGATGTAATTGCTATAAATTTTGGAACTACTCAGGGCTAAACTGCATGCAATGTTATTCATGTTTTAAGAAAAGAAAAAGAGCCTGCTTCAGCTAGCTACTTTTCATTTGAAAAAGAAAGAAAGCATCCCTCGGGCCCCAGTCTGGAACATGATCCACCAAAGCCAAAATAAGAGTAGCCAGCTTTTAAATGGTAGCTTCTTAGATGAAACAGGTCTGAGAAAAAGCAAAGTATAAGGTGATAGATAAGATCCAAAAGCGATGTAGTAGTAGGTCTACAACTAAACATTTTTACTGGCTTTGCTCTTCCTATGCTTTTAACAGCAGCCCTGTTACAGAGTTTGACAAATTTAGCTTTTCCCAGAGCTTTCTCTCGATGCCACGACAAACCCTTGCCTGTTTAATAGCATCCTGACACACAAAAGTTAAAGATGTATGCAGAACCCCAGTAAAAATAAATAAAAAGTTGGCAACCCTTGTGTTTTCCCACTGCCTCTTCCGCTGTTTTTCTTGTCACCAAAAACCCATTAAGGAAAACAAAACAAAACAGAAGATGTGCTCAATGCCTTCTAATTGGTAGCAATAGGAGTCCTATGTCTGGAAGCACCCAGTGTTGATATCCTAGCCAGCCACCTATAAATCCATTCCAAACCGAGCCTGCATTACCATCCGAGCAGGCTGAAGTACTGCATAAGAATCAGAAAAATGGGAGAAATGTCTCAGGATGCTGTAGACAACTTTATTGTGAACAAGCTCAACCTGTTTCGGTCTCTGGCTTTCTGTTAGGCCTTCTTCAGGGGGCTGTAACAATACATATACAGACAAATGAATAGGACAATAAAGAACTAAAATCATTACAATTAAGAAAGTGCATTGCAAACATGGCCTGTGCATGTTTATAAGCGATAAAACAGTATTACATCTATAAGGGTTATAGGGCACATTGCAAGCCCATTGCTGAAAGAATCCTGTGATCCTCAAACCACTCATTCCAAATTAGGCCCACTGGTTTTGGTGGATTCATTGTAGAGGGAAGCAGCCTGGGAATTGCAGCTTCATCATTAGATGGGAGATTGCCAGTCCAGAGAACGCATCCATCCCTGTTACTTCCCTAGGTTTATGTGGACTTTGGCTAGGTTGAAACTTGGTGGGAAACTCTGAGTGGGACAAGATGGGAAACAGGAAGCTATCAAGGCTGGTGGTGGGAAATGCACTGGCTTAGCAACTGCCATACCACAAATAACAAACCACCCAGTTCATGTACCCAGTTCCCATGGTCTCGCTGTGACACATTCCTGTGTAAAATTATATGGATTGGAAGGCCCTACTGGAGGTGAAATAACAATCATTCCATGTCTCACCTGACTGAGACCAGATCTACACCAAGCAGGATAAAACACTTTGAAAATGGTTTGAAAACTGTATATGGAGTATGAGGTTCATCACACCAGCGGTTTAACGTACCGTTGCTATGCCTTGTGTTTGGTTTTGCATCATGGTTCTCACATGATGTCATACATATCCTGCTGGGATGTCACTGTTGTTGTGGCGTTTTGGCGTCCCCTTCCGCTTTATCTTGGCGCAGGGAAAGTCCGGTTTCCCCCCTTTACACACAATAACATCGCTCTTCTGTTCCCATGTAGTTTTGTTCTTGCTGCTATTTCAGATAGTCCCGATGTTTCTGATGGGGGTGTGTCTGTGGAAGGGTGTGTGTGCAGGGTGGTGTTTCTGACAAAAGCAGAGGGCAGGGTGGTTCTCCTCCAGGGTGCCATTTCCTCATTCCTCCTTTCTTCATTCCTCTTTGGAACGCCCGCTGGATTGTAGGTATGGGAGTTCACTGAGTCAGACCATCGCACTTTCGCTCCTCCAACTCGCTCCCCTTTGCCATTCTTTCTATCTCTCACCCCTCCGCCAGTACTCTACTAATAATCTGCAATTGAACTCTCTTGCTCATTCTTCTCCAGTGTGCCATTTCCTCATTCCTCCATTCCTCTTTGGAACGGCGACTGGATTGTAGGTGCAGGAGTTTGCTGAGTCGAACCATCGTCCTTTCTGTTCTCCAACTCACTCTCCTTTGGCATTCTTCCTATCTCTACTCACTCTGCCAGTGGTCTAGTGGAATTCTGTCAGATAAAAGGGAAGCTGTGCATCTCCAGTTCATAAAATAGAGATTAGCTGTTCCCTTACTCAAGAGTAAATCCCATTGATTTCAACTGCATTTACATCCAAGTCATACTAAAATCCAATGCATGCTTACCTTTGAGTAAACCCCATTGAACAGAGAGAGTCTGTCTAAACATGCATAGGATTGCACCCGTATCCAACTACATAGTTCAAATTATCATAGTTATGAGGTAATAACGAGGTCTTTTGAAGTGTTCCTCAAACTGTGGTCACCTATGCAGTGGCCTTGCAATTATGTGTTGGTGTTAACAGGCCAAGAGCTCAAATATGACAAGATGATTGCAATATAACTAGATTGTTCTGAACTTATTTTGTGAATCTGTCCTTACAGTTAATTTAGTGCAGGGATGGGCAACCTGCAGTGCTCAGCCTAATTTCATGTGGCTGGCATAGCAAGCTCCAGTTGGTTTATCTTGTAAAAACAAAAGAGAGAGGGAGAGGGAGAGAAACTGCATATTTGAGGTGTGCCCACCCCTGTTTTACAGAAACATCATCCACATTTTCTGGAATTTCAGTGGAACTAAGGAACCAAAAACTGATCCTTTGCAAGACCTCAAGTCCCAATTTCCAGGAGATAACAGGTTCTGCTTTAGTTAGCTTGTTGTCTGACTAATACCTCAGGCATGAACAATTCCAGATACTCTCATTTAAGTGCAATACTTTAGAACAAAAAAGTCCTACAATTCCCAGGATTCCCAAACCAGCCATGCTATCTAAACATGCATAGAAATAAATAGGGGTGTGCATGCCAAAAAATATCATCGTTTATTGTTATCGCCATTTTGGAACCAAAAAATTATCATCTTCATTCATATCATAGGTGAACCGTATCGTCTTCACGATAATTAACGTGAAAAAATGATATTTTTTGCAGCCCTATTTTTAAAGAAAAAATGCCTATAAGTACTGTATTTTAAAAGTTAGAGGCTTGAAACGTGGTCACAGTGCTTATGGGGTATTCCTAAGTATATGTATGAAATTTGAGATCCATCCCTCCAACCCTCAAATTTAAATGAATTTTTTAAAGATCGTTTCCGTTCTCACAGGTCTGAATGAACGCACGTGGCGAGCTGTCATTCTGCTCTGTCAGAACGGAAACGATCTTTAAAAAATTCATTTAAAATCGAGGGTTGGAGGGATCGATCGCAAATTTCATACACATACTTAGGACTACCCCATAAGCACTGTGACCAAGTTTCAAGCCTCTAACTTTTAAAATACAGAAGTTATAGGTATATTTATATGGCAGTCCGATAAAACGATAAAATCGCCCAAAAATTATCATCTCCAATGATTATCGTAGGTTTTTATATCGTATCTTTATCGTTAAACACATTCACGATAATGACCTTATCGTATCATTATCGTACATTTTAATGATACGATACACATCCCTAGAAATAAACACTTCTGTCTAAACTTGCATAGGATTGTTACCCAGTTTCATTTTTTTTATTACATAGTCAATTTCAAGTCAACCATATGTCTTTATGGATTACACTTCTTCAGAATGTGCCTAACATAGTCATCTCTTCAAAGCATTTAGCCTTTATTCAGAAGAAATGAGTAAAGCCACAGGATTGACGATTGTATTGTCCATGGAGTGCCTAAACCTCCAAATATTTTCTCCCACAAGAGTTTCTTCGAAATGTTTGTGCAAAGACTTGGGTAGCCAACTTTTCAATTGGCCTCTGTAACTGTGCCACAGCAATTTGATCAGCAGAAATTAGTAGGCAATAGTATTTATCTCCATGTCATGACAATTTTTTGTCTGCAAATCATACCAATGTTAAGAAGCACAAGGAACAGACCAGACTGTTTTTCAGATTAGTTGGCAACTGTACAAGTAAGTGAGCAAGTAAAGGTGCCTCTACAAGAGAGGTTTAATGCGCTTTGAAGGTTCATTAAAATTTTTACCTCTACAAGAACGAAGCGCAAATCGGGCGTAGAGGCGCGTTATCTCTCCGATAATGCGCATTTTCGAATGCGCGTTAAATCGCGAGTTTTATTTTGCTCCGGCCGTTAAAGCGCATTTTTCCCGTGTGAACAAGCGCTTATGCGCATTAACTTCTTGTAAAGCGCTTTTTGGACATCTTTTAATGCGTTTCGCCGCCTCTCGCCGCCTCCCGTGCAGAGGGATTAGGAGTAAATGCGCGTCTGCGATAATGCGCATAATCGCCGAACCGGGCGCAAAAGCGAATCCTTGTAGAGGGAGCCTAAGTAAGTGAAGATCACAGGTAAGAGATGCTTACCTGCAATCTTCATATCAGCTGTTCTGACATGCATGGCATATTTGTATTCAAACAAATGGTGTTGATATACCTATAGGAAGAGATGTATAATCAATGCCTTAATAGTAATATTGCCAATATATAAAACACAGGAAAGGGGCAGGAAGGAAAGAGGCAGTGAATTTCCAAGGCTACCGTGCAGCATTGCCCATGTTTCATCGAGTCCTTCCATCTGTGCCTATAAAACATAGGTGCTAGCCCTTTATCAAGCTCAAGGACTAAATTGTCAAGTGGGAAAAGTCTCAAGGGCCACATTCTATCTGTGGGCAGGGCCAAATGTGATTATTCTCATTTGAAGCCGACTCAGAAGAAAGCAAGACAACTCAGAAGATAAGCAGGGCTGAATCACTCAGCAGCATTTTCAGATAGTATCCGATAGGGATGTGCACTGGATCGGACCCGATCCACGATCCGAGTCCGGTCCAGTGGGAAATCGGATAAATTATCCGATTTCCGATCCCGCAGCTGGATCGGCCGATCCAATCCGAACCGGTCCGAAAAAGCTCCGAACCGGTTCGGCGGATCGGCGGATCGGCGGGCGCCCACTGGCGCCCACCGCCGCTTCCATTGGCGGGCGCCAGCGGGCGCCCGCCGATGAAAGTGGACAGCGGGGGGGGGGAGGAGGGGGGCACTTACCTTCTCGGCCCGGTGGCTCCCGTCCGGCGCCGGCGCCTACTACTACTAGCAGGCTCCGCGGCCTGCTCTAGGGTGGCGCGCCGGGTGATGTCATCACCCGGCGCGCTACTCTAGAGCAGGCCGCGGAGCCTGCTGGTAGTAGTAGGCGCCGGCGCCGGACGGGAGCCACCGGGCCGGGAAGGTAAGGAGGGGGTGCGTGGAGGGGAGGAGGGGGCGCGCGGAGGGGGGAGGGGGGCCCTTACCTTTCCGGCCCGGCGGCTCCCGTCCGGCGCCGGCGCCTACTATTCCCAGCAGGCTCCGCGGCCTGCTCTAGGATGGCGCGCCGGGTGATGTCATCACCCGGCGCGCTACTCTAGAGCAGGCCGCGGAGCCTGCTGGAAGTAGTAGGCGCCGGCGCCGGACGGGAGCCGCCGGGCCGGAAAGGTAAGGAGGGGGTGCGTGGAGGGGAGGAGGGGGCGCGCGGAGGGGGGAGGGGGGCCCTTACCTTTCCGGCCCGGCGGCTCCCGTCCGGCGCCGGCGCCTACTATTCCCAGCAGGCTCCGCGGCCTGCTCTAGGATGGCGCGCCGGGTGATGTCATCACCCGGCGCGCTACTCTAGAGCAGGCCGCGGAGCCTGCTGGAAGTAGTAGGCGCCGGCGCCGGACGGGAGCCGCCGGGCCGGAAAGGTAAGGAGGGGGTGCGTGGAGGGGAGGAGGGGGCGCGCGGAGGGGGGAGGGGGGCCCTTACCTTTCCGGCCCGGCGGCTCCCGTCCGGCGCCGGCGCCTACTACTCCCAGCAGGCTCCGCGGCCTGCTCTAGGATGGCGCGCCGGGTGATGTCATCACCCGGCGCGCTACTCTAGAGCAGGCCGCGGAGCCTGCTGGAAGTAGTAGGCGCCGGCGCCGGACGGGAGCCGCCGGGCCGGAAAGGTAAGGAGGGGGTGCGTGGAGGGGAGGAGGGGGCGCGCGGAGGGGGGAGGGGGGCCCTTACCTTTCCGGCCCGGCGGCTCCCGTCCGGCGCCGGCGCCTACTACTCCCAGCAGGCTCCGCGGCCTGCTCTAGGATGGCGCGCCGGGTGATGTCATCACCCGGCGCGCTACTCTAGAGCAGGCCGCGGAGCCTGCTGGAAGTAGTAGGCGCCGGCGCCGGACGGGAGCCGCCGGGCCGGAAAGGTAAGGAGGGGGTGCGTGGAGGGGAGGAGGGGGCGCGCGGAGGGGGGAGGGGGGAGGGGGGCCCTTACCTGCCCGACCCGGCGGCTCCCGTCCGGCGCCGGCGCCTACTACTACCAGCAGGCTCCGCGGCCTGCTCCAGGGTGGCGCGCCGGGTGATGTCATCACCCGGCGCGCTACTTGAGAGTAGGCCGCGGAGCCCGCTGGTAGTAGCCGCCGGCGCCGGACGTGCCGAGAAGGTAAGTGGCGGGGAAGGGGGCTTACCCCCCCCCCCCGGAGCCGTCCGCTTCTATCCGCTGGCGCCCGCGGGCGCCAGCGGATGGAAGCAGGCGGCCCCAGGGGGGGTAGGGAGCGCGGGGGAGGGGGTTTACCTGCCGGGGCCGTCCACAGCGGACGGCCCCGGGGGGGGGAGGGAGTTAGGCCCCCCCTTACCCACCCGCCGCCATTTTTTCCTCATAGACTTGCATTGCAATGCAAGTCTATGGGGAAAAAAATGGCGGCCGATCCAAAAATGTACGATTTTTGGGTCGGGATCGGACTCGATCCGGTCCGGGGGGCCTCCGATTTTGTCCGAACCGGTCCGGGACAAAATTGGAGGTCCCGATCCGGGTCCCGATCCGATCCGGGGGGTCCGTGCACACCCCTAGTATCCGAGATACCAAGTCTCTCTACATATCTACTTCACACAGCTCAAAATCTTTGCTACATTTCCGTTCTTGCAGGGTATGTAAAGATTGAAGGCAGCTGGATCTGCAGCCATTGACAAGCGATAATATTTAGATCTCTGCTTCATATATGGTTGCCAAATGATAAGAAGCAGCTGGGTTTGAGCTGCAGCAATCAGGAAGTGAAGATTTTCACAGCATGGAGCTAAACGTGATCACCTGCTACTGTCTGCTGATCCAGATGCAGGAGCCCCTTCAAAACATTGGCAATCTTATTAACAAGCTAACTCAAGATTTTGGCCTAACCATCATAGCTTCAGGTCTCTATGAAATCTTTTTTCAGTGATCCCAATCTATTATTAATTGATTCTGAAACTATACAATGCATGAAAGTCATCCTGAGGAATCTTATCATGTTTTTGATTAACTTTGAGTCACTATCCAGTGATCTGAATTCAACTGAGGTCTGAGGTGATGTTGTAAAAATCTGATCTGTAATTTTCACCCCAAAACACATCAATTTCCCCTGACATGCATCTTACACGCATCCTACATGTGTCCGCTGACACGCACACCCAAACCATCCACACACGGCACCCCGAAGCCCCATTCCCCACTGCCTGTCCATTGTATCCATTTCTGCAAAAGTCAAGCTGCTTGCAAGAGATTTGGCGGCGCAAGAACTAGGAGCTTGTCAATATCGCCATTGCTCCTTCTTCTCCAGGTCAGGCTCCATTATGCACAATCAGGGAGGCGCGTAAGCTACCTGACTCAGAGGGACAAAATGACCATATAAGGAAATGATAGAAATGAAGAGACATTGCAAAGCATCTCTGGGTACAAGTAAAATCACACATGGCAATGCAACGCCACATCTGGCCACTACTCGGGACTACTCGAGAGTAAAACAGAGTTGGCCAAATGATGTCACTGGGGCTATAAACCAATGGGATGAGGGCTGATGACGTGTAACATTTGGAGTATAAGAGCATTGTTTGAACCTTGGTGCGGTGTGACTCTGGAAAGCAGCGCTAGCATCCTGAGGTCACCTATTCTGCGCAGAATAATAAATTAGTTTCCAAAGCTTCAGGAGGTCTTTCATCAAGTGTTTCATATCTGGACTTTGGACACTTGGGAATAGCATAATTTATGCAACAGTGATTACTTTCAGTGTTTTGAGGAGAGGGTATTGATCATTCTTCTGCCACATTTACTAAGCGATGTGACAGGCAGAAATGCAAGGAGGATGCTTTCTGGAAATGGTGATGATGGGGAGAACTTCACCTGACTAACTTGTCTTGCTAAAACAGACAGGACCAGAAGGAAAGAGGAGTGGTGGAGGAATATGGCAGGAAGCACTACATATTCTCCTGCTGAGTTAAGGCACTCATGAGCTTAAAACCCTAGAAACAGGAAGACCCTACAAACACATTGATATAGAGAATGGATTCTGTAAGCCCACATCAGTTGAGTGGAAGGATTACAACATGACTATCTACCTTAAATTTTCCTTTTACAGCTTCTGTGTTTTTAATAGCAGCATGGCAGGCAGAAATTCAGCAGGTGACGCTCTCCCCATCACTCTTGTTCTCTGTTGGGGGAAGCTTCAGCTCATCAAATTATAAGAGTTGGAAGGGCCTTTGTAGGCCATCTAGTTCAGCCTCTGCTCAACCTATTGAATATCAGCCTTCTATACAGCTACAGATTCTAATAGATAGGTAAAGCTTAAGTAAACATGGTTTAGGCTGCACTAGCTAATATCCAATGGTGGTGCAGTGCTAGTGCTAATGATGTGTGCTAGTGTAAATCAATGTTAATGCAACATCACTAGCGCTAGCATTGTGCCACTACTGGATACTAATAAAAGTCATTATTTTTTTAAAAAAAATCAACGTCTTATCGCAGCTGCTATCCACCCACCCCCTTTTAGCATTGCTTTAGCAGCACCTACATAACTACATGTTCAGTAACATGCACAATTGCAAATGGGACAGTACAATGATGAAATCAGGACTTGACAGGTCTATGAAATGAGCAATGACCCAAGAACATTTTCAGGACTCATACAGAATTGTTGATGCTTCACCAAGTCGTCATAAGAGTAACATCAATGATGTAAATCCAATTTTGTTTGCTGCTAGAAATTCCAGTCCCAGCATCCGGATGATTTTAGTGCCATATGTGCTAAAGCAAAGGAGTGGCTGGAGGTTCAAAGATGCTTCACCTCTGCTCCAGTCATTACTGCACGAACACCCACATGAATGCACCCACACTACATAGCCTTACTTCTGGACAGCAAGCCTTCTAGGGAGCCAAGAAGAGGCACGCGGAAAAGTGCAGGCACCTGCTTTGTCTCAGTAGGTTTTTTGCCTTACAGATTTATTTATTTTTAAAGCTCAGCCTCAAAGCTAAATGATGAGTAATAACACATTTAAATCAATAGGCACATGAAAATGCAAGAGATCTTTGTTGCTAGAAGCTACCAATCACCCATTTTCTAGGGTACAAACGGGATGCTATCAGATGATTCTTTTATTATGCAATTGACCTGCCTCGCTCACGGAATTTTACGTTGGGGGAGAATGGCAGACATTGTCGCCTCCATTTGTAATCTTCCTATGTTTTCCTACAGCCTCTTCCATCTTTTCTCTGGCCACAAAAATTCTGTTGAAGAGGGAAAGGCAGAATGGCTCCACAAAGTCTTTTGATTAGTAGGAGTTGTCCATCTGGAAACAACAAAAAAGTTTTCACTGAGCTGGCAGAATCTAATGAGCTGGGACATTGTAACAAACAAAATAGACCAAAAAACAGGGATTGAGAGGTTTTGCTTTCACTTTCACTGCTTTTTAGACCATCTCTATCAGAATAAAAGCAGTGCTTATGCACCCAAAGTGCTGCTTAGGCTGATTGTATGTAGTTGCATGAAAGCTCTTGTGAGTGATTTTACCCAGCACAAATTTCCGCTCAGTAGCACAAATAGATGGGGAGGAGAATGTGTTCTTCTGATGTCCAACTCTCAGTGAGACATTGCTTCCTTCCAATAATTCCTATGATTAGGTTAGAATTAGTGCTGTGCCAAAAAGTATTTTTCCCTGACTGTTCTTAATCAATTTGATAGAAAAGAAATCGCTTTTGAAAAAACGTTCAACGGAGAAGAACATTTCAGAGAAATCCTCATGGGTTGGGCTTTCATGCCTGCCTTACTTATGAGGTGGCCAAGGAGTGTGGGTGGGTGTCTTGTCTGTCATTGTACAGTCAGCTATCTGGCTTCTTATACTTCAAATAAAGCCTTGTGGAAAATGTCATAAGGTAAGTCCTCCCCACACAGGGCTTTTTCACTTCAAGAAGCATAGCAGACAGGGAGGCTGCAGCATGATATATAGATGTATAGAAAAAAGAAAGAAAAAACACAGTCCATCTAGCAATGGTAAGGTAAGCTAAACCCCACAAAAGAAATTCTAAGATGCCTGAGAATGTGGGTCCTAGAAATAGAAGGTCACTTTGCAGAATTTTCTCCACCATTTTTGTATGTGGTGGCCATCTTTTCCCATCCCTCAATACTCCAGAATGATGCTAGATATGGGGCATTCTGAGGGATGTAAAATGGTGGCCAGGCTGTCAACACAGTTGATGCTGCTGCCACTTCTAAGTGACAGCAGAAAAAAACAAAACACCTTAGGAGAAAAAGAAAGAAGCTGATACTTACAACCATTACTAACAGTGAGCCCCACCTCTGAGAAACTGTTTGAGACTTTGTCCTACCCCTGGAGAAGTTCAGAGAAATGGTCACCCCAATTTCTCAGCCCACAAATAGGGTGCAAAAATTTAAGAGGCCATTTGCACACAGCTATACTTAGAATCATGAAGGAGCCTTCTTTACTAAGGGAGTAGGGAAGGATGGATTGTATCATCACTATGGTGACAGGCTCTCAAAAATTCCAAGACAGATGGGTGGGACTCCTTTGCCCCAGGTCCTCCAGCTGCCAATGCAGGGGCATCAGCAAGTGGTTTGATAGGACTTCTACTTTTCTCCATGGCGTCAATGAAAGAACCCACATTAGTTAAGTGGAGCTGCATCTTCCTGACCTGGGGATTTCCAACCAAAGAAAGCTATTGGAAACAGATGTGTAGACGCAGACATACACAACCATGGATAGAAATGCATTATTATCCTATCTGTATGCAGCAATGAGATATTGCTGTATTTTGTTGCCCCATAAACAAATTGCCTTGACCTCTGGCCTCTGCTCCACTTCTTTGGGATATCTGCTCTGAAGTGACAGAGGACTTGAGTAGGTAGGCATTGCCATTGCTTCTCTCACTGCAACTGGTCAGGCTGCTGAATGCTAAGAGAGATGGTGAGATCAAGCAATTGATAGCATGAGGATTTTTTATACTGACGGCACACAATTATTGACTTTTAAATGGTGCCTCATAATGTTTTGGGAACCCCTTAAATGGACAGATACTTGCTCCTTAAGAAGGCAAAATTGTTCTGAACGTGGGAGACTTAATGCTAGCTAAATGTTTTCTTGGGGTCAGGGCAACCAGCTAGGGCATGCTTCCATAGAAGTGATCGTACGAATGACACAAAAACAGCAATTCATACAACTGGATTGACATGTTATGTACATGGTTTACCAGGCCCTAGCTTAAAGGCCAACCCACCTTTTCTACGCCATCATCCAACCTTGTTTTACTACCTTTACTGCAGTGTAGTAATTGTAATTTGAATTGTGACTGAAATGCATCCTGAAGCAGCCATCTAACTAATACTACTTGTTTAAATAGTGAGTCGGGAGTATTACATATATTCTCTACTAATTATTTATTTATTTATTACATTTCTAATCCACTCAGTAACTACTGTTCTCTGACGGATATATTGTAACAATGCAATTTTGCTATATGGAGTCTTTGAAGCTTTGGAGGAAATTGTTACACCTGGGGAATAGATTGGCTAAATGGATGTTGCTTCTCTTCTGTCTGAATCCATGAATTGTTTCCAGGAATGTTCACACATCTATAATTCACAATTAAGGTATATTTCAAAATGGCTCAATGGACCAGACTGCTTTTGAGTGAAGACGAAATATGGCATGTGTGTGAGCGAAGGGGAAGTACCTTTTAAGATGGTGCTTGCTATCTGCAGTTCTTATTAATGGAGGCACAGTCGTGCCTCCATTGTTAAGGGCCGTCAATAAAAAACACATTCCACCATGTTAAAGTGATAATTGGGGGGGGGGGTCATTCTAACAGCCATAAAATTGAAACTGTTTAACCAACCTTTCTGAAATGTAAAAGTGCCAGAAAGAAATGTTTGTTTTACATTATCTGAAAATTTCAAGAAGATTGGTGAAAGATTGAGGGAAGGAGAGCAGTTTAAGGTAGAAAAGGAATACAAACCTGTCTCCCTGCTTTTGTAAATTTACTTCTGGGTTGGTACTTTTTGTGCTCACAATTTGCATAATTTCTAGAGCCTTATTAATTAATCCAGTGGTGGGGTCTTCTTCCTCCTTGACTGTAGTTGGTGGAAAGCTTTTCATTTTTTAACAATTCCCTTCGGTTGACTTTTAAGGACTATTTTAACCTCTCATTCAAGTCAATGAGGCGGCCATCTTCCCTCATAATGCGACACTGACACATGCTCAGTAGCGTCGCTCTCCCCCCTCCCTCCTTCCTTAGAATGTGGGGTGGGTGAGTGAAACGGCCGCTGCCTCTAGCACAGACCTTTTGAGTGAAGAAGAAGAGTTTCTCTTTTCTCTTCTGGAACATGCATTCCTTTGGCTCTGAGAGTATTTTGGGCTATCTTCATAAGGCCAGTTTGCTCTTTTGCTCCCTGGTGAAGCAGGGTGTGGCTCCTCTGGATCCATGGTAACCTGATCTTCAGATCTCTCCTGGGAATAGGTAGCTATACCTTTCTTTTAATTTCCCTCTTTTCTAAGAGTTTGGTCCATACTGCTATAAAGTTGAAAGCTTCAAACACTTCATTTAATTAATTTGGGCCGGTGTAAGTTTTAAGTACAGTGTTGAAACCTTTCAAAGTGCTTCTGGGCCTACAGCGTTGGTTTCGGCCTACTCACCCTGTTTTTTTTAATAAGGTTTAGAAACAGTTGAGGTGTCATTTATTTTGCATAGTGTACACATGGATTTTCTTTCTAATCCTTGCAGTCTACACTGGCTCCATCCTTGATGTGTTTTTGGAAGCAGACAAACCCCTTTTGTTCCAGCAGGCCTTTGGCAAATCATCTGGACCTCTGTCTATACCTTTGACTTTTAAATTGTTATGCATTTAAAATGTTTAAAATGCTTTAATATTGAAAAGTATTTAATTATATTTTTAACTTTTGTATATTTAGGCTGACCATATGAAAAGGAGGACGGAGCTCATGTAACTTTAACAGTTGTAGAGAAAAGGGAATTTCAGCCAGTGTCATTTGTGTGCAATTAGTCCCTGGTGAAATTCCCTCTTCATCACAACAGTTAAAGTTGCAGGCACTATACTAGAGTGACCATATACAAAAGAAGGCAGGGCCCCTGCAACTTTAACTGGTGTGATGAAGAGGGAATTTCACCAGGAACTAATTGCATACAAATGACACTGGCTGAAATCCCCTTTCTCTACAACTGTTAAAGTTACATGAGCCCTGTCCTCCTTTTCATATGGTCAGCCTAGTATATTCCTATTTAGGTTTTAGCTGTATATGTTTTAGTTTTGTAAGGCTGCCCTGAGGCCCAGCATTGGGGAAAAGGCAGGATACTACTACTACTACTACTACTACTAGTAATGTTTCAGATTTCACTTCTGCATCTGATGTTCTTTTGCATTTACTTTTCTTTATAAACCATTCATATCTTAAGACTTCTTGTGTGGCATGTATTCATTGGTTTAACAAGTTAAAAGGGGTATTCACTGGTTTCATGCTTATGTTATCAAATCTATTTTCAACAGGCCTAGTAACTTCAAGAGTAACAGAGTTGGGGAAAATCCTCAATCTCTTTGTTATCAGAGGCACTGAGTAAGGGACCCCTGGAGATAATTTAGACTGACCCCAACCACAAAACACTATTCCCCCTTCTGAAGAGATCTGGACCACAGACTACTAAAGACAAACGAACTAGCAGGCCATAATAACAGTTCTCATGTGGCCATTTGCCTTATGAGGCAGGTGCTCTGCAGGCTACCAAATGGAGGGACTAACAGGCCATAAAGTTGCCTGGCTGGGTCTGCCAGAAATCCAGCCTCAACACTTCTGGAAGGTCCATGTTCTATAGCACCTGCTGTCAGATGAACCTGAGGGAATCCCACCCTCCACCCCTGGGTTTAATTTACTGGCTTGCCCTGGCTGGACCTTGCAGGAAACTATAGGGACAGACAGAGCAGGCATTCATAGCACACATAGAATGCTGAGGCTGGCAAATCTAAAAGCAAGTGCTTTTCAAGAACCAAGGAAATTCAATGGGTCTTACTTTTGAGTAAATATCTAGGGATGGATATGCAGCCTGTGCAAGAACTGAGTAGGGTGACCATATTTGGGAAACCAAAAAAGAGGACACCCAGTGGGGGGGGGGGCAGGAAAATGGCTTTCTGGGGCCACCTTAAAGTCCCCAATTGGAGCGGAGGAGGGGAAAGCATGTCATTCTCACCCCACCCCACCGTTCCAATCAGGCCCTTTTCTATAATGCCTGGGAATGACACGTTTTTCCCTTTTAAGGCCTTGATTGGAGCAGTGGGAGAGAATGACACACCTCCAGAAAGCATGTCATTCCCCCCTGCCACGCTAATGGTGGCCTTAAAAGGGAAAGTGTGTAATTCCAGTTCATTATAGACTATTGCATAAAATCCCCCCTGACACTGAGGATAGAACAAAAACCAGGAGAAATCTGGGGAGATCCTGACAGTTTTATTATTATTTATTAGTGCATTTATATTCCACATTTTTTCCGCCAAGAAACCCAAGGCGGCATACATAATCTTCCTCCTCTCTATTTTATCTTCACAATAGCAACCCTGTGAGATGGGTTGGGCTGAGAGTCTGCAACTGGCCCAAAGTCACCCAATGGGTTTTTATGGCTAAGTGGGGAGTAGAACCCAGATCTCCCAGCTCCCAGTCCAATACTTTAGCCACTAGGCCATACCCTAGTGGACACCCTGGAATTGAGCCATGCCAAGTTGGAAGCAGATCAGTTCATGCCTTGATTTTTAGGATATTTTTTTAAAAAGTTTGACTTCAATTTTTTTTCTAAAATTCAAGGCATGAACCAATCTGCTTTCAACTTGGCATGGCTAAAGCCTTACTTAAGAGGTACCATGGTGCCAAGTTTCATCTCTTCATCTTTACTTTCTTTCTTTTTTTTTAATGTACTGCTCAAGGCCCTGGACCCCAAAGAGGAGTATTGGGTTTGAAGTTTTAAAAATTCCTAAAACTCAAGGCATAAACAGATCTGCTTCCAACTTGGCATGGCTCAATCCCTACTTAAGAGCTACCATACTGTCAAGTTTCATCCCTTTATCTTTAAAAATGATGGAATTGTAAGCATTTTAGTTAATTTAAAAAAATAAATTGAAGTTTTAAACATTTCTAAAAATCAAGGGATGAACGGATCTGCTTCCAACTTGGCATGGCTAAATCCCTACTTCAGAGCTACCATGGTGCCAAGTTTCATCTCTTTATCTTTCATTTCATTTTTTAAACTTGTACTGCTCAAGGTCCTGGACCCCAAAGAGATTTCTGTTTGAACTTAAAAACATTCCTAAAAATCAAGGCATGAACGGATCTGCTTCATACTTGGCATAGCTATATCCCTACTTAAGAGCTACCATGATGCCAGGTTTCATCTCTTTATCTTTAAAAATGAGGGAGATGCAAGCATTTTGGTTGATTTATTAATGTTAAAAGTGAGTTCAACACATAACACTAGCTTTGATTTTATATTGGATGTCAAGATGGTATAACATTCTGGCTGATGCTGGCTTGGTTGTCAACTGTATAATATCCAGTCATCCATTATACAAAGCCATGAAATTCATTAAACAAAAAACCTACGGTTTACAAAAACAATGTTAAGGCTCTACAGATTCCAACCAAGCACCAAAAAGCAGGGAAATTGGGAGTTAAGGCTCACAAGCCTTAATGCCACATCCTCCCTAAGGAGGCAGAAAGTGCAAGTGAAATTCTCATTCTCCCAAAGCAGATAAACCATGAGGACAGGGTGGAGAATATGATATGCAGAGGTGTCTGTGGGGTTGTGGAAAACTGATCACGAACAACTTAGGGCCACCTACTTCTCTTTTTTTGTTTAGAGCAGCCCTTCCCCAACCTGGTGCCCTCCAAAGGTGTTGGACTACAAGTCCCATCATTGCAAGTCAGTATGTCCCATGGTCAGGAATGCTGGGACTTGTCATTTCAAACACCTGGAGGGCAGCAGGATGGGGAATGCTGTTCCATACCCTTACCAAATACAGGGTCTGCCCAATACTTTTCTCACACACACACATCTCGCATATAGCAGCACTCTTGATAACAAAAGGGGCACTATTCATTACAGATCTAGAACCAGAGCATGTGCCTTTCAAAGAACCAATGTTTTTTTGTTTAAATGTATTTATAAAAAATATACTGTTCACTCTCCACAATCCCTGCACAATACATCATTTCATCAAAGCAACAGCGGAGCAGAAGAGGTTTAGTTTGGCTGTCTTGAACACCTTTCAGATGAGATTAGTTTGCAATCCTATACCTCTTGGGAGAAAGCTCTAGTGAATTCAGTGGCACTGGCTTCTGAGAAGACATGTATAGGACTCAACCTTCTCCAGCCTGGTGCTCTCCAGATGCATTGCACTGTAACTCCCATGTTATGTGTTATGGGGAAGACAAAAATCAATTCATACTTAATTTCAAAATAATACTTACGCATGAAAGTATTAGGTGGTAGCTCTGTCTTTGATCTCACACTTCTGAACAAGTAAGAGAAATCCTTTATCTGATATTCAAGAAACAGACATCCTATGCCATGTGTTGAAAACTAATGTTGATGTCTGAAGGGCTATCTGGATTAGGTGTTCAAGATTCATTCATTGTTGTTTCATTTGGTTTTGACAGTTTATTTAAAGTGATGCAGCTCTTTTGTAGTTCCTTGATTGATCACATATCTTAATGCTTGAAAACATCATACTTTAGTACAGATGTGGGCAGAATATAGCTCTATCCTGATGATTTGGACATCAACCTGTGGCATTCCTGACAACTGCCCATGCTGATAGGGGCTTTTACAAGTTGAATTCCAAAACATCTGGAGATCTACATTCTGCCTTCCCTTGTTCTTGAACAACATTCCCCAACCTGGTGCCTGTCAGATGTGTTGGGTTGCAACTCTCAACATAAGGAGATGCTCTAAGAAATGAGAAGTAGCTGGTCCTAAGTTGATCATCATCATTTCCCACAACCCCACAGTCACCTCTGCAGATCAAATTGCATATCTAGATTTTTGACATGACAAGTCCCAGCATTCCTGACCATGGGACATACTGACTTGCAATGATGGGACTTGTAGTCCAACACCTTTGGAGGGCACCAGGTTGGGGAAGGGCTGCTCTAAACAAAAAAAAGAGAAATAGGTGGCCCTAAGTTGTTCGTGATCAGTTTTCCACAACCCCACAGTCACCTCTGCATATCATATTCTCCACCCTGTCCTCATGATTTATCTGCTTTGGGAGAATGAGAATTTCACTTGCACTTTCTGCCTCCTTAGGGAGGATGTGGCGTTAAGGCTTGTGAGCCTTAACTCCCAATTTCCCTGCTTTTTGGTGCTTGGTTGGAATCTGTAGAGCCTTAACATTGTTTTTGTAAACCGTAGGTTTTTTGTTTAATGAATATGCATTTTAGAACATAACAACATAAGAAGAGCAGTGCTGGATCAGACCAAGGGTGCATCGAGTCCAGTGCTCTATTCACACAGTGGCCAACAAGCTGTTGACCAAGGACCCACAAGCAGGACACCGGTGTAACAGCACTCTCCCACCCATGTTCCCCAGTAACTGGTGTATAGAGGCTTACTGCCTATTTAATCTATCATCTATCTATCTATCTATCTATCTATCTATCTATCTATCTAATCTATATCTTCCTGATTAATGTGCTTAAAAAAGCATTTTCATCCTCCAAATCCACTGGCTAGAGGGGGTTAGGTTCAGTTAGAGGTATTTCTCTGCCAACGGAGGGACACATGTGTCCTGGAGTCCCCTGTTATGCCCACCGACACCTCCAGTGATGTAGATATTATTGCGCTGGAGTTTCCCTAACAGTAGTCCCTGAAACAGGGTGTTCCAGGAGCATCTCAGAGGCACCTATGGATCTGCTGCATCCAAAGCCCCTTCTATTCAAAATTATTTTAAGGCTGCCTTTAAGGGTGAACTTGATACTCCTGAGAAGCCCAGGGACCAACTGAGGGGAATGGGGATGATTTAAAAAACAAACAAACACCACTTGCCAGAACAAAAAAGGGAGAACGTACCAACATCTTCTGCCCTGGCCAATACAAGCCAGAGTTTGGGAAATGGTGAATCATCTGTCATTTCACTCCCCCAGGCATAGTACTGACTCAAGCAAGCAAGTGGCCAGCCGGGTGGCTAAGCAGGTGGCCGGCAGCGGTAGCAACAAGAAGTGGCAGTACTTTTGGGGCTGGGGAGAACAGCGTAATTTGCTACTCTTCCCATTCTGCCACCTGATGTGCCTATATCAGGCTAGCTCACAATAGGGCCACCTTCCCTGCACACACACACACACGGTTATGATGCTCTGTAAAAATCCAAGAAACATTTTTGTTTTTGAAATAACCATATAATTTGTAATAAACTAGCCAATAATTTACAGGAAAGGGAAGACATCTATCTGTACATGGGATCTGGGGTATCTATAATAGATGTGAAGGGTTCTTTTTTTCTCCTTCCCTTTTCTTAGATGACTCACTGACCAGAGCCACTAACCTGCAGCTTCAGTGAAAGGAGTCAGTGTGAGGAAGCCATTATTAATGAACTGATAGGGAGGAATTCACACACAGTATTTTAGGGAACGCCGGGAATGCACTAAACAGCTGGGAGAACGTCTCAGCTAAAAGCTCATGAGCCAACCTCTTAGCATGTTATTCAGAACTAGCTTTTTGAAATGGAAAATGTCCCCAGACTGAACTACAAATGTGCAGCAGGAAATTATCTTGCTTGGGTCATGCCACCTTCTGGTACAGGAATGAAGGGGGCTTTGGACCCACTTTCCAGTATACCATCACTTGAAAGGTTTTTAAAGGTTCAAACTAGGTATGATGCAGAATTTCTGTCAACAGGATCGTCTGTGAGTTCACATTTGTTTAGTTGTTGTTGTTGGTTTAGATCTATCCGCCTGCTTGTGGGGTGGTGGTGTCCAAATTGGATTGCAGGCACAGTGCTGGGGAAGGAGATCTAACAGTTTTCCCGACTCTGTTTTCCCAACCAAAACTGAACTCCAGCTGTTATCTATCCCATGTAGAGAAACATACCATTACCAGACAATTTACATCAGAAATATGTTACATGGGGGATGTATTAGACCCCCTCCCCACACGCAGCTCCACAGCTTCCATTGGGTTTTGGTGTCCCTAAATTTTTGTTTATTTTTAAACAGAAAATTCTGTTCACTGATCTCCTGTATCATGTCTGGCTTAGCCATATCTTTTGTTGGCTGGAGTCTCAAAATGCAGTTCCTACCTACTTCAGCCTACCTGGTTCTCACAAATCTATCAACCTCTGTGAGGGTCTTTTCACACAGTGAGTAAATGTGTACCCTAAATGCAAACAATGTGTGCCTATGGCCAAATATAATGAGGGGCAACGAAGGCAGCAAAAAAAATGCTATATTTCTTCCTCAATTAAATTTTCTATATGCCGCCCAACTAAGTTTTTTAGACTTACCTGGGGTTTATTATATGCTGGACCTAAGGAGGTGTGGACCCATGAGAGGTCCGCTGTGATATGTTTGCAAGGTAGTTCCAATATAAAGTCTCTTGTTTCCACAGGGACTTCATTTTAGCAGGTGAATCAGATGAGGTATAGCTTGAGGAAGGTGGCATGATACTTGGATTGGTTCATGCGACCACTTCTGTACTGGATCATTGCTCTTCATGGTTAAGTTTTACAGAGAGAGAACTGCTAGTTGGGCCAGGGATCAATGCCTTCTTGTGAGCAGAAGTTGTCCTGGCCACTCCTGAAGAAATCCTCCCTGGACCCAGAAGATTTCAACAACTTCAGGCAAGTGTTCCTTTCTTGGCCAGGGTCCAGGTGGTTGCCAACCAGCTCCAGACTCTCTTGGATTATCTGGATCCATTTCAGTTGGGGTTCAGGGCAGGTTTTGGCACAGAAACAGCCTTGGTTGTCATGTATGATGACCTATGTCAGGAGAGAGATGGGGGAGTGTGACCCTGTTGATTCTCCTTGATCTCTTGGTGGCTTTCAATACTGTTGACCATGGCATACTTCTGGGGTGATTGTCTCAGTTGGGGGTGGCATTGCACTGGTTTCATTCCTACTTGGATGATCAGCTCCAGATGGTGGTCCCTGGGGGATATTGCTCAGCCCAGGGGATTCTCCAGTATGGAGTTCTGCAGGGATCACTTTTGCCCCCTGCTATTTAATATCTACATCAAACTGTTGGGTGGGCTCATCTGGAGTCTTGGAGTGTGTGGTTATCAATATGCTGATGATGCACAGTTCTACTTCTCCTTTTCAGCTTCATCAAGTGAGTCTCTGGCTGTACTAGATCAGTGCCTGGCTGTGTCAATGGTCTGAATGAGAACTAATAAACTGAAACTCAATCCAGACAACACCAAGATTTTATTAGTGGGTGGTTTTTCTGACTAGTTAGAGGTTCCTTAACCTCTACTGGATGGGGCTGCACTCACCCTGAAGGAGCAGGTTCATAGCTTGGGGGTTCTCCTGGAGCAAAATGCAGGACCCAGAAGCTTAGCAGGGACCAGAAGTTCTGAATGTATTACACCAGTTCTAGCCTGCTTGTACTGGCTGCCTGATTCAAAGTGCTGGTGTTGACCTATAAAACCTTACACAGCTTGGGGCTGGCAGCAAGGGACAGGGCCTTCTCAGTCATGCTCCCCCCCATTACAGAATGCTCCTCCCTGTGAGATCTGCCTGGCACCAACACTGTCATCTTTTTGATGCCAGGTTAAGACCTTTCTCTAATCCCTGGCATTTGACTGCATATGATAAAGTGTTTAACAAGTCCTGGGATTTCTGTTTGTTGTTAAAAGTGTGTGTGTGTTACAATATTGTATTTTTAAGGGTAGTATGGCCGCTTCTAAAAAAGCCCTCCCTGGATCCCCTGGACTTTAATAACTACAGGCCAGTATCAAATCTTCCATTTTTGGGCAAGGTGATCGAGAGCGCGGTTGCCTTCCAACTGCAAGCAGTTTTGGATGATACAGATTTTCTAGACCCATTTCAAACTGGCTTCAGGGCAGGATATGGAGTTGAGACTGCTATGGTCGCCTTAGTGGATGATGTACGCTTAAGTATTGACAGGGGGAGTGTGTCCCTGTTGGTACTCCTGGACCTCTCAGCGGCTTTCGATACCATCGACCATGGTATCCTTCTGGAACGCCTGAGGGAATTGGGACTCAGGGGCACTGTGCTTCAGTGGTTCCGGTCCTACCTCTTGGGCATGTTCCAGATGGTGATGCTTGAGGATAGTTGCTCTTCAAAGAAGGAGCAGCTATGTGGTGTACCACAAGGTGCCATCCTATCCCCAATGCTGTTTAACATCTACATGAAACCGCTGGGAGAGATCATCTGGAGGCATGGGGCGGGGTGCTATCAATACGCTGATGACACCCAAATATATTTCTCTATGCCTTTGACAGCAGCGTCAGCTAAGGATAGTGTGTCTCCTCTGAATGAATGCTTGGAGGCGGTAATGGGCTGGATGAGGAAAAATAAACTGAAGCTGAATCCAGACAAGATGGAGGTGCTTACTGTCAAGGGCCACAACCTGGGGTTGGAGGTGTGTCAACCAGTTCTGGATGGGGTTACACTCCCCCTGAAAGGCTGTGTTCGCAGCTTGGGGGTGCTCCTGGATCCGTCACTCTAAATGACAGCTCAGATAGATGCGACTGCCAGGAGTGCCTACTATCAGCTTTGGCTGATATGCCAGCTGCGCCCCTTCCTAGAGTTGGAACACCTAAAATCAGTAGTGCACGTGCTGGTAACTTCGAGGCTCAACTTCTGCAATGCGCTGTACATAGGGCTACCTCTGTGCCTAGTCTGGAAACTTCAACTAGGTCAAAATATGGCAGCCAGGTTGGTCACTGGTACACCTAGGGGTGACCATATCACACCAGCTTTGAAATCTCTTCACTGGCTGCCAATCAGTTTCCGGGCAAAGTACAAAGTGTTGATTATTACCTTTAAAGTCCTATATGGTCTGGGTCCAGGTTACCTATGGGATCGCCTTCTCCCATACAATCCGCCCCGCACGCTCAGGTCCTCTGGGAAGAATTTACTACAGTCAATAAGAACTAGATTGACAACCGTTAACCAGAGGACCTTCTCTTCTGCCGCTCCCAGATTGTGGAATGACCTGCCGGGAGAGATTCGCCAACTCACCAGTCTTCAGGAATTTAAAAGACCTATAAAGACTGATCTCTTCCAGCAGGCCTACCCAGATGAATTTTAAAGTATTTTATTGGTGTTTTATTGGTATTTTAATGATGTATTGGTTTTATGTGCTTTTAATCAGTTTTGTATTTTATGTTTAATGCTGTTCCCCATCTCGATCCGTTGGGAGAGGCAGGTAATAAATTTATTATTATTATTATTATTATTATTATTATTATTATTATTATTTAATCTTTGTAAAGTACCCAGAGCTTTAGCTGTTGGCAGTACAGAAATGTAATAATTGAACTGAATAAATGGATTGTTTTGAAGGCCCCAAACCCTTTTGTAGGCCCTTTGGAGTTTTGTAGGCCCTAGGTGCTGTGCCTATTGTGCCCAATGGATAATCCATCCCTGACAATGGGACTTAATTCTGAGTAAACATGCAAAGGATTGTGCTGCGAATTTTAGCAAAACAACTGGAATGCTACTGAGGGGTAGTTTAGTAATTGTTAAGTAAGTGCTCCCAGATGTTATATAGCAGACTTCCAGAAAGAAGATGAAAGATTCATAAACTATAATGGCATGAAACTGAGGAAGTTTTATTGCTTGTTGCTAATCTGACTCCAAGCATTTTCCAACAGGTTCCTGGGGCACTCATGCACGTTTCACATAGCAATCATATTTCCCCAAATATGGATTGTGATATGAATGCTTGGGAAAAGGAATGGCAAACCCTTGATGGAAAATGTGTGCACGACATCTGAAAAAGAAATGTGCATTTATTGCTCAACAGATTAGTGTGTGAAAAGGCCCTCAGTGTTGAGAACATTGGCCAGGCAGGTGCCCAACTGATGCAAAGAGCTCCGATCTAAATGCGCTTGAAGCAAGAGAAACCAATAATGCTTGGAGTGAAAAGCCATGCTATGTAGCGGACACAACCTACATGAAACAATCAGCAATTGCAGGCAAACCACAGAGAGACAATTTCGCTTCATGCTGGTTACACAAAACTCGGTTCACCTCACAACTAAAAGTGCAAAAACAGGGGTCCCAGATGTTGGGATCTGTAGGTTTTCCAATTTCCCTTTAACAAGATTAAAAGTGGGGTGGGTGGGGTGGAATGGGGTGGGAGCAGCAGAGTTGTAGGAAGGAAAAGTGAAGACTGTAATTGGATTCACATTCAGCCTTTTAGACTAGAAGAGACACACACACACACACACAACCATTTCCACTTGAGTTTGAAAAAGGTTTATTTGTCAAGCCTGGAAAGTATGATCCATTGAATAGCAGCCAACCATTACTTATGAAAAAAATAGCAACAAGTATTGCTGTTATTTAATAACACTACCCACAACATACTACTAACTAATAACAGGAAGTGTCCCTAAAATGAATAAAATGGTGAGTCAATATAAAAAGTAGTGATTGCCCGGGTTTGAAGGCCCCACCTTTCTCATTATTCTCAGGGCACATTGGTGCTAGTGAATACCATGTTGCCTACCCCTGACCTTCTATATTGAATGCCTCAAGTTTTTTTAAAAAATATTTTGTTGAGCAATAGTGCTACTCTTCTTGAGCCCTCCCTGCTGCCGCTGTCCCACTTCCTTTTCTTTAAGTGAAGGAACAGAGGTGTGTGTGTGGGGGGGGGGGGTATCTGATTCCCTGCAGTGTAGGCCAGGCAAACAGTTATCTAGGTGAACTGCCACCACCCCTTACGCCCTCCTCAGTCCCGGGACTCTCACACCTTTCAGGACACATTTAGGGCACAGAAATACATGTCTAAGCCAGCACTCTCTATTTCCAGCCCCCCAAGCCTGAAACATTACACAGTAGGGTGACCATATTTGGGAAACCAAAAAAGAGGACACCCAGTGTGGGGATGGAAGTGGCTTTCTGGGGCCTCTGGAAAGCATGCCCTTCACCACCTTAAAGGCCCCAATTGAAGTGGAGGAGGAGAAAGAGTGTCATTCCCGCACTCCACTGCTCCAATCAACGCCTTTTCTATAATGTCCTGGAATGACACACTTTCCCCTTTAAGGCCCTGATTGGAGCAGTGGGAGAGAAATGACCCACTTCCAGAAAGCGCGTCATTCCCTCCCATCACGCTAATGCGGCCTTAAAAGGGAAAACGTGTCTTTCCAGGACATTATAGAAAATTATAGAAAATCCCCCGACACCCAGCACAGAACAAAAAACCAGGACAAATCCGGGGAAATCCTGACTCTGAATTTAGTACTGAGGCTTGCCTGGAAGAAAGCACACACAACTCTAGAGGTAAATATAAAGTTAGGGAAATGGGAAAGAAAAGTATACAAAGATCAGAGATAACCACTGGAACAATGCTCCAGGCAAAAATAACCTAAGCCTATCCTACACAGTACCTAAGTATGGCTGTCCCAATAGGACAGGGCCCAGTCCAGGATCCAAGAACCTCATAAGGCCAAAGGCAAGTTGGCCCAGGAAGACAAAGATAAAGGGCAGTCCCAACTCAGGGAGGATCTCATTTAGCCAATCACAGGCTTTTAGCCAATCCAGCAGCATTCCCAAACTCTGCAAGGGAAGGAAGTTCCCACAGGAATGTACTTTAGATCATTTGGCCCAATTAATTGAATCTTACTGTGGCCTGATGGCTAGAACTATCTGGAGATAACAGACCCACAGGTGGTTACATCACTATGTGCTGTTTCAGCTTGGTCTAATGGAGTGGAAGAAAATGGAGTTCTTCATTTAAAGCACAAAGCAAGAATAAAATTCTTAACACTTTACCTCCTGGGTCGCAACAATTCCCTTCCCCTTCCCTGGCTGGCTGGCAGGTAAAGCAGGTAAAGCTATTGCTTGCTGGCTGGTATAAACTAGAAAGCAATGGGCTAAGCTGGCCAACTCCAAGGCTGCTGCTGCTGCACACCATATTAACTTAAATCATTCCACACATACAAACCCAACAACAGTGGCAGAAAGCTCACCCAATCAGATGCCACTTTTTTGAGGTCCTGAGCCAATGAAGGCACTGAAGTGGTGAGGGTGGTAGTGAGCATGCTTAGTATGCCCCCTTGCTGCTCCAGTGCCCTCATTGGCTGTCCAACTCCAAAAGTGGAATCTGATTGGTTAAGCTGGTTGCCACTTGCACTCAGAGGGAAAAGTTTTAAATTAAAACCTTGCTTAGCTGCATTCTTGGCTTCCAGCACAGCACTTTGTTTTCTACAATATGATATGCTTCTGTCAGCGTACCACTGCCACCTTTCTGCTATGGTTTGGGGGCCTCCAGGAGGTTCCCCCCAGGCTGCAGGGCCCTAGCTCTCCACTGGGTGGTCTGTGGCTAGAGGTGCCCTCCACTGAGGACATCCACAGAGTGGAAGTCCCTTGAGTACCTCAGGCAGATGGCCAAGCTCCCAGTGTAGCTGGGCAGCACCACTGAAATGACGATTGCCTTAATGCAGCAATGTGTGTTTCACAGGAACGGAGACTCTATCTTGGAAAACAAGGCAGCGAAGTGGCTCAGGTAAAGAGGAGTTCTGGGCCTGGAAATGTGGGTTCAGCTCCATTGAGGGGTGGTGTTAGGAACAAGCACTGTGCCAGGCAGAGCTCACATTGATCACAAATCCACATGACAGAGGGTCGCTGTACATTAGCTCCTGCAATCATACTAAGAGGCTGGACTCAATGATAGGGTACAGACAAAGAACACTAAGCAGACAACAACCTTGTGCATGTTTGGGATGGGGTTGAACAAAAGATTCAATAGTTTGGCTCTTGAAATGAACAGGAGTCTTCCTAAGACTCCCAGATCTATGACTGAATTTGGGCAGGCCAATCAGGCTTTACAATGGCTGTGCTTCCAAGTGACAAATAGGTGGAGGTTCCTAGAACAAAAGGGACCTTGAAGGATAAACTGTTGGTGCTTTAATCTTCAAGATTGGCCCATTCAATTACCCTTTCAGGTGGCTTTGCTACAATAGTGACTTAATAGGCATTTCCATGTATGCCCATTCTTTGCATACTCCCATGAGAGCAATCCTATTAATTCAATGAGGATAGATGACACATAGGACACGAACATTAAGGACATCAGGCAATAGTAGCTTGTACCTTACTATCAGGATCATTTTGTTCCAAGGTGCTTCCAAGCTTTTTGCTCCAACAGCCTTCCAGAACTGGGTGTGGGTGGATGGGTGGAGGTGCTTGTCAAAACAATGTCCTCCTCTTGATGGCGCTGGGCACGCCTTACAGTGCCGGCGCTCGGTGCATCACAGCAAATTGACATTCCTGCCCTTAGTCTGCTCAGCAGAAGTGCCACAGTGGCTTTTGCTGCTGCTGCTGCTGCCACCACCACCGCGCCTGCCCAGTGTCAGCTGGAGGGGCGGTTGGAGCGGCGGCCCACCTACTCACAGGTAAGTGGTTTATTTTTTAAAAAAAGTTGGGGGGTGTGGGGCTTGCTGCTCCACCCCTTTCCCTGCCCAGCCTGCTCTGTCCTGAAAAAAGTTGGACTAAATGCCCGACTTTTTTAGTGCGGAGCAAAGGGGCTTTGCCCCTAGATGGCTTTGAATTGGCGACAGCGTCATGTAATCTAACTGCCGCCATTTCGAAGCCACTGCGAGGCAAAGTGCCTGTGAAGAGGTACCCAATAATGTGTGGAAGTCAGTATGGCTGAGCTTTGCAACAACAAAAGGGCAGCAAACAGAAGCCTTCATATTGCCTTCCTTTTCTTTTAGAAATTCTTGTAGATTTTATCTCTCATGTAGCAAGGGAGATACAGCTTCTGAATCATGGGGGAAAGGTCCTCTGTAAATAAAACTAATTAATAGTATCACAAAATTATCAGGATAGTGCCTTGGAGAAATAGCCTTAGCTATTTTTATCTCACCCTGCTTCTTCTAGCTAGATTTATACTCCTGAGCCAATAGGGAAGTTTACACAGCCTCTAAATAATTTTTTAAACAAAACTTGAACAACCAGTTCATAAAATGTTATGGGTGGGAAGTTGTGTCACTCATCACTAACTGGATCACAAAGGTGCCTGTGTCTCTCTTGCAACCATGCTCCATGCAAGAGCCACAATTTAATTTCTGTAGAAGGGAGATAATGCATCCTCTGTTAGAAGTATCAGATTTTCCCCATGTACAAAACAGCATGCTTTGACTGCTCAGAAAATGTGATCATCACCTACCCACAACAAAAGTGCTACCATGAGGGAAGACATGTTGGGTGAATGCAACAAATGAGAAGCAAATGTGTATTTAATTTGCAAAAAAACCTCAAAGAAGCCTGATTGCGCAGAAAGGGCACGCCGCAGTGTGAGGTGAACAAAATGATGTGTTGTTGCAACTGAAGCCCACAGAGGATCACACATTGAACTGCCCTTGAACTGACATTTATGTTAACAGCTGCGGTTGCGCTTCAAGGGCTAGTCCCTGATGCTCACTGAAATCAATGTGGCTGCTGATTATTTGCTCCAGGTAATGCTCTGATCTCTACATGTTCAAAGAAGTCAATATGACAAAGCAGCCAGCACAGTACTACTCCCAAAAGCATTCCAAAAAAGCAAGTCATCTCTGGCATCTAAAAGATTGCTTGCATCATGGCTTACAGGGGTGGCCCTCCAGAATATTAGCAGAACTACAGTTCACATCACCCCTGACCACTGGCACTGTGGCTGATGGGAGTTGCAGTCCATCAGTATCTGGGGTGGTGGTCACAGCTTCCCCACCCTTGTTTGAGTTCTTATCCTAAACACATTTATTAGGGAATAAGTCCCAGAGAATACAATGGGATTGACATCTGTGTAAACACACAAAGGTTTGCATTGTCAAGGTTATTTATTTTAATGCCATCACTTTTCTTTTTTTACCATTTTTTTTTTAGTGTATTTTACGATTTTGTTAGTAACTGCTGCCCTGGGGATTTTTGCCCTAAAGACAAGGGATATAAATTAGGGATGTGCATGGACCCCCCCGGATCGGATCGGGACCTGGACCTCCAATTTTGTTCCGGATCAGATCAGAACAAAATCGGAGGTCCCCTGGATCGGATCGGACCCGATCCCAATCCGAAAATTGGATGTCCGATTTTCGGATCGGCCGCCATTTTCGACATAGGCTTGCATTGGGGGAAAGAAAGCTTTCCCCCAATGCAAGTCTATGGGGGGAGGAAATGGTGGTGGTGGGTGAATGGGGGCCTAACTCCCCCCTCCCTGTCCCTCCCCCCTTGTGCTTCTTACCTGCCAGGGACGTCCGCTGCCATCCGCTGGCGCCTGCGGATGGCAGCAGATGGTCCCGGCAGGTAAGCCCCCTCCCCCCTTGCATTCCTTACCTGCCGGGGCGTCTGCTTCCTTCACCTGCAGTAGATCTACTGAGAACTAGGCTTTGTGGCCTAGTCCTTAGTAGAGCACCAGGTGATCATCACTTGGCGCTCTTCTGAGAACTAGGTCGCGAAGCCTAGTTCTCAGTAGATCTATGGCAGGTGAAGGAAGCGGACACCCCGGCAGGTAAGTGGGGGGCCCTCCCCCCTCCCCCCTTGTGCTTTTTACTTGCTGGGGCCATCTGCTGCTGTCCGCGGGCGCCCGCAGGCACCCGCAGATGACAGTGGACAGCCCCGGCAGGTAAGCCCCCTCCCCCCTCGTGCTCCTTACCTGCTGGGGCATCCGCTTCCTTCACCTGCCATAAATCTACTGAGAACTAGGTTCATGGCCTAGTCCTTAGTGGAGCGCCAGGTGATGACATCATCACCTGGCACTCTACTGAGAACTAGGCCGTGAAGCCTAGTTCTCAGTAGATCTACGGCAGGTGAAGGAAGTGGATGCCCCGGCAGGTAAGTGGGGGGCCCTCCCTCCTCCCTCCTCACGCTCCTTACCTCCCAGGGCCATCCGCTTCTATCCACTACCGCCATGGGCAGCAGCAGATGGAAGCGGACGGCCCCCGGAGGTAAGCCCCCTCCTCCCCCTCATGCTCCTTACTTGCTGGGGCCGTCAGCTGCCATCCACTGGCTCCTGCGGGCATCAGCGGATGGCAGCGGACAGCCCCAGCTGGAATGAGCGCGAGGGGGAGGAGGAGGTCCAATCCTCCGATCTTATCCAAACCGGATCGTGTCCTTTTGGACTGGTTCGGATGAGATCAGACGATCCAGAAGCCGGGATCGGAATCAGATAATTTTATCTGATTTTGGTCGGATCGGCTCCGGATCGTGGATCGGACCCAATCCGATACACACCCCTTATATAAATACTATAAGCAAAAGAATATGCTCAGAATTGCAAAGTTATTACTGCTGAGGTCTTAAGTGAAGGGGAAAGTTATGTTACACTTGAATGCATGTAATGAAGTGCTGATGAGTTTGTTTTTAAATTATGATCCTCCTCCTTGACTAGAAGTGTGCTTAGCCTCTTCCCACTGGCTATTTTTCTGATCAAAGTTGCTCCCACCCCACCCACCCAAATTGCTCATGGGAGAACAGATCTGTATCAGTTCATATCCATTGTGCTACTACGTGTAGCACTCCTAATACAGCTGTATAAAATTTGAACCACACTTCATAAGAACATAAGAAGATCCATACTGGATTAGATTGAAGGCCTATTTAGTCCCACATTTTGTTCACAACCAGATGCCCATGGGAAATCCACACACAGGGCATGAGTACAACAGCATCCTCTGAGTTACCCAGCAATTGGTACTCAGAGACATACCACCTCTGATACTAGAGGTAATATATAACATCCTTTCCCAACTTGGCACCCTCTAGATGTGTTGGACTACAACTCCAATAATCCCCACCCAACCCATGCTGGCTGGGAGATGATGGGAGTAGTAATCCAACACATTTGGAGAGATATAGCCATCATAACTAGTAACAAATGAGTAGTAGCCTTATCCTCCTTGAATTTGTCTAATCCTAATCCCCAAATTGGTGGTTATCACTTCACCTCTTCTAACTCTCTAATTAGCTTGTAGTTATGAACTGAACAGTTTATTAGCAGTGCTTATGAACTCTGGGGTGAGATACTTCCAGAAAGTAATTGGAATTGGAGGCCTCAAGTTTACTGAATTGCTCTGGAGCTTTGCAAAAAGCAATAGCGTTTCCATGAGAGGACAAGAGAGGTACAGATCTGGAGCTGGATTCAGAAAGTATAAGGAAATTAACAGCCAATGGATTTGGTCCAAGGTCAAAAAATAATGGATCTCATTTCATCCATCTGAAATCAAATGAAAAGGCTCAGTGCCTTCAAATAGTTTCACTTCTTGTATCAAGATTGAAGAGGATAGCCACTTTTGTAATGACTATATATATATATATATATATATATATACTGAATGGGTCAAACCAGAGTTTGCTCTGGTTAATTACCCGGTCAGTGTGTTGAATGGAACAAAGCCCAGCAACAACACAGAGATTGGATGCCTGAAGCAGGAAATACAGAGCTGTCAGGAACTGGAGATCCCAGGAAAGTGGGGGCAAGGAATTAAAGGAAGCGTCCACAGACCAAGGAGACAGGCTGGTTAGAGCAAGGGCATAGAAGAGGGGATGAGCAGGAACAGGCTTAGGGGTGAGACAGGGAGTGTGGTACCGGCTGGGCCTAGGCAACATTAGAAATCGGAGGCTTGCTTCACATTCAGTGTGGGCTACCACACCAAAAAAACAAAAGCACGCTTCAGGGAATCAGCATGACTTGCTGCAATTTTGCTCTTGCTGTGGTGGTGGTTCAGTACAGATCATGCATTGGTTTTTATCCAATATCTAAGTCATTGGTATTGAAAAACAACCTTCAGTCCTGCTTGCTGTGCCTGCATATATTCCCAGTAGAGTTTCTCCTCACCCGCCACCCCACTGCTGCCTACCCCTTGTTTGTCTTAGCAACAAGCTCACGTTGTACAGGGGTGTGTAACAGCTGCCAGCTAGAACTGCTACCAGGAGCTGGCCGGGTCTGGTGGTGGTGGGGTGATATGGAGATGGGGGAAGGAGGGAGCAGTTGCACCACTCTGGTGAAAAAGGCTCAAGGTAGGAAGAGGTTTTGGCTGACATGGATAATACCGAC
Organism: Anniella stebbinsi; assembly: GCA_029215795.1. Taxonomy (NCBI): domain Eukaryota; kingdom Metazoa; phylum Chordata; class Lepidosauria; order Squamata; family Anniellidae; genus Anniella; species Anniella stebbinsi. Next base: position 64,953,631 of record JARDYH010000004.1, on the reverse strand, counting down.
ATCCACAGAAGTAGCTGTGTTAATCTGTTGCAGCAAAAGCAACCTAAAGACTCAGAGAATTCAAAAATCTGTTAGCATTTAAAGTGCCATCTCAAGCCGTTGTCATCTCCTTTTACAAGGGTTATTGGGATCAATGAGGAGAGCGGAGATTAGATGATTAATGCAAGGCTATCCAAGGAACAAGTGTGGTCCCTCAAGTTAGGGCTGGGGTGTGGGGTGTGTGGGAAGCTTGCAAAGGACATGTAAAACATACAGATGGGCAGCCAAGGGAACTTCTTTCCCCAGCTCCAGTTCCCAGTCATGCAAGAGTGACTTGGCAGAAATGAGCCGAGTCACAGCAGCCCTTGCGATGGAGTTTTTGTTTTCATTGGAGGTTTTTGGGCCTTAGCAATTAGGCTGCAGGTTTGGCTAACCGCTGCCTCACACTTCACCTCATTGACGTGAGGGCGGATATTGGCTTTGCTGACAGATAGTCTGCGGGATGCTGTGGGACATGCCAGTGGTTAATCTGAGCTGGATATGTCCCAGCCTCTTCCCCGATGCTGTGGCTGCATCTGTTTCTGATCAGATGTCACCTCTTTGTCATTGCCTGCCTGGGGGACAGGGACTCCTCAGGTGAGACAACGCCCATGCAGTGAGATGCAGAGCCATGGTTTAGGCAATGGAGGCTGGTGGCTGCAATGTCAGTGGGGCGATGAATCCGCTCTGGGTTTTAGTCAGAACCAGTCAGAACTGTAAAGGAGCCACTAGTCTCCATTGGTTTTAGGGAGGCAGTGATACAGAGTAAGCTGTTTGCGTAATTAGCCACCCGAATGTGCAAGTCGGAGGATATTGCAAAATCAGATTAAAGCCATGTTTGAATGAAGGAGCGTCAATGCCCTATGGTTAAGGGTCACCAGCTCTAAGTGAGGCACTGTATGTATTTACACACACAAATACGCATACGGCGCTACTAGTGTGTTGCTGCATGTATTTCACACCAGAAAGCGGTCCTCAGCTTGCTGTTTGCACAGAGACCAGATAAAGGATGCTGCTGCCGTTGTGCAAGCCCATACATTTTCTGAACAAATGAAACCCTGTCCGCTGTCCCTATTGCTCCATAAAGAGAGGGTCAATAATTTCAGTACAGGGGACAAGATTTGCAGCAACAGTCAAAGGTTTGCTCCAAGACATATTCAAGTTTAAATTGCAAAACAGTGTGTTGTTATGGGTTTGGGGTTGGTCTGAAGGACGTTTCAGGGTTTCTTACGGCCCAGTGCCTTTGTTCACAAAAAGATTCAGGAGCCCTGTATGCTCGGTAATTCTTGACTCTAAGATTTCTATAGGTAGAGCAATCAATATGGATGCCTTGAGGCAAGGCTCTAAGGACAAAAATATGTTTGGGGTATTTTTGTGTGTGTGTTGATTTTAGTCTTACCAACTAAGAAACTAAGTCTGACATCTTTAGCACTCCATAAATTTAGCATGTGAACAAGCAAAATGTTGTCTTTCTACCCCTCTGTTGCAGTTTGTTGCTAAATTTTGGTGGCAATTTCCCCCTGGCACATGGAGTGTGGCCAGTGGGAGAGGGGCAAAAATTCCCTCTGCCTTCCCCTTGACCCCGCAGTTTCCCACCTCTGCTCTAAGACCTGGCATAGGACAGTTAATATCTGATAATATTATGATGAGGTGTTTCAATAAGAGTTAGGATGGTCCAAGGAGGCATAGGTGATGACTAGAGATGACTAATTTGCTCCACTAGTCAAATGAGGCAAATGTCTAGCAGGCGTCTATGCCAGAACTGTGTCTGGAAAGGAGGCAGAGCTAACGTTGCTCTCTGCAAGAAATCTTATCCCCTAGAAATCTGTTTGCAAACAGGAATCTGCTAGAGTGCTAATGTTATGAACCGTCAACTTATGCTTACCCTGTAAATAAACCTTATATCACAGAAATTCGATATAAACCTTATAGATGCAAATAAACCTATATCAGAGAAATGCCATAAGCTTCCAGTGACTGGGTTCAGACAACACGATAACCAATGGTGGTTTAAATAGTCAGTGGTTGGTTATTTAACCCACCATGGGTTATTGTGTTATGTGGAGGGAGTTTTTAAAACAAGGGTTGGTTATTTGGCCAAAATAACCAATGCAAATAACCAATGCTGTGCAGAGTGGGCTATTTGAACCATCATTGGTTATCATGTTGTATGGAGGGCACTGTTAGTTATTTTCTTGGCCACCGTTGCTTATTTTGTCAGCCACAGAGTCGCAAGGCAAGAGCGGTCAAAGAGGTGGCTGCTGCTCTAGTCCAGCTGGCAGTATAGATTTTTGGCAGCAATGGCTGATGGGATACGAGTGGGACTGGGGGGAGAGAGAGGGTGGGGGATTAGTGAGTCAACTCAGCGTGGACTAATAGTCAACTAAATACTGATACTAATCCACACCACAGTTGATTATTATCATGTTGTGTGGGGAGCACCCCCTAGATAAACAACTGTCGAGTTGATTTTTACTCCGCTGTTGACTATCGTGTTGTCTGATCGCAGCCAGTGACTTGCTTCTATGAAAGGGCTAGTGAAACACTTTCAGCCCAAGGGCTGAATTCCATTTTGGAGAAGCTCTGAGGGGCCACATTGCAGTGGTGGGTGTGGCCAAAAGAAAAACGGGTGGATCCAAAATAACAAAATCTGGCATATTTTAAGGAAATTAAACCTTAGAAAAGCCCTGGAGCCCCTGAAACTTTTAACCACTCAGAAGTGGTGTACACACACACGTAACACCATTCTAAGAGCATTGTGGTGGATACTTTTTATATTTCATAATAACTAGAGATATAGAGGTTTTCCACACGTGGATGTTCATTATTGTGTCTACCTTCTGTTTCATTGCAGAATTGAGATCTGAGCTCTACACAAAGAGATTTCCCCCATCTTTTCCACTACATAATCTCTAGGTGGCGCTGTGCCATTGTGGAATAACATAATTACTCAAGTATGGAAATACCTTTTCTTTCACTTTTAGAAATAATATTCCACGTTGCCTGCTGCAAAAAAAAAAGGGGGGGGGGAAGCACTTGCCAAAAGTGCTTTTAAAACTAAAGTGGTAGATCATGATATCATCTGAAGAACCCATAAAGAATTGTGACTAAGGAATTATGAGCACACAATAAAGACCTCAGGAGCATATAGGTGCTCCTGAGGGATGATCAGAAATGGATTGAAACCTGAAGGGGGTGCCCCCTCACCTTTTCTCAATGTCAATCCTGGAAGTGGCATTACTTGCAGTGAGTCTCAGAGAAAGTGTGTTGATGCAGTAGGAGAGGGGAAAGGGTGTGAAGTCTCAGGCTTATCCAGGATATCCTCATAGCTATTGTTAGCTCTAGCTGCTGCTAGACTGTTTTCAGATTTGACCAGTGTCTTTAAGCTCCTTTATCATTATTTGTGGCATCTGTAAATGCATCTTGCCTTAAGATAGGTGGCAGAAGAAAGACATTAAAAAAATCTGGCCACTATAGATTTTGCTGACTTAAACAAAACAAAACCAAAGCAATGTAATCCTCATGGGAAAACAATGTCCTGAATTTTGGATTTGGCAGATTCCTTCCGTCTAGCCAAGGGCATATTCAAACAGCTGCTTTCTTTACTTCCAAATTGTCATCAGAGAATACAAGCAGCAGTGTGAAACACTTTCCTGAAAAAAGAAGTTGCACCTTTTTATCTGGAACATCTCTGTCCTCAAAAGGCTGCAAACAGCCATGCAGATGGCATGCATAGCTCCTACTGGTCCAGTGATGGTCCCCTTTGAACTGTGGTGGTGGTGGTAGGACGGACCAAGAGTGGATTGTTATTTGACTGGACTTTGAGCTGAGTTCTGGTACTGAAAACCAATTCCTGGGCTGATCATGTGCTCAGAGGCACCCTTTTCCTGAATTCTAAGGATATATTCCCCCACCTCTACCCCACCAAGCCACTATTTTACACCTGGTGAAGGGTTGGTGGGCCTCAAGGTTTTAGGAAAAAACAAAATAGATCCTGCAAACCTGAAGCCCACGCACCCCTGATTTAAATAACCCATCTATTACATTTTTTTCTAATTAATGCTCATAAAGTGTTGAATGAGAACCATAAAACTATATTGAACTTACATTTCATCTTACTTTCCTGGGCTGGAATCCAGCTCCTCCTGGCCTTTAACAATGCATTTCTAAATTCTCTGATATACCAGATATAAAAATGGGGAAATCCCTTTCCTGTTCATTATGAAAATCATTTCCAAGTATCCTGTTTATAATATATTACTCAACCCACTAGATCTGGAAACCCAGCCAAAGTTAAGAACTTTAAATTTCCTACTGATCTGCATGTGAAAGTTAAACACATGCTTAAATTTATCTCACTTACAGTGCAAACCTATACATATTGAGAACCAGTATGATGTAGTGGTTAGAATGTTGGACTAGGAGTCAGGAGATCTGGGTTCTAATTCCCCCTCGGCCTATCACTAACTCTCAGCCAAACCTACCTCACAGGATTTTTGTGGGGATAATAGGGAAAGGAAAAGAAATATGTGAGCTGTCTTGGGTTCCTTGTGAGGGGGGCAGGGAAAGGCAAGATATAAATGTAAAAATAAAGAAAATATAAATAAAATATCTACTCAGATATAAGTCCCACTCAGTTCAATGGTGCTTACTCCCAGAAGTGGGTATAGGATTACACTATAAAAGCACTTTGATTTGGCTGGATCCTGTAGGTAATGAAAGCACAGTAACATTTCAGATAATCCAGTTTTCTTCTGTACTTACTGCTCCCAAGTGAGGCTTGATGACTATCACCATGGTTTGTAGAATACCAGCATATTCAATTGATTGTTCTAAGGCTGAATGCAGAAGCCTTTCTTGACTGTAAGTCAATGCAATCATTTCAGACAGCAACTATTTTGCACCTGGCCAAAGACTTTCTAGGAAAAAACAAAATAGATCCTACAAGCCTGAAGTATACCTAGACTTAAATTACCCATCTATTGATACATGTAAAAACAAACCATCAATCACTAGGAGCCACTCAAGGTTGGAGAAGTTGATAAGGGCCCCTAGGAATTATTTCCTCTGAGAGCAAGGGGGGAGGAAACTAGAGACAGCAGAAGGTGCTGAACTTGAGATGCCCTGAAACTAATTAGCATGTTAGATGACACACCTAGAGGTGGAGATGCAATATTTTAATTAGTCACCTCCTCCTGCTTTGCAATCACGCGTGCGCAGTTAGAAGACTAACTCATGTAGTTTTGCACATGGTTCTATTTCTAAGCTCACATGATGCTTATAACCAATTATGAATAAGTTATTCCTTTGTAACCAATCACAGGTGATTTCTTTGTCTTTGAAGAGTATAAATGCTATGCCTGTGTAATTGCTGAACAGTTCTGGCTGCTAAGCAGGATTGTTCCCCTTGTTTGGCTAATTGCACACTGGGTGAAAGAACCTTCTGAGGCTGTCCTGAAAATTTAGGCAACATATTACAAAATAATCTAATTAATGCTCATAGTGTGTTGAATCAGAACCATGAAACTATAATGAATGTTTGTTTCATCTTACTTTTCTGGACCAGAATCCAGCACCATTTGGTTGGTAATAATGCATTTCTACATGCTCTGATATTCCAGATATAAAAATGGGGAAATCCCTTTCTGTTCATTATGAAAATCATTTCCAAGTAACTTGTTTAACTAACATATTACTCATCCCACTTGATCTGGAAACCTAGTCCATGATTCAGCCAATGTTAAGAACTTTAATTTCCTATTGATCTTCATATGAAAGTTAAATAACATATAAATTGATCTCATTTACAGTGCAATCCTATATATATATATACTCAGATGTAAGCCCCACTGAGTTCAATGGAGCTTACTCACAAGTAAGTGGGTATAGAATAGCACTATAAAAGCACTTTACTTTGGCTGGATTGTGCTGGTAATGAAAGCACAGTGACATTTCTGATAATCCAGTTTTCTTTTGTACTCTCTAATGAGGTCTGGAGACTATCACTGTGGTTTGTAGAACACCAGCATATTCAAGTGATTGCTCTGAGGTTGAATGCAGAAGCCTTTCTTAACTCAGTCAATGTGAATTACTTTATTGGCATATACTGTATATATACAAGTGTTACCAAATTATGAATTGAAGGTGGAGATAAGGCATCATCAGCTCACAGTGTGGCTAGCATCTGAAGTTTTTGTATATATATTTATGCTTGCTGGCATTTTATTGTTTAACATGCTGATTTTGTGCTTTTATTTTCCCCCATGTTAAATACCCTGAGTGATGCAATTGCATTGAAAGGCTGGGATATAAACCCATCAATAAATTTATATTTATTTTATAGTCAAGCGTGTTACTACATACCTAAACTGTAGACAAGCCTGGTCTCTATGGACACTTTTACATGAGCCTAAATTAGTACCAAGTGCAGTCCTTTTTATTTTTTTAAATTGGCCAACTCCCCCTAGAAGTTAGGACATGGTTGGCTGCTTTAAAACTGTGGTTCAGAATCCATATTTATAGCAGCGTCTCAGGTCTAATTAACTCTCATTCCAAGTGATAGCTATAATACTTTATGGATGGAAGCTGCCTCTCGGAAAGCCTGTGACATTGGATTCTCTCCTTATTTCCTCTTCCAGTCTGAGTTTATCAATGCAATAGATCTAATTAAACAGGAACTTGGGGATGCAGCCTTTTCAGAGCTTTTGGTTCATGCTAATAGCCTGTTCTCCACTTTTTGGGGGTATTCTATATGATAAGTGTTTTCAACTAGTTGGCTGTCATATGGTACAACCCTATGCATATTTAGACAGGAAAAGGTCCCACAACTCTCAACATGCCCCAGCCAGCCATGCTGGGAGTTGTAGGACTTTTTCCATCTAAACATACATAGGATTGCACCTTTAAGGATCTTGATGTTGCATAATATCATGTTTTTACTGCTGTTACATCAGAGGTAGGCAACACCTTGTTCCTCCCAATTTTAATTTAAATAATGCTCTATATTTTCTTACTGGCAGCTGGGATTGCTTCAAAGAAAAACAGGAGCCTCTAGCTGCTGCCATCTTCATTTCCCATGAATGCCTTTGGGCAGGTTACTTGACCTTTGTGACTAGCCATGCCAACCTGTGGCACTGACAACCATTTTATAATTGCACCTAAGATGGTTTCTCAAATTTTCAGATGTGCCCACAGGCCAAAAGGTTGCCTACACCTATGCTAGACAATGGATGCCTTCAGACGCAGGACCCCTAGTGCTAGCCACCAGAAGGCATTGTGAAGCTGTAATGGAAGAAATTATGGGAAAACATAAGAGGATTACAAGTAGAAGATAATGATGTCTGGGCCCCCATAAACCATGAATGAGGCAGGGCAATGGTGTCATGAGAGCCTTCCGGGCAGACAGCTCCTAGCATTAGCAGGCAAAAGATATTGTGCCACTATTCCATCCTCCCTCCCTAATGGATTTTCTGTGGTAAGAAAAAAGATGGAGAATGTGATGGGAAAACATGTGAGGGTTAGAAATGGAAGACAGCAATGCCCAGAAACCCCATAAAATTCCATGGATGAGGCAGAGTGATTTCACAAGAGAAGTCTCATATGGTAGCGTCCTTAATGTCCTGCCTTCCCAAGTGTTGTTGGAGAGGTCTGCTGGCCCGCTATTGGCTTTGAGGATCTGTCCGTCTAAAGAGGTGGGAACTGGTTAGGTAGAGGTGGGAAGGTGCATTCACATCCTCCTTTTCTGTAATCATTTTGGGGGATTTCACCGTTTCTGGTCTCTGCTTTTATTTGTGTTATCAGTGATCAAAATTCCCAGAGCTTGTTTGGTGGAGGCAAAATTCCTGTCAATACTTGAGAAGTCTAGGACACAGCTGGTGAAATCATGACTCACTTCTTACTGTGTTGGGAACTAATCTTTGTGGCAGCGATTATCAGGATGTATCCTAAAAGTGCATTATATCTATATATTTCCTAGAATCCTAGAATCATAGAATAGTAGAGTTGGAAGGGGCCTATAAGGCCATCGAGTCCAACTCCCTGCTCAATGCTTCTTTTATATTTCAACTATAAAAGATAGATAGATGGAGTATATGATTAAATGATTGCATAACTTAATACCACCTTTACATCCCCCTCTTTATTTTTCTCCTACATTTAACACTGACCTGTATCCCTCCTTTTCCTCCCCATATGCAGCTCCCCATCTGTTGCTCCTCAGCACATGACCCCAATACTCTAGAACAGGGGTATCCATCTTGTGGCCCTCCATATGTTTTGGCCTGCAAGTCCCATCAGCCTTAGCCACACAGACAATGGTGAGGGATCATGGGAACTGTAGGCCAAAACATCTGGAGGGCCACATGTTGCCCATCCCTGCTTTAGAGACACACACTCTCCTTGATATTTTTTGTGCATACCATAGCAAGCACTTACGTTACAAGTTGTTTTAAAGACTCTGTGCGTGTGTGTGTGTGTGTGTGTATGTTTCTCATCTGTGGCTCCCAGCAGCCAGACTTCATTGCTTTACTTTTTGTGCGACCAACGTTACATTTCTGCCACACGCTATGCAGATTGTGGGGGCAATCTGAGCATTAGGATACTATGGCAGCAGATGCCAGTGAAAAGGAAAGTAAATAGCTTCCTGGAGAAAGCTCTAAAACAACAAATGGCATGCTTAGAAAACCTGAAGTGCAAGGAGATGTGCTGATTGCCAAAGGCAATGTATGCACTGGCATTTTGAAGCAGCTGCCTACTTCCGTGTAAGGGACAGAGGATCTGGAGAAAAGAGTTGGGTCAGATTTATTTCCAATGAGTTTATTATGGAGTTATGTTTAAACACACACAATCTTTGCTTCATGACCCCTAAGTGATGATGCATATCCATAAAACCACCATCACAGATCAAACGCGGTCAGAAAATCCTGTGCATGTTTACTTGGAAGTAAATCCCACTGTGTTTAATGGGGCGTACCCCCTAGTAAGTGTGTTTAGGACTGAAGCCACAGGAACTGGGTGTGTTGAAAGAAACTCTGTTACTATTAAATGACACTGAACATAGGGTGACCATATTTTGGAAACCAAAAAGGAGGACAACATGGCCGCCCCAAGGGGGCGTGCCCACCAACATGGCCAGCCTTCAAGGGGGCGTGCCCACCAACATGGCCGGCCTCCAAGGGGGCGTGATCACCAACATGGCCAGCCCCCAAAGGGATGTGCCCACCCAAAGATGGCCTTCGTCACATGTCTGATTTCACAGCACACAATTAAGACAAACCTGTTCTGCATAACATCTTCATGTTAAAATCACTGAGACGTTCAGTGTATCTGAAATTAACTTCACTCCTACTTTTGTAGCTTTTGCTGTACTTTAAAGCTTTTGCTATACTTTGTGTGATACAGTCTCCTTTTCCCTCACATATCTTTTCTGACTGCAAATCCTTCACTGGATGACCGTAGTCTCACCTTTCCTAACATTTAACACTCTTTCCTCATCACCTTTCTCATATCCATACTCACAGATTCAGCACTAAACAAATGAAGCAGTTGACAAGTGCAGAAAAATCTAGTACAGGAAAATCTAGTACAATAAATGAGTAATGTAGCATTCAGAAAGAGTATAAAATACTATTACCCTACAAACAGTCATGGAACAAAATGGACTAAAGGCTTGTAGCAGTTATTTCTCACTAGCATCTCTTAACTTGTTTCAACTTCTGGTTTATCAGTGAGAAACTAATCTAAAAATGTGTCATTATATCTCTGGTTCATTAGCCATGTAAACAAGCCCATGGTCAGTAGAGGTACAAAGAAAGGCCAGAACAGATGCCCATTATCACAATGCTAGACAAAGATCTTTCCCTCCTTTTATCCAAGGCCCCCTCCACAAGGATGCGCTTTTGCGCCCGGTTCGGGGATTATGCGCATTTTCGCGGAGGCGCATTTACGCCTAATCCCTCTGCACGGGAGGCGGCGAGAAGCGGCGAAGCGCATTAAAAGATGCCCAAAAAGCACTTTACAGGTAGTTAATGCGCATAATCGCTTGTTCACACAGCGAAAATGCGCTTTAACGGCCGGAGCAAAATAAAAGTCGCTATTTAACGCGCGTTCGAAAATGCGCATTATCGGGGAGATAACGCGCCTGTACGCCCGTTTTGCGCTCCGCTCGTGTGTAGGTAAAATTTATAATGAGCCTTCAAGGCTCATTAAACGTCTCGTGTGGAGGAGGCCCAAATGTCTCCTGAATTTACACTGCCTCAGTGTGCAGAGAACAGAAATCCCAATCAGAGAGTTTAATACTTTACCCAAAGAAAACTGAGTAGCAGATAACTCAGAAGCTATCATCTCCCTATGTCCTATCATACAATGCTATCCTATGAGAACTCAGGAATAAGTCCTGTTGACTTCAATAAACCGTACTCCCAGATACATATGGGATTGCAGCTTCTTCACATTTGTTCACCTTAATATAGCAAGTGCAAGCCCCTCCTGTCAAGGAAAACTGTGCACTCACCAGAACCCGGCCTCGTGGATCATGCAACCAGCAGATGCTCTCAGAACGATGCTTTCAGAGCCTAGGAGTCCCAGACACAGTCAAACAAGACAAGACAAGCCACACTATGCACTCATATATTATCTTGCTGGGACAGAACAATTCTGGGACAAGGCAACACTTTGCTATCAACCAGACATAACAGTCATAAACAAAAATGAAAAACACACTACTTCATTGACATAGCACTACATAATGACACAAACGTTGCATTAAAGGAAGAGGGAAAGAGAAAACTATACACCACTGGCTATGTAAGTTAAAGAACTATGGTAACAGGAAAAAAGTTACAATTATTCCATTAGTTAGAGTGATTATGGAAAGGAGGACAGGGATCCTGTATCTTTAATAGCTGTATTGAAAAGGGAATTTCAGCAAGTATAATTTGTATGCATGCAGCATCTGGTGATATTCCCTCTACATTACAACAGTTAAAGCTGCAGGAGCCCATCCTAGCATGACCAGATACTAAAGAAGGCAGACATACACACCCCAGGAAAGATCAGCAGTAGCAGCATCCACGCACACCTCATGCTCACTAAAGGCAATAAAAATTAAAATTTACATACCCCTGCACACTTGCCCAAAGTGGGGGAAAACTCCACATCCTCCTGAAAGCAATTTAAACAACAACAACCTCCACACACACACTTAACTGGAAGAGGGGATAAAAATCCACCCCCACGCTCTCCAAAGGCAAAATAATAATGACAATATTAATAATAAACCACCCACACAATGCAAAATAAAACAAAAACATGCACACACCCATTGCAATAAAATAATATTAAAAATACAACACTCACCCACATACCCACCCAAGGAAAAATAATAAAAATCCAGACAAGCACCAAGGCAAAAAACAACCAACAGAACAAATACACACACTCACCAAGACTGAAAATACAATAAATATCCACACACACCAGCATACTCACCCATGGCAAACCTAATAATAATTTTAAAACACACACACATGCACCACCCCAATTAATTCATCAAAATATATCAAAAATATTAAAGAAAAGTTCACTAAACAGTAGCAGCACCCAACGATAAATGAAATCACATCCAGGCAGCCCCAGCCCCGAGTGCCAGGCCAGGCTAAGACGCCTGCACTCCCGACTGGGCCAGGCCACCCCATGGGCTTGAAGTCCAGCGTGTCACACTCCAGGCCAGGCCAGACTGCCCCACACCCGGCCAGGAATGCCCCAGGACACCGGGTGAGGATGCTCCCCCACTGCGCCGCCCCATGGGTCACACTGGGTCAGGCTGCACTGGGTCAGGCTGCACTGTGCCAAGCTGTGCTGCCCGCACGCCATGCCAACTTGCGCGCCGTGCCAGGCCGTGCCACCCTGCACTGGCCCAGTACCCGTCCACCCCGCTTCCGCCTCGTCAACCCCACGCCCGCCCATCTCGCATGACCTGCACACTTGCCCGCCGCACCCTATGCCCGCCCCACCCACCCCGCAACCAGCAGCTGTGCACCCCACAACCACTCCACCTGCCTCACCTGCAGTTTGCCTGCCCACCCCGCACTCCACCCCCGCGCACCCGCTAGCCTCGCCCCACGCCCACCCCACAACTGCACACCCCACAACCGCACACCCCACAACTGCCTCATCCCACCCCACAACCCACTTGCCCCACCTGCACTGTACTCACCCCGCGCCCACCTACCTAGGGTAGGCTGACCATCTGAAAAGGAGGACAGGGCTCCTGTAACTTTAACAGTTGTAGAGAAAAGGGAATTTCAGCCAGTGTCATTTGTATGCAATTAGTTCCTGGTGAAATTCCCTCTTCATCACAAAGTTGCAGGGGGCCTGCCTTCTTTTGTATATGGTAGGGTGACCATATGAAAAGGAAGACAGGGCTCTTGTATCTTTAACAGTTGCGTAGAGAAGGGAATTTCAGCTGGTGTCCTTTGTATGCATGCAGCACCTGGTGAAATTCCCTCTTCATCACTGTAGTTAAAGCTGCAGGAGCCCTGCCCGCTTTTGTACCTGGTCACTCTAGTATAGCTCCTGCAGCTTTAACTACAGTGATGAAGAGGGAATTTCACCAGGTGCTGCATGCATACAAAGGACACCAGCTGAAATTCCCTTCTCTACGCAACTGTTAAAAGTTACAGGAGCCCTGTCTTCCTTTTCATATGGTCACTCTAATTTAAATGGAATTTGCTTCTTTCCATGCACTTAAGCATGCTTAAGGAACGTTAGCAAGTTTTCCTTAAGCATGCTTAAGTGCATGGAAAGAAGCAAATTCCATTTAAATTAGGGTGACCATATGAAAAGGAAGACAGGGCTCTTGTATCTTTAACAGTTGTGTAGAGAAGGGAATTTCAGCTGGTGTCCTTTGTATGCATGCAGCACCTGGTGAAATTCCCTCTTCATCACTGTAGTTAAAGCTGCAGGAGCCCTGCCCGCTTTTGTACCTGGTCACTCTAGTATAGCTCCTGCAGCTTTAACTACAGTGATGAAGAGGGAATTTCACCAGGTGCTGCATGCATACAAAGGACACCAGCTGAAATTCCCTTCTCTACGCAACTGTTAAAAGTTACAGGAGCCCTGTCTTCCTTTTCATATGGTCACTCTAATTTAAATGGAATTTGCTTCTTTCCATGCACTTAAGCATGCTTAAGGAACGTTAGCAAGTTTTCCTTAAGCATGCTTAAGTGCATGGAAAGAAGCAAATTCCATTTAAATTAGGGTGACCATATGAAAAGGAAGACAGGGCTCTTGTATCTTTAACAGTTGCGTAGAGAAGGGAATTTCAGCTGGTGTCCTTTGTATGCATGCAGCACCTGGTGAAATTCCCTCTTCATCACTGTAGTTAAAGCTGCAGGAGCCCTGCCCGCTTTTGTACCTGGTCACTCTAGTATAGCTCCTGCAGCTTTAACTACAGTGATGAAGAGGGAATTTCACCAGGTGCTGCATGCATACAAAGGACACCAGCTGAAATTCCCTTCTCTACACAACTGTTAAAAGTTACAGGAGCCCTGTCCTCCTTGGTCACCCTAAGGAAGCCCCAGCAGGTGCCCCGTGCCCCCGCGCCGCCCCCCCGCCGTGCGCCTCCGTGCCGCCCCCCCCGCCCCGCGCCCCCGCATGGCACCCCCACCCGCCCCGCGCCCCCGCGCCTCCTCCACACCCGCCGTGCGCACCCGCGCCGCCCCCCCGCCGCACGCACCCGCGCGGCCCCCCCACCCGCCGCGAGCACCCGCACCGCCCCCCCGCCCCCCACGCGCTCCTTACCTGCTGCTGCTGGGGCGTCCGTTTCCCTCCGTGCTTGGAATCTACTGAGAAACAGGCTTCTTGGCCTGTCTCTCAGCAGTGCGCCGAGTGATGACGTCATCACCCGGCGCGCTACTGAGGGATAGGCCGCGAAGCCTGTTTCTCAGTAGATTCCGAGCACCGGAGGGAAACGGACGCCCCAGCCGGTAGGTGCCTCGCGCCGCCAGCCTCCCGCCACCGCCGCGTGACCCCCCGCTGCCCCGGTTTGCCCCCGCCGCCCCGCGGTTGGCCCAGCTCGCCCCAGGGCCATCTGGTCACCGTTTTGGGGGGCTAAATTTCCGGATTTGGCCCCCCAAAACGGTTTTTCCGCCCGGATGCGGATTTGCACCCCATTTCCCGGATATGTCTGGACAAATCCGGGCGTCTGGTCACCCTACTGAACACCAATCACATAACAAAAATTAGGGGTGTGCACGGACCCCCCGGATCGGATCGGGACCCGGATCGGGACCTCCAATTTTGTCCCGGACCGGTTCGGACAAAATCGGAGGCCCCCCGGACCGGATCGAGTCCGATCCCGACCCAAAAATCGTGCATTTTTGGATCGGCCGCCATTTTTTTCCCCATAGACTTGCATTGCAATGCAAGTCTATGAGGAAACAATGGCGGCGGGTGGGTAAGGGGGGGCCTAACTCCCTCCCCCCCCCGGGGCCGTCCGCTGTGGACGGCCCCGGCAGGTAAACCCCCTCCCCCGCGCTCCCTACCCCCCCTGGGGCCGCCCGCTTCCATCCGCTGGCGCCCGCGGGCGCCAGCGGATAGAAGCGGACGGCTCCGGGGGGGGGTAAGCCCCCTTCCCCGCCACTGCTTACCTTCTCGGCCCGTCCGGCACCGGTAGCTACTACCAGCGGGCTCCGCGGCCTACTCTCGAGTAGCGCGCCGGGTGATGACATCACCCGGCGCGCCATCCTAGAGCAGGCCGCGGAGCCTGCTGGGAGTAGTAGGCGCCGGCGCCGGACGGGAGCCGCCGGGCCGGGCAGGTAAGGGCCCCCCTCCCCCCTCCCCCCTCCGCGCGCCCCCTCCTCCCCTCCACGCACCCCCTCCTTACCTTTCCGCCCCGGCGGCTCCCGTCCGGCGCCGGCGCCTACTACTTCCAGCAGGCTCCGCGGCCTGCTCTAGAGTAGCGCGCCGGGTGATGACATCACCCGGCGCGCCATCCTAGAGCAGGCCGCGGAGCCTGCTGGGAGTAGTAGGCGCCGGCGCCGGACGGGAGCCGCCGGGCCGGAAAGGTAAGGGCCCCCCTCCCCCCTCCCCCCTCCGCGCGCCCCCTCCTCCCCTCCACGCACCCCCTCCTTACCTTTCCGGCCCGGCGGCTCCCGTCCGGCGCCGGCGCCTACTACTTCCAGCAGGCTCCGCGGCCTGCTCTAGAGTAGCGCGCCGGGTGATGACATCACCCGGCGCGCCATCCTAGAGCAGGCCGCGGAGCCTGCTGGGAGTAGTAGGCGCCGGCGCCGGACGGGAGCCGCCGGGCCGGAAAGGTAAGGGCCCCCCTCCCCCCACCCCCCTCCGCGCGCCCCCTCCTCCCCTCCGCGCGCCCCCTCCTTACCTTTCCAGCCTGGCGGCTCCCGTCCGGCGCCGGCGCCTACTACTTCCAGCAGGCTCCGCGGCCTGCTCTAGAGTAGCGCGCCGGGTGATGACATCACCCGGCGCGCCATCCTAGAGCAGGCCGCGGAGCCTGCTGGGAGTAGTAGGCGCCGGCGCCGGACGGGAGCCGCCGGGCCGGGCAGGTAAGGGCCCCCCTCCCCCCTCCGCGCGCCCCCTCCTCCCCTCCACGCACCCCCTCCTTACCTTTCCGGCCCGGCGGCTCCCGTCCGGCGCCGGCGCCTACTACTTCCAGCAGGCTCCGCGGCCTGCTCTAGAGTAGCGCGCCGGGTGATGACATCACCCGGCGCGCCATCCTAGAGCAGGCCGCGGAGCCTGCTGGGAGTAGTAGGCGCCGGCGCCGGACGGGAGCCGCCGGGCCGGAAAGGTAAGGGCCCCCCTCCCCCCTCCCCCCTCCGCGCGCCCCCTCCTCCCCTCCACGCACCCCCTCCTTACCTTTCCGGCCCGGCGGCTCCCGTCCGGCGCCGGCGCCTACTACTTCCAGCAGGCTCCGCGGCCTGCTCTAGAGTAGCGCGCCGGGTGATGACATCACCCGGCGCGCCATCCTAGAGCAGGCCGCGGAGCCTGCTGGGAGTAGTAGGCGCCGGCGCCGGACGGGAGCCGCCGGGCCGGAAAGGTAAGGGTCCCCCTCCCCCCTCCCCCCTCCGCGCGCCCCCTCCTCCCCTCCACGCACCCCCTCCTTACCTTTCCGGCCCGGCGGCTCCCGTCCGGCGCCGGCGCCTACTACTTCCAGCAGGCTCCGCGGCCTGCTCTAGAGTAGCGCGCCGGGTGATGACATCACCCGGCGCGCCACCCTAGAGCAGGCCGCGGAGCCTGCTAGTAGTAGTAGGCGCCGGCGCCAGACGGGAGCCACCGGGCCGAGAAGGTAAGTGCCCCCCTCCTCCCCCCCCCCGCTGTCCACTTTCATCGGCGGGCGCCCGCTGGCGCCCGCCAATGGAAGCGGCGGTGGGCGCCAGTGGGCGCCTGCCGATCCGCCGATCCGCCGAACCGGTTCGGAGCTTTTTCGGACCGGTTCGGATTGGATCGGCCGATCCAGCTGCGGGATCGGAAATCGGATCATTTATCCGATTTCCCACTGGACCGGACTCGGATCATGGATCGGGTCCGATCCAGTGCACATCCCTAACAAAAATTGCATTAGCAGGGCCGGCCCTGCCATTAGGTAGAGTAAGGCAGTTGCCTCAGGCAGCAAATTTTGGGTATCACGAAAAGGCAGCAAATGGTTAGTTATTATTTAATTAGTATTGGCTTGGATCCAGACTTAATTATACTTAGAGTAGGCACATTGAAATCAATGAGACTTAAGTTAGTCATATTTTTACTGCCAGGGAGCAGGGCGAGGTGTCTGTGAGATTTGGCACCCTAGGTGCCAAAATAACTTGGGGCACAATCCTATGCAAGGGTAAACCTGGTAGTCACAGAACTTTTTTTTCCTGTCTAAACATGCAAGGATTGCACCCTTGACTGGCCTTATGTACTCTGCACCTGTTGACAGGGGAGAGCACCATTAGCTGCTCCAGCACAGGCAGCAAACTATCTTGGGCCAGGCCTGTTCATTAGATATCAGTCTGAATGAATCCTGCCCAAATACTAGGTTTACTTGCGAAAGCAACCTAAAACACAGGGCACGACTGCAGGGAAAGTTATAGAAAGCATGACTGAAAACTTAAAAAAGAAAAGGCAGGCAAAACTCTGTTGATAAACCAGAATGGTTCTGGATAGGTAATCATTTCTTAGTTTCTGCTTGGGCGTAGTAATGAGTGCAATGATTTCTTGTCTGCAATAAAATTAAAACAATCCCAGGTTTCATTTTAGCAACAAAAAATAATAATCTCAAAAAGTAAGATAGAACAAAAATAAGAAGCTTTTACTTGGAATCACTGACTTGTGCATGGTACAGAACAACCTGCATTTATTTATTTATTCACATATACATGCATACTTCTTATTTACCAACTAATGTAATAAAATATAACCTCATATAATAAAATTTCTAAGCAGTCCACATATAAATATTAAAATTACATTTAAATACACTATTGAAAACAATTTAAACTGTCTAAACATGCAGAGGCATAAACATGGATGGTTTGCATCTAGTATATAATCAATCAAATCATTAGATTGTATTTTAAGGGTTTTTTAAAAAGAAGAAGAAGAAGAAGAAGAAGAAGAAGAAGAAGAAGAAGAAGAAGAAGAAACTTGAAATGTACTAAAGGGATCATGCAACTGAGTCACTGGTTTTGACTTTTCAATGCATGACCATCTATTTTGCTGGGTCAGTGCAAAGGCTTCTAATAGTTTGCCAGTGGTTGTACAGTAAAAATAGGAAGCCATTAATGGGTTTCTGGACACAAGGTAAAGCACAGCTCACACAAACTCAGCCTGCATAGTGTCATCCCATATTCTGGCACATATGCAGGCAGGTTTGTGTGGATTATCCTTCACTCACAAATTTTGAAATCCAGAAACCCTGACAAAGAAGCATGGGAGAGACACCTGCCCCAACGCTCTATGTGCTTCGACCAACCTGAGTAAAGTGACTGCAGGTAGAATTCACTCAGAAGGTTCCAGATTTCTAGTTTCAGCCTCTGGTACGTCCACTTAAAAGGGACACATGTCATAGGACCGCGAAAGACCTTTCCTTGATAGCTAAGAGAACTGTTTCCAGATAATAATATTGAGCTAGATGAACCAATGGTCTGATTCGGTAGAAGTAGTTCCTCCATTAGCAAAGCACCCCAGCTTTTCACTCAGAGTGTTGCTGGGAGGCATGCATCCTTGCTCTTTCATCCTCCAAGAGCCAGAAGAGGGTTTTTAAAAAATGTTTTATTGTGACATGGCTGCCAGTGAAAACAGTTGTATGTTTGGTGTTCCCTGCAGCTATAAGAATGATTAAATGCTTTCCCTATGTGGATCCACTGGATTCCACAGGTATTACCTTTGCAATTACCACATCTACTTGGGCATAAATGGTGCTAGCCATGGCTACTTCTCCTGTAAACTGGCAGATCAGGTTAAGAAGATTTGGGGGGCAAGGGATAAAGGAGCTCCAGACTGGTTTATCAGGCTGTTGCACCTTAAGGCCTGATTTTGCAGCTTCTGTCTTTTACCCAATGTGTTTGGCTTTTTGGTCCAACAGTCCTTGAGCTGAGTCACTAAAGCAGCAGTCAGTCAGCGCTCTTAATTGTAGCAAGAGGCACTCCAAAGAGTTCCACAGCAGTCCTTCCTCCATGTTTACTAAACATCTCTGTGTGAGTTGCAGACAGACAGGCAAAGGGAGCTAGGCCACACTGGAGAAATGATGCTGTCTGTGACTCACATAGATTGACTTTGGGCAAGTTGCTGAAAATGATTAATCTCCCCACCTGTAAAAGGGGGTTAACATTAATTATCCCAACCCATTCCATTCTGGTTTTTTTGACCTGGTTATGGGATCAAATCACCTTTGGTTGCCCTGATGGATGACCTTTATTGGGAGTGGGAGAGCAACCCTGTTAATTCTGCTTGATTTTTCATTGGCTTTTGATACCATCGACCATGGTAAACTCCTAGATCAACTCCATGGGCTGGGCATTGGAGGCACTGTGTTACAGTGCTTCCAGTCTTACCTGTGGGATCGATATCAGGGACTAACATTGGGTGATTATTCCTTGGCCCCTTGGCAATTGAGCTATGGGGTTCCATAGGGTATCATCTTGTCCCCAATATTTTTTGACATCTATATGAAGCTGCTGTCATTAGGGGATTTGAAGCCAAGTGCCATCAAGTAAGCTGATGACACACAGCTCTATCTCCCTGTGACATCATTAGGGTGACCATATTTTGGAAACCAAAAAGAAGGACAACATGTCCAGCTCAAGGGGGCGAGCCCACCCAAACATGGCCTTGGTCACATGTCTGATTTCACAGCATACAATTAAGACAAACCTGTTCTACACAACATCTTCATGTTAAAACCACTAAAATAAAGAACAAGTTATTCAATGTATCTGAAATTAATTTTACTCACTCCTACTTTTGTAGCTTTTGCTGTACTTTGAAGCTTTTGCTATGCTCTGTGTGATACAGTTTCCCCTTCCCTCAAATATCTTTTCTGACTGCAAATACTTCACTGGATGACCATGGTCCCAACTTTCCTAGCATTTAACACTCTTTCCTCATCACCTTTCTCATAACCATACTCACAGATTCAGCATACTGCTACCACTGAACAAATGAAGCAGTTGACAAGTGCAAAAAAATCTAGTACAACAAACTAGCAACCTAGCATGCAGGAAGAGTATAAAATACAATTAGCCTGCAAACATTAGCCATAGAACAACATGGACTAAAGGCTTGTTGCAGTTACTTCTCACCTCTTAGCTTGTTTCAGCTTCTGGTTTATTAGTGAGAAACTAATCTAAAAATGTGTCATTATATCTCTGATTCATTAGCAATATAAACAAGACCCTGGTCAGTAGCTGTACAAAGAAAGGCCAGAACAGTTGGTCATTATCACAATGCTAGACAAGGATCTTTCCCTCCTCAGGGACCTAAAGAAAACTGCCCAAAAAAACTTTAGAAATAACTGTTGTTGATTTCAATAAAGATTACTCCCAGATAAATGAATGTAGGATTGCAGCCTCTTCACATCTGTTCACCTTACTCTAGCAAGTGCAAGGACCTCTTGTCAAGGACAACTATGCACTCACAGAACCTGGCCTCCTAGATCATGCAACCAGCAGGTGCTCTCCAGATGCTTTCAGAGCCTAGGAGATCCAGACACATTCAAACAAGTAAAGCCAAGCCATGCTATGCTGGGACAGAACAATTCTGGGACAAGACAATTCTTTGCAAGCGACCAGACATAACAGTCATAAATATAAAAGAAAAGCACAACTACCTCATTGGCATAGCAATACCCAATGACAAAAATGTTGCAGAAAAGGAAGAGGAAGAGAGACTCAGCAAAGGTTTTAGGAAATCTCGCTCATATTGGCATAGGTTGAGATATTTTGCTGGTCAGAATTTTCATCAGTAGAACTCCAATGGAAATACCTTAATGGAAATGTCTTTAGGACTTTTAACAATTTTACTTTGGGCTTTCAGACTTCAGAAACTTCAGGTGGATGATATGAAATAACTAGCAATTACAGGAGAAGTGAAAAACCCTTCTCCACCCCCATCTCACCATGCCCATTGGCGCAAGAGCTAATAGTTAGATCCAAAAGATCAGTGAATTAATTGGAAAATTCATTAACAGTCTGACACGGGATTTGAGAATTAATTGAGAAAATATATAGAAGATACATTATACACTGTGGATCTAGACTCCAGCTCAGCTAGATATGATATTGTGAAGATTAATAAACTGAGGAGGAATATGACTTTAAAAAAAATCTTAGAACTCTATGTATTTCAGCCTTCCCCAAACCGATCTTCTCCAAATGTCTTTGACTATGACCCCTATCTGGTCATGCTGACTGGGCATTGGAAGTTGTATCCAACACATCTGGAGAGAACCAGCTTGGGGGAGGATACTATATTGAAACTTGGCACCACGGTAGCTCTGAAGTAGGGATTTAGCCATGCCAAGTTGGAAGCAGATCCGTTCATCCCTTGATTTTTAGAAATGTTTAAAACTTCAATTTAATTTTTTAAATTAACTAAAATGCTTACAATTCCATCATTTTTAAAGATAAAGGGATGAAACTTGACAGCATGTTGCTCTTAAGTAGGGATTGAGCCATGCCAAGTTGGAAGCAGATCTGTTTCTGCCTTGAGGTTTAGGAATTTTTAAAACTTCAAACCCAATACTCCTCTTTGGGGTCTAGGGCCTTGAGCAGTACATAAAAAAAAAAGAAAGAAAGAAAGTAAAGATGAAGAGATGAAACTTGGCACCATGGTACCTCTTAAGTAAGTTTTTAGCCATGCCAAGTTGAAAGCAGATTGGTTCATGCCTTGAATTTTAGGGGAAAAAATGAAGTCAAACTTTTTAAAAATATATCCTAAAAATCAAGGCACGAACCGATCTGCTTCCAATTTGGCATGGCTCAATTCTAGGGTGACCACTAGGGTGTGGCCTAGTTGCTAAAGTGTTGGACTGGGAGCTGGGAGAACTGGGTTCTACTCCCACTTAGCCATGGAAACCCATTGGGTGACTTTGGGCCAGTTGCAGACTCTCAGCCTAACCCATCTCACAGGGTTGCTGTTGTGAGGACAAAATGGAGAGGAGGAGGATTATGTATGCCGCCTTCGGTTTCTTGGAGGAAAAAAGGTGGGATATAAATGCAATAATAAATAATAATAATAAACTGTCAGGATTTCCCCAGATTTCTCCTGGTTTTTGTTCTATCCTCGGTGTCAGGAGGGATTTTATGCAATAGTCTATAATGATCTGGAATTACACACTTTCCCTTTTAAGGCCACCATTAGCGTGGCAGGGGGAATGACATGCTTTCTGGAGGTGTGTCATTCTCTCCCACTGCTCCACTCAAGGCCTTAAAAGGGTAAAACCTGTCATTCCCAGGCATTATAGAAAAGGGCCTGATTGGAGCAGTGGGGTGGGGTGAGAATGACATGCTTTCCCCTCCTCCGCTCCAATTGGGGATTTTAAGGTGGCCCCAGAAAGCCATTTTCCTGCCCCCCCCACTAGGTGTCCTCTTTTTTGATTTCCCAAATATGGTCACCCTACTCAGTTCTTGCACAGGCTGCATTTCCATCCCTAGATATTTACTCAAAAGTAAGACCCATTGAATTTCTTTGGTTCTTGAAAAGCAACACACTTGCTTTTAGATTTGCCAGTCTCAGCATTCTATGTGTGCTATGAATGCCTGCTCTGTCTGTCCCTATAGTTTCCTGCAAGGTCTAGCCAGGGGAAGCCAGTAAATTAAACCCGGGGTGGAGGGTGGGATTCCCTCAAGTTCATCTGACAGCAGGTGCTATAGAGCATGGACCTTCCAGGAGTGTTGAGGCTGGATTACTGGCAGACCCAGCCAGGCAACTTTATGGCCTGTTAGTCCCTCCATTTGGTAGCCCGCAGAGCACCTGCCTCATAAGGCAAATGGCCACATGAGAACTGTTATTATGGCCTGCTACTTGTTTTTCTTTAGTAGTCTGTGGTCCAGATCTCTTCACAAGGGGGAATAGTGTTTTGTGGTTGGGGACAGTCGAAATTATCTCCAGGGGTCCCTTACTCAGTGCCTCTGATAGCAAAGAGATTGAGGATTTTCCCCAACTCTGTTACTCTTGAAGTTACTAGGCCTGTTGAAAATAGATTTGATAACATAAGCATGAAAACAGTGAATACCCCTTTTAACTTGTTAAACCAATGAAAACATGCCACACAAGAAGTCTTAAGATATGAATGGTTTATAAAGAAAAGTAAATGCAAAAGAACATCAGATACAGAAGTGAAATCTGAAACATTACTAGTAGTAGTAGTAGTAGTATCCTGCCTTGTGCCCAGTGCTGGGCCTCAGGGCAGCCTTACAAAACTAAAACATATACAGCTAAAACCTATAAATAGGAATATACTAGGCTGACCATATGAAAAGGAGGACAGGACTCATGTAACTTTAACAGTTGTAGAGAAAAGGGGATTTCAGCCAGTGTCATGTGTATGCAATTAGTTCCTGGTGATATTCCCTCTTCATCACAACAGTTAAAGGTGCAGGGGCCCTGCCTTCTTTTGTATATGGTCACTCTAGTATAGTGCCTGCAACTTTAACTGTTGTGATGACGAGGGAATTTCACCAGGGACTAATTGCATACAAATGACACTGGCTGAAATTCCCTTTTCTCTACAACTGTTAAAGTTACATGAGCCCTGTCCTCCTTTTCATATGGTCAGCCTAAATATACAAAAGTTAAAAATATAATTAAATACTTTTCAATATTAAAGCATTTTAAACATTTTAAATACATAACAATTTAAAAGTCAAAGGTATAGACAGAGGTCCAGATGATTTGCCAAAGGCCTGCTGGAACAAAAAAGGGTTTGTCTGCATCCAAAAACACATCAAGGAGGGAGCCAGTGTAGACTGCAAGGATTAGAAAGAAAATCCATGTGTGTACACTATGCAAAATAAATGACAGCTCAACTGTTTCTAAACCTTTTTAGAAAAACAGGGTGACTAGGCCGAAACCAACGTTGTAGGCCCAGAAGCAATTTGAACGGTTTCAACATTGTACTTAAAACTTAACACCGGCCCAAACTAATTAAATGAAGTGTTTGAAGCTTTCAACTTTATAGCAGTATGGAACAAACTCTTAGAAAAGAGGGAAGGAGCACTGTGTGTGTATGGGGTGGGGGGGATAGAAAGAAAGGTATAGCCACCTATTCCCAGGAGAGATCTGAAGATCAGGTTACCATGGATCCAGAGGAACCACACCCTGCTTCACCAGGGAGCAAAAGAGCAAACTGGCCTTATGAAGATAGCCCAAAATACTCTCAGAGCCAAAGGAATGCATGTTCCAGAAGAGAAAAGAGGAACTCTTCTTCTTCTTCACTCAAAAGGTCTGTGGTAGAGGCAGCGGCCATTTCACCCACGCACCCCACATTCTAAGGCAGGAGGGAGGGGGAGAGCGACGCTACTGAGCATGTGTCGCACTATGAGGGAAGATGGCCGCCTCATTGACTTGAATGAGAGGTTAAAATAGTCCTGAAAAGTCAACCGAAGGGAATGTAAAAAAAATGAAAAGCTTTCTACCAACTACAGTCAAGGAGGAAGAAGACCCCACCACTGGATTAATTAATAAGGCTCTAGAAATTATGCAAATTGTGAGCACAAAACTCGCAACCCGGAAGTAATTTTACAAAAGCAGGGAGACAGGTTTGTATTCCTTTTCTACCTTAAACTGCTCTCCTTCCCTCAATCTTTCACCAATGTTCTTGAAATTTTCAGGTAATGTAAAACAAACATTTCTTTCTGGCACCTGTAAATTTCAGAAAGGTTGGCGAAACATTTTCGATTTTATGGCTGTTAGAATGACCCCCCCCCCCAATTATCACTTTAACATGGCGGAATGTGTTTTTTACTGACGGCCCTTAACAATGGAGGCACGACTGTGCCTCCATTAATTCTTAGAAAATTAATTCACTCAAATTTATTTATTGTAAATAGGAATATCAACTCCATACCATTCCCCCTGACTTACACACACAAAACTACAGCCCCCCACACACTCCCAACACACACAGAAGCACACAAATTC
The DNA here is from genome assembly GCA_029215795.1 of Anniella stebbinsi. Classification (NCBI taxonomy): domain Eukaryota; kingdom Metazoa; phylum Chordata; class Lepidosauria; order Squamata; family Anniellidae; genus Anniella; species Anniella stebbinsi. The sequence continues at coordinate 64,928,977 of JARDYH010000004.1, read as the reverse complement.
CCTCAGGATCAACCACTCCAAAACACACGTACACATACACCCATTCATAGAAAACAACCATGCAACCCATTCACCCATCACACACTCCCAACACACACAGAAACATACAAAGTCCCTCAGGATCAACCACCCCAAAACACACACACACACATCCATTCAACCATGCAACCCATTCACATACATACACCTCTCCTTATCCAAGGCTCTTGCTGCACTGTCCTGCTGCTCCAGTGCTTGCTTCCAGCCTGTCTCCCAGGGCCGTCTGGGGCTTGTCCTTGCCTTGCATGACTGTGCAGGCCAAGAAAAGCCCCGGATCGGCCCAGGGGAGGGGCTGGAAGTCGCGTTTTGGCACGTCCAAACCACGACTTCCAGCCCCTGTCCCAGAGCAGTCCGAAGCTTGTACTTGCCCTGCGAGACTGCGCAGGCCAAGGACAAGCCCGGGATGGCCCCTGGGAAGGCGGCAATTCCTGGACTTTCGACGAAATAAGCCCCTTTCCCCCCAGACACCATTTTGGTGCCCCATTTCCAGACTTGTCCAGGGGAAACTGGACGTATGGTCAGTCTAATCTGAATCAGGTGGGTCTGTGCAAGTCCTGCCTAGATTCAGTAGTGGGCTGGATGAGGGCCAATAAACTGAAGCTGTATCCTGGCAAGACAGAAGCCCTGGGAGTGAGAGGTTCCTGGGTCTGAGAGAAAGGCTCATTGCCTGTTCTGAATGGGTTTGTACTCCCTCTGAAAGATCATGTTCATAGTCTGGGGGGAACTCCAAGACCCATCACTGGGTACCTCTAGACGGACACTTTCCATCGATGTGTTACATGATGCTGCCACCAGTACGAAGCCATCTAGGGGCAAAGGCCCTTTGCTCCAATTTTTAAACAGTCGACCATTTACCCCAACTTTTTTTAGATCAGAGCGGGCTAGCCAGGGAAGGGGATGGAGCAGCGAGCCATAAGCTCGCTGCACCTCCTCCGCTGTCCTACCCCCATTTAAAAAAACACACACACAAAAAAAACTTACCAGAGAGTAGGGGAGCCGATGCTCCCCACCGCCCCTCCAGCTGACACTGGGCAGGTGCGGGCGTGGTGGTGGCGGCAGGAAAAGCCGCTGTGGTGCTCCTGCCGTGAAGACTGGCGGCAGGAGAGTCAACGCACGGTGCGCTGGAAGAGGCGCCGTGAAGAGGCGGCCACTGTTGCTAGAGGCCCAAGTGGCCATGACGGCTCAAACTGCCTTTTACCAGCTTCGGCTGGTTTGCCAGCTATGCCTCTCCTGGACAAAGATAGCTTGGCCACAGTGGTACAAGCTCTGGATTACTACAGTGCATTCTATGTGGGGCTGACCTTAAGGCTTGAACTAATGTAGAATGCAGCCGCTTGGCTGTTTTCAGAAGCTACCTGTTTTCAGCAAGGAACTTCTTTGCTGAGGGAACAGCACTGGCTGACTATTCACTACCAGGGAAGGTTTAAAGCTTTGTTACTACTGTATAATGGACTAAACAAGTTGGGACCAGGATACCTGAGATAGGTCATCAGAGGGCATGCTCCTGTTGGTTTCGCATGGACCTATGGTCTGATTGGAGTCCATCTGGAACAGAGCCTTCAGAGTGGTCGCCTCCTTTCTATGGAACTCCCTGCCTCTGGAAGTCAGGCAGGCATCAACATTGTGATGCTTTTGGCACCTCCTGAAAACATCTTTATTCAGGATGCCTTCCTTGACTGTCCAACCACAGTTTTTACTAGTATTCTTTTTTAAAAAATGACAAACTTTTAATATGGTGTTTTATTCTATTATCTTTTATTGTTCACACCTCTGGAATCTGTTTAGATGTGGTGTAGTACATACATGTTATATGTAAATAAATAAATATTATTTAAATCCTTGACTTTTGAGAAAGCAAATTGGGGAGGAGGGGGAAATGTTGATATTGCACTGATCAAAATGCATCTTTGATGTCATGTGGGGCCTTTCATACTGGCAATACTGAAGTGTTCATGCAGCTGTATCTTGCCATAACCCTGAGCCAAGCCTAGTCAAAGTTCTTAATATTTTTGAAAATGGCATGGTCAAGATTTAATTGCATAATTGAAAATCACATTTTCTACCATGGAAATCTTTATCCATAATTCAAGGCAAGTTAAAACTGTTGGTGGTTATTCAGTGGTGCAGGAAAGGCACTTGGCACACGCTCAAAGACATTATCTCTGTTGTTGTTGTTGTTGTTGTTGTTGTTGTTGTTGTTATGTGTCTTTTCACTCATGGCAGTTTTTCTAGACAGACATGATGGGGTTTGCCAAGTCATGCTGTCTTTTACTGGTTCAGGAATTTCCTGACAATTGAACATGTTTTAAGTATGACTGCTTTCTGGATGTTGGTGTGGATGTAGTTTGGTAGGCCCAGTTTCTGAACATTTTCTGTATAGTTTTTTGATGTGATGGCAGTGACTGATGCGACTAACAGAATAATTGTGACCTTTTCCTGTTGCCATAGTTCTTTAACTTCCATGGCCAGTAGTGTATATTTTCCTCTCTTTTCCTCTTCTTTTTCTACTACATTTTTGTCATTAGGTATTGCTATGTCAATGAGGTACATGCATTTTTCTTTTTTGTCTATAACTGTTATGTCTGGTCGGTTGCAAGGTATTGTCTTGTCCATATGAATTGGTCTGTCCCAGTATATTTTATTATCTGTATTTTCCAAGATTGGTTTGGGTGAGTATGTATAGTATGGTGTAGGTTGCTTGATGAGGTTGAATTTGATGGCCAGTTGTTAGTGAATTATTTTTGCAGCTTTATTATGTCTATCCGTTGTTATGTCATTCCTGTCGTTGTTGTTGTTGTTGTTGTTGTTGTTGTTATTATTATTATTATTATTACACTGTAAACCAGTTCTGAAACTGAGTCATGCATCCAGCTAAGCCTCTCCTGGTCATTTCCAAGTTATATTGCCCGACTGGTCCTCCAGAAAGTCACATCACTAGAGTTTGAAACAACCACCTACTTAGGGCCAGATAAGCTGGATGGAAAGAGAAGGAATCAAGACTAGTGAATTCCAATTCCCCTGAAGTTCTCTTCTTCCATGAAAGAGGCTTCCATTTTTCTGTGTCATTCTCAGAGTGTTTTAGAATTTCTTTTGGTGGTATTTTGGAATTTGCCTTATCATTGCAAGTTGGTTGAAGGTGCAGTGTGTATATTTTTAATTTCTATTGTCTTTCCATTGCTCTGCAGCATCCATGCTTCCTGAACTGGGGAAAAAAACTGTGGGGGAGGAGTTAATTCTTCCCCTGGGCTTGCAATGAAGTGTAGGAAGCTGGAGAGGCAGCCAGACAGATGACTGTATAATGAAAGCCTGGGCAGTCACACATACTTCTCGGCCACCTCATAAGTAGGACAGGCACAAGAACTCACCAAGAGAATTTCTCCCAAATTTTATTCTCCTTTAAACACCCACCCACCCCGGAAGCCCTTTCTTTTCTAACAAACTGAATGAGAATAGTCAGGAAAATGTGGATGACATTTTCGGCACAGCATTAATCAAGACGTCATCTCTCTTTATGAGCCACAGCTGTAATGTGAGGGATATGAGTAGCTGCTCTTCCAGCAACCACAGCAGCTGGATGAATAACTCCAAAACAAACAGAAAAGGAGGTCACAAGTCTGCCTTAAACTGTCAGTGATTACTTACCCTCAGATCTTGAAATCACTGGGCAGGGGCTACAAACCTCCAGCTTCCTCCCAAAAGCCGCAAGAATTCACAGCAGCTCCTGGTTTTCAGTCCATTGTCCTCCATCCCGTCCTGAGGATGAGCTCCTGCACTGGTTCCTGATCCATGAAAACTCCACGAGCCATTCTCCAGTAGTACATAGCGACCTTTTCACCTTCCTTGATACAAGTTATTACCTGCAGCTACATGTGATCCCTGGGAAAGGGAAAAGATGCTTATGCAACTCTCAGAATACCTGGCTATGGCTACATTCTAGAGTTCCCCGTACAAATGTTGCCAGCTCACATCAGTATCACCTGCTAATTTTCAATCTGGGCTCTCACCACAGGAGGTTCAGATGAACATCCTCATCCATTCAAGGCATGTGTGCGGAGACAGCAGGGCTGTGCAGTCTAGCCCTGCCACCACCATATGTGCCAGCCGCATGGGACTTATGCATGTTCTGACAGTTGTGAATAGAGCCCCTCCTTTGGGATGTTGGGAGGGATTCTGATTGGCCCACAATCTCCCTCCCCCACATGACTGGAGGAACTCTACCCATATCTGTAGATACATGCTACTAGTCCTGATGGCTATGTGCTACCTCCAGTAAGTAATTTATACAGGCAGTAAGCCTATATAAATCAGTTGTCTTGTGGGTTCATGGACGACAGCTGGTTGGTTGACTATTGTGTGAACAGAGAGCTGAACTAGATGGACCCTTGGTCTGTTCCAGCACGGCTCTTCTTATGTTCTTATGCATCAAGCCCCATCTGACACTCACTGTCTTGTGGCCAGCAGAGGGCAAGACCAGCATGCATGTCAGTGGCAGATGGCAGGACGGATGGGCTGTTTGTCTGGACTCTACTACCACTCATCCTGATTTGCACTCCTACTCCCAGAAACTTTGTTCAGTTGCTCACTCACTGTCTAAAGGTGCTCTTCGAGTTTAATAACTTTGACCTTCTGAAGGAGAGGACCCTCCAAATGACTGGGAGAAGCAAGTGGAGAAAGGAAGAAAAACTGCTTATATTATAAAGCAGCCTTCTCCAACCTGTTGCCCTGATCCAATGTGTTGGACTGCCAATTCCCATAATTTCCAGCCAGCACAGCCAATAGTCAGGGCTGATGGGAGTTGAAGTCAAAAGCATCTGAAGGGCACCAGGTTGGGGAAAGATGTTACAAAGCATGGTTGGAGAATTTCAGGTGCAAATCTGAAACTAGACCATTTGTGAAAGAAATTACAGTTTATTGATAGAAAATAGATGCAGTGTTAAAAAAAGAAAGAAAGCTCATACAACTCTTTAGACGATGAAGCTAGCAATTCCTTTACAGTTGGCATATGCTGGGGCCCCAATCAATAGCAAATTAGAGATTGTTCCTAGAACCCAAAGCCCTTCAGGTTGGTTGTGCACATTCCCCCATGGAGCAAAGCCAAATATGTTAGGCCTCAGCCTAATCTTTTGTATCCCTTTCTGACATTCCAGTACATGCTCAAAGTATCACAGGCAGAGAAATAATTTATCCCTATGACTAAGGGATCCCAATATTCCAAAACCGGGGGGGGGGGGGGAGAAATCCTCTTCATCTCCCTACCTAGCAAGATTGAATAGCAAAGCAAACAAAGCAAATTAGGCAGCTGTGTAACTCTTGACTTAAGGATCACACCCTTATCAGTGTCAGACAGCTAGCAATTGTTATGCCTGCTTACTTGATACCCATCTCTCTCTGTGAGATGCCTGCAGAAGCTGGCCTGCTTTAAGAAATAGGAAAACTGCCCTTTATATAGGTCTTTATAATTTTAATAAACGGCATATAGGATACAAGTTCAACACCTGACCTGACTCCGCACCATTTGTTCTAGAGTCAAACTCACTATACTTTCCCTTGGCTCCACCCCTTTCCCCTAATAACCAATCATTTGGTTCTCCCCCCATTCTAAAAGGTTGAAATGTCTCTGCTAAGGCTTAGTTACTGGCAATAAGAGTGTTAAGCTACAATAGGCTGGTTTTTTTAAATTTTGGCTCCACCCCCTTTGCCTTTGGCTCCACTCCTTTGTCTTTACTACTGGAATGTGGCTCCTCAAAGTTTCTCCAAAATCCAGCCCATGATGTTCCCCAACCCTGCTTTGTGTGACACTGCATAAGCATTGGGTTAAGTCTAGTGGATGGCCTGCAGACAGGTGACAGGGTTTTACTCATCACAAGCAATCCTTTCGAATTTCTCGCTCTCTCTACCATGAGAAACAGGTTAAAATATTAAACAGAAGTTGACTACTTCTATGAGCAGGAAACCAACATAATCTATCAACATCCATAGGTTGGCCAAATTTGCACCCAATCATAGCAACCCATTTCTTAGAGCCTCTTCCAGCTTTCTTTTCAGCATGACCATCACTGAAAATCACCACATGGCCAGGAGGGCTCTATGTGGCAGCCATAACTGCATCGTTAACAGAGGGGCTGGACACCATGTTGGAAATGGAAAATGTAACTAACTTTTCTTCCCCTTTCTATAGACCAGGGGTGGACAAAAGTTAGAACGTCAGATGTGTCGAACCTCAACTCCCAGAAGTCCCTACCAGCATGGCCAATAGTCAGGAGTGCTGGAAGTCCAAAACTTCTGGAGATCTACTTTCTGCCCATTTCTGCTATATACTGTATTGCACAATGCCTAGGGTGACCAGATAAAATCCAGGTCAGGGCTCATGTATCTTTAACAGTTGTAGAGAAAAGGGAATTTCACCCAGTATCATTTGTATGCAATTAGTTCCTGGTGAAATTCCCTCTTCATCACAACAGTTAAAGTTGCAGGGGCCCTGCCTTCTTTTGTATATGGTCACTCTAGGATAGTGCATGCACCTTTAACTGTTGTGATGAAGAGGGAATATCACCAGGAACTAATTGCATACAAATGACACTGGCTGGAATTCCCTTTTCTCTACAACTGTTAAAGTTACATGAGCCCTGACCTGGATTTTATCTGGTCATCCTAACAGTGCCCCCTAGAGCCCCTTCTGCTTGTACAGCTTACAGCACAATAGCATTACTCCCATAGGTCCATCAGATCATGCGGGAAGTAATTAACTTCAGTGGCATTGCTGGCCCCTAGTTCCGGCATAGTGTTCTGACAGACCTGCATGACATAGAAACAGCATTTAAACAGTCTCATAGCCACAGGGAGAGCCCCCAACCATATTTTTTTTCTTGCAGCAACCTCACCAAAATGAAATCAAAGATATTGGTCCACAGAATCACAGCACGGAATGGGATTCAGGGGGTCTCCTAGCCCAGTGGTCTTCAACTGGTGGGTTGCATCCCCAAAGTGGGTCATGAGATCAGTCCAGATGGGTCATGGCAAAGCTGTTGCCACCATGTTGGGCATGGAGAAAATGGTGAAAGTGGATCCCATGTTGTAGGTTGGGAATCTGAGGCAGGTCTCGAGTTTGGACCAGTTGAAGACCACTGCCCACGCCCAAGCTGCTGTCCTCTGATAGGACATTTTATGCAATGCATCCAACAAATGCCTGCTGTTGCCCCCATCCATTTACTGAAAACCTTCACAAAACCATATATTTCGCAAGCTTTGTAAGGCTGTGTGCCAGCTGTATGCCAATGGATGAATGACTCATGGGATGTAAGTGGTACAGTGGAGCCATCATTGGTGCTGCTGCTTGGTTGTAGTCTGCATAGTTTGTAATAGCATCACAGAGCCCTGCTTCTCTCCCCACTTTATACCTTTCCTGTTATATTTTAGCAAGTCCCTCGTAATTCTCCTTACCACTTCCTGCTGTGAAAGAGCAAGATATATGAACATTTCCCAAATGTGTAACCCACTGTGGTTGTGGTCCTTGGCACCTTGTCTGTGCCCACTCAACATTCTATGGGGCAGGAAGCCTCCCACTCCAGGCTCCAGATGGGTCAGGAAATGGTGGTACCTTCCATTCCTAAGCTATGGAAGGACCAACATTGGCCTGCTGTGTTCAACTCTTACCTAGAATGAGTAAAAGGCCAATCAATGCATCCTGCCACAATCATGTTTTAGCCTCAGTGTAACCATCACCCAAGACTCCATTCTAAGAGCATTTTTACATGAGGCTTTTATTAAACACTCATAATTGGAAGTTTGCAGATCCTTTACATGATATCACCTATCTCCAGGGCATCTCCCATGGTTTTTAACCTTTATCCTGCTTTTAAAAAGTTTGGATAATGAAATATTTAAATGTAAATCCACTTTAACGGTCATGTGAAATTGCGCAATTCTGCTATAATCACAGTACCATGAGATAAATATAAGGGTGGCTCTATAAAATAAGCTACTCCATCATGGAAGAAGGGAAGATACTCAGGGCTAGTCTTCCCCCCCCCCCCCCGGTGACACCTCTCTACCTCTCTTCTGCCTAAGCTACCTTGTACCTTGCAGGGTTTTTCTACAATGGAAGGAGACGCTGCTCTGAGCTCTTTTGAAAAACAGCAGGATAAACATGTAATATGGAGTTGATGTTACATATTCTGGGTGGCCCTCTCTGACTGGATAAATTGGGGTACCTTCTCTTCTACCTCTGTGGAGTCAGCAGGATGAGGAGAAAAACAAAAAGCATAGCAAATTCTGACAAAGCAACACCCCTCAACATTTTCTCCCCTCCCCATCCCAATTCCTAGACCAAGCAGAGAGAGGCAGCAAATCTTGAAGAGGTTGCTGAAGAGGCTGTGGAGAGCTTGCCAAGAAAGACATCCCCCAGAAAAAAGCCCGTGTCAGCCTGAGTAAAGAACCAATCTTAATTCCGCAAAGAATCCAAAAACAGAAGCCCCACCAAAATGTGGAATAAAAAGCTGGTCTGGTGAAGCCCAAAGGCAGAATGGAGCTCATGCAGAATGGGTAGGAGGCAGTATTTTTTGCAGAGGGATAGCTATACTGCTCTAAGGGCAGCTATACGCTCTGTATTGGAAAGGAGAAAGCACACAGCCTTTCAGCAAACCAAATAAAATATTTTGTAAGCAAATGACGCACCAAAAGAGTTTACTATTTTCAAAGATTCTTCTAGCTGTGCCACTGAAAACAAAGACTGAAGGGCTTTTTGCAAGAAAGCACAATGGTGATGGGTGGGCAGAGACAGCAGAAAAACAGAGAATCCTCCATCTAGATATGTTGTATCTGAAGTCCAATATCTGACATGAACACAGATATTGTTGTTCGGCTGATGGAGCCTTCCTGATGTGCAACTCCATCCAATTTACTTTCTATGTGGGAAAAATTAATCAGCAGCTGGATGTAGCTGGGTGGTGGAGATCTTGCAAGAAGTCACTGGGTTCCTTTCCACTAGAGTCAGATTCGTGTACTCTGGTTTCCTCACAGCGTCCAAACCCAAATCCAAACCGTAAATCCAACCAAGTCGAATGCTGAAATGCTTGACTATTTCTTCAGCTAGCCAATTGTAATGATCCAAGGAATTAATGTTTGCTTACACATGAAGTGGGCAGATACACAATTCACGGCAAAGCAGCCTCATGAACCAAGAGTAACAATAAGAAAAAGACTTGTGACTGAGGGCCAAACTAAACAAGACTTGGGAAAGAAAATGCTTAGAGCTTCCGATTGTTCTTCAGCTAAAAGGAAGCCAAGATGGGGGAGGGATGAACCGAAGTGAAGCTATGGTGTCACTGGAATTCGGGGGGGTTAACCCTTTCCCCCCATCTCTGATTCCCTGATTTAAATGCCGCTTGTTACTCCAAACTGGTATTAGCCATGAAGGGGTGTGTGTTGGGGATGGGGGGGGGAGAGGCAAATATTAATATTGTACATCCACAGCTAATAACAGCTTGTGGGATTTAAAGCAGGGAAGAGGTGCAAAAGGGAAAGGGTGCTTCCCTCTTCTCCGGCACCACTGACCTGACCCAATCTCCCCCACAACCCCACCCTCCTGACTCCCTCATACTTTCAGGCCTGGTTTGAAGTCTAGAAAAAATTGGGAGTTCAGATGATGGATCCCACATGGCCCTCATAAACAACAGATGTCAATTTAACCAAGAAAGTTACTGACAAAGTGCATATCTATTCAGATGTCACTCAGAGGGAATTCCATCTAAGTAAGTGAACACAAAACTGCAGCCTTGGGCTAAGCTTAACAAGAGATGAACATGACTTCTAGCTACATTAAAGAGGAACATAAATGCCTGTTAACTTATCGGTTCCAAATCAACTTGGCCATGAGTGTCATAGTTACCAAATAATATGCAGCTTTTAAATTATTCTTTTAAGAGTAAAATGGAAAACCAAGGATTCAATATTTTGTTCCATTTGATTTTCAATATGATGTTACAACTGGTTCATGACTGATCCAGGGTTGAGGGGTTGATAATCCGTTCAACTGCATCTGTATCTCCTCGAGAGCCATTATCCAAATATAGAGATTAAAAAGCCTGTTTTTATTTCTTGCTTCTAATCTGTCCATGGCCATTCTTATGTTTGTTTTTATTAGCATGAGTCATCTTCTCTCTCCCTTGCACCTGGCCTTCCATAAATGGACATGCCATCTTGGTTTGGCCTAAAGCTCCAGAAAAGGGGCTGGAATTTTACCAAAAGTATGATGACATCCCAAAGTCTCCTTCTCTTCTGCATGGGAGCTGTTTGGTCTTCTGAAGACAGGCCAACCCTTTTCTCTCTATCACCCCACCCTCCCAATGACTCAGCTTTATTTCAGCACCCATTTTGAGACTTATTGTGTATCACCATGGCACCCTTCCCTGGGGAAGCCTCAGAGGACACCCACACAATCCTATGTTTGGTGCTGGTCAGACACTTTTCCTTTGAAATGGGCTGTGGAAGGAGAGCTCACCGCAACTTATCATCGATCACAACAATCTGTGTCAGGACTCAACTGCACCTGCTGGCGCTGCTCTGGATCCCCCTCTTCTTGTTCTGGGCAGGTCTAATCCTGATGAGGAAATGTGGCATGTGAAGGCTCTTTGCCTGCTCTTTCCCTGTCTCCCACCCCCTTGCCAGTCTGTCCTTGCTTCCTCTTTCACCTCGCCTCCATGGCAGGGGCTGGGCCATCATGTGCAGCTGTCTGTGGCACCAGGGCCATTCCAGCCCATCCATGTCAACAACCAGCTGGGCAGATCAAGCCGCAGAGCCATGGATGGGCCTGAAGTGGTGCAGCTCCTGACATCTGTTTCTTTCCCTCACAGCAAAAGCAATCCAAAATTAGAGTATCACTGGCTGAATTCGGATAACACGTTAGTCAATGGTGGGTTGAGTAGTCAACTCACAGTTGGTTATTTTGTGGGTACTTCCCATACAACATATTCCTACACAACTGTGGGTGGTTGGGGCTGGCGTTGAGTCGACTAGTCAGCCCAGCATTTGACTGACACAGCCCCCACCCCTCTCCCCATCCTCCCTCTTCCCTCAGTCCTCCCAGTTCTATCCCAGCAGCCTCTGCAAGTTGCACCAGTTGTAGCAGGGTGGCAGCTGCCGCTTTGGTCGCTCTTGCTGCCTGCTTCTATGGGCTTGTGTTTTAACCTACTCACCACACGCCATTAACACATTCACCCCTCCACACAACACTTTAAACAACTGGCTTCGAGCTAAACAACTCACAAGCCAGTTGTTTCTCTCTGTTGCTTATTTGGGCAGAATAGCATACCGTCAGTAGCTTGTGAGCGGCGTGTTACCCTCCACACAACACAATAAGCAACACAACTGACGATTGTTTCCTCCCCCCCTCAGTTGCTTAATGTGTTGTCCGAATTCAACCACTATCTCTAGTCTGGGCCACAGCTGGCCGTACCATTAGCTAGGGTGAGGCAGCCATCTCAAGTTGGCAGATGCTGAATGACAGCAGCAGTGCTGTGCACCAGGCAGAGTGTTACTGGGAGACAGAGGTGCATTCGGCTGCATATATACACAACAGATGTATATAGTGAGATTGATATATTCAGATCTGTGTGTGTGTGTGTGTGTGTGAGAGAAAACACAGCTTTCTAAGAATTATGCATAAACTTCAACAAAAGGCAGACCAAATATCCATATAAGTATCCATTTGCAAGTGGATTGAAAATAATAAAGCAGAAAGAGCACTATCAACCATTTCTTTCCCAGCGACTCATTCCATTTCCTCCCTGGACCCATTCCTTGCTTTAGTTGTAGCTTGCATTGATTTCAGGAGCCCAGTCATGTCACTAGACATACTCAGTTCCCATGATTTCCTACGGACCTTTGGATAGCTCCCATTGCTTCCAGTGAGAAGTATTGTCTTCGTTTTGTTCATCTGATGTAGCCCTTAAAAATGAAAAATCCCCAGCAAGGTTATCTCCTCCCCTGCAGCCAGGTCCCTCTTTTTTTAAATTAAATTTTAAATTTATTTGTTTTTGTTTTATAAAATACACCAAGCAGCCGATCCCCCTGCCAACCCCCCCCACCTATTGTCTTTCTTGCATGGCTAGCCCCCCCCTCTATCCCCAAGCCAGCCCCCTGCCCCTGAGTAGGGTCAAGCAAGAGTATACAGATAAGGGAAAAAAACAGAAGCTTTTCATCATCTGGATAAGTACCCAGATTCCATGTCTCTCTAGACAGGTCTGTCAAAACATCTCCTTCATCCCAGCCTATAAGTCTGCAGAACTGGAAGTGGTTTGCACAGTTCAGCACTGCTTCCCACAGGGAGGGGGAGCCTGGGAGCAGTGGAGCCCTCTCCTCAGGCTCATGGGAACATGGAATGGGAAATGCCGATGCCTGGCAGGGACTTGTGGAACAAGAATGTGCAAAATACTCATCAAGGAAGTCGTCCAAAACATAAAAATAAAAAATAGGCAGGAGGCACCAACATGGTAGGATTAGTTTAGAGGAGTCATTGTATCATCCCTGCAATCTTTTATCTAGAGATGAAACATCCTGTCTGAACAGGGTCACACAGCACAGCAGCCCCCTCACCTCCCACATAGCCCTTCCCTCAAAAGGAAATTCCCATATCATGTCATGTCACACTGCCAGGCCAAAGAGGAAATGTCAACCATGTTTGATGCCACCTTGGCTTGCCACTTTTTTCCTGGAAAGACTCCCCCCCTTCCCCGTGCCCTTGGAAATTGAGAAAATTGAGCAGGTGCAGCTTTTTCTGTTGTTGTTTTAATTTGGAGGCCACTGCACCATGTAGATGTGCCTAAAGTGGCTCACAACATAAGAATAGGATTAGAAAAGCAGGAATCCATATCAAAGCGTCATTACAATAAACAGCCTAGTACCAGTTCACAGAATCAGAGTTGGAAGGAACACTGGAGATCAACCAGTCCAACCCTCTTATCAATGCAGGCTCTGCACTCCAGGGTGCAAGAGAGTATCCTAGACAGATGGTCTCCAGAGAAGAACAGCTCACCACCTCCTGAGGAAGTCCTCTTCATTTCAAAATAAAATATAGGAACCCAAACAGTTCATGTCAATTATACTACCACTATGGCATTTTAAATTCATGACAAAAGACAATATCTATCATTAAACGTGGAGATATCCTTTGTAAATAGTTAAAATTATAGTTGTATGCAAGTCTCATCTTGAAATTCTTTACCCTATTTATGAGCAGGAAAACTGGGGATCCATCTCACCAATCTCCTCCAGAGAAATTCTCCAACAGTTTCTTAGAACCTTTCTACACAAGGCGTTTATTATGCACCCATGATTCTTTACTCACAGTAGTTTGTGGGTGCTTTACATGAAGTCGTCATCCACTCGGGCTCTCCTGTGGTTCACACAACCATGATAGCGGGTTTTTTTTTTAAAAAAAAGAAAAGAGTGGTGACATGAAACCCTCATATATATCTGCAATTCTGCTATACAACAGTGCCTCCTAGTGTTTGTGTGATGGAACATATAGAAAGGCAGGGAAAGAACCCCACTCCCCAGGGGGAAAAAAACTTGTAAAGGAATCAATCTTAATTAAAAGCCTCATGTAGAAAAGTCTTCAGAGGTGGGGCTTACTGTTAACAGCATCTTTCTTTTCCCCCAAGGATTTGTGTTTTTTGTGCCAACTATGTTGGAAGCCTGCCCCCCATGCATCGACTACAATGCCCCATACCTAGCATCATTCCAGGGTATCATAGGGGTGGGAAGATGGCCACCGCCAAAAATTAAAATGGTGGGGAAACTTTGGAGAAAATACAGCAAAATGGCCTTCTATCTGGGGAGGGGGGGGGCAAGAAAAAGAAAAACCTGAACTTTCCTCAGAAAAATGTCTGCAAAGTTTTTTGGCTACGCTCTAGTGGTCATTCTTCAGCGTTCAGCATCTTCCCCAGGATTTCCCAAAACTTGATTTTCCAAGGGATCTTTGTCTGCAATGCAGATGCTGCTTATACTGCCAGTCCTTCCCTGCAAGCCCCGTAGTGGGTGTGTGAGTGGGCAACACTGTCCAGCTCAGGGGAAGAGGTGGAGCAAATGCTGTGCCAAAATCTCTCTTCCAACCCCACCCACCTCAAATTGTTCTCCCATGAAAGAAGCTTCCATATTTCTGTCTCATTCTCAGGACACTTCTGAATTTAATTTTGGTGGTGTTTTTGAGCTTACCTTATTGTGAGATACTTGAGCATGCTCTGTGTGCTTTTTCTTTCTATTACACATCTTTCCATCACCTGCAGCCTTCTTGGCTGTCCACGGCTCCTCAGCTGAAAAGGTCCTGTGGGGGAAGAGTTATTTCATGATGCCTTCCTCTGGACCTGAATTAATGTGTGGGAAGCTAAAGACGCTGCTGGCTACCAGACAAATGACTGTACAATGAAAGACACTCACACACCCTCCTCATCCCCCCTCAGGAGTGAAGCAGACACAAACCCTGCACATGACAATTTCTGACCCCATGTTTACTCAGGCAACACGGTTACAAGACCTAATTATGTCAGCCAGAATATCAAGGCTTCATTCACCTGCTCATCTTCCAATGCAATGTGTGCCACCATCTGCAAGCAATGTCTGTCTACATTCTACATAGAACAAGTACAAAAGAATGAATGGGGATGGGTTCAGTTCTATCATCTGTGGCCTGAATTGGGATAATGAGGTTTTATCCCACAACATGTGGCGGGATGTTTGTGAATGCTCACTGTTAATGTAACTGCTACTGTCCCTACACTTTGCATTTCATTTCTCACTTACCTCACTGTTTACAACACTCGCGCACACACACCCATAGTCATATGTATAGATATCTGCAGCTTAGGATAACACTATATTCATCTAATGAAGTGGACTCTAGTCCAAAAAACTCTTATGTCCTAATAAATTTGTTAGTCTTTAAGGTGCCACGAGACTCTTTGTTGTTTTGTGGCTACACCTCTAGAAACCATTAGGAGACAGTTTCCTGTTAGATCAGGATGGAGAGATTAGAGAATGTTCCACACATACACACGGCTTGGAGCAAGTATGGTGAGTGACAAAGATAGGGTGACCACATGAAAAGTAGGACAGGGCTCCTATATCTTTAACAGTTGCACAGAAAAGGGAATTTCAGCAGGTGTCATTTGTATGCATGCAGCACCTGGTGAAATTCCCTCTTCATCATAACAGTTAAAGCTCCAGGAACCTTGCCTTATTGACCAGATACAAAAGAGGGCATAGCTCCTGCAGCTTTAACCAAATACAAAAGAGGGCAGGGCTCCTGCAGCTTTAACAGATACAAAAGAGGGCAGGGCTCCTGCAGCTTTAAAGGGAATTTCACCAGGTGCTGCATGCATACAAATGACACCTGCTGAAGAATTTCTATGTTACTGTTAAAGATACAAGGACCCTGTCCTCCTTTCCCTATAGTCACCCTAGACAACAGCAGTTTGCAGTTGGGAAGAGTCAGAAAGAGGCAAATTGGGAGAGAGCACAGAGAGTTGGCTGAAAGGACCTTTGGGGCATATACCCTCCTTCTGGGAATCTGATATGGATTAGTGTAGGGTGACTAGATAAAATCCAGGTCAGGGCTCATGTAACTTTAACAGTTGTAGAAAAAAGGGAATTTCAGCCCGTGTCATTTGTAAGCAATTAGTTCCTGGTGAAATTCCCTCTTCATCACAACAGTTAAAGTTGCAGGCATTATACTAGAGTGAACATATACAAAAGAAGGCAGGGCCCCTGCAACTTTAACTGTTGTGATGAAGAGGGAATTTCACCAGGAACTAATTGCATACAAATGACACTGGCTGAAATTCCCTTTTCTCTACAACTGTTAAAGTTACATGAGCCCTGACCTGGATTTTATTTGGTCAGCCTAGATTAGTGGATTTGCTGCCTTTTCGGAGAATCTCTGCCTCTGCTTGTGCTCTCCTGTCATATAATAAAATGAGAGCTGTGTAGAGTAGTAGCTAAGAGACTGAGCTACTGATGAAGAAGTCCCTGGTTCAAAACTCACTTCCATCCTAAACTAATGAGGTGTGCATAGGTAAGCCACTCTCTCTTAGCCTCATTTGCACCATCTGTGAAATGGGGGATTATAATATTGATTTACCTTACAGAGTTATTGCTGTGTTGCTGTTGTTGTTACAAAAAACACCATCAGTCCCCAGTGTTCTCTCATCCAAAGGAACCCAAACCCAGATGGTGCTGCCCCTGGAATCTGTTGTTGTGTTGGGAAATGGGATGCAGGAAATGGTATAAAGGCATTATGAATCTGGCTGCTGTTTAATTTATAGTCACTTTCCTTAAATAATGCCTCTCCCACCCCAATCAACTTTCCTTTCCAGCCAGGAATCCTCACTAAACAAACACACACAAGGCTTATCAGGAATGCAAAGTAGTCAGAAGCAGCTGCAGTCTGGCCTTGATGAGCAAAACTGGTTAGCGGCCCATTTTGGAGAGCAGCGCCCTCTGCTGGGTTCCAGGTAAATAGACACATCGGACAGCTTTGTTTTGCTGGACCTTGCATTGGCTTCTGCAACCCGCATGTATTATTTGTTACATTTATATCCTGCCTTTCCTCCAAGGAGCTCAGAGCAGCACATATGATCCTCCTTTCCATTTCATCCTCACAACAGCCCTGTGTCATAGGTTGGGCTGAGAGTCAGCCACCCAATGAGCTTCATGGCCAGAAAGCTGGCCTTCTGATAAGAAAGAAAAGCATCTTGACTCCAGGGATGACCCAAGACTGCCTGAGGCAAAGGACAAAATGGTGCTCCTCCACACCCTAAATTCCACATACAGGTGTTGACCAGACTGGCATGTGGATCTTCAGCACTAGCAATGGGACAGCATCCTCCTCAGCACCAGAGGGCAGCAAGCTAGTGTAGGGGGAACTGAACAAGTCACAGGGCACACACAGACTCCAATGCCTGTGGAGTCTGGCCAATACTGAGAAGCCTTGGTCTGATGGTAATGGAAACCTCAAGGGCTGGGAACTTGATGCAGCCTGTCTCTGCAATGGATTCCGTGATGTTGAACGCAATGTCCAAGTACGTTCGGTTAAGAGAGATATCCCATTGAGTATTGCAGTCCTGAGCAGTGTAAGGATTTATAGGTTAAAACCAGCACCTTGAATCAGGCTTGGAAACATACATCAAAGTGTGTTCAGTACTTCCAAGATGCTCACCAAGGATGCTCAGTAATTTTACTCCTTGTAAGAGGGGGACAAATTGCCATAAGAAGGATATCTGAAACTGTAGGCAGACTGTACAGCCCAACAAAGAAGAAATATGATAATCATAACCAAATAAGAAATAACCAACCTCCTGATGATCACTAAAACACCACAGAGAAAGGGTTTTTGCTGAGGGCATTACTCAACCCAATAAACATTTTTATTACATTTGTGAAATGAAAGAAGAGAGAACCTATGACAAATTATTGGCATAGTTACTGTGAACTGGGAAATCCTAGCATATGGGGATGGTGGAATTTAATTGAACTGTCATGGGAAACAAACTAGAAAGTGGAGATATTAGGAAAAGGATTAAATGGGGATACGTGAGAGAAGAAATGTCTTAATATTTTTGGTTGTGTTGTCCCTAAACGGGTGAGAGTTTATGGCCTCTAAGATCCTTCGTCCAATAAAGACTCAGAGACTGGAGAATCCAATTTAACCCTTTATTCGTCTCTGCTGCAGCAGTGGCGCTCCGGCACCTGGCAAATCAAGAGTGCCCAGAACAAAGGACTTCACACTCTTATATAAA
The DNA here is from genome assembly GCA_029215795.1 of Anniella stebbinsi. Taxonomy (NCBI): domain Eukaryota; kingdom Metazoa; phylum Chordata; class Lepidosauria; order Squamata; family Anniellidae; genus Anniella; species Anniella stebbinsi. The sequence continues at coordinate 64,911,149 of JARDYH010000004.1, read as the reverse complement.
CTTTGGTTACAGGAGTAAAAAACACCTTCATTGGTCAAACGTCACTACAGTCTAATAATACTGCCCGTTATACGTTTGTGCTCAAGGGATTAGGTTTCAAGTGCAAAGATAAGATATGCATACATGAGTGAGCTATAGAATAAGCTTCACCTGATTGGTTATAAGTAAGTCATACAAACTACATTCGACGTTCTATTGGTCTAAAACTTTTCTCTTTGTCCTCTTCACACATGGCATTGCCCTCAATTAATCCTGACAGGAGGTAGATTTAACCCCTTCCATTACACAGAGGCAAATGCAGACACACAACAGGGAGGGGACATTTCTTTCTCCAGGTTGAAATTCCTTCAGTGCCTATCAATTGGCAGAGAGACACTTAGGCCTCTTGCAATTGTATGACCAAACACTGAAGAGGAGGAATTACGTCTTTCCAAAGGTTACTCTCAAATGGAGGCAAAAGATCTATAAAAAATATGTGTCCCATCCAGCATCATTAAAGCAGACAGAAGGACTGGAAAAATGAGTCTCCGTAGTTACTGTGCATGTATTCTCTTCCTTGGGTAACATAGCAACACTGCATTTGACTACAGCCTCCCTCCACCCAAAGTAAAGGGAAGAGTTCTCACTTGCAGACTGGTTTATTACTGCTTGCAGAGACGATCAAAAGTGCAATGGAGATAAGGCCTGGATCACTCATGGAATTATTGGTGGAAGGAGCTAAAGGGCCATTTAGCCCAACCAAGAATGCAAAGTGAGGCTCAACCACCTATGACTCCACTATAGATCTTCATGAGCTTCTCCTTCACATGATATTCCCCCACCCCACCCCATGCATGCAGAGGTGCTCAGCATAGAGCGCTAGAGTTCTCACAATTGCAAACACTGTCTTACCAGGAATTTTGGTCATGGGTATTCTGTAAGTGTGCTTAACAGAACCTTCTTCAGGCTTTCAGGCCCAACACATGAAAGTTTAACTGGGTACCAGGCACACAGGGATGCTGGGGGCAGGGCTCACATGTGTGCCCACATCTCCCTACATACTTTAGCCCTACACAGGAGCAGGCAAACACTTGAATAGGACACCTATTCAGATCAGTAGGCTGCTGGGTATCTTGTAGTTCCTGAAGGCTTCCTTTTCTTGCAAAGCAGCTTTGAGGTGGCTTCAGACTGAATGGAGGAGGAATGGCAGCATGTGAGGAGCTTTAATTGATCTGTGTTTTAGGTTTGATTGATTGTATTGCCTGTTGTGTGTGTTTTTATGTTTTAAAATTTTGTATATCATTTTTAATGTTTTTATCTTTTGTAAACTGCTCAGAAAGCTTCGGCTATGGGGCAGTATAGAAATGTAATAAATAAATAAATAAAGATGATGATGATGATGATGATGATGATGATAGAGGGGCTGTTGAGCCTTTTGTTTGTCCAGTTGTTTATCCTCTCAAAATTTCCCACTCCAGCTGCTTTTCTACCTGAGAGGTTAAAAATTTATCTTTCAGGGAGAATAGTAGCAGGGAATATGTATGATATTTGAGTACAAAAACAGCTGGAAAGGAAAATGTTAAAGATCCTCTCCCTCCCACCCCAACCTCTGGCTCCCAGTTGGTCCTCCATTCACTCTGAAGCAGTGGTTTTCCAAGCCCTCAGAGAAGAATGCCACAATATGTAACAGTATGCTAACTTTTTTTACTTCTGAAACATAGGTCCTGCTCTCCTTGTCCTTTGAAGAAGGAATTCAGTTCCTTATCACAGCACTCCTTGGGCTCCAGGCCATTGCCTAAATGGGCTTGGAGGCTGTCCACTTTGATCTATTTTCTACTGTTTGTCTCAGCAGGGCAGGTGGCACAGAACAGCATCCCCCAACCTGGTGCCTTCCAGATTGTGTTGGACTGCAACTCCACAATTCCCAGCAAACATGGCTATTATTGACCATGCTGGCTGAGTCTTATGGACTTGGAGTCCAACACATCTAGAGGGCACCAGGTTGGAGAAGATGGGTGTAGTCATTTGGACAACTCTTTTTGGGGGCAGGGGTTAAATTTCCTTTGAGCTTTACATGTGTCTTTCCCAGAATCGGCCAGCAGATGTCACTGTAGAGATGTACAACAGGCGGTGGCAGGCTAGATGTTTTAACAACAGAGAGAGAGAGAGAGAGAGAGAGAGAGAAGCAAAGAAGGGCTGACCTCTTGACCCTGCTTGCAGCTATTTAGTAGCATGTTTAGCAACCATATCCAGATTGCCCTTTAAAAAAAATAAAAAATGAAATGCCAGTTGTGTGCGTGGGGGGGGGGGGGGGTGATTTCCATCAGGACCAGGCACACAGGGAAGGAAGTAATCAGCATTACAACAGGCAGAATTTAAGGTTTATTTATTTTTTTAAATTCCAATGCAGGAGAAAGCAAAACTGGCAGATTTCCCATGCATATAGCCCCAGTTCTGTCACAAGAGCATTGGTTATATACCTTTAACGAGACTCAGGGTGCTTCTAGACCAGGCTTTTGTTGTGACATCACCCTGCCTCATTCATGGAATTTTAACTGGGGGAGGGGAGTGGTCTTCAGGGCGCTGTCTTCAACTAGTAACCCTCCCAGGTTTCCCCCTCTCCCCACTCCCCCCATCTTTTTTTCTTTCTGCTAAAAACCCATTAAGCAGTGTGTGTGTGTGTGGGGGGGGGGGGACAGAATAGCTACACAATGCTGTTTGATTGGTAATGCTAAGAGCCCCCCATCTGAACGCACCCTCAGCATTTCATTCTCAATCCTGTGACCTGTTTTGCCCAAGCCAAGGTGGGGTCCAAACTTGCATCCAGAACGGTTCCTACTAACAAGGGACAGGCTCTGTTTTCTGATACATCTCCCTATTTTGGCTTTGGGGAAAGCTTTTTAATGTCACATTGCAGCCCTCTCTCCCCCAGGTCTCAAGTTAAATATGCGCAGGAAGAGAGGAATGGGTTTGCATGCATCTATATTAGAATCAGGTTATCCCAGAGATGCAAAAGAGCAGCCCAATTCTTCCTGTGACATGTTATACCAGAGTTGGTGCCAGCACTTACCAGCAAGGAAAGCTTATCAAAGGATTGCTGGGCGAATCACAGTTTTATGGGATTTAGAGCTTTTCTACATGAGGCATTTATTATTTGCTCATCAGTTGTTGAGTTGTTTATGGTTTCTTTAGATAACATCATGACCCTCCAATTTTACTTCTGTTTTCCACATTTTTTTTAGAGCAGGGAAAGTGTGGTATTATTTCTGAAAGTGAAAGAAAACACTTTTCCTACTTGTATAATTGTGCTGTTCCGCTATACAACAATGCTGTCTAGAGGTTACGTAGCTGGTTCCTCAAGGAGGAGGCGAGACGGATGGACTAACTTGACAAAGACAAGCAGGTGATTCTTGGCTATAAATGTCAATGGTTGTGCTGGCAAAGAACATTAAGACAAACAAATCCCCCCTTCATGTGATGCTTGTGCAAAGGGGCTCTGTGTGCTTACTGGGGAGTGAGACTGTGCTCCTGGCCCCATTTATCCCGTTGGAGTTGCTGTTTCTCCCTGCCTATAGATGGCCACATGTTACCTTTATCCTGTGTAGGGAAGAAGCCTACATATGAGCAGCTTCCATGCAATCAGAGCTCTGGCACAGTCAGAAAACCCAATCATGTGAAGCTCATGTGTAGCTTTTTCCTTGTAGATGACCATACTAACATGTGGAGTTTTGTAGGTGGGGCCAAGCACTGTGTCTATTGCTGGGGGTGAGTGTAGCCCCTTCCTCAGTAATCACAATGCCCCCTTCATATGAGTAACACGTTTTGACCAGATGGAGGCTGCAAAACCTGTTCTGTAAGAGCAGGGTTGTAGCTTAGAGATTCTCCTGGAATCACCACAGTCCCTTGAGGCTCAGGTGGCTTATAACAGCTTTGGTTGGTGAACCAGCTATGCCCCTGTCTGGACATCTGGTATCCTCCAAGTAGAGTACTACAATGTGCTCTGTGTTGGGCTGCCCTTGAAGACGGTTCGGAAACTGCAGCTTGTGGAAAATGTACCAGCCAGATTGATAGCATGGACCAGAACATCTGAGCATATAACACTGATTCAGGCCCAACTGCACTGACTGGTTGTACATTTCTGAGCCCAATTCATGGTGGTTGTCTTGACCTATAAAACCTTACACTGTTCAAGACTGCAATGCTTGATGGAGCACCTCTCCAGATATGAACTCAACTGAACAGTGCAATCAACATCTGAGGCCCTCCTCTGGGTGCCTCCTCCAAGGGAGATCCTGTAAGGGTAGCCCAAGGGCAGGTGGCCTAAATCCGCCACCCCTTCTCGCTGCCACCATCACCACCATCATAAATCTTCTGACACCTGAGACTTAGGGGGAAATCACCAAATACTCTAGAGAAGTAGCCCCTGGATTTAGCACTGGGCCCAACAGAGAGAAATTAGTAGCACAACATATATGAGGTAGAGGTTTATTTACAAATTAGGGGCAAGGGATTTAGGAAGAGCATAAGAGAAATAACCAGGACCAATCCCCTGCATGGAAACACAACAGTATAAAACAATAAAACCTAGCTAGTCTATCTACTTACTCCAAGTAGGGTCTTTGAGACCTAGCCAGCTACCAGACACCTTCCATTGAACTGCATGGAAACCAAAGACGAAAAGCAGTTGGGTCTCCCCCGACTTTATACATTTCAACTCACCAGTTCAGCCTAATCCTCCTTCCCTTCTCTCAGGGATGAGACAGATTTTTCATACCTCTCCAGCTGCACACACGCACACGGCCCCCTTTTGGCAGGCCAGGATGGTTTATGGCCTTGAAGTGAGATAAGAGTTTCATGGTCTGGAGAGATCGCCACTTGTTCTCCGTTCAGGTGTTCAGGGTTGCACATCCTCTGGCCAGATCTCCCCTGATCGCTCACCATAATTTTTTTTAATTCTAACCAAACTAGATATCTTACTATTAACCCTTAACTCCCACAGAAAACACGGGAGAGATAGAGCAGTCCATCTTACCATCAGCACTCCTTTACAGGTCCGAAGGATGGCAACAAGGGAGAGAGACTTCTCTGTAGTTGCCCCCAACTGTGGAATGTTGTCCCCAGCAAAGTCCATCTGGTGCTAACATTGCCATCCTTTTGGTGCCAGGTTAAGACTTTCCTCTACTCCCAGGCATTTGACAGCATGTGATGGGGTGTTTTAGGTGTCTATTATTATTATTATTATTATTATTATTATTAGGTGCTGGTAGTTTTATTGCTAATTGTTTTAAACTCATTTTTAGACTGTTTTAAATTCTTGGATGTTAAGAGGTTTTACCGTATATTATCTTTTATCATGTTGTGAACTGCCCAAAGAGCTTTGGCTGTTGGATGGTCTAGAAATGTAATGAACAACTGACATGAAGAGGACTAGTGACTTTGTAATTTCTGGTTGAAACTGAGTCCAGCATATCTGCTGGTTATCCATCACATTTCCCTTCAGCCCACCAATTTATACAACTGTCTGTCCATATGCAATTTAATATACATCAGGTGGAGAATATTCAGGAACATGTTATGGAGGGGAGCTCTGCTAGTCATCTATCATGTGATAGTAGGGTTGCAAATCTCCTTATTTCCATCTATGAAACAGAAAAAGTTCTAAGATTTATTACAAAAGCACCAAGAACCCCCCTTACGCAAAGTGTTGTAGTAGATGGGCTCTCCTTTCTGTTGGCCACTCTAGTTGTTCTTCTTTGCCTGAATTCCAGGCTGAAATTATTCTTCCTAAATGTGAATGAGGGAAAGCAGACACGATATTCCAAATAAAGGTTTATGCAACACAGTGCTGAAATACTAGCATGTCACATTAAATGTATTTTCACACCATGCAAGTGTGTTTGTTTTAAACAGTTTCCAATTCCAATTAAAATCCTTCCCTACAAACTGCTTTTTTGCCATGGGAGGAAAACTGTTTCTGGTACCGATTGGGGAAGGTTAATAGGGTTGAGGGCACAGGGAAAGGGTTACGGACTCTCCACCTGTGCTGTATTCCCAATAACAGAGCGAGGCCCACTTTGGTGCTATTTTTGTGTCTGTTAAAAGGTCTTGTGTGTGTTTATTATAAACACACACAAAAGGTTCATTGAAACTTTCTTTTTTATTTTACACATAAACAAACAATTCCCATTTCCACATGATATTTAGAATCAAATAACTAAACAAAAGAAGGAGAAAATGCAAATATATCCAAAACATACACCATACCAAATACTCCTGAGTTACAGATAAAATCCACCCAACTGACATCCCTTTCCAGCATGGTCCAAATGGCATCTAGTCTTCTGGCTATGTATGTGAGTCCAACCAAGAATGGCATGAATCCCCTGAAATGTAGAGGAATGAGTTAAGTATCATGTTTACCCTAGTTCAACTTTCAGCCCCAAAGGGACCACTGTTGAGCAAACTCACATAAAGCAAGTTAGATCCACACTTCCAGCAATGATCAGGGGTGGCTAATATGGCCAGGGCTTGACACCACACACCCACAAATACAAAGGTGCACCCAATGTAAGATATTGACTGGGTTTGGATGACACAATAACCAATGATAGGTTAAATAGTCAATTGTGGCTTCTTGTGTCATGTGTTGGGACTTTTTCATACCATGGTTGGTTATTTGGCAGAAATAACCAGTGCTAATAACCAATGCTGTGCAGAGTTGATATTTGGACAACCTTTGGTTATTGTGTCATGTGTCGGGCACCATTGACTATTTCTCCGCACAGAGTTGGTTATTTTTGGCAACTACAGAGTTCCCTGGCAAGAGTGACCAAAGCAGCGACTGCTACTCTAGTTCAGCCGGCAGAACTCACAATGGCTGGTGGGATATAGCGGGAGTATGCAGGAGGGGAGAGAAGGTGGAGGATGTGTCAATCAAACACACTGTTGACTAATAATCAACTTGACACCAGCCTTAATCCACACCTCGGTTGATTATAAACATGTCGTGTGGGGAGTACCCCCTTGACAATCAACCATAGGGTTGACTATTAACCCACCATTGACTATTGTGTTGTCTGAACACAGCCAAAGTTTGACCAAGTCTGAGCTTAGATTTGAGGGCTGAAAGGTAGCTAATAAAATACCAGCCTTTACAAAGTTTCTGTTTTTTTGACACAAGCAGAGCACTTATGTGTGGAACTGCAGTGGCTTGAGGGAATCTATGAGCAGGAGGTGTGTCAATTTGAAACAGCTGTAGCTGAGGATAAGTGTGTAGCAAAAACAACACTACTGTTGGGACTGGATGGTTTCCTCATGCATAGGAGAGAGCAAAGTACAAAAGGTGTGGTCCCCACATCACACCGCAGTCAGGCTGTGATGAATAATAATTGCTCCATGCCATTCAGACACTTCCTTTAACCCTGATTATTAAGGCTTCTTTGCACAAAAGTGCAAAGTCTGACCTTAGAGCCATGTACCAGGAACAAGCACAGTTCCTTCCCTGGTCTTCTTTCTGATGGTCTTTCCAGCAAAGGAAGCTCCCCTGTGACTGTTCTACAGGACGTGGTGTTGCCCCAGCAACTCAGAAGGTAGGTTGCTTGCTTCCTCATATAGATGGAAACTCAGCACTACTTTCCCAGGTTTATTAGTTCATAAACCATCCAGGGGCAGCCAAGCCTAATTCCAAGACATTTTGGCCTTCTAGATTATTTTATTATTTAATAGGAATCTCTTTAGGGACTTGTATTGTAAAAGGGAAATGGGTCAGGTGGGGATGAAGGAGTTGAGGAACTTTGCATTTAGGGAAAAGGATGTACTGGAGCTGGAATTTGAAAAGAAGCGGGACTTAAAATGATGTACACCACAAAAGACCTCCTCATGTGCTGGCCTCTCCAGCAAAGGGAATTACCAACCTTTTTTTCATAATTTGGCCCCTGATACTTTAGGGACTTTAACTTAATAGTAGAGAATATATTGTTGCATGCAGAAGGTCCCAGATTTGATCTGCAGCATCTCAAGTTAAAAGAACAAGTAAAAGGCAGTGAGAAAGACCTCAAGAGCCCGGAGAACTTCTGTCTGTCGTAGTAGACAGATACCTGATGGAGCACCTCTCCCAGTAGAACTTAATTGTACTCTATGGCTGAATTCGGACAACATGATAGTCAATGGTGGGGTAATAATCAACTTTACAGTTGTTCTCCCCACACAACATGGTAATAAATAATCATCTGTGGTGTGGATTAGGATCAGCGCTGAGTTGACTATGGCAGTATTCGGACAACACGATAGTCAGTACAACTGACGATTGTTTTTCCCCCACCAGTTGCTTCTTGTGTCGTCCGAATTCAGCCTAGGAGTAACATCAGATGCCCTACTTGGAGGAAGGTTAGGAGGATGGCAAGAAGGGAGAAGGCTATTTCAGTGGTGTCCCCCTCCCCAATTGTGCAACGGCCTCCTCAGTGAGGTCTGCCTGGCACCAACTTTGTCATCTTTTTGGCACCAGGTTAAGACTTTTCTCCACTCTGAGGCATTTGAAGGCACATTAATTTAGCTGTTTACCAGATCTTATCATTTTTATTATTTTTAGCTGTATAATAATTCTTTGTATGTTTAACCCCTGTTGGAAGATGCATTGAGGCTGTCCTTTTTAGAGAAAGGCATCTAATGATAACAATAACAGATAACACTGGATTAGTTGGACAAATGAATACTCTGACCTGGTAATATATAAAGCAGCTTCCTGGGATCCTATGCAAAGCTTCCTGGCTTTGTATAAAAGTACCTTAAACACCATCATTTCTGAGTGTTCTTATTCGTTTAAGATTCCATCCCAGCTATTTGGAATGTTGAAAAGGAAGAAATAACTTGGATCAGAAGAGCAGCAGTGGTTGTATACATGGAAACAGAAGACTAAACTAAATTTAGGCATTAGACAAATTCCAGAGAAGATAGCCGTAACAGTTATACCAGTTAGTTGCACAAAAAGAAACCTTAAATATGAACTGGTTTATTGTGGCATGCACTTTCATGGATTAAAGAGCCCACTTTGTCAGATGCATGAAGTATTATCCTCAGCTGGCTGATGATATGCATGTATAACACACACAGATATAGAAAAGAAAATTGAATTTGTTACAGTGAGTTCAAAGGGCCACGGAACAGCCTGTGACATTCCTAACCAAAGCTCAGATTTATAGAAGACAAGCATAGCTAGTGGACTGGGTGACTAAGGAAGATATGGCATAAAAGCCATAGTATGGAAGAGAGATCTCAGGTTCTTTTCATTAATGACATTTTAATGGCATTTGACTTGGAGGAAGGGGTGGTGGGAATGCTTATCAGATTTGCAGGTGACACAAAATTGGGTGGGATAGCTAATACCTTAAAAGAGAGGAACAAAATTCAAAATCATCTTGATAGGTAGAAAACTGGACTGAAAATCTCTACCTATAAAGAGGAAAGTATGTGTGCATCACAAATGTCCGGAAATGTTTACTCAGTTTCAGATGAGTTTGAAACTTGACACGGTGATACAGTGATAGGTCTGGCTGTACAATGTACCAGAAAAATCTAAAAACATGATTTTTGGGGGTTTAAGCATTTTTAAAGAATTTAATAAAAACCTAGGTTTACACCTACAACTCCCAGCATGCCTTGGGCAGAACTCCCAGCATGCTTTGGGCAGGAGGCCAGACTTACTGGCCTTTGACGGCTATTGTGAGTGGCTGCTGCGTGTCTTTTACAACCCCGACTCCTAAGGTTGGTCTCGAACAGTCAACCCAATTCCACATAAAAGGAAACAACCCACATAAATGGGCTGCATCCATTTGCGGTGCCTCCTCCCACCCTCTGTGTGGTTTTAAAATGTAACTTGCTACAACAGCATGACTTTGAGGGGCCAAACATGTTCAAAGGCACTCTGTCCTGGTTGTTACAGGTTGAAAGAAATGAAATAATAGGCTTACGTTACAGGAAGGTAAATTTCAGTTGAACATCAGGGAAAGGGTCAGAACAGCCAGTCAACGGAACCAACTACCGAGGGAGGTGGTGCGCTTTCTGTCACTGGAGGTATTCGAGCAGAGACTGGACAGCCATCTGTCAGGGATGCTTTAAACTGGGTTATTGCCTAAGCAGGGGGTTGGACTTGATGGCTTAAATGGCCTCTTCCAATGGTTTACAGAACTTCCATCTCCCTCACCAGGAGACCACACCACCTTGGAGCAGACCTGGAGGGACTGCTCCTGGTGTTGGGCCACAGAGATAGACTGAGGATGTTGTAGGGGTACTACCTATCCTGTTACCCAGGACCCTCCCTGACCAAGCTGGCAGAAGTGGTTCCAAGTATGGTGTTGGAAGAACCTAGGACGGTGGTTCTGGATGACTTCAATTTCCATGCGGATGCTTTCTCTGGAGATCCAGCTTGGGGCTTCATGGCCTCCATGACAATCATGGGGCTCCCTCAGTTTCTCATCGGCCCAACACAGGAAATGGGGCATACCCTCGATTTGGTCTTTGCTCCAATTTATGGGATGAGTAGTCTGAAAAAGGTGGTGGGGGTCCAAGCAACCCCATTGTCATGTTCAGACCATTTCCTGGTGAGATCTGAACTTGTTTCCCTCCTGTCTGAATCCATCACCATCTAAGCTTCTGAAAGCACTCTGCACATAGAGTCTCCTAATTGGAACTTTGCATTGCTAAAGACTTGCCATGAAAAGTACTGTGAAGGTTTCCATTGATTGGAACTCTCATTTGCTATAGACTGGCTGAATTCGGATGACACATTAAGCAACTGGGGGGTGGGGGGAAAACAATCGTCGGTTGTATTGACTATCGTGTAGTCCGAATGCTGCCATAGTCAACTCAGCGCTGATCCTAATCCACACCACGGTTGATAATTTATTATCATGTTGTGAGTGAAATACCCCCTAGATGATCATCTGTAAAGTTGATTATTACCCCACCATTAGCTATCGCGTTGTCTGAATTCAGCCACTGTGTATCTTTATTGTCAGCTCAATGTACCAGTAGATAAGAGTTTGATCTATGACTGTTTGAACTTTCCTCTTCCTAGACTCATGCAGCACAGTGTTGTCCGCGCAAAAGCAGTAGCACAGAATTCCTTGCGTATGTGGGTTTACCCTTCCCTAGATCTTGTTTAAGCCATAACCATGTTGCCCAATCTGAAGTTAGACTAACTCTCTTTGGGTAGCTTATTAAGCCTTTCAAGAATTTACTCCTTTGATTGTCTGAGGGATCATATCAAGAATCATTCCTCTTCCTTATCCCGGTTTAGAACTCATATATAGATTGACCTCTTGTGTTCTAAACCATAGAAATAGCAATAAGCACACCACATTAATGGAGATCTCATCAAGGTAGTAGTGATTAGTTCTGGACTGTTTTGGAATTTCTTGGAGCTTATAGGTACTGATTAAGCTTTTGCTATGAGATTTCCTGCAATAAAGAAATCTCACTGATTTAGATGTCCTGTGTCAGTTTGCCAGAATGTATGCTTACAAGAAAAACTGAGAAACCTAACAGGTCCACCTAAGGAGACTGATGGAATCCAATGGATTTCTAAATGCTCTTGTGGAATTTCCAGTAGAGAGAGCTGGTGATCCAGCCATGAGAGCCAGTGTGGTGTAGTGGCTAAAGTGTTGGACTTAGAGTCGGGAGATCTGGGTTCTTGTCCCCACTTGGCCATGGAAGGCTACAGAGTGAGTTTGGGCCAGTCACAGACTCTTAGCCCAACCTACCTTACAGGGTTTTTGTTGTAAGAATAAAATGGAGATGATGAGGATTATGTATGCTTCCTTGAGTTCCTTGGAGGAAAAAAGGCAGGGTATAAATGCAAATAATAATAAGTATAAGCCTAGTCTCACTGTGGAATGGTGAGATGCAGATGACTATCAACTCAATTGCATCTGAGTGCCCTCTCAGGCAGTGTAGAGCCCACTCTGCTCCTTGGTACACAGGGGAGCTGCAAACAATGAATCAAGCTAGACATTGGCTAGAATGCAAATGGTAAGATTTGAAGTGAGGATCACTGAGCATGCTGAAGAACACATAAATGTGCCTATTGTGTGGTGGTGAGAGCAGCAAAGAAGGCCTACCTTGCTTCCTCCATTGTGTCCTCAAGTAGCTATCCAGCAGAACTCTTTCAGATAGTCCAGTGTTTGTGAATAGAGTCCTCTTGGACCATTCAAGGACCTACTGTGACCTTTTTGAATCACATCTTGAAGACAAAATCAGTCACTTCTCTTTGCAGCAAATGTCACACTCATGTTAGCTCAGCTCCAGTCAAGGTGTCTGATGCCACTGTCTGTCTGAGTTTGTGTGATCAGTTTCAGTTGCTGTGGCCACTCTGGTACAGGCACTAGTAACTTCAAGACTGTCTACTGTAATGCACTTTATGTGGGGCTGCCCTTAAGGCTGGTCTGGAAGCTGCAGCTGGTACAGAATGCAGCAGCTTGGCTGTTGTCAGGAGCCACCTCTTTTCAACTTCCAATTCCTCGCTGAAGGAACTGCACTGGCTGCCTATTCACTACCAGGCTAGGTTTGGGTTTTTGTTACAAGTGTATAAAGTCCTAAACAACTTGGGACTAGGATATTGAGAGAGAGCCTTTTCTCTTACCAACTTTTTTTCTACTGTGCAGTCTCTTTTTCTTCCTCTCCCCCTCTCTCGCTGATTCTCTCACACACACACACCTAAAATATTGGATTTCATGGATATGACATTATGCATCTGTTTGGAATTTTGATGGATGTGTCTTCTGCAGGATCTGGACTTGGGAAGATGGCAGATATCTTTGGCCGCAGGGGTGGTACTCATTACAAGTAAGTCCATGTATCTTTAAGATCTTATGATCTTGGAAGACTTTACTTGCCACAATAAACTATTTTTGAGGGGTTATAATTTTCCTTGCACATAGACTTTCGAATTTAGCCTTTCTTCATCATGACAATTTGGATTCTATGTGCTCCCCAGTAAGGAGTAAAAGTCAGTCAGCATTTGCAACCTTCAAACATGGGCCCAGTGTCATTTTCCTGTTATGGAGATGTAACAACAGATAGTAGAAAATCTGGGCTGTTGCCACAACAGTTGTGCCTTTCATGCAGTGTTCTCCATAACTGTGCATTGTATTAGAGTACATTTGTTGTGCCTTCTGAATTTCACTTTTGAAATATAAAGAAGAGCCATTTTAGCTTATAGCAATAAAAACAGCAAAGGGTCTTGTGGCACCATAAGAATTACCAAATGTATTGTGACATGAGCTTTTGTGGGCAAGAGTCTGTCACCTGACAAAGTAGAATCTTGCCTGAGAAAGCTCAATCCACATTCATTTAGGTGCCACAGTAGTCTTTGCTCCTGTTTCCCACCAACATTGCATCAAAGAGCTGATGCTTAAGCTAGGACAGTCACCCAGGAGAACAACTGAGGATGCCACTTTCCACTCATAATATCACACTACCTGTGCACAAAATTTTTTAAAGGTAACTCCAAAACTGGGCCATGGAGAGATGCCATGTTTTCCTTAGGGCACCATGATTTACAAATACAAAATACTATGTATTTCCCATGGCAGTATGAATAGGGTGACCATATTTTGGAAACCAAAAAGGAGGACAACATGGCCGCCCCAAGGGGGCGTGCCCACCAACATGGCCAGCCTCCAAGGGGGCGTGCCCACCAACATGGCCGGCCTCCAAGGGGGCGTGACCACCAACATGGCCAGCCCCCAAAGGGACGTGCCCACCCAAAGATGGCCTTCGTCACATGTCTGATTTCACAGCACACAATTAAGACAAACCTGTTCTGCATAACATCTTCATGTTAAAATCACTGAGACATTCAGTGTATCTGAAATTAACTTCACTCCTACTTTTGTAGCTTTTGCTGTACTTTAAAGCTTTTGCTATACTTTGTGTGATACAGTCTCCTTTTCCCTCACATATCTTTTCTGACTGCAAATCCTTCACTGGATGACCGTAGTCTCACCTTTCCTAACATTTAACACTCTTTCCTCATCACCTTTCTCATATCCATACTCACAGATTCAGCACTAAACAAATGAAGCAGTTGACAAGTGCAGAAAAATCTAGTACAGGAAAATCTAGTACAATAAATGAGTAATGTAGCATTCAGAAAGAGTATAAAATACTATTACCCTACAAACAGTCATGGAACAAAATGGACTAAAGGCTTGTAGCAGTTATTTCTCACTAGCATCTCTTAACTTGTTTCAACTTCTGGTTTATCAGTGAGAAACTAATCTAAAAATGTGTCATTATATCTCTGGTTCATTAGCCATGTAAACAAGCCCATGGTCAGTAGAGGTACAAAGAAAGGCCAGAACAGATGCCCATTATCACAATGCTAGACAAAGATCTTTCCCTCCTTTTATCCAAATGTCTCCTGAATTTACACTGCCTCAGTGTGCAGAGAACAGAAATCCCAATCAGAGAGTTTAATACTTTACCCAAAGAAAACTGAGTAGCAGATAACTCAGAAGCTATCATCTCCCTATGTCCTATCATACAATGCTATCCTATGACAACTCAGGAATAAGTCCTGTTGACTTCAATAAACCGTACTCCCAGATACATATGGGATTGCAGCTTCTTCACATTTGTTCACCTTAATATAGCAAGTGCAAGCCCCTCCTATCAAGGAAAACTGTGCACTCACCAGAATCCGGCCTCGTGGATCATGCAACCAGCAGATGCTCTCAGAACGATGCTTTCAGAGCCTAGGAGTCCCAGACACAGTCAAACAAGACAAGACAAGCCACACTATGCACTCATATATTATCTTGCTGGGACAGAACAATTCTGGGACAAGGCAACACTTTGCTATCAACCAGACATAACAGTCATAAACAAAAATGAAAAACACACTACTTCATTGACATAGCACTACATAATGACACAAACGTTGCATTAAAGGAAGAGGGAAAGAGAAAACTATACACCACTGGCTATGTAAGTTAAAGAACTATGGTAACAGGAAAAAAGTTACAATTATTCCATTAGTTAGAGTGATTATGGAAAGGAGGACAGGGATCCTGTATCTTTAATAGCTGTATTGAAAAGGGAATTTCAGCAAGTATCATTTGTATGCATGCAGCATCTGGTGATATTCCCTCTACATTACAACAGTTAAAGCTGCAGGAGCCCATCCTAGCATGACCAGATACTAAAGAAGGCAGACATACACACCCCAGGAAAGATCAGCAGTAGCAGCATCCACGCACACCTCATGCTCACTAAAGGCAATAAAAATTAAAATTTACATACCCCTGCACACTTGCCCAAAGTGGGGGAAAACTCCACATCCTCCTGAAAGCAATTTAAACAACAACAACCTCCACACACACACTTAACTGGAAGAGGGGATAAAAATCCACCCCCACGCTCTCCAAAGGCAAAATAATAATGACAATATTAATAATAAACCACCCACACAATGCAAAATAAAACAAAAACATGCACACACCCATTGCAATAAAATAATATTAAAAATACAACACTCACCCACATACCCACCCAAGGAAAAATAATAAAAATCCAGACAAGCACCAAGGCAAAAAACAACCAACAAAACAAATACACACACTCACCAAGACTGAAAATACAATAAATATCCACACACACCAGCATACTCACCCATGGCAAATCTAATAATAATTTTAAAACACACACACATGCACCACCCCAATTAATTCATCAAAATATAGCAAAAATATTAAAGAAAAGTTCACTAAACAGTAGCAGCACCCAACGATAAATGAAATCACATCCAGGCAGCCCCAGCCCCGAGTGCCAGGCCAGGCTAAGACGCCTGCACTCCCGACTGGGCCAGGCCACCCCATGGGCTTGAAGTCCAGCGTGTCATACTCCAGGCCAGGCCAGACTGCCCCACACCCGGCCAGGAATGCCCCAGGACACCGGGAGAGGATGCTCCCCCACTGCGCCGCCCCATGGGTCACACTGGGTCAGGCTGCACTGGGTCAGGCTGCACTGTGCCAAGCTGTGCTGCCCGCACGCCATGCCAACTTGCGCGCCGTGCCAGGCCGTGCCACCCTGCACTGGCCCAGCACCCGTCCACCCCGCTTCCGCCTCGTCAACCCCACGCCCGCCCATCTCGCATGACCTGCACACTTGCCCGCCGCACCCTATGCCCACCCCACCCACCCCGCAACCAGCAGCTGTGCACCCCACAACCACTCCACCTGCCTCACCTGCAGTTTGCCTGCCCACCCCGCACTCCACCCCCGCGCACCCGCTAGCCTCGCCCCACGCCCACCCCACAACTGCACACCCCACAACCGCACACCCCACAACTGCCTCATCCCACCCCACAACCCACTTGCCCCACCTGCACTGTACTCACCCCGCGCCCACCTACCTAGGGTAGGCTGACCATCTGAAAAGGAGGACAGAGCTCCTGTAACTTTAACAGTTGTAGAGAAAAGGGAATTTCAGCCAGTGTCATTTGTATGCAATTAGTTCCTGGTGAAATTCCCTCTTCATCACAAAGTTGCAGGGGGCCTGCCTTCTTTTGTATATGGTAGGGTGACCATATGAAAAGGAAGACAGGGCTCCTGTAACTTTTAACAGTTGCGTAGAGAAGGGAATTTCAGCTGGTGTCCTTTGTATGCATGCAGCACCTGGTGAAATTCCCTCTTCATCACTGTAGTTAAAGCTGCAGAAGCCCTGCCCGCTTTTGTACCTGGTCACTCTAGTATAGCTCCTGCAGCTTTAACTACAGTGATGAAGAGGGAATTTCACCAGGTGCTGCATGCATACAAAGGACACCAGCTGAAATTCCCTTCTCTACGCAACTGTTAAAAGTTACAGGAGCCCTGTCTTCCTTTTCATATGGTCACCCTAATAAATGGAGTTTGCTTCTTTCCATGCACTTAAGCATGCTTAAGGAACGTTAGCAAGTGTTCCTTAAGCATGCTTAAGTGCATGGAAAGAAGCAAATTCCATTTAAATTAGGGTGACCATATGAAAAGGAAGACAGGGCTCCTGTAACTTTTAACAGTTGCGTAGAGAAGGGAATTTCAGCTCGTGTCCTTTGTATGCATGCAGCACCTGGTGAAATTCCCTCTTCATCACTGTAGTTAAAGCTGCAGAAGCCCTGCCCGCTTTTGTACCTGGTCACTCTAGTATAGCTCCTGCAGCTTTAACTACAGTGATGAAGAAGGAATTTCACCAGGTGCTGCATGCATACAAAGGACACCAGCTGAAATTCCCTTCTCTGCGCAACTGTTAAAAGTTACAGGAGCCCTGTCTTCCTTTTCATATGGTCACCCTAATAAATGGAGTTTGCTTCTTTCCATGCACTTAAGCATGCTTAAGGAACGTTAGCAAGTGTTCCTTAAGCATGCTTAAGTGCATGGAAAGAAGCAAATTCCATTTAAATTAGGGTGACCATGGAAAGAAGCAAACTCTATTTATTAGGGTGACCATATGAAAAGGAAGACAGGGCTCCTGTAACTTTTAACAGTTGCGTAGAGAAGGGAATTTCAGCTGGTGTCCTTTGTATGCATGCAGCACCTGGTGAAATTCCCTCTTCATCACTGTAGTTAAAGCTGCAGGAGCTATACTAGAGTGACCAGGTACAAAAGCGGGCAGGGCTCCTGCAGCTTTAACTACAGTGATGAAGAGGGAATTTCACCAGGTGCTGCATGCATACAAAGGACACCAGCTGAAATTCCCTTCTCTACGCAACTGTTAAAAGTTACAGGAGCCCTGTCCTCCTTGGTCACCCTAAGGAAGCCCCAGCAGGTGCCCCGCGCCCCTGCGCCGCCCCCCCGCCGTGCGCCTCCGTGCCGCCCCCGCGCCCCCGCATGGCACCCCCACCCGCCCCTCGCCCCCGCGCCTCCCCCACACCCGCCGTGCGCACCCCCGCCGCCCCCCCGCCGCACGCACCCGCGCCGCCCCCCCCGCCGTGAGCACCCGCACCGCCCCCCCCGCGCCGCCCCCCCGCCGCGAGCCCCCGCATGGCACCCCCACCCGCCCCGCGCCCCCGCGCCTCCTCCACACCCGCCGTGCGCACCCGCACCGCCCCCCCGCCGCACGCACCCGCGCGGCCCCCCACCCGCCGCGAGCACCTGCACCACCTGCACCGCCCGCCCCGCCGCGAGCCCCCGCGCCGCCCCCCGCCGCGAGCCCCCGCGCCGCCCCCCGCCGCGAGCCCCCGCACGGCACCCCCACCCGCCCCACGCCCCCGCACCTCCCCCCACCCGCCGCGAGCACCAGCACTGCCCCCCCCGCCGCGAGCACCCGCGCCACCCCCCCGCCGCGAGCACCCGCCCCGCCCCCCCGCCGTGAGCACCCGCCCCGCCGCCCCCCACCCACCGCGAGCACCCGCGCCGCCCCCCCACCCCCCACGCGCTCCTTACCTGCTGCTGCTGGGGCGTCCGTTTCCCTCCATGCTTGGAATCTACTGAGAAACAGGCTTCTTGGCCTGTCTCTCAGCAGTGCGCCGAGTGATGACGTCATCACCCGGCGCGCTACTGAGGGATAGGCCGCGAAGCCTGTTTCTCAGTAGATTCCGAGCACCGGTGGGAAGCCCCAGCAGGTAAGTGCCCCGCGCCCCCGCGCCGCCCCCCCGCCGTGCACCCCCGCACCGCCCCCCCGCTCCGCGCCCCCGTGCCTCCCCCACACCCGCCACGTGCACCCGCGCGGCCCCCCACCCGCCGCGAGCACCCGCACCGCCCCCCCCGCCGCGACCACCCGCGCCGCCCCCCCGCCGCGAGCACCCACACCGCCGCCGCCCCCCCACCGTGAGCACCCGCACCGCCGCCCCCACCCACCGCGAGCACCCGCGCCGCCCCCCTACCCCCCACGCGCTCCTTACCTGCTGCTGCTGGGGCGTCCGTTTCCCTCCATGCTTGGAATCTACTGAGAAACAGGCTTCTTGGCCTGTCTCTCAGCAGTGCGCCGAGTGATGACATCATCACCCGGCGCGCTACTGAGGGATAGGCCGCGAAGCCTGTTTCTCAGTAGATTCCGAGCACCGGAGGGAAACGGACGCCCCAGCCGGTAGGTGCCTCGCGCCGCCAGCCTCGCGCCACCGCCGCGTGACCCCCCTCTGCCCTGGTTTGCCCCCGCCGCCCCGCGGTTGGCCCAGCTCGCCCCAGGGCCATCTGGTCACCGTTTTGGGGGGCTAAATTTCCGGATTTGGCCCCCCAAAACGGTTTTTTCCGCCCGGATGCGGATTTGCACCCCATTTCCCGGATATGTCCGGACAAATCCGGGCGTCTGGTCACCCTAAGTATGAATGTTTTATCTTTTCAGCCCTATTGCTAGTTAATGTTTATTTCTTCCATGCATAGCCCTCCTGTCCTCCAAGGAACTCACTGTGGTGCACATGGTTACCCCCCCCCCCATTATTATTATTTTTGATCCTTATAATAACCCGGTGAGATAGGTCAAATTGAGAGACGGTGACTGGCCCAAAGTCACTCAGCAAGCTCCATGAATTTGTTAACTGAGCAATCTTAAAACCACCAAGTGTTCCACATCTATTGAGAGCCCCCATTGATGCTTCTGTATCAGGACTGGAGCCTGATCCAGATAGGCAAGGCATCTTTAGCTAATGATGGAAGCTGCATGGTCGGTCCCCAGACTATGATTAGATCGACACTACTGCTATATAGTGGTATTGGTGCACTGATAACTGTTGGGGCACAATCCACATTCCATATACCGCTTTCCTAGTGTTACATCCTGCTTTTTATTCCACATTCGTAACTATTTGACACAAGGTGTAGATCTAGCCTATGAAGAAGCTGAGCAGGGATGAGGAAATGTAAGGTGGGTAAATGTGGATATCCTTAGACATTTCAAAAACCCAGTGGGCAATACAGAACCACATGCCTATTTGCTTTCTCCACAGTGAAATTGAGAGCAGCCCCAACAGAGCCAACAGCATGTCCAGGCCCAGTGGCAAGTCTATTTACCGTAAGGATAGTCTGCTCTTCTCTCCTTCATTCATTCTCCCCAGTGTTTGTCCAGCTTATTAAGTCAGATTCTTTATCTGCTAGAACTGCAAATGTTTCAGCTTTTGTTCAGAACATAGTGGGGGCAGTTGGAGGGAGAGGGAGAAGAGAAAGGTCCATTGTAGCTCTCCCCTGCACTTTCCCTCTTTCTCTCACAGCAGTACCATAAGCCACTTTGCCCCTAGAAAGTGCCTCAGGGAGAGAAATACAGGTGCCATTTTCCATGATGATTTCCCTTTCCTGCCTCAGGCAAACAGCAATGAACCCAAACATAGCAGTTGTCCCTCACACATATAGTAGTTTAGAGGGGCGGAGGGTTTCCACAGCACCAACACTAGGTTTCTGAGGGCCATTTGTGAGACACCCTAAGTGAGGCTCCTCCCTCAGTGTTTCTATTTACTCACTGCCTTTTTCACCCATTGCTACTTCTCCTCCTCTTCTTCCTCATCATTGCTACTGCTTGCTTGTTTGACAAGCACAGAGTCAGTGAGCAAGTAGGCCGTGGCATCTACTGCTCCTCCCTCTCACCACCACCATTGTCTGGGCCAGAGGAAGAGGCAATCTAGGGTGACCATATGAAAATGAGGACAGGGCTCCTGTATCTTTAACAGTTGTATTGAAAAGGGAATTTCAGCAGGTGTCATTTGTATGCATGCAGCACCTGGTGAAATTCCCTCTTCAGCACAACAGTTCAAGCTGCAGGAGCCCTGCCCTCTTGACCAGATACAAAAGAGGACAGGGCTCCTGCAGCTTTAACTGTTGTGATAAAGAGGGAATTTCACCAGGTGCTGCTTGCATACAAATGACACCTGCTGAAATTCCCTTTTCTATGCAACTGTTAAAGATACAGGAGCCCTGTCCTCCTTTCCATATGGTCACTCTAGGCAAGTGAACAAGCAGGTTGCAATGGTGAAGAGAAGGAGCAATTCCATGGGACTCTTTTCTGTGGGCCCTTCTGGAGTGTGGGTCTTTGGCAAGTGCCCAACAATGCCTACCCTTGCCACTGGTCTTGCTTCCCATTTCTGTTCTGTTCCCCATCAAGTATTCTCCCAAGTTTGCACAGCAGATCACTCCCGGCTGGGACAACAAGACCAGCAAAAGCCTTACCATAGCAGAGGCTGGTGGCTCTGATGTCAGTTAGGTGATGAATCCATTCTGGATTTCTGCCGGAACTTTAAAGGAGCCATCCAAGGTGTGATGCTCTTTTAGAGTTCTGATTGTTCTGACTGAAACACCTCATTGACAGCAGTGCCACCAGCCTCCAGTGCCCTACTGCCATTCCACCCACTCGCTGCTCTCTCTCCCACTTGTGCTTTGGCTTAACCCCACTGGCCACACTAGAAACTGGTGCCAGGCTGCCCTCCTAATCAATCGTTGGAGCACTACTCAACAACCCTGAATTCTCACGTACTGCACACAAGAATGGGAAAACGCTCGTACCTCATACGGAAACCATTGATTCTTGTACAGATGTGAGGATTCTCACACATCTGGCAACACTAAATATATCTTCCTGTTGTTTTCTTCTCCCTGTTCGTTCGTTCTTGCTCTCACAGACCAGCGGAAAGAATACACCGAAGCTATGCTACAACAGCAACATGACTTCCAGCATCGGGTGGAGGTAGGAGAAACCTGAGGAAACATGGAAAGTCGCATTCTATTTTGGCCATTTTGCAGCAGATTCAGTGTACAGGATTCATGTGACAGTGACAGTTCATACAGTTGATGACTCCACACAACCCTCACCTGCTTGCTAGCCCCATACAATAAGTAATGAAGCCAATTACCTAGTGAAGTGGTGGGCTCTCCCTTGCTGGATCACCATCTGTAACTCTTGCTTTCCTGCATTGACCAGGAAGTTGGATTAGATGCCCTACAAGGCCCTCTCCAACTCTATGACTCTGTGTTTCCCACAGAAGACCACTTGGGCCACCAACTCTCTGGCTCAAGCTAGCCACTTACAGATGTTCACATGATCATGGTTGTGAGTGTGGGAGAGGAGCAAAATGGCAACAGCAGGCTCCATCCGCAACAGCATAACTGAATGTGAATAGGGATCTCTCCATGCAATCGGGAACCTCTAAACTGTGTGCATAATGCAGATAGCTCAGGGGCAGAGTCTGCCGGTGGGATCTTGTCCCCCCCACCCCCAATGCATATGTATTGGAAAGCCTGAAAGGAAATTAGGTCCAACTCTCTCAGGTTCAAAGGTACTCTGAGGTCCAGAATTCATCTGTCAGCTGATTGAAGACTGTTTATTTGATTGACCTTTTAACCAATTCCTCAATTAAATTTAGGTCCATTTGCATATAACTAAAACCTCAGTATGGGGGTGTATTTTAGAGCTTTAAAAAAGTGTTAAGATAATTTACAGATTAATAAACAAAAGCATTTACTCATTGGTAGGAAGAAGGGCTGTCTCTAATATTTCATTTTCCATTCCTTATTACAGTATGATACCAGAAACAAATTAGCCTTAAAAATAAACACAAGCACTTATTATACAACACCATCCATTTTAATGTGACCCTGCTGATTAAAATTTCCTCCACCAATTCAACCACAGTTTGTGTTGATTAACCTACTGATTAAATCAATTGAAGACCCATGCAATTTAAAGGGAAGTCTAAGACACCACACAGCACTGAAGACAATTCTGTCCAGTACTTCTTGGTCCGACTCATGGGAACTGTATGTGCACATGTGTGCCTGTGCAGAGGTTATATACTATGACAACTGACACTGACTTTTATCCCCAGCACCTTCTTACTAGCCATGTTGATGGCAAAGATATTTGCAATGTGGAGAACTGTATTGAGCGGCTCAAGATGATGGATGCTCAAGGCCAGGTGTGGGGACAAGCCATGCTTCTGCAGGTGAAGGATCATAACTTGCTGCTGGCTGACATTGAGGCAGAGGTAGGCAGAACTCCTTTGTCCCACTGTGCACAGCACTTGTGCCAAGGTGGTGCTAAGCTGTGATGAGTATGGAAGACTGGGAGAGCCAGGATTTCTTGATGGCCCATTCAACTGCTGACTCATTCTGGTTCTTTCCTTTGCCTACAGGAAAAGCTGGAATGCTACCCCCTGCAATGCATCCAGGAATGTGCATGCATCCTTGACAGCTGCATTTACAACTCCATCTTGGCCATCACTGTGAAAGACATGAAGATGCGCAGGGCTAGTATCCTGCTCTTTCAGTGCGAGCCGATTGGAGTGAGCATTTCTAGGATCTGGTGCAAGGGAGGGGGAAGGGAGACTTCACAAGAGGCTTAGGGCCAAACTACATGTTAACGGTCAATGCACGGTTGTGTTCAATGTGTCAGGTCTTTTTCACAGCAGGTAGGGTGGGTTTCAATTGGGGCCAGGGCACATGGGAAGAGGATCTTGCCTTTTCTGCCTGCACCACCTGCCTGTCTAACCCACTCCCAGCTGCTACTTGCCAGGTTTCCTCCTGTAGATAATAGCAGCTGGTGAGGTGGGGTAGGAAATTTCATCAGGACCAGGGAGGGCATGGTTTGAATCCCTGCTCTGTGGTCCCAGTTCTGATTGGCCCTACATGGTTGTTACTTAAAACATTCATTAAGTGCAGTTGCACATTGAGATAATGTGTAGTTTGGCCCATGGGGAGGTGATGGAGAGAAAATATGAATGGATGGATGAATGAATGAATGATTGAGAGACAGGCCAGATCTATACCAAGCAGGATATGACACTTTGAAAACAGTTTGAAAACTGTATATGGAGTGTGTCCTGGGCCTCAATAGTTGTCACTACTGTTATAAACCATTTTAAAGCGGTAGTGTAGATCCTGAGACTGAGAGTAAGGCCCCCTCCACAAGGATGCGCTTTTGCGCCCGGTTCGGCGATTATGCGCATTATCGCGGAGGCGCATTTACTCCTAATCCCTCTGCACGGGAGGCGGCGAGAGGTGGCGAAGCGCATTAATTGATGTCCAAAAAGCGCTTTACAAGAAGTTAATGCGCATAATCGCTTGTTCACATGGCGAAAATGCGCTTTAACGGCCGGAGCAAAATAAAAGTCGCTATTTAACGCGCATTCAATAATGCGCATAATCCGGGAGATAACGCGCCTCTACGCCCGTTTTGCGCTCCGCTGGTGTGGAGGTAAAATTTATAATGAGCCTTCAAAGAGCATTAAACCTCTCTTGTGGAGGTAGCCTAAGTAACTGCATTGTTTCAACCTCCTGTGTTCACTGGAATCAGTATTGCTCAAGTGTGTGTCCTACATTCTGCACAGCTATGAGCTAAGAGGGCTTTTCTAACCTAGTGGCAGGATTAATCCCAAGGTAGGGTGACCATATGGAAAGGAGGACAGGGCTCCTGTATCTTTAACAATTGTACAGAAAAGGGAATTTCAGCAGGTGTCATTTGTATGCATGCAGCACTTGGTGAAATTCCCTCTCCAGCACAACCATTCAAGCTGCAGGAGCCCTGCCCTCTTGACCAGATACAAAAGAGGACAGGGCCCCTGCTGCTTTAACTATGGTGATAAAGAGGGAATTTCACCAGGTGCTGCATGCATACAAATGACACCTGCTGAAATTCCCTTTTCTGTACAATTGTTAAAAATACAGTTGCCCTGTCCTCCTTTTCATATGGTCAGTCTATCCGGAGGGGATCAGAGAAGGCAATCCAGGGCAAAAGGCTAATTCCTGCTGCTATTGTCATAACAATGGAGAGTGATCTCTTTATGGCAGAGTAACTAGCAGTTCCATCTTGGAGCTTTCCTGAAGCTGGGAATACAGGAAGGCCTTGGCAGGGGGACTCTGGTAGATTTTGCTGAAGAGTGATAGGCCTGCTGCAGTGTTTTTCCTTTTCTCTAGGCTGATCTGTTGAAAACCAGTTTGGAGAAGATCATTAATGAGTGGAAAGGTGAACAGCAGGACCATGACTTGCTCAGGTAAATATATATATATATTTCTATCCTACCTTTCTGCCAAAAATGGCACTCAAGGCAGTTAATCCAGATTGGGTCCCTAGTATGGAGGTGTGGGGGAAGCGATTTGGAGATCCAGATCAGGCCCCTGTGCCTACTCTATTTTATTTGTTTATTTTATTTTTAAAAAATCTTGGCTGCCATTCAGGGCAGAAGCCTCACAAGGTGGCTTACAATAAAGTACATCAAAATACTTAAAATATCAAAAGCCATAAAATATAGACACAATAAAATAGCAATTAAAAACAATAAAAGCCAACAATAAAACCAGCAAGAACAATGATAGCAATGCAATAACAATGCTCATCATTGGAAGGCCACAATAATGTTTTCAAGGCCTTCTTAAGAGCCTGCAAGGATGTTGCATGGTGGGCCTCCTATGGGAGTTTGTTCCAATGGTGTGGAGCCACTGCAGAGAAGGCTATCTAGAGTAAAAATGGAAAAGGGGGGGGGGAATGTAGCTGCTAGATACAGATTTAAAGTAAGGTCTGTCTTGGCCCTTAGGCTGTGGAATTTCCCCTCTCTTGTTTGGAAAAGACGTCAATACATGGAAACTTTTCTTCCCATGTCCATGACCTTCAATGTAGCCTAAGTCTTCAGAGGTGATTCCATCAGTGCTGTGCTCTCTTAGCCACTATAGTTTAAAGTTTAGTGCTGGATAATCTCAAGGGTCCCTTCATCATCATCCCCCCCCCCCCCGCCCCTCACTTCCTTTCTCAAGGATTCAAGAACTTGTTCTTAATTCCCTTGTCAGGAGCAACCTGGAGAATATGTTGATCCATCAGAGCCAGTTTCCCCAGGACCAAATGGCAGCAGGGCTGTACCATCCTTCTTCTCCAACACAAGTCCCTCGACAGAGGCAGGACCAGCATCCTTGGAAATCTAGCCCTGTTCCCATGGGCAAAAATTTTGGTGATTTTATAATCCCCTTTTGTAACATAAGGCAACATTTGTATCTCCCACGACTGGAATGGATCAGGAAAGGGGTGTGTGGAAACATTGTATCTCATAAAGCAGAAATGGCCCAATGCCAGAATTTTTCATGGTGCCTCCACCACACTAGCTACAGCATTAGTCTGCAGGCTGGATCCCATAGCAGCATGGCTTGCATGGGTATACTGGGAATTGGTATAAAGCTGCTGTATGACCACAAAGGTGGCAGATGCACCGATAGAATTGAAAGAGTGCCCTATGGGACACTAGCTTTTAGGCCAATTGTCCCCTTCACCATTATGTAGGCCGGGGTGCTTCAGCGTGGCTCATCATTGCCCACCCATTCAGCTCAAAGGGGCTGTTTCAGGGCCAACCACAGAATCTGCAAAGCATCCTGGGTTCATCATGGAGTTAGGACAACCTTACCAAGCTGCTGCCCTCCAGATATTTTGGACTACAACTCCCAGCATTCTCGACCATTGGCCATGTTGGCTGGGGCTGATAGGAGTTGAAGTCCACAACATTTGGAGGGCAGCAGGCTGAGTTAGGGATTGCCTGCCTTTTCCAGGGACATTTCTGGTGCTCCCTGTTGTGCACCACCAAGAGTGCAAGAAGCTACTTTGTGGACACGGCAGAAGGTGCACATGGCTGACGTCTGCTTTAGAATGGCAGAGGGTTCCATTCAGCTTCTCCCTCCACCGAGTGATCCTGGTGCAGGTCACTGTTAGCAGCAAGGAAACGGTGGTCTGTATCAGGATCACTGGGATGGGTGTAGGGGTGTTGGAGAAATCTGCAACGGATTCGAATGTAATTGGATTTCTGTGAATCTGACCTGCAGATTCTGCAGCAGACCAACTTCTTTCAAGTCACGTGGATTCCATGGGCTGTTTTTTGCGGGATGGATTAGCCCATGAACTAATGCAGATTAGTGCAAGTAGAACAAAATTCTAGTTAAAAAAAACACCACTCATTATGTGGGAGATCAGTTTCAGATCTCCCAATTAAATTACAATAAAACACTGAAATACAAGCATGGAGGTTGGGCTGCCACCAATTTGTTTGGAGCAGCATGAGGGATACACTGGGCTGTGGCTTTAGACTTAAGTTCTAGTGGTTTTAAAGCCAATTCCCAAATGACATCCATGTAAATGCTGCAGGTTAGCGCTTGGATAAATCAGCACTGACTGGCGGTAAATAAAGAAAAGCACTAAGGATGAGTTCACATGTGCATGTTTATCATTCCATCACTGAAACATCAAGTGATGGCTTGCAATGTAAGGCTGCCTCTACAAGAGAGGTTTAAAGCTCTTTCAAGGCACTTAAAATTTTTTACCTCTACAAGGAGGGAGCGCAAATCGGGCGTAGAGGAGCGCTATCCCTCCGATTGTGCGCATTATTGAATGCACGTTAAATAGTTTGTTTTATTTTGCGGCGGGATGTGCTGCTGCCGCTGCTGCTGCTGCTGCTGGCTCCCCCGCTCGGCTCCTGGCTCCGTCTTTTGCCTTCCTCGCCCGCCCACGTCCCTCGGCAGACAGCAGGGGGAGACCCTCCTGCTCGTTCCCGCTGCCCCCCCGCGACGGACAGACGGACGGCCAGCCCAGCCCAGCCCCTCCTTCCCTCCCTCCAGCGGGGGAGGGCGAAGCAGCCAGGCACACAGGCAGGCAATGGAGCGGAGCGCTGAGGCGCGCCCGGCCCTTTAAGGGCTGCCGGTTCCGGCACAGCCTCAGCTGCAGCCAGCGCGCGCGGGAGAGCTTCGCGTGGCCGAAGAAGGGGTCGCCCTGCCGCGGCCCCCCCTCTCCCCGCCGCCCCCGCCGGGAAGGAGACGCTCCCCGTCCAGCAGTGAGAACTCCTCCCGGCAACCCTGAGCGCCCCCCCACCCCCAGTTTCTTGCCTTTGCGGAGGACTCTCGCTGCCCCCTCCGCTGCTCCCCGGCCGAGATCGGCTCCTGCCTCCGGGGGTCTGCACACCGCCCCCCCCCCTGCAGTCACTCTTTGGAAGCCAGCAGCAGTTTTCCGGGCTGATCCATCCCCGGCCCCCAATGTAGCCGTCCTGCATCAGCTGCCCCCCTCCCCGCTCCGTCCCTCCCTGGGGTTCGATCTCGCCTCCCCCCTCCCCCCTCCCCCCTCCCCTCTCCCCTCTCCCCTCTCCCCTCTCCCTGCCTGCCTCTCATGCAGAGGTATTAGGCGTAAATGCGCTTCAGCAATGAAGCGCATAATCACTTAACCAGGCGCAAAACCGAATCCTTGTGGAGGGGACCTAAGAAACAAACCTCAAAGAGCAAATCCCAAAGAGCTCTTTCATCTCGCCTTGTCACACGCACAATACTCCACAGTGCAGGCAATTTAGCTGTAAGCCGTCAAGTGATGTACACTTATCAGCTGATGACTAATTAATGAGGTGATCAGCAGTCTAATGTGTGACTAACTAGTCTAACTAGTGCATGAGCTAGTTTTCAAGGTACACAAAGGAGACTAAAACCAATACTCAGTCACAACTGAGAGGTAACCAAGATTGGGGAGGGGGCTCTGCCATTTTGGTTTGGCAGATATAAAGAACCTATGCCCTCCAGATGCTGTTGGACAACTCTCCATCACCCCTGACCATTGCCATGCTGGTTGAGGTAATGCCAGCTGGTAATGGCCTGGCCAGTCTCCTCCCACCTCCCTTACCAGTTGTTGTTGGTGGCCTAGTCTTGTTTCCAGGCCACTACTTGGGCCTTTGGATTAAAATTAAATGGGCCATGTAGCATTCGGGCACAAAATTCAAATGGAAACCTTTCATTACTGATCTTGGGGTTTTGATCATTGTAGATGCTGAACAGCCATTTGGCCAGCAGTGGGAAGATCCTGGACCTCCTGAAATTATGCTGGAAACAGAGAGAGATGCGGTAAGTACTTTCGGTCCTTTGCTAGATGCCAAATTCAGTGATATTTCTAGACTATGGGGACCTGAAGTGCAGAAGGTTGTCATTCAAGTATGTTGGGCAGGAAAGCTGCATGGCCTGGGAGAGGGAAATAAGGAATGCCTTTTCAGTGGAATTATGCAATTGGCTACTTGGAACAATATATGGTGTGGTCAAGAAGCACCACCTCTTCTGGGGACTTATGGGAGCTCAGAAACTGATGGAAAGATAGTAGAATACCAGGAAGATGAACAGGAAGGAGCCAGGCCTGCTGTAATCCTTTGGTTCAGTGGTTATTTCTGAAATGGGAGCAATGATAGCCGATGTGCAGAAAATTTCACTCTATGGCTAATTTACTTGCCTCTTCCCTTAAGATTTATTTTTCCAAATTCAAGATGTAGACCAAATGAAGTAAAAGGGACAGATAATTAGCCAGTATAAAACATAGAGTTAGATCCAGACTTAGTCATACTTGCAGTAGGCTAATTGAAATCAATAGGACTTTAATTAATCATGATTTACTGAAATCCCATTGATTTCAACTGGTCTAATCTAAACATGACTAAGTCTGGATCCAGCCAATAGCCTCCAATGCTAAGCATATTGCCTGGGAGAACTTGCACTTCCAGCGATTCCTTAAAAAACTGGTTTTAGCACGTTAATGTAGCGGCCAATTCAGTTTCTATTCTTGTTCCTCTCCCGGGCACAGGAGATCCTGAACCATATCCTGAGAGACATTGAGATCTTTGTAGGGAAGCTACAGGGGGCCAGTAGCTCCATGAGTTACAACAAGAAGAAGAAGAAATCAAAAAAGAAAAGTCAAGAAGGTGAGTAAAAGGCAAGCATGAGTTTCTGAAGAGATCCTCTTGAAAAATGGACTTCCCAGGACAAGGGAGATGGGGCACTAGAGGAAGGAGCAATGCAGCAGAAGACAGAATAGAGCCTCCCCCAATGCCCCTGCTGCTGGTTATGATGGGAGTTGCAGTCCAACACATCTAGAGGGCACCTGGTTGGGGAAGGCTTTAGTAGTGGCAGTTTGCTATGAAATCCTCCAAGAATGAGTAGTGTCTTTTTGATATAAAAATACATGTGGGGCTTGTATAAGCAGTGGCTGTAGTGAATCAAGGGGGAAGATCTGCCTTTACAACTCCCAGAGCCAGTTGCTAGGTTACCTTCTGTCTTATCTACACTTTAATAAACAGCTCCTGATTGCACCAGCTGGTGGGTGGAAGGCCTCTTTGTTCTGGACCCACTCAGCAGCAAGACAGATTTTGAATTAATTCATTAAGGAAGACTTTGTGTACTTGTGGAGAGATCAGAATTTTTAAACAGAGGTGATAGCCTTGCTAATATGTCTACCCTAGGCCTGATCATGTGGATTTCAGACTGCTTGGGAAATGGTCATTTAAATTGCAAAACAGTGTTGCTGCTCGTATTCCTCTCCTTGATCTGAATTTCAGAACCCTTATTTGGTCTGGCCAACCTATTTGGGACAAACCAAGATCTGCCATGTAACATTTGCAGGCATATGACAATGCATGAAGAAGACATATATGTAGTCAGTGATGTCTGTGACTGTATGATAGTACAAATATTCACAGTTGTATCAGAATTCCATGTTCTCTACCATGTTGCAGATCCATGCTGGGTCAGACCAAAGGTCAAATTCTAATCCACCTTCAAAGCCATTTAAGCAAATGGCTATTATTTATTACACCCCTGTAGCAGCTAGTTCTGTATATTGACTGTGCGTTGTGTGAAGAGGTAGTTCCTCCTGTCCTGAAACTATTACCAGTCAATTTTATTGGATGACCCAAGTCCTAGTATTGTGATTTGAATAAGGGTATTACTGTACTGGCAGTTTTAGCTTCAATTCCTTTGTTAATCATTCTATGCATGGTCTTTACCTTTCACAACTGCTGCACAGAGAGTTGATAGTTCCATTGAACTGTCCACATGACCACAAGCTTTCTTTCCTGATTACACAGCTATTTCAGACCCCATCAGTATTTAGGAGATGTTAGGATTTATGCCTTAGTGTGGATCACTTTACACTTGCCTACATTGAACCTCATTTGCCATTTTGTTGCTCATTCACTTAGTTTGGAGATATCTTTGTGGAGCTCTTTATAACCTGCTTGGTTTTTCACCCTCCTGAAAATTTTGCCACTTTTCTCCTCGCCCTGCATTTAGATCATTTATGAACGAGTTAAACAGCACTGATCACAACAATATTGGTCCTCCTATTTTGGCTTAATCAGATTATAAATTGTTGGGAATTGTCTGTACACATTGATACTCTTTTTCTCGGGGCTTTATATTTGGTGTTCCTTTTGTCTTGTCATCTGGATGAGCTGACTAACTTCTAATTATCTCTCTGTTTCTGTAGAATTGCCTACACAGCCCGAATTTGAGGACTGTTTCCAGAAGATCAAATACAGCTTCAATTTGCTGGTAGGTCTACAGTCTGTGTGACCTTGGCAGAAATTTCTCCAGCACCAGCAGAGTTGGCTGCATTTCTCAAGGGAAAGACTCCTCTTCCCTGTCTTAGATGCTAACATCTAGGACATCAGTACAAAGAGCTGCATTGTGACCAGCTGTATCATTCATTGCAAATGGAGAGGCCAATGGTGAATTTGTTTTTCTGGGAAATATTTTGGACCAACTCAGAATTGTGGGAGGGAGAGAAGGAGCATGGGGACTGGAATCACAGCACAGTGGAGGTAAAGGGACTGGCTCAGCTCTCATACCTGCTATTTACATTTCTAAAGCCATTCAAACAATTTCTAATTGCATTAGCGGTACTTATTTAGTTTGGTGTAAAGCTCTAATATTTCTTTCTTTTGAGGCTGCCCATGCTGCAGTGTCCAAGAAGAAGATTAACTCTTTCTTCTCTGCTGATATTTTGCATCCAAATTGTCCTCCCACTCCATCTTCTTTTCCCCACAGGGTGCTAAAAGCAGCTGGAGATAGGAATTTCAGTTTGACAACAATGGCAGGTTAATTTAAGGCAGGTTGACATCCAGTTTGAAGCCAGGCTCATCTTCCTTTGCTGGTACTCTTGCTGAGACAGAGAAGGTGCCACTGTCCACTGGCTCTTGGTCCTCTGGCTATTGACAGTGGCCAGAGCACCCTTCTGTAGGGCCAAATCAGACATTAAAGATGTAGCTAGCAGCTAAATCTTTTTCCTGTTTTATTCTAGAATGAGTGCAAGGGACCCAATTTGGATCAGGACCCTAGTGGGGGGGATCAGTGGGCTTTTAGTTTTCCCCCTTTGCTCTATTGTGGTCTCAGTCCATATCAAGGACTCTGTGCTTGCAATTTATATTGCCCGCAGTGATCCATTAAAACAAACTACAGATTCTGCAACCATGGGGCAACTGAGAGTTGGGACGGAGTTTTTGCTGGATGAGGAAGGCAGCACTAAGTTCCTTGGTGGCTGCTCACTTTTTGGGCAGTGTCTGGGACAAGGCTGGTCTATTGCTTCTATTCAGAGAGCCAACTACCAGGCAAGGTTGAGCCAAGCACATGGGTACTTGAATCACTTGCTAAGACTAGCTCCAAATCCAGCACAATTCTTAATCCACCTTTCCAGTGGTGGAATTAGCAGAATTAAATGAGCACCATGCACTTGCTGGAAGGGCGTGTGCATTGCCAGAGCAGGGAGAGAATGGTGCATGACCCTTGCTTGAGCTGACAGAAATTCAGTGCTGTCCTTGGTTCAGACGTACATAATACAAACAAAGATTTGTTGGGAAGTTTGCTGCTCCCTCCCTTCAGTGTGTGAGTTAATTGCAAAGCTGAAGGCTTATTAAGAGTGGTGCTGCTTGTCTTTGTTTTTGCAGGGAAAGCTTGAAGATAGCATACAACAGCCAAGTGCTCCTGAGCTGCTTCACCTCATATTTTCCACTTTATCCTTTGTGAGTATTCTAGCCAGGCAAGGGCTACTGGAGGCCGCTGGGGATCATCTTCTTTTTGCCCTAAGCACCTTCGTGTGTGTGTGTGTGTGAGAGAGAGAGAGAGAGAGAGAGAGAGAGAGAGAGAGAGAGAGGCCCCTGAAATTAATATGTGCCCTTGAAATCCTAACAGAACACAGAAAAATTCCTAACAGTCAAAATTTCCCAGCACTGGGATTCAGGACTCATGCATTTTGACTCCTGATTTGCATGTCCTTGATGTCACCCAGCATTGCTGTACACCTAACATCCTGAAAGTGTGAAATAGGAAGGGGCAATCACCCAAGGGTGGCAGTGAAGAAAATTCTTAAAACTTTGAGATTGCAAGAAAGAAGCAAAAGAGAGATGAGCAGTGTTCTCTTTAGTCATCTCTGCATATCAAGCTTTGGGCACTAAGCAAGCAAAAGCCGGGACTTTTAAACATTTTGCCTCCAGGAGTATCCCTGTGAGCCATTGTGTGACCTATACCTGTGAACAAAGAATAAGCTCCACCCCCTGAAGTAGAGCTGTATGCAAATGGCCTCTTGAAATTCTTCTCTCTATTTGTGGGCAGAGAAATGAGGGGACAATTTTACCAAATTTCTCCAAGTGACTCACAAGTAGAGCTCCCCACTGGCAGGGGTTTGTAGCACAGCTTCTTTCTTTAGTCTGTAAGGTGGAATGGTTTTTCTTGAGTGTGTGCTGCCACTGTAAGTAGAAACAGCATTAGCTGTGTTGGGCAGCGTATGCCCCATTTGGCCTCCTTGACGATGCAGGCGTGAGGAGGCCAGTATTGTGTCTAGCTTCAGCGAACCGGTGGAACTCATACTGTGACAAAATCTGTCATCCCGTTTCCTGAAAGTTTTTTTCCACCATGAAAGGCACTTGCATTTTTCTGCTTTATTCTCAGGGTATTTTATAATTTATTTTGAATTTATTTTGGTATTGTTTTTGAATTTGCTTAATCACTGTGAGGTGGCTGTGTGTGCTTTATCTTTCTATTATACATCTCTCTATTGTTCTGCCTGTGCTTCCTGATCTGAAAAGGCCTTATGAGAGGAATTACCTCATGATGCCTTCCCCTGGGCTTTAATAGAAGTGTGGGAAGCCAAGAAAACTACAGGCTGACAGAGATTAATGGAGGCACAGTCGTGGCTCCATTGTTAAGGGCTGTCAGTAAAAAACACATTCCGCCATGTTAAAGTGATAATTGGGGGGGAGGAGTCATTCTAACAGCCATAAAATCAAAAATGTTTCATCAACCTTTCTGAAAGGTGCCAGAAAGAAATGTTTGTTTTACATTACCTGAAAATTTCAAGAAGATCGATGAAAGATTGAGGGAAAGAGAGCAGTTTAAGTTAGAAAAGGAATACAAACCTGTCTCCCTGCTTTTGTAAAATTTACTTCCGGGTTGCTACTTTTTGTGCTCACAATTTGCATAATTTCTAGAGCCTTATTAAGTAATCCAGTGGTGAGGTCTTCTTCCTCCTTGACTGTAGTTGATGGAAAGCTTTTCATTTTTTTAAAATTCCCTTCGGTTGACTTTTAAGGACTATTTTAACCTCTCATTCAAGTCAATGAGGCGGCCATCTTCCCTCATAACGCGACACACTCTCCCCCCTCCCTCCTGCCTTAGAATGTGGGGTGAGTGAGTGAAATGGCCACTGCCTCTATAGCACAGACCTTTTGAGTGAAGAAGAAGAAGAGTTTCTCTTTTCTCTTCTGGAACATGCATTCCTTTGGCTCTGAGAGTATTTTGGGCTATTTTCATAAGGCCAGTTTGCTCTTTTGCTCCCTGGTGAAGCAGGGTGTGGTTCCTCTGGATCCATGGTAACCTGATCTTCAGATCTCTCCTGGGAATAGGTGGCTATACCTTTCTTTCTATCCCCCCCACCCCATACACACACAGTGCTCCTTCCCTCCTTTCTAAGAGTTTGTTCCATACTGCTATAAGGTTGAAAGCTTCAAACACTTCATTTAATTAGTTTGGGCCGGTGTTAACTTTTAAGTACAATGTTGAAACCTTTCAAAGTGCTTCTGGGCCTACAACGCTGGTTTCGGCCTAGTCAGCCTGTTTTTTTTGTTTTTTGTTTTGTTTTTGTTTTTGAATAATTTTTATTTATTTCAACATAATAATAACCATAACAACATAAAATACATACATAATCCTCTACAATCCCCCCTGTGCACCCCCACCCCATGAGACCTCCTCTTAATCATTCTTCATCTATCCAGAAATTTATCGACTCTTTTGAAGGTTTTTGTCCCTATCCTGATGATTTGGACATCAACTCTCGCGGCATTCCTGATAACTGCCCATGCTGATAGGGGCTTTTACAAGTTGAATTCCAAAACATCGGGAGATCTACTTTCTGCCTTCCCTTGTTCTTGAACAACATTCCCCAACCTGGTGCCTGTCAGATGTGTTGGGTTGCAACTCTCAACATAAGGAGATGCTCTAAGAAATGAGAAGTAGCTGGTCCTAAGTTGTTCATCATCATTTCCCACAACCCCACAGTCACCTCTGCAGATCAAATTGCATATCTTGATTTTTGAGATGACAAGTCCCAGCATTCCTGACCATGGGACATACTGACTTGCAATGATGGGAGTTGTAGTCCAACACCTTTGGCGGGCACCAGGCTGGGGAAGGGCTGCTCTAAACAAAAAAAGAGAAGTAGGTGGCCCTAAGTTGTTCGTGACCAGTTTTCCACAACCTCACAGTCACCTCTGCATATCATATTCTCCACCCTGTCCTCATGGTTTATCTGCTTTGGGTGAATGAGAATTTCACTTGCACTTTCTGCCTCCTTAGGGAGGATGTGGCGTTAAGACTTGTGAGCCTTAACTCCCAATTTCCCTGCTTTTTGGTGCTTGGTTGGAATCTGTAGAGCCTTAACATTGTTTTTGTAAACCGTAGGTTTTTGTTTAATGAATATGAGTATACATTGGAAGACAGGACACTCACACACACACTTCTTAGTCACCTCATAAGTAAGAAGCTTGAACCCAAGCCAGGAGAATATCTCAATTTTTTCCTTCTCCTAAGCATTTTTGTCCTATCAAATTGAATGGGAATGATACAAAAGTGTGGAAGAAAGTTTTGGCACAACACTATCCTGGAGGTTTGGCCATAGCGGGCAGAGATGAAAAAGTTATTGGCTTTTATGAATCATGTGTGCTGTCACTCTGCAGATTTTGTCCAATTGTCCCAGGACCAACATGGCCTCCTCAGTGGTCTCACCTTTGCTGATTCCCGAAGCTATTGACCTGCTCAGGCACTCTTTGAATTATGAAGAACAGCTTACATGGAAGAGTTTAGGAATTGCTTGGTGCTTAACCAGGTAAGGATGATGCCCAGTTAAAAGTCAATAAGTGCAAAACGGCTCACTTGACAGCAGACAGCAAACTAAGTACATGCCAGTAGCAGGAGCTGTCATGCATTGTTTGTGATATTCCCAGGGGAATCTGTGAGGCACTGCTGAAGACAGCATTTTGTCCTTCAGTCTGATCTAGCAGGACGTTCTTATGTTCTTAATTTACAGTTACACTTCCCCACCCCCTTAACAAACATTGCCTTCCACAGAACCAGCCTTACTAGCTACCTCATGGAAGATGATTTGGGATGTCACAAAAAGGCAGTATATTTGACTTGGTTCACACATAATACTGACCCATGGTTTATTTAACTCATGGCTTGTTGCCTTGTTCTGGGTTTTTCTAGCAGATGATAAAATAATCCCTGGGTTGTTTATTTCTCAATCCCTGAGTTGTTTATTTCTCTCCTTCTTTGCCTGTTCTCTCCATGTATCCCAGATGCCTTTGTGGTGCTGTAGTACTGGCATGAATGGATGTTTTTGTTTTTGTTTTGCCAATCTTGTCCTCTGCCTCTGTAGCTTGGCAAAACAACCCATGAACAAACCACTGTTCTGGGTTCACACACAACAACAACTCATGGTTTAAACTACTCAGAATTCACAACCCAACAATAAACCATGGGTTCTTTTTCATGGTTGTTCATAGTGAACAACCATGTGTTTTTGCGCAGCTGGGTTTGCACATCACAACAACCCAGAATTCAACAAACCATGGATTCAATGAACCATGGGATAGTATTACTTTATTATTATTGCATTACTTCCAGAGAGAGGCACTGTGAGGTTTTCTAGCTAAAATGTCAAAATAGCTTGTCCAGCTTTGAGTTGTATGTATCTTGACGTGTGTGTGTGTGGTGGGTGCTGTACCACCTAAGGCAGCAAAGTAACTTGTGCCAGGCCTGGCCTGGCCTTCTTGTCACACCTTGAAATTGTAATTATATTTGTGAACTTGTCACTCAAAATGAGCTTGTAGTGGAAAGTTTGAAGGATGTGTCATAGTTTCCTACCTCCTGCATGATTAGAAATGGCCTCAGCTCCACATTTGTAGCTGGATCCACCTTTTTAAAAAAACATTTTTAGAAGGACTTGTACTACACATTCTCTTTTTCCCCTTGCAGGGCAGAGTATCCAGAGGGACATTCCATCCCTCCCTACATGCCCACATTTGCAGATGGATGGGTGCTCCCCATGTCCACTTGCAGAGCCACTGATTTGGATAAGGTGAGTCTCTCCCCAAAGGCAGAGCACCACTGGTAAAACAGGAGCAGACCTCCTATAACATATCAGTCCTGTTCAGATGACACGCTAAGCCATAGTGATTTAGCATTTTGACCTAAACATTATGGCTTAGCATGTCATGTGAACCATGACTAAGCATGTCTTGTGAACCATTCATAATTATGGTGGTTACATGACCACAGTTTAAATATGCTCACAAACCACTTGCTGCAAAAGGGCTAGCGGCCTAGTGTGACTGAACAGGCCCACAGCCACTTTATGGACCACAGGTATCTGGCCAAGAGTTTTGGAAAAAGAACCAAGACTTTGCCTATTCTACTCAGGGGAAGGACAAAGACTACTTAAAGAGATCCATCTTGTTCAATCTAACAAATTGTTCTCTTGGATATACTCATTTATGACCACTAAGCAAAGTACCTGATGTGAAAAAGAGTCTGCTCCATAGTGTTACCATAGTTCAGCCTTCCTCAACCTGGTGCCCTCCTGATCTGTTGGACTGCAACTCCCATCATTCCCAGGCAGCATGGCCATTGGATGCCATTGTTCATCAAAAGAGTACAGTGTGTTTTTCTGGACATCCCAGAGAATGGAAAGAATAACCTTATATCTGCAGATATAGAACCCATTGCTGCAGATGAATGCATTCATCCACCAGATGGATCAAACTTTACTGCTACTCCCAACACAGTTTCCTGCGTAATTCAGACATGTATTTATTTATTTATTTATTTATTGCATTTTTATACCACCCAATAGCTGAAGCTCTCTGGGCAGTTTACAAAAATTAAAACCATTAAAACCATTCAAAATATAAAACAAATACAATATAAGAACACAAGCAGGATAAAATCAAGCAGCAATGCAAAAATTAATACCAATTTAAAATACAGATTTAAAACAGCAAAGTTAAAAATTAAACTGATAAACTGTTAAAATACTAAGAAAATAAAAAGGCCTTCACCTGGCATCTAAAAGAGTATAATGTAGATGCCAGGCGAACATTTGCACACATATATGGAACTATTAGTTTACTTAAATCCATATAGTGAGTTATAGCAGTGTTTGAGGCCCAGTATTAGGGAAAAGGCAGGATACAAATATAATAACAATAATAATAATACTCACAATAAGCTTTTCAATATTCAACGTATGTATTGTTTTTCTCACAGGCCCCCAATGAAATCAGGAATAGCTTCATGGCCAGGTATGTCCTCTTAGCAGACTGGCTCCGTTTATGCAACACAAAATATTCTTAAAGGGTGACATATATAGTCGTGAGCATATGCAAATTGCATCAAATAAAAAAAAAATCCAGACAGTGGTTATTACACTCCATTTGTTTTTGTAGCTTTTTGGGGCTGTTTTAGCGGTTTTAAATGTATGTGTGTATTGTGTATATGTTGTATGTTTTTGCTGTTTTAATTTTTGTATATTGTTTTTAATTGTTTTAATCCTATGTAAACTGCCCAGAGAGCTTCGGCTATGGGGCGGTCTACAAATGTAATCAATCAATCAATAAAAAATAAATAAACACCTCCGTTTGCACTGCATAAATGAGAGTGGAAGATGCCCACCAGTTTAACCATAGGAAGGATAAGGAAGCATTGCCCATTTCAAAGTGCTGTTGTTAGAACCCCTCTTGTGCCTAAGAGCTTCCCAGCATCCCCATTTGCCCCCATGTGTGATGCCCTTGGAAGAACAATACATGGTGTGCTGCTCAGATTCCCTGAATTATGTTTGCTGAGAATCTAAAAAGTGAGAGCAGGCCCTCCCACTCTCCATTCTCGTGCTCTCAATCATGATCTCATCTCCTTTTCAGGCCATCTAATCTTCCCCAGAGCATGCAAGCCATCTATGAGTTCCATGCAAGAAACTCCAGGGAGCTTACTGTAAGGAAAGGAGATCTCCTAGAGGTAAGATAGAAGCGCTTTGCCTTTGGTAGATGAACCTCTTGGAAAAGACAACACTCGTCACAGCCAAAGCTGCTTCCCTGTTCCTTCTGTATAGGGAAGTAAATTTACTATTATTTATTTAAGCACAAAGCAATGACAATCCAATCATGACCAAGGAGGGGAGAGGATGGCAACATACTATTTTGGTCTTGGGTGGCATAAAAAATTAAGGCAAAAAAGTAGATATAAGAGAAGGGTATCAGGAGGATCTAGAGGAACAGGAAGAGGAAGAGTACCTTGTACTTCCTATTGGAAAACATTTGTTTCCAGCTATGGTACATAACCAAAGGTGGACAGCAAATGGAGAGTTAAAGCTTTGGGATAGTGGCCATGCTGGCTGGGGATGTTGTACCAACATAACTCAAAGGCACAGGGTTGGGGGAGGCTGCAGGAGATCATCAATCCAAAGATATGGCGTCTTGTACCCAAAGATAGATGTTGCCTCCTCCTCCAGTAAACTCTTCCAAAGAGCTTATTGTGTTATTGGACTGCTCTTACAGAAAGTCAGATGTTTCTTAATGTTTACCATCATGCATCATGAACTTGCAAGTCAAGTTGGTCATTCTCAACTTGTACAAACACCACTGACCTCTCCTTCTTCCTGGCTATGTTCCACCCTCACTAAAGCTTGGAATCTTTTATTGGGATAGTACTCCTTTTTAATAGGGTCCAGAACATTGGGTTTGATAGGCTTTCACAAATCATGCACTCTCCTTTTCCCCCCTTTTTTTTCTTTAGATTTTGGACCAACGGAAAAAATGGTGGCTTGCTAAAAATATTTCAGGGCAGCAGGGGTACATCCCTAACAATATCCTGGAGCCTGTGGATCAGAAGGTATTCAAGGGAAACAACATATAGCAAGTAATTACAGCCCTTTGCTGCACCCAGTGGCATTGCCAAGGTGCAGAGATACAATACTAGGAGTTTGTAGAATACTCCTCCTTCTCCCTGTGCAATATTTGGTCCATAAATAAATAAATAAATATGTCCATGAGGCATTTGCCCATCCTCCAAGACAGGCAACATAATGCATAACCAGAAACATAGGCTGAATTCAGACAACACGATAGTCAATGGTGGGGTAATAATCAATTTTACAGTTGTTCATCTAAGGGGTACTCCCCACACAACATGGTAATAAATAATCAACCATGGTGTGAATTAGGATCAGTGCTGAGTTGACTACGGCAGCATTCGGACGACATGATAGTCAATACAACTGACGATTGTTTCCCACCCCCAGTTGCTTATTGTGTCATCCAAATTCAGTCATAGTGTTGGATCCAGATTTAGTCATACTTAGAACAGACTGGCTGGAAACAATGAGATAAGTTTACCATGACTGAGTCCTGTTGATTTCAGTGGGTATAGTTTCTATGAAGAAAGCTGAATCCAGACAATATAACCCGTGGCCTTCCAGATGTGTTGGCTTACAGCTCCTATCAGCCCTGGCCAACATAGCCTATTGTGAGCTATTATGGGAATTGTCATCCAACAACATCTGGAGGGCCACAAGTTGCCAACCCATGCCACATAAAGTGTTCCCAAGGAAGGGTGGGGACCTCTGGACATATTCCTGGACCCCAGCTGTGCATGGTGCTCCTTCAGCCTGCACTGCCAGCAATGTGCACCACCAAAAGACCAGCACTCTGAATTGCTGTTTACAACCAGATTTTGAACAGGCCTGCACTAAGTTATACAAACTAAGCATGTTTGCATGCGTTTGCTTGTTTTTCATTGTACTGCTTCTGTTAGTTATGGGGAGGGGATTTCTGTGACAAACAGAAATACTGGAAGAGTACATCCAAATCTTTCAATATGAGATGCACTTAGCTAGCTAACAGTTTAGTCTGTATTGATTTCAGAGCAAAGACTTTCTGACCTTAACCCCCCTCAATAACTGAGAGGTAGAATCATCATCATCATCATCATCTAAGTACCAAAATTTGCAGCCAGTCACGTTTTCAGCCTCAGGAGAAGGTGATTGAGGCTGCAGTCATATATCCACTTACCTGGGAGCAGAGTAGACATGTGTAGGATCGCACGTGTTAATATCCTCATTTCCTATGAAATATCTTTCTCCTGGCGTCTCTGTATTCAGGTCTCAAGCGGCTTTCCTGTACTCCAGCCAGGTTCCACACAAGCAGAGGTCACAGCCTGGCTCAGGACAAACGGCTTCTCCAAGATGTAGGTGTCACATTAATAACTTACCCAAGAATCCATATCCCCACAATAGCCCCCACCATGACCTGGCCACTGTACCATCTGATACGCAATTTTGTACACTGCCTCTAAAGGCACTCAACTACCCATCTAGACTTATGGAATGGAAAGACCAACAAAGAATGATGGCATCACCCACTAGCATTATGGTCTCTGGCCCATTGTCAGTTTTTATTACCAGATTCTGGTAATTTTTAAAACCAGATTCTCTGGTCACCTCTCCATTCGGAAATAAGGAGGAAGGACAGATGCTATTTTGCAAGTGCTGTTCTTGTATGCTTTGCTATCAGAATGGCATGTGTTGTGCAGGGCTGGTGACAAAAGTAGGCATGGTTGGGCACATGCTGAGGGTTTATCCCCCAGCAGGGGGGCACTGACAAGAGCCCCCTGGAGTTGTTCTTCTTCTTCACCATTGTAATCTGCTGGTTCAGCTGCCTCTCTCTCTGGCCCAGAAAAGCAGTAGATGCCACAGCCCAACTTGCTCACTGGCTCTCTGCCTCTCAAGCAAGCAAGTTGTAGCAATGACGAGGAGAATGAGGAGCAAGACAGCTGCTGAAAATGGTAGACTGACTGAGCAAAGGAGCCATATGAGGTGTCTTCCCCAAGCGCCCTCCAAAACCTGGAGCTGGCACTGGTGCCACACGTTTATAAGAAAAATCCAGACCCTGATAGAATGTTAACCCAAATGCTGATGGCAGGAGGGCAAAAGTGGGTGCCCACGCTTGCTTACCTTGCACAATGTGTTCTACACCCAAAGACTATGAAGATGTTGGGCAAGTACAAGGGCAACAAGAAGAGGGAAAGGTGTGGAGACTTGGGATAAATGGGCAGAGGGACCGCAATGTCATACCCATGGGAGGAGGAGCTGTGCAGAACAGTGAAAAGTGCACATGTGCACAAGTACCTCTTTCTTCATCTTTCATCAGCACGGTTAAGACCCTTGGCAGCCTTAATGGAAGGCAATTACTGTCAATGAACCAACAAGAGCTGAAAACAGTGTGCCCAGAAGAAGGGAGAAAAGTTTATGTCATGCTTTCAGAACTTAAATCAACACTGGTAAGCTACCTTCCAAAGCCAGTAGATCTGCATGGCTATTTTGTGATTAGAACACTGCTAACGGGTAA
Organism: Anniella stebbinsi; assembly: GCA_029215795.1. Classification (NCBI taxonomy): domain Eukaryota; kingdom Metazoa; phylum Chordata; class Lepidosauria; order Squamata; family Anniellidae; genus Anniella; species Anniella stebbinsi. The sequence continues at coordinate 64,868,512 of JARDYH010000004.1, read as the reverse complement.
GCGTAAGAGTGAATGCCTCTTTAAAGTAAGGAGTGATACTGTCTTACTTAAAAGAGATGGTGAGGCCTGAAACCCGACTGAAATGGATCCAGATAATCGGTCTCATCCAAGAGTGCCTCTTGTTCTGTTGGACCTCTGATCAGCTTTTGATACCATCAGTCATGGTACCTTCTGAGGCATCTGTCTGAGATGGGGCTGGGAGGCACTGCTATATGGTGCCTCCAGTCCTTTTTGGAGGGGCACTCTCAGAAAGTGGTGCTAGGGCATTCCTGTTTGACTCCACGGCCATTGGCCTTTGGTGTCCTTCAGGGTTCCATTTTATCCCCCATGCTATTTATAACATATACATAGAACCATTGGAAAAGATTACCTAATGTTTGGAGTCACCACTATGCTGATGACACCCAACTCTCCTTTCCATCCAAATCTAAGGAAGCTGTTCTAGATCTAAATTGGTGCCTGTGAGTAATGGACTGGATGAGGGCAAACAAATTAAACTTTATCCAAACAAGACAGAGGGGTTCCTGGTGAGTTCAAAGGCAGATCAGGGAGTAGGGATTCAGTCTGTGCTGAATGGGGTCTCAGCACTGGCCAGGATTGCATTTTGCACAGCTGAGGCTAGTGTACCAACTGCGCCATTCCTAGAGATGACTGATCTGGCCACGGTCCCGCATGCCTTAGTTACCTCCTGTTTGGACTATTGTAATGCGCTCTACATGGGATGCCTTCAAAAATTGTTCAGAGGCTTCAGCTGGTCCAGAATGCAATGCTGCCTGGGATCGATTACAGGGAGCATGTGACTCCCTTGTTACAACTGCTTCACTGGCTACCAGTCTGTGTATGGGCAGAATTCAAAATGCTGGTTATCACCTATGAAGTCCTATATGGCTTTGGACCCGTACAAGCCTGCCCAGGTCTTAAGATCTTCGGGAGAAGAATTCTCTTGATCCCACCACCATCGGAGACACTATTGATGGTGATACAAGAGAGAGCATTCTTGGTGTCCACTCCCAGGCTGTGGAACTCCCTGCCAAGGGAGGCTAGATTCATGCCCTCTCTGCTGTTCTTCCACTGGCAGTCAAAGACCTGTTTATTCAAGCAAGTCTTTGGCAAGTAAGTAAGTCTGTTGGGTTGGACTCTATTTTTATTCCATTATTGTTCTGTTTCTAATTGTATTTTAATGCAGTTGTTATTGTTTTGATCAACTTCTTGTGTGGCATTTTTCTTGGTATAAAGGTGGGGTATAAATCAAAACAATAAAGGGGATAGTTGACTAGATCGATCATCACACTGCCAACATACTCTTGCATGGGTTATTCAGTCTCCCTTTGCCTCAATTTCTCCATGATACAAATAATATATAGGAACAGCAAAATATTAAATAATGTACATGAATGTTGCATTGGTTTAAATAAGGCAAATCATTCTATAGCAGCATTTCACTGTCCAAAGCAAGATCAGTGACTTATTTGAGTGTGATAAACTTGTATAAAAGTTTGCCTCACCTTTTAGAGACAGTACCACTTCTACAAACTGAACAATTTGAAAGACCATTCCTTTCCCACGTTAGGTTTTATTCACACCTGTAAAAAACAAAAACAAAATAGATTCCAGTTTATAGAAGTGGCTTTTACAAGGAAGTATTATTTTATGATTAAACGTAACTGTTGCTTGCTCGCTATTATACACTCCCATGTAGTGCAAACAGAAAATGCAATGCTTTTCACTGGATGATGTTTATCAGTTGAAATCCAAAGTTCATTTCCAATTCTGTTTTCATCATAACAAGTGCATAAGTAATTTTTTTTAAGGCCACAATTACATAAACTCACCTTTAGCCCTGAAGCAACTTTAGTATCCAGAAGGAGCACAGACACGAGAGTGAAGAGGACTATGCACAGACTAAGATCTCTTCTAATTAGACAGTTGCAAGAAAATTGCAGTTACCATGTGAAATGCATGGCAGGTTGAATCCCACCTGAGGCTTTTAGAGATGGATACTATTGTTGCTACATCATGTTCCTCTCAAAGAGGAACTCCTATCCAAACACTCATAGCACAAAAATGTGCAGTTGTCATTAGGGACTTAATTTCTTTCCGCAAAGGTTAGCATTTCCAGGGCAGGGGGAGTAAGGGAAAGATCACATTTCCCCAGCCTTCAATCCATAACAAACTACGGTTCTGAAAATGCGACTCCCAAACTAGTGCTTTATTCATAATTGTAAGTGTTGTGTGATCTCCACTTACACTACTGTCACAGGCACCTATTGGATAGTTCCTGTGACAGTAGTAAGACTTTTTGCCTATCCCCCAACCTAACCTTAAGAATCCCCTCCCTTCTTTGTGTTTAAAGACTGAACATTAAAATCAAACTGATTTTAGGCAATGCAGGGCTGTATCTCTAGCTACATGACCTCCAATCTGTTGAATTCCCCATTCTTATATGAAGCTTATTCTGTGGCCTTGGGCAAGTCGCTATTACTCAGCTTCACCATTACAAGACTTCTGAGAGGATCAAGTAGGATGACCCCATACATCAGGGGCATTGAACCTCTTCAACTCAAAGAGCAAATTCAATTTTGGAGAAGCCCTCTAGTTTGGAGCCACTTTGCATGGGTGGGAAGGGCCAAATGCCAAAGGGGATGGGGACAAAAATATACCATCTCTTACTGTCAGTAACTAAGCCTTAAAAGAGGAATTAAAACTTTTTAGAATGGGTGGGGAAAAACTGCACAAAAGGCAGGAAACCACCAATCGGTGGTCTGGGGAAAGCAGGGCATCGGGGGAATTCTAGAAGAGCAGATTGGGACCCCAGAATTTGGCCCATGGAACTGAGGTGCAACACCCCTCTGATTGGTTGTATGTGATTTTTAAAATGATTAGAGTTTATCCTGCAACAATATTGATACTTCTCTCCTTCCTTTAACAGAATGATCCTCTCATGTAGCCTTCTGTAGCCACTCCATAATGGACTTCTAAGAGATCATCACTGCTCTCCTATTCATTGCTTTTCAAGAACATTTCATCAGATACTTGGCAATCCTCAGTTGACAGATATCATGTGCGCGCACACACACAAACATATAAAGGAAAGCAAGTTTTAAATAGCAGGGACCATACAATGCAAAAAGAACTGTCAGTGACATTCCTATGCGAAGCTCAAATACATACAAGTACTGCAGCTAATGGTGAGAGCATTTTCCAAAATTTGCTATACTAATTTATACCAGCAGTGGGAGAGGAAAACTGTTCCTGAACGAATCCCCATGAACTAGAATCAAACTTACTTAAATTCTAAGTCAGCTGTTTCATGGATCTTGTGGGAAAACATTGACTTTCAGATCACTTCAGTCTGCCAGGAAGCTCTGATGCTATTTCCCCACTAGTTTCTAAAAGTTGTTACTGTTTGTGTAAACCTTGTGGCAAATGTGTTAGTTGTTAAGATGTCATAAGGTGCTTTAGTGTTTTCTGTAACAGACTAACATACCTAGTACTCTGGAATTATTTCAAGAAGGTTTCATTCTGGGCATGTGCTTTTCTCACACAGCTTTAGGGATGGGGACAAAATCTGCAGCTAACATTTAGCCTTGTAGCTAGAACCCAAAAACTACCCACCCCTGCCAAAAAAATAATTAAAAAAATGCTAGGCTGCTAAAGAAAGGAAACCATGACTGGTTTGTGTGTGTGTGTGAGAGAGAAGTGCAAATCAATTCTGACCTGGTTCCTTATTCTTAAGATTTTCCATCCTCCCCACATTTTGCAACACTCCTGATGATGGATCTTGCAGTTCAAGTAAAAAAACAAAGCAGATCATGTAGGCCTGAAGTCAGCCCATCTTTTGCCAAAGGCTTCAAAGGTGTCTCCAGGCATTTCCACACTTTGCATCCTTTTTCTAACCACGAGGACAAGAAACCTGCTTATTTGTTTAAACTTGAAAAATCCTCCGAATAATGAATTCAGTAATACTTCTTGCACTTGGATGGATTACCTACAGCCTTGGCTATGTTCCGATGAGCTTATGGGCTAAGATGAGCTGGAAGTAGGGGAGAAGGAAGAGTCGACTCACCCTCTAAAATATTTGCTGTGTTCAAGTATACCATTTCTCAATTCAGATGAACATTTTTATGGGTCTGGGCATGAAAAACTGAACACAATTTAAAAACTTTAATTTGGAAAATGTAGGTGGTAGTAGTAATAAAATAGTGTAGGGGGGACTTCCAGAATATTAGAACATAAATGGGGATAAAGTGGCAATGAAAGCTAGTTTAAAATATATATAAAACAGTATATACATATAAGGGCTCAATCCTATGCATGTTTAGGCAGAAAAAAGTCCTACAATTCCCAGTATTTACCGGCCAACCATGCTCGCTGCGGAACTCCGGAAATTGTCTACCTTTTTTTCTGACTAAGAGTATTCAGTACTCCACAACTATGCCATTTGTCCTTGTGAGGGTTCAACTGTATTATCAAGGGTTAAATTGGATGTAACGAGTTAAAATATATGTACAATGGGTGAATTGTTAAGATTAACATACGCTCAAAAGGTTTCTTGATTAGTTTAACAATTCTCTGACCAGGTTTCTAGGGAAAAGGTCGAAAGCTGAGTGAGGTTAAAACAGCAGTTAGCAGTTCAAACTAGAGAAGCGGGAAAGAAGAGCCAATAGAAAGAGCTAGCCAGAGTGCCAATGAGAAAGGCTGGCTGGTCAGTTAGAGTTTTTAAAAAAGAGAAACCCCAGAGTGAGGGGGGAGTCAACTGATTCAATTCAAGTCGTTGGGGATGGAGGATTGAGCCATCCCAGTGAGATGCAGGACAATTGGGCACTGGGAGGGATTCAGAGCCTGATTGAGGAAAGCTGGACTGAACTACCAAGTTGCAGGTAGCCAAGCTAGAGGAAACTGCGGTTTTACTTCCTGTTTGTTTGTTTGTATTGCCTCTGAAAGTAACAGCTCTATGTGTGTAAATACCTTAAGCAAGTGCCTTACTATGTCTGGAATAGTAAAGAGTTTCTTGGTTTAAAACCTGTGTGGTTGGGGATTCCATTTCACACCTGCCTATAGCTCAAAACCCCACGCTACCGGGAGGGGAAAGAGAAAAGGTGGAAACTTGGGTCCCCAGAGGGACAGAGTGCAGCTCTTAAAGAGGCAGTATATCTTTTAAGGAGCAAGGTCAGAGGTTCCAGCCAGGAAGAGGAACTCTGACAGTCGGGGTGGACCCCTGACAGTCCTCAAGTTAGCAGAAGGCTAAGAGCAAGTCAGCCTTGAGCAACCCATGAAATAGTCTCTTCTTCTGCAGATGAATAAGACATGTTCATACAACCACTCAAAGAACAGTGGGATTAAGACAAGTGGTCATAAGGCACACTCAGCACAACAACAACACCAGGTCATTCCAAGGGTTTTTATTGGCTACTACAGCTTCCAAGATACAAAAAGCATTATCGGCCATTCTACAGAAAGGGAACACTAAATTCTAGAGACAGAAACTGCCTTTAGTCTATCAGATCAACTCCAGCCAAGACAAAGAAAGTAGTAGTAGTCTATCATCCAGCAGCAGCAAGGAGATTCCTTTTAATCCTTCCTCTATTCTTTCTTGTTCCCCCATTTGGCCATCTTGTTATTAATGGGAGTCTTCATAAAGCGGCTGGAGCTCATGTAGGCAGCAATCTTCTCCAGAGCCTGAGACACAGAAAAAGGAAGTTTTTAGGAAACGGAGATGGGAAAGAGAGAAATAGGCCAAAGGAGCCATAGGAAAAGTGACTACCAGGATGTATTTGCCTATGGGAAAGTACACACTCTGGTGCGCTCCAGATCTTTTGGACTCTAAAGTTCCCATCAGCCCTAACCCGTGTGGCTGATGATAGAAGTTGTAGCCCAAAAGATCTGGAGGGCACCAGTTGGGGGAAGGCCACTAGTCTAGCTCATTGTTTGAAGAACTGTTCCTTTCTTCCTTAATGGTAAATCAGAAATTAGGACCAGCTTTCTGCTAGTTTGCCCCAGCATCTGGCTCTACTTGCATTCAACCACCACCTCCATGGACATCCTTAAAAGGGCTCTGTGTCTCATAGGGATACATGTTCTTTTAAGATGTGTTCCAAAAAGAATAATGGCCAGAGGTTTCACCTAGCAAGCTGGACATGCCCAAGCCATGCTGCTCAAGAAATAGCATTGGTATTATCCTCCTAAGCCCAATCAACTTGGCCAGGAACTCTCCATTTTTCCAGGATAGCCCACCCAGTACAAAATGAGAAGACACTCCAGGAGGCCTCGGGAGCATCATTTCATTTTATATAGGAAGGGGTTCCTGCCTGGCATGGGGAGGGGTGGTGATCAGAACCAGTCAAGAACTCAATTAGGTCTCTCTTAATTCACACATACATGCAGATACATGTCAAGACTTTACAGCTTACAACAGAGCTTGTAAATCCTTGCATTGCTAGCAGCCATATCAGCAGAGGAAGAAATACATTAAATAAGGGATGAAAGGGAAGGTACTATCCTGCCCTTTCACAGAAAAGCACATTTCTGAAAGCTGCCTGAAGTCTTTCATGTGCCAAATGTAAACAGACTGTATTTTCCCCATATTCTTACCCATGCTAGCCGCTCTAGCCAGTTTGGAACCTTGTTGTCAGCTAATCTGTTTGTGGCGTCTTGCCAGAAGCTAACAAAGCAAGTCACAAGATGCTAACAAAGACCTGCAAGGCCGCACATCTTGGGAAGATAAAAACTAACCTCAAAACGGGTGAGAAAATCCTGAAGATTCTTGTACTTATCAAGGCACTTGGGTTCAAACATGCGGTTTTGGTCGAGGACATCATACATGAGGAAGTCAACAAATGTGATCTGGAAAAAGACTTAACAGTGAGACTCCAGAGAGATCAGGCTTGCTCTTGGATGCCCAAGTGCGGATATGCACATACCTTGTCACCAGCAAACCACTTTTGGTCCCCCAAAAACTGGGAGAAGAGCTTCAGCTTCGCTGGCAGCTGCTCCAAGTACCCAGGCTTCAGTTTTTCCTGCAAAACAGGCAAATGGGGGGAAACTGAACTGTAATCATAGCCAGAATTCAATGCCACTTCCCTCTACCCAACAGAGCTATGGAATTTGGTGTTGTCAATGCAAAAGCCAGCAGAATAACCTGAAATGACATCTTACCTCCAGGGAGTATTATAGCAGTGATACCAAAGAGTTTTCATCAAGAAAAAAAGATACATTGGCAAGAAATTGCTAGGCTCAGCTTTGAACAGCAGTCTTGCATCGTAAGAGATGCGTCCATCCTTCCTCCACCCAACTCTGTTAACCACTGAAGCAACATGAACAGGGTGAACAGGAGAGAATGAAAGAAGCTGTTCTGTGAGCACCTTCACATTTTACACAGCAAAGATAGTTGCCACGTCTTCACAATTGTTTCCGTCTTCAGAGGTGTTTCCTGCAAAGTGTGAATAACCCATAACTTTCAACACCTGGGTCTTCCATCTGTCTATCAGGTTCCCAGAAACCTGTCACACGTGTTGGAAGATGCATGCACATCATCCACACATTATGCATTTACTGCATGAAACACTGGTGTACACACAGCAAGTTGGTTTACCATGGACCTAATGGCATTTTGCAGGCATTGTATAGCACCACAAAGTTTTTCCCTTCCAGCCCAATGCAACAGCAGATGTAAATGATGGAGGCAGGTAAACTCACAAAATCAGGATTGTAGCAGACCATCACGAGACCCATGCGGAAATCCATCACCTGATTCTCTAGCATGTCCACTCTGATCATTTCCTCCTCGGTTTCTCCACCTGGAGCCAACATAGGAAGATAAGAACTCCTGGACAAACAGAAGCAGGTTCTGATCAGCCAGTCCAGACTCCGGAAGAGTTCAGGTATACTCACAGAGCTTGTGCTTGCGTGCAATGTACCGGAGGATGGCATTACTCTGTGTAAGCTTGGTCTTGCCATCAATTAGGTAAGGAAGCTGGAAAGCAAACAGAGCGAGTAGCTTAAGGCCAAACCCTTGCCTTGTGCTTCCAACACATGATTAATGCCCCCTTTATACTACTCATACTTGTTCCTCAGCCATCTCTTGTCCCCTATGGATGAATACCACAAGTAAAAACATATTTCTCCACCAAACAACCAGACTTCAACCTGGACAAAATATTCTTCACACCCATCATATGATCGAGAAAGAGAGTTACTTACATTAGGGAAATCCAGCCCCAACTTCTCCTTTTCATTGATCCACTGACTCTTATCATAGTCAGGAGCTGAAAAAAAAATCAGGCACAAAAAATATGCTCAACCACAATTCACTTTCCTTCACCTATCCAAAACAACCCTCTTTGAAGAAGTGCCAGAAAATCCATGTCTGTTCTGTAGCCAAGGCTGCAATTTAAAGACATCTCTCTGTAAGGTATTTATGTGGAGCCAAGACCAGCCTTACCATTATGCACAATGAAGTGGCTGCCTGAGGCAGCAGATTCGGGAGGAGATGGCAAAGTGTGGAAGGACAGAAATGTATGTGTAACCAATCAGCCTACCTAGCAACCCTAATCTATTCTGCTGCCCTCAAGCATACAAGAGCCAGAAAGTGTTGAAGTAAGATTCAACTGCCAGTCTGGTTGGCTTCCGCATATGGAATTGAGAGGGGGAGGACATCTTGTCCTTCACCACAGGCAACAAAACATCTTGTGCCAAGGTTGTGTGGGGCAGTTCTTCTCTGGCCTATTTTGTATCAAGTCCACCACATGGCATTCAGCAGATTAAAAAAAATCTGGCAAAATAAAGGCATATTAAAAGACAAAAAGCAAGTCCTGAGCTATGAAGCACATTATGAGACAAAGCCTCCATTGCTCTCTTACAGGGGCACTTGTAACTTAACATGTTCCAGACAACATGTTAAGTGATTACTGTTGTAAATTTTCAAATGCAGCCATCTTGCCTTAAGACTTCACTTCGCTGCAGGAACAGCTCATTTTGTCGGCACTTAAATGCTGGTATTTTATTCTTAGGAAAGCTTCTTCCCCCCATTCTATCCCCCCCCCCCCCACTAGTGCATCCACAATTGCCAGAAGGAACACAATGAACATCATATGACATGGTGACTATCAACAGCTTCCATCATTCTGCAATTTGGGATTGGTTTTTGTTTTCTTCCGTTTGTTTGTTAAATTGTTTTTTGCCTGCTCCTCATAAACTGGCAGAACCAAAGAGGTTCCTTACAGTTCAGGAGCTTGTAGCTCCATTTGTTACCAAAAAAAGGTAATTTTTTTAAAAAAGTAAATTCAATTTGTAATAATTGCTTGAACACAATTTACTTTTAATATGCCAAAGCAACTTATACATAATTACATTTTATGTTCTTAAAATAACAAATTGACTTTGTCCTGTTTTCTTGGATGAGTTTCAGTTGGTACAGCTCGATGACGTGGACAAGGTGCTTGGACAAGTTCGTGCAACCACCTCTGTATTGGATCCTTGCCCCTCTTGGTTTATAAAAGCTAGCAGGGATGGAACAGCCGGCTGGGCCAGGGAAGTGATTAATGCCTCTTTACGAGAGGGAGTGGTCCCAGACCTCCTGAAAGAGGCAGTAGTGAGACCACTCCTGAAGAAAGCTTCCCTGGACCCAGAAAATCTTAATAACTTTAGGCCGGTGGCAAATGTTCCATTCCTGGGCAAGGTCCTTGAGCGGGTGGTTGCTGGCCAGCTCCAGACACTCTTGGATGAGACCGATTATCTGGATCCATTTCAGTCGGGTTTCAGGCCTGGTTTTGGCACGGAAACAGCCTTGGTCGGGAGAGGGACAGGGGGAGTGTGACTCTGTTGATTCTCCTTGATCTCTCAGCGGCTTTCGATACCATCGACCATGGTATCCTTCTGGCACGACTGGCTGAGTTGGGAGTGGGAGGCACTGCATTGCAGTGGTTCCGCTCCTACTTGACAGGTCGGCTCCAGAAGGTGGTGCTGGGGAGACATTGTTCGGCCCCGTGGATTCTCCAGTATGGGGTTCCGCAGGGGTCAGTTTTGTCCTCCATGCTGTTCAACATCTACATGAAACCATTGGGTGCAGTCATCCGGAGTTTTGGAGTGCGGTGTCATCAGTACGTTGATGACACACAACTCTACTTCTCCTTTTCTTCTTCATCAGGTGAGACTGTGGATGTGTTGAACCAGTGCTTGGCTGCGACAATGGACTGGATGAGAGCTAATAAACTGAAACTCAATCCAGACAAGACTGAGATGCTGTTAGTGGGGGGTTCCTCCGACCGGATGGAGGGTGTTCAACCTGTTCTGGATGGGGTTGCACTCCCCCTGAAGGAGCAGGTTCGTAGCTTGGGGGTTCTCCTAGAACCATCTCTGTCACTTGAGGCTCAGGTGGCCTCGGTGGCACGGAGTGCCTTCTACCAACTTCGGCTGGTGGCCCAGCTATGCCCCTATCTGCACAGGAATAACCTGGCTTCAGTTGTCTATGCTCTGGTAACCTCCAAGTTAGATTACTGCAATGCGCTCTACATGGGGCTGCCTTTGAAGATGGTTCGAAAGCTGCAGCTTGTGCAGAATGCAGCGGCCAGATTGGTAACAGGAACCAGAAGGTTCGAATATGTAAGACCTACTCTGGACCGCTTGCATTGGCTGCCTGTATGCTTCCGAGCCCGATTCAAGGTGCTGGTTTTATCCTATAAAGCCTTACACGGTTTGGGACCACAATACCTGATGGAACGTCTTTCCCGACATGAACCTACCCGTACACTACACTCAACATCAAAGGTCCTCTTCCGGGTGCCTACTCCGAGGGAAGCTCGGAGGACGGCAACAAAGGAGAGGGCCTTCTCTGTGGTGGCCCCTCAATTATGGAATGATCTCCCCGATGAGGCCCGCCTGGCGCCAACATGATTATCTTTTCGGCGCCAGGTCAAAACTTTTCTTTTCTCCCAGGCATTTTAACAACTCAAGTTGAGGTTTGGATTGACATTGTGGCCAGGCTTAATAGTTAAAATGTTTTAAAGTGTTTTAATGACAGCTGTTTTATATTTATGGTTTTAAATTTTGAATATTGTCTTTTTCATGCTCAATCTTTTTAATTTTTGTAAACCGCCCAGAGAGCTTCGGCTATGGGGCGGTATATAAGTGTAATAAATTAATAATAATAATAATAATCATCTGTAAAAAGTGCTAATACTGCATTCTTTACAATTTTTCCAAACTTTTTCATTCCCCCCCCCCCCCAAACGGTGTTTTCCCATGGTTTCAAAGTTTCTGGAAATTTTACGTCTCTAGATAGGCTATCCTAAGAACATAAGAAGAGCCATGCTGGATTAGACCAAGGGTCCATTTAGTCCATCACTCTGTTCACAGTGGCCAACCAGCCATCTGTGGGAAACCCACAAGTAGGACATAGGTGCAATCCATATTCCCACCCATGTCCCCCTGCATCTGGCATATATAGGCTTACTGCCTCTGATACTGGAGGGAGCACATAGCCATCAGGACTAGTAGCCATAGATAGCCTTGTCCTCCAGGAATTTATCCAACCCCCTTTTAAAGCCATCCAAATTGGTGGTCATCACTACATCTTGTGGAAGCAAATTCCATAGTTTAATTATGCACTGTGTGAAGAAGTACTTCCTTTTATCTGTCCTGAACATCCCACCAATCAGCTTCATGGGATGAGCTTGGGTTCTAAAATTATGGGAAAGGGAGAAAAATGTCTCCCTCTCTTCCTCTACACCATGCATGATTTTGTACACCTCTATCATGTCTCCCCTTAGCCTCCTTTTTTCCAAGCTAAACAATCCATATTCATGGCACTGGAATGGAGCTAGCAGTATAGCACTAGAGATAAAAAGCTATTTCCTAATTTATCTGGAAAAGTTCAGTTACAGCAGTCTGACACATTAATCTGCATCCAAGGGTTGTGCCAATAAATAACATTAATATGGAAGCATTTACTCTGCTTCTGCATGGTTCTTTGCCATAAATAGTAGGTACTGTAGCCCTGATTGCTGGAAGTCAAGTCTAGCTATCTACATTTCTGGCTTCTGAGATTTCAGATAGACACAGCCCACAGTGAAACCTAGAACAGGGGTTGGGGAGAACAGCTAAGACTCTTAGTATGCTTCATTTGTCCCTTTTGTACTCTTGAACAGAATCATAGCACACAGAGCACTGGCAATATATCTCCAAGTGACATCTAACAGCCAGTAAAGTTGCTTTTGAAGACGTGTTTGTGTGTGTGTGTGAGAGAGAGAGAGAGAGAACAAACATTCCAAAATATTAACTTCCAAAATGATACTTTCCCCTATAATAGGTATATTTACGGGTTTTACAAGCCCCTCACCAATTTTTCTCTCTCACACACAGAGGACTTTTACAGACTTTCAAAATCTAGTACAAAAGCTAAATAGAGTTGCAAAATACAACTCTGGATATTCTAAACAAACAGTGCTGATGTTAACTACAAGTGAGACACTTTATCCTTGTTTGGAATGCCTGTGACTAGGACATTTTTAATAAAGCAACAGCTTGTATCCTTAACAACAAACTAAGAGGGGCGGGGGAAGAGAAAGGATTTTAGCACATGCAAAGCCCAGCAGCACATACCTTCCCCACAGCTGTACAGCTTATCTTCATAAGGTGTTCCTGTGTGTTCTAGTAGCAACCGGATACTATGGGCAAGCTGTAAAGAAGAAAGGACAAAAGTACGATGAGAAGCCAGCACAAACAAGTGAAAGGATTAGGTACCCTTAAATGAAGAAATTTCAGAATAAATTCTGAGTAAGGATCCATCTTCAGTCCTAATATGCAACACACACTTGTAACTATGTATTTCTATACTGCATTTTTAACCAACTCAAAACTGGCAAACCCACTCCCAAGAGACATTCCCCTGGAAGTTCAACAGCAAAAGATGGGTGACAACTTCTGGAGTTTCTTCAATGCACACAGCCACCAGTACAGTGCATGAATGATAATGAACAAGAGATTAATTATAACAAAGACAGAGATTTACAGCCTAAATTAAGAGCTGCTCCCCTCTTACTTCCATACAAACACAGCACGGCTTTGGATATCTTGGAGGCTCTGACGCCAAAGCCACTTGAGATATAAATTTAATAAATAAAGGTTAGAATCACTCTACACTTGCACTAATTAATTAATCATATTATGGGTTCTTATCAGTTTCATAAATACCACAAATAAATAAATATTGTAATGCCCAGGAAGATAGTGTTGCCATCTTTAAGCTCCAGCTACTCAGCTGGGAATCCAATGATTAAAAGGAATAATACTATAGCTATTCCTAGAGAAAGAGAGGCAGGTGCTCTTTTTACCAGGGAATATTTTCAAAAGAACAGGAAAGGCAGATAGGGGAAGTACTCAGAGCACCTTCCAGCTGTGCAACCCAGCTGGCCACTTTCCTCAGTGGCCCTTCCCCTGAGGAAAAGAGCTCCCTGGAAATGCCTGGGGGCCAGATGAAATTACACAGGGGCCAGATCCGCTCCCTGGCTGCAAGGTTCCCCATCCCTGGTGTAAACATTAGGCACTGCAAGAATGGAGAGACTCTCTGGATTCATCATGATATACTACCATCAAGTCTATAAGCAGTTTAAGTACAGGTTCCTTTTGCGCAAGAAGTCTGTACCCCCAAAGTAACTGATACAAGATTCCCATGGGAAACACACAAAAGGGGAATTAATTCCGTAACTTTGTGTACCAATGGAGCTTGTTAGAACAAAACTAGAACAACTTCTCTCCTACTACTGAAGGCCTTGTCTGTGCATCATTTACCACTCAACCAGATTATTGTAACCTCCTTACTGGCCTTCCTTCCATCCCTCTCCATTGCTTCTGGCTAAACTCATCTCTCTCTCTCTCTCTCTTTCTCACTCTCTCTCTCTCTCACTCACACACACACACACACACACCTCCTTTCCTCAACCCTCAACCTTAAGGGATACAGTGCCCCCACTTCTCTTTATAAGGTGAAATTAAATCATGCACATTTTAAGTACTATTTGCAGTACCCAACTTAAAAAAACATTCTTGTACTCTCTGGCTTTGAATTAAAAAGCTTTCATTAATTTATTCATTAAATTACATTTCTATACTACCCAATAGTTCAAACTCTCTGGATGATTCACAACTTTTATCTTAACTGTATCTGTTAGATATCTGAAATGATAATTTACTTTAACTGGCTTATTTTAGTTTGTTTGACACTTACTTTTAGTCCTTTTAAACTTTGTAAGCCGCCTTGAGAAAACCATAGACTTGAAAGACGGCTAAGAAATATACTCAAAAAATTAAATAAACGCATATTTATGTGAGGCTCTGTCTCCACCCTTGCATCAGATGCACCAGAAGCAGGACCCACCCACTCCTTTGATTCCGCCGGAAAAAAGAAACAGATGGGAGGGAGTGGTGGGGGGCGCACGCAAGCCCCCATCGCCAGAATGTATCCCCCAGCCTTACTTACTGAGGGGGAGGGGCGTAGAGGAGGCGAGAGGCAAGAGTTAAAGAGAACTGGAGTCCCGTGCTTAGTTAGCTCGAATAAGGTGGTGCTTTCCTTCCTTTTGCAGCACGATTCCGGATACGTTTAGGCAGAGGCACGGCAGACGCGGAAGAGCTCTGTTGCTTCTCCAGGACAAAGAATGTTGGCCTGCAGGCGCGCGAATCTCTCCGTCTGCTGCGGCGCACGACCCACTCGCTCCACGTGGACGGGGCTCGAACCGCGGGGGTGGGGCGATGGGTCGCTTAATGCAGCCTTCCCCAACCAGGTGCCCTCCATATGTGTTGGACTACAACTCTCATAGCTGCCTAGGGGATTATGGGGGTTGTAGTCCAACACATCTGGAGGCTGCAATGGCCTGCGAGTTTTATTCCTCAGCGGACTGATGTAGGCGTAGGCCTGCTCACCGCTGGTTGTGGCGAAGCTGCCTTTTCCCTGCCGTTCCCCAGAGAACTCCACTGAAGGCCTTTGACTTGTCCTGCGGCAGGCACTACAGTCAAGCCTCCCCTGGACAGCATTGTTTTACGAGCATCATTGCCTAGACCTGGGGAAGGCTCAAGAGCCCCCGCCCCGCCAGCTCTCCTTCGGGAAAGGCCGCTTAAAGAAACTTCTGCCTCGCTTTCCACTCCCCCCTGTCCCCGTGCAGAAGAGAGAAAGAGCCCCGGGCTTGTTTGAAAACGGCCGATTTGGGGCCAGAGGGAAAGGCAACAAGCGACCCACGAGCACGACTCGTGGGGGCCTAGCAGAAGGGGGCGGAATGAAGGGAACGGACCTGCGGCGCTGGAGGGACAGACTCGAACACGGCAAGGCAAAATATATTGAAAGACTTCGGCCGCCTTCTCATATTTCTCTGGGCAAGAAGAAACTCACCCCTCTAATATCCCAGTAGCCCAGAATCATCGCCATGGTGGTGTCCCGCTTTGCTCGCCTCTGGACTCTGGCTACCTCGGTCTTCCTGCTTCGCACTCGCTCGCACTCTAGAGGCAGTAAGAGCAGAAGCCTCGAGGGAGGAGTTTAAGAAGCCTCCGTGTGTGTATGGCCTCCTCCACACGAGACGTTTAATGAGCCTTGAAGGCTCATTATAAATTTTACCTCCACACCAGCGGAGCGCAAAACGGGCGTACAGGCGCGTTATCTCCCCGATAATGCGCATTTTCGAATGCGCGTTAAATAGCGACTTTTATTTTTCTCCGGCCGTTAAAGCGCATTTTTGCCGTGTGAACAAGCGATTATGCGCATTAACGTCTTCTAAAGCGCTTTTTGGACATCAATTAATGCGCTTCGCCGCCTCTCGCCGCATTATAAATGTTACCTCCACACCAGCGGAACGCAAAACGGGCGTACAGGCGCGTTATCTCCCGGATAATGCGCATTTTCGAATGCGCGTTAAATAGCGACTTTTATTTTTCTCCGGCCGTTAAAGCGCATTTTCGCCGTGTGAACAAGCGATTATGCGCATTAACGTCTTCTAAAGCGCTTTTTGGACATCAATTAATGCGCTTCGCCGCCTCTCGCCGCCTCCCGTGCAGAGGGATTAGGCGTAAATGCGCCTCCGCGATAATGCGCATAATCCCCGAACCGGGCGCAAAAGCGCATCCTTGTGGAGGGGGCCTATGTGTGTGTGTGTATTTATTTGATTTAGTCTTTAGAGGCCAGGCGCCAACGCAATCAAAACCTTTAGACAGGGAGCAAAGTTCGAGGAACGGTTTTTGAGCAGTTGATTCAAACTGCACACGAACAACTAATCAAAAGTTGGCCAGGGAGAGCAATTATCCCCACCCTGTATTTATTTATTTATTTATCTAGTAGAATTTGAAAGACAAGGGCTTTTCTTCTGACATTTGCTATAGGGTTACACTCAAATCGAACCGGGAAAAGTGATCCAGGAGCATTAAAGTGACATTTTTATGTTATGATGATGATTAAAACATGATAAATATAGGCCGAGCGAGAAGCACTGGTGATACATGTCTGGACAGGAAAAACCCCTCCAACACGGTGGGTGTAGTTTTTTTTTTTTTTTTTAACCCAAACATACATAGAATTTTGCCCTTAAATTGTTAAAGACAACCCTTAAGATAAGAGATCTAGCTTGAAACAGAGAAACCAGATGTAATAGACTGAGGACAAGGCTGAGGACTTGAGGCAGAGTTCATTCCCAATAGAGGATGGTGGCTCTGATATTGGTAGGGCTGTGATTCCATTCTGGGTTTCAGTCAGAACCAGCCAGTATGCTAAAGGAGCTATCCAAGAAGCCAAACCCATTTGGAGGATCGGGTTCAGTACCTTGGAGAGCCCCATTAAAGTTCCAGCTGGTTCTGATTGAAATCCAGAACAGATTCACAGCCACACTGGCGTTGGAACCACCAGCCTCTACTCTTCATTCCTGTATGGAGTTCTTGAACTGGCCTCACATTACATCCGGTCACTGTACTTTACAAAGCCAAGGGGAAAACGTGATCCCCAGAAAGGGAAATGCAAACCTCCATGTTTTTAATTCTCTTAGAGAAAATATAACCCAGCAACGTTTTGGGAATAGCAAGGCAGTTATCTGTACTTTCTGCATTTCAGTTCTCCTTAACAACACAGTTTATATCTCCACCACCAGCAGAATAAGCAATACACTCCCCTTCCATTTTTTAAACAATGTCCAAAATTTGTGCAGACTATTGCATACACAGTGTTTGGTGCAGTTTTCATTTCCTGCACATCTTTCCTCCACGCTCTTCTTAAGTGACTGATATGCACACATGTATTTGTGTGCAGTGATGAAATCTTGATGCAATGACAGGAGATCATAACAAGCTTCCTTTTTTCGCTGTATTTCTGCAACATATACAAGCTCTTGCACCCAATGATCACCTGGACAAGGGGGCGGGAAACTGGTTTTGAGGTCTGATGTTGGGACTATTTCCACACATTTTTTATCAGATGCAGAAGGATGATAAGGTTTGAACCATCCCATGTCACAACAATACACCAACTTGCATATGAATTACTTGGTAAATGACCATCTGCATTCACTTCCTTTTAAATTTTCTTTTGAAAGATGTTATTAATTTTCCAAAACAAAATCAATAAAGAGAAAAGAGAGAGAAATAAGAATAAGAAAAAAGGAAATAAATAAAAAGAAATACATTGACTTTAAATTGAATTATTGACAGGACAGAGGGTAGCACTCTTAAGCTCTATTCATATTTTTGTCACTATTATTTTACAATCCAAGACCTACATGGAATCCATGGTCTGCTTAGAAGTTTTCTTTATAATTATTCTGTGTGTTAAATTTATGTTTAGTCTCTTCCCCATAATCTGAGGAAGGATTTGACAAATACCACTGTGTGTGTCCACGATCCATATATAGAATAAAGTCCTGCCATTAGCTAGTTTCAGTTGGTATGTCGTTTTTTCTGCCATGGCTATTTGCCATAATTACATTTACCATGATTTCAGTGTTAGTAGTTCTGTAGTTTTCCAACTTTTGGCTTGAATATGATGCAGGGATAAGCCACTTCCCCCTTTTCTGTTCTGTGTCTTCTTTCCATCCTCTTCAGCCTTCCTTCCAATTGAATACAAGGAATTTCTACAATTGATTCTGGAATTGGCACACACACTGGGCCTGTTCAGACAACACACTAAGCTGTAGTTAGGCCGCTAGCCCTTTTGCAGCAAATGGTTGGTGTGTTTAAACTGTGGTTATGTAGCCACCATGGTTAGGAATGGTTCACATGACATGCTAAGCCATAATGTTTAGCTCAAAGTGCTTAACCACTGTGGCTTATAGTGTTTCATCTGAACAGGGTCACTGCTTGACACAGCTTTTGTTTTTTTCCTTCTGTTCTTTTGCATTCTCTAATCCAAAACAATCCCTGTAACGATTTTTCTTAGAATCAGAATATATTGCTGAAATATTATAATGATTTCACAAGCAATAGTAAAATGAGATTGGGTTTGGGCTGAAGGATTGTCAGGTATCCCTTCTCTCCCAACCCTAGGAGTCTATGATTGAAAAGACAGGCAGACACATAGAGAACACTAAAGAAGTTAGACATGTTCAGCCTGGCAGATCCCCTTTGGTAGGAGAGAACTGCATTGATGGCCATGAATGGTTGGCCTTTGCAGGACTAAAGAAATGACCCAAGCCTTTCTGGAAGGAGGCAAGTCTCTCTCTCTCTTCCTCTGAGAAATGTGTCAATACAGAGGTCTGTGTAAATGCAAGCAGTTCTTGTAGTTTGAAGTAGACAAGACCTGAGCTGCTGGTGAGGAAGCTAACTGGCACTCTGGGAGCATCTTTAGAGCTACACTCAGCACTGCATAAGCACAGTGGTAGTTTCTCTTCCTCTCCTCATAGGAACATAAGAAGAGCCATGCTGGATCAGACCAAAGGCCTATCTAATCCAGCCCTCCATTCCTACACAGTAGTGTTACCATATGAAAAGCAGGACAAGCTCCTGTATCGTTTACAGTTGTATAGAAAATGGAATTTCAGCACGTGTCATTTGTATGCATGCAGCACCAGGTGAAATTCCCTCTTCATCACAAAGTTAAAGCTGCAGGAGCCCTGCCCCTGCAAGAGGGCAGGGCTCCTGCAGCTTTAACTGTTGCTAAAATTCCCTAATAACAACTTTGAAACATTTCCATAGGAAAGTAATGATTTGCTAACCTGTTTTGCTAGCAGCCATTGAGCCCAACTTTAAAATGGAGGAATGGAGAATAATTGCCTAAGAAGCCAAGACATTTTTTCAGTGCTCAACAACTTTTATTAGCTAGTTTCTTGGAACAGGTATTGGAGCCGCTGCACAAGAGAGTTTACAAGCATAGAGGGATGGTGAATTATTCAAGGTCCCTCATTGATACTATTGCTGGGTTCACACAAAATGATAACTCATTATCAAAGTTGAGTATGAGTTGAGTGTGGGTTGTTATTGAACTGTGGGTTGTTGTGTTGTGTAAACCCAGCTGTGCTAACCAACTATGGTTTGTCAACCACGAACAACCACCGTTCACAACACAACAAAAACCATGGCATCTCTTTGTGAGTTTTTTTGTGGTTAACAAATTATGACTGGGTTGACACAACACAAAAAAACATGGTTCAACAACAACCCACATTTATCCTTGAGTGTGAGTTGTCATGTTGTGTGAACCCAGTCTATACAGGGTCAGCCCTGCTCTATTCTTTTTTATTGCTGCACTTGGCAGTTATCCAGAAGATGGGAGTCTTCATGTAACAGCCAGAATTCATATAGGCAGAGATCTTCTCCAAGGACTGCAAAGAAAGCTAGTAGAAGGATCTTTATTAGCTAGCAATGTCATTCATTACACGTTGCAATAGTCTGAACCAAACTCACAAAGAAAGCTGAAAATGGCTGTTTAGTGTCTGGAAAGCCTCGGAATTTATTTTTTAAAATTAGCCATGTGTTATGCGAGATGGGGAAGATGGCTTTTTGTAAATGTACAAGGTTATCAAGACCTTTTCTGCCATTCAATCCATCCTGGTATGGCAAGTCTTTCCATTGTGTGCATGCAGCAAGAATGGTTTCCTGGAAATCAGAGTGCAGATTCTGCCCCACACATCACCAGAAAGTGTGGGATGTGTATTTTGGCCTTCGCCAACCAGGTGACCAGATTTTTTTCTGGTTAGAAAAAAGATGGAAGAAATGGTGGGAAATCATGGGAAGGTTACAAATGGCAGATGATGTTCTCTGGATTCCCTTTAAAATTCTGTGAATAAATTACCACCATTATATTTATATCCTACCTTTTTTCCTCTTGCAAGGAACTCAAGGTGGCTTACATGGTCCTCCTTCTCTCCATTTTATCCTCACAACATCCCTGTGAGGGATGTTAGGCTGAGAGTCAATGACTGGCTCAAAGTCACCCAGCGGGCTTCATGGCCAAGTGGAGATGAGAAACCAGATCTTCCAACACTCTAACCACTACACCACACTGGCTCGCCAATGTGCTTAGACAAGAAAAGAGTGCTTCCAGATGAAGCTTATATTGGGTCTTCACTCTGCATCATTTACGGAATTTTACAGGCATCCTGATGACGTCACCTTCCACTCATAGCCCACCTATGTTTTCTCACTGCTTCTTCCAGCTTTTTTCTTAACACAGAAAATTGTTCAAGGAGAAAAAGATGGAATTGCTGCACAATGCGAACTAATTTGTAGTGTTAGGAGTCCTCCATATAGAAGCATTCCTGGTGCTGGAGTGTGTTTGTTTTTCTCCCCCCTCCCCCTCCCTTTTCCCTTTTGCGGCATATCTTTCAGATTGTACGCCTGAGGACAGGGACTTCCTTCTTTAGTTTCTTTTTAATTGATCTGGAAGCTGCTGTGGGAGTTTTTTCTGGTAAAAAGGCTTTGAATAAATAAATACATACCCATGACACTTCTATAACCCCTAAGATATTCTGGTTTGGCATGAATGTGCACTGGGAACTGTCACTGTCACACTGCATCAAGTGCAGTTTTTCAGTGAATGTTAGAAGCAGAAGGCATTTGTGGTAAGTACAGACACACACGCAGATAAATTATAAAGCTGGGAGAAACTCAGGTTGTTCAGATTCTATATGTCAGAATGGCCTGGGGTTTGGACAATCATTCCAGGCTTCAAACTCCATGGTTTATGAAGATGGGAATGAGTGTTGGGCCTGAACATTTCTCCTTTGTTCCTCCCCTCCTCCCATGACATCCTGGCTTGGATGCAAAGATCCTGGCTTGTGTCAAGCCAGACCACAGATCCAGACTACATTTGAACCAGGGAACTCTTGCTTAATTGTTAGTTAACAAACCAAGAACATAAGCCTGGATTCGGAAGGGAGAGAGGAATGTTTGTCCCCAGCTTCATAAACCATGGCAGATACCTCAGTCTCTTAATTTGTACAGACATGATTCTGCTTTGTAGACCTTTGCCACTGAGTAGGGTGTCAAAGCTTATTCTTTGCAGAAGAGTATGGCCCAATTTGAACCATCCATGGTTTAGGAATGATTATCTGAAGCAGGCCATAATTCCAGCAAGGAATATCCGTTGTTGATCCAGGACATCATATGCAAGGAAACCTACAAAGGTGATCTAGAAAATTTAAAAAGGAAAACATTTAAAATTGAAACAGAAAACTTGAGAGAACTCAGTCTCTATATAAATCACACTCATTCCAGGTACCTTCTTCCCTGCAAACTACTTTCGGTCCCCCACAAACTGGGAGAACAGCTTGAGCTTTCTGGATAGCTGCTTCAAGAACTTGGGCTTGAGTTTTTCCTGCAAGAAGAGATGGTAGAATATCAAAGACAGGCTCACCTCCAGCTAAGCTCATGTGAAACCCTGAATGCTTAACTCTTCATTTCTAGGCCTCTTCTTCTCTTTTCTTCTCCCACCCCCACCTGTTATAACCTGTTCAACCTCATGATTAGTTGTAAAGCCTTCCTGCCCACTCACTTCATATTTATCCCAAATCAATTCTCAAATCATCCTAATCTGACACAATTTGGAAGGAGAGCACAAACCACGAAACTCACAAAATCTGGGTCATAGCACAGTCTTAGAAATCCCATTCGGAAATTCATGACCTGGTTCTCAAGTCTATCTACCCTGATAATTTTTTCTTCACTCTCACCACCTATGGCAATGCAACATATACAGAACGTAAGGATCTCCTGCCAATCAATACATTTTAATTTGAAGCTGGCCTGCAAATAATCACTGCCATCAAAAGCACTCACACATCTTATGCTTGCGTGCAATGTATCACAGGATGGCACTGCTCTGGGTAATCTTTCTCTCACCATCGATTAGATATAGGAGCTAGGGAAAGAGAAGGAGGTTAATGATGCCAGTGAAATTATATGTTACTTCAGTGCCCAGTCATCCTCCCTGGATAATTCCCACTTTTCTTAGGATAAACAGTAGGAGTGTGCCTATTTGAAGATTATCTAAGTAGAAATGGCCCAAAGAAAGAAAACGCTGCCAGATGCTAAATCCATTACTCAGGGCCTTCAGGCAATGGACACAGGAATTCTGCACATAATTTTTCAATGGTTAAAAAAAAACCCTGTAATCACTTGTAGATGGGATTAGGCAAGCACTAGGCTCCAGCACCTAGCTCAATAGGCAGAACAGTTAAGTAGCAGCAACAGCATATAAACAATTTAGGGTGTAATCCTATGCATTTTAGACAGAAAAAAGTCCTACAACTCCCAGCATTCCACAGCCAGCCATGACAAAACAGCCATAGAATTTCACCCTTATTTGCAGGAGGGTCTTATTGCACTCATTTCTTGTTTGTGGGTTTTCTGTGGGCAGCTGGTTGGTCAATGTGTGAACAAAAAGTGCTGGACTAGATGGACGTTCATCTGATCCAGCAGTGCTTTTCTGTTGTAAGTTTAGTCTCATGCTGGTGTTTCATGTTTTTTAGAAAATTTGCCGCTGTTACGGTTTTCATTGTGTTTTACCATTTTGATTGTGTCTGTTCTGAATGTGTTGACATATCACTTTTTATTTTATGTTTTATTGACATACGCTGCCTTGGGAGGACTCCTGTCCTCAAAGATGGCCAAGAAATATTAAAATTAAATACAATAAAAACATTCTTATGTTCTTATTTCTGCCTTCTTGTCTATTCTCTTCCTTCTTTTGGCACACAGCAGGTTCTACATCAAGGTAAAAAGCCAGAATGATCTACATTTAAAGTCAAACTTTTGAAGGTTGTGCAAGAGAGTTTTTGCTGCAAAATTTACAGGGTCTTGCTCTTTTTAAAGTCACAGCTGCTGATAGTTCCTGGCCGCTTGCTTAGTTGATGTCTTCTATACCTGCCTGGGTTTATTATAAATAGGCTGACCATATGAAAAGGAGAACAGGGCTCATGTAACTTTAACAGTTGTAGAGAAAAGGCAATTTCAGCCAGTGTCATTTGTATGCAATTAGTTCCTGGTGAAATTCCCTCTTCATCACAACAGTTAAAGTTGCAGGCACTATACTAGAGTGACCATATACAAAAGAAGGCAGGGTCCCTGCAACTTTAACTGTTGTGATGAAGAGGGAATTTCACCAGGAACTAATTGCATACAAATGACACTGGCTGAAATTCCCTTTTCTCTACAACTGTTAAAGTTACATGAGCCCTGTCCTCCTTTTCATATGGTCAGCCTAGGTTTATTTGCTCCTTCACACCCAGCTTCTCACAAGGGTCAGCAATTCCAAAGGTGTCTAATGGCCCAAAAAGCTTAGACAACCCTCATTTTTTGCTCATTCCTGAGGGGTTATTGTTAACAGGTTGGTGGTTCTCTCTCCAAAAGGGTGCATTTATACCCTTACTTTCTTCGTGGGGGGTTGTTATGAAAATGGCATACAGCATAGAGGTGGTCCTAGCTAAGAAACCTACCAAATTTCAGAAGGATAGCTGCAGATGCTAGGAAGTTGGGATGAATGAAATAAAAAGTTTAAGACTTCTTTTGTTTTCTGCTCAGTTGGCACCAAAGTCACAGAAAATGCAACAAGACAGGGTGGATGAAGGATGAGGAACACACAGTGGAAGAGGTAGAAAGGGTTGAATATCCAGTATTTTTCAAGTAAGGACCCACTGCTCCTCCCAATTTCCACGGACCCCACGAAAACAGCATTAACATTCCTGCTCCTGGGAGAAAGAATTAGCAAAGACCACAGAACACTGGAACAATCCTGCAATGTATTTTCAATATCTCTGCTCCACCACACTGGGACTGCCCTGATGAAACCATCCACTGTGATCAGAAGCTAGAGCTGTCAGCCATAGGTGTCACCCCCTCTCTGCTCCCTTCCCCCTTGAAAGCTTGGGGAGTTTTGCAGACACACTGGCTGAATTCGGACGACACAATAATCAACTGGGGTGGGGAAACAATTGTCAGTTGTATTGACTATTGTGCCGTCCGAATGCTGTCGTAGTCAACTCAGCACTGATCCTAATCCACACCACAGTTGATTATTTATTACCATGTTGTGTGGGGAGTACCCCCTAGATGAACAACTGTAAAGCTGATTATTACCCCACCATTGACTATCGTGTTGTCCGAATTCAGCCACTGTCTGGGTCTCTGTAATTCTCTGAATTGCTAACAAAGTTTCAGGAGGTTTCAGATTTGGATTCAGTTTGCTTTGAAGGAGCCCTGCTTCAGTTCGGAAGGTAGAGCCAGTGGTTGCACCGGGCATTAATCCCCCTTCTTGCCAGTCAAATTAAGGTGGAGTCCTAGGAGCATCTAGTGCAGAGCATCAGGAGCAGCGGCAATTGTTGTCTTGGCTGTTTCTCCCATTCTACTTTTTCACTACACAGGCTTTTTGCCCTTCTAACTGGGGCCAGGGGTACTGCAGGATAGTTCGTATCCTGACCTCTCCAGTCTCCTCCCTTCACACCCATAGGAATGCTCCTTTACTCCCTCTCTGAGGTTAAGTTCCTGACCTCAGAGAGGCAGCCAGCACATTTTTTCTCCACACTGGATGAGAGAGGGAAGGGACAGATTTTTGGAACGCTGTCCCTGAGCCTGAATCCAGGAATCTGAAGTATCCTACGAGACACACACGCACCGATGTTGTCCAGGGGGCATAGGACTGATCCATGAATCACTTTCAAATTTTCCTATCTGGGTAAAACAGTTCTTGGAGATCTTGCATTCTCTGCTCTCTCATGAATAAATAAATCAAACACTAAGCAAGACAAAAAAGAAAGAAAGCAATAGTCCCAGCGTTTCAAGGGAGTTACATCACTTCTGTACCATGGGGAAGGTCAGTGATAAAATGTGGCAGAGGAACAAAGATCTTTGTAGAAGACAAATTGCTCTGTATATCAAGATGGTGGGAGACAGGGTGGGACTCTTTGAGCATATCCTTGCATTTCTCAGTTCTGAAGGAGAGAAAAGAGAGCTTGAAAAGTTGTTAGTTATATCAAAACAGTTTGACTGCCACAAGAATATATCAGACCAGTTTCACAGTTCCACAGATTTCACATCAGATGTGCCTAAGACCTTTCAGGCATAATAAAAGCTTGTGTTTTACACCTGCTCTTCCAGCTGCATCTTGAAGTCATCAGCAAAGGAAAGGGGACATTATAAATGGTCCTCTCACAATGACACGTATGTTAGACTACAGGTTAAGTTTTGGTAATTGTTACATGAAGCTTTTGGTTTTATGAAAGTCAATTCCCAAGTTTGTTTTTTTAAAAGGAAATGCTCCTTAGAGCCACTGGTGAACCTATGGATCAAAGAGACCAAGAAACTTTTAATCAGTGGGACTGCAGAACTGCCTTGCCAGTTAAGAAAATGCTCCATGTAGCCCAGTTTCCAACAGTGGGCAGCAAACACTTGCAAAGTTCACAAGTAAGGCATGAAGGCAATTACCCCCCTCCTCTAGTTTGTCCTCAGAAGTTGGCAATCGGAGACATGCTACCTTTGAACCAGAAAGTTCCTTTTAGACAGAAGAGGCTGGTGGGTCTGATGTCAGTGGAGCAGTGACATCAGATGTCAGTGGAGCAGTGGAGCTCCCCCAACAAACTCTAAGGGAGCTATCCAAGGTGTTTCACCCAGAGCAGACTCACTACTCCACTGACATCAGACCCACCAGCCTCCATTGCATTGCCTCCTTACCTTCTCCTGCAACATCATACTGTTTTTCCTCATATGGGGTTTCTGTGTATTCTAGAAGCAGTCTGATTGCCTGAGCAAGCTGCAGGAAGGGAGAGAGGAAGAATTAGTGGAAGAACAGTGGAATGGTTGCTAATAATGATCGCTATATATTACCTGCAGTATCTGAGGCAGGCAATATGCCTTTATATACCAGTGGCTGGGGAATATGAGCAGGAATGGGCTATTGCATTCATGTCCTGCTTGTGAGCATCTGTTTGGCCAATGTTGGAACAAATAGGCCTTTGGCCTATCAGGGCTCTTCTTAGTTCTTAAAAATAGTCACCAGTAGTAATAACCGATAACATCTATTGCACACAAGACCAGCAATGGCCAAAGGCAATTACCACACAATATGACCCTCAACTTCCACACTGTTGGAAGCTCCTCCCCCTCTCCATGCCACGCCCTTTCCCATTAAGCTGCTATTCAACCAAGTATTTTCTCCAGGAGGTGGCTTCATTTCCAGGGGTACTTCTAGACCGGTGCTTTTCGCTGCAGTGGCGGCATGATGCAGCTGCCACTCTGAAGCCATCCAGGGGAAAAAACCCTAAACAACACTTTCAAAAAGTCAGCCACTTATCCAGACTTTTTTTTTCTGCGGATCTAATTAGTTGCCATAGGCTGGAGGAGGGCCCATTCCGGCACCGTGCGTCCCTCCTATTTTTTTTTCTCTGTACAGATTTTTTAAAATTAAAAATAATACGGGGGAAGGAACGAGGCAGCCGGAGGGGGAGGAAGAAAGGGATGCATGGCACCCGAACTGGCTCACCTCCCTCTGGCCTCCCTCTGGCTGCCCTGTTCCTCCCGAGTGCAGAGTTGCCACCGCACCGAGCACCGGGGAGGGGAGAGGAAAGAGGCAGCCAGAGGGAGGTCACAAGGAGGACAGCTGGTTCGCGTCCCTCCCTTCCTACCCCTCTGGCTGCTCCATTCCTCTCCCCTCCCCTGTGTTTGGCGCGGCGGGCGCAACTCCACACTCGTGCTCCTTCCGGAGCAGATGCCGGGAAGGAGCGCCTGAGACATCCAGCGACCCCGGGCCCAGGTGCAAGGATTGATTTTGCATAAAAAGCAGGGGAGGAAAGCCGCTCCTGTGCTGGGATTGGCTGTTCGATTCCCTGGGAGGAAAGCACGTTCCTAGACATGACTGCTGAAAAGCAAACCCCAATAAGCGCAATGTGATTTACTCCCAGCTAATTGTGAGCCAGCAGAGGCTGGTGGCTCCGATTTCACTGGCGTTGTGAATCCATTCTGGGTTTCAGTCAGAACCATCCAGAACTCTTAAGGAGCTGTCCAAGGTTCTGAACTCTATCCTCCAACTAGCGATAGCAACTTTAGAGTTCTGGCCAGTTCTGACTGAAATCCAAAATGGATTCACAACCCCAGTGAAATCGGAGCCGCCAGCCTCCACCGGTGTGGGTAGCCTTAAGCTCTAGGCTGCCGTAGCCCCATGTCCTTGACAGAGGCTCTGTGACTTGACTCCCGGAACGAAACCAAGGGGCAAAGTCCCACTCACCAACCATGGATCTTCGTAACACTTGTTGCACGTCTGCTGCCTCTCTCAGCCACACAGAGCATGTCCCCATTGAAAGAAGAGGAGCGATAGCGTTATACTGGCTGAGAGGCTGCCCCGAGTCCGACCCTTGACTTACCCCACGGTTATACCAATAGCCCAGAGAGGGGGAGGAAAGAATTAATCTGTACCTTCTCCACATCTTTTTTTTTCTCCTCTGAGAATTAGGACAGGAATGGGGTGGGAAGAATTTACTCACAGTTCAAGGCTATGAATGTTTACACACCATGTTCAATGCCTCTTATTTCTTTTATTCCATATTACAAAGGCAATGCGTTGCAATAAAAAAACACCCAGTTTCATCAGGAGCTTCATCTTCAAAAACTTCATATTTTGGATTTTTGGACTAGTACTTCACATGCATTGGGTTTCCTAGGTGCACAGGGCCCAGATGTCTCAGTTTGCTCTTTCCTTACCCTAAGAGTCTACCTTTCTGGTTCTGCCTGCACTGGTTCAAAAGAAAGTGTTCTGTCTGTTTAATCTGTACGTCAAGGAAACACTTGTGTAGTGACTGTACCTTTTTTGAAAGCCTTTTTCCTTGCAGTAATTTGAATTTGGCTAATACATGCTATATATATTCTTTAAAAACCCAAATTTATCAATATATGACTTAGTTCAGAATATATGGTAAGGATGGCAGTTTTAGTGTGAGATATACTGTTATTTTTATTTCAGAGACATATGGGATACCCCACCTAGAAATATACTTTGCCCCTTCTGTGCCCCCCTCCCCCGAATTTTTTTTCTGGTGATGCCACTGCCTGTAACAGCAACAATGGCTTAGTTCTGACGACACTTTAGGCAACGGAGGGGGGAAGAGACAACCATCTGTTGTGCTGCTTATTGTGTCCTGTGTCGGGCAACACACATGCACACACAACTGACTGTACGTTATTAAGCAAGGGGGAACAACAGGCTGCTCCGTTGATTTTTGGAGCTCCATTGCTTATTATGAGGCTTTGACTTTGAGCCTTGTGATGGGGGAGGGGCAACATGTCATGTGATGGGCACCCCAAAAATAACATACCATCCTTTGCCACTTCCTCCGTTGCCTAAAGTGTCGTCTGAACTAAGCCAGTGTTTTTTGAGTCCTTCAGAATTGTCATCAAGCAATCTTGAAAAACCCAAAGTAAATATTAGTATTTTTTTACATCTAGAATCCTTACTGTCTCCCCCACTCCCCTCTTCAGTCCTTAATCTCTCTCCTCTCTCTCAGCCCCACCCCAAACTTCCATGCCCCCTTTCAAGAAAAACCTCTGCCACATATCACCCAGTAAATGCACCATCCACTCACAGTAAAATTAACAGAAAAGATGCATAAGTCATGAGTTCCCCCATTCTAGAGCCTTCAACTACAGAAGGGGTCCATTTCCCCTTCCCTTACACAGAGCTAAAGGGGATTTAGGTCTGGGGCTATTGCTCAGTAGTAAAATCAGCTTTGAAAGAACCAGCCCCATATATATATATATATATATATATATATGGCACCTTAGAGCATTACAGAACACTGAAAGGCTCAAAACTCAACATTTCTACTCAAGAACAAAAGCCTACTCATGAGGTAAAAGAACCAGTCCTGCAGGAACTTTTAAAGTTTCTTTTCCTCTTCTTTTTTAATAACTGTGTTCAGTGCTGCAGCAGCAAAGCATCAAAAGGGTGGAGACTGGAGGGGTCTAATCAAGAGAAGGAAGAACCAGCTGTGAATACTAACAAGCCAGACTCAATTCAGCAGCAGCTACATAGCCACAGTGCATATAATCTCTCAGTTTTCCCAGTACTTTAGTTAGGTGGAAAGTTTGCATAGAAGAGAAACTAAAAACTAGTCCTGCTATGGCATTCCTTCTTGACCAGTCAGCACAAAGGCCCAGGTGCTGACTGGTCCACCAGAAATATCCAGTCCTCTGCTTCAACTGTGTTTTACCTGCTAACAAGAGTGCCTTCTTGCTTGGCCTGCTTGTTTGTCTGGACTGTTTGAATCTACGGCTTTGCTGGTAAGGTTTGCCGCTGGGTACTGTGTGGTGGCTGGATTGAACCTGAGGCTTATCTGGCAAGGCTCCTGCAGTTCAAGCTGCAAGAGCCCTGCCTACTGTGACCAGATATAAAAGAGGGCAGGGCTCCTGTAGCTTTAACTGTTGTGATGAAGAGGGAATTTCACCAGGTTCTGGTGACATTCCCTTTTAAATAGGGATGTGCACTGGATTGGACCCGATCCACGATCCGAGTCCGGTCCAGTGGGAAATCGGATAAATTATCCGATTTCCGATCCCGCAGCTGGATCGGCCGATCCAATCCGAACCGTTCCGAAAAAGCTCCGAACCGGTTCGGCGGATCGGCGGATCGGCGGGCGCCCACTGGCGCCCACCGCCGCTTCCATTGGCGGGCGCCAGCGGGCGCCCGCCGATGAAAGTGGACAGCGGGGGGGGGAGGAGGGGGGCGCTTACCTTCTCGGCCCGGTGGCTCCCGTCCGGCGCCGGCGCCTACTACTACTAGCAGGCTCCGCGGCCTGCTCTAGGGTGGCGCGCCGGGTGATGTCATCACCCGGCGCGCTACTCTAGAGCAGGCCGCGGAGCCTGCTGGTAGTAGTAGGCGCCGGCGCCGGACGGGAGCCGCCGGGCAGGGAAGGTAAGTAGGGGGTGCGTGGAGGGGAGGAGGGGGCGCGCGGAGGGGGGAGGGGGGAGGGGGGCCCTTACCTGCCCGGCCCGGCGGCTCCCGTCCGGCGCCGGCGCCTACTACTCCCAGCAGGCTCCGCGGCCTGCTCTAGGGTGGCGCGCCGGGTGATGTCATCACCCGGCGCGCTACTCTAGAGCAGGCCGCGGAGCCTGCTGGAAGTAGTAGGCGCCGGACAGGAGCCGCCGGGCAGGGAAGGTAAGGAGGGGGTGCGTGGAGGGGAGGAGGGGGCGCGCGGAGGGGGGAGGGGGGAGGGGGGCCCTTACCTGCCCGGCCCGGTGGCTCCCGTCCGGCGCCGGCGCCTACTACTCCCAGCAGGCTCCGCGGCCTGCTCTAGGGTGGCGCGCCGGGTGATGTCATCACCCGTCGCGCTACTCTAGAGCAGGCCGCGGAGCCTGCTGGTAGTAGTAGGCGCCGGCGCCGGACGGGAGCCGCCGGGCAGGGAAGGTAAGGAGGGGGTGCGTGGAGGGGAGGAGGGGGCGCGCGGAGGGGGGAGGGGGGAGGGGGGCCCTTACCTGCCCGGCGCGGCGGCTCCCGTCCGGCGCCGGCGCCTACTACTCCCAGCAGGCTCCGCGGCCTGCTCTAGGGTGGCGCGCCGGGTGATGTCATCACCCGGCGCGCTACTCTAGAGCAGGCCGCGGAGCCTGCTGGAAGTAGTAGGCGCCGGCGCCGGACGGGAGCCGCCGGGCAGGGAAGGTAAGGAGGGGGTGCGTGGAGGGGAGGAGGGGGCGCGCGGAGGGGGGAGGGGGGAGGGGGGCCCTTACCTGCCCGGCCCGGCGGCTCCCGTCCGGCGCCGGCGCCTACTACTCCCAGCAGGCTCCGCGGCCTGCTCTAGGGTGGCGCGCCGGGTGATGTCATCACCCGGCGCGCTACTCTAGAGCAGGCCGCGGAGCCTGCTGGAAGTAGTAGGCGCCGGCGCCGGACAGGAGCCGCCGGGCAGGGAAGGTAAGGAGGGGGTGCGTGGAGGGGAGGAGGGGGCGCGCGGAGGGGGGAGGGGGGCCCTTACCTGCCCGGCCCGGCGGCTCCCGTCCGGCGCCGGCGCCTACTACTCCCAGCAGGCTCCGCAGCCTGCTCTAGGGTGGCGCGCCGGGTGATGTCATCACCCGGCGCGCTACTCTAGAGCAGGCCGCGGAGCCTGCTAGTAGTAGTAGGCGCCGGCGCCGGACGGGAGCCACCGGGCCGAGAAGGTAAGCAGTGGCGGGGAAGGGGGCTTACCCCCCCCCGGAGCCGTCCGCTTCTATCCGCTGGCGCCCGCGGGCGCCAGCGGATGGAAGCGGGCGGCCCCAGGGGGGGTAGGGAGCGCGGGGGAGGGGGCTTACCTGCCGGGGCCGTCCACAGCGGACGGCCCCGGGGGGGGAGGGAGTTAGGCCCCCCCTTACCCACCCGCTGCCATTTTTTCCTCATAGACTTGCATTGCAATGCAAGTCTATGGGGAAAAAAATGGCGGCCGATCCAAAAATGTACGATTTTTGGGTCGGGATCGGACTCGATCCGGTCCGGGGGGCCTCCGATTTTGTCCGAACCGGTCCGGGACAAAATTGGAGGTCCCAATCCGGGTCCCGATCCGATCCGGGGGGTCCGTGCACACCCCTACTTTTAAATACAACACTTAATGACAAGAAGCCCTGTCCTACTTTTCATTTTGTTATAAAGGAGCTCTCTTGTGAGATCTGACTCCATTTTGAGGCAGCTAAAAACCAAGGTGTCTTTATCCCCATTTGGGATAAAGGCACAGGAATGGGACTGAGAATGATCACGTAAGACTAGATCAAGCAATCCAGTTTATAATAAACCTCCTAAAATATGTTCCCCAAATGCATTCCCCAAAGGCAAAAGTGGGAGTCAAATTGAGCAGAATATGAAAGGTGGATAGCAAGAGTGGTAATTTGTAATACACCTTGTTTGCCTGGGCACCTGTCTTTAAGTTGGTCATCAGTATCTATGGCCTCCTTTTTATTAAAAGAATAGAAATGGTTAGGAAAGCCAAGCAGAACTTTTGTTTCTGGCAGGTACACCCATAATCATTAGACTGGGTTTGCTCATTTCCTTGAACTTGAGACTGTACAGGGGGAGGGGGGTCTTTCATGGGCTCACTTGGCTTAAGAAGTGCAGCCTCAACTTCTCAAACTGAGGGGAAACTTCCGTTGGGATTTTTTTGCGCTGGAGTCCCCAAGAGGTTGTTTAGGAGAGGTTTCTTTGGGAGTTCCAGTATTGCCTCCCCCTCCCACCATGACTAGGTTTTTAGGGAGAGTGTGAATTTCTGTTTGCTGCTTTGGGAAGTCTCTTTTGGACACTTTAGAGTTGTCTGCAGGACACTGGGTAGTTTGTGGGGTGCCCCTGAAAAGATGGAAGTTTCCAAATCAACAGTTTGCCACTAAATTTGAGCAACAACAGGGCTGGATTTAGCTTGCAAACAAGTGAAATTTGAGAGCTCTGTAGCAACTACAGACTCCCCCCTTTTATGTGGATTTTTTTCATGGGGGTGGGGGCACCAGGGCCACTTGCAGGTCATGAGCCACAAGAGGTTGTTTAGGAGTGGGTTTTTTTGGCAGTTCCAGTGTTGCCTCCCCCTCTCCCATGACTAGGGTTTTAGGGAGAATCTGAATATCTGTCTTCTGCTTTGGGAAGTCTCTTTCAGACACTTTAGATACTCCCTCTGGCAATAATGATTAACTCACCCTCCCACTGTTCTGTTGCTGTTGGTATCCCTGACATCTCCAGGTATAGTAGGGCTGGAAAAAAACCAGCCTGAACCCCTGGAGAGCAGCGCTGCTGCCAGTCAGTGTAGACCAAGGGAAGCAACTTCCAGAGATGTGGGTGCCGTTTTCTCCCATAGCAGCAACAGTGCTGCCTCTACAAGAGAGGTTTAAAGCTCTTTCAAGGCGCTTAAAAAAATTTACCTCTACAAGGAGGGAGCGCAAATCGGGCGTAGAGGCGCGCTATCCCTCCGATTGTGCGCATTATCGAATGCGCGTTAAATAGCGAGTTTTATTTTGCTGCAGGATGTGAAGCCGGCGCCCTGCCTCCCGAGTAGTGCTGCTGCTGCTGCTGCTGCTGCTGGCTCCCCCGCTCGGCTCCTGGCTCCGCTCCTACCGGGCTCCCGCTGACCTCTCGCTCCGTCTTCCAGCTCCCTTTTCCCTTTTTCTTGCCCTGTTCCCCCCCCCCCCCCCCCGTGCGCCCTGCCTCCCAAGTGCTGCTGCTGCTGCTGGCTCCCCCGCTCGGCTCCTGGCTCCGCTCCTACCGAGCTCAGTCTTCCAGCTCTCTTTTCCCTTTTTCTTGCCCTGTCCCCCCACCCCCTTGCTCCGTTTCATTCAATCGCCCTGTCAGTTCCTTCGCTCTCCAGCATAACAACTCGCAGGGACCTGCCTTAAAGAGACAGGCGCCCGCTCCCCCGCCCTACCTCCCCCCTCCCCTCTCCCTGCCTGCCTCTCGTGCAGAGGTATTAGGCGTAAATGTGCTTCAGCAATAAGGCGCATAATCACTTAACCAGACGCAAAAGCGAATCCTTGTGGAGTAATCTTGAAAACCCCAAAGTAAATATTAGTATTCCCTTACGTCTGGAATTCTTACTGTCTCCCCCACTCCCCTCTTCAGTCCTTAATCTCTCTCTCCTCTCTCTCAGCCCCCCCAAACTTCCATTCCCCCTTTCAAGGAAAACCTCTGCCACAAATCACCCAGTAAATGTGCCACTCACTCACAGTAAAATTAACAAAAAAGACGCATAAGTCATGGGTTCCCCCAGTCTAGAGCCTTCAACTACAGAAGGGGTCCATTTCCCCTTCCCATACACAGAGCTAAAGGGGATTAAGGACTGAGGCTATTGCTCAGTAGTAAGGCACCTACTTGGCATGAGAAAATCAGCTTTGGAAGATATATATATTGTGTGTGTATGGATGGCACCTTTTAGCATTACAGAACACTGAAAGGCTCAAAGCTCAACATTTCTACTCAGGAACAAAAGCCTTTTAAAGTTTCTTTTTCTCTTTTTTAATAGGTGCTTTCAGCGCTGCAAAGCATCAAAAGGGTAGAGACTGGAGGGGTCTACTCAAGAGAAGGAAGAACCAGCTGTAATGCTAACAAGCCAGACTCAGTTCAGCTGCAGCTATAGAGCCACAGTTTATATAATCTGTCAGACTTCCCAGTACCTTAGTTAGGTGGAGAGACTCAAGAAAAGAACCAGCCCTGCTATCATCTTCTTTCCTTCCTGAGAGCAGCACAAAGGCCCAAATGGCACTGTGGGGCTGACTGGGCCACAAGAAACATCTAGCCCTCTACCTCAACTGCGTTTTACCTGCTAGCAAGAGTGTGTTCTTGCTTCTCCAAGCTCTGCTTGATGGGCTGTCTGCTTAGCAGGATTGTTTTAATCTGCAGCTTTGGTAGTAAGGATTTGCTGCTGGGGACTGTGTAGTGGCTGGATTGGGCCAGAGCCTCACTTGGAAGTGGCTCATGGGGGCGTGGCCTAGCAAAACATGGGATAGGTCGCAAATCCTTCATCCTCCGAAAGAAGCAGTGAATTAACTGTAAATTCCCTATCTTAAAAGAGCGATTTGTTATATACAAGTCTGCTAAGGAGAGGGGAAAGCTTGCTAAAGAGACTGCAGCTGGAAGAAGATTTATGATTTTATAACCGGCTTGGCAGAGGGAGGTGACGGACCGACAGCCTTGAAGTACGGTGAAGGTAAATAAAAGACGTATATACAATGCTGGCTGATTGAATGGACGCTAGAACGATTGCTAACTTTTAGAAAAGAGATTTTTAAGCTTTGGAAAACTTTTAAGCTTTCAAGCGTGGAAAGACTGCTGGTTGTATAACTGAGTGGCTGAGAGGAGGGGCTAACTCTGCCCGAGGAGAAACGAAACTAAACGTTTCAGCCGTGGCAATTAAAAGAATAATTAAAAGATTATAAGTGATTAAAAGGCTGGTCGGGAGACAGAGAAGCCAGAGGGAGTGACTGAGGGAAAGAGATTTTGATCCCTGGCTTGAAGTGGCTGTGTGCTTATCGGATAGGCTTGAATAGTGGATGATTTATGAGCAAGAAGAAAATAACTTCTTGGAGTCGACCTAAGGGAGATCGTCCGTCTGATAGAAGCTACAGGCTAGTCCGTACTGATAAAATGCCAGATAAGGATTCTGAAAAGACAAAGAAGCAATCCCCTAGTCATGCCGGAAATGCCAGTGCTAAGACTGGAATTAAGCCAGGTGCAATTCCTAAAACAACCACAGGGAGGCAAGCTGACCCAACAGATGAGCTGATTCAGACTATCCAAAAGATGCTGGATCTGGCCATTTTAAAGCAAGATGGAAATATCGAGCAGGCTTTATTGAAGCAAGAAGAACGATTGGCTAAAAGGATTACCGATTCGCAACAGCAACTCTTGGCAGGACTTCAAAAGGTGGAGAAAGAAGTTGGAGCTTTGCAGGAAGAAACTGGAGAACTAAAGGTTCTATATAAGAAACAAGAGGAACAGCTAATGCATCAGGATTTATGGCTTATCGCGATGGAAGACAGAGACCGAAGAGCAAATATACGCATAAGATCTTTTGGGGAGCAGCAAGGGGAGACCCTTAATAGTATAAGAGAATTAATCTTGGCATGGGTCAAACAGCTGGCGCCACAGGAAGATTGGAGAATGGAAGATATTGAGCGGGCCCATAGAGTGGGATTTGGAAAGACAAGAGAGTTCCCAAGAGACATTATTGTGAAATTTGCTAATTATTACAAAAAAGAAAAATTAATGCAAGCAGTTAGAAGTCAAGGTCAACCAACGCTTGAAGCAACACCAATTGAGGTCTTCCAGGATTTGTGCCCCCAAACGGTGCAGTGGAGGAAGAGCGTTAGAATCTGCACAGGGGCATTGAAGAAGAAATCGATTTCCTATAATTGGGGATACCCAGTTGTCTTGAGATTTAAGTGGAACGGGAAGCAGCAAAGAATTACATCTTGTGAGCAAGGAATCGAGCTATTGGAGGAGCTGGGCATAATGGATGCCACATCGGCTGGAGGAGAGAAGCAAGACGAAGGCGCGGCAGGAGGGAGTAATGAATAGAAGATACGGAGGGAGGGTAGACGTTATCCCGGAATGTTGGGCCGAGTTCCCCCCCCCCTAAGAGTTCTAAGAAGATTGGGACCAATGCCCAGGAAGCTGGTGAGGAGGGGGCTGAAAATGGGGGTGAATGTGGGGGGGAGGGTTAGGGAGGGGGGGAATGTGTTACACAGAGGGAGACCGACTTAAAGATGTGTGTGAAAGTGAGAGATGGAAAATAAACTTAGATTGGCAACATTGAATGTTAAAGGGCTAGGAACAGTAATAAAAAGAAAAAGAATTGAAATGTTATTAAAGAACAAAAAAATAGATGTAATTTTTTTGCAGGAAACTCATCAGGCCAAAGATGGAGTTAATGAGCTTTGAATGAGGGAGGTGGGCGTTTACGAGAAGGCATATGGAACTTCGAAATCGAGAGGGGTGGCAATAATAATTTCAAAAACATGTGGTATAACTATTCAAAGTGTAAAGAAAGATAAAAACGGGAGGTTTCTTATTATGTTCTGCAAGTTGGGAGAAGAGGAATATGTATTGGTGAATGTCTATGCTCCAAATGGGAAACAAATGGATTTTATTGATGAAGTATTTAACGTGTTGGGAGAAGTGGGTAAAAAGCATATTGTGATGGCAGGTGACTTTAATATGGTACTAGATATAGGGAAAGATAGGGATAACATACTAAAAGATACTAAGAGGGTGGGGAAGACAGAGTTAAGCAAATTAATGGAAGGGAAAGAATTAATGGATGTGTGGAGAGTTTTAAGAGGGGAAGAAAGGAAGTATACCTTCTACTCACAGAGATTCAAGAGCTATTCAAGGATAGATTATATTTTTGTATCAAAAAATATGTTACCCAAAATTATAGATTGTGATATTGGAGTTATCAAGGTTACTGACCACGCGTTAATGATAATGGACATGGAAACCAAAAAAGATTATAGACAAGCGAAGAGATGGAGATTGGATGTAAGGTTGCTGAATAAAAAAGATATAATGGAGAAGATAAAGAAAGAATTGCAGGAAATATGGGAGATTAATGAAAAAGAGAATAACCGGCAGGACATATTGTGGGATACAATGAAAGCTGTGGTAAGAGGGATTTGTATTAGGGAAAGTTGTACATTAAAAAAACAACAGGAAGCCCAAAATAAAAAGATTGAAGAGGAGGTAAGGAGTTTGGAAGATAAGTTAAAGGAGACAAAAGATAAACGCCTAATCGCCCAAATTCAAGCTAAGAAAAAGGAACTAGAGAAAGAAGAATTAGAACAAGTACAAAAAAAATTGTTGTATTTAAAAAGAGATTTTTTTGAATATAGCAATAGGAATTCAAAGATGCTGGCCAGATCCACACAGTTAGAAAAGGCTAAGAATATGATAGGGACAATTAAGGATAAGTCAGGGAATAGTTGTAATTTAATAAAAGATAAATTAAATATATTTAAGGATTTTTATAGTGAATTATATACATCAGGGTCGGGACCGCAAGATAAGGTATTGGAATATGTAGAGAGGAATTGGAAAATAAAATTGCAGAAGCAGGATAGGGAATATATGGAAGGTTTAGTTACTGAAAAAGAGATAGAGGGAGTTATTGATAAACTGAAAGGAGGAAAATCACCAGGGATGGATGGTTTGGGGTCGGAGTATTATAAGCTTTTTAAAGGAATTTTAATACCAAGATTAAAGAAACTATTTAATAATATAATAGAGGGGGGGAAGACTCCGCCATCATGGGATCATTCCCTGATTATATTAATTCCAAAACCAGGTAAGGACTTAACGGATCCCGCATCATACAGACCAATTTCCTTAATAAATCAAGATTCAAAGATATTTACAGCAATATTGGCAAAAAGAATGGCCACATTTATTTGTAAATATATCAAAAAAGATCAGTGTGGATTTATACCGGGTAGGCAAATGTCTAATTTAATGGGAAGAGTACTAAATATAATTAGTATTATAAAAAAAAGGAATTTAAAAGCAGGCTTGCTAGCATTGGACATATTCAAAGCCTTTGATTGTGTGGAATGGCCAGCACTTAAAACAATATTAAAAACATTTGGGTTTGGAGACAAATTTATGGGAGTGATGGATAAGCTGTATAAAAACAATAAAGCGGAAATAATGGTTAATGATGGGTTAACGCAACAGATTACACTAGCCCGAGGAACTAGGCAGGGATGTCCTCTTTCACCGATCTTATTCGCAATAGTAATAGAAATTTTGGCAAATGTAATAAGGGAAGATGAAAGAGTGAAGGGGATAGGGAGAAAAGAGAAGATTAAAATGAATATGTTTGCGGACGATACTTTATTGACCGTAGAAGATCCCCTAGGGAGTGCAGAGGTGATTAAGAAACATTTAAGAGAATTTGGAGAAATTACGGGATTAAAAGTAAATTGGGCGAAGTCAGAAATGATGTTATTTAATTATAATAAGGAAGAGCTGGAAGAAGGTAAGGTTAAGTTGGGTCTTAGACTTAAAAATATAGTACGTTACTTAGGGATTAATATTGATAGAGATTTAGAAAGGCTAGAGGAACTTAATTTGGTAGCTTTAAAAAAACAAGTAGGGGAGAAATTAGAAGTATATAAGAAATTAAAACATTCTTGGTTTGGTAGAATAGCAACTATTAAAATGAAGATTTTACCTAAGATTAATTTTTTGTTTAGAATGTTACCAATTAAAATATCAGATGTAGAGTTGAAAAGTTGGCAAAATATAATTAATGCATATTGTAATGGGGATAAGAAAGCTAGGATTAATAAAGGGTTATGGTATAAGGCTCAAAAGAAGGGAGGTTTAGGACTTCCAAATATTAAGTATTATTATATAGCTAATCAGTTAAGATATGTTATAAGTGGTATTCTAGGGGAGGAAGATTTGGAGTGGTTGGAGACGCAAACCAGGGAAATAGATTATAAATTGAAAAATATTTTATATAAAAAATTCAAAAGAAAGAATTAAAGGGACTGGACAACCCTTTGTTGGTAAATATAGTGGAGATCTGGGAGAAATTTAGGGGGAAGTTGATACCAGGAGATTCACCACTTGCCCCAGTGGTAGTAGTGGAGAATTTCCCAAGAGTGTTAAAAGTGGAGATTGAAGCGAGATTGAAAGATAAGGAAATAATTAAGTTAAGGAAGTGGATGGAAAATTTGAAGGATAATGAGCAAATTAAAGAGCTATTGATAGGTCAAAAATCAGCATGGTTTAAATGTATACAATTAGGGAAATGGACTCAGGAATGGAAACTGAAAAATAACAAGTGTAGAAATAATACAAGATTTGAAGATTTAATTGAGTCAATAGGTAGGAAAGAAGAAAAGAAAATTAAGAAAGGGTTGACTAGTGAGATATATAAATTATTGATAGAGGAGGAGTTTCAAAATTCACTTAAAGCAATAAAAAAGGTTTGGGAAGAGGATGTGAATGGAGAAATTAAGGAATACAACTGGGAGAGGTTGTGGAATGCAAGAATGTTAAAATTGTTATCGATCAGAATTAAGGAGAATTTTTACAAGGTATTGTGGAGATGGTATCTAACACCGGTTAGATTTCACCAGATAGACAAAAAAATATCTAAAAATTGTTGGAGGGGATGCCAGGAGGTTGGAACTTATTACCATATGTGGTGGAGCTGTGAATATGTACAAAAATTTTGGAAAAGGGTATTTGAAGAAATAAGTGAAATAATTGGAAGTAAAGTGGAATTAAACCCGAAGCTTGCTCTACTAGCAATATGGGATAGAGGGGAAGAGGACAAAAATAAGAGAGAATTGCTAAACAACCTCCTGACACCTGTTAGACTAATGATTGCAAAAAATTGGAAAGGACAAGGAAGCTATACAATAGAAGAATGGTATAAAGAAATATGGGATATGGCTTTGAATGATATGCTGACTTGTAAAATGAAATTAAAGAGGGGAATGTCCGGTAAAAATGATTTTGGGGAAATATGGAGTCCCCTATTGGAATATGTATTAAGATTGGGGAAGGGACAAACACCTTCAAAAGAGTCGATAAATTTCTGGATAGAATAAAAGATTAAGAGAAGGTCTCATGGTGTGGGGGTGCACGGGGGGATTGTCGTGGATTATGTATGTATTTTATGTTATTATTATGTTGAAATTAATAAAAATTAAAAAAAAAAAAAAAAAGGAAGTGGCTCATAAAAAACCTACCATTGCCGCCATGTGGGGGCATAGCCGGGCACAACCACCTTCTCTCTTGGCCTGCCTGCTTACCTGTATTGTTTTAATCTCCAGCTGGTCAATAAGGGTTTACTACCAGGAACTGTGTGGTGGCTGGATTGGGCCAGACCCTCATCTGGAAGTGGCTCATAAAAGAACCAGTCCTGCTGTGGTCTTCTTTCCTGGGAGCAGCACATAGCCTTCTGCCTCAGTTGTTTTACCTGCTAGCAAAAGTGCCTTCTCACTTGACCTGCCTGCTTACCTGGATTGTTTCACTTTGCAGCTTTGCTGGTAAAGCTTTGCTGCTGGGGACTGTGTGGTGGCTGGATTGGGCCAGACCCTCACCTGGAAGTGGCTCATAAAGGAACCAGCCTTGCCATGGTCTTCCTTCCTGGGAGCAGCACAAAGCACCAACTGGCAGCATGGGGCTTACTTAGCCACACAAAAAACATAGCCTTTGGCCTCAATTGTGTTTTAGCTGCTAGCAAGAGTAGAGTACCTTCTCGCCTGGCCTGCCTGCTTACCTGCACTGTTTCAATCTGCAGCTTTGCTGGTAAGGGTTTGCTGCTGGTGACTGTGTGGTGGTTGGATTGAACCAGAGCTTCACCTGGACAAGTCTCATAAAAAAAGGTTAGCCCTCCTTGGGTCCAACCCACCTTCCAACATCCAAACCAAGAGGGGTGGCGGCTTCCCTGTCTTGTGTCCAAGTGGCGGTTTGCCCGGCTTGCCCTGCCATTTGGTGGCAAACCTGGCAAGCCTCCATTTGAGGGCAAGCTGCTGCCCCTCTTGGTTTGGGTGTTGGAAGGCTGCCAGGCTTCTGTGTGAGAGGCAGGCTTGTGACCCTGACCTAGGATGAGAGGCTAGGTGTGGGGAGGTTAAAAGCTTTTAAGAGGTTGAAAGCTCCAACCAACTGTGGGTAGAATGTAACCTCACTTGAGTTTTATTTGTTTGCCCTAACTTTTGTCAGTGCTCCTTAACCTGTCCCCTCTCCCTCCTCTCTCTCTCTCTCTCTCTCTCTCTCTCTCCTCCTCCTCCTCCTCCTCCTCCTCCTCCCTCTCCCTCCTCCTCCTCCTCTCTCTCTCTCTCTCCTTCTCTTCCTCCTCCTCCTCCTCCTTTTCCTCCTCCTCCTCTCTCTCTCTCTCTCTCTCTCTCTCTCTCTCAATTCTGGAATAGGGGTTGTTACAAACCAGGATGTGCCAGGGTGGAAGGGAGGGTAACATGGAGGTAGAGAGTGCTGCCATAGCAGTTGTCATGGGTAAGGGAATGTCTGGCATGATGGGGAGGAAATGTTATCAAAATTGTGGGGGAGCTAGATGGCTATAAGCCATTCGCCTTTCTGATCCCCTCCCCATCCTGCAGGTTCCTGATGGACTGGCTACTGCACCCTCTGGTCTGGTTGTGGTGCTGGTGAATGCCAGGTCGGTTTGCAACAAGACCTCATTCATCCATGATATGATCGTGGATGAGGGGGCCGACCTGATGTACATCACTGAGACATGGTTGGGTGAGCTGGATGGTGTAGATATGATTCAGTTTTGCCCATCAGGTTATTCAGTGGAGCAGCAACCCAGGCTAGAGGGTCAGGGTGGGGGTGAGGAGTCTCTGTGGTCCATAAAAGTTCAATTTTGCTCAATAGGAGACCTCTCTACCCTGGGATAGGCTGTGAGGGCCTGTACCTTGTGCTAGGCTAAAGAGACAGATCGGTATACTATTGGTATACCGTCCACCCTGCTACCCAATGGATTCCCTGACTGAGCCAGTTGAGGTGGACTCTGGTGTGATCTTGGTAAATCCTAGGACCTTGGTCCTGGGAGATTGCAATATTCATGCTGAGGCTGCCTTAACAGGACCAGCTCAGGACTTCATGTTCTCCTGACACCATGGGGCTGACTCAGTTTGTCACAGGCCCAACACAAAGGGCAAAGGCATGACTTGGTCTTTGGGCAGAATGTGAGGAGGGGTAGTCTGAATATTGGAGGTGGGGGTGGAAATTACTCTGTTATAGTCAGACCACTTCCTGCTGAAATTTGGTGTCATGGTGCCAGTCCCTCCCTGCAGTGGTGGGGGACCCATTAAGGTGGTCTGCCTTGGAGCTTTATGGAATCTGAGCGATTCCGGAATGCTTTGAGGGAATTTTCAGTAGCCAGAGCCAGTGATTCTGTCGAGGCCCTTGTTGCACTATGGAATGGCAAGGTGCGAAGCGCCATTGACACAATCGCTCCTGAGCACCCTCTTCAACACTGGAGCTTGGAAGGTGCCCTGATTTACTGGACAGCTCCAGGCAATGAAACAGGTCAGAAGATGACTGGAGCGTCAGTGGCGCGTGACTCATCATGAAGGTGACCAAACATGTGTAAGAGCATATAATTGTGCCTACTGCATGGTGGTGAAGGCAGCAAAGAAGGCTTACTTTGCTGTCTCTCATCGCATCCTCAAACTGTCATCCAGCTGATCTTATCCAAGTGGCTCAGGGATTACTTACATCTAACCAACCTAATCCAATACTAGAGCCCCTGAGGGCTTGCTGTGAGGAGTTTGCAAGACACTCTGAGGATAAAATCACTCACCTTCATGTTGACTTGAACGCTGCTATTGATTCAGTGTCTGTTGAGGTGTCCAGTGCATCATCTTATCCTATTTTGTGGGATCAATTTCAGTTTTCGGAGCCTGAGAATGTGGACAAGACACTAGCGTCTGTTCGACCCACCACATGTTCTCTCGACCCTTGCCTGTTATGGCTTATTCAAGCTAGCCAAGGGGGGCTGACCAGATGGATCAGTGTGGTGGTGAACGCATCACTGTGTGATGGGGTTGTCCCTGCTGCTTTGAAGGAGGCAGTGGTGCAACCTCTCCTGGAAAAAACTCCCTTGACCCAGAGATTTATGCTAACTATTGTCCGGTCACAAATAACCCATTTTTGAGCAAGGTGCTCTCAATTGAAGGCACTCTTGGATGAAACTGATTTTCTGGACCCATTCCAGTTCAGATTCAGGCCTGGTTTGGGGATGGAATTGGCCTTGGTCTCCCTGATGGAGAGAGAGATAAGGGGAGTGTGACCCAGTTACTTCTTGAGCTCTCAGTGGCTTTTGATACCATTGACCACTGTATCCTCCTGGACTGCCTTCATGAGTTGGGAACACAGCTCTACAGTGGTTTGACTCCTACTTGTGGGGTTGGTTCCAGAGAACAGCATTGGGTGATTGCATTTCAGCCTCATAGCAATTGAACTGTGGTGTGCCACAGGGCACCATCTTGTCCCCAATGTTAATATCTATATAAAGCCATTGAGAGTGGTGATCAGTATGCTGATGATGCTCAGCTCTATTTCTTTGTAATCTGAATCTGGAAAGGCTGTGCACTTTCTGAACTGGTTCCTGGATGCAGTTATGGCTTGGATAAACTTAAAGCTAATAAACTGAGGCTGAATCCTGATAAAATAGAGTCCCTGTGGGTTGGTGGTTCCCAGGTCCGGGAACTGGGATGTTTCCCTGTTCTGGATGGGGTTGCACTCCCTCTGAAGGAGCAGGTCTGTAGTTTGGGGGTGCTCCTGGATCCATCTTTCTCACTGGTGGCTTTGGTGGCCCGGAGCACCCATTATCAATTCTGATTGGTATGCCAGCTATGCCAGTTCCTGGATAGGGATAGCCTAGCCACAGTCATTCATGCACTGGTAACCTCACTATTAGACTACTGTAGCGTGCTCTATGTGGGGCTATCCATGTGTGCGGTTCGGAAGCTGCAGCTTGTGCAGAATGCAGCAGCTAGGGTGCTCAGTGGGACGCCTAGCTCTGCCCACATAAATCCAGTGTTAAAAGAACTGCACTGACTGCCTGTTAGCTACCAAGCCACATACAAGGTTATGTTATTATAATACAAAGCCCTAAACAACTTGGGACCAGGATACCTAGCAGTCCACCTTCTATTATATACACCCAGACAACATTTATGATTATCAGAGGATGTCCTGCTCATCATTCCAAGATGGACAGAATGTCATTACGAAGAACCTCGATGGCAGGCCTTTTCTGTAGTGGCACCCACCCTCTGAAAAACCCTTCCTCCTGCAGTTTGAGAGGCAGAAAATGTAACATCCTTCAAACGCTTCCTGAAAACATAGTTTTAGACAAATTTTCCCTGGACTATAACTTACTTTGGTTTTATATGACATACTATGATTTTAATTGCGAATTGCCCAGAGAGCCTTGGCTGTTGGGCAGTATAAATATGTAATGAATAAATTAAATAAAATAGAGCTCTTCTCCC
Organism: Anniella stebbinsi; assembly: GCA_029215795.1. Classification (NCBI taxonomy): domain Eukaryota; kingdom Metazoa; phylum Chordata; class Lepidosauria; order Squamata; family Anniellidae; genus Anniella; species Anniella stebbinsi. The sequence goes on along the minus strand of JARDYH010000004.1, from coordinate 64,823,617 downwards.
TTGGCTAGTCTGCTGTAGTGATGGCCAGGGCGGCCAAAAAGTTATTTGGGCACTTGCTTTACTCCCCCTCTCCTCCTGGCTGTACTGAACAGCAAATGAGCAAACAAACCCTATTGAAATGCAGCTTCTGTTTGAGAGGCAACCAAAAACTAAGGTGTCTCTTTGGGTATTGCAATTAATAAGTTTTATTTTGTTTTAGTCTTAGTGTTTTGTTTGTTGTTGTATATAATTGTACATTTTCACTTCTCTTTCCAGCTTGTCTGTCTGCTTGATCTACTTGCTTCAAAGAAAGGTAAGTGTCTGGGATTTTATTTCGTAATGTATTTTGTGGTTTGAATTGTTGTGAATTGGCCAAAGAGCTACATTGTAAGAGTTGATTTGTGCCCTTTTTAGGGTTTATTGCACAATCTTACATGGTTTAGAGGAAGAATGGTTGGCAGTGATAGGGTTAAACACCTCTTACCAAGATTCCTTCCTTGCTTCCTAATTGCAATATAAAATGTAAAAGCGCATTTTGTTATGCATTTTGTGGTTTTAATTGTTGTGAATGGCCCAAAGAGATTGGTTGTAAGAGTTTGTTTGTGCCACCTTTTATGATTTATCACACAATGTTCAGTTCCCGATTAGGTTTTCTGCAAGGTAAGTGTGCATAGGAATGACAAATGCTGTGAGGATCATTAACATTGGTTGAAGACTTTGAGGACCAGGCCCACTCCCAACACTTCTCACAAGGTAAGTGTATAATTTGTACATGTGTGAGAGCAGAAGCATAACAACTCAGCTTAGGTCGATGTAGCATGGATAACATTATGCCTGAAGTTCAGGGACTTAGTAGAATTGCTTGCCTCCCTTTCATGGGGATGGCTCACTTAGGACTGTGTTACACACAACCATTATCCCCTTCATGGGAATGTCTCAGGTTAGTGGTCTAGCAAGCATGGCCAGCTCCTCCTTCATGCTTATTGAGGGTTTTAATTGTTACATTATTAGATGTATTTTGTGGTTTAAATAGTCGTGTATTGCATTTTATTTTACTTTAATTTTTTTATTTGCAAATAGAAAACTTAAATAACATACTACAGAAACCTTACATGCAAGGAATAAGTAATAAATTGCATATACTTTTTTAAAAAGAAAAAAGGAACTGCTACACAGTCCAACGCTGTAAATAGACAGTACAAATTTAACATTGGTTTTTTGGTAGATTTAAAATATAATTAGTTAATTAAAGGGAGGATAGATCCTAAATAAAAAAGAAGGCTGTTTTTAATTATGTATATTCATTTTTTTTCTCCTGAGAAACTATTGTAACCATAAGCTATTAAAGGCATTTGAAAACCTGTGTTGGTGCAGTTATTTTGTAAATCTGGCATTTGTAAAACACTGGCATTCTGTTGCAAAAGTGTATTTTTTTTTCTTTTGTCTTAGTAATCTCAACTGTTGAGAAAATTTCTGAGTGCTATTTCTCATACTATATTGTACCATGTTCTTATGTTTAAACCGTTTGAATCCTTCTTTTTTTATTATTATATAGTTTTTATTAATTTCCACAAAACAAACATACACGTAATACACAATATAACAAACTACGTCCCTCGACTTCCCCCGTGCACCACCTCCCCGAGACCTTCTCCTACTCATTCTTCCTCCTTCCAAAATTTTAATGATTCTTTTGAAGGCGTTTGTCCCTTTCCCGATCTTAAAACATATTCCAAAAAGGGAGTCCATATTTCTCCAAAGTCACTCTTACTGGACATTCCCCTCTTTATTTTCATTTTACATGTCAACATATCATTCAATGCTAAATCCCAAATTTCTTTATACCAATCTTCTATTATATAACTTCGTTGCCCTTTCCAATTTTTAGCAATCATTATTCTAACGGGTGCCAGGAGGTTGTTCACCAATTCTCTATTAATTATATGCTTATTCCTACTATCCCATATTGCTAGTAGAGCTAACTTTGGGTTTAATTCCAATTTACTTCCAATTATATCACTTATTTCTTTAAAAAACCTTTCCCAAAATTTTTGTACTTGTTCACAGCTCCACCACATATGAAAATAGGTCCCAACCTCCTGACAACCCCTCCAACAATTCTTAGACACTTTTTTATCAATCTGGTGAAATCTTACAGGTGTTAGATACCATCTCCAAACTGTCTTATAGTAATTCTCCTTAATTCTAATCGACAATAACTTTAACATTCTTACATTCCATATCCTCCCCCAATTATCTTCATTGATTTTTTCCCTTACATCTTCTTCCCATACCTCTTTTATAACCTTAAGTGAGTCCTGAAATTCCTCCTCTGTTAATATTTTATATATCTCACTAGTCAATCTTTCTTAGCTCCTGCTTCTTCTTTTTTCCCTATTAATTCAATTAAATCTTCAAATCTAGTGTTATTTCTACATTTCTTATTTTTCATCCTCCATTCCTGTGTCCATTTTACCAATTGCAAACATTTGAACCAAGCTATCTTTTGACCTTTAAACAAATCTTTAATATGCTCACTATCCTTCATCTTTTCCATCCAATTCCTTAGCTTAATTATATCTTGTTCTTTCAGTCTCGCTTCTATCTCTGGTTTTAATACTTTTGGGAAGTTTCCCACTACAACAACTGGGGTGAGCGGAGAATCCCCTGGTATCCACTTCCCTCTATACTTCTCCCATATCATTAATATATTTTCCAACAATGGGTTGTCCAGTACCTTCAATTCTTTCTTTTGCATTTTAGTAAAAAATATATTTCGCAATTTACATTCTATCTCTTCTGTTTGCGGTTCCAACCATTCCAAATCTTCCTCCCCTAAAATGCCATTAATAACATATCTTAACTGATTAGCCATATAATAATTCTTAATATTCGGAAGTCCTAAACCTCCTTTCTTTTGAGCCTTATACCATAACCCTTTATTTATCCTAGCTCTTTTATCCCCATTACAATAAGCATTAATCATATTTTGCCAACTTTTAATCTCAGCTACTGAAATTCTAAGCGGTAACATTCTAAACAAAAAATTAACCTTAGGTAAAATCTTCATTTTAATAACCGCTATTCTACCAAACCAAGAATGTTTTAATTTTCTATATATCTGTAATTTCTCCCCTACCTCTTTTCTTAACCTTACAAAATTAAGTTCCTCTATTCTTTCTAATTCTTTATCTATATTAACTCCTAAATATCGTATTATATTTTTATGCCTTAATCCTAACTTAGCTTTACATTTCTCCATCTCTTCCTTATTATAATTATACAACATCATTTCTGACTTCCCCCAATTAACTTGTAATCCTGTAATTTCCCCAAATTCTCTCAAATGCTTCTGAATCATCTCCCCGCTTTCTAGGGGATCTTCTAGTGTCAATAACGTGTCATCCGCAAACATATTCACTTTAATCTTGTGATTTCTTCCTATCCCCTTTACGCTTTCATCTTCCCTAATTACGTTTGCTAAAATTTCTATAACTATTGCAAATAAAATCGGTGAAAGTGGACATCCTTGCCTAGTTCCTCGAGCTAGTGTAATTTGTTGCGTTAACCCATCATTAACCATTATTTCCGCTTTATTATTTTTATACAACTGGTTAATCACTCCCATAAATTTATGTCCAAACTCAAATGTTTTTAATATAATTTTTAACGCTGGCCATTCCACGCAATCAAAGGCTTTGAAAATATCCAATGCTAATAATCCTGCTTTTAAATTCCTTTTTTTAATAATATTTATTAAATTTATAACTCTCCCAATTAAATTCGGCATTTTCCTACCTAAAATAAATCCACATTGATCTTTTTTAATATATTTGAAAATAAATGTACCCATTCTTTTAGCCATTATTGCTGAGAATATTTTTGCATCTTGATTTATTAAAGATATTGGTCTATATGATGCTGGATCCATCAAATCCTTACCTGGCTTCTGTATTAAAATAACCAAGGACTGATCCCACGATGGCGGAGTCATTCCTCCTTCTATTATATTATTATATAATTTTTTTAATCTTGGTATTAAAATATCCTTAAATATTTTATAAAATTCCGGCCCCAAACCATCAATCCCCGGAGACTTACCTCCTTTTAGTTTTCCAATAATTCCCTCTATTTCTTCCTCAGTAATCAAGGCTTCCATACACTCCCTGTCTTGATGATCCAGTCTTATTTTCCAATTCCTATCTACATATTCCTGAATCTTATTGCCGTTTGAATCCTTCAAAGATTTGGCTATCTATGTTTTATTTTGTAATAAGTTTTGAGGGATTTAATTGTTGTGAATTGTGTTTTATTTCATAAAATGTTTTGTGGTTTTAATTGTTGTGTATTGCATTTTATTTCATTATACATTTTGTGGTTTTAATTGTTGTGAATTGCCCAGAGAGCTTCATTGTAAGAGTTGGTTTGTGTCCTTTTTTTAGAGTTTATCACACAATCATTGTGTATTTACTCATAAGTAAATCCCAATATCTTTAACTGTGAAATGGGAGGGCACCAGGTTGGTGAAGGGTGGTTTAGAGGAAGAATGGTTGGCAGTGATAGGGTTAAACATCCCTTACCAAGATTCTTTCCTTGATTCCTAACTGCGCTTTTACATCTTATATTGTATTTTAATTCATAAAGCATTTTGTAGTTTAATTGTAGTGAACTGCATTTTATTTCTCAGTGCATTTTGTGGTTTTAGTTGTGAATTGCCCAGTGAGCTTTGTGAGAGTTGGTTTCTGAGCCTATCTTCTCATGCAGGATAAAACACTTTGAAAACATTTTGAAAATTGAATATGGAGTGTGTCCTGAGACCCAACAGTTCTCAAAACTGTTATAAACCGTTTTAAACCATTTTAAAGCAGTAGTGTAGATAGGCTTGCAGTCATCTTTAGGGTTTATCACAATATCCTACGTGTGTTTAATTAGAGTAAATGCCAATGTCTTTAATTGTGAAATGGGAGGGCACCAGGTTGGAGAAGGGTGGTTAACAGGAAAACTGGTTGGCAGTGATAGGGCTAGACACCCCTTACCAAGAGTCCTTCCTGGCTTCCTAATTGAGGATTTTGCATTTTTTTTATTGCATTTCCTTTCCAATGCATTTTGTGGTTTGAATTGTTGCATATTGCATTTTATTTGATCTTGCATTTTGTGGTATGAATTGTTGCATATTGCATTTTACTTGATAATGCATTTTGTTGTTTGAATTGTTGCGACCTGCCTCGAGAGCTTTGTGAGGGTTGGTTTGTGTCATTTTTAGGGTTTAGCACACAATCCTATGTGTGTTTAGAAGTAAATCCCAATGTCTTTAACTCTGAAATGGGAGGGCACTAGGTTGGGGAAGGGTGGTTCCGACGAAGAATGGCTGGCAGTAACAGGCCTAAACATCCCTTACCAAGTTTCTTTCCTTGCTTCCTAATTGAGCGTTTCATTATTTTATTTCATTTTCTTTACAATGAATTTTGTGGCTTGAATTGTTGTGTATTGCGTTTTAATTGATAATGCATTTTGTGTTTTGAATTGTTGTCAACTGCCCAGAGAGCTTTGTGAGAGTTGGTTTGTGTCATATGTACTGGTTTTATCTGCTTTTAATCAGTTTTTGTATTTTGTGTTTGGTGTTGTTCCCCGCCTCGATCCGTTGGGAGAGGCGGGTGATAAATAAATAAATATATTATTATTATTATTATTATTATTATTATTATTTTAGGGTTTCGCATACAATCCTACGTTGGTTTAACTAGAAGTAAATCCCTACATCTTTAACTGTGAAATGGGAGGGCACCAGGTTGGGGAAGCATTGGGGAAGGGTGGTTTAGAGGAAGAATGGTTGGCAGTGATAGAGCTAAACAACCCTTACCAAGATTCCTTCCAGGCTTCCTAACTGTGCTTTCACATTATATTTTGCATTTTATTGGAGAATGCATTTTGTGGTTTGAATAGCTGTGTATTGCATTTTATTTTATTTCATTTGCAAATATTAAACTTAAATATCAACACAATACAGAAACCATATGTGCAAGGAATAAATAATAAACTACATAAACTTTTTTTTAAAGAAAAAGTGCTGTAGTCCAACACTATGAATACATGGTACAAATTTAACATTAATTATTAGGCAGATTTAAAATCTAATTAACTAATTGGAGGATAGGTCCCAAATCAAAAGGAAGGCTGTTTGTTTATTATTATGTATTTTAATGTTTCTCCTGAGAAACTATTGTAACCATGAGCTATTAAATGCATGTGGAAACTGTGTTGGTGCATTTATTTCGTTCGTGCGTCTAATAAAACACCGGCATTCTGTTGCAACAATGTCACTTTTCTTTGCTCCTCTTAATACTCTCAAAAGGTTGAGAAAGTTTCTTTCAGGGTGCTATTGCCCATACTATATTGTTTAAACCTTACGTTTAAACCTTTTGCGTCCTTCCAGCATTGGGTTATTTGCATTATATTTTATAACATAATTTCTGAGTTTAATTGTTGTTACTAATCACCCAAAGAGCTTCATTGTTAAAAGCTTCTCCATGCTACCTTTTAACATTTAACACTCATTGTTCAGTCACCTCTTAGTTTTTTCACAGGTCAGTATGCATAGGAATGACAATTGCCATCAGGATCCTTAACATCAGTTGAAGACTCTGAGGATGAGGCTTGCTCCCATTACTTCTCACTAGGTAAGTGTATGAACTGTGGATGTGTAAGGATCCTACCAGAATCAGGAAATAAAGCCAACAGTATTGCCTCTTCATAGGGTTGGCTGACTTAAAACTGCGTTAACCACAGACAGCATCCCATTCATTGATGTATTGGGATGTCAGGGACTTAAATCTACCCTGACCGCCCCTTCATCGGGTTGGCTGACATAGAACTGTATGGAACAAAGCCAGCGTCCCATCCGGTGGGATGTCAGGGACTTCAACCTACCCTGCCCACCGCTTCATGGGGTTGGCTGACTTAGACCTGTGTTCAACACAGACAGTATCCCGTTTCTTTGGATGCCAGAGACGTCAACCCACACTGCCGCCCCTTTTTGGGGTTGGCTGACTTAGGCCTCTGGTTAACACAGCAAGCTTCCCGTTCATTCAGATGGCAGGGACGTACGCCCATCCTGCCGCCCCTTCACAGGGTTGGCTGACTTAGACCTGTGTTGAACACAACCAGCGTCCTGTTTGTTCGGATGCTAGGGACGTGACCCCACTCTGCCGGCCTTCACGAGGTTGGCTGACTTAGACCTCTGTTAAACACAGACCACATCCTGTTGTTTGCTATGCAAGGGAGGTGAACCCACCCTGCCCGCCCCTTCACGGGGTTGGCTGACTTAGACCTGTGTTAATCACAGACAGCGTCCCGTTCGTTGGGATGCCAGGGATGTAAACCCATCCTGACGCCCTTTCATTGGGTTGGCTGACTTAGACCTGTGTTGAACACATCCAGCGTCCCGTCCGTTGGGATGCCAGGGACATCAACACACTTTGCCACCCTTTTATGGGGTTGGCTGACTTAGACCTGTGTTAAACATAGACAGCACCCCATTTGTTGGGATGCCAGGGACGTGAACCTACCCTGCCCGCCACTTCAAGGGTTGGCTGACTTAGAACTGTGTTGAACACAGCCAGCGTCCTGTCCGTTGGGATGTCAGGGACGTGACCCCACCCTGGAGCCCCTTCACGGGGTTGGCTGACTTAGACCTGTGTTAAAAACAGCCAGCGTCCCATTCGGTAGGATGCCAGGGACGTGAACCCACCCTGGAGCCCCTTCACGGGTTTGGCTGATTTAGATCTGTGTTGAACACAGCCAGCGTCCCATTTGTTTGGATGCCAAGGACGTGACCCCACTCAGCCGCCCCTTCATGGGGATGGCCGACTTGGACCTGTGTTAATCACAGACAGCATCCCGTTCATTGGGATGCCAGGGACGTAAACCCACTCTGCGGCCCCTTCACGGGGTTGGCTGACTTAGACCTGTGTTCAACACAGACAGCGTCCTGTTTGTTCGGATGCCAGGGTCTTGAACCCACCCTGCCGCCACTTTTTGGGGTTGGCTGACTTAGGCCTCTGGTAAACACAGCAAGCGTCCCGTTCTTTTGGATGCCAGGGATATGAACCCATCCTACCCCCCCTTCACGGGGATGGCTGACTTAGACCTGTGTTGAACACAGCCAGCGTCTCGTTTGTTCGGATGCCAAGGATGTGACCCCACTCTGCCGCCCCTTCACGGGGTTGGCCGACTTGGACCTGTGTTAATCACAGACAGCGTCCCGTTCATTGGGATGCCAGGGACGTAAACCCACTCTGCGGCCCCTTCCCGGGGTTGGCTGATTGAGATCTGTGTTAATCACAGACAGTGTCCTGTTGTTTGCTATGTCAGGGAGGTGAACCTACCCTGCCACCCCTTCATGGGGTTCGCTGACTTAGACCTGTGTTAAATCATGACAGCGTCCCGTTCATTGCAATGCCAGGAACGGACACCCACCCTGCCGCCCCTTCATGGGGTTGGCTGACTTAGAACTGTGTTCAACACAGGCAGCGTCACATTCGTTGGGATGCCAGGGTCTTCAACCCACCCTGCCACCACTTTTCAGGGTTGGCTGACTTAGTCCTGTGTTAATCACAGCCAGCGTCCCGTTCGTTGGGATGCCAGGAACGTGAACCCACTCTGCCGCACGTTCACGGGGTTGGCTGACTTAGAAATCTGTCAAACACAGACAGTGTCCTCTTGATTGCTATGCCAGGGACGTGAACCCATCCTGCTGCCCTTTCATGGGGTTGGCTTACTAAGACCTGTTTTAAACACAGACGGCATCCCGTTCGTTTGGATGCCAGGGACGTGAACCTACCCTGCCCGCCCTTTTAAGGGGTAGGCTGACTTAGAACTGTGTTGAACACAGCCAGCATCCCATCCGTTGGGATGTCAGGGACTTCAACCTACCCTGCCCACCCCTTCACGGGTTTGTCTGACGTAGACCTTTTTTCAACACATACAGTGTCCTGTTCCTTCGGATGCCAAGGTCTTGAACCCACCCTGCCGCACGTTCACGGGGTTGGCTGACTTAGACCTGTGTTAAACACAGACAGTATCCCATTTGTTGGGATGCCAGGGACGTGAACCTACCCTGCCCGCCACTTCAAGGGTTGGCTGACTGAGAACTGTGTTGAACACAGCCAGCATCCCGTCCGTTGGGATGTCATGGACTTCAGCCTACCCTGCCCGCCCCTTCCTGGGGTTCACTGACGAAGAACTGTGTTGAACACAGCCAGTGTCCCATCTGTTGGGATGCCAGGGACGTGAATCCACTCTGCAACCCCTTCACGGGGTTGGCTGACTTAGATCTGTGTTAATAACATAAAGCGTCCCGTTCATTGGGATGCCAGGGATGTGAACCCACTCTGCCGTCCCTTCATGGGGTTGGCTGACTTAGACCTGTGGTCAACTCAGCCAGCTTCCCATTCCTTGGGATGCGAGGGACGTGAACCCATCCTGACGCCTTTTCATTGGGTTGACTGACTTAGACCTGTGTTGAACACAGCTGGCGTCCCCTCCGTTCGGATGCCAGGGTCGAGAACCCACTCTGCCGCCCCTTCACGGGGTTGGCTGTCTTAAACCTGTGTTAAACACAGACCACAGCCTGTTGTTTGCTATGCAAGGGAGGTGAACCCACCCTGCCCGCCCCTTCGCGGGGTTGGCTGACTTAGACCTGTGTTGAACACAGCCAGCGTCCCGTCCGTTGGGATACCAGGGACATCAACACATTCTGCCACCCTTTTATGGGGTTGGCTGACTTAGACCTGTGTTGAACACAGCCAGCGTCCCGTCCGTTGGGATACCAGGGACATCAACACATTCTTCCACCCTTTTATGGGGTTGGCTGACTTAGACCTGTGTTAAACACAGACAGCATCCCATTTGTTGGGATGCCAGGCACGTGAACCTACCCTGCCACCCCTTTTCGGGGTTGGCTGACGAAGAACTGTGTTCAACACAGGCTTCTGGTAAACACAGCAAGTGTCCCATTCATTCGGATGCCAGGGTCTTGAACCCACCCTGCCGCCCCTTCATGGGGTTGGCTGACTTAGACCTGAGTTAATCACAGCCAGCGTCCTGTTCGTTGGGATGCCAGAAACGTGAACCCACTCTGCTGCCCGTTCACGGGGTTGGCTGACTTAGAAATCTGTCAAACACAGACAGTGTCCTCTTGTTTGCTATGCCAGGGATGTGAACCCATCCTGCCCGCCCTTTCAAGGGGTTGGCTGACTTAGAACTGTGTTGAACACAGCCAGCATCCCGTCTGTTGGGATGTCGGGGACTTCAACCTACCCTGCCCACCCCTTCACGGGGTTGGCTGACGTAGACCTTATTTCAACTCATACAGTATCCAATTCCTTCGGATGCCAGGGTATTGAACCCACGCTGCTGCCCCTTCACGGGGTTCGCTGACTTAGACCTGAGTTAATCACAGACAGCTTCCCATTCATTGGGATGCCAGAGATGTGAACCCACTCTGCCGCCCCTTCATGGGGTTGTCTGACTTAGACCTGTGTTCAACACAGGCAGCGTCCTGTTCGTTCGGATGCCAGGGACGTGATCCCACTTTGCCGCCCCTTCATGGGGTTGGCTGACTTAGACCTGTGTTAATCACAGACAGTGTCCTGTTCGTTGGGATGTCAGGGACTTCAACCTACCCTGCCCGCCCCTTCACAGGGTTCGCTGACTAAAAACTGTGTTGAACACAGCCAGTGTCCCATCTGTTGGGATGCCAGGGACGTGAACCCACCCTGGAGCCCCTTCACGGGGTTGGCTGACTTAGACCTGTGTTAAAAACAGCCAGCGTCCCATTCGGTAGGATGCCAAGGACGTGAACCTACTCTGCAACCCCTTCATGGGGTTGGCTGATTTAGACCTGTGTTAAAAACAGCCAGCGTCCCATTTGTTTGGATGCCAAGGACGTGACCCCACTCAGCCGCCCCTTCATGGGGATGGCCGACTTGGACCTGTGTTAATCACAGACAGTGTCCTGTTCATTGGGATGCCAGGGACGTAAACCCACTCTGCGGCCCCTTCACGGGGTTGGCTGATTCAGATCTGTGTTAATCACAGACAGTGTCCTGTTCATTGGGATGCCAGGGACGTGAACCCACTCTGCGGCCCCTTCATGGGGTTCGCTGACTTAGACCTGTGTTCAACACAGACAGCATCCTGTTCGTTCAGATGCCAGGGACTTCAACCCACCCTGCCACCACTTTTTGGGGTTGGCTGACTTAAGCCTCTGGTAAACACAGCAAGCGTCCCGTTCTTTTGGATGCCAGGGATGTGAACCCATCCTGCCCCCCCCTTCACGGGGTTGGCTGACTTAGACCTGTGTTAATCACAGACAGCGTCCCGTTCGTTGGGATGCCAGGGATGTGAACCCATCCTGACGCCCTTTCATTGGGTTGGCTGACTTAGACCTGTGTTGAACACAGCCAGCGTCCTGTCTGTTGGGATGTCAGGGACTTCAACCTACCCTGCCCTCTCCTTCACGGGGTTCGCTGACTAAGAACTGTGTTGAACACAGCCAGTGTCCCATCTGTTGGGATGCCAGGGACGTGAACCCACCCTGGAGCCCCTTCACGGGGTGGGCTGACTTAGAACTGTGTTAAAAACAGCCAGCGTCCCATTCGGTAGGATGCCAAGGACGTGAACCCACTCTGCAACCCCTTCATGGGGTTGGCTGATTTAGATCTGTGTTAATCACAGACAGTGTCCCGTTCGTTGGGATGCCAGGGACGTGAACCCACTCTGCCGTCCTTTCATGGGGTTGGCTCACTTAGACCTATGTTCAACTCAGCCAGCGTCCCGTTCCTTGGGATGCAAGGGACGTGAACCTATCCTGACGCCTTTTCATTGGGTTGGCTGACTTAGACCTGTGTTCAACACAGACCACATCCTGTTGTTTGCTATGCAAGGGAGGTGAACCCACCCTGCCTGCCCATTCACGGCATTGGCTGACTTAGACCTGTGTTAAACACAGACAGCGTCCCATTCATTGGGATGCCAGGGACGTGAACCCATCCTGCCCCCCCTTCACGGGGTTGGCTGACTTAGACCTGTGTTGAACACAGCCAGCGTCCCGTTTGTTCGGATGCCAAGGACGTGACCCCACTCTGCCGCCCCTTCACAGGGTTGGCCGACTTGGACCTGTGTTAATCACAGACAGCGTCCCGTTCATTGGGATGCCAGGGACGTAAACCCACTCTGCGGCCCCTTCCCGGGGTTGGCTGATTGAGATCTGTGTTAATCACAGACAGTGTCCTGTTGTTTGCTATGTCAGGGAGGTGAACCTACCCTGCCGCCCCTTCATGGGGTTCGCTGACTTAGACCTGTGTTAAATCATGACAGCGTCCCGTTCATTGCAATGCCAGGAACTGACACCCACCCTGCCGCCCCTTCACGGGCTTGGCTGACTTAGAACTGTGTTCAACACAGGCAGCGTCACATTCGTTGGGATGCCAGGGTCTTCAACCCACCCTGCCACCACTTTTCAGGGTTGGCTGACTGAGAACTGTGTTGAACACAGCCAGCATCCCGTCCGTTGGGATGTCATGGACGTGAACCCACTCTGCAACCCCTTCACGGGGTTGGCTGATTTAGATCTGTGTTAATAACAGACTGCGTCCCGTTCGTTGGGATGCCAGGGATGTGAACCCACTCTGCCGTCCCTTCATGGGGTTGGCTGACTTAGACCTGTGTTCAACTCAGCCAGCTTCCCATTCCTTGGGATGCGAGGGATGTGAACCCATCCTGACGCCTTTTCATTGGGTTGGCTGACTTAGACCTGTGTTGAACACAGCTAGCGTCCCCTCCGTTCGGATGCCAGGGACGTGACCCCACTCTGCCGCCCCTTCACGGGGTTGGCTGTCTTAAACCTGTGTTAAACACAGACCACAGCCTGTTGTTTGCTATGCAAGGGAGGTGAACCCACCCTGCCCGCCCCTTCACGGGGTTGGCTGACTTAGACCTGTGTTGAACACAGCCAGCGTCCCGTCCGTTGGGGTACCAGGGACATCAACACACTCTGCCACCCTTTTATGGGGTTGGCTGACTTAGACCTGTGTTAAACACAGACAGCATCCCATTTGTTGGGATGCCAGGCTCGTGAACCTACCCTGCCACCCCTTTTCGGGGTTGGCTGACAAAAAACTGTGTTCAACACAGGCCTCTGGTAAACATAGCAAGCGTCCCGTTCATTTGTATGCCAGGGTCTTGAACCCACCCTGCCGCCCCTTCATGGGGTTGGCTGACTTAGAACTGAGTTAATCACAGACAGAGTCCCATTCATTGGGATGCCAGAGACGTGAACCCACCCTGCCCGCCCCTTCACAGGGTTGGCTGACTTAGACCTGTGTTAATCACAGCCAGCGTCCTGTTCATTGGGATGCCAGAAACGTGAACCCACTCTGCCGCCCGTTCACGGGGTTGGCTGACTTAGAAATCTGTCAAACACAGACAGTGTCCTCTTGTTTGCTATGCCAGGGACGTGAACCCATCCTGCCCGCCCTTTCAAGGGGTTGGCTGACTTAGAACTGTGTTGAACACAGCCAGCGTCCCGTCCGTTGGGATGTCGGGGACTTCAACCTTCACGGGGTTGGCTGACGTAGACCTTTTTTCAACTCATACAGTATCCCGTTCCTTCGGATGCCAGGGTATTGAACCCACCCTGCTGCCCCTTCACGGGGTTGGCTGACTTAGACTTGAGTTAATCACAGACAGCGTCCTGTCGGTTGGGATGTCAGGGACTTCAACCTACCCTGCCCTCTCCTTCACGGTGATGGCTGACTGAGAACTGTGTTGAACACAGCCAGCATCCCGTCTTTTGGGATGTCAGGGACTTCAACCTACCCTGCCCATCCCTTCACGGGGTTCACTGACTAAGAGCTGTGTTGAATACAGCCAGCGTCCCATCTGTTGGGATGCCAGGGATGTGAACCCACCCTGCTGCCCCTTCACGGGGTTAGCTGACTTAGACCTGTGTTAAAAACAGCCAGCGTCCCATTCGGAAGGATGTCAGGGACGTGAACCCACTCTGCAACCCCTTCACAGGGTTGGCTGACTTAGACCTGTGTTAATCACAGACAGCATCCCGTTCGTTAGGATGCAAGGGACGTGAACCCACTCTGTCACCCCTTCACGGGGTTGGCCGACTTGGACCTGTGTTAATCACAGACAGCGTCCCGTTCATTGGGATGCCAGGGACGTGAACCCACTCTGCGGCCCCTTCACGGGGTTGGCTGACTTAGACCTGTGTTAAACCATGACAGCGTCCCGTTCATTGTGATGCCAGGAACGGAAACGCACCCTGGCGCCCCTTCACGGGGTTGGCTGACTTAGACCTGTTTTAAACACAGACGGCATCCCTTTCGTTTGGATGCCAGGGACGTGAACCTACCCTGCCCGCCCTTTTAAGGGTTGGCTGACTTAGAACTGTGTTGAACACAGCCAGCGTCCCGTCTGTTGGGATGTCAGGGACTTCAACCTTCCCTGCCCACCCCTTCACGGGGTTGGCTGACGTAGACCTTTTTTCAACACATACAGTGTCCCGTTTGTTCGGATGCCAGGGACATGACCCCACTCTGCCGCCCCTTCATGGGGTTGGCTGACTTAGACCTCTGTTAAACACAGACCACATCCTGTTGTTTGCTATGCAAGGGAAGTGAACCCACCCTGCCCTCCCCTTCACGGGGTTGGCTGACTTAGACCTGTGTTAATCACAGACAGCATCCCGTTCGTTGGGATGCCAGGGACGTGAACCCATCCTGACGCTCTTTCATTGGGTTGGCTGACTTATATCTTTGTTGAACACAGCCAGTGTCCCGTCCGTTGGGATGCCAGGGACATCAACACACCCTGCCGCCCCTTCCCGGGGTTAGCTGACTTAGACCTGTGTTAAAAACAGCCAGCGTCCCATTCGTTAGGATGCCAGGCACGTGAACCCACTCTGCAACCCCTTCACGGGGTTGGCTGATGTAGACCTGTGTTAATCACAGACAGCGTCCCATTCTTTGGGATGCCAGGGACGTGAACCTACCTAGTTGGCCTCTTCACGGAGTTCGCTGACTTAGACCTGTGTTAAACCATGACAGCGTCCCGTTCATTGTGATGCCAGGAACGGAAACGCACCCTGGCTCCCCTTCATGGGGTTGGCTGACTTAGAACAGTGTTCAACACAGACAGCGTCCCATTCATTGGGATGCCAGGAACGGAAACTCACCCTGCCACTCCTTCACGGGGTTGGCTGACTTACAACTGTGTTCAACGCAGGCAGCATCCTGTTCATTGGGATGCCAGGGACGTGAACCCATCCTACCACCCCTTTTCGGGGTTGACGGACTTAGACCTGTGTTCAACACAGGCAGCATCCCAGTTGTTGTGATGCCAGGGTCTTGAACCCCCCCTGCCACCCCTTTTCGGGGTTGGCTGACTTAGTCCTGTGTTAATCAAAGACAGCGTCCCATCTGTTGGGATGTCATGAACTTCAACCTACCCTGCCCGCCCCATCACGGGGTTGGCTGATGAAGAACTGTGTTCAATACAGCCAGCGTCCCATTCATAAGGATGCCAGGGACGTGAACCCACCCTCCCGCCCCTTCATGGGGTTGGCTGACTTAGACCTGTGTTAATCACAGACAGCGTCCCGTTCGTTAGGATGCCAGGGACGTGAACCCACTCTGCCGCCCCTTTAGAAGGTTGGCTGACTTAAAAATCTGTTAAACACAGACAGTGTCCTGTTTGCTATGCCAGGGAGGTGAACCCACCCTGCCGCCCCTTCACAGGGTTCACTGACTAAGAACTGTGTTAAAAACAGCCAGCATCCCATTCAGTAGGATGCCAGGGACGTGAACCCACTCGGCAACCCCTTCATGGGGTTGGCTGACTTAGACCTGTGTTAATCAGAGACAGCGTCCCGTTCATTAGGATGCCAGGTACCTTAACCCACTCTGCCGCCCCTTTACAGGGTTGGCTGACTTAGCAATCTGTTAAACACAGACAGTGTCCTGTTTGCTATGCCAGGGAGGTGAACCCACCCTCCCGCCCCTTCATGGGGTTGGCTGACTTAGACCTGTTTGAAACACAGACAGCATCCCGTTCGTTGGGATGCCAGGGACATGAACCTACCCTGCCCGCCACTTCAAGGGTTGGCTGACTTAGAACTGTGCTGAACACAGCCAGCGTCCAGTCCGTTGGGATGTCAGGGTCTTCAGCCTACGCAGCCGGCCTCTTCATGGGGTTCGCTGATTTAGACCTGTGTTAAACCATGACAGCGTCCCATTCATTGCGATGCCAGGAATGGAAATCCACCCTGGCACCCCTTCACAGGGTTGGCTGACTTAAACCTGTGTTAAACAAGGACAGAGTCCCGTTCATTGGGATGCCGGAGATGTGAACTTACCGTGCAGCCCCTTCACGGGGTTGGCTGACTTAGAACTGTGTTCAACACAGACAGCGTCCCATTCATTGGGATGTGAGGGATTTGAACCCATCCTGCCGCCCTTTCCTGGGGTTGGCTGACTTAAACCTGTGTTAAACACAGACAGCGCCCAATTAGTTTGGATGCCAGAGACTTAAACCTACCCTGCCCACCACTTCAAGGGGTTTTCTGACTTAGAAGTGTGTTCAACACAGGCAGCGTCCCGTTCGTTGGGATGTTAGGGACATGAACCCACCCTGCCGCCCCTTCACGGGGTTGGCTGACTGAGACCTTTGTTAAACACAGCCAGGTTCCCATTTATTGGTGTCATGCGTTTACCTAGAGGAAGAATTAGTGGAGGAGAAGGAGGAGGGAGGGGCCTGGCAGAGACCTGGAGCTCTGGTTGTCAGCACTCCCTGGAAACATTGGATGAGCAACATGGCACCTCCGGTGTCGTATACGGACTCCTCTAAGCGCAGGAAGCAGAGCCAGATATGCTTCATCTCTACAAACACCTTAGGCTCAGACACCAGCAGCAGAGAAGAAGAAGATGCTGTAGCTTGGGGCCTTTCTTTAAAGCAGCACTCTGACAATATTTGTGACCTTTGCTTCTTAACAATGAGCCATATATCTGCCCAGCCAGAATCGGATCACTGCTGCAATCAACTGTGAGTAAACCTCTCCATATCGCCTTTCTTCTCTGGACCCTGCTGACTCTTGGACTCTCAACAACCCATCTGGATCACCGACCTGGACAGCAACTTACTGGAAGTAATGGAACACAGGCTTCTAATCTTGAAAGATGAGTTCATAATTTATTTAGTTAATTAGTTCTCATGGAAAAGAGATATGCATACTGAGATTCTGTACTCAGTAGTATAAAAAGCCTACTGTTACGGTTATCTGGTCCTCCCCTCTCCTATTGGGGTTCAGCCCACAGCTGGGCTTACTCTGTTTTGCTGCCAAAAATAATGTTGTTGCTCAGGTCTCACTAGTCTCTTTGTCAGTGCCTTGGAAATCCACGACAATACTTGGTGTCCTCGTCTGGGAGTCGACAACGCCCGTCAGGACCACATTGGTTGAAGCCCTTTGGGGACCGCCATCCCAGCGCGCAGCAAGGTAAGGGACCTTTTGAAATCCCTATTGGCTTGGCCTCCCCTTTGGGTGGAACCGTGGGTCCGGAGCATGCTCGAATCCCAACCCAGGACTTCTGTGAGGCCCAGCAAAGTGGACCTTACCACTTCTGTAAGTAAAAAATGTAAAGTTTATTACTCACCACATAGAGTATTTCTTGATACCCTAAATGTGTTGTGACCTTGTTGCAAGGCATGTTGTGGCTTTTTCCTCCTTTGGTGGCTGGTTGAGTTTCCTGACTCCTACTAATGAAATCCAGACTTCCAGCCTGATCACCTGGGGGTCTTGGAATTTAAAGAAATCCCTTTTTGCATTTAAAAAAAGGGAATATCAAGGATATGAGGACACACCATGTTTCGGAGGAGAGGAAACCCCACACCTCCAGTGTATTCTGAGCCATATGCAGAGTATAACGGCCATGATTAACAGCATAAGTACACTGGTTTGCCAGACTGAGCTAGCAGATGAATTGCTGTCTGACTATTGCAAAACTTAATGACGTGTGTTCAAGCTTCTCATTCACAGATAGCCGAAAGAGTGCGTCAACCACCAGAGAAAGGCAAGAGCAGCCATTTCCTCCAGCCTAAAGATTGGATCTACATCAAATCACTTCAAAGGAAGAATGTTCTGCAACCAAGGTGGAAAGGGCCGTATCAGGTGCTTCTTGTGACCAACGCCGCTGTTAAGCATGAGGGCTGCGACAGCTGGGTCCACGGCTCGCACTGTAAAAGAGTGGCTGCCGACACCAGTCGAGATGACAGCCAGGGACAGGGACCGCAATCCCCAACGGAGCAACGCAGGCTGCCCAGCCCAGAAAAAGCTGACTGCAGATGCGGACAGATTTCCCAAGACCGCCAGAAGAATGGCTACCCCTTTGGGAGACATCAAAGGCTGCCTCTACAAGAGAGGTTTAAAGCTCTTTCAAGGCGCTTAAATTTTTTACCTCTACAAGAACGGAGCGCAAATCGGGCGTAGAGGCGCGTTATCTCTCTGATTATGCGCATTATCGAATGCACGTTAAACAGCGAGTTTTATTTTGCTCCGGCCGTTAAAGCGCATTTTGACTATGTGAACAAGCGCTTATGCGCATTAACTACTTGTAAAGCACATTTTGGTCATCCCTTAATGCGCTTCGCCACCTCTCGCCGCCTCTCGTGCAGAGGTAATAGGCGTAAATGCGCTTCAGCGATTATGCGCATAATCGCCTAACCAGGCGCAAAAGCGAATCCTTGTAGAGGGGACCAAAGTCAGGTTGAAAAGACTGAACTGACAGGTTTTGCCCCCAGCAAAACCTTTGGTTTAGAAACCAGTTATTCATGGGTGCAGCCATGCTGGCCTTACTTAGTATATTTGTTTTTTATAGTCATTATTATTGTTACAATAATTCTGTAGATAGAATTCTCACGATGAAGGAAATCCTGCTATTAGTCTTTCCACTAGTAACCCCTGTGAGTTCCCTCTTCTCAGGCAACACTTTTCTCAATCATGTAAAAGCAGATAGAAGGAGGCAGATAGAAGAAGGCACAGAACAGGACCCACTACTGGGTCTGTTCTCACAGGCCGAAAAATGCCAAAAGTGGCCTGCCCATATTTTCAGTCCTGGCCCCGAGTAGCAAAACCCTGAAGAATCATGGGTGGACAATTAACACTTTTTATCCTCCAGCACAAGTGGGTGCTCTCCCCATATTCTATTTTAGAATTATCCACAGCCCTAGAAGAACTGGGGAACTGACCTTCAGGTCAGAGGTTTTGGACTACCATCCCCAGCATTTCTGACCATTGGCCATGCTGGCAAGGGCTAATGGGAGTTGAAGTTGAAAACATCAGGAGGGTACCAGGTTGGGGATTGCTGATATTATTGATACCAATGTATCTGGAATTTTATGGAGAAGTAGCTACCAGGTTCATCAGGTGCTGACAAAGGTGGGCCAATTCAATTGCATCTGCCTAGGCTTTCAGGTACGATTGGGGACGGCACAGGCAGCCACACATTGGAATTGCATAATAGGCAGAAAGAAGCACATTGTTTATAGTTGTTTCTTGATGTATGTTCTTGTGTGTGCTGCATGTTTTTATGGCTTTGAATTTTTTATATTTTTAATTAATCTTATGTAAACTACCCAGAAAGCTTTGACTATAGGGCAATAGAGAAATGTAACGAATAATGATGATGATAAAGCAAGGATGGCTGGAGCAGAAGGTTGTTGCCTTGTTGTGTCATGTTATTCTACCCCTTCAACAAAGAAAAATAGCCCATGTACGCCTTCATCTTGTCACCAAGAATGTAGATGTTACTGAAGAGAGATTAAATGTTTCAAAGGGGATTAGCCAAATTCCTGCTCTGCAGTCCATTTTCAAAGGTGTGGCTGGCTGGCATGCAAAATTGGGTGTGTTCTGCAACACTTAGGTTATGCATCTCCCTCCTTGGTTCCCTTCCTTTTTAGTCATTCTGTTAAGACTTTTTTATTATTCTTTCACTTATCTTGGGTAACACAAGTTAAAATTATGTCCAGGGAAGGAGATATGCTGCTGCCACCCTGGCAGATTGCCTGCCATGTCCTTGGCCTGGGAAGGATAAAGGAAAGCATGCTGTATAGTCTCTGGCCTGCCCTTTTTGCCACAGCCAGCCATCTGCTGCCAATGTAAAAACTGCCACTAGACACTCCCAGGGTAGTGGTGCCAGGGCTCACAGGGATGCTGTGCTGGTACAACCTTTATTAGCTGGGATGCTGACATCCTCCACCATCATCACCCTTCAGAATGTCCTATTCCCTTCGAGCTTAGCTGCAGTCCTCACAATAATTAGGGGTGAAATGGGTTTTCCCAAGAAGCACTGCATTACAACAGGGCCTGGAACTCTACTGAGCATGCCTGTTAGAGTACAGCTTCACATACAATCATACACCTTTGGATGCTTGGCGATTAGATCCACTCTAGCCATTCATTTCCTTCAGGTCAGGAAGTTCTTTGAGATTGCTTTCAACAGTTTATTCATTTGATAGTTTGAACCACATGCAAAACAGAGTGGCTCTGGCAAAGGCATATGCAAGAACAATATGAAGAAAACAAATGTCAACAGAAGTGTCAACCAGTAAAATTAAAAATAGCTTTATAAAACACTCACTAGAATCTCCCCCCTCCCCAGCTAGCCCAGCCACTCAACAGCCTTCCAAAAGCAGAAGATTTAGCAGCCTGTAAAAGAAGCCACCAGGTAGACAATTCTCCCTGGAGAGAAAGTAAGAGGGTCATGTCACCACAGAACAGGGATGGGGAACCTATGGCCCTCCAGATGTTGTTGGACTTCAAATCCCATCAGTCCCTCCCAATATGAGAGTTGTTCCCCTTGGAGCCAGAGTTCAGGCACTCCTTGGAGAGGATTCTCAGAGGGGAACAGGGATTTGAACAGGTCTCCTCAAGATGAAACTGTGCTGGGCAAGTTATTTTCTCATCCAAAACCGTCACCCACTTTGAAGGAAATCCCACTGAAACTCACTTTCAAGGTAAGATCACAGGTGCCATGGAGTTACAGGAGAGGACCACATTTATGGCATACATTTGACTTCTGAACCTTGGTCACTGGTGGTTACATCAGCATAGGATTGGGTGGTTTGGACAATTGTGCTTGAGGATTCCTTCCACAAATTAATTCTTACTAAGTTCTACCCCAGTTTTCTATTTTGTTTTTAAACACACACACACACACACACACACACACAAAAGCACTGAGAGCCAGTGCAGTATAGTGGTTACGAGCATTGAACTGGGTTTTGGGAGATCTGGCTTCTGGTCACTATTTGGACGTGGAAGCTCACTGGGTAACTTTGGGCCAGTCCCAGACTCTCAGCCTAACCTACCTCACAAAGTTGTTGTTGTGTGGAGTGGCCAACATTAAAAATATTAATAGACACTATGGGATTTAGAGGAAAATTTAAGGGATTAATAGATCAGTTATATTCGGAAAATGTAGCGGAGGTAATGGTCAATGATGGTATTACAGAACAATTGTTGCTAGCCCGAGGAACTAGGCAAGGTTGTCCCCTTTCCCCAATTTTATTTGCAATGGTTATAGAGCTTTTGGCGAATGCAATTAGAGAAGATATGACTATAAAGGGGATAGGGAAAAAAGAAGAAATTAAAATAAGTTTATTTGCAGACGATACATTACTTTCAATTCAAGAACCGATTGAGAAGATGGGGAGACTACGGCATTATCTGGAGGAGTTTGGAGAGATGACAGGATTACAAATAAACTGGCCCAAATCAGAGATGATGATGTTTAATTACAAAGAAGAAGGGAAGCAAGAACTAGTTAAAAGGGAAATGAATATTAAATTAAAAGGAAAAATAAAATATTTAGGAATATATATAACAGAGAATTTGGATAAATTGGAAGAGGAAAACTATAATAGATTAAGGCAGGAGGTTAAAAAGAAATTGGAGGAATACCAGAAGATAAAACTTTCATGGTTTGGTAGAATAGCACTATTAAAAATGAAAATATTACCTAAAAATAATTTCTTATTTAGGATGTTGGCAATTAAAATATCAGAAATAGAGTTGAAGAAATGGCAAACAATGTTTAACAATTTTAGTAATGGAGATAAGAAAGCTAGAATAAATAAGAAAATATGGTATAAACAACAGGGAACAGGAGGGTTAGGCCTTCCTAATTTGAAGGGATATTATTTGGCTAACCAATTAAGATATGTAGTGGAAGGTATTCTAGGTTTGGGAGAAAAGTGTTGGTTAGAATTGGAATCCAAAGAAGTAGAAATGGAAATGGAAAATGTATACTTTAATAAAATTAATAAGAAATTTTTACAAAGAGTTAGGAATCCAATATTGAAGAATATTTTGGAGATTTGGGCTAAGAATAAGATTAAATTAATACCCGCCATCTCCCCATTAACTCCGGTAGAGATGATGGAGAGCTTCCCAGAAAATCTAAAAGAAGTAATGGGGAAAATATTAAGAAAACAAAACATAAATAGATTAGAAGGAGTGATAAAGATAGACAATTTAAATCAAATAAAAGATACATTAAGGGAAGAGAAAGTTTCATGGATTAATTGTATGCAGTTGGAACAGTGGATAAAGAAGTGGGTAAAAGAAAATTAAAAATGTAGAGAATATACGATATTTGAAAAAATGATAACACAAAGACGAGAGAAGGAACAAAATATAGTATTAAAAGCTATAACAAGTGAAATTTATAAAATATTGATGGTAAAAGAGGAACAAGGGGATGGTTGCAAACTGGTGTGGGAAAATGACATGAAAATTTTAATAAGTAATCAGAATTGGGCGAAGTTATGGGGAGCAAGGAATTTGAAAACTTTATCAGTAAGGATAAAAGAAAATTATTACAAATTAATATGGCAATGGTATTTAACACCAATTAGATTGAATCAAATAGATAAAAATATTCGGTATTATGTTGGAGAGGATGTCAACAAACTGGCACGTATGTTCATATGTGGTGGTCATGTAAATATGTTCAAAAGTTTTGGCAAATGGTATATAAAGAGATAAAAGAGATAACGGGAATTGATTTGGAGTCATCCCCCAAGATTGCGTTATTGTCAATATATGAGGGATGAAATGTAATCAGAATACTAAGGATTCAATTACTATGTTACTAACTGCAGCAAGATTAATAATAGCAAGGAAATGGAAGATGAAGGATAACTATCAAATGGTTGAGTGGTATAAAGAGGTATGGGATATTGCTATTAATGACAAACTAACATGTAATATTAAAGTAGAAAAGGGAATATGTAATAGAAATGAATTTGAAAATATATGGAAATTATTTTTAGAGCATGTATTGTTGAGAGGGAAAGGACACAAACCTGTGCAAGAAGTATCACAATTTTGGAAAATGTACTTGGTGTACAAAGATGTACTTGGTGTATAAAGTATGTACTTGGTGTACTTGATGTATAAAGAATGGAAAAGAATGGTATAATTGTAGTTAAGAGCTGAAATAAAATTATTATTTAAAAAAAACAAAGTTATTGTTGTGAGGATAAAATGGAGAGGAAGAGGATTATGTATGCTGCCTTGAATTCCTTGGAGGAAAAATGGTGGGATATAAATGTAATAAATAAATAAAGCATCTTATGAAACACACAAAAATAGCACATGATGCAACATGATAACACAAAAAAACCCAAATCCAAAAGCTTTAAAATAGCTGCCAATGTAAAGCTTGGCAGTGCCTCAAAGGCTCAATTGGCAGTACCTCAAAGGTTAGAGCTGGAAAAAGTGCAGAAAAGGGCAACTAAAATGATCAAATGGCTGGAGCATCTCCCCTATGTTTAACTTGGGGGGGAGAGAAGATAAGGGGAAACCTGATAGAGATGTACAAGATTATGCATGGTGTGATGACCGTGGATAGGGAGACATTTTTCTCCCTCTCACATGATACTAGAACCCAATGGGGTCATCCCATGAAACTGAATGGTGGGTGATTCAGGACAGAGAAAAGGAAGTTCTTCTTACAGCACATAGTTAAACTATGGAATTCACTGCCCCAAGATGTAGTGATGGCCACCAATTTGAATAGTTTTAAAGGGGGGTTGGATAAATTCCTGGAGAAGGCTAAAAATGACTACTAATCCTGATGGCTATGTGCTACCTCCAGTATCTGAGGCAATAAGCCTATGTACCCCAGTTGCTGGTGAACATGGGTGGGAAGGTGGTGTTGCACCATGTCCTGCTTTGTTGGTCCCTGGCTGACAGCTGGTTGGCCACTGGTTGGCCACTGACAGTGAACTAGATGGACCCTCGGTCTGATCCAGCATGGCACTTTTATGTTCTTAATTATTACTGGGATTCCGACTTTCTTCCTCCATCCCGACTAGCCAGAGAAATGCCCTCCTCTGATTGTACCAGGTGTACAGAACAGCTATAAGAAATCTCAGATCTCTGGCATGAAGATGGTCCCAAAAAATCAACAGTAGCTGTGCCTGACTTTGTAAAATAGAAGTGACTTCTTCAGAGGGATATATACATATAGGTGTTAAAAAGAATATATAACAAACTGTTACAGCTTAGAATCCAGCAAAATGCATCAGTACCTGTTACTATTTATATAGCTGCATTGTTCAAAACAGTTTGCCCCAAAGAGCTCTGTGAACAGATCGTTACTCTGAATTCACAGGTGTCCAATGGAGACCAACAAAACATGATTTACAATGACATTGCAAACGTGGGGAACTCAGCTCCCCAATTCTGACTTGGGGGGAATCCACACATAAGGTTGTTACGTTTTAAAGTGGTCATCATAACGTCAGGTATTACTGCGTTTTAAAACGTCCTGGGTCACATGAAGTTAATACTACGTTACCTCAGTAAATTTCTCCCGTCGTTACAGCATTAAGGCAGGTCTCACTATTTCTTTTCAGTGTCGTTTCTTCTGCCGTGACTTCCTCATTACCTAGTTTCCACGCCCACTTCCTCATAAACCCTTCCCTTGCTTCCAAGAGAGCATTAAGTCTTAAAGGGGAAGCGCAGAATTTTAGCCAACAGCAATACTAACGATTTCGGAGCCGAAACACGCCCACCATTCTTTGATTGGATTACATAGATATGAAATTAGCGACGCGATGACGATCAGGAAGGACACATGCTCCTTCTTGCAACGCTTCTTATGAAAATACCACGGCATATATCGCAGAAGAAGGGGGTAAAATATCACAAAGAAAAAACGTCATAGTAAGTGCGTCATGTGGCCCAATGGGTGGTCATAACCCTTTCTTAACATAGCATAACTAAAGTGTAGTTCCCCTCTTGCATTTTTTTACTGCTGAGTCTGCATTAAAATCATACAACAATAAAGTAACAATGAAAAATAAATAAATCCAATGAAAATATCAAAACATTAAAAAGATTTAAAAGCCAGCAGTAAAGTTAATAATCAGAACCACAGATTAAAGATATAATGCTTGTTGGAGGTGGAAGAGCTTGATCTAGCATCTAAATGTATACAATGAAGATGCCAGGCAGATCTCCCAGGGAAGAGCATTCCACAGACAAGGGCCGCTATAGAGAAGGCTGTATCCATGGTAACCATCCGTTGCACCATTGTGGGCTGTGGCACACAGCAAAGAGCCTCCAATGATGATCTTAATAAACAGGTAGGAAAATACGGTGCTGCTTCTGGTAGATCTTAAGCCATTTAGGGCTTTCAAGGTCAGCACCAATACTTTGAATCAGGCCCAGAAACTGACTAGCATCCCATGCAATTGATGCAGCCCTGGAATAATATGTTCTCAATGGCCAGTCCCAGTAAGCTGCTTCACTGTTCTATTTTGCACTAACAGAAGTTTCTAGACGGTCTTTAGAAATGGCCCCATGTATAACACATTGCAATGACCCAGCAGGGAGGTCATCAGTGCATGTCTCTCTCTGTCTAGCTACAGTCACAGCTGGTACATCAGCCAAAGCTGATAAAAGGTACATCTTACCACTGAAGCCACTTGGACCAGAAGTGTCAGAGCTGGATCTATGAGCATCCCTAGACTATGAACGTGCTCCACCTGGGGGAGAGCAACTCCATTTAAAGCAGGTTGAATGCCACTTCACTGGACAGATGAACCGCCCACTAACAGCAGCTCCATCTTGTCTGGATTGAGTCTCAATTTATTGGCACTCATCCAGCCCATTACTGAGTCCAAGCACCAGAATATGATTTTGGTGGGAGCAAGCTGGTGTGTTCCAATGTTCAAAAGCAAAACTATGCAGATTTTATGCCCATGAAATGGCATAAAGGGAGAGAGTGGTTATCATCCAGAAGGCAAATGGATGAAGCCCTTTCACATATGACCAACAGAAAAGGACCTTCTTTGAAAGCAGCCCCTCTCTCCTCATGCAGCTGGGGCAGTTTTGCTCATGGAGATGGTGCTGCCTCTTCAGAACTGAATCCTTCATTGGTATAGGTTGCCAGTGAGTTCCCTTGCACATGGATACCATGAGTCTCACTGGGGACAGCTCTTGACAGTTTCTGGTGCTCACTCTTGCTCTCCACTATCATGGCATTGTTAGCCTGGCCTGGCTGGTGTTTTCTCTGGACCTGCTCCAGTATCTGTAGGATGTGGGGAGGGACTTTGGCCCCCTCCACAAGAATTCGCTTTTGCGCCCGGTTAGGCGATTGGGCGCACTATCCCTGAAGCGCCTTTACGCCTAATACCTCTGCACGAGAGGCGGCGCTCCCCTCCCCTTCCCTCTGGCAGGCTGTGTCAAGTGTTGGAGAAAAGTGTCCCGTAACGGGAGGCGGCTGCCGAGTTGGGTCCCTGAGGGCGGCGGAGCTGCGAGAGTTCCAGGGAGAGCTGAGCCGCCGCCTCCTCCAAGCCAGGCCGGGCGAGGCTGTGGCGGTAGCGGCAGCGGCAGCAGCAGCAGCAGCAGCAGCGCCTCTCTCCCCTGCGCTTTCTTCCCAGCTAGCTGCCTCCTGGCGTCTGCCGCCTTCGCCGAGGAGAGCGGTCGCTTGCCGAGCGAGCGAGAGGAGCGGATGTGCCGGACGGGCACGAGCCGGTGGGGCTGAGCTTCCCCCGAGGGCGGCGCCGACTGCCCTCCAATGTGGCCGGAGCCCCCTGCAGGGAACTTCGAGGCTGGCTCCGGAGGCTGGGATCGGGCTGCGCGACGCTTCTCACCTCGCCGGCTTCATCATGTTCCCGGCAGCCAGGCGCTAGCTCCCTCCGCCGGAGCCCCGGGGTTGCTGAAGTCAGGTCGGGGCATGGAGTGATCGGAAAGGGGGTGAGGAAGGAAATCTGCTCTCCCCCTTCTCGCCTCGCCAGCTTCAAATCATGCCCCGGGGTTGCTGAAGTTCAGGTTGCAGCCGGGGGAGGGCTTTTGACTGTGGCGGCAGCAGTCAAAATGCGCTTTAATGGACGGAGCAAAATAAAAGTCCCTAATTAACGCGCATTCGATAATGCGCATAATCCGGGAGATAACGCGCCTCTGCACCCGTTTTGCGCTCCGCTGGTGTGAAGGTAAAATTTATAATGAGCCTTCAAAGAGCATTAAAGCGCCCTTGTGGACAGAGGTTGAATGAATGGGTGGGCATTCTGTGAATTTGGGCCCCTCCCTTACCAGGTGTGTTATGTCAGAAAGAAAGAAAGAAAGAAAGAAAGAAAGAAAGAAAGAAAGAAAGAAAGAACTATCAGTACTTCCAGCATTGAATTGCCTTCTGTCCTCACAGTTTATAATTCATTCCCCACCACTATATTTACTATATAAACACACCTGAACTGTCCATAATACACCATTGTCTGATGCAAAAAAGCCAGAGGCAAAGGTGTGAAAACGGAGATGTGGTTTATTAAAAATAATTACCAATGTGTTTCGGACCTTAAGATCCTTTTTCAGGGTGATTCAAACAAAAGTGAGATATCAATTCTCTTATGGATTCAGTCTCCTATGCTTTGCGTCCATAAGAGAATTGATATCTCACTTTTGTTTGAATTACCCTGAGGAAGGACCTTAGGGTCCAAAACACATTGGTAATTTTTTTGAATAAACCACAGCTCAGTTTTCACCCCTTTGCCTCTAGGAGGTTTTTTTTTTTTTTGGCATACAAATGACATCTGCTGAAATTCCCTTTTCTATACAACTGTTAAAGATACAGGAACCTTGTCCTCCTTTTCATATGGTCACCCTAAACAAGAGGACAAGTGTTGCAAGATGGATAATCTCAACAGCTGTTGCCCATTCATATTATTTATTATATCCATATCTTGCTGTTATAACCATTCAGATTATACTCGGTCATAGGCAGTGCCTGATAAGTCAGCTGCGGTGTTTGCTTTAAGAGTTTATAGTTTTGTTGCTGTGCTGATGCATAAAGCTCTGAACAGCTGTTGGAGAGCACAGATGTGAATGCACCTTGAATACCACTTACAACATGATTATACCTCTATTACAAATAGGGAGATGGTCTGTGCAAGAGAAATATGGCTTAAATATGCCACCTAGTGAGTTGCTAGTGAAGCTGAGATTGGACCAGGGACCTTGCAATTCATCTTTTAATAAATATACTGCAATTATACACCCCAGTGACTGACATAATTAATTTTTCTCTCCCCCTTTTTTAGCGCCCTTTTGGCATATTGGGTGCAGGCTGTAGCATGCTATTCGGGCATCCTTCCTGCTTGTCTTACGTTTGAAAAAATAGTAT
Organism: Anniella stebbinsi; assembly: GCA_029215795.1. Classification (NCBI taxonomy): domain Eukaryota; kingdom Metazoa; phylum Chordata; class Lepidosauria; order Squamata; family Anniellidae; genus Anniella; species Anniella stebbinsi. The sequence goes on along the minus strand of JARDYH010000004.1, from coordinate 64,794,884 downwards.
CTTTGTTCTAAACTAGGGTTGTAGCCAAAAACATTCAACTGAATTGTGAAAACAAGAAAAATGGCAGATTGAGTCCTGAACAAAAATTAGGCTCAGTGGAAGAGAACCCTTTGGGATATTAGTTACAAGAGGCCTGGAATGCTGTTTTTGTTTTTAAGAGAATTTCCCAACACCTGTAACTTAAGTACTGTTTTATCAAACTAAATTTCTCCTGATCAACAATACATCCGTTATCCTCCAGGGAAACAAATACACAAATAAAAATGAAACCTGCAGCCCAGTCCCATGTAATGCAATCCTATGCAGCTTAATCCTAATTCTGAAAGGAGAGTACATAATATTGTAGCTTGAAAAATAAGTCAAACTATTGAACTTCGTTTCACCAGTAATGTTTGGCTTGTGGATCAAGTTAAATGTTCATTTTAAAACTGATGTTCTATTCTACCAACCCAGACATTTTGCAATATATATTAAAATAAACATAATTTAGATAAATTATTCTGTATTAAGGCCTACTAAATAATGTAAATGCACTGCCAATGTTTCTCTAATTGCCCGTCTTGTTTCTAACTGTCTCGTTTCCTGCTCTGTCCACTTAACATTCAAAAGCAGAAAAGGCCAATTTTATATACGAAAGGGGAATGTTTAAAAGTGAAATACTGTGCTCAAAGTTCAACAGGTCATTCAGTCCTCAACTCTGTTGTTCCCTCTCAATGTTGCTTCAGTTCCAGTCTCTCTATCCCAGTCTTCCCCGACATTGTGCTCTCCAATGTTCTGTACTACAAATCCCATCTTCCCTATTAGTCATGCTGGCTGGGGCTGATTTTGAGAGCTGTAGCCCAGGGGTGGTATCTATGTTTGTCCTACTTAGAGTAGAACCACTGAAATGAATGGGATTTAAATTAGATTAACACTGGATTCAACCCAAAGGATAAATTAGATTAATGTTGGATTCAACCAAAGGTTGTGAAAAGCTGTTCTATCCTCACCTTTTTAAGGCTACAACCTTAAACACACTTACTAGGAAAGGGGCACAGAACTTCTTTCAACCTGAAAGCTGAATTCCATTTTGGAAAGCTTTTGGAAGCCACATCCCAGTCATGGGAGGGGCTAAAAGCAAAAGGGGCAGGGCCAAAATACAAACAACCGCTGCATGTTTTAGCTTAAAGCTCTTACTGCCAGTAACAAAGCCTTAGGGGTGTCATCTAGTCTTTTAGAATGGGGAGAAACTGCACAAAAGCCAGAAAACTACCAAACAGTGGTTGGTGGAAAGGGGTGGAGTTAGAGGAAGGGGGCGTGGCCATCTGGAGAACCCCTACATGGCTGCATTGGGACTTGAAGGATCTTACTTTGCACTGTTTAAAATTAAGCTGCACATTCTTTTTCAAGGCCTACTATGAACACCAAGCATTTTCTAGATAAAACCATTAGCTGTTGCGCACTTAACAAGTTTATAGTACTTTGCCTAAGTATTATTATGTGGTGTCTTCTCAGCTGATATCCTCCCATTTTATTAAATCCTGTTCTCTCTTCTCTGCTTTTGCCCTGCCTCTCTTGCGCTGCAAGGCTACTGGAAGGATGTCAATTCTGTGATGACTGGCACACTTAACTATGTAGCACACTACTAAGCTAAATAAATATTAAGCAATAATGCCACATTGTGATTGTGTTTTTGTCCTGATACATTCATATTTCAAAAACACCCCAAGGCAGCGCTACACATCTTGAAGTTTTTGAAATCCAGAGATTTGCAACAGTGTGATGGAATGATGACAATACAGAAGACAACTTGTGATCATGGTAGATTGCTCAATGAAAACAGCGACTCAGGATGCAGCAGCTGTGAGAAAGGCAAAGTTAGAGATTATTAGGCAAGGGATTAAAAAAGAAAACTGCCAATATTTTAATGCATTTATACAAATCTGTGGAGTGACCACACTTGAAATATTGCATACCATTCTGGTCACTGCATGGCTTCTTCTCCTTTTTGATTTGCAACTAGTGGAAAGAAAAAACAAAACAAGCAAGCAAGTCAAGAACATAAGAAGAGCCCTGCTGGATCAGACCAAGGGTCCATCTAATCCAGCACTCTGCTCACACAGTGGCCAACCAGCTGTTCACCAGGGACCCACAAACAGGACACGATGCAACTGCACCCTCCCACCCATGTTTCCAGCAACTGGGGTATATTGGCTCACTACCTTGGATTCTGGAGGTAGCACATGGCGATTTGGACTAATAGCCATTGATACCTCTCTTCTCCAGGGTGTGTTGTCAAACTAGCCTGTTTCAAGGTGACTACTCCTCTCACTAGTTTTTTCCATTCACATATATTCTTGCGGGGGGAAATAATCCACCAGAAGACTAACACATGGTATTTCTGAATTTGACTCCAATTGTATTATGCCAGGCAGTGAAAGGTCTCCTTTTAGGATTGCCATATCCACACAAGGAGGACAAGCACTCCTGCCTCTGTTTACTCAAAAGTCAGTGCCACTTATTTCAGTGGATCTTACTCCACAGGAAGTGTCATTAGGATTGCAATCTAAAGTGCATGGAGGGGAAATTCCCTTGACACTAGGGATGTGCACTGGATCGGACCCGATCCACGATCCGAGTCCGGTCCAGTGGGAAATCGGATAAATTATCCGATTTCCGATCCCGCAGCTGGATCGGCTGATCCAATCCGAACCGGTCCGAAAAAGCTCCGAACCGGTTCGGCGGATCGGCGGATCGGCGGGCGCCCACTGGCGCCCACCGCCGCTTCTATTGGTGGGCGCCAGCGGGCGCCCGCCGATGAAAGTGGACAGCGGGGGGGGGGGAGGAGGGGGGCACTTACCTTCTCGGCCCGGTGGCTCCCGTCCGGCGCCGGCGCCTACTACTACTAGCAGGCTCCGCGGCCTGCTCTAGGGTGGCGCGCCAGGTGATGTCATCACCCGGCGCGCTACTCTAGAGCAGGCTGCGGAGCCTGCTGGTAGTAGTAGGCACCGGCGCCGGCCGGGAGCCACCGGGCCGGGAAGGTAAGGAGGGGGTGCGTGGAGGGGAGGAGGGGGCGCGCGGAGGGGGGAGGGGGGAGGGGGGCCCTTACCTTTCCGGCCCGGCGGCTCCCGTCCGGTGCCGGCGCCTACTACTCCCAGCAGGCTCCGCGGCCTGCTCTAGGATGGCGCGCCGGGTGATGTCATCACCCGGCGCGTTACTCTAGAGCAGGCCGCGGAGCCTGCTGGAAGTAGTAGGCGCCGGTGCCGGACGGGAGCCACCGGGCCGGGAAGGTAAGGAGGGGGTGCGTGGAGGGGAGGAGGGGGCGCGCGGAGGGGGGAGGGGGGAGGGGGGCCCTTACCTGCGCGGCCCGGCGGCTCCCGTCCGGCGCCGGCGCCTACTACTACCAGCAGGCTCCGCGGCCTGCTCCAGGGTGGCGCGCCGGGTGATGTCATCACCCGGCGCGCTACTCGAGAGTAGGCCGCGGAGCCCGCTGGTAGTAGCCGCCGGCGCCGGACGGGCCGAGAAGGTAAGCAGTGGCGGGGAAGGGGGCTTACCCCCCCCCGGAGCCGTCCGCTTCTATCCGCTGGCGCCCGCGGGCGCCAGCGGATGGAAGCAGGCGGCCCCAGGGGGGGTAGGGAGCGCGGGGGAGGGGGTTTACCTGCCGGGGCCGTCCACAGCGGACGGCCCCGGGGGGGGGGAGGGAGTTAGGCCCCCCCTTACCCACCCGCCGCCATTTTTTCCTCATAGACTTGCATTGCAATGCAAGTCTATGGGGAAAAAAATGGCGGCCGATCCAAAAATGTACGATTTTTGGGTCGGGATCGGACTCGATCCGGTCCGGGGGGCCTCCGATTTTGTCCGAACCGGTCCGGGACAAAATTGGAGGTCCCGATCCGGGTCCCGATCCGATCCGGGGGGTCCGTGCACACCCCTACTTGACACATTTTCTGCCCTCACCCCATCATTGTGATGAGAAAATGCTGGGCTTGGTGACATTTTCTTTGTTACTCAGTTCTTACAGCCTGATCCTAAACACAGTTCCTTAGATGGTATTGAATGCCAATGGGCCTTCAAGACAGGAGGCCTCTCAGAGTCCAGACCTGGGAATTCTAGACCTGCTCCACATCCCACAATGCTGCAGCCACCTTTGAGCTATTTCTGCTGTGACTTGTAGCTGGAGCCCATTGAACTCTGGGTGCCTCTACAAGAGCGATTTCAAGCTCTTTCAAGGTGCATTACCAAATTTACCTCTACAAGAGCAGAGCGCAAATTAGGGGTCAAGGCGCGTTTTATCTCCGATTATTCACATTTTTGAATGCGTGTTAAATAGCGACTTTTAATTTACCGCAGGAGTTAAAGCGCCTTATGGCCATGTAAACATGCGATTCTCCGCATGTAAACAACTTTAAAGCATGTTTTATACAGCCTGCAATGCGCTTCACTGCCTCTTGTGCATAGGTATTAGGAATAAATGTGCTTATCCGTATAAATGCATAATCGGGCAACCGGGCGTCAAAGCGAAATCTTGTAGAGAGAAAAAAAAATCATTAAAAACATCTTAAAATTCATCTGGATAGGCCTGCTGGAAGAGAGCAGTCTTCATGACTCTCTTAAATTCATGAAGACTGCTAATTTGTCTAATCTCCTCCGGTAGACCATTCCATAGTCTGGGAGCGATGGAAGAGAAGGTCCTCTGGGTAACACTCGTCAGCCTAGTTCTGGCTGCCTTGAGTAAGTTCTTCCCAGAGGACCTTTGTGTGCGGGGCGAATTGTACGGGAGAAGGTGATCCCGCAGGTAACCTGGACCCAAACCATGTGGGGCTTTAAAGGTAATAACCAACACTTTATACTTCGCCTGGAAACTGATTGGCAGCCAATGAAGCGATTTTAAAACTGGTGTAATGTGGTCACCCCTAGGTGTACCAGTGACCAATCTGGCTGCCATATTTTGAACAAGTTGAAGTTTCCGGACTAGGCACAAAGGTAGCCCTATGTACAGCGCATTGCAGAGGTCAAGCCTCGAAGTTACCAGCGTGTGCACTACCGTCTTTAGGTCTTCCAACTCTAGGAATTCTGTTAACTCTACCCTATATACTTTTCTGCATCTATTACGATCACTGTGTTCTCAGCTTCTAGTAATTCCAGGGGTCTGTCTTCATGGCACTGAGTTGGTGCTGCTCTGCTGCCAAACCCCATGGTATTAATGGTGCGGGGTGGCAGTAAGTTATTTTCACAAAGGGAGGCAGCTCAAGCTTTCTGGCGGCCATTGGACTCGCTGGGCCCACTTCCTCCCCCTCTCAAGGCTTCCAGGGACCAATGAAAGGTCACCATCTGTCTGGGAATCCCCCCACCCCCGGTGCAGTGCCCTGAGCAAGGACAGACGGGAAAGAGCCATGCTGACTTTGCTCGGCCAGGAAAAGTTTCTGCTGCGCGTCTTCGGCGCTTTGTCCCAGGTTGATTCCAAATCGTCAGCTGCGTTATATAACCAACGCAGTGCAGATTCGGAGCCACCCCGGGGCTTCCAGCATGTATAGATAGGTCCCAGGAAACCTCTTCCACAATAAAGCAATATTGAAGATGCTTAAGGCAACAGGATGTAGGGGGCGTAAGAGCAAAAATGATGTAATCAGGGTTTCAACTAGTTGGATCAATACAAAGTATGTAAGACACCTGCAGTTAAAATTAACTGTTCTGGACATCTTAAGTGATGTGAAGCAGGGGAGAAACAGCTATCTGTTCTCTGCCACCCAGTTGATAGCTGATCAACAATGTTGGTGAAAAGTGGGTGGGGCTTGCCAGGTCACACAGAGAGTGGGTGAGGCCCACACGCAGCCTAAGGGCCGTAGATTAATAATAATAATAATAATATTTATTTGTAGCCCGCCTCTCCCTCCGGATCGAGGCGGGGAACAACAACAATATAAAACATAAAAATCACAACAGTTAAATTTTTTTAAAAAAAACAAGAGAAAAAAAATACAACATTAAAAACATCTTAAAATTCATCTGGATAGGCCTGTCGGAAGAGGACAGCCTTCATGACTCTCTTAAATTCATGAAGACTGTCAATTTGTCTAACCTCCTCCGACAGACCATTCCATAGTCTGGGAGCGATGGAAGAGAAGGTCCTCTGGGTAACACCCGCCAGCCTAGTTCTGGCTGGCTTGAGTAAGTTCTTCCCAGAGGACCTAAGTGTGCGGGGCGGATTGTACGGGAGAAGGCGATCCCGCAGGTACCCTGGACCCAAACCATGTAGGGCTTTAAAGGTAATAACCAACACTTTATACTTCGCCCGGAAACTGATTGGCAGCCAGTGAAGCGATTTTAAAACTGGTGTAATGTGATCACCCCTAGGTGTACCGGTGACCAACCTGGCTGCCATATTTTGAACAAGTTGAAGTTTCCGGACTAGGCACAAAGGTAGCCCTATGTACAGCGCATTGCAGAAGTCGAGCCTCGAAGTTACCAGTGCGTGCACTACCGTCTTTAGGTCTTCCAACTCTAGGAAGGGGCGCAGCTGGCGTATCAGCCGAAGCTGATAGTAGGCACTCCTGGCCGTCGCATCTATCTGAGCTGTCATCTGGAGCGACGGATCCAGGAGTAACCCCAAGCTGCGAACACAATCTTTCAGGGGTGGTGTAACCCCATCCAGAACTGGTTGACACACCTCCAGACCCAGGTTGGGGCCTTTGATAGCAAGCACCTCCGTCTTGTCTGGATTCAGCTTCAGTTTGTTTTTCCTCATCCAGCCCATTACCACCTCCAAGCATTCATTCAGAGGAGACACACTATCCTTAGCTGACGATGTTGTCGAAGGCATAGAGAAATATATTTGGGTGTCATCAGCGTATTGATAGCACCCCGCCCCATGCCTCCGGATGATCTCTCCCAGCGGTTTCATGTAAATGTTAAACAGCATTGGGGAAAGGATGGCACCTTGTGGTACACCACATAGCAGCTCCTTTTTTGAAGAGCAGCTATCCCCAAGCATCACCATCTGGAGCCTGCCCGAAAGATAGGATCGGAACCACTGAAGCACAGTGCCCCCGATTCCCAATTCCCCCAGGCGCTCCAGAAGGATACCATGGTCGATGGTATCGAAAGCCGCTGAGAGGTCCAAGAGTACCAGCAGGGACACACTCCCCCTGTCGATACTAAGGCGTAGATCATCCACTAAGGCGACCAAAGCGGTCTCAACTCTGTATCCTGCTCTGAAGCCGGTTTGAAATGGGTCTAGACAATCAGTGTCATCCAAGACTGCCTGGAGTTGAAAAGCAACTGCTCTCTCGATCACCTTGCCCAAAAATGGAAGATTTGATACTGGCCTGTAGTTATTAAGGTCCAGGGGATCCAGGGAGGGCTTTTTTAGAAGTGGCCTTACCACCGCCTCTTTTAAACATGATGGGAAGCTCCCCTCCCTGAGAGATGCATTAATGATATGCTGTAGATGTGATCTAACTGCATCTCCTCCCTGGACGACCAGCCAGGAAGGACAGGGATCGAGAGGGCAAGTCGTCTTCCTCACACATCCAAGTACCTTGTCCACGTCCTCGGTACTCACTAACTGAAACTGATCAAATGTAATCCTACTCGCGGAGTCACTGGACACTCCACTGTCAACCTCTGCTATAACAATGGCATCTAAGTCGGCTCTTATCCGAGAGATTTTATCTGAGAAATGATCGTTAAAGGCATCACAGCGAACTGCCGAAGGCTCTAAAATCGGATTCAGGGGAGAAGGAGCCTGAGTTAGACCCCTCACCACCCTGAACAGTTCTGCTGGATGTGAATTCGCAGACGCAATGCGTGCAGAGAAGAAAGCTTTCTTCGCTGCACGTATTGCCACTCCATAGAAACGAAGATGTTCTCTATGTCGTGTCTTGTCAGATATAAGTCGAGTTTTCCGCCATCGGCGCTCCAGTCGTCGTCCTTTCCGCTTCAACTCCCTGAGGTCTTCTGTATACCAGGGCGCCCTATTAGAAGCGGGCCGGAGAGGACGTTTGGGGGCGATCGTGTCGATAGCCCTAGTTAGGTCTTGATTCCATCTATTGACCAGGGCTTCTACAGGATCGTCGATGATACCAGCCATCGAACCCTCCAAGGCTTTCTGGAATCCAGAAGGATCCATCAGCCTTCGAGGGCGGACCATCTTAATAGGTCCGCCACCCCTGCAGGGACGGGTGGTAGCCGTGATACTAACCCTGACCAGAAAATGGTCTGTCCATGACAATTCGGAGGTATTCAGTACCTCCGCCCACAGATCCGTCTGTTCAGAACTGAAAACAGCGTCGATAGTGTGACCTGCTGAATGTGTGGGTGCAGAGACCAATTGGGATAGGCCCATGTTTGTCATGGATGCCATGAACTCCTGAGCTCCACCTGACAAACCGGCCTCGAATGGGATGTTGAAATCGCCCAGGACCAAGAGCCTGGGCGAATCCAACACCAGCTCCAAGACCAGTTCTGTGAGCTCGGCCCGGGAGTCTGATAGGCAGCGGGGTGGCCAGTACACTAACAGAATCCCTAGTCTATCCCTGGTCTTCAGACTCAGGTACACACACTCGATGTGATTCAGTTGCCGGACAGGATGTCTGGTCAGGTTAAGATGATTTTTGTAGACCACAGCTACTCCGCCCCCCCACCCACTTTCCCTCATCTGCTCACTAACACAGTACCCAGCTGGGAGAGCCTGAGCCCATATCGGGCCACTGTCATCTCCCAGCCAATTGCAATCCAAGCATTTATTCAAGAACAGCCAATCACTTTTGGGGACAATTTCACATCAACACTAAGAATTGGGATTTAAATGTTAAATTTATTACCAAATGTGAGTTAGCTAGGGAGCAACAGTGTCATGTGCAAAGAAATGCTGAAGCAGGCAACACTTGTGTCTACTGGGGCTTATCCAGACTCTCTGTGGATAGATGCACCAATTTCATGGTTAGCCTTTGTGAGATTGGACAACTCTCCTCTCCCCCTGCCAGGTCCCAAGCTAAAGTTGTTAATATTGCAAATTTCTAGACCACATATGTCGGATAGGGGGGATAGAGAAGCTGTAATGGGATAACAGCATTTGGGAGAGATCATCCGGAGGCATGGGGCGGGGTGCTAACAGTACACTGATGACTACCAAATATATTTCTCTATGCCTTTGTCAACAGCGTCAGCTAAGGATAGTGTGTCTCCTCTGAACGAATGCTTGGAAGCGGTAATGGGTTGGATGAGGAAAAACAAACTGAAGCTGAATCCAGGTAAGACGGAAGTGCTTACTGTCAAAGGCCCCAACCTGGGTCTGGAGGTGTGTCAACCAGTTCTGGAGGGGGTTACACCCCCCCTGAAAGGCTGTGTTTGCAGCTTGGGGGTGCTCCTGGAACTGTCGCTCCAGATGACAGCTCAGATAGATATGACTGCCAGGAGTGCCTACTATCATCTTCGGCTGATACGCCGGCTGCGACCCTTCCTAGAGTTGGAAGACCTAAAGACAGTAGTGCATGCCCTGGTAACTTTGAGGCTTGATTTCTGCAATGCGCTGTACATAGGGCTACCTCTGTGCCTAGTCCGGAAACTTCAACTAGTTCAAAATATAACAACCAGGTTGGTCACTGGTACACCTAGGGGTGACCATATCACACCAGTGTTGGTCATTACCTTTAAAGCCCTATATGGTTTGGGTCCAGGTTACCTGCGAGATTGCCTTCTCCCGTACAATCTACCCCACATGCTCAGGTCCTCTGGGAAGAATTTACTACAATCAGCCAAGACTAGGCTGACAACTGTCACCCAGAGGACCTTTTCTTCTGCCGCTCCCCGATAGTGGAACGACCTGCTGGGAGATATCCACCAACTCACCAGTCTTCAAGAATTTAAAAGAGCTATAAAGACTGATCTCTTCCGGCAGGCCTACCCAGATGAATTTTAAGTATTTTATTGGTATTTTATTGGTATTTTAATAATGTATTAGTTTTATGTGTTTTTAATCACTTTTATGTATTTTATATTTGATGTTGTTCCCCGCCTTGATCTGGAGGGAGACGCAGGTAAGAAATAAATAAATAAATAAATAAATAAATAAATATTATTAGCCTGACCCCTTTTGCCTTTAGCCCTGCTCACCACTGGTATGTGCCTCCGAAAGCTTCTCCAAAATGAAATTCATTCCTCAGTCTGAAAGAGGCTCTGCACCCCTGGCCTAGCCAATAATGAAAATCTCTGCTCTGTATGAGCACTGGGGGGGGGGGGGGATCCCTAAGGGATTTTCACACATATAGACAGAATTCCAAATTGCATACATCCCCAGCAAGCCTGACACTGTTGTTAGCATAGCTTCAGTTGAGATGTCTGACAACACCTGCCCAATTTTGTGGGATCAACTTCAGTTGATTACAGCCCGGTGCAAGATGCTTGCAGCAATGCAATTGACCACATTCCCTCTTGGCCCTTGCCATTCCTGACTGTATGAAGGGGTGATTCCTGCTGCCCTTAAAGAGACTGCAGTGCAACCACTCCTAAAGAAACCTACTCTGAACCCAATGGTGTTTGACAACTATTGCCCACTTGCAGATATCCCTTTCTTAGGGAAGGTGTCTGAGAGGGTTGTGGTGGGGCAATTACTGATTATCTTGCAGGATGCTGTTTATCTAGACCCATTCTAGTCTTGGTTTTGATCTGGATGTGGGACTGAATCAGCCTTGGTCACCTTTATTGGGAGGAGGAAGTGCAATCCTGTTTGATCTGATATTATCAACCATAGTATCTTTTTGGATTGACTCCATGGGCTGGGCATCAGAGGCGCCATTTTACAGTGGTCCCGGTCTTACCTGTAGGGCCAATTTCAGAGTCACATTGTGCGACCATTCCTCGCCCCCTTAGTAATTGAGCTATAGGGTGCTACAGGGTACCATTTTGTTCCCAATGTTGTGCAACATCTATATGAAACCACTGGTAGTGGTCATTAGGGGATTTGGAGCCAAGTGCCGTGATTGTCTAATTCCCTTTTGAAGCCATCCAAGTTGGCGGCCATCACTATATCCTAAGGTAGTAAATTCAATAGTTAAATGTGGAACCCCCAGCATACCCCTCAAATCAGCCTCAGAGGATCCCCTAACCCTCCAGAACACATTTTGGGGGCACACCAAGTTTCCAGGAGTGAGACAATTCAATTCACCAGTTTTGTCTGCTCCACTGAAGCATTGATTGCAATCCTCAGGGTAGAAAAGCCTCTCTAGAAATCTGATGGGGAAACAGCATCTGTTGGGCTGTCAACTCTTGAATCTCCACTTATGCCCAACTTGTATACTCCAATATCATACCCATAAAACTCAGAAGCATGCATTTGTCTCTCACATACATGACCATATTAATGTAACAGTAAACATTGCTTAAGTGATGAAATACCCATATCTTTAAAGGCAAGCTAAAAAATTATTTTAGCCTTAGCACTTTTGCCTTTAGTCCTGCTCACCACTGGTATGTGGCTCCAAAAGCTTCTCCAAAATGGAATTCAGTCCTCAGTCTGAAAGAGGCTCTGCACCCCTGGCCTAGCCAATAATTAAAATCTCTGCTCTGTACTAGTACTGGAAAAAAAATCCCTAAGGGACTTTCTAGTTTGTTACATAATAAATGCACATTTTTGCACAAGGATGTGATTTAGTTGCAAGGACAGCACATATTCCTAGCAATTTTGAGCAGGGCATGGCCCACATAGTGTTACTGTGGCGCAGGCATATTTTAAAATGGATTTTGTGGCAAAAGAAAATAGCAAGAAACAACACAGCTGTTACTCTGTTTCAGCCACATCAGGATATAAATACAGAAGGCTAGAAACATTACAATAAGTAATAGATAAATATGAACATTTCCATAGGAAAGCTAGTTTTTGCGAGCAGTACTTGATCTGAACTTTGAAATGGAGGAATGGAGAGCAATTATCAAGGGGAATTTGTGAAAATAGACCAGGAAATAAAGAAGCCAAGATTATTTTCAGTGGCCAACAAGTTTTATTAGCTAGTAGCTTGGAATAGGGTATTAGAGCCACGGCACAATAAAGTTTACAATCATGGAAGGATGGCAAATGTTTTCTCATTGATACTGTTTCTGGGTTCACACAACACGAGTATTGATTGTTGTTGAACCATGTGTTATTGTGTTGTGTGAACACAACTGTGCTACCAACCCCTAGTTTGTTAACCATGACCAACCCACAGTTCACAACCCAACAACAAATTATGAATTCTCTTTCTGGGTTCTTCATGGTTAACAAATCATAATATGTTAGCGTAGCTAGGTTCACACTACACAAAAAAACACCGTTCAACAACAATCCGCACTCAACCTTGACTGTGGATTGTCATGTTGTGTGTCTGCAAGAGTCAGCCCTACAGGACTCATGGTCTCCCCTACTCTTTTTTATTGCCCCACTTGGCAGTTTTCCAGAAGATGGGAGTCTTTATGTAACGGCTAGAGTTCATGTAGGCAGAAATCTTCTCCAAGACCTGCAAAGAAAGCCAGAAAAGGATATTTATGAGTTAACAATGTCATTACACATTGCAATAGGTTGAACCAAACTCATGAAGAAAACTGCAAATGGCTGTTTAGCATCTGGAAAGCTTCAGGTTTTTTGTAAAAAAAAAAAAAACGCGCCATGAGATGGAACAGATGGCATTTTTTAAATGTTCCAAGCTTATCATGACCTTTGCCAATATTCGATCCAGTCTGGCATAGCAAGTCTTCCCACAATGTGTGTTTAGCAAGAGTTGGTTTGCTGGGAATCAGAGTGTGGGTTCTGTCCCACACATCACTGGAAAGTGTGGGATGTCTATCAGCTTCCCCAACCTGGTTCTGTATAGATGATTTCAACTCCAACTCCCATCAACCCCAGCCAGCGTGCCCAATGGTGAGGAATGCTGGGAGTTGCAGTCCAAAATTATTGGAGGAAGCCAGGTTGGGGAAGACTGGATTTCTTGGTGCGCAGGCACAACATTGTAGTTACCTTTCTAGGCAGCTACCTACAACAGCTTAGAGCAGGGGTGGATAATGTCAGGAGTTCCAAGGGCCATTTTTACCACCCAGACACACACACCCCAGGCAGACTGCACCTCCCCACCTCCAGTGAAACGGAAATAAAAATTATTTCAAAATTGGCATCCAGAGCAGCTAGAATGCCCATGGTGTCAAAATTAGTATGTTTGCCCTGTTGCTATGGAGCGCTAAAAGAGTCAAACTGGTCACTTCAGATGCTTCCCCACCCCCCACAATAGGGTCAGGAAGGCAAGTGCTGGCTATATGCGGCCCATAGATTGCATGTTGTCCACCTCTGGCCTAGAGACCACCGAACAAAGCACTAGTGAGGAGCAGAGCGCAAGCAGTGATACAGCCCAATAACCTTATTGTGATATAAAGACACGGTTTATGCCATTCCCACCAGTCCATCATAGCACCTAGGCCACCTGCCCAGTGATGCGTGTGTGGTGGGGAGGGCGTTATGCCTCCCTGCAGGGGGTTGGGGCAGAATAGTCATCCTAATGTTCAGCTTTTTTAAAAGAAAAAGAAAGGAAGGAAGGAAGAAAAGAGTCGGACACAAAGCAAGTATTGGAATGTGCATCTCCTAAGAAAGGGAAAGCACAGCATCTCTAAAGAAAATCTATAAAAAGCAGGTGGCTAACCTTTGCTGGTGGGTGGGAGTGGAGAAGAAACCAATAGTCAAAACCTTTAGGTAATATTTAAGTCACCTGTACTATCCTTTGCTTCACTGGAGAAATAAAACTGATTTCAGCACTAACCAAAAATTCATCAAGCCCAGATCTTGGATAGCTATTGCAGCAGCTTTAACAATGTCATCTGTTCCTGCCAAGGAAGGAGTTGCAAGGTATTTCTTATCATGAACCTGTAGCAGGGGCTTGCCATTTTCAACCATACATGAACTGGGGAGCACTCTTGCACTGGAACTTGGAAGTACAGTTTTAAATGACCCCACACTCCACAATCCATAGCATGGTAGTTTGTCCAAAGATCCTGGTTTGTGTCAAGACAGACTATGGTTCCCTGTCACATTCAAGCCAGGGAAGAAGTCTGGCTTACTGTTAGTTAAGAAACCAGGAAAATAAACCAGGTTGAAAAAAGAAGTGTTTGTTCCTGGCTTCATGAATCATAGTTGAGACTTCCGGTGGAGAAATGGAGGCTTGAGGCTGTTCAGCTTGTGGCTAGAGAGGACAGTGTGGTCTTTGTGCCATCTGGGTGGTAGCTGGATGGAATTTACGACCCCTGATTGAAGGGGTGTTGTCGGGAGCAGGTCGTAAGTAATCTCATAAATCTCCGGAGCTTCAAAAGCCGTCAAAATGAGACTTTCATGGACAGAGAGGTGGGGGGAGGAAGAGATCAGACGTTCACCGCTCTGGCACCACACTGTAACAAAGAGCTTCCAATATCCATTCCCCGAAATTGATTGGTCATATAACAACAAAAATTAATGGAAGTCGGGGGAATTTCAAAGAGATTAAATAAAGATTTAAACATTTGTATGGTGAGTGAAAACTGAATCTCTGTGGAAAGGAGCAGCAGAATAATTTACGTTGGGCTGGATTGAAGTTTTTATATTGAAATGAGAAGTTATTGTTGCCGTTAAGCTGCTTTTAAGCTGAATGCAGGGAGTGGAAATTTACAGTGTTGAGACTTTTGTCTGGGCAGTCAGCCAATTTTGATATGGAATGCAAACAAAAAACGTTTACTTGAGATATGGCGCCATCTGCTGATGAAATATGGATTGCTTCTGGAGAAGGATCCATGGAGGTGTGCTCTTGGCAATGGAAAAAGAAATATATTTTGGGAAAGTATAAAAAAGAAATGGAGGACACCGAAGTTGATGAAAGGGGTCCAGATGAGAAGGAAGAAATCTCAGATAAGTAAGATTGGTGGAATCAAAGATTTATATGGACAGATACCAAGAATTTTAAAATGGATTACAAATATCTATCATGGAATATAAATGGACTAAATTCTCCACAAAAGAGGAAAAAATATTTTACCATTTAAGAAAATTAAAATTGGATATTATCTGTTTGCAAGAAACTCATGTTAGAAAAAAAGATACAAAATATTTACAAAATAAAGGTTTGGGAGAATAATTTATTTCCGCATGCACAAAGAAAAAATCAGGGGTGGTCCTGTATATTAAATCCCACTTAAAACCAGAATTAGTGATACTGATGAACAAGGACGTTTTGTGGGAGTTAAAATTATTCTGGATGGAGTGGAAATTATGGTTTTGGGAGTGTATGCTCCCAATGAACAAAAAGCAAAAATTTATGATCGATTGTTACATAGACTGGTGGATATTCCAAGTGACAGTTGGTGTATCCTGGGAGATTGGAATGGTGTGATATCACCACAAATAGATAAACATTCAGAGAAAGATATCAAAAGTCAACAGAGAAAGCTTCCAAAAAGCATTTTTGATCTGGTGGAGAACCTGGGTTTGGTTGATGTATGGAGACATAGAAATGGAAGTGCTAAGGAATATACGTACTTTTCGAATAGACATAAATCCTTATCAAGAATAGATATGATCTTGGTGTCCAGGACTGTACTTACAAAAATTAAGAATATAGAGATTTTATCAAAATCCTTTTCAGATCATAATTCAGTATTGATGGTTCTCAAAAGAAAAAAAAGTATGTTTAGATGGAGATTAAATGAAGCTTTGCTACAAAATAAAATGGTGGTGGAAGAAGGTCGGGTAAAAATTAAGGAATTTTTTGAGCTGAATTTGAATAAAGGGGTTAACCAAAGTACTGTCTGGGATACAAGTAAAGCTTTTATCAGAGGATGTTTTATTCAGAAGAATAGTCAAATTAAGAGGGAAAGGCAGGAAAAATGAAAGTAATTATGGACGAAATTAAAAAGAAGGAAGAGGAATTAAAGAGCGCACCAAGAAAGGCGGGGATTAACCACCAGATCAAGATGCTGCAACAACCATTGTCCATGTTGATGGTTAGAGAAATGGAATGGAAGTTAAACTTTGTAAAGCAGAGAGAATTTGAAGGGACAAATAAACCGGGAAAATGGCTAGCATACAAACTGAGGAAAGAAAAGGCAAAAATGATAGTAGTAAAAATTCAAGATGGGGAAAAAGAAATAATGGATGATGTGAAGATACAAAGAACATTTTGGCAGTATTATTCGAATTTATATAAGAAGCACGAGACGTCAATGGAAAAAATAGATACATATTTACAAAAACAAAATTTGCCTAAAATATCTTTGGATCAGAAACAAGTGATAAATGGAGAGATCACGATGGAAGAAGTGGTTGCAGCCATAAAAAGAATAAAATTGGGGAAAGCACCAGAATCAGATGGTCTTGTCAGGGATGAAAAAAATACAATCTGCAGAAGAGTCTGGAAAGAAAAAATGACATCATCTGCAGGTGTTGCAGATATGCAGAGGGAGCCAAACCAAGAAAGATAAAGGGTGAAGATAGTCTTAATTGCTTGATTAGCTGATGCAATGTGTGTGCAAGAGGCTGTAAAAATGTATAAATATGTAAAAAAAAACACTGTTTATCAGTGTTGGGGTTGTGTAGGAAGAATGTTATACTGTGTTATGCTGTGTTTTTCTACTAAAAATCATTTGAAAGACTTCAACACATGTGTGAATTATTCCTTCTTGGTTGCTATCTGGAGAGAGAGCAAGTGGAGACTGGACATTGGATTTCTAACAGAAACTCTGCTGTTTAGAGAAGTTTTTCCCTTTCACTCCTTAACAGGTCTTTCAGGTTTATATTATCAAAACTTTGAAGAGGAATTATTATTACCATTGCAAAGTATGATGAATGCTATTTTGAAAGAGGGGAAGATACCAGAGACATGGAAAACAGCATATGTAATGTTGATACCTAAAGAAGGTCAGGACCTAACATTGACTAAAAATTATAGGCCAATATCGTTATTGAATAACGATTACAAGTTGTTTACATTGATAATGGCGGAAAGGAGTTGCGGGAGTTTATTCATGAAGATCAATGTGGATTTTTGCCGAAAAGACAGATAAAAGATAATATCAGAGTTGTACTGAACATTGTAGAATATCTGGATAAGCATCTGGAAAAACAAGCGGCTTTGATTTTTTTGGATGCGGAGAAGGCTGTCGACAATCTTAATTGGGATTTTTTGTTTAAAATTTTGGTGGTAATGGATTTTGGGTCTAATTTCACAACTTGGGTGAAGCCAATTTATATTGAACAGAGTGCACGGATTATTATCAATGGAGACCTGACGAAACCATGTAAGATTGCAAGAGGGACTAGACAGGGTTGTCCAATGTCACTGTTGTTATTCATCTTGGTGTTGGAAGTATTGAATAGAGCAAGAAGACAAGAAGAAAAAATTGAAGGAATAAAAATTAGAAAAGAATCTTATAAATCGAGAGCTTTTGCAGACGATTTGATGTTCACATTAGAGGATCCATTGAGTGGAACTGAAATTTTAATGAACAAGTTGAATGAATTTGGTACATTAGCAGGTTTTAAGGTAAATAAACAAAAGACTAAGATACTTACAAAAAATATGAATAAACAAGATCAAATAAAGATGGAAGAAAAAGCTGGGTTCAAAGTAGAAATATTTGGGCATAAAATTGACAAATATGAATTGTATGTTGTTTCATAATAATTATATTAAGGTTTGGAACAAAATTAAACAAGATTTGATAAGGTGGGATAAACTTCAAATGTCACTAATGGGGAGGATTGCAATAATCAAGATGAATGTTTTACCAAGAATGTTGTACTTATTTCAGACAATCCCTATTGTAACTTCAGAGTTACCATTCAAGCAGTGGCAGAGAGAGATCTCTAAATTTATATGGCAATCCAAAAAACCAAGGGTGAAGTTTAAAATATTAAAAGATTCTAAAGAAAGAGGAGGTTTGGGATTGCCAGATTTGAGGATTTATTTCTCTGCTTGTTGCTTGATGTGGATGAAAGAGTGGATTTTGATGAAAAATAATAGACTACTGGAATTAGAGGGACATAATTAAGATTTGGTTGGCATGGGTATCTGTGGTATGATAAAGCTAAAGTGAATGCAGAATTTAATAATCATTATGTGAGACGAGCAATTTTGAGAATATGGATTAAACATAAACGAAGATTGTGTCAGATGACGCCTCTATGGGTTTCCTCACAGGAGGCTATCTAGAGAATTGGCAACTTCAAAAAAATGGCTGACATATGGTGAAATTTTAGAAATAAAAGATGGAGAGGTCAAAATGAAATCAAGAGAGGAGCTACAGAATGAAGGAAATGTTTGTCAGTGGTTCTCATTAGGGATGTGCACTGGATCGGACCCGATCCACGATCCGAGTCCGGTCCAGTGGGAAATCGGATAAATTATCCGATTTCCGATCCCGCAGCTGGATCGGCCGATCCAATCCGAACCGGTCCGAAAAAGCTCCGAACCGGTTCGGCGGATCGGCGGATCGGCGGGCGCCCACTGGCGCCCACCGCCGCTTCCATTGGCGGGCGCCAGCGGGCGCCCGCCGATGAAAGTGGACAGCGGGGGGGGGAGGAGGGGGGCACTTACCTTCTCGGCCCGGTGGCTCCCGTCCGGCGCCGGCGCCTACTACTACTAGCAGGCTCCGCGGCCTGCTCTAGGGTGGCGCGCCGGGTGATGTCATCACCCGGCGCGCTACTCTAGAGCAGGCCGCGGAGCCTGCTGGAAGTAGTAGGCGCCGGCGCCGGACGGGAGCCGCCGGGCCGGAAAGGTAAGGAGGGGGTGCGTGGAGGGGAGGAGGGGGCGCGCGGAGGGGGGAGGGGGGCCCTTACCTGCCCGGCCCGGCGGCTCCCGTCCGGCGCCGGCGCCTACTACTCCCAGCAGGCTCCGCGGCCTGCTCTAGGATGGCGCGCCGGGTGATGTCATCACCCGGCGCGCTACTCTAGAGCAGGCCGCGGAGCCTGCTGGAAGTAGTAGGCGCCGGCGCCGGACGGGAGCCGCCGGGCCGGAAAGGTAAGGAGGGGGTGCGTGGAGGGGAGGAGGGGGCGCGCGGAGGGGGGAGGGGGGCCCTTACCTTTCCGGCCCGGCGGCTCCCGTCCGGCGCCGGCGCCTACTACTCCCAGCAGGCTCTGCGGCCTGCTCTAGGATGGCGCGCCGGGTGATGTCATCACCCGGCGCGCTACTCTAGAGTAGGCCGCGGAGCCTGCTGGAAGTAGTAGGCGCCGGCGCCGGACGGGAGCCGCCGGGCCGGAAAGGTAAGGAGGGGGTGCGTGGAGGGGAGAAGGGGGCGCGCGGAGGGGGGAGGGGGGGCCCTTACCTTTCCGGCCCGGCGGCTCCCGTCCGGCGCCGGCGCCTACTACTCCCAGCAGGCTCCGCGGCCTGCTCTAGGATGGCGCGCCGGGTGATGTCATCACCCGGCGCGCTACTCTAGAGTAGGCCGCGGAGCCTGCTGGAAGTAGTAGGCGCCGGCGCCGGACGGGAGCCGCCGGGCCGGAAAGGTAAGGAGGGGGTGCGTGGAGGGGAGGAGGGGGCGCGCGGAGGGGGGAGGGGGGCCCTTACCTTTCCGGCCCGGCGGCTCCCGTCCAGCGCCGGCGCCTACTACTCCCAGCAGGCTCCGCGGCCTGCTCTAGGATGGCGCGCCGGGTGATGTCATCACCCGGCGCGCTACTCTAGAGTAGGCCGCGGAGCCTGCTGGAAGTAGTAGGCGCCGGCGCCGGACGGGAGCCGCCGGGCCGGAAAGGTAAGGAGGGGGTGCGTGGAGGGGAGGAGGGGGCGCGCGGAGGGGGGAGGGGGGAGGGGGGCCCTTACCTGCCCGGCCCGGCGGCTCCCGTCCGGCGCCGGCGCCTACTACTACCAGCAGGCTCCGCGGCCTGCTCCAGGGTGGCGCGCCGGGTGATGTCATCACCCGGCGCGCTACTCGAGAGTAGGCCGCGGAGCCCGCTGGTAGTAGCCGCCGGCGCAGGACGGGCCGAGAAGGTAAGTGGCGGGGAAGGGGGCTTACCCCCCCCCGGAGCCGTCCGCTTCTATCCGCTGGCGCCCGCGGGCGCCAGCGGATGGAAGCGGGCGGCCCCAGGGGGGGTAGGGAGCGCGGGGGAGGGGGTTTACCTGCCGGGGCCGTCCACAGCGGACGGCCCCGGGGGGGGGGAGGGAGTTAGGCCCCCCCTTACCCACCCGCCGCCATTTTTTCCTCATAGACTTGCATTGCAATGCAAGTCTATGGGGAAAAAAATGGCGGCCGATCCAAAAATTTACGATTTTTGGGTCGGGATCGGACTCGATCCGGTCCGGGGGGCCTCCGATTTTGTCCGAACCGGTCCGGGACAAAATTGGAGGTCCCGATCCGGGTCCCGATCCGATCCGGGGGGTCCGTGCACACCCCTCATATGCACAAATCATGGAAAAATTTAAGATAGATAAAAAAATGGGGTTTTGAATGTACAAATGATAATCATGTTATTTCAAAGATATATAAACTTTTGTTAAAATATGAGACTGAAGATGAACAAGTAAAAGAATGTATGATAAAGTGGGCTCAGAATATTGGACATAATATTACTATGAATCAGTGGAGGTCTGAAATTTACACTATGTGTCAGATTGAAAGAAAACTTTTATAAAATGATGTATAGATGGTATATATCTCTGTTAAAATTGGCAAAAATGTATAAGGGGACATCGGGAAAGTGTTGAAAATGTAAAGAGCTGGAAGGCACATTTTATCATTTATGGTGGACATGTAAAAAAGTTTTGGAAACAAATGCATAAAGTGATGCAAGATGTATTGAAGATAAAAATACAAATG
This sequence comes from Anniella stebbinsi, assembly GCA_029215795.1. Lineage (NCBI taxonomy): Eukaryota > Metazoa > Chordata > Lepidosauria > Squamata > Anniellidae > Anniella > Anniella stebbinsi. The sequence continues at coordinate 64,774,118 of JARDYH010000004.1, read as the reverse complement.
TGTCCAGAGTATTTTTTGCTGGGGATAATAGATGAACAGCTATTGCAAGGTTATGGAACTTTATTTTTATACATGACAACGGCAGCAAGATTACTTTATGCCCAGAATTGGAAGAATGAGAAAATACCAACAGAGGAGGATTGGCTGTTGAAAATCACAGAACTGGCAGAGATGGCAAAACTTACTGCAATAATAAAAGATAAAACAACAACAGGGTTCATTGAGGAATGGAAACCTCTAGTGGACTTTTTGAAAGAGAGGGAAGGGAAGGACATTTTTGTAGATGGATTTAATGATTAATTTGGAAGAATAACATCTGTTAAAGATAGAGAAATCGGGAAATTCACTCACCAACTTTGGAAATTTTGGCATATTTTGAAAAATTGTTAAGGAAAACACAGAAATTCGGAAGTCCATTTTAATGTTGTATGTGGTAGTGTCGGTATATTGTGTAAATGTTGTTGTTATGGGTGTATGTAAGGTGTATATGTTAAATGTTTTTTATGGTTGAAAAATAAAAAAGTTTTACACCCCCCAAAAATGAATCATAGTTGATATTGCAATCTCTTAATTCATACAGACAAGATTCTGCCTCTTAGACCTATGTCACTGACTGTGGTTCAGAGATTGTTCCTTGCTGAAGAGTATGGCCCAGTTCAGATAATCCAAGATTTATTAAGCCTCATTCTGTTAGGCATTGTTCACTTCATCATCCACTCACTGATGGATTTGGATTTTTCCACCTTCTGAAAAATATGCCAAAGATTCCACTACAATTTATGAAACCTTCATTGCTACATAACATTTTGTGTATTTTTCTTAGCTGCCTATAAAATCAATGAGCAGAGCGCACACAAAAAATGATTGGCACACAGCAGAGGCTGAAGATATATCAAATACAATAAAATGTTGTTTTAACTGCATATAGAGTGCCATATTTTACAGCAACTTTCATAATTTTGAACAACCAAATTTGTGTATCATTCTGGAAAGTTAAAAAAAGTAGCACAAATCTGCATAACATGGAAAAGCAGATCCCATGTCATTTCAACTCGTTGTGAATTTATCCAATATCCCCAGTAAAGTCTTATTTGTACAACTTAGAGATTGTAATATCAAGTGTCTTAGTAGAAGGTAGGAAAATTTTGGGAAAATTAATTGGGATGAGGATCATGTTCCCTTTGCTATCGGTATCAGAACAACCTTCAATGGTCCATGCTGGGGATTCATACATATATCACAGTTAATTTCACCTCAAAGCGGTTGAGGAAATCCTTGAGATTTCTGAACTGATCAAGGCATTTTGGCTCAAATATCTGTAGCTGATCCAGGGCATCATATACAACGAAATCCACACAGGTGATCTAGGAAATTTTTTAAAAAGGAAAACATTTAAAATTTAAACATATTACTTGAGATATCTTGGTCTCTATATGAATCACACTCATCCCACGTACCTTTTCCCCTGCAAACCACTTTCTGTCCCCCAGAAACTGGGAGAACAGCTTGAGCTTCCCGGGTAGCTGCTCCAAGAACTGAGGCTTGAGTTTTTCCTGCAAGAAGAGATGGTTGAATATCAAAGACAGGCTCACCTCCAGCTAAGCTCTTATGAAACCTTGAATGCTTAACTCCCCATTTCTAGGCCTCTTCTTCTCTTTTCTCCTTCCCTCAAGTCTAAACACAGAACTGTTGTTCCCCTTCCAACCTCATGATTATTTGTAAAGCCTTACATAAGTCCTGACTTCCTGCCCACTCACTTCATATTTATCCCAAACCAAGTCTCAAATCATTTGCTGAATGCCTGATCTGACCCAATTTAGAAGGAGAACACAAACCACAAAACTCACAAAATCTGGACTGTAACACAATCTCACAAACGGCCTTCGGAAATCCATGACCTGGTTCTCAAGTATATCTATCCTGATAATTTCTTCTTCACTGTCACCACCTACGACAATGCAACATATATGGAACGTAAGGATTTCCTGTCAATCAACAATTCAGCAACAATATGTTTTAATTTGAAGCTGGCCTCCAAATAATCACTGCCATCAAAAAGCACTCACACATCTTGTGTTTGCGTGCAATGTAGTGCAGGATGGCATTGCTCTGGGTAATCTTTCTCTCACCATCGATTAGATACGGGAGCTAGGGAAAGAGAAGGAGGTTAATGATGCCAGTAGAATGATGCTAGTCATCCTCACTGGATAAGTCCCACCTTTTTTTAGGATAAAGAACAGGAGTGTGGCTATTTGAAGATTATCCAAGTAGGAATGATCTTGTTACAGTAAATAATCGGAGTCCAATCCAAAGTTCAAGTTCCAAACAGATAGCCTTTATTTGCTAGCAAAGACCACGGTCTGGAATCATTCCACAGACTGCAGCCCCCCCCCTTTGGGTGACCCAGTCTCTTATACATTTCAAGCAAACAGGAAAGAGCATGTCATACAACAGGATGATGCGTGCGCAACATAACGGTATGGTAGCAGGTGTTTCTCCTTATATGGTCTGGAACGGTCTGTTACTTCTTACTAGGCCAGGTCACATGGTCTGTGGTCTGCTGCCTGCATACAACTAAGCATAGGAGCCGCTTATGAGAGAGACAAAGAGAGAAGAGAATGGGGGGGGCATTACTCAAAATGGAGTCACTTTGGTCAAGTGACTGGGGGTCAGTTCCCTCACATTCCCCCCTTTGAAACTCTTTTGTTAATTACTAAGGAGTTTCACTATCTTCATCTGCCATAGGACAGGGCAGTAATCGCGCAAGGCCATTAGGTGGACAGCTGTGCGCCGGTCTGCTATCTGTTCCACCATTCCGCGGAAGCTCTGTAACAATAAAGGCATTAAACAGGGCAAAAGGATACAGATCAGGAGTCCTACAATTACTATCGCTATAATCTCTTTCAGCCCCCCTACCCATGTAAACCAGGAACCCAGCCCTTGGGCCCACTCAAATTTGCACGGGAACATGAGCAAGCTTAGTCATTTTACCGGTGATCTCTTCAATAACTTTTCTATTATCATCAATATGCAGACAACAATTGGTAAGATTAAATTTTCCGCATACCCCGCCCTCAGTAGCAAGCAAGTAGTCAAGAGCCAAGAGCCAAGCGGTTCTGATACACAGCATTTCGCAGTTAGGTCTGGGTTTTGGATAGGACATTCAGTACCCTTGCAGTTTCATTGGTTATTAGTTCTAGAACTGCTTGCAAACGTATGATTCTGTTAAGCATATAAATGGGGGTTCTGTACCCCGACATTCTATCTTGTGCCAGGTGGCAGGGCCATAATACTGAACAATCCTCTCAGGGGGCCACTTATCATCTTTCCAGTCCCCAATTTTGACATTTGGGGATATGCTGCGTTTGTTGTACGCTGGGTGGCCCAGACGCACACCTTCTGACAGGGGAACCAGAAAGAAGGAGGGGCGGATCTCTCCTAGGGTGCAAGTGCCTGCCCAGGGTTCAGGGAGTTCAGAATGAGCATACTGCCCACAGATCCAATACAGTCCCTTGGGGGCCGGCCAATTAGAGCTCTGACTTTGGGTGATGTTTATTCGGGATTGGAAACTCGCTGGCCACAACTGATTGTTAGGAATTGCGGATTGGTTTGGCCAGTAGGATACCTCGGAGCTATTCAGGATAGTGAGTGATTCATAGGGGGTTTCTCCAATCTTGGGGGCTGATGGATGCAGGCGCTGGAGGCATCACCTGCCCACCACAGTGTCTTTTCTACTGGCTGTGAGGGTTTGGATCTTTGGTTTCGCTATATGGTTGGCCAACATTTAACTCAGCTGCCTCCCATGGCGACTGGTTCCCTAATTGAGTACCTCTGCATACATAACAGTTACTGACATTGAGGGAGCTAACAACAGTCTCAGCAAAGGTGAATAATTACTAGATTACATCTCTGGGCGGTGCAGGGACTTAGAACTGGAACTTTGGTGAGGCGGGCATGTGGATTCCCTCGTGTTCTTTTTCTCATGTGGCCTATCATACACAATTCTAATAGGGACATTCATTGTAGTACTGTCCTCTGTTCACTGGGGCCTCTGACCTCGAGACTCCACTGGGCAGGGGCCTCTTTCGGGTTGAGACAGGTGATGGCACTGTCTTGTATGCAGGCGGAGTAAATGACGTTCTAAAAAGTGCACGGTTGCACTTTGCTCTTACACTGGAGCCTGCTCTGAACTTTTGACATGTACTTGGTCCCTGGGCTTAATAGACCAGTTCATAAGGGGTCAGTCTATTGGTTCTTGATGTACAATGCATGTGGAGCAGGGCCACGGACAGCAAGGGACTTCTGCTTGAAAGGCTGCTCTGTTGTCACTGTTTATCTGCCTGGACATCTAATAAGTGCTTTGTCACTTCTTTTGAACTTCTGCTTTTGCAGGCCAGGCTTCTACTCATCCAGAGAAAGTGCAGACGGCGCTACTAGGAGGAGCTTGTAACCAGCAGCTGGTGGCATGTGTGTGAAATCTAGTTGAAGGGACGGTTGCCTCTCAGTATTTGACCAGGCAATGGGACTGGGCCTTTTCTTGGGTTGTTCTTATACATCCTCTAGAGACGTCTGTACAGAGGCTGGCCAGCTTCTTCAGTGCTTCCTTCTTTCTTTTTTTTTCTTTTTTTCAGTGTAAGGCTGGTGGAAGGATGTGGTTTCAGCGTAATAACTAACGCTGACAGGAAACAGCTTCGCTGTAATTTCTTTTTTGATCTTGCTCTGCAGTAAATAACAGCTCTGGTTTTCAGACAGCTTGGAGGAGCTTTCTGCTGTAGAATGGGTTTTTCTCAGCAGTCAAGAATCCTCACTCTCGGACTTGGACAATCAGGTATGACAAAACTGCTTCTCCTTTGCCCATTCTGGGGCGGCTACTAGTTCTGCTTTCTGGGCAGACGCCTGGGGGCAGGGACTCTGTCAGTAGAATCTCATTTTCAGTGACTACTGCGTAGTCAGAGTATCTGGTTTCATTTCGGACAAAACTTCTTCCTTCTGTAAACAGGGCGACGCTTCCAGGAATTGGAGTGTCTTTAAAATCAGGTTGACTGGAATGCATGGTTTCTATAATCTTCTGGCGATCATGGACAGGGTTTTCAGGCAGAAGCATTAAGGCAGCAGGGTTTAGAGTGGCACAGTCTTTCTTTATGGCCTCAGTCAGGAGCAGGCATGCAACAACAATGCAGCGAAGACAGCCGGGCCATCCACGACTGACAGGATCAGTATTCTTACTCAGATAGGCGACGGGCGGTTCCAGGAGCTTGTGCGCTGAGTTAGGACTCCGACAGCAGTCTCTTTCTTGTTCACATACATACAAGTGGAAAGGCTTGGAAATGTCTGGTAGGGCCAGGGCTAGTCAGGGCAGTCTTCAAATCTCAGAGGCTTGAGAGGGCTTCTTCAGTTCACATTGGGGGCAAGACTCTGACTGATTACTTTTCAGGAGTTCATAGAGGGGCTGTGTTAAGGCTGCATAATTCAGGATTCAGATGCGACAATAGCCGGCCATGCCGAGGAAACTCTGAGTTCTTTTTTGCTGTTGGGCTGTGGTACGCAGTTGATGGCTTGGGTTCGGCTGGAATCTCATGGATTTTCTGCATGTTCATCATTGTACGCCTGCCTTTCTTGATGGCATTAATAAATGCTTGCTGGTAATCACGCTGATGTCTGCGTCCTTCTGTGTCTAATCTTGGGGCATAGGCGGTGTTGCTCTGGTTGGGGTCGGGGATGCCTTCTCTCTGGCCCCGTTCTGTGGCTGCATTTTCGAGATTAGCCTGGGTCTCTAGTCTCTGTTCAGTTGTCAGGAGATATCCCATTAGTTGTTGGATATCAGTCCAGGTTGGATTATGGGCAGTTATTACATCCTCAATTATGTCTACAAACTTCTCGGGCTCTTCTTCTTAGGAGGGTCCGTGGTTCTTCCAGTTCAGGAGTTCAAGAGCTCAGTTCAATTCAGGCAGTTCAGTTTGGGAATTCAGTAGGAGAGGGGATGTAGGTCTGGTACGTGGACACATTCGTGGCAGGGTCGGTGACGGCAGGAACAATGGTGGGACTCTCACGGACAGGGAAAATTCTTGTCTCGGTGCCTGTGTTAGCAGCCAAATTTCTGAGGTGGAGCCGGCTGGAGTGGCAGGGTGTCTAGAGGTGCAGAGGTGACGGCTGATGGCTGGGCAGTGGAGTCTTGGGACATCGGAGAGGGAGCCAGAATATCTGGTCCGGACCTAGGGACGTCTGGGACATCAGGAGGTGGCAGTCACAGGAGCCTTGCGTTTTGGGGTCTTTTTTACTTGGTTCATCATGATAAGGGCTGCATCTTCGGCCAACTTCTCGTGCTTATGGTGGGGGGGTGTCTGGCTACTTTCAATTAGCTCTCTGTGCATGGAATGTCCTCTGAACTGAGGGGTCCCCCCTTTCTATGATGGCAAGGTTCTAAACTCGGGAAATATAGGGCTCAGAGGAAGTACCTTGGGAGGGTAATTTTACAAGGGGTCCTAGAGCAGGCCAGTCATAGTAACACTTAGTTTCCATAAAATCTACATTGCACTTCGTTTGATCAAAAACTTTACTGAAATGCTTAATCATCAGGTTCAGTGGGGTCAAAAAACCTCCCTCCATCCTTTTCCTGACTATACACAATATAATCAACCAGACAGACAATACACAGCAGGGAAGATTGACAGGGAACCGTCTGACTGTAGGAATTGGGGGAGTCAAGCGGCTGATACAGAGGAATACAGTCTCTTCACTACCAGCCCACGCTGCCGGCAATTCAAGACACCCAGAGGCGTCCCAGGGCTACTGCCCAACGGTCAGCAATGGAAATCAGGCAGTCATACACACATCAAACATCCAGGACGACACCCGTCCTCCCAGACCTCCCAGTTCAAAGAAACAGAAACAGTCTACCGTTACGGGGAGATGATCAGGCTCCCCCTTCGACTCTACTGAGTCGGGCAATACCAAACAATACGCGCGTCTACAATTCCGAGGGTTGATCAGGCCCTCCTTCGACTCTGCTGAGTCGGCCAATACAAAACAAGATAGGCAATTCCCCTGATACTTGCCTGGTCCAGATGTCCCAGCGCTGGGCAGAAGGGTATCTGCACTGAACTTCTGCTCAGTCCGTTTTTGTTCCGCACTGTCCCCGGACCTGCCGCAGAACCTGTATGGGCACCAGCTAAAGGCTGGAGGCGCGCTCCCAAGGAGGGCCACGGCCGGCCGGGGGCCGCGGGGAACCAAGCAGAAGCGGGGGAAATCTCCCTGGTATGGTTCTCCGATTAGCGGGTCTCCCAGTGAGGGATGATTCCCGGCCAACGCACCAAAATGTTACAGTAAATAATCGGAGTCCAATCCAAAGTTCAAGTTCCAAACAGATAGCCTTTATTTGCTAGCAAAGACCACGGTCTGGAATCATTCCACAGACTGCAGCCCCCCCCCCTTTGGGTGACCCAGTCTCTTATACATTTCAAGCAAACAGGAAAGAGCATGTCATACAACAGGATGATGCGCGCGCAACATAACGGTATGGTAGCAGGTGTTTCTCCTTATATGGTCTGGAACGGTCTGTTACTTCTTACTAGGCCAGGTCACATGGTCTGTGGTCTGCTGCCTGCATACAACTAAGCATAGGAGCCGCTTATGAGAGAGACAAAGAGAGAAGAGAATGGGGGGGGCATTACTCAAAATGGAGTCACTTTGGTCAAGTGACTGGGGGTCAGTTCCCTCACAATCTAAAGAAAGAAAACACTGCCAGATGCTGAATCCTTTACTCAGTGTCTTCAGGCAATGGACACAGGAATTCTGCACATAATTTTTCAATGGTAAAAAAAAATATTGTGATCAATTGTAAATAGGATTAGGCAATCACTAGGCTGCAGCACCTAGCTCAATAGGCAGAACAGGTAAGGAGCAGCAGCAGCAAATAATCCATGCATTTCCCTTTCTTGTCTAGCCTCTTCCTCCTTTTGGCTTGCAGCAGCTTTTGCTTCTTCCCTCTTTCCCCAAATTTCCAAATTCAACATCAAGGTAAAAAACATCTCCAGCCAAAATTATCTACATCTAAAGTCAAACATTGGAAGATTGTGCAAGGAGTTTATGCTGTGGGACTTAAACGGCCCTACTCTTTTTTTAAGTCACAGTTGTTGAAAATTCTTTTTCCTCTAGCTTATGTATGGCTTGTGCTCAAGGAAGAGGCCAGGAATTCATGGCAGATGCCAAGCTCACTCTAGCCCACTGCTTTGGATTCTACTTGCACACAGTCATGATTTTCAGTTGGGCTGCAATCTGGAGTTGAAGGAACGCACAACAAAGCCGAGTCAGGAGTGCCTTTGCAAGTGCATAGCCAAGCCCTTTCCCTACTTACTCTCACCCATCTCAATATGAGCAGCAGTAAACTGACCCCTCCGCCACCTCTCACACACAAACACACTCCACCCACAATGACACATTGCTGGTTTTGTCACAGCTGCTACATACATTTGGGAAGTCCAAGCCCAGCTTCTCCTTCACACTCGTCCACTGACTGGTGTCGATATTTGGAGCTGGAAGTAGAGATATGAACAGTAAATGCCAAGTCCACTTCTATACCTGCCTGAGTTTATTTGCTCCTTCACATCCAGCTTCTCCCAAGGGTCAGCAATTCCAAAGGTGTCTAATGGCCCAAAAAGCTTAGACATCCCTCATTTTTGCTCATTCCTGAGGGGTTATTGTTAACAGTTTGGTGGTTCTCCCTCCAAAAGGGTGCACTTATAGCCCTACATTCTTCATGGGGGATTGTTATGAAAATGGCATACAGCATAGAGGTGGCCCTAGCTAAGAAACCTGCCAAATTTCAGAAGGATAGGTGCAGAGGCTCAAACGTTGGGATGAATGAAAAACAGTGTTTTCTGCTCAGTTGGCACCAAAGTCACAGAAAATGCAGTAAGACAGAGGCAGATGTTGTATAAGGAACATACAGTGGCAGACATAGAAAGGGCTGAATATCCAGCATTTTTCAAGCAAGGACCCAAAGCTATACCCTCCCAATTGCCACAGACCCCATGAAAATGGTCCTGCCCCTGGGAGAGAGAACTAGCAAACACTGGAACAGTCCTGCAATGTAGTCTTCCAATATCCCTGCCCCACCACACTGGGACGGCCCTGATAAATCCATCCACTGTGATCAAGTTAGAGCTGTCAGCCACAGATGTACACCCCCTCTTCCCCCTTGAAAGCTTGGGGAGAAATGCATCAGTTTTACAGACACACTGTCTGAATTCCTCCAAATCACTAACAATGTTTTGAACCTGGAAGATCTTTTTGGCTCCTTACCTTCTCCTTGACCGCTATACTGTTTATCCTCATATGAGGTTTCTGTGTATTCTAGAAGTAGTCTGATTGCCTGGGCAAGCTGTAGGAAGGGAGAGAGGAAGAATTAGTGGAACGACATAAATGTCACGGAGCTTAAGGCTGTCAATGGCTATATATTACCTCCAGTATTGGAATCAGGCAGTATGCATGCTAATGCATGGCAGTTGCTGGGGAACAAAAGTGGGAGGGTGCTATTGCCCTCATATTCTGCTTGTGGGCTTCCCACGGGCAGCAGGCTGGCCAGTGTCAGAACAGGTCAGACGTTGTTTTAGGAGAGCTCTACTGCTGTTTTTAAGGGTGTGATCCTAGGCATGTTTAGACAGAAAACAATCCTACAATCCCCTTGTCTAAACATGTATAGGATTGCACCCTAAGAACAGTCAGCAGCAATAATAGTGACTTTTGACAACTGCTATAGACAAGACTAAGAATGGCCAAAGGCAATTATCACCCAATATCACCTCCACACTCCACATTGCTGAAAGCTCTACTCCAAGTCAATGGCTGTAGTTCAATGTCATGATCAAGTAAACCACGGTTTATCATGATAGGAACAAACCTAATAAACTCCCTCTCCTCCCCTGGTGCAGCCTCAAGGAGAGCATCATGGGTAAGAGTGTAAACTATATGAATCAGGACACCCCTGCTTCAAACATCACCTCTGATGTGAACCTTGTAACTGGCTGAGATCACTCTCTCAGCTTCAAGCCTACCCCCATCTTCAGCTGGGGAATAATAACACTGACCAAACCTTGTAGCAGGGTTGTTGAAATAATGACTTAAAGCACAATCCTATGCATGTTTAGACCAAAAGTCTACAACTCTATGCATGTTGTAGTGATGACAACCAATTTGGATAGCTTTAAAAGGGAGTTGGATAAATTCCTGGTGGAGAAGGCTATCAATGGCTACTAGTCCTGATAGTTATGTGCTATCTCCAGTATCCAAGGCAGTAAGCCTATATACCCCAGTAGCTTGGGAACATGAATGGAAGGGTGCTGTTGCTGTGGGTCCTGCTTGTGGGTCCCAGGTTGACAGCAAGTTGGCCACTGGATGGACCCTTGGTCTGATCCAACATGGCTCCTCTGAAGTTCTTATGTTTAGACGGGACTTTTTTTCTGTCTAAACATGCATAGGATTGCCCTAAGATAAACAGGGATAGCCTGGCCACAGTGGTACAAGTGCTAGTAACCTCAAATCCAGATTACTGCGATGACCTTTATGTGAGGTTACCCTTCAGGTTGCTTTGGGCAGAACGTTAGGGCAGAATGCAGCAGCTCGGCTGTTGTCAGGGCTGCCCCTTTTCAGCAAACAACACCTATGGTGAGGGAACTACACTGGCTGCCTTTTTAAAGGTTTTGTTATTTGTGCCTAAGGTCCTAAACAACTTCAGACCAGGATATCTGAGAGAGCCTTCTCCCTTACCAGCCTGCCAGAGCCCCCATTTTGCATGCCAAAGGTCCCAAGTTCAATCCCTGGCACGTTCAGGTAGGGCTGGGAGAGATCCCTCTCTGAAACCTTGAAGAGCTGCTGCCAATCAGGTTACACAATACTGAGCTAGATGGACCCTGCGTCTGACTTGATATAAAGCAGGCTTCCTATGACCTGAAGTTGATTTAGAGTCTACTTTGAGCAGAGCTTTTCGTGTACTGGCTCCCTCTATGTGGAATTCTCTGCAAGGTTATGTCAGGCAGGTGACATCATTGCTTTGTTTTTGTGTCTACTGCATATATAGTCAAGTTTTTCCTGAATGACCAGCTATGGTTTTATTGATATAACTGGATTTTAAACATTTGTATTCTTTTGTATTTTGTATTTTTTTTTTCATTCCTTCACTATTCGCCATTTGGGAATCTTTTTTAGATGCAGTTTATACTGTTTGTAAATACATACATTAAGGGTGCATTCTTATGCATGTTTTGACTAGAAAAGAAAAGTCCTGCAGCTCCCAGCATTCCCCAGCTGGGGAATGCTGAGAGTTGTAAGACTTTTTTCCTGATCTAAATATGCATAGGATTGTACCCAAAATATATAATGTACCCAAAATATATAATGTACATGCACTGAAACATTCAAAGGTGCTAGATAAAAGTGTCCAGTCCTATTATAAATGTAGCGTATCCGCATCGGTTTCCCCCTATATAGTTATATAACAAGAATATTGATTCGCACTATTAAACGTGTAATATTGATCAGGCTTTATATTTCCCTTTTCCAAATAGAGCCTCTGTGAGCATGATTATCAGCCCTGATATTGAATCAAGACAAGAGGCGCTGCAGCTACACATCTAGACAAGAGGGGTCAAAGGCCAGATCTACACCTTGTGTCAAATCATTAAGAATGTGAAATAAAAAGCAGAAAATAAATGTGAATTGTGAGCTCCATCAGATGGGTGTTTTATTGCACAATCGTTACTGGGCAATCACGTTTTTTTGCGGGTCCCTCTCACAACGGCGTCTGCCTCCTACGCACCTCCCTCCCCTTCTAGCTTTCTTCTCTCCACACCCCCAGTAATCCGGTCTAACTCCTGCTGTGTGCAGGAGGAGTAGCCTATCAAAATGGCCCATTGAATGGGCCACCAACATGTTGTTTTCTTCCTCTTTCAAAAAAGGAAGTAATGAAGGACAAACATAAGGGCGGAGAAGCACAGTAGCAAACGTGATTTCCCCCCCATGTAGTGATGCGCTGTGCCCCAACAGTTAGCAGTGCACTTCAATACTGCTATAAAGCAGAAGTGTAGATCTAGCCAAAGTCTACCTGCACAGCTGACTTTTGAAAAAGCACAAGAAGCAGCCACCACTCTTCCCCCTCTCCATGCCACACCCTTCCCCATTAGTCTTATTATTCAACCATGTATTTTCTCCTCGTGGTGGCTTCATTTCCAGGCGAAAACAAAATGTTGCATAGGAAGAAAGGAAGGAAAGTCGCTCCCGTGCTGGGACTGGCTGTACCTACTCCCCGGGGTGGAAGGCGGGTCCTGAAGTCTGCGCCCACAAAGCCCCACTAAAGGAAAGGGGGGAATACTGGAGGGGAGAGGCAACCGCTTATAGTGCAAACCTAGACAGGTTGAGTTCAGGGTGCTTTGCTTTCAGCTAAGTGTGGGTCAGCAGAAGCTGATGGCTCCGATTTTGGTGCGGCTGTGAATCCATTCTGGATTTCAGTAAGAATCATCCAGAACTCTAAAGGAGCTATCCAAGGTTCTGAACCGCATCCCCCAAATTGGGATAGCTCCTCTAGAATTCTGGCCGGTCCTGACTGAAATCCAGAATGGATTCACAACCCCAGTGAAATCGGAGCCACCAGCCTCCCTGGTATAGGTATATCGGATTGCAGCTTTACGCTCTAGTGCTTTTGCAGCCCCATTTTCCTCACAGAGGGGCTGTGTCATTTGACTAGAAGGCGGAAGGCCACGGTTCCCGCCCCAGCAATTGCCTCTTCGTTAAGCCTCACTCATTGCCTGTCTGCCTCTCTCAGCCGCACAGAGCCTTTCGCTGTCAAAAGACGAAAAGTCTCAACGTTATTTGGAAGGATCCGAGCACCATTAGTCGAGAGGCTGCCCCAGCCACTGACTTACCCCACGGATGTCCCAGTAGCCCAGCGTGACTCCCATGTTCCTCGCGTTCTTTCCAAAGCCCCTGATGGTTGATGACAGACTCCGGCAGAAGTAAGCCCCTCTTTCCTGCAAAGAGCGAGAACCGCTTTTAAACTTGCCCGGCCAGTTTTCAGACGGGAATGCAGAGGGGCGAGTCCCGAAGCTTGCCTCATGGTAAGGATGCTCCGCCCCAAGCTTTCTCACCTCCTGCCCGGACTTCACACGTCGCCCCACCCACCCCCACTCCAAAGCAAACACTCTCTTCAGATTGCTCTCTATAAACTGTCAAATCCAGATACCGTTAGCCAAGGTCAATATGCTATAGATATCTCTCTGCAAGGAAGAGCAGTTTGAATCGTTCAATCCTTAGACCCTTTTCGTAGTGGTGGTGGTGGTGGTAGTGAGTCTTCGCTTGAGCCATAATTCACATTCGGTTGAAAAGGTCCTTCCCCGCTGGGGCTAAAATTTGCAATTACGTGATCCTACTCAGAGAAGGAGGGAGCAGTTACACACTAAACCCTTAAAAAAAAAAGTTTGCTTTGCTTGGGGTTAATAACAACATAAAGTTGGTGAAACCTTCTCCTGATTTAAAATATATATACCCGAAATAGCAATCCATCTTTGCAGCCAGCCCTACAAAGAATCCAGAGAAGAGTGAGATTATTCTTGACTTGCTTTTGAAATTAAACTCTGGTACCTCAGTGGATAGGGATGATTAGTAGCCATTGTTAACTTGGATTTTCAAAAGGCATTTAGAAAAGTCCCCCATCAAAAGGCTCCTAAACAAATTTAGTAGTCACAGGATAAGAGGAGAAGTCCTCTTACGGAAAGATAGCTAGCTGAATAACAGGAAGCACAGAATCAGTGGACAGCTCTTGCAATGGCGGATACAAACAAGGATCTGTATTGGGGCTGGTGTTTTGTAATTTTTTCATAAATAATCTGGAGTTAGGGCTATGCTTGTGGATGATTCTAAAATAATTTATGGTGAGAGTTGCACTTTTTTATGTCTAAACAAACATAGCATTGTGCCCAAAATTAAAGGAGGCACCAGAGTGCTTCCTTTGTTAAGAGCCATCAGTAGAAAACACATTCAACCATGTTAAAGTGATAATTTGGAGGGGATCATTACAGCCATAAAATCGACAGTTTTTCACCAATCTTCCTGAAATGTACATCTGCCAGAAAGAAATGTTGGTTTTACATAACCTGAAAATTTCAAGATGATTGGTGAGACTGAAGGCAGGAGGGCAGTTTAAAATAAAAAGATTAAAGAATCCTCTCAAACTGAAACTGGAACTTGAACTGAGGGTTGGTGACCATTTTTGCGCACCTTTCCTTACAATATGACAGCCTTATTAATTAATCCAGTTGCAGGGTCTACTTCCAATGTACCTGGTGTAGGTGGACCTGCTTTTTGTTTTTAAAAAATTGCTTCCTTGTATTTTAAATTAAAACTGTGCCTCTTTAAATTTTTATTATTCAATCTGGTGGCCATCTTGTGTACTGCACATGCTCAGTAGAGTCTCATTTCTCCTCCCTCCTGCCTCAGCTACATTACAATGGCTGCTTCCTCTAGCAAACACATGGCCTTAGTATCTTCTCAGAAGTAAGTTCCATTGACTGAATGTAATGGTCTTACTCCCAGGTAAGTGTGTAGAGGATTGTTGCCTTTAAAAAACAGTCTGGAACCTTAGAAGGCAGAGAATGACAGATGTTAGTGAGTATTCCCTCTCCTTTCCAGCACAATAATTCTACAACTAACAACTTGCTTGCGTGCTTTGTATGTGTGTACATTCTTACATTATTGTACATTCTTATAAAGTTGATTATTACCCCACCATTGACTATCGTATCGTCCGAAATCAGCTACTGACTCTTCTACTTCACGGGGTAGGATCATGTAAGGAGGATCATGTTAGCCACCTTAGGTTCTTCGCAAGAGGAAAAAAGGCAGGATATAAATGTAATAATAAATGTATTACTACTCATACTAAATAATAATAATAATAATAATTTGATCTGGAACTAGGAGTGAGCAATGAGATGGCCAAATTTGCTGCTGACACCAAAATATTTAGGGCTTTTAAAACGAAGTGAGAATCTAAAAAGGAACATTTCACATAGAGATGTAAAACTTCTAGAAATGTTGAGGCCGGGGGGGGGGGGGGGATCTTTTTTTTCCATAAAAAAAAAGAAAATTTTGGAAAACTGGAAATCTAAACAAAACTTATTGTTAGTGCTCTTTACAGATTTAAGATCACTTTGTTATTTTAATATAGCCTTCCCCAACCTGATGCCCTCTACATATTTTGGACATCGGCTCCCAACAATCACTTGCACCTTGCCTAATGGTCAGGAATGCTGTTGGTCCAAAATATTTGGAGGACACCATGCTGACATTGGCTTGGATGTCAACTGTATAATATCTGGACATCCGTTCCACAAAGCCATGAAATTCATTAAACAAAAAAACTACAGTTTATAAAACAGTGTTAAGGCTCTACAGTTTTCAACCAAGCACAAAAAAGCAAGGAAATTGGGAGTTAAGGCTCACAAGCCTTAACGCCACATCCTCCCTAAGGACGCAGAAACTGCAAGTGAAATTCTCATTCTCCCAAAGCAGATAAACCATGAGGACAGGGTGGAGAATATGATATGCAGAGGTGACTGTGGGGTTGTGGAAAACTGATGATGAACAATTGAGGGCCACCTACTTCTCTTTTTTTGTTTAGAGCAGCCCTTCCCCAACCTGGTGCCCTCCAAAGGTGTTGGACTACAACTCCCATCATTGCAAGTCAGTATGTCCCATGGTCTGGAATGCTGGGAGTTATTATCTCAAACATCTAGAGGGGAGCAGGAGGGGGGAATGCTGTTCTATATCCTTACCAAATACAGGGTCTGTCCAATACTTTTTTCTCACAAAGATCTCGCATTTAGCACCATGCTTGATAACAAAAGGGGCACTATTCATTACAGATCTAGAACCAGAGCATGTGCCCGTCACTTTCAACTTTTGGTCAATATCCTGCCCTTCAAAGAACCAATGTTTTTTTTCTAAAAATGTCTTTATACAAAATATACTGTTCACTCCCCACAATCCCTCCACAATACATCATCTCATCAAAGTGACAGAGGAGCAGAAAAGGTTTAGTTTGGTTGTCTTGAATTCCCTTCCAAATGAGATTAGTTTGCAATCCTATACCACTTGGGAGTAAGCCCTAATGAACTCAGTGGCACTGACTTCTGAGAAGACCTGTATAGGATTCAAGTGTAAACCAACCTTCTCCAGCCTGGTGCTCTCCAGATCTGTTGCACTGTAACTCCCTTGTTATGTGTTATGGGGAAGACAAAAAACATGTTCATCATTATTTTAAAATAATCCTTACGCATGAAAGTATTAGGTGGTAGCTCTGCCTTTGATCTCACACTGCTGACCCCGTAAGAGTAATCCTCTGTGTTAGTCTCCCAACACCAAATATCTGATATTCAAGAAGCAGACAACCTATGTGTTGAAAACTAATGTTGAAGTCTGAAGGACTATCTGGATTCATTGTTGCTTTCTTTTGGTTTAGACAGTTTATTTAAAGTGATGCAGCT
Organism: Anniella stebbinsi; assembly: GCA_029215795.1. Taxonomy (NCBI): domain Eukaryota; kingdom Metazoa; phylum Chordata; class Lepidosauria; order Squamata; family Anniellidae; genus Anniella; species Anniella stebbinsi. Next base: position 64,757,586 of record JARDYH010000004.1, on the reverse strand, counting down.
CTTTTGTAGTTCCTTGATTGATTGCATATCTTAATGCTGGAAAATATCATCAGATGTGGGCAGAAAATAGATCCACCCTGATGTTCTGGACATCAACTCCCAGCATTGCTGATCCCTGCCCATGCTGATAGGGGCTTGTACGAGTTGAATTCCAAAACATCTGGAGAGCTACAGTCTGCCTGCCCTTGTTCTATAACAGTGTCCCCCAACCTGGTGCCCATCAGATGTGTTGGATTGCAACTCTCAACAAGAGGAGATGCTCTAAAAAAAAGAGAAGTAGGTGGTCCTAAGTTGTTCATCATCATTTTCCACAACCCCACAGTTACCTCTGCATATCATATTGCATATCATAACCCGCAGTCCTCCAGTAGTTTGAGATTACAAGTCCCAGCATTCCTGATCATGGGACATACTGACTTGCACTGATGGGAGTTGTAGTCCAACACCTTTGGAGGGCACCAGGTTGGGGAAGGGCTGCTCTAAACAAAAAAGAGAGAAGTAGGCAGCCCTAAGTTGTTCATCATCACTTTTCTACAACCCCATAGTCACCTCTGCATATCATATTCTCCAGCCTGTCCTCATGGTTTATCTGCTTTGGGAGAATGAGAATTTCACTTGCACTTTCTGCCTACTTAGAGACAATGTGGCGTTAAGACTTGCGAGCCATAACTCCCAATTTCCCTGCATTTTGGTGCTTGGTTGAAAACTGTAGAACCTTAATGTTGTTTTGTAAACCGTAGGTTTTTTGTTTAATGAATTACTCTATAGCCAACTTACATTTTTAACAAATTAAACATCAAGCCCCAATTCTTAATAATGTACTTTGGTTTTGATGTGCCGTTCTCCTTGAACTACTGCTTAGATTAAATGTGGGCAACCTGCATTCCACAGGTTGCTTCTGCCTTCAACCGTTCTATGAGTGTTGTGCCAAGGCCCACCCCTTTTCACCAGTGGGTGAAAGGGGACAGATAGCTGTTCCTCCATTGCTTAACATCTTATTAAGATGTCCAGATTTTTTAGAACAGGTAATTTTAACTGCACATATCTCGGCTTCTCAGGTATTTATCCAACCAGTTGGAACCCTGATTACATCATTTTTGCTCTTACCTCCACTACATCCTGTTGCCTTAAGCATCTTCAATATTGCTTCATTGTGAAAGCAGTTTCCTGGAATTACCAGAACTTGATGGTAATAGATGCCCAGGGGATATGGGGTAGAGTTAACGGAATTCACACCCGCACACCCAATAAAGCTTGTATACTATGGCTGCAGAATAGGTTCCCACCCTCCATTCCAAGTGTCATGGAAGTGAGTGCCATTTCATAGCCTTTTTGCTGCAGTTGTGTGTGTGGCTCTCTCTCTCTGTGACCTCTCCTGTGTTCCTGTGCTGTCCATCTCTTGAGCCCTCTGGATGACTGCTCCTGGCTGGGGGGGTTTTGGCCACAGATACACTCTCTGCCATTTGTTCCTGGTTGTGTTTAAGGCTGTTGTGCCATGGATTTGCTGGTTTTCTTGGGCAAGTTACCCCTCAGTCTCAATAGTCCAATCTATAAAATCAATAAATATTTCCGAATTGCTGTAGTGTGACCATATGGAAAGGAGGGCAGGGCTCCTGTATCTTTAATAGTTGTATAGAAAAGGGAATTTCAGCAGGTGTCATTTCTATGCATGGGGAAATTCCCTCTTTATCACAACAGTTAAAGCTGCAGGAGCCCTGCCCTCTTTTGTAACTGGTCACTCCAGTATAGTTTCTGCAGCTTTAACTGTTATGATGAAAAGGGAATTTCACCAGGTACTGCAGGTATACAAATCACACCAGCTGAACTTCCCCTTTCAATACAACTGTTTAAGATACAGAAGCCCTGTCCTCCTTTTCGTATGGTCATCCTAAGTATTCCTTAACCATATACTGCATGTGAATGACATAAGGAGAACCTTGCTGGGGCAGAGGATCCTCTCCAGGTTTCCGTCAGAACTCTAAAGGGGTTCTGGCTGGTTCTGACAGAAACCCAGAGTGGATTCACTGCTCCACTGATATTGGAGCCACCAGCCTCCACTGCCAGTGACTAATATTCAGAGGCACAGTGCCTGTGATCCTGGAAGTAGTATACAGTGTGAAGAACAAGACCCTGTTCTTCCCAATCTCCCCATAGGGTTGTATAAAAACTAGGGGTTTGTGTTCATGGCCTCCCTCGCAGGGCTGCTGGTAGCTGAGAAGCAGACCCATATAATTGCAACCACATGGGACTTGTTGTTAGGGATCCCTGATGAGACTGTCCTTGGCTGAACACTGCCCAGCCTGTTCGCAATCACCACCTGGCCTTGTTATCAGAAGACTGTTAGAGCAGGCAGGAGTCTCGAGGCCTCCCAAGGCCACAGCGAATTGAGAAAAGAATTATTTCAGCTGCTCTGGTGAGAACTACTTGCTGGCCAGGAGGGGGAGGCCTGGAGGAGCAGCCTGGTCCAGGATTGGTGGGGCACAGTTGCCCCATTCGTCAGGATTGGGGCATAAGATGAGTTAGTTTCAGGGGCCATTTGTTTTCCTGGGTAGGGTGACCAGATAAAATCCAGGTCAGGGCTCATGTAACTTTAACAGTTGTAGAGAAAAGGGAATTTCAGCCAGTGTCATTTGTATGCAATTAGTTGCTGGTGAAATTCCCTCTTCATCACAACTGTTAAAGTTGCAGGGGCCCTGCCTTCTTTTGTATATGGTCACTCTAGTATAGTGCCTGCAACTTTAACTGTTGTGATGAAGAGGAAATTTCACCAGGAACTAATTGCATACAAATGACACTGGCTGAAATTCCCTTTTCTCTACAACTGTTAAAGTTACATGAGCCCTGACCTGGATTTTATCTGGTCAGCCTATTCCTGGGCCCCTAGACATCAGGGGGTGGGGGGTGTTTCGTCTGGCCTAAGCACGAAGCCCTTGCTGTAAGTATAAGGCAGGTTAGTCAGGATTTGTTGTTTTCTTTCAGTGTCAGAGGAACGACTCTCACTCTCTCTGGTATTGTTTTATGACTTGTGTTTATTGTTTTATGACACTTCTGCTTTTACTGAACCACTTTTCCTTTTAAACCAATTGTTTAACCCTTCCCCCTTCTCCCCTTTTATTATTTTTATATTCTGCTTTAAAGCCTTAATTCTATAAATAAACTGCTTTAAAGCCCTAAACAGCTGTGGCTTGTGTCAGGGGACTCTGGTGCTAAGTCCAGTGTTTGCTGGCAGATATCAGGTGGGTGGGTGGGTTTGACCACTGGCCTACCTGGCAAGAAGGGTGTACAAGTACACTCTTCTTTACATATAACTATCATGACCAGTAGCAACTGATGGCCTTATCCTGTTAATATGTCTAATATGCTGTAGGGCTGCATTTGAAAATGGTCCAGAAACTTCAGCTGGTCCAAAATCAGGCAGCAAGCTGCAGGAGCCCTGCCCTCTTTTGTATCTGGTCACTCTAGTATAGTTTCTGCAGCTTTAACTGTTGTGATGAAGAGGGAATTTCACCAGGTGCTGCAGGTATACAAATCACACCAGCTGAAATTCCCCTTTCAATACAACTGTTAAAGATACAGAAGCCCTGTCCTCCTTTTCGTATGGTCATCCTAAGTATTCCTTAACCATATACTGCATGTGAATGACATAAGGAGAACCTTGCTGGGGCAGAGGATCCTCTCCAGGTTTCAGTCAGAACTCTAAAGGAGTTGTAGCTGGGTCTGACAGAAACCCAGAGCCACTGATCACTGCCTGTGATCCTGGAAGTAGTATATAGTGTGAAGAACAAGGCCCTGTTCTTCCTAGTCTCCCCATAGGGTTGTATAAAAACTAGGGGTTTGTGTTCATGGCCTCCCTCGCAGGGCTGCTGGTAGCTGAGAAGCAGACCCATATAATTGCAACCACATGGGACTTGTTGTTAGGGATCCCTGATGAAACTGTCCTTGGCTGAACACTGCCCAGCCTGTTCGCAATCACCACCTGGCCATGGAACATATGTTCTGCTGCGCGTCTTCGGCTCTTTGCCCCAGGGTGGTTCCGAATCGTCAGCTACATTATATAACCTACGCAGTGCAGTTTCGGAGTCACCCCGGGGCTTCCAGCATGTATAGACAGGTCCCAGGAAACCTCTTCCACAGTAAAGCAATATTGAAGATGCTTAAGGCAACAGGATGTAGAGGGCGTAAGAGTAAAAATGATGTAATCAGGGTTTCAACTGGATGGATCAATACAGAGAAGGTAAAACACCTGCAGTTAAAATTACCTGTTCTGGACATCTTAAGAGATATGAAGCAGCAGAGAAACAGCTATCTGTTCTCTGCCACCCAGTTGATAGCTGATCAACAATGTTGGTGAAAAGTGGGTGGGGCTTGCCAGGTCACACAGAGAGTGGGTGAGGCCCACACGTGGCCTAAGGGCTGTAGATTGCAATCCAAGCATTTATTCAAGGACAGCCAATCACTTTTGGGGACAATTGCACATCAAAACTAAGAATTGGGATTTAAATGTTAAATTTATTACCAAATGTGAGTTAGCTAGGGAGCAACAGTGTCATGTGCAAAGAAATGCTGAAGCAGGCAACACTTGTGTCTACTGGGGCTTATCCAGACTCTCTGTGGATAGATGCACCAATTTCATGGTTAGCCTTTGTGAGATTGGACAACTCTCCTCTCCCCGCCAAGTCCCAAGCTGAAGTTGTTAATATTGCAAATTTCTAGACCACATATGTCGGATAGGGGAGATAGAGAAGCTGTAATGGGATAACAGCATTTGGTAAATCAATTACTTGAAATGATTCAGCAGCTGCATAAGAGATTAATTTTAAAAACAAGCAGCACATATATTTGTGCCACATGAAACTCTGTGGAAAGAGTGCTGAAATTTGGTGACAGCATTGATGCAGCTGGTTTTTACTGTGGTGGGGATGTCGCTTGTTCAGAGTTTTTGATTCTGCTCCAGTTTGGGGGAGTGCTCAGGGAGTGCCTTTCTCCTGGCTTTCCTGGGTGCCGGCCACATGGTGGGCACCCTGGAACTTGCAAGTCCGGCCAGTTTCAGAAGGGGGGGGGGTTGAAGCTCTTTCTGTCTTCAGTCCTGAAGTGAGGTGGTCAAGCCTTGAAGCACTCCAAGTTGAATCGGAGCAATTTCGAAGGCTCTGAAACCATGTCCAAGTGAGTCAGTGGGCTGTGCACAGCCCTACTTTGGACTTTCCTCCCCAGAAACAAAGAGCTTCCCAAAACTCTTTAAAACATCTTAAAATGAAAGTGGTAGCTTTGTATCTATGCAGTCTTTCACGTGGGGAAGGCGGTTTTTAAGACAACACAGCCAAATGTCCAAACATTAAAAAGGAGGAGTGTTGGTGGGGGAAGAGAAAGAAGGGGGGGAATCAGGGAAAGCAACAATCACACACATAGACAGAATTCCAAATTGCTTGCGTCCCCAGCAAGCCTGACACTGGTGTTAACATAGCTTCAGTTGAGGTGTCTGACAACATCTGCCCAATTTTGTGAGATCAACTTCAGTTGATTACAGCCCGGTGCAAGATGCTTGCAGCAATGCAACTGACCACCTGCCCTCTTGGCCCTTGCCATTCCTGACTGTGTGAGGGGTGATTCCTGCTGCCCTTTAAAGAGACTGTCACTCCTAAAGAAACCTAATCTCCACTTATGCCCAACTTGTATACTCCTATATCATACCCATAATACCCAGAAGCATGCACTTGTCTCTCACATACATGACCATATTAATGTAACAATAAACATTGCTTAAGTGATGAAAAAGCCATAACTTCAAAGGCAAGCTAAAAAAGATTCAGCTAGCGTCACTCAACAGCCTAGCCCAGGAGTACACAATCTGCCTTCTTGGGTTCTCCAGATGCCCATGCTCCGTTTTCCTAGCCCCACTCCCTTTCCTGACTTTTGTGCAGTGTTCTCACCATTCTAAAAGATTGAAACGCCTCTCACAGGGCTTAGTTACTGGCAGCAATTGCTTTAAGCTAAACTATGATGGTATCTTTCTGAAACGCCTTAGGGGATTGGGACTCGGGGGCACTGTGCTTTAGTGGTTCCGGTCCTACCTCTCGGGCAGGTTCCAGATGGTGATGCCTTGGGATAGTTGCTCCTCAAAGAAGGAGCTGCTATATGGTGTACCACAAGGTGCCATCCTATCCCCAATGCTGTTTAATATCTACATGAAACTGCTGGGAGAGATCATCCGGAGGCATGGTGTGGGGTGCTAACAGTACGCTGATGACAACCAAATATATTTCTCTATGCCTTTGATCACAGCATCAGCTAAGGATAGTGTGTCTCCTCTGAATGAATGCTTGGAGGCTGTAATGGGTTGGATGAGGAAAAACAAACTGAAGCTGAATCCAGGTAAGACGGAAGTGCTTACTGTCAAACGCCCCAACCTGGGTTTGGAGGTGTGTCAACCAGTTCTGGATGGGGTTACACTCCCCCTGAAAGGCTGTGTTTGTAGCTTGGGGGTGCTCCTGGATCCGTCGCTCCAGTTGACAGCTCAGATAGATGCGACTGCCAGGAGTGCCTACTATCATCTTCGGCTGATACGCCAGCTGCACCCCTTCCTAGAGTTGGAAGACCTAAAGACTGTAGTGCATGCCCTGGTAACGTCGAGGCTTGATATCTGCAATGCGCTGTACATAGGGCTACCTCTGTGCCTAGTCCAGAAACTTCAACTAGTTCAAAATATAACAGCCAGGTTAGTCACCAGTACACCTAGGGGTGACCATATCACACCAGTGTAGGTCATTACCTTTAAAGCCCTATATGGTTTGGGTCCAGGTTACCTGCGGGACCGCCTTCTCCTGTACAATCTACCCCACATGCTCAGGTCCTCTGGGAAGAATTTACTACAATCAGCCAAGACTAGGCTGACAACTGTCACCCAGAGGACCTTTTCTTCTGCCGCTCCCCGATTGTGGAACGACCTGCCAGGAGAGATCCGCCAACTCACTAGTCTTCAAGAATTTAAAAGAGCTATAAAGACTGATCTCTTCTGGCAGGCCTACCCAGATGAATTTTAAGTATTTTATTGGTATTTTATTGGTATTTTATTGGTATTTTAATAATGTATTAGTTTTATGTGCTTTTAATCAGTTTTATGTATTTTATATTTGATGTTGTTCCCCGCCTTGATCCGGAGGGAGATGCGGGTAATAAATAAATAAATAAATAAATAATTATTATTAGCCTGACCCCTTTTGCCTTTAGTCCTGCTCACCACTGGTATGTGCCTCCGAAAGCTTCTCCAAAATGAAATTCAGTCCTCAGTCTGAAAAAGGCTCTGCGCCCCTGGCCTAGCCAATAATGAAAAACTCTGCTCTGTACGAGTACTGGGGGAAAATCCCTAAGGGACTTTCTAGTTTGTTACATAATAAATGCACAGTTTTGCACAAGGATGTGATTTAGTTGCAAGGACAGCACATATTCCTAGCAATTTTGAGCAGGGCATGGCCCACATAGTGTTACTGTGGCGCAGGCATATTTTAAAATGGATTTTGTGGCAAAGAAAATAGCAAGGAACAACACAGCTTTTACTCTGTTTCAGCCACATCAGGATATAAATACAGAAGGCTAGAAACATTACAATAAGTAATAGATAAATATGAACATTTCCATAGGAAAGCTAGTTTTTGCGAGCAGTACTTGTTCCCAACTTTGAAATGGAGGAATGGAGAGCAATTATCAAGGGGAATTTGTGAAAACAGACCAGGAAATAAAGAAGCCAAGATTATTTTCAGTGGTCAACAAGTTTTAGTGGGTAATAGCTTGGAATAGGGTATGAGAGCCACGGCATAATAAAATTTACAAGCATGGAAGGGTGGCAAGTGCTTTCTCATTGATACTGTTGCTGGGTTCACACAACACGAGTGTTGATTGTTGTTGAACCATGGGTTATTGTGTTGTGTGAACCCAGCTGTGCTAACAACCCCTAGTTTGTTAACCATGACCAACCCACAGTTCACAACCCAACAACAAATTATGAATTCTCTTTCTGGGTTCTTCATGGTTAACAAACCATAGTATGTTAGCGTAGCTAGGTTCACACAAAAAAACACCATTCAACAACAATCCGCATTCAACCTTGACTGTGGGTTGTCATGTTGTGTGTCTGCAAGAGTCAGCCCTACAGGACTCATGGTCTCCCCTACTCTTTTTTATTGCCCCACTTGGCAGTTTTCCAGAAGACGGGAGTCTTTATGTAACGGCTAGAGTTCATGTAGGCAGAAATCTTCTCCAAGACCTGAAAAGAAAGCCAGAAAAGGATATTTATGAGTTAACAATGTCATTACACATTGCAATAGGTTGAACCAAACTCATGAAGAAAACTGCAAATGGCTGTTTAGCATCTGGAAAGCTTCAGGTTTTTTGTAAAAAAAACAAAACCGCGCCATGAGATGGAACAGATGGCATTTTTTAAATGTTCCAAGCTTATCATGACCTTTGCCAATATTCGATCCAGTCTGGCATAGCAAGTCTTCCCACAATGTGTGTTTAGCAAGAGTTGGTTTGCTGGAAATCAGAGTGTGGGTTCTGTCCCACACATCACTGGAAAGTGTGGGATGTCTATCAGCTTCCCCAACCTGGTTCTGTATAGATGATTTCAACTCCAACTCCCATCAATCCCAGCCAGTGTGCCCAATGGTGAGGAGTGCTGGGAGTTGCTGTCCAAAATTATTGGAGGAAGCCAGGTTGGGGAAGACTGGATTTCTTGGTGCGCAGGCACAACATTGTAGTTACCTTTCTAGGCAGCTACCTACAACAGCTTAGAGCAGGGGTGGATAATGTCAGGAGTTCCAAGGGCCATTTTTACCACCCAGACACACACACCCCAGGCAGACTGCACCTCCCCACCTCCAGTGAAACGGAAATAAAAATTATTTCAAAATTGGCATCCAGAGCAGCTAGAATGCCCATGGTGTCAAAATTAGTATGTTAGCCCTGTTGCTATGGAGCGCTAAAAGAGTCAAACTGGCCACTTCAGATGGTTCCCCACCCCCCACAATAGGGTCAGGGAGGCAAGTGCTGGCTATATGCGGCCCATAGATTGCATGTTGTCCACCTCTGGCCTAGAGACCACCGAACAAAGCACTAGTGAGGAGCAGAGCGCAAGCAGTGATACAGCCCAATAACCTTATTGTGATTTAAAGACACGGTTTATGCCATTCCCACCAGTCCATCATAGCACCTAGGCCACCTGCCCAGTGATGCGTGTGTGGTGGGGAGGGCGTTATGCCTCCCTGCAGGGGGTTGGGGCAGAATAGTCATCCGAATGTTCTGCTTTTTTAAAAGAAAAAGGAAGGAAGAAAAGAGTCGGACACAAAGCAAGTATTGGAACGTGCATCTCCTAAGAAAGGGAAAGCACAGCATCTCTAAAGAAAATCTATAAAACGCAGGTGGCTAACCTTTGCTGGTGGGTGGGAGTGGGGAAGAAACCAATAGTCAAAACCTTTAGGTAATATTTAAGTCAGCTGTACTGTCCTTTGCCTCACTGGAGAAATAAAACTGATTTCAGCACTAACCAAAAATTCGTCAAGCCCAGATCTTGAATAGCTATTGCAGCAGCTTAAACAATGTCATCTGTTCCTGCCAAGGAAGGAGTTGCAAGGTATTTCTTATCATGAACCTGTAGCAGGGGCTTGCTTGCCATTTTCAACCATACATGAACTGGGGAGCACTCTTGCACTGGAACTTGGAAGTACAGTTTTAAATGATCCCCACACCCCGCAATCCATGGCATGGAAGTTTGTCCAAAGATCCTGGTTTGTGTCAAGACAGACTATGGTTCCCTGTCACATTCAAGCCAGGGAAGAAGTCTGGCTTAGTGTTGGTTAAGAAACCAGGAAAATAAACCAGGTTGAGGAAAGGAGAGAAGTGTTTGTTCCTGGCTTCATGAATTATAGTTGATATTGCAATGTCTTAATTCATACAGACAAGATTCTTCCTTTTAGACCTATGTTACTGACTGTGGTTCAGAGGTTGTTCCTTGCTGAAGAGTATGACCCAGTTCAGATAATCCAAGATTTATTAAGCCTTATTCTGTTAGGCATTGTTCACTTTATTGTCCACTCACTGATGGATTTGGATTTTTCCCCCTTCTGAAAAATATGCCCCAAATTCCACTACAATTTATGGAACCTTCATTGCTACACAACATTTTGCGTATCTTTCTTAGCTGCCTGTAAAATCAATGAGCAGAGTGCACAGAAAAAATGATGAGCACACAGCAGAAGCTGAAAATACACCAAATACAATAAAATGTCATTTTAACTGCATATAGAGTGTCATATTTTACAGCAACTTTCATGATTTTGTACAACCAAATTTGTGTATCATTCTGGAAAGTAAAAAAAAGAAGAAGCACAAATCTGCATAACACTTAAAAGCAGATCCAATGTCATTTCAACCCATTGTGAATTTATCCAGTATCCCCAGTAAAGTCTTATTTGTACAACTTAGTTAGTAGAAGGTAGGAAAATTTTGGGAAGATAGTTGGGGTGAGGATCATGTTCCCTTTGCTATCGGTATCAGAACAACCTTCAATGGTCCATGCTGGGGATTCATACATATAACAGTTAATTTCACCTCAAAGCGGTTGAGGAAATCCTTGAGATTTCTGAACTGATCAAGGCATTTTGGCTCAAACATCCGTTGCTGATCCAGGGACTCATATACAAGGAAATCCACATAGGTGATCTAGGAAATTAAAAAAAAAGGAAAACATTTAAAATTTAAACATCTTACTTGAGATATCTCGGTCTCTATATAAATTAGGGATGTGCAGTGGATTGGATCTTTTAGATTAAAAGTTACAACAACACGGAGTTTTGACAGATAAAAGAGGGAGGGGGAGGCGGGGGAGCAGGGTGCAATTGACAGCCCAAGCCTCTGTGGAAAAACTTTTGTAACTTTTAATCTAAAAAATTCGTAACCACCAAATGCCTGGACCTAACTTTCTGAAATTTCTGACAGATAACTACCCCTAACCCATCTACAAAGTGAGCAACTTTCAGACTTCTAATTTTTAAAATAAAAAAGTTATAGGCGTTTCTTTCCTCATTGTTCAAAAATACCTTGCCACTACATGCCTGGACATATCTTTCTGAAATTTCAAACACATATCAAGCAAAGTGTTACCTGTAATGTGCCCAAGTTTCTTGTTTGTATCTTTAAAAATAAAAAAGTTGAAGGCATAACTGAATTTACCTCACTACTACCCATTTTTCTAAAATTAATTGCCACAAAAGGCAAGCACCTATGTTTCTGAAATTTCATACACACATGTGTCCCAAAATACCACCTGCAATGTGGCAAAGTTTCATGTGTGGAAAATTAAAAATGAAAAAGCTATAGCCATTCCTGTTTCTTTATTAAAAAAATTAATTGCCACAAAATGCCTGCACCAATCTTTCTGAAATTTCTCATCAATAATTATCCCTAACCTATCTACAAAGTGCCCAAGTTTCATCCTTCTCTCTTTAAAAATGAAAAAGTTATAGGCATTTTTGTAACACAATACTAGGCTATGGGGAAATGCATTAAAAATGGCGTCCGATCCGAAAAACGGACATCCGATTTTCGGATTGGAATCGGATCGGATCCAATCCACCCAACCTCCGATCCGATCCAGTCCACCAGGTCTGACCCCGATCCGCAATCCGATCCAATCGGGGGGTCAGTGCACATCACTAATATAAATCACACTCATCCCACGTACCTTTTCCCCTGCAAACCACTTTCTGTCCCTCAGAAACTGGGAGAACAGCTTGAGCTTCCCGGGTAGCTGCTCCAAGAACTCAGGCTTGAGTTTTTCCTGCAAGAAGAGATGGTTGAATATCAAAGACAGGCTCACCTCCAGCTAAGCTCTTATGAAACCTTGAATGCTTAACTCCCCATTTCTAGGCCTCTTCTTCTCTTTTCTTCTTCCCTCAGGTCTAAACACAGAACTGTTGTTCCCCTTCCAACCTCATGATTATTTGTAAAGCCTTACATAAGTCCTGACTTCCTGCCCACTCACTTCATATTTATCCCAAACCAAGTCTCAAATCATTTGCTGAATTCCTGATCTGACCCAATTTAGAAGGAGAACACAAACCACAAAACTCACAAAATCTGGACTGTAGCACATTCTCGCAAACGCCGTTTGGAAATCCATGACCTGGTTCACAAGTATATCTACCCTGATAATTTCTTCTTCACTGTCACCACCTAGGACAATGCAACATATATGGAACGTAAGGATTTCCTGTCCATCAACAATTCAGCAACAATACGTTTTAATTTGAAGCTGGCCTCCAAATAATCACTGCCATCAAAAAGCACTCACACATCTTGTGTTTGCGTGCAATGTAGCGCAGGATGGCATTGCTCTGGGTAATCTTTCTCTCACCATCGATTAGATACGGGAGCTAGGGAAAGAGAAGGAGGTTAATGATGCCAGTAGAATGATGCTAGTCATCCTCACTGGATAAGTCCCACCTTTTTTTAGGATAAAGGAGTGTAGCTATTTGAAGATTATCCAAGTAGGAATGATCTAAAGAAAGAAAACACTGCCAGATGCTGAATCCTTTACTCAGTGTCTTCAGGCAATGGACACAGGAATTCTACACATAATTTTTCAATAGTCAAAAAAAATATTGTGATCAATTGTAAATAGGATTAGGCAATCACTAGGCTGCAGCACCTAGCTCAATAGGCAGAACAGGTAAAGAGCAGCAGCAACAAATAAGCCATGCATTTCCCTTTCTTGTCTAGCCTCTTCCTCCTTTTGGCTTGCAGCAGCTTTTGCTTCTTCCCTCTTTCCCCAAATTTCCAAATTCAACATCAAGGTAAAAAACATCTCCAGCCAAAATTATCTACATCTAAAGTCAAACATTGGAAGATTGTGCAAGGAGTTTATGCTGTGGGACTTAAACAGCCCTACTCTTTTTTTAAGTCACAGTTGTTGAAAATTCTTTTTCCTCTAGCTTATGTATGGCTTGTGCTCAAGGAAGAGGCCAGGAATTCATGGCAGATGCCAAGCTCACTCTAGCCCCCTGCTTTGGATTCTACTTGCACACAGTCATGATTTTCAGTTGGGCTGCAATCTGGACTTGAAGGAACGCACAACAAAGCCGAGTCAGATGAGTCCGTTTGTGCTTCAGGAGTGCCTTTGCAAGTGCAAAGCCAAGCCCTTTCCCTACTTACTCTCAACCATCTCAATAGGAGCAGCAGTAAACTGACCCCTCTGCCACCTCTCAGACCCCCTCTACAAGAATTCGGTTTGACGCCTGGTTCTCCGATTATGCGCATCTTCTCAGAAGTGCTTTGTGGTAAATGACTGTATGCGGGAGGTAATTGAGAGCACAACTGGTGGCCTTACCGGTTGTTTGAAATGCGCTTTAGAAGTAGTTAATGCGGAGAATCGCTTGTTTACATAGTCAAAATGCACTTTAATGGGGCCACAGCAAAATAAAACTCACTATTTAACGTGCATTCAACAATGCGCATAATCGAATAGATAACGCGCCTCAACTCCCAATTTGCGCTCTGCTCATGTAGAGGTAAAATTTTTAATGAGACTTGAAAGAGCTTTAAATCTCTCATGTAGAGGCAGTCTCACACACAAGCACACTCCACCCACAATGACACATTGCTGGTTATGTCACAGCTGCTACATACATTTGGGAAGTCCAAGCCCAGCTTCTCCTTCACACTCGTCCACTGACTGATGTCGATATTTGGAGCTGGAAGTAGAGATATGAACAGTAAATGCCAAGTCCACTTCTATACCTGCCTGAGTTTATTTGCTCCTTCACATCCAGCTTCTCCCAAGGGTCAGCAATTCCAAAGGTGTCTAATGGCCCAAAAAGCTTAGACATCCCTCATTTTTGCTCATTCCTGAGGGGTTATTGTTAACAGTTTGGTGGTTCTCCCTCCAAAAGGGTGCACTTATAGCCCTACATTCTTCATGGGGGATTGTTATGAAAATGGCATACAGCATAGAGGTGGCCCTAGCTAAGAAACCTGCCAAATTTCAGAAGGATAGGTGCAGAGGCTCAAAAGTTGGGATGAATGAAAAACAGTGTTTTCTGCTCAGTTGGCACCAAAGTCACAGAAAATGCAGTAAGACAGAGGCAGTTGTTGCATAAGGAACATACAGTGGCAGAGATAGAAAGGGCTGAATATCCAGCATTTTTCAAGCAAGGACCCAATGCTATACCCTCCCAATTGCCACAGACCCCATGAAAACGGTCCTGCCCCTGGGAGAGAGAAGTAGCAAACACTAGTTCTCTCTCCCTGCAATGTATTCTTCCAATATCCCTGCCCCACCACACTGGGACGGCCCTGATAAAACCATCCACTGTGATCAAGCTAGAGCTGTCAGCCACAGATGTACACCCCCTCTTCTCTCTTCCCCCTTGAGAGCTTGGGGAGAAATGCATCAGTTTTACAGACACACTGTCTGAATTCCTCCAAATCACTAACAAAGTTTCAGAAGGTTTCAGATTTGGATTCAGTCTGCTTTGGAAGAGCCTTGCTTCAATTCGAAAGGTAGAGCCAATGGGTACACCAGGCATTAATCCCCCTTCTTGCCCCTTCACTTTAAAACTTTCCTATCCGGATCAAAGTGTTCTTGGAGATCTTCCTTTTTCTGCTCTCCCAGCATTTCCATGAATAAGTGATTCAAAAACTAAACCAGACAAAAAACAACAACAGGCAATAGACCCAGCTGTTCGTTATTTTTTCGTAGCATGAGGAAGATCAGTGATAAAATCTGGCAGAAGAACAAAGACCTTTGTAGAAGAGAGATTGTTCTATATATCAAGATTGTAAGGGACAGGATGAGGTTCTTTGAGCATTTCCTTGCATTTTTCAGTTCTGGAGGAAAATAGCAAGAGTTTTAAGAGACACTAGCCATCAAGTTGAAACAATCTGACATAAGAAGATATCAGACCCATTTCAGAGCATAACAATAATTATTGCCTCCTCCTGGTTGAACCAGCATTTGGCAATCAGAGGCATGCTATTTTTGAACCTGGAAGATCCTTTGGGCTCCTTACCTTCTCCTTGACCGCTATACTGTTTATCCTCATATGAGGTTTCTGTGTATTCTAGAAGTAGTCTGATTGCCTGGGCAAGCTGCAGGAAGGGAGAGAGGAAGAATTAGTGGAAGGACATAAGTGTCACGGAGCTTAAGGCTGTCAATGGCTATATATTACCTCCAGTATTGGAATCAGGCAGTATGCATGCTAATGCATGGCAGTTGCTGGGGAACAAAAGTGGGAGGGTGCTATTGCCCTCATATTCTGCTTGTGGGCTTCCCACGGGCAGCAGGCTGGCCAGTGTCAGAACAGGTCAGACGTTGTTTTAGGAGAGCTCTACTGCTGTTTTTAAGGGTGTGATCCTAGGCATGTTTAGACAGAAAACAATCCTACAATCCCCTTGTCTAAACATGTAAAGGATTGCACCCTAAGAACAGTCAGCAGCAATAATAGTGACTTTTGACAACTGCTATAGACAAGACTAAGAATGGCCAAAGGCAATTATCACCCAATATCACCTCCACACTCCACATTGCTGAAAGCTCTACTCCAAGTCAATGGCTGTAGTTCAATGTCATGATCAAGTAAACCACGGTTTATCATGATAGGAACAAACCTAATAAACTCCCTCTCCTCCCCTGGTGCAGCCTCAAGGAGAGCATCATGGGTAAGAGTGTAAACTATATGAATCAGGACACCCCTGCTTCAAACATCACCTCTGATGTGAACCTTGTAACTGGCTGAGATCACTCTCTCAGCTTCAAGCCTACCCCCATCTTCAACTGGGGAATATTAACACTGACCAAACCTTGTAGCAGGGTTGTTGAAATAATGACTTAAAGCACAATCCTATGCATGTTTAGACCAAAAGTCTACAACACTACAATGCATGTTGTAGTGATGGCAACCAATTTGGATAGCTTTAAAAGGGAGTTGGATAAATTCCTGGTGGAGAAGGCTATCAATGGCTACTAGTCCTGATAGTTATGTGCTATCTCCAGTATCCAAGGCAGTAAGCCTATATACTCCAGTAGCTTGGGAACATGAATGGGAGGGTGCTGTTGCTGTGGGTCCTGCTTGTGGGTCCCAGGTTGACAGCAAGTTGGCCACTGGATGGACCCTTGGTCTGATCCAACATGGCTCCTCTGAAGTTCTTATGTTTAGACGGGACTTTTTTTCTGTCTAAACATGCATAGGATTGCCCTAAGATAAACAGGGATAGCCTGGCCACAGTGGTACAAGTGCTAGTAACCTCAAAACCAGATTACTGCGATGACCTTTATGTGAGGTTACCCTTCAGGTTGCTTTGGGCAGAACGTTAGGGCAGAATGCAGCAGCTCGGCTGTTGTCAGGGCTGCCCCTTTTCAGCAAACAACACCTATGGTGAGGGAACTACACTGGCTGCCTTTTTAAAGGTTTTGTTATTTGTGCCTAAGGTCCTAAACAACTTCAGACCAGGATATCTGAGAGAGCCTTCTCCCTTACCAGCCTGCCAGAGCCCCCATTTTGCATGCCAAAGGTCCCAAGTTCAATCCCTGGCACGTTCAGGTAGGGCTGGGAGAGATCCCTCTCTGAAACCTTGAAGAGCTGCTGCCAATCAGGTTACACAATACTGAGCTAGATGGACCCTGCGTCTGACTTGATATAAAGCAGGCTTCCTATGACCTGAAGTTGATTTAGAGTCTACTTTGAGCAGAGCTTTTCGTGTACTGGCTCCCTCTATGTGGAATTCTCTGCAAGGTTATGTCAGGCAGGTGACATCATTGCTTTGTTTTTGTGTCTACTGCATATATAGTCAAGTTTTTCCTGAATGACCAGCTATGGTTTTATTGATATAACTGGATTTTAAACATTTGTATTCTTTTGTATTTTGTATTTTTTTTTTCATTCCTTCACTATTCGCCATTTGGGAATCTTTTTTAGATGCAGTTTATACTGTTTGTAAATACTAGGGATGTGCACTGGATCGGACCCGATCCACGATCCGAGTCCGGTCCAGTGGAAAATCGGATAAATTATCCGATTTCCGATCCCGCAGCTGGATCGGCCGATCCAATCCGAACCGGTCCGAAAAAGCTCCGAACTGGTTCGGCGGATCGGCGGATCGGCGGGCGCCCACTGGCGCCCACCGCCGCTTCCATTGGCGGGCGCCAGCGGGCGCCCGCCGATGAAAGTGGACAGCGGGGGGGGAGGAGGGGGGCGCTTACCTTCTCGGCCCGGCGGCTCCCGTCCGGCGCCGGCGCCTACTACTACTAGCAGGCTCCGCGGCCTGCTCTAGGGTGGCGCGCCGGGTGATGTCATCACCCGGCGCGCTACTCTAGAGCAGGCCGCGGAGCCTGCTGGTAGTAGTAGGCGCCGGTGCCGGCCGGGAGCCGCCGGGCCGGGAAGGTAAGGAGGGGGTGTGTGGAGGGGAGGAGGGGGCGCGCGGAGGGGGGAGGGGGGCCCTTACCTTCCCAGCCCGGCGGCTCCCATCCGGCGCCGGCGCCTACTACTCCCAGCAGGCTCCGCGGCCTGCTCTAGGGTGGCGCGCCGGGTGATGTCATCACCCGGCGCGCTACTCTAGAGCAGGCCGCGGAGCCTGCTGGAAGTAGTAGGCGCCGGCGCCGGACGGGAGCCGCCGGGCAGGGAAGGTAAGGAGGGGGTGCGTGGAGGGGAGGAGGGGGCGCGCGGAGGGGGGAGGGGGGAGGGGGGCCCTTACCTGCCCGGCGCGGCGGCTCCCGTCCGGCGCCGACGCCTACTACTCCCAGCAGGCTCCGCGGCCTGCTCTAGGGTGGCGCGCCGGGTGATGTCATCACCCGGCGCGCTACTCGAGAGTAGGCCGCGGAGCCCGCTGGTAGTAGCCGCCGGCGCCGGACGGGAGCGGACGGGCCGAGAAGGTAAGCAGTGGCAGGGAAGGGGGCTTACCCACCCACCCCGGAGCCGTCCGCTTCTATCCGCTGGCGCCCGCGGGCGCCAGCGGATGGAAGCGGGCAGCCCCAGGGGGGGTAGGGAGCGCGGGGGAGGGGGCTTACCTGCCGGGGCCGTCCACAGCGGACGGCCCCGGGGGGGGGAGGGAGTTAGGCCCCCCCTTACCCACCCGCCGCCATTTTTTTCTCATAGACTTGCATTGCAATGCAAGTCTATGGGGAAAAAAATGGCGGCCGATCCAAAAATGTACGATTTTTGGGTCGCGATCGGACTCGATCCGGTCCGGGGGGCCTCCGATTTTGTCCGAACCGGTCCGGGACAAAATTGGAGGTCCCGATCCGGGTCCCGATCCGATCCGGGGGGTCCGTGCACACCCCTAGTAAATACATACATTAAGGGTGCATTCTTATGCATGTTTTGACTAGAAAAGAAAAGTCCTGCAGCTCCCAGCATTCCCCAGCTGGGGAATGCTGGGAGTTGTAAGACTTTTTTCCTGATCTAAATATGCATAGGATTGTACCCAAAATATATAATGTATTTGAAACATGCACTGAAACATTCAAAGGTGCTAGATAAAAGTGTCCAGTCCTATTATAAATGTAGCGTATCCGCATCGGTTTCCCCCTATATAGTTATATAACAAGAATATTGATTCGCACTATTAAACGTGTAATATTGATCAGGCTTTATATTTCCCTTTTCCAAATAGAGCCTCTGTGAGCATGATTATCAGCCCTGATATTGAATCAAGACAAGAGGCGCTGCAGCTACACATCTAGACAAGAGGGGTCAAAGGCCAGATCTACACCTTGTGTCAAATCATTAAGAATGTGAAATAAAAAGCAGAAAATAACACTATGAAAGCAGTGTATGGAATGTGGATTGTGAGCTCCATCAGATGGGTGTTTTATTGCACAATCGTTACTGGGCAATCACGGTTTTTTGCGGGTCCCTCTCACAACGGCGTCTGCCTCCTACGCACCTCCCTCCCCTTCTAGCTTTCTTCTCTCCACACCCCCAGTAATCCGATCTAACTCCTGCTGTGTGCAGGAGGAGTAGCCTATCAAAATGGCCCATTGAATGGGCCACCAACATGTTGTTTTCTTCCTCTTTCAAAAAAGGAAGTAATGAGGGACAATCATAAGGGCAGAGAAGCAACGGTGAGCAAACGTGATTTCCCCCCCATGTAATGATGCGCTGTGCCCCAACAGTTAGCAGTGCACTTCAATACTGCAATAAAGCAGAAGTGTAGATCTAGCCAAAGTCTACCTGCACAGCTGACTTTTGAAAAAGCACAAGAAGCAGCCACCACTCTTCCCCCTCTCCATGCCACACCCTTCCCCATTAGTCTTATTATTCAACCATGTATTTTCTCCTCGTGGTGGCTTCATTTCCAGGCGAAAACAAAATGTTGCATAGGAAGAAAGGAAGGAAAGTCGCTCCCGTGCTGGGACTGGCTGTACCTACTCCCCGGGGTGGAAGGCGGGTCCTGAAGTCTGTGCCCACAAAGCCCCACTAAAGGAAAGGGGGGAATACCGGAGGGGAGAGGCAACCGCTTATAGTGCAAACCTAGACAGGTTGAGTTCAGGGTGCTTTGCTTTCAGCTAAGTGTGGGTCAGCAGAAGCTGATGGCTCCGATTTTGGTGCGGCTGTGAATCCATTCTGGATTTCAGTAAGAATCATCCAGAACTCTAAAGGAGCTATCCAAGGTTCTGAACCGCATCCCCCAAATTGGGATAGCTCCTCTAGAATTCTGGCCGGTCCTGACTGAAATCCAGAATGGATTCACAACCCCAGTGAAATCGGAGCCACCAGCCTCCCTGGTATAGGTATATCGGATTGCAGCTTTACGCTCTAGTGCTTTTGCAGCCCCATTTTCCTCACAGAGGGGCTGTGTCATTTGACTAGAAGGCGGAAGGCCACGGTTCCCGCCCCAGCAATTGCCTCTTCGTTAAGCCTCACTCATTGCCTGTCTGCCTCTCTCAGCCGCACAGAGCCTTTCGCTGTCAAAAGACGAAAAGTCTCAACGTTATTTGGAAGGATCCGAGCACCATTAGTCGAGAGGCTGCCCCAGCCACTGACTTACCCCACGGATGTCCCAGTAGCCCAGCGTGACTCCCATGTTCCTCGCGTTCTTTCCAAAGCCCCTGATGGTTGATGACAGACTCCGGCAGAAGTAAGCCCCTCTTTCCTGCAAAGAGCGAGAACCGCTTTTAAACTTGCCCGGCCAGTTTTCAGACGGGAATGCAGAGGGGCGAGTCCCGAAGCTTGCCTCATGGTAAGGATGCTCCGCCCCAAGCTTTCTCACCTCCTGCCCGGACTTCACACGTCGCCCCACCCACCCCCACTCCAAAGCAAACACTCTCTTCAGATTGCTCTCTATAAACTGTCAAATCCAGATACCGTTAGCCAAGGTCAATATGCTATAGATATCTCTCTGCAAGGAAGAGCAGTTTGAATCGTTCAATCCTTAGACCCTTTTCGTAGTGGTGGTGGTGGTGGTAGTGAGTCTTCGCTTGAGCCATAATTCACATTCGGTTGAAAAGGTCCTTCCCCGCTGGGGCTAAAATTTGCAATTACGTGATCCTACTCAGAGAAGGAGGGAGCAGTTACACACTAAACCCTTAAAAAAAAAAGTTTGCTTTGCTTGGGGTTAATAACAACATAAAGTTGGTGAAACCTTCTCCTGATTTAAAATATATATACCCGAAATAGCAATCCATCTTTGCAGCCAGCCCTACAAAGAATCCAGAGAAGAGTGAGATTATTCTTGACTTGCTTTTGAAATTAAACTCTGGTACCTCAGTGGATAGGGATGATTAGTAGCCATTGTTAACTTGGATTTTCAAAAGGCATTTAGAAAAGTCCCCCATCAAAAGGCTCCTAAACAAATTTAGTAGTCACAGGATAAGAGGAGAAGTCCTCTTACGGAAAGATAGCTAGCTGAATAACAGGAAGCACAGAATCAGTGGACAGCTCTTGCAATGGCGGATACAAACAAGGATCTGTATTGGGACTGGTGTTTTGTAATTTTTTCATAAATAATCTGGAGTTAGGGCTATGCTTGTGGATGATTCTAAAATAATTTATGGTGAGAGTTGCACTTTTTTATGTCTAAACAAACATAGCATTGTGCCCAAAATTAAAGGAGGCACCAGAGTGCTTCCTTTGTTAAGAGCCATCAGTAGAAAACACATTCAACCATGTTAAAGTGATAATTTGGAGGGGATCATTACAGCCATAAAATCGACAGTTTTTCACCAATCATCCTGAAATGTACGTGTGCCAGAAAGAAATGTTGGTTTTACATAACCTGAAAATTTCAAGATGATTGGTGAAAGACTGAAGGCAGGAGGGCAGTTTAAAATAAAAAGATTAAAGAATCCTCTCAAACTGAAACTGGAACTTGAACTGAGGGTTGGTGACCATTTTTGCGCACCTTTCCTTACAATATGACAGCCTTATTAATTAATCCAGTTGCAGGGTCTACTTCCAATGTACCTGGTGTAGGTGGACCTGCTTTTTGTTTTTAAAAAATTGCTTCCTTGTATTTTAAATTAAAACTGTGCCTCTTTAAATTTTTATTATTCAATCTGGTGGCCATCTTGTGTACTGCACATGCTCAGTAGAGTCTCATTTCTCCTCCCTCCTGCCTCAGCTACATTACAATGGCTGCTTCCTCTAGCAAACACATGGCCTTAGTATCTTCTCAGAAGTAAGTTCCATTGACTGAATGTAATGGTCTTACTCCCAGGTAAGTGTGTAGAGGATTGTTGCCTTTACAAAACAGTCTGGAACCTTAGAAGGCAGAGAATGACAGATGTTAGTGAGTATTCCCTCTCCTTTCCAGCACAATAATTCTACAACTAACAACTTGCTTGCGTGCTTTGTATGTGTGTACATTCTTACATTATTGTACATTCTTATAAAGTTGATTATTACCCCACCATTGACTATCGTATCGTCCGAAATCAGCTACTGACTCTTCTACTTCACGGGGTAGGATCATGTAAGGAGGATCATGTTAGCCACCTTAGGTTCCTCGCAAGAGGAAAAAAGGCAGGATATAAATGTAATAATAAATGTATTACTACTCATACTAAATAATAATAATAATAATAATTATTATTATTATTCTTTGATCTGGAACTAGGAGTGAGCGATGAGATGGCCAAATTTGCTGCTGACACCAAAATATTTAGGGCTTTTAAAACGAAGTGAGAATCTAAAAAGGAACATTTCACATAGAGATGTAAAACTTCTAGAAATGTTGAGGCCGGGGGGGGGGGGGGGGGAATCTTTTTTTTCCATAAAAAAAAGAAAATTTTGGAAAACTGGAAATCTAAACAAAACTTATTGTTAGTGCTCTTTACAGATTTAAGATCACTTTGTTATTTTAATATAGCCTTCCCCAACCTGATGCCCTCTACATATTTTGGACATCGGCTCCCATCAATCACTTGCACCTTGCCTAATGGTCAGGAATGCTGTTGGTCCAAAATATTTGGAGGACACCATGCTGACATTGGCTTGGATGTCAACTGTATAATATCTGGACATCCGTTCCACAAAGCCATGAAATTCATTAAACAAAAAAACTACAGTTTATAAAACAGTGTTAAGGCTCTACAGTTTTCAACCAAGCACAAAAAAGCAAGGAAATTGGGAGTTAAGGCTCACAAGCCTTAACGCCACATCCTCCCTAAGGACGCAGAAACTGCAAGTGAAATTCTCATTCTCCCAAAGCAGATAAACCATGAGGACAGGCTGGAGAATATGATATGCAGAGGTGACTGTGGGGTTGTGGAAAACTGATGATGAACAATTGAGGGCCACCTACTTCTCTTTTTTTGTTTAGAGCAGCCCTTCCCCAACCTGGTGCCCTCCAAAGGTGTTGGACTACAACTCCCATCATTGCAAGTCAGTATGTCCCATGGTCTGGAATGCTGGGAGTTATTATCTCAAACATCTAGAGGGGAGCAGGAGGGGGGAATGCTGTTCTATATCCTTACCAAATACAGGGTCTGTCCAATACTTTTTTCTCACAAAGATCTCGCATTTAGCACCATGCTTGATAACAAAAGGGGCACTATTCATTACAGATCTAGAACCAGAGCATGTGCCCGTCACTTTCAACTTTTGGTCAATATCCTGCCCTTCAAAGAACCAATGTTTTTTTTCTAAAAATGTCTTTATACAAAATATACTGTTCACTCCCCACAATCCCTCCACAATACATCATCTCATCAAAGTGACAGAGGAGCAGAAAAGGTTTAGTTTGGTTGTCTTGAATTCCCTTCCAAATGAGATTAGATTGCAATCCTATACCACTTGGGAGTAAGCCCTAATGAACTCAGTGGCACTGACTTCTGAGAAGACCTGTATAGGATTCAAGTGTAAACCAACCTTCTCCAGCCTGGTGCTCTCCAGATCTGTTGCACTGTAACTCCCTTGTTATGTGTTATGGGGAAGACAAAAAACATGTTCATCATTATTTTAAAATAATCCTTACGCATGAAAGTATTAGGTGGTAGCTCTGCCTTTGATCTCACACTGCTGACCCCGTAAGAGTAATCCTCTGTGTTAGTCTCCCAACACCAAATATCTGATATTCAAGAAGCAGACAACCTATGTGTTGAAAACTAATGTTGAAGTCTGAAGGACTATCTGGATTCATTGTTGCTTTCTTTTGGTTTAGACAGTTTATTTAAAGTGATGCAGCTCTTTTGTAGTTCCTTGATTGATTGCATATCTTAATGCTGGAAAATATCATCAGATGTGGGCAGAAAATAGATCCACCCTGATGTTCTGGACATCAACTCCCAGCATTGCTGATCCCTGCCCATGCTGATAGGGGCTTGTACGAGTTGAATTCCAAAACGTCTGGAGAGCTACAGTCTGCCTGCCCTTGTTCTATAACAGTGTCCCCCAACCTGGTGCCCGTCAGATGTGTTGGATTGCAACTCTCAACAAGAGGAGATGCTCTAAAAAAAAGAGAAGTAGGTGGTCCTAAGTTGTTCATCATCATTTTCCACAACCCCACAGTTACCTCTGCATATCATATTGCATATCATAACCCGCAGTCCTCCAGTAGTTTGAGATTACAAGTCCCAGCATTCCTGATCATGGGACATACTGACTTGCACTGATGGGAGTTGTAGTCCAACATCTTTGGAGGGCACCAGGTTGGGGAAGGGCTGCTCTAAACAAAAAAGAGAGAAGTAGGCAGCCCTAAGTTGTTCATCATCACTTTTCTACAACCCCACAGTCACCTCTGCATATTATATTCTCCATCCTGTCCTCATGGTTTATCTGCTTTGGGAGAATGAGAATTTCACTTGCACTTTCTGCCTACTTAGAGACAATGTGGTGTTAAGACTTGCGAGCCATAACTCCCAATTTCCCTGCATTTTGGTGCTTGGTTGAAAACTGTAGAACCTTAACGTTGTTTTGTAAACCGTAGGTTTTTTGTTTAATGAATTACTCTATAGCCAACTTACAATTTGAACAAATTAAACATCAAGCCCCAATTCTTAATAATATACTTTGGTTTTGATGTGCCGTTCTCCTTGAACTACTGCTTAGATTAAATGTGGGCAACCTGCATTCCACAGGTTGCTTTTGCCTTCAACCGTTCTATGAGTGTTGTGCCAAGGCCCACCCCTTTTCACCAGTGGGTGAAAGGGGACAGATAGCTGTTCCTCCATTGCTTAACATCTTATTAAGATGTCCAGATTTTTTAGAACAGGTAATTTTAACTGCACATATCTCGGCTTCTCAGGTATTTATCCAACCAGTTGGAACCCTGATTACATCATTTTTGCTCTTACCTCTTCTACATCCTGTTGCCTTAAGCATCTTCAATATTGCTTCATTGTGAAAGCAGTTTCCTGGAATTACCAGAACTTGATGGTAATAGATGCCCAGGGGATATGGGGTAGAGTTAACGGAATTCACACCCGCACACCCAATAAAGCTTGTATACTATGGCTGCAGAATAGGTTCCCACCCTCCATTCCAAGTGTCATGGAAGTGAGTGCCATTTCATAGCCTTTTTGCTGCAGTTGTGTGTGTGGCTCTCTCTCTCTGTGACCTCTCCTGTGTTCCTGTGCTGTGTTCCTGTGCTTGAGCCCTCTGGATGACTGCTCCTGGCTGGGGGGTTTTTGGCCACAGATACACTCTCTGCCACTTGTTCCTGGTTGTGTTTAAGGCTGTTGTGCCATGGATTTGCTGGTTTTCTTGGGCAAGTTACCCCTCAGTCTCAATAGTCCAATCTATAAAATCAATAAATATTTCCGAATTGCTGTAGTGTGACCATATGGAAAGGAGGGCAGGGCTCCTGTATCTTTAATAGTTGTATAGAAAAGGGAATTTCAGCAGGTGTCATTTCTATGCATGGGGAAATTCCCTCTTTATCACAACAGTTAAAGCTGCAGGAGCCCTGCCCTCTTTTGTAACTGGTCACTCTAGTATAGTTTCTGCAGCTTTAACTGTTATGATGAAAAGGGAATTTCACCAGGTACTGCAGGTATACAAATCACACCAGCTGAAATTCCCCTTTCAATACAACTGTTAAAGATACAGAAGCCCTGTCGTCCTTTTCGTATGGTCATCCTAAGTATTCCTTAACCATATACTGCATGTGAATGACATAAGGAGAACCTTGCTGGGGCAGAGGATCCTCTCCAGGTTTCCGTCAGAACTCTAAAGGGGTTCTGGCTGGTTCTGACAGAAACCCAGAGTGGATTCACTGTTCCACTGATATTGGAGCCACCAGCCTCCACTGCCAGTGACTAATATTCAGAGGCACAGTGCCTGTGATCCTGGAAGTAGTATACAGTGTGAAGAACAAGACCCTGTTCTTCCCAGTCTCCCCATAGGGTTGTATAAAAACTAGGGGTTTGTGTTCATGGCCTCCCTCGCAGGGCTGCTGGTAGCTGAGAAGCAGACCCATATAATTGCAACCACATGGGACTTGTTGTTAGGGATCCCTGATGAGACTGTCCTTGGCTGAACACTGCCCAGCCTGTTCGCAATCACCACCTGGCCTTGTTATCAGAAGACTGTTAGAGCAGGCAGGAGTCTCGAGGCCTCCCAAGGCCACAGCGAATTGAGAAAAGAATTATTTCAGCTGCTCTGGTGAGAACTACTTGCTGGCCAGGAGGGGGAGGCCTGGAGGAGCAGCCTGGTCCAGGATTGGTGGGGCACAGTTGCCCCATTCGTCAGGATTGGGGCATAAGATGAGTTAGTTTCAGGGGCCATTTGTTTTCCTGGGTAGGGTGACCAGATAAAATCCAGGTCAGGGCTCATGTAACTTTAACAGTTGTAGAGAAAAGGGAATTTCAGCCAGTGTCATTTGTATGCAATTAGTTGCTGGTGAAATTCCCTCTTCATCACAACTGTTAAAGTTGCAGGGGCCCTGCCTTCTTTTGTATATGGTCACTCTAGTATAGTGCCTGCAACTTTAACTGTTGTGATGAAGAGGAAATTTCACCAGGAACTAATTGCATACAAATGACACTGGCTGAAATTCCCTTTTCTCTACAACTGTAAAAGTTACATGAGCCCTGACCTGGATTTTATCTGGTCAGCCTATTCCTGGGCCCCTAGACATCAGGGGGTGGGGGGTGTTTCGTCTGGCCTAAGCACGAAGCCCTTGCTGTAAGTATAAGGCAGGTTAGTCAGGATTTGTTGTTTTCTTTCAGTGTCAGAGGAACGACTCTCACTCTCTCTGGTATTGTTTTATGACTTGTGTTTATTGTTTTATGACACTTCTGCTTTTACTGAACCACTTTTCCTTTTAAACCAATTGTTTAACCCTTCCCCCTTCTCCCCTTTTATTATTTTTATATTCTGCTTTAAAGCCTTAATTCTATAAATAAACTGCTTTAAAGCCCTAATCAGCTGTGGCTTGTGTCAGGGGACTCTGGTGCTAAGTCCAGTGTTTGCTGGCAGATATCAGGTGGGTGGGTGGGTTTGACCACTGGCCTACCTGGCAAGAAGGGTGTACAAGTACACTCTTCTTTACGTATAACTATCATGACCAGTAGCAACTGATGGCCTTATCCTGTTAATATGTCTAATATGCTGTAGGGCTGCATTTGAAAATGGTCCAGAAACTTCAGCTGGTCCAAAATCAGGCAGCAAGCTGCAGGAGCCCTGCCCTCTTTTGTATCTGGTCACTCTAGTATAGTTTCTGCAGCTTTAACTGTTGTGATGAAGAGGGAATTTCACCAGGTGCTGCAGGTATACAAATCACACCAGCTGAAATTCCCCTTTCAATACAACTGTTAAAGATACAGAAGCCCTGTCCTCCTTTTCGTATGGTCATCCTAAGTATTCCTTAACCATATACTGCATGTGAATGACATAAGGAGAACCTTGCTGGGGCAGAGGATCCTCTCCAGGTTTCAGTCAGAACTCTAAAGGAGTTGTAGCTGGGTCTGACAGAAACCCAGAGCCACTGATCACTGCCTGTGATCCTGGAAGTAGTATATAGTGTGAAGAACAAGGCCCTGTTCTTCCTAGTCTCCCCATAGGGTTGTATAAAAACTAGGGGTTTGTGTTCATGGCCTCCCTCGCAGGGCTGCTGGTAGCTGAGAAGCAGACCCATATAATTGCAACCACATGGGACTTGTTGTTAGGGATCCCTGATGAAACATCCTTGGCTGAACACTGCCCAGCCTGTTTGCAATCACCACCTGGCCATGGAACATATGTTCTGCTGCGCGTCTTCGGCTCTTTGCCCCAGGGTGGTTCCGAATCGTCAGCTACATTATATAACCTACGCAGTGCAGTTTTGGAGTCACCCCGGGGCTTCCAGCATGTATAGACAGGTCCCAGGAAACCTCTTCCACAGTAAAGCAATATTGAAGATGCTTAAGGCAACAGGATGTAGAGGGCGTAAGAGTAAAAATGATGTAATCAGGGTTTCAACTGGATGGATCAATACAGAGAAGGTAAAACACCTGCAGTTAAAATTACCTGTTCTGGACATCTTAAGAGATATGAAGCAGCAGAGAAACAGCTATCTGTTCTCTGCCACCCAGTTGATAGCTGATCAACAATGTTGGTGAAAAGTGGGTGGGGCTTGCCAGGTCACACAGAGAGTGGGTGAGGCCCACACGTGGCCTAAGGGCCGTAGATTGCAATCCAAGCATTTATTCAAGGACAGCCATCACTTTTGGGGACAATTGCACATCAAAACTAAGAATTGGGATTTAAATGTTAAATTTATTACCAAGTGTGAGTTAGCTAGGGAGCAACAGTGTCATGTGCAAAGAAATGCTGAAGCAGGCAACACTTGTGTCTACTGGGGCTTATCCAGACTCTCTGTGGATAGATGCACCAATTTCATGGTTAGCCTTTGTGAGATTGGACAACTCTCCTCTCCCCGCCAGGTCCCAAGCTGAAGTTGTTAATATTGCAAATTTCTAGACCACATATGTCGGATAGGGGAGATAGAGAAGCTGTAATGGGATAACAGCATTTGGTAAATCAATTACTTGAAATGATTCAGCAGCTGCATAAGAGATTAATTTTAAAAACAAGCAGCACATATATTTGTGCCACATGAAACTCTGTGGAAAGAGTGCTGAAATTTGGTGACAGCATTGATGCAGCTGGTTTTTACTGTGGTGGGGATGTCGCTTGTTCAGAGTTTTTGATTCTGCTCCAGTTTGGGGGAGTGCTCAGGGAGTGCCTTTCTCCTGGCTTTCCTGGGTGCCGGCCACATGGTGGGCACCCTGGAACTTGCAAGTCCGGCCAGTTTCAGAAGGGGGGGGGGTTGAAGCTCTTTCTGTCTTCAGTCCTGAAGTGAGGTGGTCAAGCCTTGAAGCACTCCAAGTTGAATCGGAGCAATTTCGAATGCTCTGAAACCATGTCCAAGTGAGTCAGTGGGCTGTGCACAGCCCTACTTTGGACTTTCCTACCCAGAAACAAAGAGCTTCCCAAAACTCTTTAAAACATCTTAAAATGAAAGTGGTAGCTTTGTATCTATGCAGTCTTTCACGTGGGGAAGGCGGTTTTTAAGACAACACAGCCAAATGTCCAAACATTAAAAAGGAGGAGTGTTGGTGGGGGAAGAGAAAGAAGGGGGGAATCAGGGAAAGCAACAATCACACACATAGACAGAATTCCAAATTGCTTGCGTCCCCAGCAAGCCTGACACTGGTGTTAACATAGCTTCAGTTGAGGTGTCTGACAACATCTGCCCAATTTTGTGAGATCAACTTCAGTTGATTACAGCCCGGTGCAAGATGCTTGCAGCAATGCAACTGACCACCTGCCCTCTTGGCCCTTGCCATTCCTGACTGTGTGAGGGGTGATTCCTGCTGCCCTTTAAAGAGACTGTCACTCCTAAAGAAACCTAATCTCCACTTATGCCCAACTTGTATACTCCTATATCATACCCATAATACCCAGAAGCATGCACTTGTCTCTCACATACATGACCATATTAATGTAACAATAAACATTGCTTAAGTGATGAAAAAGCCATAACTTCAAAGGCAAGCTAAAAAAGATTCAGCTAGCGTCACTCAACAGCCTAGCCCAGGAGTACACAATCTGCCTTCTTGGGCTTTCGATACTGTCGACCATGGTATCCTTCTGAAACGCCTGAGGGGATTGGGACTCGGGGGCACTGTGCTTCAGTGGTTCCGGTCCTACCTCTCGGGCAGGTTCCAGATGGTGATGCCTTGGGATAGTTGCTCCTCAAAGAAGGAGCTGCTATATGGTGTACCACAAGGTGCCATCCTATCCCCAATGCTGTTTAATATCTACATGAAACTGCTGGGAGAGATCATCCGGAGGCATGGTGTGGGGTGCTAACAGTACGCTGATGACAACCAAATATATTTCTCTATGCCTTTGATCACAGCATCAGCTAAGGATAGTGTGTCTCCTCTGAACGAACGCTTGGAGGCTGTAATGGGTAGGATGAGGAAAAACAAACTGAAGCTGAATCCAGGTAAGATGGAAGTGCTTACTGTCAAACGCCCCAACCTGGGTTTGGAGGTGTGTCAACCAGTTCTGGATGGGGTTACACTCCCCCTGAAAGGCTGTGTTTGTAGCTTGGGGGTGCTCCTGGATCCGTCGCTCCAGATGACAGCTCAGATAGATGCGACTGCCAGGAGTGCCTACTATCATCTTCGGCTGATACGCCAGCTGCGCCCCTTCCTAGAGTTGGAAGACCTAAAGACAGTAGTGCATGCCCTGGTAACTTCGAGGCTTGATATCTGCAATGCGCTGTACATAGGGCTACCTCTGTGCCTAGTCCAGAAACTTCAACTAGTTCAAAATATAACAGCCAGATTAGTCACCAGTTGTCATGACTCTGTAAGTTCTAATGAAAAAGTGTGAGGACAACGAACAGACCTCTTGAAGGGAAAATACAAATCCTTTATTATACACAAAAATGATCGTTCTCCCTCCTCCAGCAAGACAAAGGTTCTTTAGCCCCTAGGCATTCAGTTGAGCTAACTTAGAGAGAGAAAAGAGAACAAAGTCAAATAATTCAGACAAATTAGCCTGTAGTGCTTTGTTTGCTAGCCTCTCTGAGCGGCGGGCGGTCCTGAGTTTGAAGTCTCTCCTCTTTGCTCTCCGCCTCGCCACTGCATTCCTCAACCCCTTTGTCCCAGAAGAGAAAGTACTATCTCTCTCGTTAAGGTCCTTGTTGCCTTGGGGATTAACTTCCTGCCCAGCCGTGGGAAAGGGCTCTTCCTCTTCTTCTTGCAGTAACTCCCCCGGCTCTTGCATTCCAAAACCAGGATCCGAGTCACTATCTGAGATTTCATCCCTTTGAAGCAGGGAGTTGGACGTAGACACAACACCATCCCCTCTCCCATAACGCTTCCCCCCAGGAGAAATGTGCCCCAAACCTGGGGCAGGTTTATGGGGATAACGTTGGTGAAATTCACGGACTAATAGGGGGGCATGCAAATTTTCTAAAGGTTCCCAGGAACGTTCTTCAGGACCATAACCCTTCCAGTCAATTAAGTATTGAATTTTTCCTCGGAAACAATGGGAGTCTAAAATGCCAGCTATTTCAAACTCTTCCTCTCCCTCCACCAAGACCGGAGGGGGAGGAACCACATTTGAACGATGAGGGTCGCCTGTTATGAGCGGAGAGAGCAAAGACCTGTGGAAAACTGGGTGAATTCTTAGTGAAGGAGGAAGAGCTAACTTGAAAGCAACTGGGTTAATCTGAGCTATAATTTGAAAGGGACCCGTGCGGCGGGGAGCAAGTTTTTTGCATAACATCCGTGAAGGAAAATGTCGAGTAGACAACCAAACCCAATCTCCAACCGATAAAGAGGGCCCCAGGCACCGGTGACGGTCTGCCGCTATCTTGTAAGAAAGTTTAGCTTGTTCAATCTGGTCTCGAAGAATGTTGTGTAGAGTGTGTAGCTCTTCCAAGAACTTATCAGCAGCAGGAACTGTAGCAGAGCCGAGAGAAGATGGGAAAGTT
Organism: Anniella stebbinsi; assembly: GCA_029215795.1. Lineage (NCBI taxonomy): Eukaryota > Metazoa > Chordata > Lepidosauria > Squamata > Anniellidae > Anniella > Anniella stebbinsi. The sequence goes on along the minus strand of JARDYH010000004.1, from coordinate 64,726,170 downwards.
CTGGGGTGATATCCGTAGTTGACAAAGAATGGGGATTGGTGTGTAGTGGAGTGGCAGGCATTGTTATAGGCAAATTCAGCTAAAGGCAAGAGATCAACCCAATTGTCTTGTTGGTAGTTAACATAGCAACGGAGGTATTGTTCTAAGGTTGCATTAGTACGTTCAGTTTGACCGTCCATCTGGGGATGATGAGCAGAAGAAAGTCGAAGTTCTATGTGCAGCAGTTCTAACAATTCCCCCCAAAAATGGGCAGTAAACTGAACGCCACGATCGGAGACTAATCCCTCTGGCCAACCATGTAAACGGAAAACATGCGTGACAAAGAGTTTAGCAGTGTCCTTGGCCGAGGGTAGACCCGTGCAAGGAATAAAATGAGCCATTTTAGAAAATAAATCCACAACCACCAGGATGGTGGTTTTGCCTTGTGACGAAGGCAAATCAGTAATAAAATCCAGGGAAAGTACTTTCCAGGGTCCCGCAGGCGTAGGCAATGGATGAAGTAAACCCGTGGGTTTACCTGGGACAGTTTTTGCTCGTTGACAGGTATCACAAGAGGCTACATAGGAGGTGACATGATTTTGTACTTGAGGCCACCAAAAGTCTCGGGTTACAGCTTCTAAGGTCTTGAAAATTCCAAAGTGTCCAGCTGTGCAGGAATCATGGCATTGCCGAAGGATCTTTTCTCTTAGAGTCTTTGAGGGGACATAGAGTTGGTGTCTGTGATGTAGGAGACCGCCACGCAACGAAAACAAGGAGGATAGGGCAGCCCCTTCCTGCAATCCAAGCTGAGTCACTTTGCGGCGTACAAAGGGATCTTGAGCTTGTTCACGACGGAGTTCCTCCTGCCAGGAATGTAAGTCCCCCACCGCGGCCAAAGTTTGAGGAGGAAGAATTGGCGGAGGTAGTGGTGTCTCCTCTCCCTCTGCAAAGTATTCCAGCTTGCGGGAAAGCGCATCTGCTTGTTGATTTTCAGAAGCATGGACATGGCATATTTTTAAATCAAAGCGTGAGAAAAACCACGACCATCTAGCTTGTCTTTGATTCATAGCTCGAGCTGTTTGTAAATGAACTAAATTGCGGTGATCGGTCCTAATTTCCACTGGGTGGAGGGCCCCTTCTAAGAGGTGTCTCCAGGTTTCCAAAGCAGATTTTATGGCTAGAAGCTCCTTTTCCCAAATGGTGTAGTTCTTTTCTGAAGCAGTCAATTTTCGAGAATGATAAGCACAGGGCTGCAGGTCTCCTTTCTTCCCGCCTGGTTGTAAAAGGATTGCTCCCAAGGCTACATCGGAAGCATCAGTTTGCACAACAAAAGGTTTTTGTGGATTGGGATGGTGGAGGAGGGGTTCTGAGCTGAACAAATGTTTTAGTTTGTCAAAAGCCTCTTGAGCAGAGGGAGGCCAGTGAAAGGTAGCACGTTTGCCCCTGAGCAAGTCAGACAAGGGGGCAGTAAGGTTAGCATAGTTAGGTAAAAATTTTCTATAGAAATTGGCAAATCCCAGAAATTTTTGTAAATCCTTCCTGGACCTTGGGGGTTGCCACGACAAAACTGCCTGTACTTTGGCGGGATCCATCTTAATGCCATGTGTGGAAATCTGATAACCCAAAAAGTCCAATGTAGACAAATCGAAAGCACACTTCTCCAACTTAGCAAAGAGATGGTTTTCCCGAAGACGTTGCAGGACAGCTTCTACATGGAGCTGGTGTTCTTGGGGATCTCGAGAAAAGATAAGCAGATCATCCAGATAAATAATTAAGAACTTGTCCAAAAAATCCCTAAAAATGTCATGCATGAGACGACAAAATGTGGCTGGAGCATTGACAAGGCCGTAACTCATGACCAAATATTCAAAAGCGCCATACCGTGTCAAAAAGGCACTTTTCCATTCATCCCCCTCACGGATACGGACTAAATTATAAGCGCCCCTTAGGTCCAATTTAGTGAAAATCGAAGCTTGTCCCAAACGCTCTAACATTTCCGGGATGAGGGGGAGGGGGTATGTGTCACGGATCGTGGCCAAATTTAACTTCCTGTAGTCGTGGACCAGACGGAGGTCTCCAGAGGCCTTCTTTACAAAAAAGGAAGACGCCCCAGCAGGGGAGCTCGAAGGGCGGATGAAACCGCGCCTTAAATTTGTGTCCAGGAATTCCCGAAGGGCCTCCAACTCAGGGCCTGACATCGGATACAGCTTTCCCACAGGGATAGGGGCCCCCGGGATGAGATCTATAGTACAGTCATATGGCCGGTGAGGGGGTAGCTGATCCACTTCTGTCTTGTCAAAAACATCACGAAAGGCGGCATATTTCTCTGGGAGAGCAGGAAGGGTGGAGGAGCTGAGGTGGCTGGAAGCTGCTAAAACTGGGAGCGGAGGAGTCAGATCCTGAGCTATTGGAAGGGAGGTCCCCGGAAAACAGTGCTGGCGACAATAAGGAGACGTAAAAAGTACTTGGTGATGTTCCCACGAGATTTGGGGGTTGTGTTTGGTGAGCCAGGACATACCCAGTACAAGTGGGTACTGAGGCATCTTAGCAAGATGGAATTGTAATTGTTCCTCATGCCCTTGGGAACATACAGTGATGGGAAAAGTAATTTGGGTTATCGCTCCTGACAGGAACGGACGGCCATCTATTGTCTCCACATACAGGGGACGGGGCAGGGGCTGAGTAGGCACATCGTAGCGGTTGGCAAATTGGACATCCATAAAATTTGTGGTCGCCCCTGAGTCTAGTAAGGCCAAAAAATCTCCACCCTTCCAATGAGAGGTGTGCAGACATACAGGAAGGACGAGGTGGGGTGAGGGAGACGCGTGTGAAAGACTTACCCCAGTCGTTGCTGGGACCTCCTGATTACAGACTCCCATGAGACTTGGGGTTCGGTCTAGTCATGCCTGAGGAGCAGAAGTTGTCACAGGAGTAGGCTCTGTCTTCCACACTGGGGATCTGCAGGATTTCACATAATGCCCCTTTCTTCCACACTTGAAACATAATCCTTCCGCACGCTGGCGGGTCCTTTCTACTGGGGAAATCAAGGAGTGTGTGGCCCCGATTTGCATGGGAACTTCATCAGTTGCAACAGGAGGAGACCGCTGAGGAGGAGGAAAAGCCCTAGGAGGTATAGGAGGAGGTATGGGCCGGCTGACCGCTGCGCGTCTGGCATCTCTGCGACCCTCCAAGCGAGCATCTATACGCAAGCAGGACGCGGTAAGCTCTGCCAAAGTCGCCGGGAGCGGAGACCGCGCCAATTCATCTAAGATATCGTCGTTGAGGCCTTCCATAAACTGGGCCTTATAGGCAGCATCATTCCACTGTAAGTCCTGTATAAGTAACTGAAAATTGGTAATGTAGACAGCAGCAGAATCCTTTCCCTGGCGTAGACGGCGGATTTCTCTGGTTGCAGTCTCCGTCCGAAGAGAATCTCCAAAAAAGGTCGCCATAGAAGTCACAAAATTTTGGTAATTGATCAATAAGGGGCTATTTGCAATGAGGAGAGCTGATGCCCATTTCGCGGCCGCTCCGGAAAGTAGGCTAATGAGAAATCCTACCTGCATCTGGTCAGTCGGAAAATCGTCAGCCCTCAAACGCATGTAGAGCTCTGCCTGAGCGCGAAAAGCAGTAAAAAGCTTCTTATCTCCATCAAACTTCTCCGGAAGACTTATTGGGCATTTCCGACGTGGAGGCACTGGGGGGGCACCTGCTGCTGCAGTGCAGCTTGTAATGTAGCAATCGCCCCAACCAATTGATTCACCTGGTCTCGGAGAGCTTTGTTATCACGGGTTAATTGATCAAGAGCCGCTTCCATCTTGCAGACGAAGGACGAGAAAAAAAGATTCTCTAAGTTAGCTCAAGCTGTCATGACTCTGTAAGTTCTAACGAAAAAGTGTGAGGACAACAAACAGACCTCTTGAAGGGAAAATACAAATCCTTTATTATACACAAAAACGATCGTTCTCCCTCCTCCAGCAAGACAAAGGTTCTTTAGCCCCTAGGCATTCAGTTGAGCTAACTTAGAGAGAGAAAAGAGAACAGAGTCAAATAATTCAGACAAATTAGCCTGTAGTGCTTTGTTTGCTAGCCTCTCTGAGCGACGGGCGGTCCTGAGTTTGAAGTCTCTCCTCTTTGCTCTCCGCCTCGCCACTGCATTCCTCAACCCCTTTGTCCCAGAAGAGAAAGTACTATCTCTCTCGTTAAGGTCCTTGTTGCCTTGGGGATTAACTTCCTGCCCAGCCGTGGGAAAGGGCTCTTCCTCTTCTTCTTGCAGTAACTCCCCCGGCTCTTGCATTCCAAAACCAGGATCCGAGTCACTATCTGAGATTTCATCCCTTTGAAGCAGGGAGTTGGACGTAGACACAACACCAGTACACCTAGGGGTGACCATATCACACCAGTGTAGATCATTACCTTTAAAGCCCTATATGGTTTGGGTCCAGGTTACCTGCGGGACCGCCTTCTCCTGTACAATCTACCCCACATGCTCAGGTCCTCTGGGAAGAATTTACTACAATCAGCCAAGACTAGGCTGACAACTGTCATCCAGAGGACCTTTTTTCTGCCGTTCCCCGATTGTGGAACGACCTGCCAGGAGAGATCCGCCAACTCACTAGTCTTCAAGAATTTAAAAGAGCTATAAAGACTGATCTCTTGTGGCAGGCCTACCCAGATGAATTTTAAGTATTTTATTGGTATTTTATTGGTATTTTATTGGTATTTTAATAATGTATTAGTTTTATGTGTTTTTAATCAGTTTTATGTATTTTATATTTGATGTTGTTCCCCGCCTTGATCCGGAGGGAGATGCGGGTAATAAATAAATAAATAAATAAATTATTATTATTATTATCATCAGCCTGACCCCTTTTGCCTTTAGTCCTGCTCACCACTGGTATGTGCCTCCGAAAGCTTCTCCAAAATGAAATTCAGTCCTCAGTCTGAAAAAGGCTCTGCGCCCCTGGCCTAGCCAATAATGAAAAACTCTGCTCTGTACGAGTACTGGGGGAAAATCCCTAAGGGACTTTCTAGTTTGTTACATAATAAATGCACAGTTTTGCACAAGGATGTGATTTAGTTGCAAGGACAGCACATATTCCTAGCAATTTTGAGCAGGGCATGGCCCACATAGTGTTACTGTGGCGCAGGCATATTTTAAAATGGATTTTGTGGCAAAAGAAAATAGCAAGAAACAACACAGCTGTTACTCTGTTTCAGCCACATCAGGATATAAATACAGAAGGCTAGAAACATTACAATAAGTAATAGATAAATATGAACATTTCCATAGGAAAGCTAGTTTTTGCGAGCAGTACTTGTTCCCAACTTTGAAATGGAGGAATGGAGAGCAATTATCAAGGGGAATTTGTGAAAACAGACCAGGAAATAAAGAAGCCAAGATTATTTTCAGTGGTCAACAAGTTTTAGTGGGTAATAGCTTGGAATAGGGTATGAGAGCCACGGCATAATAAAATTTACAAGCATGGAAGGGTGGCAAGTGCTTTCTCATTGATACTGTTGCTGGGTTCACACAACACGAGTGTTGATTGTTGTTGAACCATGGGTTATTGTGTTGTGTGAACCCAGCTGTGCTAACAACTAGGGGTGTGCATCGGATCGGATCCGATCCACGATCCGAATCCAATCCGACCCAAAATCGGGAAAATCCGATCCGATCCGATCCGATCCGGACAACCTCCGATCCGATCCGATCCGATCCGATGAGGTCCGATCCGGATCGGACGCCATTTTGAATGCTTTTTCCCATAGCCAAGTATTGTTTTACAAAAACGCCTATAACTTTTTCATTTTTAAAGATAGAAGGATGAAACTTGGGCACATTGTAGACTGGTTAGGGGTAGTTATCTGTGAGAAATTTCAGAAAGATTGGTGCATGCATTTTGTGGCAATTAATTTTTTAATAAATACCCAGGAATGCCTATAACTTTGTCATTTTTAAAGTTACACACATGAAACTTTGCCACATTGTAGGGGGTACCTTGGGACCTATGTGTGTGAAATTTCAGAAACGTAGGTGCTTGTCTTGTGTGGCAATTAATTTTTAGAAAAATGGGTAGTAGTGGGGTAAATACAGTTACGCCTCCCATTTTTTTATTTTTGAAGATACAAACAGGAAACTTGGGCACATTACAGGTACCACTTGCCTTGATATGTGTGTGAAATTTCAGAAACAGTGGAGCTTTCCTTGTGTGGCAATTAATTTTTGAAACAATGAGGAAAGAAACACCTATAACTTTGTCATTTTTAAAGTTACACACATGAAACTTTGCCACATTGTAGGTGGTACCTTGGGACCCATGTGTGTGAAATTTCGGAAACGTAGGTGCTTGCCTTGTGTGGCAATTAATTTTTTAATAAATACCCAGGAATGCCTATAACTTTGTCATTTTTAAAGTTACACACATGAAACTTTGCCACATTGTAGGCGGTACCTTGGGACCTATGTGTGTGAAATTTCGGAAACGTAGGTGCTTGCCTTGTGTGGCAATTAATTTTAGAAAAATGGGTAGTGGTGGGGTAAATACAGTTACGCCTCCCACTTTTTTATTTTTGAAGATACAAACAGGAAACATGGGCACATTACAGGTACCACTTGGCTTGATATGTGTGTAAAATTTCAGACAGCTGGGTCCAGGCATGTGGTGGCAAGGTATTTTTGAAACAATGAGGAAAGAAACGCCTATAACTTTTTTATTTTAAAAGTTAGAAGTCTGAACATTGCTCACTTTGTAGATGGGTTAGGGGTAGATATGTGTCAGAAATTTCAGAATTATAGGTCCAGGCATTTGATGGCTATGGAATTTTTAAATTACATGTTTCAAAAAAATTTCTACAGAGGCCAGGTCTTCCCCTCCCGCTTCCCGCGAAGAAAAGGAAACACTCTCTCGTCTCGATCCCTTTGATCCTTGCTAGTAGTATCCATTACAGGGCTCGTGTTTCCTTTCCTACTTTCACTTTTCAAGCAGAACGGCTGAGCCTAGCTGAGTTTTGCAGCCATGCGTGCAAGGAAGGATCACTCTGGTCTCGATCCCTTTGATCCTTGGTAGTATCCATTACAGGGCTCGTGTCTGCTTGAGTACAAAGTGAAAGCAGACACGAGCCCTGTAATGGATACTACCAAGGATCAAAGGGATCGAGACCAGAGTGATCCTTCCTTGCACGCATGGCTGCAAAACTCAGCTAGGCTCAGCCGTTCTGCTTGAAAAGTGAAAGTAGGAAAGGAAACACGAGCCCTGTAATGGATACTACTAGTAAGGATCAAAGGGATCGAGACGAGAGAGTGTTTCCTTTTCTTCGCGGGAAGCGGGAGGGGAAGACCTGGCCTCTGTAGAAATTTTTTTGAAACATGTAATTTAAAAATTCCATAGCCATCAAATGCCTGGACCTATAATTCTGAAATTTCTGACACATATCTACCCCTAACCCATCTACAAAGTGAGCAATGTTCAGACTTCTAACTTTTAAAATAAAAAAGTTATAGGCGTTTCTTTCCTCATTGTTTCAAAAATACCTTGCCACCACATGCCTGGACCCAGCTGTCTGAAATTTTACACACATATCAAGCCAAGTGGTACCTGTAATGTGCCCATGTTTCCTGTTTGTATCTTCAAAAATAAAAAAGTGGGAGGCGTAACTGTATTTACCCCACCACTACCCATTTTTCTAAAATTAATTGCCACACAAGGCAAGCACCTACGTTTCCGAAATTTCACACACATAGGTCCCAAGGTACCGCCTACAATGTGGCAAAGTTTCATGTGTGTAACTTTAAAAATGACAAAGTTATAGGCATTCCTGGGTATTTATTAAAAAATTAATTGCCACACAAGGCAAGCACCTACGTTTCCGAAATTTCACACACATGGGTCCCAAGGTACCACCTACAATGTGGCAAAGTTTCATGTGTGTAACTTTAAAAATGACAAAGTTATAGGTGTTTCTTTCCTCATTGTTTCAAAAATTAATTGCCACACAAGGAAAGCTCCAATGCTTCTGAAATTTCACACACATATCAAGGCAAGTGGTACCTGTAATGTGCCCAAGTTTCCTGTTTTTATCTTCAAAAATAAAAAAATGGGAGGCGTAACTGTATTTACCCCACTACTACCCATTTTTCTAAAAATTAATTGCCACACAAGACAAGCACCTACGTTTCTGAAATTTCATACACTTAGGTCCCAAGGTACCCCCTACAATGTGGCAAAGTTTCATGTGTGTAACTTTAAAAATGACAAAGTTATAGGCATTCCTGGGTATTTATTAAAAAATTAATTGCCACAAAATGCATGCACCAATCTTTCTGAAATTTCTCACAGATAACTACCCCTAACCAGTCTACAATGTGCCCAAGTTTCATCCTTCTATCTTTAAAAATGAAAAAGTTATAGGCGTTTTTGTAAAACAATACTTGGCTATGGGAAAAAGCATTCAAAATGGCGTCCGATCCGGATCGGACATCTGGTCCGATCCGATCCGACCAGCCTCCGATCCGATCCGATCCGATCCGACCCCCCAGGTCCGATTCCGATCCGCTATCCGATCCGATCCGGGGGGTCAGTGCACATCCCTACTAACAACCCCTAGTTTGTTAACCATGAACAACCCACAGTTCACAACCCAACAACAAATTATGAATTCTCTTTCTGGGTTCTTCATGGTTAACAAACCATAGTATGTTAGCGTAGCTAGGTTCACACAAAAAAACACCGTTCAACAACAATCCCCATTCAACCTTGACTGTGGGTTGTCATGTTGTGTGTCTGCAAGAGTCAGCCCTACAGGACTCATGGTCTCCCCTACTCTTTTTTATTGCCCCACTTGGCAGTTTTCCAGAAGACGGGAGTCTTTATGTAACGGCTAGAGTTCATGTAGGCAGAAATCTTCTCCAAGACCTGAAAAGAAAGCCAGAAAAGGATATTTATGAGTTAACAATGTCATTACACATTGCAATAGGTTGAACCAAACTCATGAAGAAAACTGCAAATGGCTGTTTAGCATCTGGAAAGCTTCAGGTTTTTTGTAAAAAAAACAAAACCGCGCCATGAGATGGAACAGATGGCATTTTTTAAATGTTCCAAGCTTATCATGACCTTTGCCAATATTCGATCCAGTCTGGCATAGCAAGTCTTCCCACAATGTGTGTTTAGCAAGAGTTGGTTTGCTGGAAATCAGAGTGTGGGTTCTGTCCCACACATCACTGGAAAGTGTGGGATGTCTATCAGCTTCCCCAACCTGGTTCTGTATAGATGATTTCAACTCCAACTCCCATCAATCCCAGCCAGTGTGCCCAATGGTGAGGAGTGCTGGGAGTTGCTGTCCAAAATTATTGGAGGAAGCCAGGTTGGGGAAGACTGGATTTCTTGGTGCGCAGGCACAACATTGTAGTTACCTTTCTAGGCAGCTACCTACAACAGCTTAGAGCAGGGGTGGATAATGTCAGGAGTTCCAAGGGCCATTTTTACCACCCAGACACACACACCCCAGGCAGACTGCACCTCCCCACCTCCAGTGAAACGGAAATAAAAATTATTTCAAAATTGGCATCCAGAGCAGCTAGAATGCCCAAGGTGTCAAAATTAGTATGTTAGCCCTGTTGCTATGGAGCGCTAAAAGAGTCAAACTGGCCACTTCAGATGGTTCCCCACCCCCCACAATAGGGTCAGGGAGGCAAGTGCTGGCTATATGCGGCCCATAGATTGCATGTTGTCCACCTCTGGCCTAGAGACCACCGAACAAAGCACTAGTGAGGAGCAGAGCGCAAGCAGTGATACAGCCCAATAACCTTATTGTGATTTAAAGACACGGTTTATGCCATTCCCACCAGTCCATCATAGCACCTAGGCCACCTGCCCAGTGATGCGTGTGTGGTGGGGAGGGCGTTATGCCTCCCTGCAGGGGGTTGGGGCAGAATAGTCATCCGAATGTTCTGCTTTTTTAAAAGAAAAAGGAAGGAAGAAAAGAGTCGGACACAAAGCAAGTATTGGAACGTGCATCTCCTAAGAAAGGGAAAGCACAGCATCTCTAAAGAAAATCTATAAAACGCAGGTGGCTAACCTTTGCTGGTGGGTGGGAGTGGGGAAGAAACCAATAGTCAAAACCTTTAGGTAATATTTAAGTCAGCTGTACTGTCCTTTGCCTCACTGGAGAAATAAAACTGATTTCAGCACTAACCAAAAATTCGTCAAGCCCAGATCTTGAATAGCTATTGCAGCAGCTTAAACAATGTCATCTGTTCCTGCCAAGGAAGGAGTTGCAAGGTATTTCTTATCATGAACCTGTAGCAGGGGCTTGCTTGCCATTTTCAACCATACATGAACTGGGGAGCACTCTTGCACTGGAACTTGGAAGTACAGTTTTAAATGATCCCCACACCCCGCAATCCATGGCATGGAAGTTTGTCCAAAGATCCTGGTTTGTGTCAAGACAGACTATGGTTCCCTGTCACATTCAAGCCAGGGAAGAAGTCTGGCTTAGTGTTGGTTAAGAAACCAGGAAAATAAACCAGGTTGAGGAAAGGAGAGAAGTGTTTGTTCCTGGCTTCATGAATTATAGTTGATATTGCAATGTCTTAATTCATACAGACAAGATTCTTCCTTTTAGACCTATGTTACTGACTGTGGTTCAGAGGTTGTTCCTTGCTGAAGAGTATGACCCAGTTCAGATAATCCAAGATTTATTAAGCCTTATTCTGTTAGGCATTGTTCACTTTATTGTCCACTCACTGATGGATTTGGATTTTTCCCCCTTCTGAAAAATATGCCCCAAATTCCACTACAATTTATGGAACCTTCATTGCTACACAACATTTTGCGTATCTTTCTTAGCTGCCTGTAAAATCAATGAGCAGAGTGCACAGAAAAAATGATGAGCACACAGCAGAAGCTGAAAATACACCAAATACAATAAAATGTCATTTTAACTGCATATAGAGTGTCATATTTTACAGCAACTTTCATGATTTTGTACAACCAAATTTGTGTATCATTCTGGAAAGTAAAAAAAAGAAGAAGCACAAATCTGCATAACACTTAAAAGCAGATCCAATGTCATTTCAACCCATTGTGAATTTATCCAGTATCCCCAGTAAAGTCTTATTTGTACAACTTAGTTAGTAGAAGGTAGGAAAATTTTGGGAAGATAGTTGGGGTGAGGATCATGTTCCCTTTGCTATCGGTATCAGAACAACCTTCAATGGTCCATGCTGGGGATTCATACATATAACAGTTAATTTCACCTCAAAGCGGTTGAGGAAATCCTTGAGATTTCTGAACTGATCAAGGCATTTTGGCTCAAACATCCGTTGCTGATCCAGGGACTCATATACAAGGAAATCCACATAGGTGATCTAGGAAATTAAAAAAAAAGGAAAACATTTAAAATTTAAACATCTTACTTGAGATATCTCGGTCTCTATATAAATTAGGGATGTGCAGTGGATTGGATCTTTTAGATTAAAAGTTACAACAACACGGAGTTTTGACAGATAAAAGAGGGAGGGGGAGGCGGGGGAGCAGGGTGCAATTGACAGCCCAAGCCTCTGTGGAAAAACTTTTGTAACTTTTAATCTAAAAAATTCGTAACCACCAAATGCCTGGACCTAACTTTCTGAAATTTCTGACAGATAACTACCCCTAACCCATCTACAAAGTGAGCAACTTTCAGACTTCTAATTTTTAAAATAAAAAAGTTATAGGCGTTTCTTTCCTCATTGTTCAAAAATACCTTGCCACTACATGCCTGGACATATCTTTCTGAAATTTCAAACACATATCAAGCAAAGTGTTACCTGTAATGTGCCCAAGTTTCTTGTTTGTATCTTTAAAAATAAAAAAAGTTGAAGGCATAACTGAATTTACCTCACTACTACCCATTTTTCTAAAATTAATTGCCACAAAAGGCAAGCACCTATGTTTCTGAAATTTCACACACATGTGTCCCAAAATACCACCTGCAATGTGGCAAAGTTTCATGTGTAGAAAATTAAAAATGAAAAAGCTATAACCATTCCTGTTTCTTTATTAAAAAAATTAATTGCCACAAAATGCCTGCACCAATCTTTCTAAAATTTCTCATCGATAATTATCCCTAACCTATCTACAAAGTGCCCAAGTTTCATCCCTCTCTCTTTAAAAATGAAAAAGTTATAGGCATTTTTGTAACACAATACTAGGCTATGGGGAAATGCATTAAAAATGGCGTCCGATCCGAAAAACGGACATCCGATTTTCGGATTGGAATCGGATCGGATCCAATCCACCCAACCTCCGATCCGATCCAGTCCACCAGGTCTGATCCCGATCCGCAATCCGATCCAATCGGGGGGTCAGTGCACATCACTAATATAAATCACACTCATCCCACGTACCTTTTCCCCTGCAAACCACTTTCTGTCCCTCAGAAACTGGGAGAACAGCTTGAGCTTCCCGGGTAGCTGCTCCAAGAACTCAGGCTTGAGTTTTTCCTGCAAGAAGAGATGGTTGAATATCAAAGACAGGCTCACCTCCAGCTAAGCTCTTATGAAACCTTGAATGCTTAACTCCCCATTTCTAGGCCTCTTCTTCTCTTTTCTTCTTCCCTCAGGTCTAAACACAGAACTGTTGTTCCCCTTCCAACCTCATGATTATTTGTAAAGCCTTACATAAGTCCTGACTTCCTGCCCACTCACTTCATATTTATCCCAAACCAAGTCTCAAATCATTTGCTGAATTCCTGATCTGACCCAATTTAGAAGGAGAACACAAACCACAAAACTCACAAAATCTGGATCGTAGCACAGTCTCGCAAACGCCGTTTGGAAATCCATGACCTGGTTCACAAGTATATCTACCCTGATAATTTCTTCTTCACTGTCACCACCTAGGACAATGCAACATATATGGAACGTAAGGATTTCCTGTCCATTAACAATTCAGCAACAATACGTTTTAATTTGAAGCTGGCCTCCAAATAATCACTGCCATCAAAAAGCACTCACACATCTTGTGTTTGCGTGCAATGTAGCGCAGGATGGCATTGCTCTGGGTAATCTTTCTCTCACCATCGATTAGATACGGGAGCTAGGGAAAGAGAAGGAGGTTAATGATGCCAGTAGAATGATGCTAGTCATCCTCACTGGATAAGTCCCACCTTTTTTTAGGATAAAGAACAGGAGTGTAGCTATTTGAAGATTATCCAAGTAGGAATGATCTAAAGAAAGAAAACACTGCCAGATGCTGAATCCTTTACTCAGTGTCTTCAGGCAATGGACACAGGAATTCTACACATAATTTTTCAATGGTCAAAAAAAATATTGTGATCAATTGTAAATAGGATTAGGCAATCACTAGGCTGCAGCACCTAGCTCAATAGGCAGAACAGGTAAAGAGCAGCAGCAACAAATAAGCCATGCATTTCCCTTTCTTGTCTAGCCTCTTCCTCCTTTTGGCTTGCAGCAGCTTTTGCTTCTTCCCTCTTTCCCCAAATTTCCAAATTCAACATCAAGGTAAAAAACATCTCTTGCCAAAATTATCTACATCTAAAGTCAAACATTGGAAGATTGTGCAAGGAGTTTATGCTGTGGGACTTAAACGGCCCTACTCTTTTTTTAAGTCACAGTTGTTGAAAATTCTTTTTCCTCTAGCTTATGTATGGCTTGTGCTCAAGGAAGAGGCCAGGAATTCATGGCAGATGCCAAGCTCACTCTAGCCCACTGCTTTGGATTCTACTTGCACACAGTCATGATTTTCAGTTGGGCTGCAATCTGGACTTGAAGGAACGCACAACAAAGCCGAGTCAGATGAGTCCGTTTGTGCTTCAGGAGTGCCTTTGCAAGTGCAAAGCCAAGCCCTTTCCCTACTTACTCTCAACCATCTCAATAGGAGCAGCAGTAAACTGACCCCTCTGCCACCTCTCAGACCCCCTCTACAAGAATTCGGTTTGACGCCTGGTTCTCCGATTATGCGCATCTTCTCAGAAGATGGTGGCCTTACCGGTTGTTTGAAATGTGCTTTAGAAGTAGTTAATGCGGAGAATCGCTTGTTTACATAGTCAAAATGCACTTTAATGGGGCCACAGCAAAATAAAACTCACTATTTAACGTGCATTCAACAATGCGCATAATCGAATAGATAACGTGCCTCAACTCCCAATTTGCGCTCTGCTCATGTAGAGGTAAAATTTTTAATGAGACTTGAAAGAGCTTTAAACCTCTCATGTAGAGGCAGCCTCACACACAAGCACACTCCACCCACAATGACACATTGCTGGTTATGTCGCAGCTGCTACATACATTTGGGAAGTCCAAGCCCAGCTTCTCCTTCACACTCGTCCACTGACTGATGTCGATATTTGGAGCTGGAAGTAGAGATATGAACAGTAAATGCTAGGGGTGTGCATCGGATCGGATCAGATCCACGATCCGAATCCGATCCGACCCAAAATCGGGAAAATCCGATCCGATCCGATCCGATCCGGACAACCTCCGATCCGATCTGATCCGATCCGATGAGGTCCGATCCGGATCGGACGCCATTTTGAATGCTTTTTCCCATAGCCAAGTATTGTTTTACAAAAACGCCTATAACTTTTTCATTTTTAAAGATAGAAGGATGAAACTTGGGCACATTGTAGACTGATTAGGGGTAGTTATCTGTGAGAAATTTCAGAAAGATTGGTGCATGCATTTTGTGGCAATTAATTTTTTAATAAATACCCAGGAATGCCTATAACTTTGTCATTTTTAAAGTTACACACATGAAACTTTGCCACATTGTAGGGGGTACCTTGGGACCTATGTGTGTGAAATTTCAGAAACGTAGGTGCTTGTCTTGTGTGGCAATTAATTTTTAGAAAAATGGGTAGTAGTGGGGTAAATACAGTTACGCCTCCCATTTTTTTATTTTTGAAGATACAAACAGGAAACTTGGGCACATTACAGGTACCACTTGCCTTGATATGTGTGTGAAATTTCAGAAACATTGGCGCTTTCCTTGTGTGGCAATTAATTTTTGAAACAATGAGGAAAGAAACACCTATAACTTTGTCATTTTTAAAGTTACACACATGAAACTTTGCCACATTGTAGGTGGTACCTTGGGACCCATGTGTGTGAAATTTCGGAAACGTAGGTGCTTGCCTTGTGTGGCAATTAATTTTTTAATAAATACCCAGGAATGCCTATAACTTTGTCATTTTTAAAGTTACACACATGAAACTTTGCCACATTGTAGGCGGTACCTTGGGACCTATGTGTGTGAAATTTCGGAAACGTAGGTGCTTGCCTTGTGTGGCAATTAATTTTAGAAAAATGGGTAGTGGTGGGGTAAATACAGTTACGCCTCCCACTTTTTTATTTTTGAAGATACAAACAGGAAACATGGGCACATTACAGGTACCACTTGGCTTGATATGTGTGTAAAATTTCAGACAGCTGGGTCCAGGCATGTGGTGGCAAGGTATTTTTGAAACAATGAGGAAAGAAACGCCTATAACTTTTTTATTTTAAAAGTTAGAAGTCTGAACATTGCTCACTTTGTAGATGGGTTAGGGGTAGATATGTGTCAGAAATTTCAGAATTATAGGTCCAGGCATTTGATGGCTATGGAATTTTTAAATTACATGTTTCAAAAAAATTTCTACAGAGGCCAGGTCTTCCCCTCCCGCTTCCCGCGAAGAAAAGGAAACACTCTCTCGTCTCGATCCCTTTGATCCTTGCTAGTAGTATCCATTACAGGGCTCGTGTTTCCTTTCCTACTTTCACTTTTCACTTTGTACTCAAGCAGACACGAGCCCTGTAATGGATACTACCAAGGATCAAAGGGATCGAGACCAGAGTGATCCTTCCTTGCACGCATGGCTGCAAAACTCAGCTAGGCTCAGCCGTTCTGCTTGATAAGTGAAAGTAGGAAAGGAAACACGAGCCCTGTAATGGATACTACTAGCAAGGATCAAAGGGATCGAGACGAGAGAGTGTTTCCTTTTCTTCGCGGGAAGCGGGAGGGGAAGACCTGGCCTCTGTAGAAATTTTTTTGAAACATGTAATTTAAAAATTCCATAGCCATCAAATGCCTGGACCTATAATTCTGAAATTTCTGACACATATCTACCCCTAACCCATCTACAAAGTGAGCAATGTTCAGACTTCTAACTTTTAAAATAAAAAAGTTATAGGCGTTTCTTTCCTCATTGTTTCAAAAATACCTTGCCACCACATGCCTGGACCCAGCTGTCTGAAATTTTACACACATATCAAGCCAAGTGGTACCTGTAATGTGCCCATGTTTCCTGTTTGTATCTTCAAAAATAAAAAAGTGGGAGGCGTAACTGTATTTACCCCACCACTACCCATTTTTCTAAAATTAATTGCCACACAAGGCAAGCACCTACGTTTCCGAAATTTCACACACATAGGTCCCAAGGTACCGCCTACAATGTGGCAAAGTTTCATGTGTGTAACTTTAAAAATGACAAAGTTATAGGCATTCCTGGGTATTTATTAAAAAATTAATTGCCACACAAGGCAAGCACCTACGTTTCCGAAATTTCACACACATGGGTCCCAAGGTACCACCTACAATGTGGCAAAGTTTCATGTGTGTAACTTTAAAAATGACAAAGTTATAGGTGTTTCTTTCCTCATTGTTTCAAAAATTAATTGCCACACAAGGAAAGCGCCAATGTTTCTGAAATTTCACACACATATCAAGGCAAGTGGTACCTGTAATGTGCCCAAGTTTCCTGTTTGTATCTTCAAAAATAAAAAAATGGGAGGCGTAACTGTATTTACCCCACTACTACCCATTTTTCTAAAAATTAATTGCCACACAAGGCAAGCACCTACGTTTCCGAAATTTCACACACATGGGTCCCAAGGTACCCCCTACAATGTGGCAAAGTTTCATGTGTGTAACTTTAAAAATGACAAAGTTATAGGCATTCCTGGGTATTTATTACAAAATTAATTGCCACAAAATGCATGCACCAATCTTTCTGAAATTTCTCACAGATAACTACCCCTAACCAGTCTACAACGTGCCCAAGTTTCATCCTTCTATCTTTAAAAATGAAAAAGTTATAGGCGTTTTTGTAAAACAATACTTGGCTATGGGAAAAAGCATTCAAAATGGCGTCCGATCCGGATCGGACATCTGGTCCGATCCGATCCGACCAGCCTCCGATCCGATCCGATCCGATCCGACCCCCCAGGTCCGATTCCGATCCGCTATCCGATCCGATCCGGGGGGTCAGTGCACATCCCTAGTAAATGCCAAGTCCACTTCTATACCTGCCTGAGTTTATTTGCTCCTTCACATCCAGCTTCTCCCAAGGGTCAGCAATTCCAAAGGTGTCTAATGGCCCAAAAAGCTTAGACATCCCTCATTTTTGCTCATTCCTGAGGGGTTATTGTTAACAGTTTGGTGGTTCTCCCTCCAAAAGGGTGCACTTATAGCCCTACATTCTTCATGGGGGATTGTTATGAAAATGGCATACAGCATAGAGGTGGCCCTAGCTAAGAAACCTGCCAAATTTCAGAAGGATAGGTGCAGAGGCTCAAACGTTGGGATGAATGAAAAACAGTGTTTTCTGCTCAGTTGGCACCAAAGTCACAGAAAATGCAGTAAGACAGAGGCAGATGTTGTATAAGGAACATACAGTGGCAGACATAGAAAGGGCTGAATATCCAGCATTTTTCAAGCAAGGACCCAAAGCTATACCCTCCCAATTGCCACAGACCCCATGAAAATGGTCCTGCCCCTGGGAGAGAGAACTAGCAAACACTGGAACAGTCCTGCAATGTAGTCTTCCAATATCCCTGCCCCACCACACTGGGACGGCCCTGATAAATCCATCCACTGTGATCAAGTTAGAGCTGTCAGCCACAGATGTACACCCCCTCTTCCCCCTTGAAAGCTTGGGGAGAAATGCATCAGTTTTACAGACACACTGTCTGAATTCCTCCAAATCACTAACAAAGTTTTGAATCTGGAAGATCCTTTTGGCTCCTTACCTTCTCCTCGACTGAGATACTGTTTATCCTCATATGAGGTTTCTGTGTATTCTAGAAGTAGTCTGATTGCCTGGGCAAGCTGTAGGAAGGGAGAGAGGAAGAATTAGTGGAACGACAGAAATGTCACGGAGCTTAAGGCTGTCAATGGCTATATATTACCTCCAGTATTGGAATCAGGCAGTATGCATGCTAATGCATGGCAGTTGCTGGGGAACAAAAGTGGGAGGGTGCTATTGCCCTCATATTCTGCTTGTGGGCTTCCCACGGGCAGCAGGCTGGCCAGTGTCAGAACAGGTCAGACGTTGTTTTAGGAGAGCTCTACTGCTGTTTTTAAGGGTGTGATCCTAGGCATGTTTAGACAGAAAACAATCCTACAATCCCCTTGTCTAAACATGTATAGGATTGCACCCTAAGAACAGTCAGCAGCAATAATAGTGACTTCTGACAACTGCTATAGACAAGACTAAGAATGGCCAAAGGCAATTATCACCCAATATCACCTCCACACTCCACATTGCTGAAAGCTCTACTCCAAGTCAATGGCTGTAGTTCAATGTCATGATCAAGTAAACCACGGTTTATCATGATAGGAACAAACCTAATAAACTCCCTCTCCTCCCCTGGTGCAGCCTCAAGGAGAGCATCATGGGTAAGAGTGTAAACTATATGAATCAGGACACCCCTGCTTCAAACATCACCTCTGATGTGAACCTTGTAACTGGCTGAGATCACTCTCTCAGCTTCAAGCCTACCCCCATCTTCAACTGGGGAATATTAACACTGACCAAACCTTGTAGCAGGGTTGTTGAAATAATGACTTAAAGCACAATCCTATGCATGTTTAGACCAAAAGTCTACAACTCTGTGCATGTTGTAGTGATGGCAACCAATTTGGATAGCTTTAAAAGGGAGTTGGATAAATTCCTGGTGGAGAAGGCTATCAATGGCTACTAGTCCTGATAGTTATGTGCTATCTCCAGTATTCAAGGCAGTAAACCTATATACCCCAGTTGCTGGGGAACATGAATGGAAGGGTGCTGTTGCTGTGTGTCCTGCTTGTGGGTCCCTGGTTGACAAATCCAAACCTCAAATCCAGATTACTGCGATGACCTTTATGTGAGGTTACCCTTAAGGTTGCTTTGGGCAGAACATTAGGGCAGAATTCAGCAGCTCGGCTGTTGTCAGGGCTGCCCCATTTCAGCAAACAACACCTATGGTGAGGGAACTACACTGGCTGCCTTTTTAAAGGTTTTGTTATTTGTGCCTAAGGTCCTAAACAACTTCAGACCAGGATATCTGAGAGAGCCTTCTCCCTTACCAGCCTGCCAGAGCCCCCATTTTGCATGCCAAAGGTCCCAAGTTCAATCCCTGGCACGTTCAGGTAGGGCTGGGAGAGATCCCTCTCTGAAACCTTGAAGAGCTGCTGCCAATCAGGTTATAAAATACTGAGCTAGATGGACCCTGCGTCTGACTTGATATAAAGCAGGCTTCCTATGACCTGAAGTTGATTTAGAGTCTACTTTGAGCAGAGCTTTTCGTGTATTGGCTCCCTCTATGTGGAATTCTCTGCAAGGTTATGTCAGGCAGGTGACATTGTGACTAGGGATGTGCACTGGATCGGACCCGATCCACAATCCGAGTCCGGTCCAGTGGGAAATCGGATAAATTATCCGATTTCCGATCCCGCAGCTGGATCGGCCGATCTAATCCGAACTGATCCGAAAAGGCTCCGAACTGGTTCGGCGGATCGGCGGATCGGCGGGCGCCCACTGGCGCCCACCGCCGCTTCCATTGGCGGGCGCCAGCGGGCGCCCGCCGATGAAAGTGGACAGCGGGGGGGAGGGAGGAGGGGGGCGCTTACCTTCTTGGCCCGTCCGCTCCCGTCCGGCACTAGCAGCTACTACCAGCGGGCTCCGCGGCATGCTCTAGGGTGGCGCGCCGGGTGATGTCATCACCCGGCGCGCTACTCTAGAGCAGGCCACGGAGCCTGCTGGTGGTAGCCACCGGCCCCGGACGGGAGCGGACGGGCCGAGAAGGTAAGCAGGGGGTGCGTGGAGGGGAGGAGGGGGCGCGCGGAGGGGGGAGGGGGGCCCTTTCCTTCCCAGCCCGGCGGCTCCCGTCCGGCGCCGGTGCCTACTACTCCCAGCAGGCTCCGCGGCCTGCTCTAGGGTGGCGCGCCGGGTGATGTCATCACCCGGCGCGCTACTCTAGAGCAGGCCGCGGAGCCTGCTGGAAGTAGTAGGCGCCGGCGCCGGACGGGAGCCGCCAGGCCGGGAAGGTAAGGAGGGGGTGCGTGGAGGGGAGGAGGGGGCGCGCGGAGGGGGGAGGGGGGCCCTTACCTTCCCGGCCCGGCGGCTCCCGTCCGGCGCCGGCGCCTACCACTCCCAGCAGGCTCCGCGGCCTGCTCTAGGGTGGCGCGCCGGGTGATGTCATCACCCGGCGCGCTACTCTAGAGCAGGCCGCGGAGCCTGCTGGAAGTAGTAGGCGCCGGCGCTGGACGGGAGCCGCCGGGCCGGGAAGGTAAGGAGGGGGTGCGTGGAGGGGAGGAGGGGGCGCGCGGAGGGGGGAGGGGGGCCCTTACCTTCCCGGCCCGGCGGCTCCCGTCCGGCGCCGGCGCCTACTACTCCCAGCAGGCTCCGCGGCCTGCTCTAGGGTGGCGCGCCGGGTGATGTCATCACCCGGCGCGCTACTCTAGAGCAGGCCGCGGAGCCTGCTGGAAGTAGTAGGCGCCGGCGCCGGACGGGAGCCGCCGGGCCGGGAAGGTAAGGAGGGGGTGCGTGGAGGGGAGGAGGGGGCGTGCGGAGGGGGGAGGGGGGCCCTTACCTTCCCGGCCCGGCGGCTCCCGTCCGGCGCCGGCGCCTACTACTCCCAGCAGGCTCCGCGGCCTGCTCTAGGGTGGCGCGCCGGGTGATGTCATCACCCGGCGCGCTACTCGAGAGTAGGCCGTGGAGCCCGCTGGTAGTAGCCGCCGGCGCCGGACGGGAGCGGACGGGCCGAGAAGGTAAGCAGCGGCGGGGAAGGGGGCTTACCCCCCCCGGAGCCGTCCGCTTCTATCCGCTGGCGCCCGCGGGCGCCAGCGGATGGAAGCGGGCAGCCCCAGGGAGGGTAGGGAGCGCGGGGGAGGGGGCTTACCTGCCGGGGCCATCCACAGCGGACGGCCCCGGGGGGGAGGGAGTTAGGCCCCCCCTCACCCACCCGCCGCCATTTTTTTCTCATAGACTTGCATTGCAGTGCAAGACTATGGGGAAAAAAATGGCGGCCGATCCAAAAATTTACGATTTTTGGGTCGGGATCGGACTCGATCCGGTCCGGGGGGCCTCCGATTTTGTCCGAACTGGTCCGGGACAAAATTGGAGGTCCCGATCCGGGTCCCGATCCGATCCGGGGGGTCCGTGCACACCCCTAATTGTGACATGGAATTTAAAAATTAAGGTTTGCTTGTTTTCCCTGAAGTTCCCAAATTGGGTTATAAATCAGTAAATCAACCAGATACAAATCTTATGTAAATCCTTGAGATTCCTTTCAGGGAAAGGAAGGCAAATGGTCTACAATAGATCAAAATTGAGGTGTCAAAGTACCCAGCTTTAGGAGAGAAGCCAGCCGGTTTAAAGAAAGCTTTGTATTCTTTCAGTTAAGAGGCCCCTTCCTATCTCGTCTCTCGTCTTTGGAATGTTAAATGACCTTGCTCGCTTGCCTTCCTGTAATTCGCTTGCAAAAAGAAGTTTTTTTACTCCCTAGATCTGAGTTGCAAGAAGTTTCGATTCACGAACGTCACTAGAGAGGGGTGTTTCTTTTTGATGCCAAAAGCGTAAAAAGCCTTTGTTCAGTTTGCGAGGGGCGGTTCCCCTGAATCTTAGCCGGGAGGCATCAGAGGGACGCCACAGCGCTGTTTCTTTTTTAATAAAGCTGAAATAAACCTTCCTCCTGCTATCTGAGTTTGATTTTAAGTAACTCCAGGTTACAACATCATTGCTTTGTTTTTGTGTCTACTGCATATATAGTCAAGTTTTTCCTGAATGACCAGCTATGGTTTTATTGATATAACTGGATTTTAAACATTTGTATTCTTTTGTATTTATTTTTTTTCATTCCTTCACTATTCGCCATTTGGGAATCTTTTTTAGATGCAGTTTATACTGTTTGTAAATACATACATTAAGGGTGCATTCTTATGCATGTTTTGACTAGAAAAGAAAAGTCCTGCAGCTCCCAGCATTCCCCAGCTGGGGAATGCTGGGAGTTGTAAGACTTTTTTCCTGATCTAAATATGCATAGGATTGTACCCAAAATATATAATGTATTTGAAACATGCACTGAAACATTCAAAGGTGCTAGATAAAAGTGTCCAGTCCTATTATAAATGTAGTGTATCCGCATCGGTTTCCCCCTATATAGTTATATAACAAGAATATTGATTCAGGCTTTATATTTCCCTTTTCCAAATAGAGCCTCTGTGAGCATGATTATCAGCCCTGATATTGAATCAAGACAAGAGGCGCTGCAGCTACACATCTAGACAAGAGGGGTCAAAGGCCAGATCTACACCTTGTGTCAAATCATTAAGAATGTGAAATAAAAAGCAGAAAATAACACTATGAAAGCAGTATATGGAATGTGGATTGTGAGCTCCATCAGATGGGTGTTTTATTGCACAATCGTTACTGGGCAATCACGGTTTTTTGCGGGTCCTCTCACAACGGCGTCTGCCTCCTACGCACCTCCCTCCCCTTCTAGCTTTCTTCTCTCCACACCCCCAGTAATCCGGTCTAACTCCTGCTGTGTGCAGGAGGAGTAGCCTATCAAAATGGCCCATTGAATGGGCCACCAACATGTTGTTTTCTTCCTCTTTCAAAAAAGGAAGTAATGAAGGACAAACATAAGGGCGGAGAAGCACAGTAGCAAACGTGATTTCCCCCCCATGTAATGATGCGCTGTGCTCCAACAGTTAGCAGTGCACTTCAATACTGCTATAAAGCAGAAGTGTAGATCTAGCCAAAGTCTGCCTGCACAGCTGACTTTCGAAAAAGCACAAGAAGCAGCCACGACTCCTCCCCCTCTCCATGCCACACCCATCCCCATTAATCTTATTATTCAACCATACATTTTCTCCTCGTGATGGCTTCATTTCCAGGCAAAAACAAAATGTTGCATAGGAAGAAAGGAAGGAAAGTCGCTCCCATGCTGGGACTGGCTGTACCTACTCCCCGGGGTGGAAGGCGGGTCCTGAAGTCTGTGCCCACAAAGCCCCACTAAAGGAAAGGGGGGGGGAATACCGGAGGGGAGGGGCAACCGCTTATAGTGCAAACCTAGACAGGTTGAGTTCAGGGTGCTTTGCTTTCAGCTAAGTGTGGGTCAGCAGAAGCTGATGGCTCCGATTTTGGTGCGGCTGTGAATCCATTCTGGATTTCAGTAAGAATCATCCAGAACTCTAAAGGAGCTATCCAAGGTTCTGAACCGCATCCCCCAAATTGGGATAGCTCCTTTAGAATTCTGGCCGGTCCTGACTGAAATCCAGAATGGATTCATAACCCCAGTGAAATCGGAGCCACCAGCCTCCCTGGTATAGGTATATCGGATTGCAGCTTTACGCTCTAGGGCTTTTGCAGCCCCATTTTCCTCACAGAGGGGCTGTGTCATTTGACTAGAAGGCGGAAGGCCACGGTTCCCAGCCCAGCAATTGCCTCTTTGTTAAGCCTCACCCATTCCCTGTCTCCTCTGTCAGCCGTACAGAGCCTTTTGCAGTCAAAAGATGAAAGTCTCAACGTTATTTGGAAAGATCCGAGCACCATTAGTCGAGAGGCTGCCCCAGCCACTGACTTACCCCACGGATGTCCATGTAGCCCAGCGTGACTCCCATGTTCCTCGCGTTCTTTCCAAAGCCCCTGATGGTTGATGACAGGCTCCGGCAGAAGTAAGCCCCTCTTTCCTGCAAAGAGCGAGAACCGCTTTTAAACTTGCCCGGCCAGTTTTCAGACGGGAATGCAGAGGGGCGAGTCCCGAAGCTTGCCTTATGGTAAGGATGTTCCGCCCCAAGCTTTCTTACCTCCTGCCCGGACTTCACACGTCACCCCACCCACCCCCACTCCAAAGCAAACACTCTCTTCAGATTGCTCTCTAGAAGCTGTCAAATCCAGATACCTTTAGCCAAGGCAAAGGTCAGTATGCTATAGAGTAAGGACGTTGTGGCAGGAATTTGAGTCCCCCAGGGAGGCCTATGACTCCCTCTTATGAGAAAGGGGTCATTTATTGTCACAGATCCCTTATGAGAAAGATCTTTACTCTAATTCTTTATAATGCTTTGATACAGTAACTGGCCTAAATGTAGACTAGGGATGAATAACCTTAAGATGGGAAGGGACCTCCCATAGATCAGTGACTTCCCACCCAATAACTTCAAAGGAGTTATATTCATGCAAGCAACTAAACTCAGTTACAGTGGAGTCCAAAGATACTCACGTATTGGTTTCTTAAAGATAGGTTTATTGAAGAAGACACATCAGCTGAGGGAGCCAGAGATAGACCTCTGACTGAATTAAGTATATTGGGTATCACTCTTATATAGGAAACTGGAAACATCAGAATTAGCATATCTAGCTTTTTGTACTGAATCACCTTTGTACCAGGGGAAAGTTTACAATAATACAGGGTTGTACATAGGAATGATGTAATTTGTCTCTAAGTCAAAACAGAGAAAGGTACCACATATGAATGATGGAGGTCAAGATAAACTAAAACAATACAGAATGCATATAGTTGCTAGTGGACCAAAGTTCATTATGATGAGGCTCAACACATCTAGCTAGTACATTGCTGGTTCTATCTTACAGGAGAACAGATACATGTTTTCATTCGAAGCATGAAATCAATATTAGTTTCTCAATCATTTAAATGTTGTTATCACAAGCTATTGTTATGATCATACCTGAAATATTCCCGCAACAGTCCCACCTTTTGAGCATTAACAATAGCTCACACTGGTTTAACAACTGCTGTGGGTTTCAATGAAACAATTTTATGTATTCTCTCTCTGTACGTTGTCTCTGAACCATTTGGGTTCTTTCGTGCAGCAGTGTTGTATTAAGGTTGCAATGCAACATAGACTTATTGCAATTAGAATAGCTTTTTAACAATCTCTGGGACTATGAATTCTACATTGAGCTCTACTCGCTTTCTGAGCTTTGTACTTCTGCATGGTTTATATAGAAGCATCATTTTTCTTGGACCACGGCACAGGTCCCGCTTGCTTGAGCTAATATCAAATCAAGGGCTAGACAGTATTGTACTACTATATCTCTAAGAGAAGAGATCTCATGGCAACATTTGTTATTGCTGTTTCCAATTCTGCTGACACATTCTTTTAAATTTGTTACCTGGGAATGTTACAAGTCTTTATGATATTGAAGGTCTGGAAATAGGTAGGCTATAGAGCATCTCTTTGTTTAACTTTTGGGTAACTTTTATATATGGCATTTCTACATTGAATAAATACTCTCTTTTTTTGTTTGTTTGATGTTAAGCGCAAGGTATGGGTAGGGTGACCATATTTTGGAAACGAAAAAGGAGGACAATATGGCCGCCCCAAGGGGGCGTGCCCACCAACATGTCCATCCCCAAGGGGGCGTGCCCATCAACATGTCCAGCCCCCAAGGGGGTGTGCCCACCCAAACATGGCCTTGGTCACATGTCTGATTTCACAGCATACAATTAAGACAAACTTGTTCTACACAACATCTTAATGTTAAAATCACTGAAATAAAGAACAAGTGAGACATTGAATGTATCTGAAATTAATTTCACTCACTTCTACTTTTGTAGCTTTTGCTGTTCTTTGAAGCTTTTACTATACTCTGTGTGACAGAGTCTCCCCTTCCCTCAAATATCTTTTCTGACTGCAAATCTTTCACTGGATTACAATAGTCTAAACTTTCCTAACATTTAACACTCTTTCCCCATCATTTTTCTCATATCCATACTCACAGATTCAGCATACTGTTACCATTGAACAAATGAAGCAGTGGACAAGTGCAGAGAAATCTAGTACAACAAACTAGCAACCTAGCATGCAGGAAGAGTATAAAATATGATTACCCTGCAAACATTAGCCATGGAACAAAATGGACTAAAGGCTTGTTGTAGTCACTTCTTGCCTCTTAGCTTGTTTCAACTTCTGGTTGATCAGTGAGAAACTAATCTAACAATGTGTGATTATATCTCTGATTCATTAGCCATGTGAACAAGACCATGGTCTGTACAATTCAAAGATAGGCCAGAACAGATGCCCATTATTACAATGCTAGATAAGGATCTTTCCCTCCTTTTATCCAAGTATATACTGAATTTACATTGCCTCAGTGTGCAGAGAACATGCAACCAGCAGGTGCTCTCCAAAAAGATGCTTTCAGAGCCTAGGAGATCCAGACACACTCAAACTCAAGCTAAGCCATGCTATGCTGGGACAGAACAATTCTGGGACAAGAACAGTCATAAATATAAAAGGAAAACACAACTACCTCATTGACATAGCAATACCTAACAACAAAAATGTTGCAGAAAAGGAAGAGGAAAAGAGAGACCCAGCAAAAGTTTTAGGAAATCTCGCTCATATTGGCATAGATTGAGATATTTTGCTGGTCAGAATTTTCAACAGTAGAACTCCAATGAAAATACAACTCTAACCACAGCTTCTGAGGTAATTAGCTGCTGGTCCATGAGCTGGCCTCTGTCTCCAGGAAGGAGCTGAGGACGTTGATATGTCCTTGTCATTGTCAATACATGAAATTAAAGCACAGTGATAGCAGTCTGTGCATGCTTTCTCTCTCTCTCCAAGCATACGACAATAAAAGAAAACCTTAAAATGATATCACAAGCTGGACACAGGATAGGGCATTTCTCATTGTAATCAATAGGACTTTAATTGTGTTACTTGTTTATGTATTCATTATACTTTCTATTTATTACACCCAATAACCCAACTTCTCTGTGTGGTGCATAATAATTAAAAAATAACATACAAACAATAAAACAATAATTAAAAACAGCACATAATAAAACCAAAATGAAGTCAGCCATAAACAGTAAAAACACAACAGCATAGTAAAACCAGCAGAAAATAAAGGTGCATAGGGCGAAGAGCACTAAAATACTTATTAAAATAATTGGGTGATGAAAACATCACAACATAGGTACCAAGCAAGCTTCTCTGGGGAGGGCATTCCACAGACGGGGTGTCACCATTGAAAAGGCCACTGATCTTAGGGTGTTGTTTTCTTAGGGTGTGAGCAGCTTGGTGTTGTTTTCACCCTCTATTTGATTTTGATCTTTTCATTTTTAAATATTTTCTACACTCTCTACGTGGCTTAATTTTCCCTACCTGGACTTTGCTGAGTTCTATACCCTGGATTCTAGGAGAGATCTCTTTCAATCTTCATCTGGATCCATCATAACCTGGTCTTCAGATCTCTCCTTGTGATCTCTCCTTGGGATAGGTAGCTAGACATTCCTTTTAATCTTTCCCCCTCCCCACCTACACACATACACTGTTCCCTTCCTTTTTCTAAAAGTTTGGACCATATGGTTATAAAGTTGAAAGCTTCAAACACTAGGGTGACCATATGAAAAGGAGGACAGGGCTCCTGTATCTTTAACAGTTGTGTAGAGAAGGGAATTTCAGCTGGTATCATTTGTATGCATGCAGCACCTGGTGAAATTCCCTCTTCATCACTGTAGTTAAAGCTGCAGGAGCTATACTAGAGTGACCAGGTACAAAAGCAGGCAGGGCTCCTGCAGCTTTAACTACAGTGATGAAGAGGGAATTTCACCAGGTGCTGCATGCATACAAATGACACCAGCTGAAATTCCCTTCTCTACACAACTGTTAAAAGTTACAGGAGCCCTGTCCTCCTTTTCATATGGTCACCCTAAGCAAATGCCAAAGGGGAAGAATAACCAGTGGGGCTCCCCAGAGCAGTCACCCGCCCTATGGCTTTCCTCAAAGATCCTCAGAAGGTGAGCGAGGGGGGCAGTCTCTATGAAAAAACTCCACTGGCTGTAAAAAGCAGCCTGTGTGCCTCAGACAGGCCAAAATGCCTGGCTCTTGGAAGTCCTTCCTTAGAGCATTGTGGGAGGGGGCAGCAGCAGCAGCAACAGTGCAATCTCAATGGGGAGGTAGGTGAGAGATGGGGGAGGCGGTCAGGGCAGGCACGGTAGGGGAAATGCAGCACATGGGAGGTAGAGGGAGACGTGGCACATGAAGCCCCAGCAGGTAAGTGCCTCGCGCCCGCCCCGCCCCCCCCACCCGCCCTGCGCATCCGTGCCGCCCCCCCCCACCCCGCCCCACGCTCCTTACCTGCTGCTGCTGGTGCTGGGGCTTCCCTCCGTGCTCGGAATCTACTGAGAAACAGGCTTCCTGGCCTGTGTCTCAGTAACGCGCCGAGTGATGACGTCATCACCCGGCACGCTACTGAGGGACAGGCCGTGAAGCCTGTTTCTCAGTAGATTCCGAGCACGGAGGGAAGCCCCAGCACCAGCAGCAGCAGGTAAGGAGCGCGGGACGGGGCGGGGGGGGCGGCACGGGTGCACGGGGCACTTACCTGCTGGGGCTTCCCTCTGGTGCTCGGAATCTACTGAGAAACAGGCTTCGCGGCCTATCCCTCAGTAGGGACAGGCCGTGAAGCCTGTTTCTCAGTAGATTCCGAGCACCTGAGGGAAGCCCCAGCAGGTAAGTGCCCCGCCGCGAGCACCAGCGCCGCCCCCCCACCCGCCGCGAGCACCCGTGCCGCCCCCCCGCCGCGAGCACCCGCGCCGCCCCCCACCTGCTGCGAGCACCCGCGCCGCCCCCCCCACTCCCCCGCGCCCACCCACCCACCCCGCGCTCCTTACCTGCTGCTGCTGGGGGTGTCCGTTTCCCTCCGTGCTCGGAATCTACTGAGAAACAGGCTTCCTGGCCTGTCTCTCAGCAGCGCGCCGAGTGATGATGTCATCACCCGGCGCGCTACTGAGGGACAGGCCGCGAAGCCTGTTTCTCAGTAGATTCCGAGCACCGGAGGGAAACGGACACCCCAGCCGGTAGGTGCCTCGCGCCGCCAGCCTCGCGCCACCGCCGCGTGACCCCCCACCACCCTGGTTTGCCCCCGCTGCCCCCCAGTTGGCCCGGCTCGCCCCAGGGCCACCTGGTCACCATTTTGGGGGGCTAAATTTCCGGATTTGGCCCCCCCAAAACGGTTTTTCCGCCCGGATGTGGATTTGCACCCCATTTCCCGGGCATGTCCGGACAAATCCGGGCGTCTGGTCACCCTAGGTATGGGCTTTTCATAAACAAGGCTGTTTCTAAATTCAGATTTAAATAGAAGTTCAGAGTCATTCACCTGAACTATTTTTTTTTTACTAAAGGCGACTGTGATCTATGATTTAGCAATTAGCTCAAATTCAGGCTTTTTTACAATTACACAGGATACTGTTGTGTATGTCACCAAGGGGAAAACTTCTAATATGATGTTTTCAGTAATTTACCTGCATAATCAGAAAGTTTGCAAGGGAAAATGTCTATGTCATGGGTTTTGTTAACTGTTTCTCCATTTTCAATTGCAAAATATAAAGTCTGATTATACAGAAACTTGTTCTGATGTCTCTATTCAGGCATTGTAAAATTCAAAGCATCTATGGTAATTTGAGACAAGAAATAGTTTGGTCTCTCAAGTGAACTTGGCTCTTGGCGTGCTACATTTTGTAGTGTTTTCTTTTTTTGGGGAGGCCTGGAACTGATTACTAAAATGGCTGTTTATTGATCAATTTTCTGTGCATTGCATTTTGCATTGTCTGTATATTATCAATTGGGATATTTACTATCATGCTGCTTTCTCTTACATAAGTTCATAGCTGGCAAAGATATTTGATGAATAGGAATAGATTTAGGCTAGGGGTAAGATGCATTTATGGGTGTTGTGTTTACCTGGTTTGTTTTTGTTTCTAGCTCTAACGGGCTTAATGGCTGTGTTTCAAAGTTGTTTACTTTACTTTTATTTTCTATTATAAATCTGCCACTCAAAGTATCAAAGGCCACTATGTATTCACATTGGTGTGGGTGCAAGATTCTCATTTCAGGACTTTTACTTTCTAGAATTTCAAAATAAATGTAATGGATCTGGGAACAAATTTAAAAGGTGAAGGCTCTGTCTAGTCAGTTAAGGACATGGGCAGGGCTACTATGGGTAAGATGTCTAATTCCTGTAGCAACTGCTTGTATGGCTCTGTAATGGGAGTGTTCAGGAAGGTATACAGGCTGTGACACTGTCTGGACTATCACAAGTACTCTCCCCACACATACATTTTATTAATCATGCTGATCACACACTAATAACTTTGCACTAGGATAGGTTGATATGTACTGTAACGTTCTGTGTGAATTTAACTTTAGACATTCTATGTCTTTCTAGTGAATATCTCAATAATACATCTCAATAATGATACAATAATATATCCCAATGAATCCCAATAAAAAAAAATATTTGGAGCAAGGTAATTCTGCAGGTAATATTCATTTTTTCTTCTGAAATAAGTTTGATGGCAACACTACTGTTCTTATTACTGCTGTTCACATGTACAAGGTCGAAGAGTGGGTACTGAGCGTGACTCAGTCAGCGTGAATATTCTTCTGCTCCTAAAGGGCTCACTTTAGGAGTCTTTCGTTAGAGTATTATTATGACTCTTTGATCTCAAATTGTAAGGAGACCTTTGCCATTCAAATTTGGCCGCTTCTCCTCATAATGATCTTTTGAAGTTTTCTCGAAGTTTATTTCAGGCTCCCATGCTTTAACGTCCTCACTCTCTGGTGCTGGATCGTGCTGGGGCAAGAAGTCATCAGCCAGGTCTGGCTCTTCATGTGCTCTAGAAGCTGTAAAAGAGTTGTCTGTTTTGTAGGCTGGAACGCTGAACTTTTTGTGGATATATCGGTGTGTCCTTTTTGCTAGACTCTGCAGAAGAAAAGCTTGGATGGTCTTTGTTAACAGATTGCAATAGTCTTTAGTATTAGGGATGTGCACTGGATCGGACCCGATCCACGATCCGAGTCCGGTCCAGTGGGAAATCGGATAAATTATCCGATTTCCGATCCCGCAGCTGGATCGGCCGATCCAATCCGAACCGGTCCGAAAAAGCTCCGAACCAGTTCGGCGGATCGGCGGATCGGCGGGCGCCCACTGGCGCCCACCGCCGCTTCCATTGGCGGGCGCCAGCGGGCGCCCGCCGATGAAAGTGGACAGCGGGGGGGGGAGGAGGGGGGCACTTACCTTCTCGGCCCGGTGGCTCCCGTCCGGCGCCGGCGCCTACTACTACTAGCAGGCTCCGCGGCCTGCTCTAGGATGGCGCGCCGGGTGATGTCATCACCCGGCGCGCTACTCTAGAGCAGGCCGCGGAGCCTGCTGGAAGTAGTAGGCGCCGGCGCCGGACGGGAGCCGCCGGGCCGGAAAGGTAAGGAGGGGGTGCGTGGAGGGGAGGAGGGGGCGCGCGGAGGGGGGAGGGGGGCCCTTACCTTTCCGGCCCGGCGGCTCCCGTCCGGCGCCGGCGCCTACTATTCCCAGCAGGCTCCGCGGCCTGCTCTAGGATGGCGCGCCGGGTGATGTCATCACCCGGCGCGCTACTCTAGAGCAGGCCGCGGAGCCTGCTGGAAGTAGTAGGCGCCGGCGCCGGACGGGAGCCGCCGGGCCGGAAAGGTAAGGAGGGGGTGCGTGGAGGGGAGGAGGGGGCGCGCGGAGGGGGGAGGGGGGCCCTTACCTTTCCGGCCCGGCGGCTCCCGTCCGGCGCCGGCGCCTACTATTCCCAGCAGGCTCCGCGGCCTGCTCTAGGATGGCGCGCCGGGTGATGTCATCACCCGGCGCGCTACTCTAGAGCAGGCCGCGGAGCCTGCTGGAAGTAGTAGGCGCCGGCGCCGGACGGGAGCCGCCGGGCCGGAAAGGTAAGGAGGGGGTGCGTGGAGGGGAGGAGGGGGCGCGCGGAGGGGGGAGGGGGGCCCTTACCTTTCCGGCCCGGCGGCTCCCGTCCGGCGCCGACGCCTACTACTCCCAGCAGGCTCCGCGGCCTGCTCTAGGATGGCGCGCCGGGTGATGTCATCACCCGGCGCGCTACTCTAGAGCAGGCCGCGGAGCCTGCTGGAAGTAGTAGGCGCCGGCGCCGGACGGGAGCCGCCGGGCCGGAAAGGTAAGGAGGGGGTGCGTGGAGGGGAGGAGGGGGCGCGCGGAGGGGGGAGGGGGGAGGGGGGCCCTTACCTGCCCGGCCCGGCGGCTCCCGTCCGGCGCCGGCGCCTACTACTCCCAGCAGGCTCCGCGGCCTGCTCCAGGGTGGCGCGCCGGGTGATGTCATCACCCGGCGCGCTACTCGAGAGTAGGCCGCGGAGCCCGCTGGTAGTAGCCGCCGGCGCCGGACGTGCCGAGAAGGTAAGTGGCGGGGAAGGGGGCTTACCCCCCCCCCGGAGCCGTCCGCTTCTATCCGCTGGCGCCCGCGGGCGCCAGCGGATGGAAGCAGGCGGCCCCAGGGGGGGTAGGGAGCGCGGGGGAGGGGGTTTACCTGCCGGGGCCGTCCACAGCGGACGGCCCCGGGGGGGGGAGGGAGTTAGGCCCCCCCTTACCCACCCTCCGCCATTTTTTCCTCATAGACTTGCATTGCAATGCAAGTCTATGGGGAAAAAAATGGCGGCCGATCCAAAAATGTACGATTTTTGGGTCGGGATCGGACTCGATCCGGTCCGGGGGGCCTCCGATTTTGTCCGAACCGGTCCGGGACAAAATTGGAGGTCCCGATCCGGGTCCCGATCCGATCCGGGGGGTCCGTGCACACCCCTATTTAGTATAGTTATTAAGTCACTTGCTTCTGGGGGGATGAAGGGATTCAGGTGAACTAAGTCTTTTTGCTGGTGCTTACGTTGAACAATTTGCTTGATTTGTGCTCCAATTTCGGGTAAATTTGCTTTAAAATAGGTCTAACAATATTTCACATATTTCACATGTCAATAATAACATCTAGGCATTTAAATAAAAGTTGATTTCAAGAAGGGTTTTCCTAGAGCAACACTGTACTTCACAAACTAGGGAACTTCTGTTATCCTCCCCCTTTTGTTGTTGTTGTTGTTGTTGTGGTTGTGGGGGAGGTCCAAGAGTACAGGAAAAATATATTTAATATGGATCTGGCTAACATTTTGTTCTAGCTACAATTTTATTGCGCTTTAAACAATGCTTAAATGCTTCTATTTATTTTTGTGACATATCTCTATAAGTTATGTTGGGAATGATAATAATTATACTTATAAACAATGAGGAAGTTGCAAGCTAACTTTCTGGGCAGTTTGACAAATTGTGAATGCATGTTTTATTTGGAGAAAGGCAGCGAGATAAAGGGGATGTTCTCAAGGACTACAGAGCCAACTATTACTTGTTCATTATATCTAATGCCAAACAAATTTCTATAGAGAATGGTAAGAGTTTTAAGTCTTGGATAGTAGGTTCTAATAAGAAAAGGGGACTAACTTTAAAGAAAAGGTAGAATAACAAGATATAATCAACTGTTCTGCTCGAATGCATGATTGGGAACAGCTGAACACATCAATTTACACATTCAGAATAAGGGTAGATAAATGCAAGCAAATATTGAATTATTTTTCACATACATAACTATTGTTATTTATCATCTTACACATCTTATTTAGAATTGTATCTGAATTTTAATTTTGTAGTTTACATTTTTTTTGTGGATCTTAATTGATAAAATATTTAAATTTGTCTAACTATTTCTTTTGGACTATGCACAATACTTGGTGACATGAAGTAATTTTAAGGCTATAGGTATATTTGCAAAGAACATATTCTATTAAACCTCTTTAGATAGACAGACAGAAATTTGGCCACAGGTCAAGAGTATGGAAACACAGACTAGTGTAGGTAGTAAGTTTGGTTATTCTTCTAAAGCAGCTAGCTAAGCATATTTATTTGCTTGTGCAATTCCTCTGGACACAGAGGTGTTTTCAGAGGTGTGAGCTCTGCAATGTTTTTTTGGTAGTTGTATAGCTTTCAATAAGGCATCTATGAGTGGGCTATTTGCAATTGGTCTGTCTGCAGCGGTCACAAACCTTCGGTGTTTCCAAATTTGACTTGTAGCATGGCAAACTGTAAACTCATAATTTGAATCGGAGAAAATGTTTACACAACGTGCTTTAGCTAACTGGCATGCACTAGATAGGGTGATTAATTTGGCAGTTTGAGCACTGTATATATTTGGAAGGAAAAAGCTTCTAAGACCTCATACCACTTATCAGAAGAATATTGTGCAGGGTGCTGCAGAACAACAGCATATCTTGCACACATCATTCTATATTGGTCACATTTCTAGAACTCATCTGTAAACGTACAATATCTGGATTTACGAAAGGGAAATTTGCAAGGCCAGGTCTAGATATCTTAATCTCTTGGATAGTTGATTTTTATTAATATTACGCTTTACACTTGGTACACACATGAAATACCTAGATCAGCTGTAACATGTTAAATCTTTAACATGAAATTCTACATCTGCAGAAGGTGGTGTTTTATAGTGGGGCATCACTCTCCCTCTAGGAGTAAAAGTTGCAGGATCTGTTTGTGGGGTGTATGTGTCCTGTTGACTTGTGCTCTGTTGGGGCTGGGGTGGGGAACATGCCTCTGCGCCCCCTTGAGATAGTTGAGGTGATTGTGGCAGTGGGGGTAATGCTCGAGGGAGTGGAGGAATTGGGGGAAGCATGCAGGGAAGTATTTCAGAGATTGCACCAATGCATGGGTCATACACTGAGTTATAAAGTTTCTGAGGGCAAGGCAGTCTTTCAATTTTAGGTGCTTGGCTTTGAAATAATAGACAGTTTGGGAGAGGAGCTGTGGGATTCACAGAATTTGTCTTTCTTTCAATTTTTCCCTCCTGCTGTTCCCACAAATCCCAACACTCAAGTTGCTGTGGCCTGTCATCTTCTAAACAATGCTTAAGGTTATATAAGATTTTAGAGTCAAAACTACCTTTTGTGGGCTCTTTTAGAGGAACTGAAATGTGTCTTTTTATAAGATTATCTGTATTTTGGTTGTTTGCAAATAAGTTTGCGTAGTCGTACCATATATACCAATAAATCATTTGTTGATATTTGTTTCTTTTTATACAGAATTTTAAGTAATTTAGACTTTCAATGTTAAAGGTACCTTGTCTTGGCCATCTTAAGGTCAAGTTATTTTTAGTAAATTCTGGCCAAATTTCTTCACATAATTTTTTTAAAATTCTGGTACGCATTCCAACTGGAAGCTGGCACTCAGTTGGGTAAATGTCTTCACATAATTTTTCTAATGGGGTACGTGCCATTTCAATGGTAGCAGTCTCCATATTTATTTGTAACTCAAATAAATCAAGCGCCTTACGCAAACTAGCTGTTAGAGCGTCCTCTTTCAGCTAGGGAATATTAAAGCAGTTGAGGGTGAAAAAAAGAAGAAGAAAGCCTCTTAAACAAGAATATTAGAATAGAATAGAATAGAATAGAATTTATTACGGTCGCAAGACCAGCAAAGTAGAGCAGCACTATAAACACAGTCATATTCACAAGGCCAACAAGGTAAGGTGCAATAATATTTAAAAAGTAATAATTAATTAAAAATACAGATAAACAGTAAAAAAAAATTAAAATTAATTGAATTGTACATATCCTGCTTATAATAATATAGGATTTAAAACATTAAAAATTAAAACATTAAAAATTAAAATATTAAAACATTATCACAGTCCGATGATATCCCACGCTGGTATGCAATTACAACAGCACAGAATCTAGCCGCCTTGGGAGTTATTTGACAATTCTGGTCGGCCAGGAGATAGTCTGTATAAAACACATCAGATCTGGGTGGCATACATTGTAAGATAGAGATAATAAAAATGTACCGAAGATCACAATAGAAGGAACAATACCACAGTACATGGCCCACAATCTCTACCATGTTAGATTATATGTGTATAAAATTTTATTACAATCATAGACCAGCAACATTTGCACATTCAATTTTAGATTTTACCACATTCATATCATTCCTTACCATATAAGTGTCTCATTTTATGCAATTCAAAGTAGGTACATATATCAAATCTGTCTGCCTTGCTATTATTTACCTACTACTTTTCTACGACACGTGATAGCTGCTGCACAAAATCTGGCTACTTTTGATGTAGTTTGAGCATCCCGATCCATTAACAGATAATCTAAGTAAAATATATTCGATCTCCCTGGGAATTTATCTATAATCGGTGTAATCAGGGAGATCCTGAGCTCCTTATAGAACTGGCACTGTAACAACACATGGCTTATTGTCTCTATTGCCCCTGTCCCACATGGGCATACTCGTTCATTATAAGGTATTTTCTGGAATTTTCCCTCCAACAATGCGGATGGCATAACGTTGAGCTTCGCCCATGTATAGGCCTTTCTAAGCCTAGGAATAGTTAAATTTATTAAGTAGTTTGCAGTTGAAAATGGGCCTCTATTGCCCCTGATACCAGGATATAAAGTTACTTGACTTAGATCATTTTGGAACTCAATGTCTCGTATTCGTTGTATTATATCCACTTTTGCCTTTTCATATCCTACACTTTGGACAGCAGCCATAGAAAAACCCAGAGATTGTAACTTCATATTTAATGATATTTTCCACCTTGAGTGGAAGGTGTCCTTCAAAGTTAATAGGGCCAACCCAACTGGCATATATACCATTTTTAGCCACAGATTTAGCTTACGTATCCATATACGCGCTTCCATTGAAATCTGACCTACCTCTAACCTTAAGACTGAGTTTGGTACACAACTTGGGACCCCTAAAATTGCTCTTAAGAATTTAGTGTGAACAGCCTCCCATTGTACAGATTTTTTGTGCATACAAATTTCAGAGCCATAGAGCATTTGTGCAATAACTTTTGCCTCAAAAACCTGTAGTACCGATGGAATATACTGACCTCCTTTATTATAGAAGAAAGAAAGGAGTGCCCTAGTACTTCTTTGAGCGGCTGCAGTGGTCTTATTTTGATGATCTTTCCATGAACCTGTTGAATGGAATATCATTCCTAGATATTTATATGTAGTTACCTGCTCTATTGGATGATGATTTATCTGCCAACTATACTTTGACCTCCTTCTGGAAAACACTACAACCTTAGTCTTATCATAATTTATCTGCAGTAATTCCTCTTTACAGTAATTGTCCAGGGCCCTCAGCAGTTTCCTCAGACCCACTTTAGTTAATGACAAAATCACTGCGTCATCAGCATACAGTAGAATCGATATAAGTCTGTTTGTCAAACTAGGGGGTTGTGCCTGTATCTTTGATAGATGCTTAACCATCGAATTTATATAGAAGTTAAACAAAGTGGGGGCCAGGACACATCCCTGCTTCACCCCCTTTGTGGTAGAAACTGGTCCTGTCAAATGCCCAGTCCTGTTGCATCTCACCTGCAGGCTAGTGTTTTCATGCAGCCTGCGAATGAGAATCAGCAGGCGACGATCTATATTGGTTGATTCAAATCTTTCCCACGATCTGTCTCTAGGTATAAGATCGAAAGCTGATCTTAGATCGATAAAGGCGGCATAAAGGGCACCCCCCGAGCTAGTAGTGTATTTTCCAATCAGGTGCTGCGGCACAAGAGCATGGTCCACTGTTGAGCGTTCTCCCCTAAAACCAGCTTGTTCCTCTTCGATAATGTTTTCCTGATCTAACCAATCCCTCAGCTTTTCCAATAGGTGAGTGGCATACAGCTTACTGATGACATTTAGCAAACTAATGGGTCTATAATTTGCGGGGTCAGACCTATTTCCTTTTTTATATATTGGAATAATAATGGCTAGACCCCAGTCATCAGGGATACAAGCTGTTTGATCGATCTGTGTAAATAATGTTGCTAATATTGGAGCCCACCATTCTATGTTAGATTTAAAAACTTCAGCTGGGATATTATCATATCCTGGCGCCTTCCCCAATTTTAACTTATTTATGAGACTCTTTACTTCCATAACAGATACTGGTGACCATTTTGGGCAATTATCAATACTAATTTGGTTGATCTTTTGACTAGCCTGACCCGTGTTGTATATTTTGGTGAAGTAAACTTCCCAGTCATTCGCCAGTACATACCCATCCATATTTATTGTTGAATTCGGCCACCCCTTAGCCACCAGTTTCCAAAAAGTGGTTGTATCCTTGTCTCTGGAGGCTGCTATTAAATCCTTCCAGGCCTCCCTCTGCGCATTAAGTTTTTTAACCTTAATTAATTTTTTATAACGTTTCTTCAGATCAAACCAATCAGAAGGAATTATTGCTAGGTTTTTTTCTCTGTACATTCTATATTGACTTATAAAGGCTTTCTTCATAGTTATACAGTCCTTGTCAAACCAATGTTTAGATATGACATGATATGTACACTTTCTTTGTTGTGCCTTTTGTCTCAGCAAATTTTGTACAGCCTGTAACAAGTCTTGTAGGAGTTCAAAGATATTTTCTATTGAATTGGTTAATACTAATGCATTTCGCAAGTTAAAGCAGCGTCCACTATATAAAAGTTCCCTTAATTCATTTTCGATTCTTGGCACCCATTTAATACGCGAAGATCTCACTTCCATATTTCCTATAGGAAGTGGGTTTTGATCTACATATATCTTTTGTTTACCACAATTCAGGGAAAGCATCAGAGGCAGGTGATCGCTGTCAATACATTTCTCCACTACACATCTGGTCACTGACCCAAATATTTCGGGGGAAACGATAAAGTAGTCAATTATTGATGCCCCTAAATTGGAAAGGAAAGTGAACTCACCATCGCTGTCGCCCTCCACTCGACCGTTTATAATAACTAAATTTAGGTTATTTAGTATTTGCATCAGACATAAGCCTGCATAGTTATGCCCCTTGTCCTTAGATTTCCTAACTGGAATATTCTCAGGGTCTACTGATATGGGGAAGGGAGTACACTGACTAGAGAATAAAACATTCTCCTTCCACCCTGTTCTGGCGTTAAAATCACCTGCCATAATAACATAAGCACATGGATATAATTCCGCCAGCCTAATTATATACTTTTCTAACCTGCTCCAGTTATCCTTAATCAGTTCCTTTTGATGTTGGGGGGGAAGGTACACGTTTATAATCAGAAGACAAGCCCACTTAAACTTAACCAGAAGAGCATTTGCAAGGCCTGGAAGATGTTCTAACCTAACAACACTAGCACAAATCTTTGTTGAAACCAAGAGTACAAGACCCCCCATTGGGCGGCCACCCTTTAAACTTGGTCTTGCTTCCAAAGAAAAGGCTGCAAAGCCATTTAAAGTTATTATATCTACTGCCCATGTTTCCTGAAGTAATATTATATCATTCTTGTTTATAAATTTCAAAAAAGTTGGATCTGTCGATTTTTTCTTCCATCCTGCAATGTTCCATGTTAGTAGTTTCAATTGGGTGTCTAGAAGATTAGTTCCTTGTCAGGGTGAAGGGTCTGCACATGAATGTTTTAATGTGGATTTTTGGCTGTTAATTGAATACAGTGAATTCTGCCAATTTTCATCCCGATGTTCAACGATCTCTTCTGAGAAATTTATCAGGCTGACATTTGATATCACTGGACATGATGTAACAGAGTTAGTATTAGCCGAAGCATTTTCTATTTTCCTCTTCTCTGGTGAGCCAAGTTCTTCCTTATCAAGGAATCTCCAGTCTGTCCAGTCTGTCCAAGTCTTGGTCTTTTCTTTCCCAGATTTTATCCCCTCTGTAACATGTGGTGGATTCTTCTTACCATTGTTCTGTTCGCAATTATTTGCTATCTGATGTACTTCCGCGAATATCTGATGTTTTACAATTTTTTCCTGTGCATAAGAGAATCCATCCTTTGTTTCCATACTACTTTTATTGGTGTCCAGCTGATGTTCTTGCATTACGTTAAGGCCCTCCAGATCCCTAATGTTGTCTCCAGGTTGAATAGTACCCTTTTTTTCTGCCTGTAAATTCATCAATTGACATTTAAGAATTTCCAGTCTTTGTATTATATCATTTTGATCATCTAAGGGGAGTGCACCAAAGGATTCTAGCAGAGCATCCTCTTCCTTAACCACTCCTGTCTCATCTGATGGAGTTACTATTTGAGTTATGGGGCCAGGATTTATAGTCTTAATCAGGTTGAGAGACTCCATATTTTGATGTGTGGAGATGGACTTGTCAACTGAGTTGAACTCAATCAAGTTGTCCCAGCAATCATCTCCTCTGTCCATGTTGGCCTCTCCGCAAGACAAGGTAAATTTCCTTAAATCCTGTGGGGGTGCTATATTTTCAAAATATCTTGTTATAACAATGCCTCTGGATTTGAATACTTCCCTGCATCCCAGTATTAGGGTGGATTTACTCCAATCATTGAAGGTAACCACGGCCCGTGCGGAAGCATAATTATAAAACAGATATTCCACATGTGCTATGTCTTCTATAATAATCGGGACTGGGGAGACTCCATTTAAGATTTCCAATAGATGTAACTTGCGATCAATTTGTCTAAGTACTCCTGATGGTTTTGGGAAATTTAATAGCACCAGTTTTTGCCGGTTAAGTACTAGGTTCCATTTATTTTCCTTTAATTCTCTCTTTTGCCGAGGTTTTACTTGTAACAATACTTTTTCCCATGGATCCTGTTGTTCAAGGAAGTCATTATACCTTTGAGGTTGCTCGCAAGGCTCTAGGAAGGGGGTAATAGTCTCTTCCTGATAAACAGATTCATTTTTATTTTCATTTATCTTTGCCATAGACTTCTTCTTATTCTGGGACCTATTCTCTGGTTTTGTTGTCTGTTTCAGGTTAGTCTCCAGGATCTTAAATAATTTGCTGAAATCCAATTTATTATATTTATATCGTTGAGACTTTGAATTTTTTATATTTTTTATATTTTTACTCTTCCTCTCTTGTTTATCCTGTCTTCCTTTTTTCCTCTTTGTTTTTCTTCTGACTTCCTCTCTGGTTGTATGTGTCGCTTTATCTTTATGAGTAGTAATCATCCCACTTCCTTTTCCCGATCCTCTCTCTATGCATCTTGAAATCGTTTTTGTATATATCTCCACCAGGGTAGTTAGAAGATTATTACACTCTGCTATGAAGATTTTAATTGCTTCTATTTCTCTTGTCATCATGAAAAGTCCACCTTTGATTGTTAAACTTTCCCCTTCTGTCAGTTCTTTCGTCATATAGGAGGTAGATTTATTTACTTCTTCCTCCGGAATCTGTGGTTTTTCTTTGTTATTTAATTCATCTGCTTGCTTTATTATCATTGCATTTAACTGTTTCTTAGCGTCATTTTCTAAGGGTTGTGGTGGAGGTTGCAATGGTTGCAGTTGTTCTTGTGCCAGTTCATTACATAACAATTGGCCTTGTGTGACCATAAGTTCAGCTTCTATGAATTCTTGTGCCAGATTTTTAGTAGAAGATTCCACATTTAGAGTCTTAAAAATACCCTTTGTGTCCACTGGCCAGTCTGTAGGTAACTTCCGTTCCTGGGAAGGTTCCCCTTTATTCCCAGTTGGCTTTTCACCCAAATCGTTGGCAATGTAAAACTGCGTAATTTTAGTTTGTTTAATACGCTTATGGGTCTTTAATTCAGGAACAGGCATCAACCCCAGGTTCTTGTAATTCTTTCTAGTAAGCACCATCCTAAAAACTAATACGCTTCAACCAGTTTCAATTCTTCTGTATTAAAAACAAAACAAAACAAAACAAAAAACAAGCGTACTCACAACTCTTGTTGGTTCTTTGGTAGTCTGCCAACTGAGGTTTCTTACAAGATTTCCCAGCTTTGTAAGATAATTTAGCAAACAGGGCTATCTATTGTAGTAACAGCTCTAATAAACAATGATAGCGACACTGTTTTATCTTATTTCAGTACTGTTCCAGCAGCATTACACAGCCTTGAGTCTTTGAAGATTATATTCCAGGGCAAAACTTGTGTACTTACAAGAGTTATTTAAAAACAATAATATAAACTCAGAGATCCTAAGAGCTCAGCAACGCCTTGCCGTCTCCCTCAAAGTGGAACCGGAAGTCGAAGAGACCCATAGTTCAAACAAGAATATTAATTTTCACGTCTGTCTCAGCTTTTCTGATTGCACTATATTCAACAACCTGCTTTCCTTCCGGGCCCAGTGAGAAAACTTGGCTTTGATTTTATAACAAATAGTGCCTCCAGATGTGCATAGGACAGAAGGTTAAGATAAAAAAAACCCGGTAAAACTCTTACTGTGCAGAGACAAGGGAACCAAGGGAACCAAGGACCAGCCTGATCCACCTGGGAGTCTGAAGCGCACACCCAACTTTAGACAATCTGTCCCCTGTCTTTGGGACTTCATAATCGTACCATATATTTACTCAATCACCAGGTCATGCTGAGACAAGGGAACCAAGGGAACCGAGGACCAGCCTGATCCACTTGGGAGTCTGAAGCGCACACCCAACTTCAGACAATCTGTCCCCTGTCTTTGAGACTTCGTCCCAAAGTCCCAATACTCAATTACACACGTGTGTTGTAGACATTGGGACTCAAACCCTAATTCGCAAACAGAGGTACCGAGGGGCCAAAGTCCTTATTGACCCTACGGGAGTGAGGCTGCGATACCAACACAATCTTCCCTCTGCTCCCCAAGGTTAGTTGGGTTGTCTACAGAATCTCTAGAGCTCTTATCTTCCCATTATAGCCTTAAAATTGAGATCTCTTCTCTTCTCAAAACGCGTTCTCCCTTAACAACACAGAAGCTGGCTTCAACATCCACCAATACCTTGTCATGTAATGCAGTCGTCCTGGGGTGATGCGGAGTCAGACTCCTCGCCCATTAGAGAGTACATGATTTGGCATTCATTCAGAAAATAAAAACCTTGATTTCATTCATTCAAGCCAGAAACTTCACTCCCCTCCTCCCAACCTAACAAAGTGGTTCCCCTATTTCCCCTGAAAGAGAGTCTGAGAGTCTGGCTGCTAGTCAGCCACTTTGGTAGTTACCGTCTCGGAGGGTGGTTGCTGATACGCAGGGTCCAAGAGAGGAAAACAGAGAGGAAAAATGGCAAAATTACTTAGGCGCTTTATTTCGTCTCCTGGGGCCGGCTGGAAAGCAAAAGACCCTTCGAGATGTCCACTGTATCCGAGTTCACGGCACCAAAATTGTGGCAGGAATTTGAGTCCCCCAGGGAGGCCTATGACTCCCTCTTATGAGAAAGGGGTCATTTATTGTCACAGATCCCTTATGAGAAAGATCTTTACTCTAATTCTTTATAATGCTTTGATACAGTAACTGGCCTAAATGTAGACTAGGGATGAATAACCTTAAGATGGGAAGGGACCTCCCATAGATCAGTGACTTCCCACCCAATAACTTCAAAGGAGTTATATTCATGCAAGCAACTAAACTCAGTTACAGTGGAGTCCAAAGATACTCACGTATTGGTTTCTTAAAGATAGGTTTATTGAAGAAGACACATCAGCTGAGGGAGCCAGAGATAGACCTCTGACTGAATTAAGTATATTAGGTATCACTCTTATATAGGAAACTGGAAACATCAGAATTAGCATATCTAGCTTTTTGTACTGAATCACCTTTGTACCAGGGGAAAGTTTACAATAATACAGGGTTGTACATAGGAATGATGTAATTTGTCTCTAAGTCAAAACAGAGAAAGGCACCACATATGAATGATGGAGGTCAAGATAAACTAAAACAATACAGAATGCATATAGTTGCTAGTGGACCAAAGTTCATTATGATGAGGCTCAACACATCTAGCTAGTACATTGCTGGTTCTATCTTACAGGAGAACAGATACATGTTTTCATTAGAAGCATGAAATCAATATTAGTTTCTCAATCATTTAAATGTTGTTATCACAAGCTATTGTTATGATCATACCTGAAATATTCCCGCAACAGATGTGCACGCCCGAAATTAT
The DNA here is from genome assembly GCA_029215795.1 of Anniella stebbinsi. Taxonomy (NCBI): domain Eukaryota; kingdom Metazoa; phylum Chordata; class Lepidosauria; order Squamata; family Anniellidae; genus Anniella; species Anniella stebbinsi. Next base: position 64,682,199 of record JARDYH010000004.1, on the reverse strand, counting down.
CGTATCGTTATCGGAATTTCAGACCAAAAGAATTATCGTCTCCAATAATATCATCGGTGGTCCATATCGTATCGTATTTCCAATAATTATCGGAAATCCAATATTATTTCGTTTCTCCATTTTGCCCTGTAGTTGATTTTTGAATCAGAGAAAGGCCTAAAACTTCTTAATTTTCCAAGTTACAGGTTTGAAACTTCGTCACAGTGCAGACTGAATGTTGCTAGTCATGTGTGCCAAATTACAGAACAATCAGTGCAAGCATTACTCAGAAGTAAGCTTTCAAATCCACTGTTTCAGGTGGCTGAAATGTGGTCCTTTTTTCAAAAGTCGTCCAGTACTCATGGGCATCTCACAGATGGCCTTGAGGGGACTCATCTGTGCCCAATTTCAGATGCACAGATGCAGGCGTTACTCAGAAGTAAGCTCTCAACAACATGCACTGTTTCTAGTAATGCACTACATGCTGCTGCTGCTGAGACTTACAGGTATTATATGAATACAATGAATGAATTTTCCAAACCTGTGGATAAACCTAGTAGGCATGCAGTGCCTATGCAGTCATAAAAGTAAAATGTGTTAATCAGAAGATGGTGAACTGCTGCTGCCTTGTCTCATTGATTAGGCCAAGCATGTCAAATGAAATAATAAAAGGATTGGGGGGTAGGGAAATAGCATGGGTGTTACAGTTATTTAGCCAGCCGTAGCCTGGCAGGGCCTTATTGGGCCAGGAGAGATACCTCTGCAGTGGGCAACCTGGAGGATCCCAGCAGAAGCATATACATATGCTGCTTTGACAATTGCGAATCCTATCAAAACAACCCTCACACACCGCCTTGACCTCATTGTGCTTGAAAAATGACCCAGTCTGCCTGCCATCCCCGTGCAGGCAGGTTGGCATTTCTTCATGCCACAGCTGCGCATGCCCCTGCTCCAGCCAACAACATTGGCTGGAGCAGAGGCAAATGAAAAGTCACGTTCGGGATAGAGGTAGGCACTTTGGCAAATAAATGAAAAGTCACGTTCAGGATAGAGGTTGGCTCTTTGGCAAATAAATGAAAAGTCACGTTCAGGATAGAGGTAGGCACTTTGGCAAATAAATGAAAAGTCACGTTCAGGATAGAGGTTGGCTCTTTGGCTGGAGCGGAAGGAATGTGCCTATGCATGCGTGCGTGGCACAGTGAGAGTTAGTGGATGCATTCCTGGATGGAATACAATGAACTTTCCAAACCTGTGGCTATACCTAGGCACTGGCAGTGCCTTCCATATGCAGTCATAAAAGTAAAATGTGTCAATCAGAAGATGGTGAACTGCTGCTGCCTTGTCTCATTGATTAGGCCACGCATGTCTACAAATTAAAAGGATTGGGGGGTAGGGGAATAGCACGGGCGTTTCAGTTCTTTATTTTAGCCAGCCTTACCCAGACAGGGCCTTATTGGGCCAGGAGATACCCAGCAGGAAGCGAGGAAACCTGGAGGATCCCATCAAAACTACCCTCACGCACCACCTTGACCTCATCGTGTTTTGAAAATGACCCAGTCTGCCCACCATCCCCATGCAGACAGGTGGGCATTTCTTCATGCCAGATCTGCACACATTGGCTGGAGCAGTGGCAAATAAAAGTCACGTTTGTTTGGGATAGAAGGAGGCACTTTGCCAAATAAAAGTCATGTTTGTTCGGGGTAGAAGGAGGCACTTTGCCAAATAAAAGTCACGTTTGTTCGGGGTAGAAGGAGGCACTTTGCCAAATAAATAAAAACTCACGTTCGGGGTAGGTACTTCGCCAAATAAAAGTCACGTGAGTTTGGTATATTTTTATGAGTACAATGAACTTTCAAAACTAGTGGATAAACCTAGTAGGCAGTGCCTTCCATATGCAGTCATAAAAGTAAAATGTGTGAACTGCTGCTGCCTTGCCTCATTGATTAGGCCACGCATGTTTATAAATTAAAAGGATTGGGGGGGGGGTAGGGGAATAGCATGGGCGTTACACTGATTTTAGAGCCAGCCTTAGCAGACAGGGCCTCATTGGGCCAGGAGATACCCCGGAAGCACGCCAACTTGCAGGATCCTCATCATGCTTGAAAAATGATCCAGTCTGTCCGCCATCCCCTGTAGGCAGGTTGGCATTTCTTCATGCCAGAGCTGTGCACATTAGCTGGAGCAGAGGCAAATAAAAGTCACGTTTGGGATAGAGGTAGGCACATTGCCTAGTTCATATAAGTCATGTATGCACATTGCCCAGTTCATATAAGTGATGTTCTGGGTAGGCACATTGCCCAGTTCATATAAGTCACGTTCCGGGTAGGCACATTGCCCAGTTCATATATGTCATGTAGGCACATTGCCCAGTTCATATACATCATGTAGGCACATTGCCCAGTTCAAATCAGTGACGTTCTGGGTAGGCACATTGTCCAGTTCATATAAGTCATGTAGGCACATTGCCCAGTTCATATAAGTGACATTCTGGGTAGGCACATTGCCCAGTTCATATAAGACCCCTCTAGATGGATTCCGTTTGATGCCTGGTTTGCCAATTATGCACATAATCACTGAAGCGCTTTATCGTAAATGCTTGTATGCAGGAGGTAATTGAGCACTCAACTGGTGACCTTACCAGTTGTTTCAAATGCGCTTTACAAGTAGTTAATGCGGAGAATCGCTTGTTCACATAGTCAAAATGCGCTTTAACGGCTGGAGCAAAATAAAACTCGCTATTTAACGCACATTCGATAATGCGCATAATCGGAGAAAAAACGCACCTCTACGCCCGATTTGCGCTCTGTTCTTGTAGAGGTAAATTTTTTAATGCGCCTTGAAAGAGCTTTAAATGCCTCTTGTAGAGGTAGCCTCAGTCATGTAGGTACATTGCCCCAGTTCATATAAGTCCCCTTCTGGGTTGGCACATTGGCAAATTAATAATAAAAGTCCCCTTCTGGGTAGGCAGGCACGTTGGCAAATTAATAATATGAGTCCCCTTCTGGGTAGGCACATTGGCAAATTAATAATAAAAGTCCCCTTCTGGGTAGGCAGGCACATTGGCAAATTAATAATAAAAGTCCCCTTCTGGGTAGGCACATTGGCAAATTAGTAATATGAGTCCCCTTCTGGGTAGGCACATTGACAAATTAATAATAAAAATCCCCTTCTGGGCAGGCATAGGTAGGCACATTGCCTGGACCAAAGTCTCAAAAAAAATGTGTGAGGGAGATGCTTCTGCAGTCCCTCACTAACGGACTCCACAAGGAGCAGACCCAGGGGACGTAGTGATGAAAAATAAAAATACAGGAATCTCTCTCAAGGCTCCCTAAAGCAGTCCCTCCAGACTGGAACCATTGGCTGGAGCAGTGTCTTTAAAAAGAAATAAAATGTGTGAGAGGGATGCTTCTGCTTTGCAATCCCTCACTAAAGCAGTCCTCCAGACTGGAACCATTGGCTGAAGAAGTGTCTTTCAAAAAGAAATAAAAATTGTATGAGAGGGAGAGACAGCCACCCCAGAACAGCCCCCAGCAGCAACAGCATCTCTCCTAGACCCAGAATCACCTTGCCCAAGGCGCGTCTTAGAGCCATGTTTCATACTGCTACAAAGTACAAAATGATTGCAACAAATGTATGCTTTGCCCACAGTTTGTGACTTTGCGTGCTGCTTTGACTACACAGATCCTGTGTAGCAGGCTAGACACAGCAGCACACTCACAGTCAATCAAGCAAACACACACACCCAGAGAGAGAGAGGGAGATAAATATAATTTTTTAAAATATAATATTTCTGTTTTTTTAAAGAAAGTTAAACAGGGCAGAGGACAAAACACACTCCCCCTCAGTCACAGTACCCCCACTCATGCTAACTAACCCTTCATATAAATCCAACCAGAAAACGTATAAAAATAAAAATTATAACTCAAAGTCTCAAACACACAGGCAGCAATGCACAGCTAAACGAACCTGAGACACAAAGATGCAAGAGATTATTACAATGAATCTCCAACAATTCGCTACCTATAAGACCCAGGAGCCAGGACAGAGCTCCAACAAATCCACCCTTCTCCCTTCAACGCCTAACTCCCAACAGAGCTGGAACACCAAATGTAGGGGTTTTATGCAGGAATATCCTTCGCCCTCCTCCAACATTGTGACTGGCTCCTGCTGGAATCCTTGCTGCACAATTAGTCACTGAAACTGTCAGTCTCATCAAGCACACCCCACCTTCTAACTCTGTCCATGTGGCGGCAAACGAGAAAGCTCCTTCCGAAAAATGATAAAATACGATACTTATCGTTGGACTTTCTATCGTTTCCGATAATTATCGTGGGATTTCTTATGATTTCCTATCGTATCGTTATCGTTAAATGGAGACACGATAGAGAGCACATTGTATCGTTATCGTATACTTTAACGATACGATACACATCCCTACTATAGAGATCTCTTCGCAAGGAAGAGCAGTTTGAATCGTTCAATCCTTAGACCCTTTTCATAGTGGTGGTGGTGGTGGTAGTGAGTCTTCGCTTGAGCCATAATTCACATTCAGTTCAAAAGTTCCTTCCCCGCTGGTGCTAAAATTTGCAATTACATGATCCTACTCAGAGAAGGGGGGGAGCAGTTACACACTAAACCTTTTTTTTAAAAAAAGTTTGCTTTGCTTGGGGTTAATAACAACATAAAGTTGGTGAAACCTTCTCCTGATTTAAAATATATATACCCGAAATAGCAATCCATTTGTGTGTTGTGGCATTAGCTATTTTTGCAGCCAGCCCTACAAAGAATCCAGAAAAGAGTGGGATTATTCTTGATTGGCTTTTGAAATTAAACTCCAGTACCTCAGTGGATAGGGATGATTGGTTTACAATGGTGATAGAATTCCTGGCGGATAGAATCTGAGAAAATAAGGAGATTAAAGGAATTCAGGTGGGTGAAAAGGAATTCAAATTAAGTTTATATGCAGACGACATTATGATGACACTACAAAATACAAAAAAGGGAATAAAAGAAGTGACCAGAGAACTGAAGGAATTTCAACAAGTAGCAGGGCTTAAAGTAAATGAAAAGCAATCGGGATTGATGTGTTTACATATAGGGCCTCAGGAACAAGTAGAAATATCTAAAATTACAGGGATCCCTATAGTTGCAAAAGCATTTAGATATTTGGGAATACAGGTTCCTAACAAACAGAAAAATATTGTGGAAAGAAGTAAAAAATGACATAACCAGATGGGAGAAAAAGTATCTATCCCTTTCAGACTGGATAATGATCATAAAGATGATGATGATACCAACATTTACTTATTTAATGTATTACTGGAAGAAATCCCAACTAATAGGTTCAGGACATGGCAAAATAGGTTAGAAAAAATTATATTTAAGAGTAAAAGACCACGAACGGCAAAAGCGTTCAGATATAGGTTTACACAAGAAGGAGGATGGAGCATACCACATTCAAAAACATATTATGAAGCACATCAATTAAGACACTTATTGGCAATAACAAAGGAAGAGGGAAAATTGCAGTGGGTAGAAATAGAGAGGGAACTGATGGGATTTTAAAAAGAAGAAGAAACACAGGGTATATATCATAGTAATATATATATATATATATATATATATATATAAATGGAAAACAAACAAAGCTCAATAAAAGGTATGATGAAAGTATGGTATTACAAAAAAGAAAAATTAATGTCATGTATATCACCATTAACACCGATCTGGATGCACTCAGAATTCGATATTCAAAAGCAATAACCAAAAGTAAATTAAAAGAAATAGGACTGATACAAATGAAAAAAAAATTATGAGCAAAATCATCCAATAACACAAGCAACATGGAACAAGCAAACGCAAAATATGAGGATGGCATGGATGCAGATTAGTAAATTTATAAGAGATAGAAAGATAGAAAAGCAAAGTACAAGGGAACTAACAGAATGGGAAAAATTTGTAGACACATATAAAACTGGGGATAAGGGTATGATAACACAAATCTATAAAATTTTAAGAAGGTGCGAGATTAGAGGAAAGTGGACAGTAAGGCAGATATGGGAAGGAGATTTGGAAGAAGGAATTAAAGACAAAGAGTGGGAAGGTATTTTTGGGAAATTTCCCTTACAAACAACATCTATAAAAATTAAGGAAGGGGCCTTAACATTAGTACTTTACACCAGTGAAGTTGGCAAAAATTAATAGGGATTTGACATCAAAGTAAAGAATGTAAAGGATGTAAAGAAAAAGGAACCCAAATGCATATGTGGTGGGAATGCAGAAGAGTTAGGAAATTTTGGGATAAGGTATTTCAAAAAATAGAGGAAATTACAGATCAAAAGATAAGCAGAACGTCAGAGTTGGCTCTGCTGAATATGTATATTAAGGAAAATGAAGAGATAAAAGAAAATAATAATAATTGGGTTCATGCTGACAGCAGCGAAACAATTGATAGCTTATAAATGTAGGGTGACCATATTTTGGAAACCAAAAAGGAGGACAACATGGCCGCCCCAAGGGGGCATGCCCACCAACATGGCCGGCTCCCAAAGGGACATGTCCACCCAAAGATGGCCTTGGTCACATTTCTGATTTCACAGCACACAATTAAGGCAAACCTGTTCTACATAACATCTTAATGTTAAAATCACTGAGACATTCAATGTATTTGAAATTACCTTCACTCCTACTTTTGTAGCTTTTGCTGTACTTTAAAGATTTTGCTATACTTTGTGTGATACAGTCTCCCTTTCCCTCAAATATCTTTTCTGACTGCAAATCCTTCATTGGATAACCATAGTCTCACCTTTCCTAACATTTAACACTCTTTCCCCATCACCTTTCTCATATTCATACTCACAGCTTCAGCATACTGCTACCACTGAACAAATGAAGCAGTTGACAACTACAGAAAAAGCTAGTACAACAAACTAGCAACCTAGCATTAAGAAAGAGTATAAAATACTATTACCCTGCAAGCATTAGCCATGGAATAAAATGGACTAAAGGGTTGTTGTTGTTGTTGTTGTTGTCACTTCTCACTAGCACCTCTTAGCTTGTTTCAACTTCTGATTTATCAATGAGAAACTAATCTAACAATGTGTCATTATATCTCTGGTTCATTAGACCATGGTCAGTAGCAATACAAAGAAAGGCCAGAACAGATGCCCATTATCACAATGCTAGACAAATATCTCCTGAATTTACACTGTTTCAGTGTGCAGAGAACAGAAATCTCAATCAGGGACCCAAAGAAAACTGCCCAAAGAAACCTCAGAAACAAGTCCCACTGATTTCAATAAAGCTTACTCCCAGATAAATGAATATAGGATTGCAGCCACTTCACATATGTTCAGCTTACTCTGGCAAGTGCAAGGCTCTCCTGTCAAGAAGAACTATGCACTCATGAGAACCTGGCCTCATGGATCATGCAACCAGCAGGTGCTCTCCAGAAAGACGCTTTTAGAGCCTAGGAGATCCAGACACACTCAGACAAGCCAAGACAAGCCACACTATGCACTCACATGTTACCTTGCTGGGACAGAACAATTTTGGGAAAAGACAATACTTTGTTATCGACCAGACATTACAGTAATAAACAAGAAAAACACACCTACCTCATTGATTTAGCAATACCTAATGGCAAAAATGTTGCAGAAAAGGAATAGGAAAAGAGAGAAAAAATGGCTATGGAAATTAAAGAACTGTGCAGCAGGAAAAGGTTACAATTATTCAGTTAATCACATCAGTCACCAGCAACACACACACACACACACACTACAGAAAACCTTCAGAAACTGGGCCTACCAAAATAAATCCACACCAACATCCAGAAAGCAGTCATACTTAAAACATTTTTAAGAAGGATGAATAAGTATCAGCAATTGTTACAAAATATACATCATGCCAATTATCTCAAAGCAAATTGGAGAGGAAGGTCTATGGGTCAAAATGCATTATTAAAAAAATGAATTGCTATCTTCTAGCACCAGCTAGAGACCCACCTCTTCCTTTGCACTCTGGAAGCAGGTGGGCACAAACAACTCAAGCAAAGTAGGTGTCAGCCAGACCTTTCTGTGGACAGTATTCCACAACAGGGGGCTACTACTGAAAAGTCCCACTCCCAAGTAGCCCTGCACCACACCACAGCGTATGAGGGCACTTGGAACAGGACTTCCAATAACCACCAAAGGTAGGATGACCATATGAAAAGGAGGACAGGGCTCCTGTATCTTTAACAGTTGTATAAAAAAGGGAATTTCAATTGTATGCATGCAGCACCTGGTGAAATTCCCTCTTCATCACAACAGTTAAAGCTGCAGGAGCCCTGCCCTCTTTTGTATCTGGTCAAGAGGACAGGGCTCCTGCAGCTTTAACTGTTGTAGTGAAGAGGGAATTTCACCAGGTGCTGCATGTATACAAAGGACACCTGCTGAAATTTCTTTTCTATGCAACTGTTAAAACTTACAGGAGCCCTGTCCTCCTTTTCATATGGTCACCCTAGGGAAGCCCCAGCAGGTAAGTGCCTTGCGCCCCCCCCCACCCCCCCCCACCCACCCAGCGCTCCTTACCTGCTGCTGCTGGGGCGTCCGCTTCCCTCTGGTGCTCGGAATCTACTGAGAAACAGGCTTCCTGGCCTCTCTCAGTAGCGCGCCGAGTGATGACGTCATCACCCGGCGCGCTACTGAGAGACAGGCCGCGAAGCCTGTTTCTCAGTAGATTCTGAGCACCAGAGGGAAGCCCCAGCAGGTAAGTGCCTTGCGCTCCCCCACCCCGCCCCCACCCCCCCAGCGTTCCTTACCTGCTGCTGCTGGGGCATCCGCTTCCCTCCGTGTTCGGAATCTACTGAGAAACAGGCTTCCTGGCCTGTCCCTCAGTAGCGCGCCGGGTGATGACATCATCCCCCGGCGTGCTACTGAGGGACAGGCCAGGAAGCCTGTTTCTCAGTAGATTACGAGCACTGAGGGAAGTGGACAGACGCCCCAGCAGGTAAGTCCCTCGCGCGGCCCCACCCGTGCGGCCCCCACCCCACCCGCACCGCGCCGACCCCTCGTCACCCGCCCCCGTGCTCCTTACCGGCTGGGGCGTCCGTCCGCTTCCCTCCGTGCTCGGAAACTACTGAGAAACAGGCTTCCTGGCCTGTCTCTCAGTAGCGCGCCGAGTGATGACGTCATCACCCGGCGCACTACTGAGAGACAGGCCGCGAAGCCTGTTTCTCAGTAGATTCCGAGCACCAGAGGGAAGCGGACGCCCCAGCCGGTAAGTGCCTCGCGCCGCCAGCCTCCCGCCACCGCCGCGTGACCCCCCGCCGCCCCAGGTTGCCCCTGCCGCCCCCCGGCTCGCCCCAGGGCCATCTGGTCACCGTTTTGGGGGGCTAAATTTCCGGAATTGGCCCCCCAAAATGGTTTTTCTGCCCAGATGCGGATTTGCTCCCCATTTCCCGGGCATGTCTGGACAAATCCGGGCATCTGGTCACCCTATATAAATGGAAGACAGCCAGGAGGCTGACCATTAACATGTGGGAAAGTAATTTGTGGAATATAGCAATAAATGAAAAACTGACACAGAAATTAAGAGTCTATAGGGGAAAGAAAAAAAGAGATACTTTTAGAACGGATTGGCAAGCATTTACAGACTATATGGGGGGAAAACCGAACAAGAAATCTATGTCAGAAGCATATAGAAAACTATGGGACTCATGAAGGAAATAGTAGGAGAAAAACAAAGACAAGGAGGGAGGGGGGAGGATTAGGGATGTAAATAAATAAGAGATTGTTGTAACACTGTTGTGTTAGATGGATGTTTGTTAGGTATGGAAATGAAATAAAGATTATATTACAAAGAAAAGAGAGAAGGGGGAGCAATTACACACTAAACCTTTTTAAAAAATGTTCGCTTTGCTTAGGGGTTAATAACAACATAAAGTTGGTGAAACCTTCTCCTGATTTAATATATATATCCTAAATAGCAATCCATTTTTGTGCTGTGGCATTAGCTATCTTTGTAGCCAGCCCTACAAAGAATCCAGAGAACAGTGGGATTATTCTTGATTGCCTTTTGAAATTAAACAAACTCTGGTACCTCAGTGGATAGGGATGATTAGTAGCCATTGTTCACTTGGATTTTCAAAAGGCATTTAGAAAAGTCCCCCATCAAAAGGCTCCTGAGCAAACTTAGTAGTCATGGGATAAGAGAAGTCCTCTTATGGAAAGATAACTAGTTGAATAACAGGAAGCACAGAATCAGTGGACAGTTCTTGCAATAACGGATACAAACAAGGATCTGTATCAGGAGTGGTGTTTTGTAATTTTTTCATAAATAATCTGGAGTTAGGGCTATGCTTGTGGATGATCCTAAATTAATTTATGGTGGGAGTTGTATCTTTTTCTGTCTAAACAAACATAGCATTGTGCCCAAAATACATAATATATGTGAAGCATGCACTGAAACATTAGAAAGTGTTAGAAAAAAGTATCCAGTAGTATTATGAATGCAGCCTAATGTTACACTGCTCCTCCTCCTTCTCCATGCCTTTTTCATTAATCTGTTACTTATTCATGTATTTCTCTTCAAGGTATCTTTATTTCTAAGTGCAAGGGATAGGAAAGAGGGATAGGAAAAGAGTTCCAAGATAAATGCTCAATACTGGAGGAACTGGCACTAAAATGGCAAATGCAGTTCAGTGGAAGCAGGTGTAAAATAATGCAGATTGGGGCAAAAAAATCCTCATTAAGTGAAGTCTGAACATGGTAGGTGGCTCAATGAAAATGTCAACTCAGTGTGCAGCAGCTGTGAAAAAAGGAGAAGTCCAAAGGCAAAGTTGGGTATTATTAGATAAGGGATTAAAAAGAAACCTGCCAGAATTTTAATGTCTTTATACTAGGGGTGTGCACGGACCCCCCGGATCGGATCGGGACCCGGATCGGGACCTCCAATTTTGTCCCGGACCGGTTCGGACAAAATCGGAGGCCCCCCGGACCGGATCGAGTCCGATCCCGACCCAAAAATCGTACATTTTTGGATCGGCCGCCATTTTTTTCCCCATAGACTTGCATTGCAATGCAAGTCTATGAGGAAAAAATGGCGGCGGGTGGGTAAGGGGGGGCCTAACTCCCTCCCCCCCGGGGCCGTCCGCTGTGGACGGCCCCGGCAGGTAAACCCCCTCCCCCGCGCTCCCTACCCCCCCTGGGGCCGCCCGCTTCCATCCGCTGGCGCCCGCGGGCGCCAGCGGATAGAAGCGGACGGCTCCGGGGGGGGTAAGCCCCCTTCCCCGCCACTGCTTACCTTCTCGGCCCGTCTGGCGCCGGCGGCTACTACCAGCGGGCTCCGCGGCCTACTCTCGAGTAGCGCGCCGGGTGATGACATCACCCGGCGCGCCACCCTGGAGCAGGCCGCGGAGCCTGCTGGTAGTAGTAGGCGCCGGCGCCGGACGGGAGCCGCCGGGCCGGGCAGGTAAGGGCCCCCCTCCCCCCTCCCCCCTCCGCGCGCCCCCTCTTCCCCTCCACGCACCCCCTCCTTACCTTCCCGGCCCGGTGGCTCCCGTCCGGCGCCGGCGCCTACTACTTCCAGCAAGCTCCGCGGCCTGCTCTAGAGTAGCGCGCCGGGTGATGACATCACCCGGCGCGCCATCCTAGAGCAGGCCGCGGAGCCTGCTGGGAGTAGTAGGCGCCGGGGCCGGACGGGAGCCGCCGGGCCGGAAAGGTAAGGGCCCCCCTCCCCCCTCCCCCCTCCGCGCGCCCCCTCCTCCCCTCCACGCACCCCCTCCTTACCTTTCCGGCCCGGCGGCTCCCGTCCGGCGCCGGCGCCTACTACTTCCAGCAGGCTCCGCGGCCTGCTCTAGAGTAGCGCGCCGGGTGATGACATCACCCGGCGCGCCATCCTAGAGCAGGCCGCGGAGCCTGCTGGGAGTAGTACGCGCCGGCGCCGGACGGGAGCCGCCGGGCCGGAAAGGTAAGGGCCCCCCTCCCCCCTCCGCGCGCCCCCTCCTCCCCTCCACGCACCCCCTCCTTACCTTTCCGGCCCGGCGGCTCCCGTCCGGCGCCGGCGCCTACTACTTCCAGCAGGCTCCGCGGCCTGCTCTAGAGTAGCGCGCCGGGTGATGACATCACCCGGCGCGCCATCCTAGAGCAGGCCACGGAGCCTGCTGGGAGTAGTAGGCGCCGGCGCCGGACGGGAGCCGCCGGGCCGGAAAGGTAAGGGCCCCCCTCCCCCCTCCGCGCGCCCCCTCCTCCCCTCCACGCACCCCCTCCTTACCTTTCCGGCCCGGCGGCTCCCGTCCGGCGCCGGCGCCTACTACTTCCAGCAGGCTCCGCGGCTTGCTCTAGAGTAGCGCGCCGGGTGATGACATCACCCGGCGCGCCATCCTAGAGCAGGCCGCGGAGCCTGCTGGGAGTAGTAGGCGCCGGCGCCGGACGGGAGCCGCCGGGCCGGAAAGGTAAGGGCCCCCCTCCCCCCTCCGCGCACCCCCTCCTCCCCTCCACGCACCCCCTCATTACCTTTACGGCCCGGCGGCTCCCGTCCAGCGCCGGCGCCTACTACTTCCAGCAGGCTCCGCGGCCTGCTCTAGAGTAGCGCGCCGGGTGATGACATCACCCGGCGCGCCATCCTAGAGCAGGCCGCGGAGCCTGCTGGGAGTAGTAGGCGCCGGCGCCGAACGGGAGCCGCCGGGCCGGAAAGGTAAGGGCCCCCCTCCCCCCTCCGCGTGCCCCCTCCTCCCCTCCACGCACCCCCTCCTTACCTTTCCGGCCCGGCGGCTCCCGTCCGGCGCCGGCGCCTACTACTTCCAGCAGGCTCCGCGGCCTGCTCTAGAGTAGCGCGCCGGGTGATGACATCACCCGGCGCGCCATCCTAGAGCAGGCCGCGGAGCCTGCTGGGAGTAGTAGGCGCCGGCGCCGGACGGGAGCCGCCGGGCCGGAAAGGTAAGGGCCCCCCTCCCCCCTCCCCCCTCCGCGCGCCCCCTCCTCCCCTCCACGCACCCCCTCCTTACCTTCCCGGCCCGGTGGCTCCCGGCCGGCGCCGGCGCCTACTACTACCAGCAGGCTCCGCGGCCTGCTCTAGAGTAGCGCGCCGGGTGATGACATCACCCGGCGCGCCATCCTAGAGCAGGCCGCGGAGCCTGCTGGGAGTAGTAGGCGCCGGCGCCGGACGGGAGCCGCCGGGCCGGAAAGGTAAGGGCCCCCCTCCCCCTCCGCGCGCCCCCTCCTCCCCTCCACGCACCCCCTCCTTACCTTTCCGGCCCGGCGGCTCCCGTCCGGCGCCGGCGCCTACTACTTCCAGCAGGCTCCGCGGCCTGCTCTAGAGTAGCGCGCCGGGTGATGACATCACCCGGCGCGCCATCCTAGAGCAGGCCGCGGAGCCTGCTGGGAGTAGTAGGCGCCGGCGCCGGACGGGAGCCGCCGGGCCGGAAAGGTAAGGGCCCCCCTCCCCCCTCCCCCCTCCGCGCGCCCCCTCCTCCCCTCCACGCACCCCCTCCTTACCTTCCCGGCCCGGTGGCTCCCGGCCGGCGCCGGCGCCTACTACTACCAGCAGGCTCCGCGGCCTGCTCTAGAGTAGCGCGCCGGGTGATGACATCACCCGGCGCGCCATCCTAGAGCAGGCCGCGGAGCCTGCTGGGAGTAGTAGGCGCCGGCGCCGGACGGGAGCCGCCGGGCCGGAAAGGTAAGGGCCCCCCTCCCCCCTCCGCGCGCCCCCTCCTCCCCTCCACGCACCCCCTCATTACCTTTACGGCCCGGCGGCTCCCGTCCGGCGCCGGCGCCTACTACTTCCAGCAGGCTCCGCGGCCTGCTCTAGAGTAGCACGCCGGGTGATGACATCACCCGGCGCGCCATCCTAGAGCAGGCCGCGGAGCCTGCTGGGAGTAGTAGGCGCCGGCGCCGAACGGGAGCTGCCGGGCCGGAAAGGTAAGGGCCCCCCTCCCCCCTCCGCGCGCCCCCTCCTCCCCTGCACGCACCCCCTCCTTACCTTTCCGGCCCGGCGGCTCCCGTCCGGCGCCGGCGCCTACTACTTCCAGCAGGCTCCGCAGCCTGCTCTAGAGTAGCGCGCCGGGTGATGACATCACCCGGCGCGCCATCCTAGAGCAGGCCGCGGAGCCTGCTGGGAGTAGTAGGCGCCGGCGCCGGACGGGAGCCGCCGGGCCGGAAAGGTAAGGGCCCCCCTCCCCCCTCCCCCCTCCGCGCGCCCCCTCCTCCCCTCCACGCACCCCCTCCTTACCTTCCCGGCCCGGTGGCTCCCGGCCGGCGCCGGCGCCTACTACTACCAGCAGGCTCCGCGGCCTGCTCTAGAGTAGCGCGCCGGGTGATGACATCACCCAGCGCGCCACCCTAGAGCAGGCCGCGGAGCCTGCTAGTAGTAGTAGGCGCCGGCGCCGGACGGGAGCCACCGGGCCGAGAAGGTAAGTGCCCCCCTCCTCCCCCCCCCGCTGTCCACTTTCATCGGCGGGCGCCCGCTGGCGCCCGCCAATGGAAGCGGCGGTGGGCGTCAGTGGGCGCCCGCCGATCCGCCGATCCGCCGAACCGGTTCGGAGCTTTTTCGGACCGGTTCGGATTGGATCGGCCGATCCAGCTGCGGGATCGGAAATCGGATAATTTATCCGATTTCCCACTGGACCGGACTCGGATCGTGGATCGGGTCCGATCCAGTGCACATCCCTACTTTATACAAGCCTGTGGAGTAACCACACTTGGAATATTGCATACAGTTCTGCTCACTGCACCTTTATAAGAATATTCTAGAGCTGGAAAAGGTGTACAAATTGCCAAATGGTCAAGGGAGCAACTTCCTGATGAAGAAAGGTTACAATGTTTGCTGCTTCCTAGTTTAGAAAACAGGCACGTGAGAAGCGGAGACAGACATGGTAGAAAATTATGTATGGTGTGGAGAAACTTTATAAGGAGCTTTTCTTTCCTTTTTCATAATATTAGAACCTAGGATCATCAATGAAACTGAATGGTGGGATGTTCAGGACAGACAAAATGAAGTGCATTGTTAAACTATGGAATTCATTCATCGCTACCTGAAAATGTACGGGTGGCTGCCAACTTGGATGGCTTTAAAAGGGAATTTTATTTATTTATTTCATTTCATTTCATTTCTATATACTGCCCAATAGATGAAGCGCTCTGGGCGGTTCACAAAAATTAAAGCCATAAGTACAGCATAAAATATAGTAGAAAACCTTAAAACCACAATACAAAAGTACAGTCAGAATAAAATCAAGCAGCAATGCAGAGATTTAAAATGCAGATTTAAAATAGTGGAATTAAAAGATTAGGATAGTAAATTGCTAAAATCCTGGGGAAATTAAAAGGGCTTCACCTGGTGCCAGAAAGAGTACAATGTAGGTGCCAGGTGAACCTCTCTAGGAAGCTCATTCCACAGCCAGGGTGCCTCAACAGAAAAGACCCTCCTCCTGGTAGTTTCCTGTCTCACTTCCTTTGGCAGGGGCTCATGGAGAAGGACCCCCAAAGTTAATCTTAGGGTCCAAGCAGGTACATATGGGAGGAGGTGATCCTTTAAATAACCTAGGGTGACCATATTTTGGAAAACAAAAAGAAGGACAACATGATCGCCCCCCCAAGAGGGTATGCCTGCTGACATATCCACCCCCAGGGGTGTGTCCAGCACCAAGGGGGTGTGCCCACCTAAACATAGCCTTGGTCACATGTCTGATTTTACAGCACACAAGACAAATCCCTCAAATATATTTTCTGACTGTATTCTCACTCCGCTGCAAGCTGTTGCTGCTGTTAAAACAGGGTTTGCTGCCAGCCAGCTGGCTGGCATTTTTTTATTTATAAATTTCAATTTAAAAAAAAAATTGTGTATGATTGTCACAAGTTTTCTACTCTAACATTAGGGTGGGTGTTGTGAGCGGCGGACACTACTTCGCCCGTTCACACTTCTCACCTATAGACATTAGCTTCATCCAGACTTTGAACGCCTGTCTACTTCCTGCACAAACACGCGACTCCGAGACCCTCCGTCTAATGCCCTGTGTTGCACCGTAGGGCTAAGTTACAACACATGTCACTGTGTTGTTTGTGCAGCCTCTGTTATCTAAGTCATTTCAGCCAAACCAAAGTGTCCAGCCTCAAACAATCTCCCTCCCTCTCTCTCTGCCAAATTCTCTCAATGGTCCAGCTGGGCTGTGCACTTGTACCCTGTGGCCAGGGGTAGGGTGCTAGTTTACTGCTTGTTCATGTCTGGTGACTCCTACCTTTAAAAAAATCCTAAAAATCAACGGATGAACGAAACTGCTTCAAATTTGGCTTGGCTAAACCCTTTACCTGAGAGCTATCATGGTACCAAGTTTCATCTCTTTATCCTTAAAAATGACAGAGCTGTAAGTAATTCCCATTGACTACAAAGTAGAGCTGCCCTTTGGGTGAGGGGAGGATGGGAAAATCTGGATTTTTCTTCAAATTTCATAATTCCTCCCCCCTTCCCAGATTTGTTATCAAAAATCCTGACAAATCCTGGTTTTTCCTGTCATATGGTCACCCCTTGCCCCCCAAATCTTTATGGCTTTGAATGTTAATACCAGCACTGTGAATTGGGCCCAGACATGGATTGGCATCCAGTGCAGCTGGAAAAGTACATGTCGTGATTTGGACACATTGGCCAATGCCCGTTAACAATCTTGCTGCCTGATTTTGGACCAGCTGAAGTTTCTGGACCTTTTTCAAATGCAGCCCTACAGCATATTCGACATATTAACAGGATAAGGCCATCAGTTGCTAAAGGTCATGATAGTTATACGTAAAGAAGTGTGTACTTGTACACCCTTCTTGCCAGGTAGGCCAGTGGTCAAACCCACCCACCCACCTGATATCTGCCAGCAAACACTGGACTTAGCACCAGAGTCCCCTGACACAAGCCACAGCTGTTTAGGGCTTTAAAGCAGTTTATTTATAGAATTAAGGCTTTAAAGCAGAATATAAAAATAATAAAAGGGGAGAAGGGGGAAGGGTTAAACAATTGGTTTAAAAGGAAAAGTGGTTCAGTAAAAGCAGAAGTGTCATAAAACAATAAACACGTCATAAAACAATACCAGAGAGAGATAGGGTGCCTCCACAAGAGAGGTTTAATGCTCTTTGAAGGCTCATTATAAATTTTACCTCCACACCAGCGGAGCGCAAAACGGGCGTAGAGGCGCGTTATCTCCCGGATTATGCGCATTATCGAATGCGCGTTAAATAGCGACTTTTATTTTGCTCCGGCCGTTAAAGCGCATTTTCGCCATGTGAACAAGCGATTATGTGCATTAACTTCTTGTAAAGCGCTTTTTGGACATAAATTAATGCGCTTCGCCGCCTCTCGCCGCCTCCCGTGCAGAGGGATTAGGAGTAAATGCACCTCCGCGATAATGCGCATAATCGCCGAACCGGGCGCAAAAGCGCATCCTTGTGGAGGGGGCCTGAGAGTCGTTCCTCTGACACTGAAAGAAAACAACAAATCCTGACTAACCTGCCTTATACTTACAGCAAGGGCTTCATGCCTAGGCCAGACGAAACACCCCCCCCCCCATGTCTAGGGGCCCAGGAATAAGCTGACCAGATAAAATCCAGGTCAGGGCTCATGTAACTTTTACATTTGTAGAGAAAAGGGAATTTCAACCACTGTCATTTGTATGCAATTAGTTCCTGGTGATATTCCCTCTTCATCACAACAGTTAAAGTTGCAGGCACTATACTAGAGTGACCATATACAAAAGAAGGCAGGGCCCCTGCAACTTTAACAGTTGTGATGAAGAGGGAATTTCACCAGCAACTAATTGCATACAAATGACGCTGGCTGAAATTCCCTTTTCTCTACAACTGTTAAAGTTACATGAGCCCTGACCTGGATTTTATCTGGTCACCCTACCCAGGAAGACAAATGGCCCCTGAAACTAACTCATCTTATGCCCCAATCCTGACGAATGGGGCAACTGTGCCCCACCAATCCTGGACCAGGCTGCTCCTCCAGGCCTCCCCCTCCTGGCCAGCAAGTAGTTCTCACCAGAGCAGCTGAAATAATTCTTTTCTCAATTCGCTGTGGCCTTGGGAGGCCTCGAGACTCCTGCCTGCTCTAACAGTCTTCTGATAACAAGGCCAGGTGGTGATTGCGAACAGGCTGGGCGGTGTTCAGCCAAGGACAGTCTCATCAGAGATCCCTAACAACAAGTCCCATGTGGTTGCAATTATATGGGTCTGCTTCTCAGCTACCAGCAGCCCTGCGAAGGAGGCCATGAACACAAACCCCTAGTTTTTATACAACCCTATGGGGGACTAGGAAGAACAGGGTCTTGTTCTTCACACTGTATACTACTTCCAGGATCACAGGCACTGTGCCTCTGAATATTAGTCACTGGCAGTGGAGGCTGGTGGCTCCAATATCAGTGGAGCAGTGAATCCACTCTGGGTTTCTGTCAGAACCAGCCAGAACCCCTTTAGAGTTCTGACGGAAACCTGGAGAGGATCCTCTGCCCCAGCAAGGTTCTCCTTATGTCATTCACATGCAGTATATGGTTAAGGAATACTTAGGATGACCATACGAAAAGGAGAACAGGGCTTCTGTATCTTTAACAGTTGTATTGAAAGGGGAATTTCAGCTGGTGTGATTTGTATACCTGCAGTACCTGGTGAAATTCCCTTTTCATCATAACAGTTAAAGCTGCAGAAACGATACTAGAGTGACCAGTTACAAAAGAGGGCAGGGCTCCTGCAGCTTTAACTGTTGTGATAAAGAGGGAATTTCCCCATGCATAGAAATGACACCTGCTGAAATTCCCTTTTCTATACAACTATTAAAGATACAGGAGCCCTGTCCTCCTTTCCTTATGGTCACACTACAGCAATTCGGAAATATTTATTGATTTTATAGATTGGACTATTGAGACTGAGGGGTAACTTGCCCAAGAAAACCAGCAAATCCATGGCACAACAGCCTTAAACACAACCAGGAACAAGTGGCAGAGAGTGTATCTGTGGCCAAAAAAACCCAGCCCGGAGCAGTCATCCAGAGGGCTCAAGAGATGGACAGCACAGGAACACAGGAGAGGTCACAGAGAGAGAGAGCCACACACACAACTGCAGCAAAAAGGCTATGAAATGGCGCTCACTTCCATGACACTTGGAATGGAGGGTGGGAACCTATTCTGCAGCCATAGTATACAAGCTTTATTGGGTGTGCGGGTGTGAATTCCGTTAACTCTACTCCATATCCCCTGGGCATCTATTACCATCAAGTTCTGGTAATTCCAGGAAACTGCTTTCACAATGAAGCAATATTGAAGATGCTTAAGGCAACAGGATGTAGAGGAGGTAAGAGCAAAAATGATGTAATCAGGGTTCCAACTGGTTGGATAAATACCTGAGAAGCCAAGATATGTGCAGTTAAAATTACCTGTTCTAAAAAATCTGGACATCTTAATAAGATGTTAAGCAATGGAGGAACAGCTATCTGTCCCCTTTCACCCACTGGTGAAAAGGGGTGGGCCTTGGCACAACACTCATAGAACGGTTGAAGGCAGAAGCAACCTGTGGAATGCAGGTTGCCCACATTTAATCTAAGCAGTAGTTCAAGGAGAACGGCACATCAAAACCAAAGTATATTATTAAGAATTGGGGCTTGATGTTTAATTTGTTCAAATTGTAAGTTGGCTATAGAGTAATTCATTAAACAAAAAACCTACGGTTTACAAAACAACATTAAGGTTCTACAGTTTTCAACCAAGCACCAAAATGCAGGGAAATTGGGAGTTATGGCTCGCAAGTCTTAACGCCACATTGTCTCTAAGTAGGCAGAAAGTGCAAATGAAATTCTCATTCTCCCAAAGCAGATAAACCATGAGGACAGGATGGAGAATATATTATGCAGAGGTGACTGTGGGGTTGTGGAAAACTGATGATGAACAACTTAGGGCCACCTACTTTTTTTTTTTGTTTAGAGCAGCCCTTCCCCAACCTGGTGCCCTCCAAAGGTGTTGGACTACAACTCCCATCAGTGCAAGTCAGTATGTCCCATGATCAGGAATGCTGGGACTTGTAATCTCAAACTACTGGAGGACTGTAGGTTGAGATATGCAATATGATATGCAGAGGTAACTGTGGGGTGTGGAAAACTGATGATGAACAACTTAGGACCACCTACTTCTCTTTTTTTTAGAGCATCTCCTCTTGTTGAGAGTTGCAATCCAACACATCTGACGGGCACCAGGTTGGGGGACACTGTTATAGAACAAGGGCAGGCAGACTGTAGCTCTCCAGACGTTTTGGAATTCAACTCGTACAAGCCCCTATCAGCATGGGCAGGGATCAGCAATGCTGGGAGTTGATGTCCAGAACATCAGGGTGGATCTATTTTCTGCCCACATCTGATGATGTTTTCCAGCATTAAGATATGCGATCAATTAAGGAACTACAAAAGAGCTGCATCACTTTAAATAAACTGTCTAAACCAAAAGAAAGCAACAATGAATCCAGATAGTCCTTCAGACTTCAACATTAGTTTTCAACACATAGGTTGTCTGCTTCTTGAATATCAGATATTTGGTGTTGGGAGACTAACATAGAGGATTATTCTTATGTGTTCAGCAGTGTGAGATCAAAGGCAGAGCTACCACCTAATACTTTCATGCGTAAGGATTATTTTAAAATAATGATGAACATGTTTTTTGTCTTCCCCATAACACATAACATGGGAGTTACAGTGCAACAGATCTGGAGAGCACCAGGCTGGAGAAGGTTGGTTTACACTTGAATCCTATACATGTTTTCTCAGAAGTCAGTGCCACTGAGTTCATTAGGGCTTACTCCCAAGTGGTGTAGGATTGCAAACTAATCTCATTTGAAAGGAGTACAAGACAACCAAACTAAACCTTTCCTGCTCCTCTGTCACTTTGATGAGATGATGTATTGTGGAGGGATTGTGGGGAGTGAACAGTATATTTTGTATAAAGACATTTTAAGAAAAAAACATTGGTTCTTTGAAGGGCAGGATATTGACCAAAAGTTGAAAGTGCCGGGCACATGCTCTGGTTCTAGATCTATAATGAATAGTGCCCCTTTTGTTATCAAGCATGGTGCTAAATGCGAGATCTGTGTGGGCAAAAAGTATTGGACAGACCCTGTATTTGGTAAAGATATAGAACAGCATTCCCCCCTCCTGCTCCCCTCTAGATGTTTGAGATAATAACTCCCAGCATTCCAGACCATGGGACATACTGACTTGCAATAATGGGAGTTGTAGTCCAACACCTCTGGAGGGCACCAAGTTGGGGAAGGGCTGCTCTAAACAAAAAAGAGAGAAGTAGGTGGCCCTCAATTGTTCATCATCAGTTTTCCACAACCCCACAGTCACCTCTGCATATCATATTCTCCAGCCTGTCCTCATGGTTTATCTGCTTTGGGAGAATGAGAATTTCACTTGCACTTTCTGCCTCCTTGGGAACAATGTGGCGTTAAGGCTTGTGAGCCTTAACTCCCAATTTCCCTGCTTTTTTGTGCTTGGTTGAAAACTGTAGAACCTTAACGTTGTTTTGTAAACCGTAGGTTTTTTGTTTAATGAATTTCATTGCTTTGTGTGTAATGGATGACTGGATATTATACAGTTGACAACCAGGCCAATATCAGCCAGGGTGTTATACCATGTTGACATCCAATATAAAATCAAAGCTAATGATTTTAGCCTCCTCCTATATCAGGGGTCTTTCTCCATGAGCCCCTGCCAAAGGAAGTGAGGCAGGTGAGTACCAGGAGGAGGACCTTCTCTGTTGTGGCACCCTGGCTGTGGAATGAGCTCCCCTGTGAGATTCGCCTGGCACTTACATTATACTCTTTTAGACACCAGGTGAAGACCTTTTTATTTTCTCAGTATTTTAACAGCTTATCAGCTTAATTTTTAACTTTGCTGTTTTAGATCTGTTTTTTAAAAAATGTATAGATCTCTGCATTGCTGCTCGGTTTTACCCTGGTTGTGCTTTTATACTGTATTTTATATTATGTTTTTGTTTGTTTTATATTTTAAATGGTTTTCATGGTTTTAATTTTTGTAAACCGCCCAGAGAGATTCGGCTATTGGGCAGTATAGAAATGCAATCAATCAATCAATCAATCAATCATAGTGTTATGTGTTGCACCCACTTTTCAAAGCAATAAATGAGCCCCAGAAGTTATGCTCTCTCACTTGAAATCTGAGGGGTCTCATTTGAACTTTTCAACAGCCAGTGTCCAGAGATAAAAGCATTTTATGACTGCCTCAGGAAAAGGAAGCATTTCATGTTTTGTGTCTGTATTTGGAGATAACTTGAAAAATTGTTCTCCTGGAATTTAAAATCCCTGATTAAGTCTGGAAGCACACAAGATGATACAGGAAAATATCCTATATTAGAATAAGTTACAGTTTACTATATTAATTATAGTTAATATAATAAGTTACAGTTTACTATATTAATCACTCCACCCTGAAAATCCGAGGGTCTGTCGGAGGTCCAATGAAGATTTGAGTTTTCAGATTTCCTTTGTTTTTTAAAAGCAATATACTTGCTTTTAGATTAGCCAGTCTCAGCACTCTATGGCTCAATTCGGACGACACAATAAACAACTGGGGTGGGGGAAACAATTGTCAGTTGTTTTGGCTATTGTGTCATCCGAATGCTGCCATAGTCAACTCAGCGCTGATCCTAATCCACACCACAGTTGATAATTTATTACCATGTTGTGTGGGGAGTACCCCCTAGATGAACAATTGTAAAGTTGATTATTACCCCACCATTGACTATCGTGTTGTCCGAATTGAGCCTATGTGTGCTATGAATGCCTGCTCTGTCTGTCCCTATAGTTTCCTGCACGGCCCAGCCAGGGGAGGCCAGTAAATTAAACCCAGGGGTGGAGGGTGACTCCCAGTTCTCCAGTGACTGCAAAGTGCTCAAGGCTTCACTCAAAATATTTAGCCCTAGACCAGAACATTTGAATAGCCGTGATTTTAAAGAAAGGTGTTCCCACTAAGGGCTTGTCTATATGCTCTATATACTCAGTCATGGCTGCACAGTTGCACCCCATTGTTTATATGATGCAGCCACCAATTCGCAGCCACATCATGCTATTTCCTGTGAAGCAAGAGTGAGTGCGGGCCAGCCAGCCAGGAAAATTTGCAGCACTGTTGGCACATGGCGGTTATGGGCAGAAAATATCAAGTGATTGAAAACCTCCAAAAACATGTTTTGTTTGTTTTCTGGCAATTCTGCACAACATTGTAGCTTTGAAAGTCTGCAGCTGCGCTGCTACAGTTCATTGGATTAATGCGTTACACATAATAACTGTCCTTACTTTTGTTCCAGAATGAGACTTTAATGTCACCATGGCAGCCGTTACTAAACACTCACTTGGAGCCCGCCCCTGCCCTATATTCTCATGCCTACCCTGTACTGGGATCTTCCCCTTAACTACATCCACTCTCTTAATTTGAGCTGGAGCCACCACTGACATGAGCACAACCAACCATGGAGCAAAATACACAGTTTTGTGAGGAATAATGATATGGCTGCCAATTGGCAGATGCGTCATATAAACAATAGAGCACAACTGCGCAGCCTCAACAGAGTATATGCAGCGTATAGACAAGCCCTTAGTCAGAGATGAGCTGTGTTTGGGAGGGACTGCAACCAAAAATCTTGTGCGGCCCCTTTCAAGACATCCTGCCCAAATGATCAGAAGGAAGCAGGATGTGATAGGAGATCATGAGGACAAAGCAAAGCTAATCTTAGGTCACCTGAGAGAATTCTTTAATCTTTAGTTTCTGGTGCTGGTCCAGGCACTTGAGGGACAAACTTCTAGGGTGGCTATGCACCCTCTTTTTGAAGAAAGCTTTCCTCTATTTTGAATAGAGCTATGTACAATGGCCTTTCAAAACTCTCCACACCATTCTTGCCCAGAGAAATTTAACCAAATTTCTCCAGGGGGAGGAGAAGTTTCCAAAGGTTTCTAACAGGTAGGGCTCACCATTGGCAGTGGTTGTAGCATAGCTTCTTTCTTTTTTCCATGAGGGTTTATGGTTTTTTTGTGCTACCAATGCAAGTGGCAACAGCATCACCTGTTTTGGTTGGCCGGCCTCCATTTTGCACCTACCACAATGCAGGTGTGAGAGGACAATGTTGCATCCACCACCAGAGAAGAGGTGAAGCAAGTGCTGTGCCTAGATCTGTTCTGAAATTCCTGAAAGTTTTCTTCCCCCAAGAAAGAGGCTGCTATATTTCTACCTCATTCTCAAGGTGTTTTATAATTTCATTTCTGTTATGTGTTTGTGCTTACCTAATCACTGCAAGGCCGCTGAGGGTGCTGTGTGTGTATTTTCTTTCTGTTACACATCTCTCCATTGCTCTGCAGCCTCCCAGGCTGCCTGCTCTTCCTGATCTGAAAAAGCCCTATGGGAGGAATTACCTCATGATGCCTTTCCCTGGCCCTTAATCTTAAAAAGAACTGTTACCTCTTGGCAACACAACAGATAAATTAGGATATGAAGATTTTATGCAAACTGGTATCCTCTTTAGGGGTGACACTTTTTGGCAGTTCATAAGTGCCCCCTGTAAACTTGCAGCTCACATATAGACTGGGTTCACATGTAACAGCAACCCACCATAGGTTGCATTCAACCCACATGAGGTTAGTGTGTCATATGATGGGCATCCCCCTGCCCACAACTGGTAAATTATCGAGCCCAGGAACCCACCCTCTGCAGTGGGAGTAAGTGGGCCTGGGGTGGCTTACTGTGGCATGTAGCAGGCGTCCCATAGATAAATCCAGCTACTCCACCGCAAAACCCCAGTGACAAGCAAGACAGCTATCTAGAACATCCAAAACATCTGTGACACCCAAACTCTATGGTCACCATCACATAGCGACAGCTGGAGCGGCCAGCACAAACTGATTCCCATGGTGGCTCTGTTGCACAAAAGTGACAGGCTCGTTTTCCTAGGAGATATGCCAATTCCCCCTAAGAAGCACAGACTCCAAAGATCTGGTCCAACGCACTTTTATTACGTTCAGCTGAGCGGGTGCACTCTAGCAAGCTGCCAGCCTACCAGAGCCACACCTAGGGGCACGCAAGCCCCCTCTTTTATACTATACAGCATAAGTTCTACGTCATTGCTTTATACAGCGCAAGCGCAAGCAAAACCCCCTGCATTCCAACGAGAGAGTCACTGCCCTTTGACACACTGTTGAAAGCTACTGCGCATGTTTCAATTGTTACTGGGGTAGATTCTGTAGCTTCTGATAAGGTGCGCTGACGGCCTTGCATTAGGACAAATGCTACAACCAGATGAAACCGGGCTTGTGGCAAGGCCTTTTCAGCTGCATACGCACTTTAAATTTTCCTTCAGCCTTGAGCAAGGTTCCCAGCATTCTGTACGTGTAAGCAAAGATGGCTTCGCTTTGGCTAACAATTTCTAACAGCTCCTGGGATACACAGCCACAGTGGTGGGGGAACAACAAGGGAACTATGGAGCAAAGCTTGGTAAGGGAACCACACTGCTCTGCATGGTTTACGGTTGTGTGAGGGCACATTTGCCATGGTTTTCTTACCCCTCCCTGCAGTGTAGTTTCCTTATCCCCCCTCCCCATGATCATGTGAATAGGCCCATAGAATGTCATACATTACCATAGGCAGGGATGAGGAGCAACAGGGGGGAAAACGTATCCCTGAAACCTAATCTAATGCCTTTTCTGGTTACATCATGAGTTGTTCCACTGAATAAAAAGGGCATTACTTTCATTAGGGATAAAATTCACTGCTGCTTAAACTTACACTGTGATTTCACATTCTTCTGCAGTGAGGCCATGTTAGTAGCAGCCTACTGTGAACCTTCCCTGGGTTATTCACCATCTGATACACCTGTTTTATATTACCTCTCATTGTTGCCTCTCCCTCTGGCCTCTATAATCCAGCCTTACACAGAATTCTTCCTGCAATTCTTGTGTCAGTCTGTGGGCCCTCCTTCTTTGATTGTATGCCTCTGAGTTTGTTTAGAGTCTCTCTGGTGTTGAAATGTGTCCACTGATGCAAGTAGAGATATATAACATTTCTTGTAATTTAGAAGTAGTGGGGTGGGGACGACGACAAGTTTTTTCTTAAGGTGGAAAAAAATGAAAGATATGCAATACTTACTTTCTAATCTACTTAAGGAATTTATTATATTTATGGTATATAAATATCACAAACAAACAAATAAATAAATGATCACCCCTAAATTTATTCCACTCCTTTAACAACATGAAATGCATAATTCATAAAGCAGCACTGGGTCCCCATAGGGACAGGCTGAGGCTCCTGCCAAACTATTTCCCCCCTCTGCAAATGAATGGAGTGATCTCTCCCTGCACTTATAGAAGTGTGTGGGTGGGGAAGGTGACTTTCCCAAAAAATGACTGGAGGGGAGAGAAGCCCACGTCTGCCAAGGGCCCTAAGGGCCAGAGCTGGTATCAAGGGTAGGTATGACTGGGCTCCTGCTGAGGGTCCACAACCCAGCAGGGGCCCTTTGGATGTGCTCCTTTTCTTCACCATTGCAGCCTTCTTGTTCATCAGCCTCTCTTTCTGGCCCAGCCAAAGGTGATGGTGAGAAGGATGAACTGTAGATACTCCTAGCATGTTGCTTGCTGGCACTCTGCAGGTAGAAACAATGATAAGGGAGAGGAGGAGCAACTGAAGCTGATGGCCTTTTCTGGACGCAAACTATGTGGCTCTCCTGGAGGATGGGCAGCTTGCTGGCCTGACTGAAGGCTTCAGGTAAGCCATGCGGACGGACTTGGGGGCAGCAGCTGGCGATCAGGCTGAATCGACCCAAAGTGCTTCGGGTCGAGGTGGCCCTATCCAGTCCCGACTCAGGTTCGGGGTTTGGTACTGAGGTGGTGCACACCTCTAATATGTACCCAAGTATGAGAAATACAAAATGAATCCCTGTTGCCTAAGCTACCAGAGTGCCACTCCCCATCTTATTATGCTGTACTAGTGGTTTCATTGCCCAACAATGCTGCAGGGCAAAACCTTTCATCCCAATGGGGATGGATTCTTCTAATCCCTAAGTTCCAAACAGTATTGCATCCATTCAATAAAAGATGTGAAAACTTGTAAAAAGGGGGTGGGTGGGAATTGGTACAATTTGCCGTGAACAAAAACATTTATGGCCAATGCACACAGCATTTCAGCTCAGCACTAGTTCTAAAATGAATTTCCACTTGCTTCCTTGAAATAAACTCTTTGCCTGCTCTACAAATATAGACCAAGGAAAGGGAAGAGCAGATGTCCAGATCACATCTTCAGATTTAAAACAATGATTTTAAAGAAATTCAACTTTGATATATTAGCACACAGATTAAGAATTTCCAGATGTTGTCCAGGAACTTTTCCAAGTGGGTAGCCCAGGCATGTGGTTTAGATCCCAACAAAGCTATGAGGGTCTCTGACCACATGCACACATCCTCCAAGGCTGTCAACTACTTCACACAAGGCACTAGGACCCCACTCAACTGAGACTAGTCTTCAGCAAAACATAAATGGCTTTGGTGGACGACATTCATTGATGTTGCATTGGCCTGGATTCCTAAAACACCCACATAACCCATTGCTATCTCTATTCCCTCTAACAAAAAGATCCTTAGGATTTTTGTTTCACAGTGCCTGGAGCACCATCTTCTGTCAATGATCTACACAGCATTTAGCAATTATTGTATTGTTCCGCAAATGTTTACATCTCTCACTATTTCTGCAACCTTTTATATTTGTGAAGCACCTCACATTCTTTACTATATTTGCTCTCCTCCCTCCCCCCTCCAAAAGAGAAACACACAACCATGTGACATGTCTCTATTTCTGTTTTAAGAATGGAAGATAGTAGCCTGCTTCAGATGATCAAACAACTCATGGTTTGTTAAACCTGGGTTGTTTGGGAGCAAGCACACATGCTGGCTCCCGATGGTTCACCCACTTCTGGTGCACCAAACAACCCCACCTATCACTTCCTACAGAAGACTGGGATACTCACTTGCCAGCAATACCTGCGCTATTCTTTGCTGCAAACAAGACATGGAAAGAGCAATTTAGGGACTTACTGCATCAAGAAACGATAGGGTTTTTTTGGAAAAAAACAAAAGGAATGGTTTTGCATTCCCCAGAAAGAAAGGCAAGGGAGAATGCCGATATAGATACAGTCCAGAGTTGTCAGTACAGGAGTGTTGGTCCACAGATCCACATGATTTATGCTATTCTTTAGGAAAGGGAAAGCAAAGTAAAGTTCCTATTTTTCATAAACCTTGTCTGATCCTAGAAACTAAAAATACATTAAAAGCAATGGTCCCGTCACATTACATGCTTTTCTCAGAGCAAGTATTAATGTCAAGGGGAGGGAGGGAGAGGGGGAGAGAGAGAGAGAGAGAGAGAGAGAGAACATACTACTGGTTACATGAATTCAAACCTCTTTTTGGTCTCAACTACCTATTACCTGTACATGGACGAACACCAAAGCCCATACAAGTGATCGTTTTATGATGCAACTGTGCCTGGTAGGTGTTTAAATCCTCTTACAAATTGTCAGGATGATGCAAATGACCAGGCTTTCTTACTAGGGTTAGATTGGTTGTCTGTTTAGACCAGTGATGGCGAACCTATGACACGCGTGTCAGCACTGACACACGTAGCCATTTCTGATGACACGCAGCCGCTCAGGCGGCCGCATGATAGGGTGACCAGATGGCCCGGGTGGCAGCAAGCTAGGAGCAGTGCCGGTAGACCCGGGCCGGCGGCAGTGGCGGTGGAGGAGCCCGGGAAGCGGCCGCCCCCCCCCCCCGCTGCCCGCCCCGCGCTCCTTACCTGGGCGTCCGCTTCCCTCCGGTGCTAGATTCTACTGAGAAACAGGCTGAGCGGCCTGTTTCTCAGTAGAATCTAGCATCGGAGGGAAGCGGACGCCCAGGTAAGGAGCAGGCCGCGGGGCAGGCGGGCGGGGGGCGTGGGTGGGAGGGGGGCGCTTCCCGGGCTCCTTCGCTGCCACCAGCGCCGCTGGGTCTACCGGCGCCGCTGGGCTCGTAAGGCCAGCGGCCGCGCGGAAGAGGCAGGGGAGGGCCGATTGGATCCGGCTCTCCCCTGCCTCTTCCGCGCGGGCGGCGACGGAGGACCCGGCGCGGCCGCGCGGGCGACGGATGACCCCGCACGGCCGGCGGAGGAAGAACCCGGCGGTAGGTCCAGGCTGGTTGTTCTGGGGGGGGGGGCTTGGTGGGGGGGTTGTTTTGGGGGGGGCGGACCGGGATTTTTATTTTTAAAATCTGGTCACCCTAGAGAAGGATGTTTCATCCTCGGCTCCTGCACAGCCAAGTGCAGTAGCCAAGGATGAAACATTTGCTGCTCCTGAGGATGAAACATTTGCGACTAGAATCTTGGAGTTAGAGTCTAACGACTAAGACTCTAGTCGCAAATTAAATAACAATTATACATTTATGTTATTTAAACTATAAATATCGCGAAATAATGTTTTTTCCTCAAAGTGACACACCACCCGAGTTATGCTCAGTTTTTTGGTGAAGTTTGACACACCAATCTCAAAAGGTTGCCCATCACTGGTTTAGACCCTCCCAAAACCCATTCATGTGGGGGGGAGGGGGGAGGGAATATTCCGAATGCCACTTGTGCAGGAAATGGTACGATGGGAGGTCGTACCAGTGACTCACATTAAACCTCTTCCTCTCATCGCCCATTTGTCTTTCCTGTCTTGCTCTGTGTAATTTATTTTCTTCAGCTTCTCCACAGATTCTTTGGCTAACCAGAACAGCAATTCATCAAAGTGTTCTAATTCATATATTTTATCTCAGTAAAAGAAGACAGGAGTGTTCATGCAGATAAAGGGATAGCCTTGCATGCTTCCATACGCTATCCCTCTCCCCCACTCAAACAGCCCCAAAACTGCCTGCAGTGCTACAATTATCTGTAAAACTGCATTAACTAGAGATCACCATAGGACACACAACCCAATACAAATACATTAATGTGTGTATTGAGTTAGTGGCAGCTCTACATAATCTCCAGCTCTTGGAAAACCTGTTGTTTGTACACAGCTCAAGGTCCCTTCCATTTGGGGATGGACTGAGCGTTACCTACCTTCAACTTTATGAGCCTGGCCCATTCCTTATCTGTTTGTTCTCCAGGGCCAAAATCCACTCACCCATGGCATTTTCCCTGGCAAGCAACAGTTTAGTTTGTTTACTGCTATTCCAAACTCTCTGAAAAGTCCTCCTTGGCAGAACACAGTGTAACCAGGACTCCTGAATTTTATTTCCTCATATCACTAGTTTTCTATGTGAATTATAAGGCTGTGTTCACATGTAGGGATGTTTTCAGTTCTGTACTGTTCCAGCATTTTTCACATATGTATACATTTCTGCTACACCCCCCACTCAGAGTGCCACCGCCAGGAGAGGCTCAGAAAGTGGCAATGAGAGGGCTTTTTCAGTGGTGGCCCCCTGACCATGGAATGAGTTTCCCACTGCTGCCGACATTGGCATCTTTTCACTCTCAATGTCGTGTTACACCGGTTCTTTTCTGGGAAACCAGCCAATAAACTCCTTATCTCAGGAACGTCTGGGAATAAGGCCAGCGGACACACTGGAGGGTTGTTTGTTTATTAACAAGAGATTAACCTCAGTAGAGATGGGAGTGCCAAACCCTTCCAACTCACAGAGCAAGCGTGCGAGGTCCAGAATCCCCAGTCCAGGGCATAAGCATGTGCAGCACATTTCATTAGGTGGTGCCCCCCGGGGTTTTTTAAGGTAAACTTGGGAGTAAATTCCATTTAACTAGGGTGACCATATTTTGGAAACCGAAAAGGAGGACATCATAGCTGACCCTCAAGGAGGCATGCCCACCCCAACATGTCCAGCCCCCAAGGATGTGTGCCCATCCTGACATAATCGTCCCCAAGGGTGTGTGATCTTGGTCACACGTCTGATTTACTGAACTGTAAACCAGAATCTAAAAGTCAATAAAATATGATATCGTCGAGCATCTCTGAATCCTACAACTAAACCATTACTGTTGTGAAATGCAGTCAGAGCTTGGAAAAAGGGGGAAAGGGACAGAACTACAACATCACCACTTCCCATGTTTATTTTACAAACATGTCTCTCAAAAACAAAAGTAGGTTACATTACCATCAAAGAATACAAATACTGAGATTTCAGCAGGCATTATGACACACTTCCAATGACATCTTTGCAGCCATAAAGGCTAGAATCCTTTTTTAAAAGAAATACTCAGATTTTCAGGTGGCTGAACTCTGGGTCCAGCAGTATCACATTCTGCATTTCTGGCTATTACAGAAACAGATCAGATCATGGTGTCTCCCCTGCCAGGCTTAGCAAGACATGGAATAGAGTCGCAACTCCATTGCTCTCCGAAAGAAGCAGTGATTTAATTATAAATTCCCTATCCTAAAAGAGTGGATTGCTACTCAAAAGCCTGCTATGGAGAGAGGGAAGCCTGCTAAAGCTTGCTAAACGAGATTGCAGCTGGAAAGAGATTTATGGCTTTATAACCGGCTCGACAGAAGGGAGGAGGACCGGACCGGCAGCGCTGATATATGTCTGGTGAAGGTAAATAAAGGATTTATGATTGTTGCTGATTGAACAGACTGCAGAGAGGACAGAGCAACAGCTAATATTTGGAAAGAGACTTTTAAGCTTTGAAAGATTTGTTAGCTGCATAGCGGGGAGGAGCGGGCGAAGTGTGTCCGGCGAGAGGAAATGAAACTTAACTCCGACAGCCTTGGAAGCAATTAAGGAGAACAATTAATGGATTTATAAGTGATAAAAAGGCTGATTGGGAGACGGAGGAGCCAGAGGGAGTGATTGAGCTGAAGATTTATGAGAAAGAGACTTTTGATCCCTGGCTAGAAGTGGCTGTGTGCTTACTGGACAGGCTCGAAAAGAGGGCGGCCAAGATTGAGTGGGCGACTTATGAGCAAGAAGAAAATATCTTCTTGGAGTCGACCTACAGGAGATCGGCCGTCTGATAGGAACTATAGATTAGTTCGGACTGGCAACATGCTGGATAAAGCTTCTGAAAAGACAAAGAAGATCTCCCCCAGTCATGCCGGAAATACCAGCGACAAGGCTGGAACTATGCCAGGTGCAATTCCTAAAACAACCACAGGGAGTCAGGCAGACCCAACAGATGAGCTGACTCAGAAAATCCAAAAGATGCTGGATATGGCCATGGCAAAGCAGGAACAAAAAATGGAGCAGGCATTAGTGAAGCAAGAGGACAGACTAGCAAAAAGAATTACAGAGTCACAACAGCAGCTTTTGGCAGGCCTTCAACAGGTGGTGAAAGAGGTTGGAGTTTTGCAGGAAGAAACTGGAGAACTAAAGGTTCTATACAAGAAGCAAGAGAAGCAGCTGATGCAACAGGATTTACGCCTTATAGCGATGGAGGACAGGGATCGGAGAGCAAATATTCGGATAATATCTTTTGGGGAGCAAGAAGGGGAGACCCTTAATAGCTTAAGAGAATTAATTTTGGCATGGGTCAAACAGCTAGAACCACAGGAAGATTGGGGAATGCAAGATATTGAGAGGGCTCATAGGGTGGGGTATAGAAAGACAGGAACGCTCCCAAGAGATGTTATTGTGAAATTTGCTAACTACTACAAAAAAGAAAGATTAATGCAAGCAATTAGACGTCAAGGTCAGCCAATGCTTCAAGCAACACCAATCGAGGTTTTCCAGGATCTATGCCCCCAGACGGTGCAGTGGAGGAAGATCGTTAGAATCTGTACAGGGGCATTGAAGATGAGATCGATCTCCTATAGCTGGGGATACCCAGTCTTTTTGAGATTTATGTGGAAAGGGAAGCAACAAAGAATAACATCCTGTGAGCAAGGAGTGGAGCTATTGGAGAAGTTGGGCATAATGGATGCCACAGTGGATGGAGGAGCGAAGCAAGATGAAGGCGCTGCAGGAGGGAGTAACGAATAGACGTTGACATATATCGTAAGAGGGATAAGGGGAAAGAAGAGGCACGGAGGGGAGGGTAGACTTTATTCCGGAATGTTGGGCCGTGTTCCCCCCCCCCTAAGAGTTCTAAGATAAATTGGGACCAATGCCCAGGAAGCTGGTGAGGAGGGGGGTGAAGATGGGGGTGAATGTGGGGGGGAGGATTAGGGAGGGGAGGGTAAGTGTTACACAGAGGGAGACCAACTTAAAGATTTGTGTGAAAAAGAGAGATGGAAAATAAATTGAGATTGGCTACATTGAATGTTAAAGGGCTAGGAACGGCAATAAAAAGAAAGAGGATTGAAATGTTATTAAAGAATAAAAAAATAGATATAATTTTTTTGCAGGAAACTCATCAGGCCAAAGAGGGTGTTAATGAGCTTCGAATGAGGGATGTGGGCGTTTATGAGAAGTCATATGGAACCTCTAAATCGAGAGGGGTGGCAATAATAATTTCAAAGACATGTGGTATAAATATTCAAAGTGTAAAGAAAGATAAAAATGGAAGGTTTATTATTATGTTTTGCAAGTTGGGAGAGGAGGAATATGTGTTAATGAATGTATATGCACCAAATGGGAAACAAATAGATTTTTTTGATGAAGTATTTAATGTGTTGGGAGAGGTGGGTAAAAAACATATTGTGATGGCAGGAGACTTTAATATGGTACTAGATAAAGGGAAAGATAGGGATAACGTATTAAAAGATAGTAAGAGGGAGGGGAAGACGGAGTTAAGCAAATTAATGGAAGGGAAAGAATTAATGGATGTGTGGAGAGTATTAAGAGGGGAAGAAAGGAAATATACCTTCTACTCACCGAGATTTAAGAGTTATTCAAGGATTGATTACATATTTGTATCCAAAAATATGCTACCTAAAATCATAGATTGTGACATTGGAGTTATTAAGGTTACTGACCACGCATTAATGATAATGGACATGGAAATCAAGAAAAACTATAGACAAGCGAAGAGATGGAGACTGGATGTAAGGTTGTTGAATAAAAAATACATAGTGGAGAAAATAAAGAAAGAAATGCAGGAAACTTGGGAGATTAATGAAAAAGAGAATAATCGACAAGACATATTATGGGATACAATGAAAGCTGTGGTAAGAGGGATCTGTATTAGGGAAAGGTGCACTTTAAAAAAACAACAGGAAGTCAAAATAAAAAGATTGAAGAGGAGGTAAGGAGTTTGGAAGGAAAGTTAAGGGAGACAAAAGATAAACGCCTAATTGCCCAAATTCAAGCTAAGAAAAAGGAATTAGAGAAAGAAGAACTAGAACAAGTCCAAAAAAATTTGTTATATTTAAAAAGAGATTTTTTTGAATATAGCAATAGAAATTCGAAGATGCTGGCTAGATCCACCCAGTTGGAAAAGGCTAAGAATATGATAGGGACAATAAGGGATAAGTCAGGGAATAGTTGTAACTTAATGAAAGATAAATTAAATATATTTCAGGAATTTTATAGTGAATTATATACGTCAGGTTCGGGGCCACAAGATAAGGTATTGGAATATGTAGAGAGGAATTGGAAAATAAAATTGCAGAAGCAGGATAGGGATTACATGGAAGGTTTAGTTACTGAAAAAGAGATAGAGGGAGTTATTGATAAATTAAAAGGAGGGAAATCTCCGGGGACGGATGGTTTGGGGTCGGAATATTATAAGCTTTTTAAAGAAATTTTAATACCAAGATTAAAGAAATTATTTAATAATATAATAGAAGGGGGGAAAGACCCCGCCATCATGGGATCACTCCCTGATTATATTAATTCCGAAACCAGGTAAGGATTTAATGGACCCCGCATCATATAGACCAATTTCCTTAATAAATCAAGATTCAAAAAATTTTACAGCAGTAATGGCAAAAAGAATGGCTACATTTATTTTTAAATATATTAAAAAAGACCAGTGTGGATTTATTCCGGGTAGGCAAATGCCTAATTTAATGGGAAGAGTATTAAATATAATTAATATTATAAAAAAAAAGAATTTAAAAGCAGGCTTATTAGCATTGGATATATTCAAAGCCTTTGATTGCGTGGAATGGCCAGCACTTAAAATAATATTAAAAACATTTGGGTTTGGAGATAAATTTATGGGAGTGATGGATAAGTTGTATAAAAACAATAAAGCTGAAATAATGGTTAATGATGGGTTAACGCAACAGATTACACTAGCCCGAGGAACTAGGCAAGGATGTCCTCTTTCACCGATCTTATTTGCAATAGTAATAGAAATTTTGGCAAATGCAATAAGGGAAGATGAAAGAGTGAAGGGGATAGGAAGAAAGGAGAAGATTAAAATGAACATGTTTGCGGATGACACATTACTGACAGTAGAAGATCCCCTGGGGAGCGCAGAGGTGATTAAGAAGCATTTAAGAGAATTTGGAGAAATTACGGGATTAAAAGTAAATTGGGGGAAGTCAGAAATGATGTTATTTAATTATAATAAGGATGAGCTGGAAGAAGGTAAGGTTAAGTTGGGTCTTAGACTTAAAAATATAGTACGTTATTTAGGAATTAATATTGATAAAGACTTAGATAGGCTAGAGGAACTTAACTTGGTAGCTTTAAAAAAACAAGTAGGGGAGAAACTAGAAGTATATAAGAAACTAAAACATTCTTGGTTTGGTAGAATAGCAATTATTAAAATGAAGATTTTACCTAAGATTAATTTTTTGTTTAGAATGTTACCAATTAGAATATCAGATGTAGAGTTGAAAAGTTGGCAGAATATGATTAATGCATATTGTAATGGGGATAAGAAAGCTAGGATTAATAAAGGGCTATGGTATAAGGCTCAAAAGAAAGGAGGTTTAGGACTTCCAAATATTAAGTATTACTATATTGCTAATCAGTTAAGATATGTTATAAACTGTATTTTAGGGGAGGAAGATCTGGAGTGGTTGGAAACGCAAGCTGGGGAAATAGACTATAAATTGAAAAATATATTTTTTAAAAAAATTCAAAAGAGAGATTTAAAGGGACTGGACAACCCTTTGTTGAGAAATATAGCGGAGATCTGGGAGAAATTTAGGGGGAAGTTGATACCAGGAGATTCACCACTTGCCCCAGTGGTAGTAGTGGAGAATTTCCCAAGGGTATTAAAAGTGGACATAGAAGCGAAATTGAAAGATCAGGAAATAATTAAGTTAAGGAAGTGGATGGAAAATATGAAGGATAATGACCAAATTAAAGAGATATTAATAGGTCAAAAGTTAGTATGGTTTAAATGTATACAATTAAGGAAATGGACTCAGGAATGGAAACTGAAAAATAAAGAATGTAGAAATAATACAAGATTTGAAGATTTAATTGAGTCAAAAGGAAGGAAAGAAGAAAAGAAAATTAAGAAAGGATTGACTAGTGAGATATATAAATTATTGATAGAGGAGGAAATTCAAGATTCACTTAAAGCAATAAAAAAGGTTTGGGAAGATGATGTAAAGGGAGAAATTAAGGAATATAACTGGGAGAGATTGTGGAATGCAAGAATGTTAAAATTGTTATCGATTAGAATTAAGGAGAATTTTTATAAGATACTGTGGAGATGGTATCTAACACCTGTTAGATTTCACCAGATAGATAAAAAAATATCTAAAAATTGTTGGAGGGGATGCCAGGAGGTTGGAACCTATTTTCATATGTGGTGGAGCTGTGAATATGTACAAAATTTTTGGGAGAGGGTATTTAAAGAAATAAGTGAAATAATTGGAAGTAAAGTGGAATTAAACCCAAAGCTTGCTCTACTAGCAATATGGGATAGAGGGGAAGAGGATAAAAATAAGAGAGAATTGGTAAACAACCTCCTGACACCTGTTAGATTAATGATTGCAAAAAATTGGAAAGGACAAGGAAGCTATACAATAGAAGAATGGTATAAAGAAATATGGGATATGGCTTTGAATGATATGCTGACTTGTAAAATGAAGTTTAAGAGGGGAATGTCCAGTAAAAACGACTTTGGGGAAATATGGAGTCCCCTTTTGGAACATGTATTAAGATCGGGGAAGGGACAAAAACCTTCAAAAGAGTCGATAAATTTCTGGATAGATGAAGAATGATTAAGAGGAGGTCTCATGGGGCGGGGGTGCACGGGGGGGATTGTTGAGGATTATGTATGTATTTATGTTGTTATTATGTTGAAATTAATAAAATTATTTCAAAAAAAAAAAACAGATCAGATCACCAGTCCAATTGCTAGCCCCCACCAGAGCAAACACATTGAAGCAATGAAACTTAGATAAGTGTGGACGTAACAACTTCCCATTGATTCACTGTGTCTATTCTAGTTAGGAGTAGCAATTGGATTTAGGCCTCCAAGTTGTATGCATCCCTCTTGAAGTGTGGTGCCCAGAACTGGATGCAATATTCAAGATGAGGCCTAACCAGTGCCAAATAAAGGGGAGACAGTACCTCATGCGATTTGGAAGCTATACTCTATTAATGCATCTCAAAATAGCATTAGCTTTTTTTTGCAGCCACATCACACTGTTGGCTCATATTCAGCTTGTGATCTACGACACATGCAAGAGAAATGATCCAAAGATATTCCCTTGTCTGAAAAGCTATGTAGGAACATTGAGTAGCTGTAAAAGGCACGGGGTCATATGTTATACATCATAATGTTGTACATTTTGATATATACATGAAAATACTTGCAGGTAATATATAAAAGAACTGGCAAGAAAGTTCAGAGACTTGGGCACCTGGGTAAGCAGAAACAGGAGCAATAAGCAGAGGTGGAGCCTGAACATCCAAAACACAAAACTCTGTGTCCTTTGAATCCACATTTGTTTGCTTCTGCAGAAACCCATTTTTAAAAAAGCAAAGTGAAGCATATTGGCTGGTAATCAGACCGAGGTTCTGTGTGCAAAGCAAAAAACCACTCCTTTGAGCCTGCAGTTTGAGCCCCCACCTCACTCCTCGCACCTTCATCCTTAGACTTCCTGCTGCTCAGCTGCCAGCAGCCCGCCTGCGCTGCCAGCCGCCTGCCAACCCGACCTGCCCGCTACTTGCTCACCCACCGCTCGCTTGCTCGCTCAACTGCCACCCACTGCTCGACCGCCCTCATGCCCTGCCCTCTGCCTGCCCACGCTACCCGCCCGACCTGCCTTACTTACCCCCAGGCCCACGCTGCTGCTGCTGCCTCCTTCATTTTTGCCGCTCGTACTCAGACCCCGCCTCTCCCACAAGTCTCGCGAGATGGGGATGAAATGTCAGCAGTCTCATCCTGAAGTATTGCAAGACTGGGGGAGAGAGCAGGTAAGCTGTGACTGCTCCGTTCCCCCCCCCCCACGCACCTTTCCCAGTATGAAAGGGTCTCTTAACACTTGAAGTAAGAGGCTGTTTCATACTGGGAAAGGTGGGAGGGGGATAGAGCAGGCCGCATGTTCTCTAGAGGCATGGAGATCAGCTAACGCCATTAGCATGGCTGAGAGAATCCTCCCAGCCATGCTAATGGCGTTAGGTGATCTCCACGCTTTCCGGAGCTCTAGAGAATGCGCGGCCTGCTCTGCCCCCTCCTCCACCCCCTCCCACCTTTCCTAGTGTGAAAGGGCCTCTTAATTCAAGCATTAAGAGACCCTTTCATACTGGGAAAGGTGCGGGGGGGAGGGGGCAGAGGAGGCCACACATTGTCTGAAGCTCCAGAAAGTGCGCAGGTGGCCTACGCTATTAGCGTGTTAGTCATACTAATAGTGTAGGCCATCTGTGCACTTTCCATAGCTTCGGACAACGCACGGCCTGCTTCCCACCCTTCTCTCCGTGCCGCACCTTTCCCGGACTTTTCATTAGGTGGTGCCTGGGCACCAGGTGAACCACCTTGTGCACACCATGGTCCAGGGTCTAACGTCAGAGTCCACAGTCAGGGGCCCACCAGAGACACAACAAGTCCAAAGTCCAGAGTCAAGTGTCAAGCCAGGTAGTCAGAAAGTCCAAGGTCCAAAGTCAAGGGTCAAGCCAGGTAGTCAGTCCACTATCTAGGAACAAGAAGCAGGCAGGGCTGCTAAAGGCCGTATATGTCGGTTGTTTCCAGCAAAGAACTGTCTCCCCCTTTGAGTCTTTTATGCCTCACCTGAGCCTGTACTCACCCTTCCTCAGCTGTCTCGCATTACTGAGCTTATCTACTTAAGGTCAGCGTCTGCTGTGCTGCATTTCTGTAATTGCACAAACTCCATCTTTTTGGTCGAATCTGTTCCACACACTTCAGACGCCGCCTTTGCTGAGGAGTTAAAGGACGAACTTCTTTGGGCCCAGAATCTTCCTTGTTGGAGACAAGGGGTGGAAGAGGGTGGCTTTTCCGGGGCTTTTCTGAGGAACCGGCATGTCCCTCCTCCTCCTCCTCCTCCTCCTCCTCCTCCTCCTCCTCCTCCTCCAACGCTGCCTCTGGTAAGTCCTGGGGAACAGGCGAACCTGCAGCCTCTGGAACTTCATCTTCCTCCTCAGAGGAAGATTCCTCAGATAGGGCCATGACACTGAGGCATTTAATGGTATTTGATGGGGCATCTGTGTATGCTGTTTTTGAACAGGTCTATTAGGGCATATATTGTTTACTTAAATTGCTTTTCACTATTTTAAAAAATGTAGACTGTTTTTATTATGCTGTATTTTGTAATGCTTTTGTTTTTTTCTTTTTAATTGTTATAAACTGCCCTGAGAGCTTTGGCTATGGATGGTATAGAAATGAAATAAATAATTATTTTCTCTGCACTTCCCCCCTCCCCCCAACCCCTCCATCCTTGTAGGAAAGCGATTCATTTCTGGCCCATAGGCCATGGAGACAAATAACTTCTTTCAATCAAAAACATACAAGAAAGTAGTTTACTTAAATAATCTTTAATGATAGAGCATGCACATGTTTGATAGGGCTTCTAACACCATATTTCAGCACAGACAAGCATACAGTTCATTCAAACTACATAGAAATATCAGATTAAGAAGAGGATGCAGTGATTGCCAGGGGGATACAAGGTTCACCTCCAACTGACAACAAAACTAACATGGGGTACCTGCTAGGTACCAAAAAGAAGCAAGGCAGGTTGTGGCAAGGAGGAGGGAAGGGAGATTGCTGGGGGTGGGAGAGGAGGGGAGGGTAAGAAACCCCTCTTAACTTAGACAGTCATGTTCCATTGGCTGAGCTACCTTGATATTCAATTCCTTCATGAATTACCCTGCTTTGGGTCAAAACAAGGCAGTTCTGATCTGCAAGGCACCTCCGCCAGTTAAAAATCAAGGCAAGACATTTCCATGGCAAGCTTTCATGGTACTCAGCAAGATCCCAAATGAAAGCTTGGAGGTTGTGAAGTCAAAAGTTATCCCCTTCCAGGCTATAGAGATGGGATGGCAGACATACAAAGAGGGTGCGTGAACCCTTAAAGGTTTAGGTCTCCCTCACACACTCTCACAGACACACCCACAAATAGGGATGGGAAGATCAGCAAACATCTGTCTCAGAGGTAGACTCACAAGGGGGATCTACCCAGTCTTGGCACGCTCCATGCACAACTCTAAAAGCAAGGCACTGGCTACAATATGGATCTTCCAATTTTGGTCCATAGCAGCCTAGTGTGAGGGAGGGCACTGCAAGCTCCCTGCCCACCTTAGACGCATTTCTCACAATCTACTGCTGCTGCCCACCTACGCTTAAGCAAACACATTCCCACGGAATTGCAACTGCCAGGCCACTAGTGCCCGGCAGCAAGCGGAAGGCAGCACTAAGGAGCTGATGGCCACTGATTGTGCTTTTGGTGATTAGACAGCATTTGTCTAGGAGCCTGAAGGGAGCGAGAACTAGCTGAGGCTGGTCTCCTTCTCAAGGAGGGCATGCTCATAAGGAACTCCCTACTGAGACTAGTTGCACAAAACTGCTAATGGAGACATAGAGGCCCAATACCCTAAATATAGTGGGCTGCCCATAGGTGAGGTTCAGAAGCAATGAATTCGTGGGTCACCTGGCCAGAATCCTGTGGAGAGTACACTCCGCAGGGTTGACCTTCTAACTATTATGAACCTTTTACTGTGCAGGACAAAACAAATACAGCCAGGAGTGACGCTAGTTCTTGTTGGGGCGGGCGATCTCCCAGACTGTGCAGCTTGGGACCTGTGCCCCACGGTCTGGTGCTGGCGGCCCACTGGCTTGGAAAGGCATGGGATCATATCCTCTCGTCTCTTAGTATGCATTTCCAATTTGAGTCACATATGGCTTCAGAAGAAGGCAGAAGTTACTCCCTGTCGTCTCCTCCGGATTCATTATCCACGCCGCTAGGAGGCTTCAGTCTGTTCCCGGAGCGGCAGCAACTTTACTGATAAGAAAGCTGAGCCATTTCAATGGCTTTTCCTCTTGCCAAATGCAGAAAGAAGATCTCTATGTACATATGCATTATGCAGGGAGCAAACCTGACAAGAGTTAGACTCTCTAACACAATATGGAGGTCAAGGAGGTTGCCTATAGATGTTATTGTCCAAGCGCAGCAAGGGGGTACTGGGACCAAAGCAACTGGGAAACATCCTATAAGGGGGTGCTGCATCTCCCCCACAGGCACATGCATCAGGCACTAGAACAGTGGCCAAAACAGACATGGGAATAATCTCTCAACTTAAAACAAAAGAACAGTAGCTCCAAGGAGAAGCAGTCTGATTTTGATTGGAGCAGCGGTGCTGGTGTGTTGTGTGTCCTTCCCCTTGTGCCACTTACCTCATCTAACCCCCACCCAACTGCTACATGCCCTGCAAGAGGAGAAAAAAATACCATCATGGTGTTTTTCCCTACCCTTAATAGCAGCTTTACGGGAACAAGTTAGAACAAGTACACATCTCCCTCAGTGTCATTGATCTAATCAAAACTGTAACAAAGTTGTTTTTTAAAAAAAGTCAGAACTGATCACATCGCATCCATTTCGAGCCTAAGGCAAAGTCCATTTCCTCAGAACTCTCTCCATGCCAGACAGGGCTCCCTGCCTGGGGAACAGCCTTATTCTTCCAGTACCAGAACAATCTTCTTCAGCCTCTTCTTGTTCTTTCAATAAAGACACGCAACCCCTTTTCCTGTTACGTGATTGTAGAGAGGGACGGAGGGGTTCACAAAAGTTACACAAAAGTTAAAAGTGCCAGTCTCTGGCACGCTCATTTCTCTTTCTTATCTTGACCTCCCCACTTGCTCACAATAATCCACCTCCTAAAGCAAGGATGGCCAACTTGTGGAACTCCAAGCCAATACAGCCCACCATGAGGGATCATGGGAGTTGTAGGCCAAAACATCTGGAGGGCCACCAGTTGCCTATCCCTGTCCTAAAGGCTGAGATTTTCCATGAATCTGAAGGCTTTGAATGGCAAAGCAAAGACTCTTGTCTCTTGCCCATACTTCACACTGGACCCTAACACTGGACCCTAACACTGTAAAGCTGGAGGTGACTGAACAGGCAGGAACTGTGGAAACATGCTACACTGATGATAAAAGGCAGACCTGGCTCCACCAAAAAGGGTGTTTACTGGCCAGTGAGAAACCATAGCTAGCAACAGCCAAGTACAGGACATAACATGGAAATAAATTTGAGGGGGCGGAATGCTCCACCTCCATGATTTAGCCCCTGGCTTGGCCAAATACACAGCATTTCACTCTGACTTTAACCAGGACACATACTTACACGCTGGTGATGCGTTTTGCCTCTGTGCAGATGAATTCCCATGCTAAGGCCTTGGATGTTTACTCAACAACTCCCGACCACAGCTCCTTCCTAACTCTCCAGCCTCTGCTGCTCTCCCTCCACATTCTAGATCCCAGTAGGAGTTTCTAACTGTTTACCACCCCAAAATGCCTCAGCAGGTTACCAAGTGCAAATGGAACGTTCATGCCTTTCCAGCAGATGCAGAAGGTACCTAGGCTGAGAAACAAAACAAACAAAAGAACCACAACAGGAAATTAAAAAGGTCCATGGTGCAAATGGGCGGCCAGGGCCTCTTCATGCTCGTGGAACAGCCCCACCCAGGCAGGCCAGAATGGGGCTGAACGGGAGGCTGTGAACGGGTGTTCCTCAGCGAGCATCCAGGCTGGAGCTCATGGTCAGAAGGTCTTCCTCCTGGATAGTCTCAAGTTCCTCTGTCTGCACAGCCTGCGTGATGAGAGTCAGCTCCTGGGAAAGGGTCTCGTAGCGGTAGGCCACCCGGATGTCTGGCACGTTGGTGCGCCGGATGTCGTTGCCCTCGGGCCCCTCCTTCAGGTAGTGGGGTCCCAGCCAATAGCTTTTGACCTGGGCAACAAAGGCAGAAACCATGCTAGAATTGGGACAGATGGCAACTTATGTTTTCAGTAGTCCCCACAAAAGGAATGGGGAAATGGCCTTGCAGCTGGGCAGATAATGTCAATGGGATTAAAGCAGGAAATGGGCAATCCTTCGCTAGAGAGAAGTGCAGATCACACACACACACACACACACACACACAGATCAAACTACAATGAAATAAAAGTGGGGGGAGAATTAAAAGTCCACAGATGATTGGAGATTGGTGTGTGTAAGAGAGAGTGAGTGAGTGAAAGAGAGAGAGAGAGATACAAAGAATGGTTTAAGAAGTGGCAGGGGGGAATCGAAAGCAGCTCAATGAGAAATGAAGAGCATGTTCAGTGGTGGGCACAACATGGTAGCTTACTGTTGGAGTGGTGGTGGGGAAGTGGTGGTGGGGAAGTGGAATGGAGCATTCTGGGAAAGGGCATAGCTGGCTGGCATTCTGAACTGGAGCATGCCACACAGCAACATTTTGCTGCAGCTCCCACTTGTTCCCCAATGTTGCTAAAGTGGGGTGTTTGTGTGCAGCCATCACAGGGGGCCTGAAAGGGCAAGGTAGGAGAGAGGTTGGAGCCACCTTTTGTTTCTCCCACCCCGCAA
Source organism: Anniella stebbinsi (assembly GCA_029215795.1). Classification (NCBI taxonomy): domain Eukaryota; kingdom Metazoa; phylum Chordata; class Lepidosauria; order Squamata; family Anniellidae; genus Anniella; species Anniella stebbinsi. The sequence continues at coordinate 64,638,323 of JARDYH010000004.1, read as the reverse complement.
ATCCCCACAGAAGCAGATGATAAACACACGTACGCTGCTTTTAGCTGGCCACGGCTGGAAGAAGGATCCTTTGAACAAAGAGGGGGACTGCTGCTTTCACATCAAAAGGATTATAATGGTGGTGAGGGAACTGGGCTCAGAGGGCATGTGCCACAAGGTAAACATTCTTCAAACTCACTTCCCTCCAAGCCAGGGTTCTATTAACAGCTAGCAAGACTGCGCCCTGATGGTTGAAAGCACCAGCCCAGTAGGCTTAGAGAAGTGGCACACTGAGCCAAATTTATCCCCACCCCTTGAAGGATCCTTTCTGCAGTGAGGGCAACTGAGTGAGGAATTGGGCTCAGAAGACATGCTTCCCCTGAGCCCAATCCCCAATTTGTAAGATCTGTCATGTTACAAGTATAAATGTTTTCAGAAGGTCACAGTAGGGCCATGTTTCCATGTGTGCAAAGGGTTAGCTGGATAGGAGGTCTTACACAGTTCTTCAGTTTCTAAAGCCGGAGATTACCTTGTGGCCAAAGCCACTCATGAGCACACTGTTGCGTGCAAGTTCACACATGTCGCAGGAGCTGAGCTTCCAAACCTGTGTGGCAATGCTGTACTCTTCCATCAAGGGCTCCTGTAAGAGATATTAGCAGTCAGGCCAGTTCAAGGATGATTGCAAAGGCACGCTTACAGAACACTAGCTAGCACTAAAATAGGGGTGCAAAACCTTAGGGCCAGGAGCTAGGTGCAGCTCTCCTAGGTTCCCTAGATGCTCAACACTTCCTGTCCTCTACTTTGTTGTTGCTTTGACTACTCTTTTGGGCAGAAGTAAGCCCAAACAATGGAAAAGGCAGTCACTAGGTGGCAGCATTTGTGTCATCAGCATCCACATTGAAGTGCTGAGCAGAACAGATGGCCATTTCATGTCCAAGTGTGAAGCACATTGTGTGCTTGTACAAGCAACAACAAAAACAAAGCGATGAAAATTCTGCCTACAAAGGGGAGCCCATAAATCAAGAAATGGTCTACAAATATGAATAAAAAGGAGAGGAAATATTAAATATCCTCTAGGGTAACAACAGTTGCTGAAGATACTTCTGAATTCCTTCCACAAGGCAAAGGAAGTCTCAGAACTCGGTTCTAAAATAGTATCCAGTTTCTATCAGGCCGGGACATGAAATAACCAATGATATGATGTGGAAAACAACATACATCTGGAACCAAAAGGAAGATTGTTAGGCAGGATGCAGAAATCCAGGGCTTCTAAAGTAGCTCTTTCTTTGGAAATGCTACCTGTTCCACATGCAGGACCAGCTAGACAGGCAGGGCAGAGCAGAGGGGGTCTCAATATGCAGATGAGATGGTGGCATGGGGAGAAGGGGATTGGAGTCATTAGGCACTGGGGAACGTTTGGGGACAAGCCAGGCCAATACAAATGGAACTGAAATGGACCCAGACTGCTGATGCATAGGATATATATATATATATATATATATATATATATATATATATATTGCAGAGCAGATTTTAAACTGACACCTGGGGAAAAGCCAGAAGCAGCTAGAGAGTATCCAAGTTCAGGATAAACCATCCCTATGGGGTGAGCGTGAAAATGTTTCTGATAATCCAAATGGGGACCAGATAGAACTAGGCACTGAGCACCCAGTAGCCAGTCAAAGAGGCCATAGGGGAAAACCCGCATGCCAGAGACATTTTGAGAGGGATACTGTGTACAGTGTTTATAATATGAGAATGCAAGAAGCTTCTGAGCCAAGACAAGGAAGATGGAGTGTTTGATTTTAAAGGAAAGCAGAGATATAGTGGGCGTAAAAGAATCCTGGCGGGGAACTGTTTCTATAGGGAAGAAAGGACAGGGAAGAGTATACTGGGGTTTTCAACTCCTCACAGACTGATTTATTACCAGAACCCTACAGTTAATATATTTTTACCACTGTCGCACCAGACAGCAGAACCATGCACCGCCAGATACTCTGAAAAAGGTAAGAAGATGCGTTTTAACATGCATTAACCTAATTGCATTGCAACACCAGTGGCTTTTAGCCTTCATGTGTCATGTACAAAATAAACCCCATGTAACTAATGCAGATTTTAGCGTGGCTGTATTGTTGAGAACACGCTTTCTTCCTTGCAGGCTAGAGGAGAGCTGCACAAAGTGCACAACAAAGCTGAATGGTGAGAGATTCAGGGCAGATAAAGGAAGTGCATAGCTAAACTTTGCAATTCACTGCTACAAGATGTAGTGATGGCTTTAAAAGGGGATTTTTTAAAATGGGCTATTGGTTCTCAGTACCTCCAGCGTTGGGGACAGTATGCCTATGGACACCAATTGCTGGGAAAGATGAGCAGTGTGTACACAGTGTGTGTGTGTGTGTGTGTGTGTGTGTGTGTGTGTGTGTGTGTGTGTGTATTATTGCACTCATGTCTTACTTATGGGCTTCCAACTGGGGCATCTAGTTGGAAGCTGTGTGAACAGAATACTGGACTAAACGGACCTTTGCTCTGATCCAGCAGGACTCTTCTTATGTTCTTAACCTTGCACTCTAGGAAGTGGCAAAAAGCATTTTTCTTGCAATGGCTAGTATCGTTCTGCAAAGGCTAGACAATACAGAGGAGTAAGGGGCAGGTTCTATCTCCCATGCCATCTTTTCCTGGCTTTGCTTGGCCTCTGTTACAATACACTCACCTTAGTGAAGTGGAACTGCAGTGGATCATCTGTAGACAGGGAGACCATGAGGCCCCGAGAGAGATACTCTGGTAGCGGGTTACGATGGTAGCTTAAGAACAGGCTGTTATTGCTAAGTGGTGACATGGCAATGCCGATCTGGGCCAGGTAGTAGAGGTACTGCAGCACAGGTGCCTGGGGAGAAATCCAAGCTTAGGAGCTGGGCAATGTCTCCTGCAACAGGTGAGTCCTGCTTAATGCACGGCTCAAGGGGCACTTCAATAGTACCAGGATCCCCCTGTGGGAGGGGTGGTGGCTCAGTGCTAGAGCACCTGCTTTGCATGCAGAAGGCCCCAGTTTCGATCCACAGCATTTCCAGTTAGGGCAGGAAAAATGCTTCCCTGAAACCCTGGAGAGCTGCTGCCAGGCGGTGTTGAAAAAACTGGGCTAGATGGACAAAGGGTCCGACTCAGTATAAGGCAGATTCCTATGTTTCCCCTTGCAACTTACCCAGAAGGCATCTGAGCAGAAGCCTCTTTATGATACAGCATTATCTCTAGTCTGCAGGCAAATTACTCAGGATGAAACAACCACAGCCGCCCCCTGCTCTCATTTTCCCCTGGCCCTCTGCCTGGGATCCCATTGCAGAGCTAGAGCTACAATCACCCAGTGCCTCCAGTGACAGAATGGTCCCAGCCCTCACACTGCAACTCCAGCTGGAGCTCAAGTGGGGAAACATAGGAAGCTGCCTTAGACCATGGGAGAGTATCATAGGCAGCAGCTTTCCAGGGTCTCAGGCAGAGGTTTGGCCCAGCAATGTCACCAGAAAACCTTTGAGCTGGGAGATGCCCAGGATTGAGCCCTGCACCTTATGTGTGCGCTGTGCCCCTCCTCCCACGCATATGCCTGCATGCACATCCAAATGCTCTTGTTTTCATGCATGGCACCAAAAGCATCTCATCCCCTCACCTTGCGGAGCAGGAGGCCATGGGATATGTTCTCCGACAGCATGAAGCCTGATACGAGGTGATGGATGGGCCCTGCCTCCCCACAGTGGGGGCGCAACACAAATGTGTGGAAGCCTCTCTTCCTGGAGAGAAAGGGCAGCAAAGTGCATGGCTCAGTCTCACTGCAAAGGGCCATTTGGTAGGAAGAGGAGACAAGGAGCTGGGAAGATGAGAAGAGGAACGGAAACAACGACCAAATCACAGCACCAAAGACGTGAAGCTAATGCAGAATCTCAAGGGCCCTGGGCATCAGATGGTCTGATCTGCCTCTGTGTAGCACTGTTGCCAGGCTTCTAAGGAACCTGGGCTTAGTAAGTCACATCCAGAGCCTTAGAAGCTAGCAGGGACAAGAGCATCAATGTTCGGACAACACACTAAACCACAACGGTTAAGCATTTTGAGCTAAACATTATGGCTTAGCTTATTGTGTGAACCATTCCTAACCATGGTGGCTACATAAACACAGTTTAAACACACTCACTAACCACATGCTGCAAAAGGTTAGCGGCCTAACCGTGGCTTAGCATGTTGTATGAACAGGCCCATTCTGGAGTCTCCAATACAGAAAACATGAGTGGGGAGGGAGGAAAGAAGAGGGCCCACCTACCTGCGCAGGTGGTTCAGCACCACCATGTTGGCATAGGTGTAGTAAAGGTAGTAGGAATAGGGTGGGTTGTCTTCTTCCACCCAGTTCCCAGGCAAGGGGCTGTCCAAGTTGAAGATGTGGTGTTCTGGTTTGGATTCATCATCCACACTGTCAAAGCCATCCACCTGCCCATTCAGAAGCCGAAGTGGGGGCAGGGAGGGGAGGAAGGAGAGAGGTTGAGAGAAGGCTCCACTCAGTTTCTAGGAGTCTTGTGACTTCTCACACCCCATGTGGGGAAAAAAGGCTTACATTGCTCCAGGTGCTAATAGAGAATTACCCATCAGGACACCCCCTCCCCTTCCCCAATTAGGATGAGCAGCCACATCAGTGACTTAATTAAAGCCTGAAATGTCTACACTGGGGCAGAAGATCCAATGCCTGAAGGTCTGGTGCTTAACCATATTCAACCTAGCCAAAGTCCGTCCCCAAGATCCATGTATAAAACTTGTGGGTATAGCCATTCTTCACCCTGCCCCAAATGCAGAGACCCTACCAGCTCTCTCCCACCCCACCGTAGCAAGTCTTGCAAGATGGGCTGGCTTTTGTGCTAGCAGCACTTACATGCTCCAAGAAAAGATGCAGCTCTGGGTGGCTGGCAGGATGGATTGTAGCCTCAAAGAGGGGTAAGAAAATGTTCTCCAGCATCTCCTGGAAGTTGGCGAGCTGCTTCTTTGTCTTGTACACATCGCTGGGGGAAGGCAAGACACAGGAGGACACAGTTGTCCGTCACTGGGGCCTAAAATCCCCATGCATTTAATAGCATATGATGGGGCATTTATGCCAGTTTGTCGAAACAGGTCTAGTACTTTATTGAAACTGTTTTTAGGTGTCTAAATTATTTTAAATTTTGGATATTTAATTTTTTATCCTGTATTTTATGCTTATTAATTGTAAACTGCCCAGAGAGCTTCAGCTATTGGGCAGTATAGAAATGATATTATTATGTTATCTCTTTCTCGCTCGTGGCAGTTTTTCTAGACGGACATGACGGGCTTTGCCAAGTCATGCTGTCTTTTATTGATTCAGGAATTTCCTGACAATTGAGCATGTTTTAATTATGACTGCTTTCTAGATGTTGGTGTGGACGTATTCTGGTAGGCCCAGTTTCTGGAGGTTTTCTGTATAGTTTTTTTGATGTGATGCCAGTGAGTGATGTGACTAATGGAATAATTGTGACCTTTTCCTGTTGCACAGTTCTTTGACTTCCATGGCCAGTGGTGTATATTTGTCTCTCTTTTCTTCTCCCTTTTCAACAATATTTTTGTCATTCGGTATTGCTATGTCAATGAGGTATTATTATTATCGTTATTATCATTATTATCGTTATTATCGTTATTATCATTATTATCATTATTATTATTATTACATAGGCTCAAACCTCTATTTTATATCACATTGTAGGTTATCTTTAGCAGTGCACTCCCCATGCCTGGCTCCCCAGAGCATCAGAAGAAGAGTGAGGGTAGCTCAGTGGCAAAGACCAAGCTATGAACCCAGAAGCCCGTGGTTCAAATCTCCCCTCTTCCATAAATCTGCCAGGTTGTCTTAGGTGAGCTGAACCCTTATAGACTCAACCCCGACACTTGTGACATAAGAAATAATAATACTGAGCCCAAACCATTAAAACCACGTACTGATGAGAAAATGCCTAACCATTTTTAAAAGTCAGTTAACAACACTAGAACTAGCTGGATGGTTTCAATACCATAAGTTGCTTAGAAAAAAACCACAGCAACAGCTGGAAGCTTGATCTAGTCTAGGCACTTGAAAAACCTCAGCACATTGCGCTCCTCAAACCATTAACAGGCCTCCTGCCATTCACATTGTTAACTGAAAGAAAACTGCTGCGCTCGCTCTTGCTCTATTGCTCTATTCGAAGAGAAAGATATTGTACATACTCCTCCCAGCCAGTGAAACAGGTGTTCAGCTTAGGACATGCAACCCTATCAACATTGCTTGCGAGCTGCACTGATAGTGTAGCTGAGCAGCTAAGCTTCAAGGGCGCTCTCCTGCTAAGCTAGGATTACAGGCCCAGTTAAAGCCAAACACATCTACCGAAAGCCAAACAGTCCTCTATATTTCTGGTTTCTCTCCATGGCTGTCAAAAATTCAAAAGTAAAGCTACTTATAGTTTAAGCTTGTGCTATCGGAGGAATCAATTGATGCATTTATATAACATATAGGTTGCATTTCTACATTAACAGACACTCAAAGTGCCTTATAAGTTTTGTTTACTTTTTCTGAAACAATACCATTACAACATTGGAAAAGGTAGTTTAGGCTGCAACCCTATTTAGGCTTCACTTACCTGGAAGAAAGCCCCGTTGAATTCAATGGGACTTGCTTCTAAGTAGACATGCATAGAACTGCAGTGATAAAACAGTAGTAAAAGCAATTATAAAGTAAGGCACCTTTACTGACCAATCCTAAGCATGTCCCATTGAGTTCCATGGGATTTATTCATAAGTAAGTGTGCATAGGATTGCGGCCTGACGGACCTTACTTTAAGAATACCTCCGCAAACGGCACGGTTTTCAGCATTTTTCTTTTTTAAAAGTACCTCCTATTGCGCAATCTGGGTGCCACAAAAAGGCCCTATCCCTCCCATTCAAAATGAGCCAGCCAAGTTCCAACAACTGGGGGAGGGGCACCGGGAGGATAGGGATGCTGGAGGAATCTGTCCAGGGGCAGGGTAACTTGCCCTGCTTTCATCAGCTTGGCCCCACAGACTTTGGCTCATTTCCTATTAATAGAGAAGGCACAAGCAAAGATCATCACTGCATTGACTCAGGGCAGTTTGCAGATTTCCCCTTTTTCAATTCTGTTTTTGCATTAATAGAAATTTGCACAAACTGTGGCCGCGATATGCACAAACGACTGAATTGTGAAACTACTTCCACAAATAGCAGATTTAATTTGCACAAATTTCTATTTATGCATAAAAAACACCTGAAAAGAGTTCCTTGATTTCAAGAAAAACTCACTGCTCAGCTCACAAATGCAAGCTGAGTTGGGGGGCACTGCAGAAATCCACCCAACCCAAAAGAGCTGGATTTCCCATTGACAGGTATCCCTAAAAGTCTGAGAAATAGAGTGAGATTCTACTTCTGGAATAAAAACTTACACAGCTAGTTTTAACATTTCACATTTGTCTTTATGTTCCAAGCAATTGCTGTCCAACTATCTATTGTCCAGTGAAAAATACAAGAGCTTTAGCATTTGCAAACCTCAGTCTGATTCAACAGACCCCTACACTTTTTTTAAAGCAGAAAAAAAACATTTGTCCTCTGTATGACTAAAGCAAAAATATTGTTATCGTCTCTCAATATATTTTTGGCCAAACATGGCAGCACAACAGAGCGGCAAGTCCTTTTGGGCCAGGCCCATCCAAGAACAGCTCGCCTTCCCTCAACACAGGGAAGTGGTACTCACAACAGACGAGGCACCTGCACCAGCCAGCGCACATTGTTGGAATGCACCTTGTGGGTCACAGCCCACTTGGCCAACTTGTCCCACTCATCCCGTGCGCGGCCATAGATGGAGAGCCGCAGTTCTGCATTCTGATACTTGCTCTCTTCTAGGTCGGACATCACCTCCTGCCAGAAGAGAAAGGACTTGTCAGTCCCAGAATCTCCACAGAGGGACAAGCTTGGGAAGGCAGATGACAAGCATCCTCATCAAATACACACAGACATACCTTTGTCTGCTACAGAAGGAAACACACACCTTGAACGATGGGACTCATGGTGAAGCCAGTGCAGAGCCCTCTATCCCAGAATGTTCCTCACATGCACAAGAATAACTCAGCCCCCTGCAATCCTTTGGCTTCCCATCTGCCCTTTGACAGCCTCTGCCCTTTTCCAAAATGACTGCTCGCTTTTCCCAGTCTTCTGTCCCTACAAATGCATCATTTACACCAAATCCATTAGAAATAAAAAGGGGCGAGGAAGGTCCTGCAGCCTAAAATCTCGACAGCCCTGCATCTTCTCCTGCACACCCAATGCATGCTGAATGGACAAATCAGAGGCAAACCTGAATATGTGGCAAGTGTTTGCTGTCCCTGCCCAAGCATGGAAACTGGTGCAAGGCGGAGATTTGGGCAGACTAAGAATGTGAGCTCTTTTTAAAAGCACACAAAATATGTTAAAAGCCCTCATGTTTAATGGGGAATGTCTGCAAGCAAGCAAGGATTATCTACTAAAGCTTCAGAGACCAGAGGAGGACCAGGATGGGCTTCTAGTAGTCCAGAAATGCAGTTTATATGCCCTCACACCTGGCCCTCTTGATTACGTAACCCAATTTGCATAGCTTGTTCAGCATAAGTTCCCAGGTAAGGTACTAAAGAAACCAGGCAGCCCTCACCTTGATGATATGAGCGAAGTATTTTCCAGAGACTCTGTTGTCTGTCTTGATGAAAATCTCTCGTAGGACAGACTCGCCTATAGGGTTGTATTTAGCATTGAACTTGTCAAAGCGATGAAAGGTGTTACGATCCTATTAACAGAGAAGGAACCAACAAAGACCATCATCATTACATGCCATAATGATAGAGGACGGTGATTTTCCTGTTTCCCATTTCACTCCTCCAATGACTATAAGCCCTGTAATCAGAGATGGCCTCCACAAGACCCCTTTGTTTAAGCAACACAGAGCCAGTCCTGGAGGAAATGCTGTTTAAGTCCAGAAGCTGCTGCTCCGAGCTTCTAACAAGCGCATTCTTCCTTGACATCCCCAAATGCCACCACCAGATCATCTATATCTGGGCAAACAGAGACTGAGCTTTCTACTGAGTACCATTGGCTAAGAAGCAGACATGTGGTCACAGGTGGATTGAAAGAGAGTCAGGAACTACCATCCAACACACAAGACAGGTCTATGATGTGATAGTAGGTGTAGTGAGTTTGTTAGTGAGCAGAAAGATGGACTTCACAGAATTCCAAAATGCTACTAAGAGACTTGTAAAGCCTAACACAGAGAATAGATTTAAGCAGGCTTTAGCTGACAAGGGTAGGCCTCATTCCCTAGATAGGCCTCACATAGTTATCTCACCCTTTTCTCATAGAGTCTTATCTCAATATGAGCTGGGGAGTTTTTCACTCCTAACCAGGCACTAAAAGCCAATTAGCTTCCAAAGCTGGATGCTTTGGGAACCTGCTAGAAAGAGCTGCCCTTTCTCCTTCTGAGTGGAGGAGGGATGTAGCCTGTCAGCTCCAGAGATGGAGGGAAGCAACTGGCAGAAGAGCCTATAAGACCACAGGGTTTGTGCTTCAGTCTAACTCAAGGGGGTAATGTGCACAGTCAGCCTGGAGAACTGTTTTGGTTCGAAGGACGGCTTCTGTGTATCATGGGGGCCTCAACAGATACTCGGCCATGAGCTTGATTAGCTGAAAAGAGATGTGAACTTTCTTTGCATGTATATATTCTGCATCCATTTTCTATCAATAAACTTATCTTTTTGCACAAGTAGCTTGTTTTGCCTTGATAATCAAAAGAATCTGATGGATTACTAGACCTGGCAGAACCAGAATCCAGATCTAGCACAGTAGGTAACAACTAGTATCTGACATGACATATTTGGACATCAAGAAAAGGTCACCATTCCCAAGTAAGGAAACACTTCCTAACATGTCAGGGGCCTCCAATAGTCTTTCCAAGGCAAGCCTCTACTCTCTGACAAGGGCATTTGACATACCGCATGGACATCGAGTGTGTCGACGCTGAGATCGTAGGCTGTGAGATTCATGGTCTCAAAGACCTCCTTAAGAGTTTGCTCCTTGCCCTTCTCTACATGAACGATCTCCTCCAGGTGCTTCTTCATAGCCCGCTTGATAAAGCGCAGGAGATGCTTCTGGTTCATGCAAGACGACGCGTGGATGTGCGTGTCCACCTGCTCAAGAGATTAGAGGCTAAGAGTGCAAGCCAGGAAGCCCAGAATTCAAATCTTACCTTAGCCATGAACACACTAGTTGACATTATGGCAAGCTACTATCTCACAGCCTCAGCCCCCATCTCCCAAATCCTTAATGAGGGAATAATACAGACCTATCTTACAAAGCTGTTGTAAAGACTGAGATAATTGTGCTTGAGAATTAAAAAAATGTCACCACTATATAAATGCTTATTATAGGGTGACCAGATTTTGAGAACCAAAATCCCGGTCCCCCCCGCCACCCCCCCACCCAAAACAACCCCCCCTACCCCGCGCCCACGCACCCGCCCGCCCCCCACCCGCTTCAGTTGCTTCAGGCAGCAAATGCGGGGAGACAACAGCAAGGTGTTGAAAGAGAAAGCTGTGTGCCAAGTAGCCTGGCTTGCACCCCCTAAGGTAGCCTGATGCCTTTAGAGGGAGGATGCTGTACTATTGCCAGTCTTGAAGAAAAATTCAACTGCCAGTCCAGTCAGCTATTGTACATGGAATGGGAGGGGGCACGATCTTGTTCTTTGCCTCAGGCAGAAAAAAGCCTAGAGCCAGCCCTGAGTGGCTGAGAATTCTGCAATACTGGTAAGATTTCCCTGGATTCCAGTTATGTGTGGCACTAACATCACCTGTAACAGTAACTGCAGACACATATGCCCAAAACACACAATGCTGGTACCTTCCGGATATTGTAGAAGTCACGATGCGGTACCCTTTTCTGGGCTGCCAGCTCTTTCATCTCATTCAGCAGGACGTGCATCTGGAACTTGGAACTCAGGTACTGCAGCCGTCTGTAGCAGAAGGACTTTCTGGCCACACATGAAAAAAGAACTGGGGTTAAGCTTCATGCACCTCTGATCAGACCCTCTCAACATAGAAGGCCAGCACTGCAAATCATGAAAACCACATCCAAATCTCTATCCCTGAAGCTGGCTCAGTCCAATGCACTGATCAAGTAACAACCTGGGTTCCTAAGGAGGCTTGAATGAATGAGAAAAGTGAGGTGCTATTTCCCAAAGTCAGAACATGGGAATGACGAGGGACCCACAGAAAGAAAGACAAAGTGCAGTGGATACCTTTGCACTAACCCCCGCCCCCTCTTTCTCTCTCTCTTGCGTGCGAGAGAGAGACGACGGGACATCTTGGAGGTGACTGAAATGTGTCTGGGAGCATCAATATCTGTTGTATGGGGCAGAGGGAGATATGGCGATAGCAGGACGAAATGCCGTTACAGGGGAAGGAGAGATGGATATTTAATACCCATCTTACCTTCCGGTCGCCCTGCTACCCCGGGGATCTTGGGGAATGATCCAGGCCACCCACAGAACCTTTCCTTGCTCCTATGCAATGCCAGGTCGGTTAAAAACAAAACAAGCATAATCTATGACCTCCTCATAGAAGAGGAGGCCGACCTGGCATGCTTCACAGAGACCTGGCTGGGAGATGACAGTGGCCCGATATGGGCTCAGGCTCTCCCAGCTGGGTACTGTGTTAGTGAGCAGGTGAGGGAAAGTGGGCGGGGGGGCGGAGTAGCTGTGGTCTAAAAAATCATCTTAACCTGACCAGACATCCTGTCCGGCAACTGAATCACATCGAGTGTGTGTACCTGAGTCTGAAGACCAGGGATAGACTAGGGATTCTGTTAGTGTACCGGCCACCCCGCTGCCTGTCAGACTCCCTGGCCGAGTTCACAGAACTGGTCTCGGAGCTGGTGTTGGATTCGCCTAGGCTCTTGGTCCTGGGCGATTTCAACATCCCATTCGAGGCCAGTTTGTCAGGTGGGGCTCGGGAGTTCATGGCATCCATGACAAACATGGGCCTATCCCAATTGGTCTCTGGACCCACACATTCAGCAGGTCACACTATCGATGCTGTTTTCAGTTCCGAACAGACGGATCTGTGGGCGGAGGTACTGAATACCTCCGAATTGTCATGGACAGACCATTTTCTGGTCAGGGTTAGTATCACGGCTACCACCCGTCCCTGCAGGGGTGGCGGACCAATTAAGATGGTCCGCCCTCGAAGGCTGATTGATCCTGCTGGATTCCAGAAAGCCTTGGAGGGTTCCATGGCTGGTATCGTCGACGATCCTGTAGAAGCCCTGGTCAATAGATGGAATCAAGACCTAACTAGGGCTATCGACACGATCGCCCCCAAACGTCCTCTCCGGCCCGCTTCTAATAGGGCGCCCTGGTATACGGAAGACCTCAGGGAGTTGAAGCGGAAAGGACGACGACTGGAGCGCCGATGGCGGAAAACTCGACTTATATCTGACAAGACACGACATAGAGAACATCTTCGTTTCTATGGAGTGGCAATACGTGCAGCGAAGAAAGCTTTCTTCTCTGCACCCATTGCATCTGCGAATTCACATCCAGCAGAACTGTTCAGGGTGGTGAGGGGTCTAACTCAGGCTCCTTCTCCCCTGAATCCGATTTTAGAGCCTTCGGCAGTTCGCTGTGATGCCTTTAACGATCATTTCTCAGATAAAATCTCTCGGATAAGAGCCGACTTAGATGCCATTGTTATAGCAGAGGTTGACAGTGGAGTGTCCAGTGACTCCGCGAGTAGGATTACACTTGATCAGTTTCAGTTAGTGAGTACCGAGGACGTGGACAAGGTACTTGGATGTGTGAGGAAGACGACTTGCCCTCTCGATCCCTGTCCTTCCTGGCTGGTCGTCCAGGGAGGAGATGCAGTTAGATCACATCTACAGCATATCATTAATGCATCTCTCAGGGAGGGGAGCTTTCCATCATGTTTAAAAGAGGCGGTGGTAAGGCCGCTTCTAAAAAAGCCCTCCCTGGATCCCCTGGACTTTAATAACTACAGGCCAGTATCAAATCTTCCATTTTTGGGCAAGGTGATCGAGAGAGCAGTTGCTTTTCAACTCCAGGCAGTCTTGGATGACACTGATTTTCTAGACCCATTTCAAACCGGCTTCAGAGCAGGATACGGAGTTGAGACCGCTTTGGTCGCCTTAGTAGATGATCTACGCCTTAGTATCGACAGGGGGAGTGTGTCCCTGCTGGTACTCTTGGACCTCTCAGCGGCTTTCGATACCATCGACCATGGTATCCTTCTGGAGCGCCTGGGGGAATTGGGAATCGGGGGCACTGTGCTTCAGTGGTTCCGATCCTATCTTTCGGGCAGGCTCCAGATGGTGATGCTTGGGGATAGCTGCTCTTCAAAAAAGGAGCTGCTATGTGGTGTACCACAAGGTGCCATCCTTTCCCCAATGCTGTTTAACATTTACATGAAACCGCTGGGAGAGATCATCCGGAGGCATGGGGCGGGGTGCTATCAATACGCTGATGACACCCAAATATATTTCTCTATGCCTTCGACAACATCGTCAGCTAAGGATAGTGTGTCTCCTCTGAATGAATGCTTGGAGGCGGTAATGGGCTGGATGAGGAAAAACAAACTGAAGCTGAATCCAGACAAGACGGAGGTGCTTGCTATCAAAGGCCCCAACCTGGGTCTGGAGGTGTGTCAACCAGTTCTGGATGGGGTTACACCACCCCTGAAAGATTGTGTTCGCAGCTTGGGGTTACTCCTGGATCCGTCGCTCCAAATGACAGCTCAGATAGATGCGACGGCCAGGAGTGCCTACTATCAGCTTCGGCTGATACGCCAGCTGCGCCCCTTCCTAGAGTTGGAAGACCTAAAGACGGTAGTGCACGCACTGGTAACTTCGAGGCTCGACTTCTGCAATGCGCTGTACATAGGGCTACCTTTGTGCCTAGTCCGGAAACTTCAACTTGTTCAAAATATGGCAGCCAGGTTGGTCACCGGTACACCTAGGGGTGATCACATTACACCAGTTTTAAAATTGCTTCACTGGCTGCCAATCAGTTTCCGGGCGAAGTATAAAGTGTTGTTTATTACCTTTAAAGCCCTACATGGTTTGGGTCCAGGGTACCTGCGGGATCGCCTTCTCCCGTACAATCCGCCCCGCACACTTAGGTCCTCTGTGAAGAACTTACTCAAGCCAGCCAGAACTAGGCTGGCGGGTGTTACCCAGAGGACCTTCTCTTCCATCGCTCCCAGACTATGGAATGGTCTGTCGGAGGAGGTTAGACAAATTGACAGTCTTCATGAATTTGAGAGAGTCATGAAGACTGTCCTCTTCCGACAGGCCTATCCAGATGAATTTTAAGATGTTTTTAATGTTGTATTTTTCTCTTGTTTTTAAATTTTTTTAACTGTTGTGATTTTTATGTTTTATATTGTTGTTGTTCCCCGCCTCGATCCGGAGGGAGAGGCGGGCTACAAATTATTATTATTATTATTATTATTATTATTATTATTATTATTATTATTATTATTATTGCTGTGCCATGTCAGGCCAATGGTCCAATGGACCATCTAGCTCAACTTTCTGTAATAAAAAGAGGTAAGTAATCATATGCAGCAAAGAAATTCAAAAGCAAGACATGATCCATCCTTCTTGTTAGTTCCTAGCATCCCGTAGTTGAAGATTTTCTGTGTCTCAGTTTGAACATGGAGACTGCACTTCTGATTATCATGCCAAGTAGTGACCGTCAGAACTACGCCTCAGTTTATTTACTTAATCCATTTTTTAAAGCAGAAACTCATCAGTGCTTGCAATGACAAATCAGTTCTACATGATAAGATACCAGCATGATAACTGACCCTGTAGAATTGCGATTTGGAAAAAGGAGACTGACAGGTGCACATGCAGATCAAGAAAGTACGAAACTGCATCACTTACATGGGGCCATTGATGATCAGAGCCATTAGGACATTCATGTCAGCAACAAACTCCTGCAGGTCAGGATAAGGTAAATCCAGTTCTGTGTTCCTTTTAAAAAGGGAACAGATCAAATGAAACCACAAACAGAGAAGACACTAGCACAAGGACATAATGAAGAACATAAGAATAAATCAGGCAGCAGCTACACTGCCCAGGTGTGAGTTTTGGGTCATTGATTTGTTTAACATGAGATGTAAAACCAAGCTAAGCCCTGCCAATAGCAAAAGAGAAAATAGGACTTCCACTAATCTTTGATTAGTCTAAATAATGAACAGTTATGAGAAAATTGAAAACAAGGTCCTCTAATATTAAATATTCATTCAATATTATGTTATTATATACATGGTGTTTTTTTCAGCACTAGGTGAAACCCTTTTTGTTAGGGATGTGCACGGTCCCAAAAAATCGGATCAGGATCGGGACTGGCACTGTGGCATCGGACCAGATCGGATGTCATCCGGATTGGTTCAGATCCGATTCCGATCTGAAAATCGAACGTCTGATTTTCGGATCAGACGCCATTTTAGGTGTTTTCGCCATAGGCTTACATTGGGGGAAAGAAAGCTTTCCCCCAACGCAAGCCTATGGCAAAAACATGGGGGCAGGTGAGTGGGGACCTCCCCCTCCCTCCCCCCATTCACATTCTTTACCTGACAGGGCCATCCGCTTCCATCCACTGCCGCCCGCTGGCAGCAGCGGACAGAAGCAGGCGGCCCCGGCAGGTCCTCCTCCCCCCACTCGCGCTCCTTACCTGCCAGGGGTGTCCGCTTCTGTCTGCTTCTGCCCGCAGGTCCAATCTACTGAGAAACAGGCTTTGCAGCGGGTGATGCTCTACTGAGAGGCAGGCCGCGAAGCCTGTTTCTCAGTAGATTGGGGTAGTGTGTGGCAGCAAGGAGGCAGCAAGTAAGGAGCGCAAGTGGGGGGAGGGAGGGAGGTCCCCAGTCACCCGCCACCATGTTTCCTCATAGACTTGCATTGGGGGAAAGCTTTCTTTCCCCTAATGCAAGCCTATGGCGAAAACACAAAAAAGGGAGGTCCGATTTTCCGATTGTTCCCGTTCAAAATCGGGGGGGGGGGGGGAATCGGATCGGCAAAAATCGGACCTCCATTTTTTGAAATCGGAATCGTTAATTAACATTCCAATTTTGCCCGGATCAGGCCCGGATTGTGGATCGGGTCCGATCCTTTGCACATCCCTACTTTTTATTTCCTAGACATTTTAGTGATCAAAGATCTTTGCACTGTTTTATCCATGTTGCTGGTTTTATTACAGATTGCTGATGGTTTTATCTTGTTTTTCTATCTGACATGGGTTTTTTGTTTTAAATTTGACTTGCTTTACCTTGTTTCTATCTGACTTGTCTTATGGTTATTTTGTTTTTTCCCCATGTTTTTAATGAGTACACTGCTCAGAGAACTTAGGTTACTAGGTATTTTAAAATGTGATATGTTGAGATAGATGGATAGATGGATAGATAGACAGATAGACAGACAAAACATTAAATTGGCCAGTTACCTTTGTTTGAAATTTAGATTGTCACAATGTTGGATTCCATATTAGATCAGCTCTGAGAATCAGGATAATTTGTCTTCTGCATTTGGCAGAGCAGAAGTCAAATTCCTGAAAAGTTTAACTTTTGTTTTAAAACAAAGAACAAGGTAACAGCTGTTATGGAGATTTATATTTTGTTTTATTTTATCTTATTTAAATGCTAATATCCTGCTTATTTCCCTGAGCTGGAAAACATGCAAGCTGCTTCTGAGAAAAAAATCCTGTTCTTTCTATACTGATGTTTTCACTTATCCATGCCTCCTTTTCTGCTACTGCAGTACTTAGACCAAATTTTTGCAAAATCTGAAACACTGGGTTCAAAGTAATGCATGCAAACTGAAGAACATCCTGCAGAACTGCTCTTGAGGGAACTATCCTATGGGTTACTGCAAGGGTCAGTCTTTCCCCCCAATCCTTTTTTAAACATCTATATGCAGCCCATGGAAGGGGCTACCAAAGCAATGGAATGCGCAGTGTCATCAATATGCTAATGATACCCTGCACAATTTCTCTTTCACATCATATCCAGGGGCAGCAGGTAGTGCCATGGGCTAGGTGAAGATAAACAAACTGCAACTGAACCCAGACAAGACAGAAGTGATGATGGGTGGGGGATCCTGTAATGCAAAAATGATGGGTTTGCTTTTCTAGATAGAGGACAAACTCCACCGGAAGGGTCAGATTCATAGTCCAGGCTTCCTTCTTTACTTTGCTTTGCTGCTTCATTCTGATGTGGCAAGCAATGGCTAGAACTGTGTTTTACCAGTTTCAATTGATAAGCTGGCTTTGTTCTCAGACTCCCACGTAACTACTGTTGTCTGTACTTTGATAACCAAGCATTTGGACTAGTGTAATGTGCTCTGCTTTGAAGATGGTTTCAGTGCTGCAGCTAATGCAGAATTCAGAAGCCTTCCTTCTGGTTAGAATGGGCAGCAGACAGCACATTTCACCTGTTCATGCTCATCTGCATTAGCTACCAATTAGGTTCAGGGTTCAATTGAAAGTGCTTGCTGTCTTAACTTTTAAAGTCCACAATAGCCTGGGTCCTGTATAAAGGAAGGTGTACCTTCTTCTGTCAATATTCCCTGCCTGCTGTGTTCAACAGAGGAGTCCCTGCTTACAGTTCCTCACTTTTCAGGTTAGGTTCATGGGAATTTGGAGCAGGATGTATGTGTGGGTGGGTGGGAGAGAGAGAGAGAGACAACACTGACCCTGTTGAACTCTGCCCATAGAGTCCTGCCTAGTTACATCTGTGTGCTCCTTCCTCCAGCCTGTAAAGTTGTGGCTGTCTGCGAGAGCTTTCCCAGCATGTCTGAAACTGGTCAATGGCTTTGCTGCTAGAATGTGATGGTTTAAAATATTTTTCTTTTAAGTTTGGTTTTTACTGTCTGATGCTCTGAGGGTCTAAGTAGAAAAGTGCAATAATAATGTTTACATACATTTTACTGACTGGCTTAATTTATTCTGAAAATAGCATGTGGTTTTTGGAGCAAATAATGAACAAGCTTGATCAAAATGCGGATTTGCTACTCTGAACAATTAAAACTGTGTAGATGGTTGTCAATCTCTCCCCAAGCCCCTGTTATATAAGTGTTCCTTTCCATGCTTCCTGAGGGCAGATCAATACAGGGAAGGAAGGACATAGTTTATAGAGTTTTTGGTAACATTCAATGCTAGACATTGTGTATGTATAAATAAACATTTGCATGAAGAAAGTACTGAAGATGATGTGTCTAGCTTATCACAGGTTGCCAGAAAGAATGCCTAGGTAGCTTTTCTAGACTGATTTGGCTATAGATTAATTTTAACTTTTGTTTTAGCCATATGTAATAACTGCAGATACTTGGGCCAAAGCATGAGTTAGTTTACACATCTTTTTTAATGTACAGTAAGCGCAGGGGGACTGATCAAGTTTGGGAACCTTGCAAGAAGGATAGGGGGCTTTAACCCAGGGATGGGGAACTTCTGACTCGTAGGCCCTATCAGATTCCCTATCCAGCCTGGCAGGCTTCTTCACCTGTCCTTGACCCCTCTGCCATGGAGGAAAAAGCTCTTATCTCCAATAAGCTGGGAGATAAGAGATTTTCCCTGCAGGGAATAGAGGATGGAGCCTGGGGAGGAAGCTGCTGAGTGAGTTAGTCCTGCTACCTTCTAAGCCTTGTCCTGCGTACTTCTGAGTACACATGCAGAGCCTTGGTATTTGGGATGTTATTTGAAAGCATAGAAAAGCTATTCTTTTCTGCTTACTTCTGAGTAGACATGCAGATGAATGACATACTTATTTGTAAGTTAAGCTAAAATATGCTGATATTTTGGCCTTGCCCCCTTTGTCTTTGGAATGTGGTCCTCAAGAGCGTCTCTGAAACAGGAATTCTGCCCTTAAACTGAAAGAGGTTCAACAGCCTTGCTCTAGAGTAAAAAAGAAAAGCGTAATGTGTGCTTTGGGTCTGTAGTTCCCAGTTACGTCCTCCAAATTTTCACCATCACCACCAAGGAAATTCTTTCCCTGAAGCACTGCCAGGGCACCCTTGGTATTGACCAAGGCATTCTCACACACTCTGCCATTTCCCCTTACTTGTCAGTGATGTCCTGCTTGGTATAGACATGAACTACTCCACTGACCATCTTGAGGCCAAAGCCAAGGTCTCCAGGCATTGATTCAGGATTGTACTTCTCATAAGGATGCTGGCTTGTGAATGGTGGGTGTACTGGAGCATCTGTAACACAGGAAAGAGCATATCAGAAGCAATACTCTGCTTACACTGTACACTCTGCTTACACTGTAGCTACTTTGGTTATTATTTTAATAGGAAACTGGAATACAAACAATGCAACTATTCTCGGGAACCATCCAGGGTGTTTTGCTAGAATTGGTAAGAGATGCAGAGACATGGCGCACAAAGCCAGCAAGTCAGTCTGTGATGGTTAAGCAGGGAAGGAATACGACGGATCAATATTCAACAGTAAATATAAAATGTGGACAGTCCTGCTATGTACCAGTTATGCTTTTTCTCCCCATCACTCCACACTCATCCAAGGCTCTGTATATGGGAACACAGAAACCTTCCAAAATGTGGTCTCAGGTACAAAAAACCATTTTGCAGAGAATCAATTCTTTTTCCTTTTTTGAGAGCAAGCTTCTAGTTCTCATTACTAAAGATAAACTTTAAAATGCCTGGGAAATTCCTGATGAACTCTCAGGATGGGGCTTCAGTGCTCTGAGTAGCTCCTTGCTCTCCTCCCATGACTAGGAAAACCAGAATAAAAGTGTGCAGAGCAAAACACCAGAAAGTTTAAATCATGCAAAATGCAACAAAGTGTACAAATTGGCTCTATTAGAATAATGTACACAGGATGCAAACATCAGCTTTTCTCAGTACAGAGTATGAATTGCTTTGGTGTAAGAAGAATTTTAAAAAATTACACACAATCCTGCACTCACCCTGTACTCCCTGCACTTTTCCATTGGCTCACTTCTAACTGAGCTCTTGCAGACTGTACTGGCATGCAGAGATGACCCAGTCCTGCCTATTCTCAGCTGCAGACAATGATCTGGTCCGCATGGTCAAAACAGCTAACCGTGGCGTAAATAAGCAACAGTGGACTGTGGTGCATGCCAGATGGGTTTAAAATATTCAAGCCCTGGACTCCTGAAAGTGCTGGGGTATTTTTTAAAATAAAAAAAATAGAAAGAGGACCCCTCAAAATTTTCTACAGTTAAAAAGGTATGCAGAAACCCTGTCCCCCTCCCCAAAGAGAAAAGTCTCCAAAATTCTCACCTCTCCCAGTCTCTTTCACCAGAGTTTTCATTTTTCTCCCACCCCCCACAAAATGCTAAAAATTGAATAATTGAAATTTTTTGGCACAGCAGTATTAAATAAGTGACAGCGGGCTGTTTGATCATGCAAACTGGCCCAGTGCATAACTTGCCCTTGTGGCTATCACTGGTTATGGGGAAAGAAGAGGAGCTGCCCAAGGACTGTGCATCAACTTCCTCTCTATCCACCTAACCTGCTGGGCTTGCAAGTGAATCAGCAACACCTTGGCAACCTTGTAAATCACCAGGGATTAATCTAAACCCTCTTCATGCCCCTTTTCCTATCCTGGAAGAAGGGAAATATGCTCTCTCTCTCCCCAATACACATGCCCAGATTCAGACTTCACCTGCGGCCACAGGGGTCTCGGGGATCTCCTCGTACATCTTGGGTGCCAAGGGCTTTTCTGAAAGCTCCTGCAGGAAGCGGGCTGTGGTCTTGCAGAAGCTCTGCAGAGAAAACCCCATGTACTTCTCCCGAATGAACAATGCCTTCACCACGCTCTTGGCAGCGTCCAGCAAGTCTGTGAAGGGCACCTGAAAAGGGAAGGAGGGAAACAATTTGTTACCACAGCTCATTATGGGCTGGCTTCATTGACTAGGAAACCCTTCTCAACCTGGTACTCTCCAGAGGTGTTATAGGCTGCTACTCCCATAATTCCCAGGACACCCTCCCCACCATCATTGCTATCTCCAATAATGGGGCTTCTCCTGCTGGAACAAGCCAGCAGAGGGAATCCTCACTGTTATCTCCAATATGAGATAGCAACAGGGGGCTGCCCTTTAAGGGTATTCCTTCGGGGGCAGGACTTGGAGCCTAAGCCCCGCCCTCTGGAGGAACCCCCATGAGGCTGCAAGGACTGGATTGCAGCCCCCTGCTGAGCAGAGATTCTGCACTTTTTTCTAGAGTCTCTGAGGGGAGAAAAGTGTATGTGTGCTTGCAGACACTTACATGCAGAGAGAGAGAGAGGGGGGAGGGGATAGTTTGTGAATCAAGCAGCCTTACCCCACACGTCTCTTCTCCAGAAATGGTGACCCTCTGGAACTCCCTCTCTAGAAGTACATCTCGCTCTTTTGGGAGATAGTCCACCAGGTCCTCCCCCTGCTCCTTAAACAATCTGTGGTGGGGTGGGGGGAGAAAAAATGGGGAGAGGTGAGGGAGGAACAGGAAATGACAGACTGGGCTCTACCCACTTCTTGCTTTGTTACAGGAGTCCACTTTTCAAAACAGGCAGGTGAAGACATCAAAGTAGGACACACCGCACACAAACATGGGCAACACAGGGACTTCTAGACCTCTCCCTCCTCTGGTGAGAACAGCCCTGAGCTATGGGGAAAGGAGGGAAATGACTGTGGACAACAGGTTGCCTCAGATTCATGGGTATCCCTACAGGAAGAATCCCTAGCAGGAAGATGGCTCCTAAGCCTCAGAAGGAAAGAGCATTTTAATCTTGTATACCTATATCAGATGCTCTGTCTGCCCCTTTCTATCCTGGGTAACCAATCAATCGGTCAAAATGTACAGAAGTAGAATTCCCCGGAGCAACAACCTTTCCTGGCTATGAAAAGCAGCTGGTCTCCAAATGATCCCAAACAGAATGACAAGGATTCTGCCTGGCTGAGTGGCTGGGCTAACTAGGATCCAAGACGCTCAGCCAGCCAATGCACAATGAAAGAGTGATTTGGGGCAGTGGGGGAGAAATATAAACACAGAGACAAGAGGCCGGCTCCATCCACTGTATCTGCCATGAAAAGAATCAAAAAGACAGGAGGGAAATGGAGCTCAGAGCAAAAGAACAAGGGAAGTTGACCAGCAGTGGAAAGTGAGAAATTCCCCATTCACCAGTGTCAAAACACTGTGGACGCAGGTGGACACAAGAATCAAATAAATGCATTTTCATCTGACCCAGTTATCATGACCTAAGAAATTATTGCTTCCCATCTTCTCAATCTGGACTGTGGCCTGGTTCACACATACCGCGAAGCCATGGTGTGGTTTGTTGAAATTTTTGTGTGTCGTGTTTGAATCCATCCCCATAAACAGTCCATGGTTTGTTAACCAATTACAAACCACAAATAGAAGCTATGGTTTGTTGTTGGCTTATGAAGTCTGGCTTGTTTGAACCATGGCTTGTTTTGATGTCTGAACCCTATTTTATCCTTGGCTTGTTTGTGCTGCTATCCGCCCTGAAACAGAGGCACCCAACAAGAGCAGTCTGAACATGAAACTGCTCTGATGGCTAGCAAAATGTGCAGGAGAGAAACAAACTAGAAATAGGAAAAGGAATTTGTGGTTTCTTTGCTCATCTACAGATCAATTCATAGCTAAAACAACAAACCATGGTTAACATAAACCATGGCTTAGTGATATGTGCAAACACAGCCATTGTCTTCTTCTCAGAAAGGTTTGCCAAACTGACATACACACATACATACATGCCAAAATGGCAGCTAACTTTGGCCATTCCTTTCCGGAGATGTCGCCATCTTAACATGCCAATCTTTTCTTCTGAGGGTGAATTCATTTCAGCTGGTTACCGCTCTTCCATTCTGATGTCCAATTCCAGGCCTGCATCCTGGCTATGTGGCATGCTCCCAGTACTTTAATCACTACAGATTAGATCTTTCTTGGAAGCCCCTGCAACTAATTCATTGACCACAAGCCCAGCAGTCGTATATTAGCAAGTGGGATGCACCACATGCATGTGGACAGAATTTTGCAAAGAGAGCGTCACTCACTTTGGGTCTGCCAAGGTGGGGACAGGATGATGATTCAGCCAGCAGGGGGCTCCCACGCCCACCCGAGTCAAGGGCAGAGTGAATTAATGCTAGGCACTCACTGTAAGTCAGCAGCACTGTCAATTTTCAGGAAGTCCTGTTTGGCTCTGAGTAAAATGTCGGGTTCTAGTCTGAGGACAAATGGGAAGTGGAGGCCAAGACCAAGATAGGGACAAACAGACAGACAGAGAGAGGGAGACGGATGAGGAAATGGTGGAGGAAAAGAACGAGGAGAAAAAGAAAACACTAGCATTAATACAGAAACCAACACCAGAAATGGCAGACACTATACAGCAATATTCACCAGCAATGGAATCCAAAAGAGAATGAATGCAAGAGGCCCAGCTCAGACATCATGACCAAACCATGGTTTGGCCACCAGGAAAATGCTTCCGACTCCCTTCTCCCCTTGGGCATGTCAATTTCCTCCTCCACCACCTGGTTTGCGGTAACTAGTTTGACATCCACTGCTAATCATAGTTTGCCTCTAAACCAGAACCCCAAAACACAGTTTGAAGTGGGGTTCCAATCTGGAGGCAAATGATGGTTGGCAAAACCCATAAATTTGCATGATTCATGGCAAACTACAGTTACCACAGATCAGGAGGGAATCAGTGTGCGCAAGAGAAAGAAACAAATAACCTTGGAGCACATTCCCAGCTCACGATATCTGAACTGGGCCATAATCTTTCCACATTGCCTCCCCTCTCCAGTTCAGGCCTCTAAAGGAGTACAGGCAACTGTGACTGGATAAAGCTGGGGGGGGAGGGGGAATCCAGATGTCTTCTTTGCCTTGGTTCGGTATCAATTGTACCACTGAAAACCTCAGGTCACCCAAGACAGACTATGTGCAGGACAATCATATGCAAAACTGCCAGCCAACCTATGTACATACATATACGCACACACATATATGCAGACTTGCCAACTGTATTATCGCTTTACTTGCACTAATAGTTACTATTACTGCAAAGCAGGAGCAGTGACTGAAAAGTCCTGGAAGTCTCCTTCTCCAACCCTGTTCCTGGGCTACACCAATCCATTCCAGGTTGTGACTAAGAAGGGATTGCAGCCAATGTTAATCCTACTTAGAGTAGACCCTTGAAATGAATGGGACTTAAGTCAGACTAACATTGGACACAACTCAAGGATTCCATTTGCTTTCTTAACAGCTATCCCAGTTCTCAAATGCTCTTATTCATCCAGTTGCCTTTGATCCCCTGAAATGCTCCCCCCCCTTACTCTTCGGAGCACCAAAAGGCATCAGGTCAGGAGAAGGCCAGGACCCATCAGCAACTTACTTCACATCCTGGCTGATTTGCCGCTCCAACCGCTGACGCCTCTCCTCCAGCTGTTCAATGGGGCTGTCTTCAGGGAATTCATAGGGGGCACTGCGCATTTCGCTATCAGCCAACGAACGGCAGAACAGCTCCTGTGGGCAGAACAGCACAGCAGTGCAGAAGTGTGCATGTGTACGTGTGTGTGGTGTTGGAGAGAAAGTCAAGCCTCCCACACAGCAAACGCCTGAAGAGTAGCATAAGCTGGATTTATGTATTTGTTATAATTATATCCTGCCTTTCCTCCAACAAGCTCAAGTAAATGATCCTCCGCTCCATTTTATCCTTACAACAATCCTATGAGGTAGGTTAGGCTAAGAGTCAATGACCCTATTTAGACAGCATGCTAAACCATGGTGGTTAAGCAATATGAGCTAAACATCATGGCTTAGGGTGTCATGTGAACCATTCCTAACTATGGTGGCTACATAATCACGGTTTAAACACCCTCACTAACCATTTGCTGCAAAAGTGTTAGCGACCTAACCATGGCTTAGAGTGTTGTCTGAACATGCCCAGTGACTTGCTCCAAATCACTCGGTGAGTTTTGTTTGCTGAGTGGGGACTAGAACCTGTGTTTACCCAGTCCCAGACCAACACTGTAATCACTACACCACACTGGCCAGAGTGTGAGGAGTCAGTCCTGAGGCACCTGTTGAGACTGGAATCCTGCATCAGTATCAGCAAAAATACTGCAACTGGGTGAGTTAAGGAGGCAGGATCTATGCCAGGGGTGGGTGACTTGTGACCCTCCAGATGTTTTGGCCTTCAACTCCCATGAACTCTCACCATTGGCTATGCTGGCAAGGGCAAATGGAAGTTGTAGGCTGAAACATCTGGAAGGCCACAAGTTGCACACTCCAATCTATACCATGGTGCTGTTTTTTTCAGGATGGTAATTCACTCTGAGGTCACAAGTGTAGTGACTTAAAATTGCTCCAGCGGTGGTGGTTGGGTGACTGTCACTTCCATGGGTTTTTCATTGCCCAGATCATCAAAAGGTACATTAATGATTAATAAGGCCCCACCCAACAAAGCCCTCTCCAGCCGGTTTCTGACACACGGATGTGTCAACATCAAGAAACTTCGGCTGCTGCGCCATTAAACAGGTCTCACTTGCCCCCTGTGAAATCCAGATGGAAGCCAGAGCTTCTGACACTCCAAAATCACCACCATCCTCCTCTAACGTTCCCAAATATGTAGCCATTAAAATCATCATAATGTGTGAAGTGAGTCCCACTTCCTGGTTCTCTGAGGAGAGATCTGACACTTCTAGAAATCATCAAATAACTTAATGCACAGACTACCAACTTGCTAACAGAAATGAAGACAGAAGTAACATTTTTAGTGTGCAGAGATGAGTTGACCGGACTTTTGCTGCCTTAAAAAGACATGTACTGGTTTTTAGCATGATTCAGTGTGAACTGAGGATAAACTGGCTGAGGTGGATTGGCTAGCAACAATAACATCACTAAAATACTCTCTCCTGCCAAGCCCTTAGAGAAGATTGGAATTGTTTATGTTTGTGGATTATTATTGTTTTGAGTGAGTGGATAAGGTGAAAAATGACATTTATGACATATAAACTAGCATATACTGCTATGTAAAAAAAACAAAAAACCTCCCCAAAAGATAGTCCTTCTGAATCACAAGGTAAGGAACAAGACAGAGCTGACTTTTAGAGATGTGTAAGGAAAGTTACAAAGCTGGATTCGCACACTACAATGAAGGACCTGCTATACCATTCTTAACAGTGATTAATTATGTCTGCATTCATCTAGAAGCCAAGTTGTACCCTGGCTCCAGAGCATGAAGACATTCAGACACATGGGGCAGGGGGAGCTGCTTACTGTCTCAGATCAAACCCTGGCACTGCCAGCATGTGTGAAAGGCACCCATCGAGTAGGTGCAGGAGATACTGTTTGCATTTCCCTGTTGTGGCTAATAGAGCCATGAGCCACTGGCAGCAAGCACATTCTACCAGATGCAGACATGACCTGGAAGCTGCTGAGTCAGGCCTGCTCTGCAAGGATTTCCCTCAATAAATCAGACAGGTAATTCAATTGCTTAACCTGCCAATCGGTCGAAAGAAATGCATTTTCAATTAATTCATTTCCTGAAGCCCTGCCTGTGGTAATGTTGCACTCACGCTTGAAAAGTAACTCCAGGCAGAAAGCCAAATATTCAGGCCAGCAGTTATCACAATGGAAACACCTCTCCTACATAAGCATAAAGTGCAGCAGCATTAGAATTACTGGTGAGGCAAAGTAGGACCACTCAGCAATGGTCCACAGATGACTGAGTTTGAAATCCTGGTCCCTTTGGGTCTTTCCTGCAGGTAAGTGCACCCTAGGTCTTCAAAACAGACAAGGGCCCCTCCAGACACGAAGTCTTGCCAAAGCACTCCCATAATCACTTTCCCTGAAGAGGGCTCAGCTCACACTTCAGCCGGGGTTAGACGTTTACTCCAGTTGCCTGAAGCAGGCAGCTTGGAACTGGATCGTACAACAAGATAAAAATGTGCAAGGCACAACACCCCCCACCCTTCTTCTCCCATCTCCTGCAATGCACAGGCTAGTCTATCATTCATGGATTCTGGTGGCTCCAGAAATCATTCTAAACAACCCTAAGTAGAGACCGGCACATAAGGGTCTGGCCATTTAAGCTAACAGAGGTTTGTAGCAAGCATACCAGGTCTAGGCTTGGAAGCAGCCACAATAAACGCACCGGAGTCCCAGCACTGCACTGAAAAATTCACCTGCCGTAGACCTTGGCACACCTGCCACTGTAGACAAATCATCCCAAATGAGGCTGTAAACAATTCTTGGCTTATCTTGACCACCATGTAACATTGTGAGACTGTGGAATTTAGGTGGCAGTGAAGTCTGCATAACAACACTCTGTGAGGCATCAAGTGTGGTGTGGTGAGCCAGTGTGGTGTAGTGGTTATAATGTTGGACTGGGAGTCGGGAGATCCAGGGTCTGGTCCCCACTCAATCATGGAAGCTCACTGGGTGACTTTGGGCCAGTCACAGACTCTCAGCCCAACCTACCTTGCAGGATTGTTGTTGTGAGGATAAAATGAAGAGGAGAATTACATACACCAGTGTTCTTCAATTGGACCAGATCCGAAACCCACTTTGGACTCCCAACTGCAACATGGGACCCATTTTCACAATTGCCCAACTTGGTGGCAACAGCTTTGCCATGACTCATCTAGACTAATCTCACAACCTACTTATGGGTCGCAACCCTCTGGTTGAAGACCACTGATGTACACTGCCTTGGGTTCCTTGGAGAAAAAAGGCAGGGTATAAATACAATAAATAAAATAAATAAACTGCACAAGGACAGTAAAGCAATGTGGCAACTTGATCCTCTGTGAAGTACCTGAAGGAAATTCCACTGCAAGCACTCCTAACACTGGGTTGAATCCAGTGTTACCAATTTCTCCATCCCCATGTACTACCTCCCACACTGTGGCCCAGGGTCCTGCAAGCCTCCAGAGCAGATTTTTGGAGAAAGCCCATTTTGTGGGACCTGAGAATGACCCATTTCATGAGCAGAACTCTCCTCACGGATCTCTCCAACAGTACAGGGTGCATATTTTCTCTTCTGGCAAATGCCAGAGAATGGCATGTGTTGCACTGACTTCAAGAAGGTTTTCTAAGAATGAAGGTTACAAACTGGCCTTGTCTGTTATATGTAGACAGCAAAAAGAGCAATCAAAGGAAAAGAGGAACTCAGGGTCATTGGGAACCGGCTCTGATGTGGGGACCCTCCTAGACCTTGTTCCAAGGTTATTCTGTACAAAAGCCACAGTGAGGATGAAGAAAGGCTACCTCGGCAATCTCTTTGTACTTGCCATCCATGGAGGTGCGCAGGTCAACGGGGAAATGCTTCAGGCAGTGGGGAGGCCCTGGAAGGGAACGTGCAGGCTGTAACTGGCGGGACCGTGGGCCTCCGTGGATTTCTGTGGAAATAGACAGAACATTAGTCAGGGAGATCAGAGAAAGCCATGAGCTGCAAGCTTGACAAGAATAGTAGGAAGTAGGGATGTGCACTGACCCCCCGGATCGGATAGCGGATCGGAATCGGACCTGGGGGGTCGGATCGGATCGGATCGATCGGAGGATGGTCGGATCGGATCGGACCGGATGTCCGATCCGGATCGGACGCCATTTTGAATGCTTTTTCCCATAGCCAAGTATTGTTTTACAAAAACGCCTATAACTTTTTCATTTTTAAAGATAAAAGGATGAAACTTGGGCACATTATACACTGGTTAGGGATAGTTATCTGTGAGAAATTTCAGAAAGATTGGTGCATGCGTTTTGTGGCAATTAATTTTTTAATAAATACCCAGGAATGCCTATAACTTTGTCATTTGTAAAGTTACACACATGAAACTTTGCCACATTATAGGCGGTACCTTGGGACCTATGTGTGTGAAATTTCAGAAACGTAGGTGCTTGTATTGTGTGGCAATTAATTTTTGAAACAATGAGGGATTCATTGGACAGCACTTGCCCATAGGGATTCATTGGACAGTACTTGCCCATAGGGAATCATTGGACAGTACTTGCCCACAGGAAATCATTGGAAAGCACTTGCCCATATGAAATCATTGGAAAGCACTTTCCCATTGAGAAATACAGTTATGCCTCCCACTTTTTTATTTTTGAAGATACAAACAGGAAACTTGGGCACATTGTAGACTGGTTAGGGATAGTTATCTGTGAGAAATTTCAGAAAGATTGGTGCATGCATTTTGTGGCAATTAATTTTTTAATAAATACCCAGGAATGCCAATAACTTTGTCATTTTTAAAGTTGCATACATGAAACTTTGCCACATTGTAGGTGGTACCTTGGGACCTATGTGTGTAAAATTTCAAAAACGTAGGTGCTTGCCTTGTATGGCAATTAGTTTTAGAAAAATGGGTAGTAGTGGGGTAAATACATTTACGCCTCCCATTTTTTTATTTTTAAAGATACAAACAGGAAACATGGGCACATTACAGGGAACACTTCACTTGATATGTGTGTAAAATTTCAGAATGATAGGTCCAGGCATGTGGTGGCAAGGTGTCTGCACACACCACTTTGAAGACTGTAGAAAATTTCTCCTGTAACGATCCTAGCGAGAGAGAGAGTGATCCTAGGCTCAGCCGTTCTGCTTGAGTGAAAGTATCAAAGCAGACACGAGCCAAGTGCTACTTTGTTTCTCCTTTTGTAATGGATACTAGCTCAGTTGCAGCCAAGCGTGCAACGATCAAAGAGATGAGAGAAAGTGTTTCCTTCTTCTTCCCGGGAGGCGGGAGGGTGCAATTGACAGCCCCAGCCTCTGTGGAAAAACGTTTATAACTTTTAATCTAAAAAATTCGTAGCCACCACATGCCTGGACCTATCATTCTGAAATTTTACACACATATCAAGTGAAGTGTTCCCTGTAATGTGCCCATGTTTCCTGTTTGTATCTTTAAAAATAAAAAAATGGGAGGCGTAAATGTATTTACCCCACTACTACCCATTTTTCTAAAACTAATTGCCATACAAGGCAAGCACCTACGTTTTTGAAATTTTACACACATAGGTCCCAAGGTACCACCTACAATGTGGCAAAGTTTCATGTATGCAACTTTAAAAATGACAAAGTTATTGGCATTCCTGGGTATTTATTTAAAAATTAATTGCCACAAAACGCATGCACCAATCTTTCTGAAATTTCTCACAGATAACTATCCCTAACCAGTCTACAATGTGCCCAAGTTTCCTGTTTGTATCTTCAAAAATAAAAAAGTGGGAGGCATAACTGTATTTCTCAATGGGAAAGTGCTTTCCAATGATTTCATATGGGCAAGTGCTTTCCAATGATTTCTTATGGGCAAGTACTGTCCAATGATTCCCTATGGGCAAGTACTGTCCAATGAATCCCTATGGGCAAGTGCTGTCCAATGAATCCCTCATTGTTTCAAAAATTAATTGCCACACAATACAAGCACCTACGTTTCTGAAATTTCACACACATAGGTCCCAAGGTACCGCCTACAATGTGGCAAAGTTTCATGTGTGTAACTTTACAAATGACAAAGTTATAGGCATTCCTGGGTATTTATTAAAAAATTAATTGCCACACAAGGCAAGCACCTATGTTTCTGAAATTTCACACACATAGGTCCCAAGGTACCACCTACAATGTGGCAAAGTTTCATGTGTGTAACTTTAAAAATGACAAAGTTATAGGTGTTTCTTTCCTCATTGTTTCAAAAATTAATTGCCACACAAGGAAAGCGCCAATGTTTCTGAAATTTCACACACATATCAAGGCAAGTGGTACCTGTAATGTGCCCAAGTTTCCTGTTTGTATCCTCAAAAATAAAAAATGGGAGGCGTAAATGTATTTACCCCACTACTACCCATTTTTCTAAAAGTTAATTGCCACACAAGACAAGCACCTACGTTTCTGAAATTTCACACACATAGGTCCCAAGGTACCACCTACAATGTGGCAAAGTTTCATGTGTGTAACTTTAAAAATGACAAAGTTATAGGCATTCCTGGTTATTTATTAAAAAATTAATTGTCACAAAACACATGCACCAATCTTTCTGAAATTTCTCACAGATAACTGTCCCTAACCAGTGTATAACGTGTCCAAGTTTCATCCTTCTATCTTTAAAAATGAAAAAGTTATAGGCGTTTTTGTAAAACAATACTTGACTATGGGAAAAAGCATTCAAAATGGCGTCCGATCCGGATCGGACCTCGTCGGATCGGATCGGATCGGAGGTTGATCGGATCGGATTTTCCCGATTTTGGGGCGGATCGGATTCGGATCGTGGATCGTGGATCCGATCCGATCCGATGCACACCCCTAGTAGGAAGGAAGAAGAGAAGTTTAATAAGACTTAATAATAATTCTGCCTGGATCTAAACAGAGATCTACAGGAGCACAGTTTTGCTTTCCTAGGATCTTCTGCAGAAATCTTTGCAGATTAGCGCCTGCACATCATTTTTCACTCGTCAATTGCTAAAGAGTTGGCTTTACCATCATTTGCTCCCTTCTTGGTCCTCTTCATGCCTTTGATTGGAAGCAGGCTGTATGTTACAGAAATGTCACAATATAGATTGGTCTAAGACAGCCTTCCCCAACCTGTGTCCTCCAGATTTTTGACTGCAATTCCCATAATTCCCAGCCAGCATGGTGTACATAGAAATAACGAGCATATGTTCTCTCTCCCCCAGCCACACCATCTGTGAATATGATTGTCAGGCTTGTAGTCACAAGGACGCTTTCCAAAAGCCATTCCTTCACTTCATGCATTGAAAAACACAAAGCTGCTAGGAGGACTCAAGGCTGGTCCAGGGCACTGGCAGAGCAAAGATGCTACTTTAAATATGAAACTAGATGCAAAGCAACTTTAATCCTAGTACCCATCCTGACATACAATGTCTAATAACTGGCAGATATTAATATCACATGGGAAACCCTACGTGAAACATGCTGGAGTTTTTTTCTAATTTCTGAATCCTGTAATGGTGCCCAGTTCATTAATACAAGAGCTATATTCCCCAGTTACAATCAGAGCCCATATTAAAAATAGAAGGAGATTACTTCCTAGCACAAGGGCTATACTCTTACCCTAAACAATCTGTTCACCCACCCCCAAGGTCCACCTCAAAAGGTCAACTGAGCCCCGCAATCAAATCACCAGCTATTGGTCTGTGTCATAGGCCCCAGAATCTGTGCTCTTGCAAAAGTCCAAGAACTATCTTAAGAGCCATCTTCCTCCACTCGCTGTTACAGCTGCCCTGACACCAGAGACAAAGACCGAGTCCCACAGCTTTTATTCTTGTATCTGGCCTGGAAGCAATGACGCTACTGGCATGATGAGAAGAGCCCCAAGATAACTCTTCCATGTCAGATCATTCATTTTGTCAATATATGGTCATGGGTTAATTTCCAGAGCTTGTGTACAACTCACACTCTTTATCTTATTCATCCTAACAACAGCCTTGTGAGGAAAGCCACTCCTCCCTCAACTGTCACGAGCCACCGCCATTCCAGCAAGCAGAGGGAGATGAGATGGGAAGCAGGGCCACTCCACCAGCCTTGCTGAAAGTCCACCTGCTTTTTTCCTCTTCTCTCCCTATTCCTTTTCACTTTTGTACTGTGTCTTTTTAGATTGTATGCCTGCAGGAAGAGACTATTTTTTTTAATTGATTGTATGGAAGCTGTTCTGGGAGCCTTCTTGGCTGAGGAGCAGGATACAGACTTGCTAAATAAATAAATAAATATTCTCATTTCACAGAACGGGGGACTGAAGGTGAGAGGCAGTGGGCTGGATTGTGCGATCGCCGAGCTTGTTAACCATGTGCACATGCTGGTCACACGTCAGCCTGATTTGTTTTATTACCCTCGCCGGCACAGCTTACTGTGTCATTCGACCCCGGAGAGGACGAGATGCCACTGTGGTTACCAAACCACCCCAGAACCCTAAAACAGCTCATGGGAAATGGATCCACATTTCCCACAAGTGGAACGCTACTCATGGAACATTCCCACCAGATGAAAGACAGGAAGGCGTTTTTTGCTTATTCCTCCTTTTCCCCTGCACCCTCCTGAAAATCTGCTGTGGATGGCTGAATAGGGTGAGAGCTGATGTAAGGAACTGCAAGCAGAATCAACCAAAACTGCCTCTTTCGTCTATCAGCCAGTGGAGACCCTCTGCAGGATTTCAGTCCTTCCATTCGTCTTGCTAACTCAATATTATATTTCAGAATTAATTCAGTATCAAGTTTGCTTGTGCCTAGATTTGTTTTGTTTCGAATTCATGACTTTTCCAGATCTCAGCCACCCCCTTCTACAAGGAAAATAACAACAGCACAACAAATATTATAATCTACAAGTGAAACATTCCAATCAAATGTAGTCAGGTTTCTGGTGGCCGATCCAAGAGCATTTAATCCAGTTTATGCACATTTCAGATTTTGGCCAGATTTTGAATTAGTCTGTGAAAACCTTTGCCATATGACCACAGCAGCAGCCCACTCTCACTGGGTTTGGACAATGCCGGGTTTGGTAAGCCACACCAATGAGGGTAATTAAGCACTGGCATGTTATTGACAGATGCAGCATGATTAACAAGCCACTGTGGCTTGTTAACCACGCTAGTGATCGTGTGAACCAGGTCAGTGACTAGCCCAAGGGCACCCAGTGAATTTTCATAGCCTTGGGATTTGAGGTCACTCTCCCAGATAGAAATCCAGTCCACAATTATGCTGGATCATACTGTTTCTCAGATGTGATTCTCAGTTACCTAGTCATACAGAAATAACAGATGTTACTGATCTGAGGATGAGGCTTCACTTTAGATGGGCAAAACTCCATTATCAACTGGCATCACCATTTATCCAAGCATTCACAAGAATCAAGAAGCTAACACATTTTCAATAGCATCTCCTTATGTTACAGATGAAAAAAAACACCAGTAAATCTACCAGGTTGAACAGGGAATTTCTGGCAGGGCCAGAAACTAACTAAACTGGGGAAGGACGGGGGCATTGCTGTGGAACATATGTTTTGCCTATAGGAGGCCACTATTTTATTCCCTGCCATGCCCAGTTAAAAGGTACTCAGGCAGAAGACCTGGGGGGGAAAGACCTCTGCTCAAATTCATGGAGAGACACTGCCAGTAAAAGATAATAGGCTAGAGGGGCCTTGCTCACTATAAGGCAATGCTTTCTTATTTTTCACCAGATTCAATACTCAACTGTCCCTATTGAGGATGAGAGGCACTCAAAAAGGTAGCCCTTCCCTACCAAGGCTTTAATCTACGGGTCCAGAAGGCCTGCCCTGCCACTGTCTATGTGAAAATAATAACCAGCCTCCAACTTGGAGATCAGCACCTTAGCTGGCTTCCGGAGAAACTGTAAGGGGAATAACACATCCTTTGTTCTATTAAAAGGAACCTGGCAAAGACACCCTCTCTCCTGTTTGTGACTGCAGAAGCAAACAGCAAACACCATGGACGGATCCGACGGACCCTATTCTGAGCTTCAGGGATATGATCAGCGGAGAGGAACTGCTCAAAGTCCATTCTAGAAGGGTGACTGGCTTTTTGCTCTCCGGCCTTAATGCTGTAATGAGAGCAACTGCTTGCAGATCAGACCTTTCCTCCCTGCTGCAGTAATAGCACAGCACTCCTAGCTCCCATGCAGGGCACAGGAGGCAGTTGCTGGAGAAATCAATAAAAAACAACAGCCCCTTTGCTTGCTGTTGGCCAAGATCTACCATGGAGAGGTCTCTCTAGAGCCACACAGGAATCTAGGGATGACCTACCTACCTACCTCCGCGCAGCACGGGGCAAAGCAAGTTGTGAAAACACAAAGCCACAGGCAAAGGCTATGTTCCCTGTGGCTGAAACTCATGCCATCAGAACTGACATGCCTGACCTCAACATTCCTAAAAATAAAGCAAAGTAAACAATATGGATGCCAAGGGAAGGGGAACGAAAGAATGTGGAGTTATTGGAGATCTTTTGGAAGAAGGTCAGAGTCCCAACTGCTACGTAGTCACAGTATGGATTGTCGAACATAAACTCCAACACATATCTTGTTGCAAACATCTTCCCCCCAAAAGGTGCCTCTACCCCGTCTTCTCCCAATCAGTCCTGTCCCTGTTATCAACAGGTGTCCAAAGGAAAGCCCACATTAAGGTGGACACCCGCCCCCTGCTGTAGGCCTCTTCAGCCTTCAACAACTGCCTCACATGCAGAAATTCAGAAGGTGAAACGCTCATTACTACATATATACAATGACAGAAACAGTACCTGTTGAGTTTCTGTCTCTCCTGCAACTGCTAAAGGCATAAGAGGGCTGTTAGAAAGAAAGATGGCAAATTTAGCCATAGCCCTGTTAAATCCACTATGCTGACACTTTGGAAAGCTCTGAGAAGTAACCAAGGCACTGGAACTGCTTGCTAGCCCATTCAAACATTGCATCCCGGTTTCATTTAGGTTTCCCTCTTCCCAACAGCTGAAAGATAAATACTACTAATGCCACAAAAAAAAAAGACTGATCAGCTGATTCAGTTCAAGCATATTATAAAGTTGCCCATACATATGTTTACGTTTCTAACGTTTCACAGTACAGAAAATATGCTTTTTCTTTGTGTCTCCATGGCGGCTAAAAATGACTTGTTAAACATGAGAATATCTGACATGTGCCTCCATATTCTCACACACATGTGCCCTCTGCATACATTATGGTAGTCACCATGGAGACACACAGTGGACATACAGGAGCTCATCTTTCCCATAATGGCCGAGTACAGATGTAACACAAGTGATCTTCTGAGCTGTGTGAATTCCTACTGCTGCCCCTTCCTGGCTAGTATAAACTGTGGTCAAGTTGTTAGGTCTTCACTGGCAGTAACCATGGTTTGCAAACCAGCTTCTAGCCCTGGCATCAAACTCCAATTTGAAAGCTAATTGACGTTAGCACTGGTGCAGATGTTCATACTGCTCTGTAGTTAATGCTAACCAGGGCAGGGAGGCAAAATCTGTGAAAGTGAGAGCAGGAGGGAGATGGAGGGACTGTGCAAGTCTGCAGCACCATGCTGATCTCCTAATCATGGTTGGCAGTGCATCTTCACTGGGCCAACATGCAAACGAGCCCTAAGACAGAAGAGAATATGTTTAATTTACTGAATAGGGAATAATAAGTAATAGTACTTTAGAAGAGGGGAGGAGGGAAAGGTTCAAAGGTGCCAGGAAAAGCGACACCTCTTGCACAGTTGGACTCTCATCAACAGTTACTGGCAACTGCATACTCTGACACTGTTGCCTGCTCTCAATAGGCAGGAAGTCTAGACGTCTCTTTAATCAACCGCGTCATAAGGCAAAATCATCTGGCTTGGTCAGAACTTCCTTCCATTTCAAGTATTCGTAGCCATGCAAGAGCATTGGTACCAAATGTTCAGGAACGAGTGGGATTTCTGAATCGGGACTGCCATGACCAAGCATTTTACAGACTTCATTCCTTCCCGTAAGCCAATGTGAGTCAGTATGGGGTGTGGTTGTTGTCCTGGGGCAGGGGAGCTCCAGGTCCGAGTCACCCTTCAACCATGAAGCTCAGAGCAACCATGGGCCAAGCACTCTGTCCCCCAACCTATCAATGGCTCCTAGTCCTGATGGCTACCTGGCCAAGCCCATTGCCCCTATAACCATTTTCATCCCGATGCCTCATGCCCTCCTTCTTTCATTTCTGCCATACTTCTTTCTTTGATGGCTTTATAAAGGTATTAGATAAATTCATGGAGGATACGGCTATCAATGGCTACTAATGATTATTATATTTAAATGCCAGCTTTTTTCCTCTTGTGAAGAACCCAAGGTGGCTTACATGGTCCTCCTCCTCTCCATTTATCCTCAGAATAACCCTGTCAGATAGGTTAGGCTGAGAGTCAATGACTGGATCAAAGTCACCCAATGACCTTTGTGTAGGCTGACCATATGAAAAGGAGGACAGAGCTCATGTAACTTTAACAGTTGTAGAGAAAAGGGAATTTCAGCCAGTGTCATTTGTATGCAGTTAATTCCTGGTGAAATTCCCTCTTCATCACAACTGTTAAAGTTGCAGAGGCCCTGCCTTCTTTTGTATATGGTCACTCTAGTATAGTGCCTGCAACTTTAACTGTTGTGATGAAAAGGGAATTTCACCAGGAACTAATTGCATACAGATGACACTGGCTGAAATTCCCTTTTCTCTACAACTGTTAAAGTTACATGAGTCCTGTCCTCCTTTTCATATGGTCAGCCTACCTTCATAGCCAAGTGGGGACTAAAACCTGGATCTCCTGAGACCTTATGCAACACTCTAACTACTGTACCACACAGGCCACTACTGACTATATATTACGTCCAAAATGAAAGGCAGCTTGCCTCTCAACACCAGTCACTGGGGAACACAAGTGTGTTATTGCACACGTGTGCTGCTTGTGGGCTAGCCATGGACATCTGGTTGGGCACTGTGGGAAGTGAATGCTGAACTCTATGGGCCTTTGGTCTGATCCAGATCCTCTGACATAATTATGAAGAGGATGTACATTCATGCTAATTCATGGCTCTCTTGCCCTGCCTGTTCTCAATCACAGAATCTGGCATTTCCTTGGGTGAATTCTACAAGCCCTCTCTATAATTATTGACATTTATCTTCCCATCCAAACCAGTTCTTGTCTATAGCTGCCAGCCAGGACACAACCAACCCAAGCCAGTTGGTCTGCAAACACTGGTTTCTCATGTCACTCTTTCTCACCATGATTCAGAAATACTACTGTAAAAAGGTATTTAGTACCAACAGGGTCAACAGAACATACAAGTAAGTTAAGGTGCAATCCTATCCATGTTTAGATGGGGAAAAGGCCTACAACTCTAAGAATGTCCCAGTCAGCCATGCTGGCTGGGGAATGCCAGGAATTGTAGCAATCGTTTCCAACTAAAAATGCATAGAATTGCACCCTTAGTTATTTCCAAGGGACTGACAAGCAAGGATGGGTGAAAGAACTTTAATAGTACTGGAGGTGCATAGAAGGTGAGCAACTTATCAGCTACAGTTACCCCTATAAATATCTCAACATCAATACAAGATGCAGGTTAATGATTTCAGAGAGAAGCTTCCAATACATGGAAGATATGAAGCTGCTATATACCAAATCAAACCAATGGTCCACCTAACTAAGTATTGTCTACACCAGGGTGGGGAACATGATTTGGGGAGATTTGGCTAACTTGTTCCCCACAGCTCCTCCACAAGACGGATGATTTCAGTGGATATGGCCACAGACGTGGATGCCATCTCCCCCACTCATTTTGCTTTTCTCCATGGTGAGAGAGGGACAGAATTCTGTGTCTCCCTCAACATGAAGTGAGGAGGGAGTGCTGGGAGGGGGAGCAACTCCTCATAGTGCCAGCAGAGTCCCTGGTTTCTTGCACCATTATGTTGTCCCCATGGGGATGGACACACAAAAGGACTTGGACGATGCTGGGAAGAGTGGCTGGCCCAGCTCCTTGCCACCCATATTCCCATTGTTATCTCTGTTCTGCAATTGGACATCACAGCATGGATTCCTCCAAGGGGCAGGGTTTGGAGGTCAAGATTGGGTAAATCCAAGGTGACTTCACAGGCCATATGAGGACGAGCGTGTGGGCCTCAGATTCCCCACTCCTGGTCTACACTGACTACCAGCAGCTCTCCAGGACTTCAGGCAGGAGTCTCTGCTCCTACCATATTGCTAAATATCAGGAATTGAACCTGGGACCTTTTGCATGCAAAGCATATATGCTTCCCCACTGAGCTATGGCCCTTCCCCAAAGGTTCCAAATAACAAGATTTCCTGCTGGTCCCTTTAAATATGCCAAGGCAATAGGAAAGCAAACAGCTGCTGCAGTCCCCAGCCCACTCCTCTGCCAGACCCTGCTGTACCATCCTAAGGTAGCAAGCAGGATGCCAGGGAAAGGATAATGATGGATGAAAGGACCAGCAGAGGAAGAGGTCAAGAGGTACAGTGGCTACATCTTCATGGTTTCACACTCTCTTGAATTCTCTGGCTGCATCCAGTGCTACTGTTGCTGCCTCAGAGTTTTTAAAAGGACAGGCAACCTTATATGCCTGCTGTCCATGAGACACACGTTTTTCTTCTGTATCACCAGGGTCTAGTAGAACATTTGTAAAATGATACACCAAGAAAAATCATTTTTGAAACAAGTTCCAATTATTAACTTCTGCCCATCTAGCGTTCTTAGTAGTTGCATCAGAATTCTTATCTTGGGGTCTCGGTCAACTGCCATGTAACTCACGGCATTTCAAGAACTCCTGATTCTACCCCAGAAGCAGCTGCATTACAGTGGCTAGCGAAACACATTTTGTGTGTGTAAATGTTCAGTTTTCCTTCCGTTCTTCACAGAAAAGAAAGCCAGCCCCTACTGTCATGAGCAGCTTCTGTCCGTGGAGGTGGACCTGTTTCACCCACTAAATGTTAAGCAAAGTTTCGCAAGTACTACAATTATCTCACAAGGTGGGGCGATGCAGTTTATTCATATCCTGAACTCACTGCAGGCATGTCAGAACTTCACGGGTGCACCGGGGCCTTGCCATGAGGCTGCGATGATCACCGGAGAAGCGTCAACCCTTGTTCTAGTACAGGCCGCCCAGGATCCTCCACTGTCACATCTGATTCAGAGTGTGTCTGTTTTTGATGCTCCTGGGGGCCTGCTGTCTGCTGCATCCCATATGCGGAGGGGAGAAGCGTTTGCTTGGGGGCCCTGCTGCTCCTCTCCCACCCCCCACCCCAAGCCAGGCACTGGCTAAAAACACAGTCAGGCTCCACTGTGCCTCGTTAATGACCCTCACATGCCTCCTTAATGGGCTCCCTGTACACAGTGCAAACAATCAATTCATTAGGAAAAACCAGCAGGGCTGGGGAACAGCCAGACCAATTGCAAGGGGAAGGTTGGCAGCCCCATCAAAGTCAGCATGGGGTATTAGCTCAGGAGGGGGGCAGACAAGTACAGCTGTGCCTGTGGCTCCGAAAGGCTGGCTGGGCAACAGCATGCATGGCAGTGCAGATTTCTCTAACGTTTCTATCTTTGCCGACACTGCCGACTCTAGGGGGGTGGGAGTGGCCCAAGCTCTGGAAGCTGCCTTGTGCGGAGTGGTCCATCTAGTCCAAGACTGTCAACGCTGACTAGCAAGGATGGCTCTCTGGGGTTTCAGGCAGGGATTCTTACAGCCCTATCTGGAGATGCCGGGGATCGAACCTGAAACCTTCTGCATGCAAAGCAGGTGCTCTACTACAGAGAGGGCTCCTCCCCCTTGGTCGAACAGTCTCTCAGCACCTACCAAAGCCAACTGGGGAATCTCCATTCCAAGGTGTGTGCCCATACACACAGACACACACACACACCCTGCTGGAACAAAGACCCTAGTAATGTTGCAGTAATTTTTGGTGGGTTCAGCAGTGTGGCCTGCTGTTCCCACACTCAGATAATTATTGGAAGGGAAATCAGAGTGTTTCTACATGGCTTCCCACACTAGCTACATCATGATCTACTATGAAATTGTAATGTTCTTACAGCTGCATGGCAAACCCTGGCCACACGGATCAGTCACATGTCCATCTTGCATTGCTTTTCATATCACTCTTTGGGAACTCCTGACACACACACACACACATGCAGAAATGTGGTAAATTCAGATACATGTTGCTTCCCAGGATTCATTAACATGTAGGCTTGTTATTGTGACATCTTTTTGGCAAGAGGTGGTTAAATACTCCAATTTGAATTAGAGGACAATATGTTTCTTCTTGCAAACTATCCTTGGGTTTTTCTCACACATGGGGGGAGGGGAGAGAAGCAGTTATAGTTACTTTCTTAGTGACTAAAATTGTTATTTTGAGTACCTGGAAAGCTCAACATTTTCCTAGTATTTTCACTGTGGATCACTGAAATAGCTATATTGGCATCATGAGAAAAAGGTGCATTCTTTGGGGATGGGAAAAATGGGCAAAATACCTCTCGGTGTAATACTGGAACCTCCCACAAATAGTCAGATTCTCTTAAATATTAGATAAATACACAAAAATATTTTAAAAGTATACTAACAGATAAGCTATTGTTATTTTCTATTTTATTTATTTCTTTTGTATATTGTTGCACAGAGTAAATGTACACTGCAGATGACAAACTACGTGTGCGTGTGTGTGTGTGTGTGCTAATCAATTAACGAAGTTTTTGTTTGTATAGGCTCTCCTTTCTCACCGGAAGCCTCAGGCCACCAAAATAATAAAAGAGAATGGAAGGTATAGAATGGAAGGTCCCTGGAAGTTTCAGCACATGACTAGGAATCATTACTCTTGCAATACGTCTGACAATAGAATACGGTCCAAAACAGCTGCAAAAGAAGGGACAGTGTTGCCTCCAAACACCCAATCTGGTATTTGCACAAGGATGGCCGACCGAGGTCCCCTTGAGCGATGGGCAACCAGTTAGGGAAGCTGCCCCCTCCTCAAGTACAAAACACCCCCTCCTCCCCTGCAGAAAACTCAGGTCTTGAAAACGCCGCACACAAACACCTGAGGCAGAACGCGCCAGCCCTCCCACTCTTAACTTTTGGGTATTCACTTGGGCAGAAACCAGAGCAACGGCCTTCTTCTCACAAGGAGTCTGACATGCCCACCTCATGTCCAAGCCTTTCACCGGCGTACCTCTGAGACACAATATTGTCACTCCAACCCATTAAATAACAGAAGGGCTTTACTAATCCTTCAAACAGCTTATAGCTCCTGACTAATACAAGCAGCTGCAACACAAACCAGCCAGCCCTGGAGGGAGGAAAGGAAATGAAAAGAAAAGGAAGGAAGGAAGGAAGGAAGGGAAAAAAGACGAAGGAGAGAGATTTCCAAACACTTACAAAACTGGCAGCTTTAGGGCCTCACTAAGCCTCTCTCTTTTCCACCTGGAAACCAAGAAGCTGGCAGGCTATGCAAGGAGCATCCCATTGCCTTCTAATCCAGGACTGACCAAGACGTCTCCAGGGCACCTTTGGGGTGGCAGAATGCCTGCCAGGAGGCTGCTGAGGATTGATTCGGCAGAGGTGCTTGCCGTCACTGCTGCCGCCGCCGGTATTTCACAGCCTCCTCTCTTCGTGTTGCAGTCCCACAGGATTCCAGCTCCAGAGCCGGCTTGGGCTGTACCAAGCACAGTTGCGTGGGGGGAGAGAGGGAGGAGACAATATATATATATATATATATATATATATATATATATATATATTACAGCCTCTTCC
The DNA here is from genome assembly GCA_029215795.1 of Anniella stebbinsi. Lineage (NCBI taxonomy): Eukaryota > Metazoa > Chordata > Lepidosauria > Squamata > Anniellidae > Anniella > Anniella stebbinsi. Next base: position 64,595,975 of record JARDYH010000004.1, on the reverse strand, counting down.
AAGAGAGAGGCAGAGTCACAGACAAGCGAGAAGCCGCCACCACCACCAGCAGTAGCCAGGCAGCAGAGCTAACTCCTGGCCTCAAAGTAAGGGGAGTTAACCTCTGAAGTGCCAGCCACAGCTGCCGGCTGACCCTCTCTCTCCCACTCACACGCAATCTCTCTCTCTCTCTCTCTCTCTGAAAGAAGGCAAAGGCAAAGATCTGCCCACACATCAGGATTTCCAAAAGCACACAGCACCACATGCTGGCCGCTTGGTACAAAAAAGGTGAGCCTCAAACAAAAGCTTCCCTGACTTTTAAGTGAGTGCACACATGCACAAATGAACACACACACACACACCCCAAAGGGGCACCTAAGCACACAACAAAAAGTGTTTTCTGTTGAGGGCCAGGCCACACACACATAGCAGTCAGTTCACAAAGTGCTATTTCTGAGTCCTGCCCAAATATTAAACCCCACTATGGCTAGAATCCTTGCCAATCTCCTCCTGCACCAACCCCTACAATATGATTCTCCTCCAATTTGCACCATCTGACTCACTGGGCACCCAGTTCTAACCATTAGGCATCACTACCTTCCAAACTGCACAGTACAACCTGACTCTTACAGTTGCTACGCATGGCACAAGCGTGTTAAGCTGACTCCAAGCTGAAATTGTGGAACTGGTTCATTTCCAAGGTAGGGCCAGGAGAGGAGGAACTGAGGCAGTGGGAGGGAAGAAGGTGGTGGTAGTGGAAGCAGCCCACCAGCTTTGTCTCCAAGGGCTTCAGCCACTGGTTAATTCAGAACGAACAATAACCTAGAAGGAGCAGCTGTCCCCTCCTGCTTCCCCCAGGATGTAATGGAAGTGCCTAGCTCTGACTCTGCTGTCAATTGAGATGAAGGGCCTCAGGCGTGACAGCGAGGAGCATCTCATTCCCCAGCTCAGCCTTCGAAGACAGCCTGTCAGCAGGTTCTGGAGCCCTGCCTAGCAATCTCTCTCTTCCTGGATGTCTGCAGGAGCACCTCATGATGCTTGCATGCGCACATATACGCAGACCGCATAGCACCTGACTGTGGATTCAACTCCTGTGGCTGGAGGAAACCAGAGGTGGAATCAATTCCCAATGAATTTCCTGCAAGCAAACACACACACACACACACACACACACACACACACTGTTTCAGGATCTGGCACCAAGTCCAGAAATGATGTAGATGGATGGAGCGACAAGGATGATAAGACACCTTGAGAATTGCAAAATCCCTTACAGGTAAGTTCCAAGGTGAACTGTTTATACCACCAAGTGAAGTAAAACTCATTATGCTTGTTGGGGTAAATTGGTACCCCGGAAACATAGGAGGAGTAGCAGACCTGCAACTAAGGCCTTTGAAGAGATTGGGTAGCATCCAATGTTAGTTCAATGTAGAGTAGACCCATTGAGATAAATGAGACACAACTGACTTAAGTCCATTAATTTCAGTGGGTCTACTCTGTGTAGGACTAACTTTGGTTACGACTTGTTGTCACCTGAAGACTGGTTTTGGAAAAAAGGTACCTGCTAGTTAATAATAACAACAAATTTTAAATATTATTTATTATTTATTTATTGCATTTATATGGCCCTCAACCAGGGATGCCGTAGCAGAACAGCGCCGTCACAGAGCAGAGTGTTGGACTAGATGATCTCTGAGGTACCTTCCAACTCTATGATTCCATGACAGAGCTACACTAAAAAGGCTTTGAGCCAGCTGTGATGAGCCACTCCCAAATTGAGGAAATGAACTTCTTCATCCAAACGTTAGTCTCCTGTTTCTTAATTACTTGTATTGTACACATGACAAACTCATTGGAGAAATTTCAAAAGCCTAACCCTAACCAATTAAAATTTATTAAAACAATACATTAAAATGAAATAAAAACAGGGAAAATATTTTTTAAAAACAGCACCCAACCTACCAGACCCACTTACAGGTTAAAGGCCTTCTTAAATAAAGCACTTTGCTTGCCAGAAGAAGGACATCAAGGAGGGAGCAAAGCTAGCCTTCCTTCGGAAAACGTTCCATAGCCAGGGGCTTTGACAACTTAAACCAAAGGAAGAAAATGAAAGGCATATTTGTAATATGTCCCAGACAAAGTTAAGTAATTCTGAAGAGGAATATAAAGAAAAACAAGGTGCTTCTTTTTCCCTAAAGTGTGGAAGTACTATTGAGAAACAGTTGAACATATCAGAATCTTCCCTAGAACCCAGATTTTGTTAAGTTAAATATTAATGTTTAGTAACTACTTTTGAAATTTTCCTTCATAATTTAGACTATTAATGAAGTTCACCATGAAGTTACGAAAACATTAACCAATAGTCCAATGGATTGACTGAAGAATAGATAATTTTCTGATCTCCAAAATTTTACAATAAAAGGGCAGTTCCAACATATATGCCAAAAAATGGCCTTGTGCTTTTACAGTTCCATGGAGATAAACACCAATGGTAAAATAACTTAAAATTAGCTTTTAAAATATTTATAGATGGTAACAAGACAGGCCCCACAGTCTAGAGGTCAACCGAAGCAACTTTCTTACCTATACCTATACCTCTCCCACTTCTGCAAAAAGATGAACTTTTGTTTCATAGCCACCAGAGAGTGATCAAAGGACCTCAAATGTCTTGCAGCTGCTACGCTGAATACCTTCCAATCACATCTTTACTACAGGAACCAGACAAAGACCAAAGTAATTTTCACAAGACTAAAAAGCACTTTGACCGTCTCTTACAGTATTTGTGCAATGTGTGAATGTCGTTAATGTGGGGGAGACACTATGGAAGTGCCCCATTTAACCTTTACATTCATACTACAGATCAATTTAAAGAAAAGCAGATTTAAAACCTCACATTTGAAAACACTCTGAGTGGAGGCCTGATTTGGTTGCGATAGGGCACTATGAAAGACACATTAGGATAATTCAAATAATTCAGCAGTAGGGATGATCTTAGCACAGCCATCTTGATGTCTCCAAGAATGGATGCTGAGGTTCTGCTATTTAAAAAGTTGTTTTGAAGTATACTTGCCTATTCTTGGCAGTTTGAAAAGAGAGAGTCTTAAAGCATATCTTTTTGGCCAGTGTGGACAGCGCAAGTAAATACCAAGAATAAAATTCAAACAATCAAAATATACTGATTCAAATAAAAGACATTTATGCACAAGAGCTGCATAAGTCTAACTATGCTGTCAGAAATGTGCAAAGCTATTATTATCTAGGTATGAACAAGGTGGGGGATAAACAAGCTGGGAACCTGCCGGTCTATCACAGAAGAGAGGCCTGCAGCTACAACACTGGAAACGAGGTCACAGTCCAGTCCCCAGTTTTGACTGCAAGTTGTAAAGAAAATAATTTTATATCACAACCACACAGACAAAGGTATTGGACACAGGATGAAAGACTCACAGTGTGATACTATACATGTAAATTCACATGTAATCCCCACTATTTTCAAAAAGGCTTACTCCCTAGTAAAGCATGTTTAGGATTGCACCCTAAAGAAGCTTGCAATCATGTTTACCACAGAAAAAGAAAAGGAAAAAAAAAGACCCAGACTGTTCAAACCTTTAAAAATAATTTTGTTTTAATCAAGAGGAGCCAGCTTCCTTGGCCTTCCTCTTAAGAGCTCACATTCCAGACAATTTTATCCAATTACAGAATTGATAGATGTGCATGTTCTGCAACAACATCTAATGTTTCTCTGGGAAATCAAGTCCGTGTCTCTCTTTGAAAATTGTGCTTGGCTATGCACAACTCATGGGCATGTCAGCTTCCTACTGAACGTGTCACCTAACAGAGGGAGAGTTAACAATAGGTGCAAATTAGAGTTGCCTCCATTTTCTCAGGAAGGTTTCTTTTGCTTTTACATGACTTTTACATGACTGCCTGAGAAGAGAACTTCCTCATGCCCATTTATTTCCAGGTATGGCGAAAGCTTTACCTATCTACATTTCTGCCTGTTGCATACAGCTCTGCCAGAAAAAGGTTGTAAATCTAGCACACACTTCTGTGGCTAGACACCCCTACTGGAAAGGATTAGGATCTGTAGTAGAGTGGGCCTTTTCAGACAACATACTAACCCATGGTTAGCCGCTAATCTTTTTGCAGCAAATGGTTTGTGAGCATGTTTAAACCATGCTTATGTAGCCACCATGGTTAAGAATGATTCACATTACACGGTAAGTCATGGTTCACACCACACACTAAGCCATAATGTTTAGCTCAAAATGCTTAACCACTATGGTTTAGCATGTCATCTCAACAGGGTCAATATGGAGTTGTTTGCAAAACATGCTAACCCACACTCAGCGGTTGAGTGTGGGTTATCCTGTTGTCTGAACACAGCCAGAGTGGCTTGTCAACCATGCAGTGTGGCTTATTTTCTCAATCAAGCCACTTTGAGAACCCATAGTTTGTTGTTGGGCTGTTCAGGGTGGTTAACAAGCCACAATGCATAGTTAATAAACCACCCTGGCTGTGATCAGACAACACAATAACCCACCCTGCAGAAAACATGCTGAGTTTAGACAACCTGCTAACCCATGGTTCAACAAACAATCCACGGTTCAAAACTACCCACACTCAACCACTGAGTGTGGGTTGGCATGTTGTGTGAACAGCCACATTCTGTTGTATATAACTGGATGATTATATAGTAGCATTTGGTTTGCTATAGATGGTATTCCAACAGCATTGCAAATCCTCTCGAAAAAACAGCTGGGCAACCTGTGACCCTCGGGCCGCACGAGGCCCTCTGTCTAATCCCAGAAGTGCTCTGCAAGTGATCAGTTCAGACCTCTAGCAAGAGTGGCCTGTCCCTTCCCTGGCAGGGAGACAGAAAGGGGGACAATAGAAAAAGAGAGAAATGGGTTGACCATGTCCACTTTGGCCTCTGGCCCTGACCTTCACCAGCAATAAATGTTTCTTTCACGGAATGCTATGAGCCATCAGGAGGTACAGAAACTGAATTCAGAAACATGGAATAATATACTCGGCTACGTTGCTGGATCTGGTGAAATCCTATGACAGATAAAAATCTATATTCACCAACCATTTGGAATAAATTATGCAGAAGTCGCCTTACCTAGATAAATATAACTGGCAACATTTATTCTGTTGAACAACACATGTTTTTATTTATTTGTATCTGTTTTAATATTTACTGTAAGCTGCTTTGAACTACAGAAAAGTGACTAAAACACATTTTAAATCAATAAACAAAAGGAAAAGGAAGGAGGGGGAAAGGTCAGGAAATTTACTTTTAAAAAAAGTCAAGAATGTGAATTAACATTGCTACACAAGCCAGACAGACTTTCAGCTTAAATCCTTTTCAGAGTAGAAATGTGGTTAAGGGTAACTCTCATGCAAGTATAGATAGAAATAAGTCCTACAACTCTCAGCATTCCCCAGCCAGCATAGCTGGGGAACGCTGGAAGCTGTAGGATTTATTTCTGTCTTAACATATATAGGATTGCACCCTAAAAGTTCTAAATTCAACACAAAGAGCCTAGAGATGCATTCCCTCACTGCAGTTTTACAAATAGTATTCTTTTTAAAGCTCTCCCTTAATTTTTTTTTTAAAAAAGAGGAGCCCACAGAGCCCAGACTCCTCCATACGCCATGAAAAACTATTTAAAAACACAAACAATTTTCCGTTGGCCAATATTCCCAACCTTTGATTGCTGTACTACCACATCCTAACCCATGAACAATCCCATGCTTTATCCCCCAAGCCAGGGATAGGTAACCTGGTGCCTGCCAAAAAAACCCCACCTTTGGACTACAGCTCCCATAAGCCCCAGACTGCAGGGCCAATGGCCAGGAACCCTGGGAATTCTCATCCAGAACATCTGGAGGGCAGCAGGTTACCTACACCTGGTCCAAGCATTCTTCAGCCTCTGCTGCTGCCCCTAATATGCCCAACCATCAGCTCTTGTTTGAGACTCTTGTATCCCCATTACTCGAAGCCCCCCCACCGGTGCCCCATCACTCTAGGACCCCAGGCTCATACCTTTTCCAACAGCCACATCTCTCATTTGTAGCCTAGAAAACTGTAGGTTCTCACCTCCTGCATTTCAGTTCATTTCTCAACTGTTTAGCTAGCCTGTGGTTGTTATGAAGATTTATCTGTAGCTATAGGAGCAACCCCTGGTTGTTTCTTTGCCGCAATATTTGCACTTGAAAAATGTTTGTTGGATCTCACGGTACGATCATACTGTTCTCTGAATTTTCTCCCATGAGGACAACACAGCAAATATGATTATGTTCTCAGGATTTTCTCCCAAGAGGACTAGCCAGTATTATTTTTACCTTTTCCCCCCTTCAAATAAATGAGGTCCTCAGAAAGTATTCTGGCTGCCCAAAGAAAAATAAATTAAGGGCTTTGACCAGAGCAACTTGCTATTTGAACATTTGCCTTATGGTTTCCCTGTTTACTCTGCTACATAAAGTTAAATACAGCTCCCAGATACCATTGATCTATATCAAGCTCTACATTTGTTGGTTAAGAAACGTCACTACTTAATACAGATCTGTCTTCCCCAACTTGGTGCACTCTAGATGCAGTATCTAGCTACAACTTCTATCATCCCCAGCCTGGCACCTTCCAGGTATGTTGGACTACAACTTCCATCAACCCCAACCAGCTGGGTCACGCTGGCTAGGATGATGTGAGTTGTGAAGGGTTAGCAATAACAATAATAATAATAATAATAATAATAATAATAATCTGTTCAGACAACTACTAAGCCATTGTTAAACGTGTTTATGTAGCCACCATCATTAGGAATGGTTCACACAACACACTAAGTCATATTTCACATGACATGCTAAGCCACATTGTTTAGCTCAAAATGCTTAACCATCGTGGTTTAGCATGTGGTCTGAACGGGGTCTAACAACAACAACAACACACTTAAAACATGCTCAATTGTCAGGAGATTCCTGAATCAGTAAAAGACAGCATGACCTGGCAAAACCCATCATGTCCGTCTAGAAAAACTGCTGCGAGCGAGAAAGAGAAATAATAATAATAATAATAGGATTTTAAAACCACTTTTCAGGGTATATTATCCTCTATAATCTACCCTCTATAATCTACCATCCTTCTCAAATATTCCCAATACTTTTCAAAAAACCAGTAGCAATGTTACTTTCCTGAAATGTCCTGCTTTTCCTCAGATGTACAATGCTACTCTTCTCCTGCTCTAGGTTATAATCCTATGCACGCCTTCCTGGCTGCAAAGTCCATTGAACTGAGTGGGATTTATCCTTGAGTAAACATGCATAGGATTGCTCCACTGCCGCTAACTTAAAAATTAATAAATAAATCTGTCAGTCCTGCATAGGCAAAGGTGAGTCATTTAACAAAGGGGAAGAAAGCCGACTCAGCAGTTAAGAGTTAAAGACTCAGCAGATTTGGATGCAATCCTTTGCTGTGCCCTGCTTCTGTGTGATCCTGGATAGGACAGTTCCCAAAATGCTCCAAAGTGAATGTAACTTGCTTGTATTTGACGAATAAAGAGATTAAGCATTTGGACCATCACAGCAACTCATCTGCACAGATGCTTTGACACAGACCAAGGGTTCTTCAAGATGGAGTGCTTCAAGTGCTACCAGTCAAAAAACACTGGCTGCATTCGGACAACACATTAGTCAATGGTGGGTTGAGTAGCCAACTCACAGTTGGTTATTTTGTGGGTACTCCCCACACAACATATTCCTACACAACTGTGGGTGGTTGGGGCTGGCGTTGAGTGGACTAATAGTCAACCCAGCATTTGACTGACACAGCCCCCGCCCCTCTCCCCACCCTCCCTCCTCCCAGTTCTATCCCAGCAGCCTCTGCAAGTTGCACCAGTTGTAGCAGAGTGGCAGCCGCCGCCGCTTTGGTCGCTCTTGCCGCCTGCCTCTATGGGATTGTTTTTAACCCACTCACCACACACCATTAACACACTCACCCCTCCACACAACACTTTAAACAACTGGCTTTGAGCTAAACAACTTGCAAGCCAGTTGTTTCTCTCAGCTGCTTATTTGGGCGGAATAGCATACCGTCAGTAGTTTGTGAACGGCGTGTTACCCTCCACACAACACAATAAGCAACACAACTGACGAGTGTTTCCCCCCCCCCAGTTGCTTAATGTGTTGTCCGAATGCAGCCAAAGTGTAGTTATTCCCTCTCTCCCTCCTTAGTGGATTTCCTTTGGTTAGAAAAACGGTGGAAGCAGCAGTGGGAAAAGAGGGGCCAATTACAAACAGAATATAATGATGTCTGGACCCCACATAAAATTCCATGTTTGTGGGAGGGCAACTCACAATAAAAGCCTCATCTGAAGGCATTTTGGATCAAATTCTACACCAAATTAACCTATGAAATTCCAACATTGCAATCAGAGCATCTGCAAATATGCATTTGGGGTAGGTGGTCTTAGTTTGCATACAGTGCTGCGAATCCGAGAATGTTTGCTTTCAAAGATTGTGGAATTTTTGACAAATACTGGGAGAACTGTGTAGGGTATAGAAACTGAGGAAAAGCAATTTAGAGTCATGAAATTAAATCCATAGAGGAGAGCTCACTAGGGCACTGAAGCGCCACCTCCTTACTACTGAAAGTTCACCACCAACCTCAGAAATTTCATATGGGCCAAAGAAAGATGCTTTTTGAAAGAAAATGAAACAAAAGACATCAGCAAATCAGCTTTTATGCCTGCTATCAAATTCTGTGCTTACACAGCAGTCCTAAAGATATGCACAAGACACACAGTCCTGACATTACTCCTGACTCAGAGGGCAATAAACTGGAGTTGTAAAGATAGTGTGCCATATTCTTTAAATATTGTGGGATTCTGTTCCTATGGAGCTTTGTATGACTCCTTCATTACTACTCTTCAGTCCAGTTTTACAGGTTAGAAATATTGTGGTGCTTCAAATAATTTTCATCTATACTAATCAATATTAGTGTCATTATGGTGGTCAGGATTGTTTGTTTGTTCTATCTACTGTTACTTACAGGTGTTGGATGTTATTGCTGTTTTCATGGTGATTGGGGGAAATCACTTAGTAAAAGTGTGATCCTAAACACAAATCAGAGTGCAATCCTAGCCATGGGATGATCAGGAGACTGGAAACAAAGCCAATGAGGAGACTGAAATAACTGGGTATGAGGGGAGACATGATAGCACTCTTCAAGTACTTGAAAGGTTTTCACACAGAGGAGGGCCAGGATCTCTTCTCGATCATCCCAGAGTGCAGGACACAGAATTTTCTTGATGTCCAGATTCCGGCTGGACATCAAGAAAAACTTCCTGATTGTTAGAGCAGTATGACAACGGAACCAATTACCTAGGGAGGTGGTGGACTCTCCCACACTAGAGGCATTCAAGAGACAACTAGACAGCCATCTGTCAGGTATGCTTTAATGTGGATTCCTGCATTGAGCAGGAGATTATAGGCCCCTTCCTACTCAGAAGTAAACCTTCTTGAATTCAATGGGATTTAATCCCAAGGTAGGTGTGTATAGCAGGAGTGCTGAATCTCAGGTCTATGGGCCAAATCCATGCTCCTGGTGGTTCCACATGGACCTATGGCCCAACTGGAATCCACTCAGAGAACAGCCTTCAGTATGGTGGCCCCCTTCCCATGGAACTCCTGCCTCTGGCAGTCAGGCAGACACCAACACTGCATTGTTTTGGCCAACATTCGAAAACAGCTCTTTTCCAGGAAGCCTTCCTTGGCTGAGCAGCCACGGTTCAATTGGCACTCTGTTTTTAAAAGAGAATAATTATAAAATCATGTTTCATTGTTTTATATTTGTATCATTTTATCTCTCGATGTTCACCGCTCCGAATCTGTTAGGATGTGGAGCAGTATGCAAATGTTGTAAATAAATAAATCCAGCCCACCTGGGTTTTCCAAAAGGTCATACCCCCACCCCTTTTCCCCCAACCATCAATCATTTGGAGCTGTTGTGGCTTTTGCATGGATTTTCTTTCCATTCTAAAGGCGCAATCCTATGCATGTTTAGAAAGAGAAATATCCGGCAACTCCCAGCATTCCCTTGGAGTTGTAGGACTTTTTTTCTGTCTAAACATGCATAGGAATGTGCCCTGAAAGGTTTTAATACTTCTCCTAAGAAATAGTTACTTAAGAGTTTTAAATTAACATATTTTGTTTTTGGTATTTTGGTTCCGCCCCTTTTGCCATTTGCCCTGCCCCTTTTTCTTTCAGCTCTATCTAGCACTGAAAGTCAGACTCCAGGAACTTCCCCAAAATTGCATTTGACCCTCTGGCTAAAAGTTGTTTGACATTCCTGGGGTTTAGGATTACATCCTTAAATAAAATTTTAAAATGAGAAAATAATAGAAAGTATGTCTGGCATTTTGCAAGCTGCTCTAAAATCTCACATTTTAAGCAGCCAAGAATGACTCACCATCACACAGCAAAACCAGTGTATTTTACTTTCATTTGGGAGTTTGATAATAATTATATTTTTTCACACCCGGCAGTCTGTGAGCAAGTACAAGAGAACCAAGGTACAGATTTGTTGTTTCTCTCAGAGCTTAGTCCACAAAGGTTAGGCTTAACTTCATGAGGTATTTCCCCCCTCCCCCCCACACCTTGCAACAAAGGTAGAGCTGAAAAAGCTGCTCTTACAGTACAATCCTAATAACATCTACTCAGATGTAAGCTCCACTGAGTTCAGAGAGATTTATTCCCAAGGTTAAGGGCACAATACTATGCATGTTTAGACAGAAAAAAAATCCTGCAACCATTCCCCAGCCAGACTCTATGCACCCTAAGCACATATAGGATTGCAGCCTTAGAAGAGCACTGGCAAAATCTGATTAACAGCAAGTTAGGTTTGTATCAGGAATAGCTTAGATCAACCTAAGACCCTCCAGTAGTGTTGGACTACAATTCCCATGATCCACAGTCACCATGGCCATAGCAGAATGACATGGAATTGTGGATTAATATAGTTCAGACTGCAGGTGAGGGGGACTTATAAGATCCCACTATCTCATAAATTAATACATCAGTGAAAGGAATACATTAAACCTCCCTCCCTAATGTGCTTGTTTACTACATGCAGGGAGCTTTTATATAATAATAATAATAATAATAATAATAATAATAATAATAATAATTTATAACCCGCCTCTCCCTTCGGATCGAGGCGGGGAACACAATGTAAAATACAAAAATCACAAACAGTTAAAAAAAAATTAAAAACAAGAGAAAATGCATCATTACAACATCTTAAAGCTAAGACATTTTATAGCATCCGAACTGGCTGCTGGCCATTTATTAAAGGAACAGATGGTAAATCCTGAGCCATTCCCACTGGCATAGGTAAATTTCCTTGCTTTCATCCTCTGCCTAGTCAACTCAAACCTCATGATGAGAAGTTGGTGGAGCACGAACTGATTAAGAGAAGCAATCTAGAACAGCATCTCAACCATGGTGTAAAGAACCGTCTCCTCAAGGACCAGTCAAGGGCCACCAAGAGAGTCCTTAGAATGTAATCTTGCCACTTAGGAAGAACTAAGACCCAGACTGGTGAGAATGCATTATTTGGGGAACCAAGTGGATCTCCAGGCTGATCAAAAGAAATGCTATAGGCTAGTGCAATAATTCCACACTGCATAGTGTTTACGGAATCCAGGTAATCTAGTTGAAGTAGTCAGGAGATAGACATTTCAGGAATACAACATATAGCACACATATCTACCAAACAAGGTGTAGAATTATATATCTTTCATCAATGTGCTTTGCACAAAGCCATTCAATTCATACATAAAGCCATTCAATTCATACAATCAACTACACAGCATTTACTATTTACCATTAATGCTCTGGACACCATTCAACCCTGACTGGCTGCCAGTGGAAAGGAAACCGCTGGCACAATGGATTTCCCCCTTCTCCCTCCAGCCCCCCCATCTGCTCCAGAGAGTTGGGGGGGGGGGGCACCAGAGAAGATCTGGGGTGTGTATGGGGGACTGCAGGGGAAGAAGACCAAGGGGAAACCATTTGTGCAACAGCACGTGTGTGCGTGCGTGTGTGTGTGTGAATTATTTCCATTAATATACACACATGCACCTCCACACATTTGAACATCCAGCCACATCTATATACACTGATTAAACAGGTATTTTAAATATCAGCTGCCCACTTCGACACTCACAGCTCCAAATGAAGAGGAAACCACGAGCTTGTAAGGATACATGAAAGCAAACCAGACGGAGCAGCCATTGGTAGGAACAAATGGCATGTATTGTCATGCAACTGCAGTCCCTACATACTCTACATACTCACACACAGACACATAAAGGTGTATGTGTATTTTAAATGCACAGATTTCCACATTTTCTACAAAGTACAAATATGTTACAAGAGACACAATACTCAAACTAAGACTAACAAGCTTGGAAATATCCCTTCTATCCCTTCATTCTCACAAACAAACCAACGAAAAGGTGCAGCAGATACTGGCCCAAGTGAAGCAGCAATGCAAAAAGCCAATAAAGAAAGTCCAGGCTTTGGCTATGGGGCGGTATAGATAAACAAGTGCTTAATTTCTCAGAAGAGGGTGCCAGGGCTCAGGCATGCCTAGGCATACCCTAATGTGCACACGCTGGCTGTGATCACTCACTAGGAAAGAAATGCACTCTGCATATGCTCAGGGGCAGTTTCATCTTTATTACCTCTGTTTTTCAGAGTTGAACATCACATTCCAAACATGTTCCCACACTGATCTCTGGCAAGCCCTGGTTTAAATTAAGCCAACCAGCTTGGAAAGGTGGTTTAAGGGGTGGGGCTTTTTCAGATGTTTGCTGCATTACACAAAGAATCCACAGTTGTTATTTAAAGGGGGGGAAACCAAAAAAAAAACACCCTGTGGCCAGTTCTTAACATCCTTCCCTCAGCTAGCACATCTGGTGGGGAAGGGGTGAATCTAAGTGTCTTTCCCCCAGGATGTCAGATGTGCAAAAAATCTAAGATGCAATTATGCAGACACCCAGGTGTTGCTTTGCCTGCAGCATGCACAAACCCCACTAACTACATTACTCTCATCAACAGCAGCCTTTAACCCAGCATCCCAACACTTTTTGCTGAGGGCTCAAACTAGCAATGTCTGGTCTCCATTATAGGGAGCCAGGGACATTAAAAGGTAAGGAAGGTGTAAGATCTTCAGTCCCCTCTCTCAGTTTCAAAAGCCAAGTATCTGGTTTTCCATTAGGAAAGGAGCTATTTCACCCCCCCCCCCCCATACATCCAAATAGGGTGCCAAACGTATGCTGAAGCTCCGCAATCGATATGACATGTTATGCCTCAAAGCAAAGGAACCTTCATTCCTTTCCTGTCCTCACGTCCTCACCAAGGCTGCAATCCCATGCACGCTTACCTAAGAGTAAGCCCCATTGAACATAGTGGGATTTACTCCTGAGTAAAAAAGGGGGCATAGCATGGTGCTGTCTCTACAATAGCTAGCGAGCATCCTCCACAAGGAAGCCACCATCTGCTTAAGGAGGAAAGAAATAATCATAATCATAATCATAAAAACAGCAAAGGTGGGGAAACGGGGATTCCGTGGGAGAAGGAGACGACTAGGGTCTATTTCCATGCGGGGAGTGCTGCCAGCCCCTGCTTCTCTCTCTTGGAAACAGTGGAGAGGGAGATACTATGCACCTGCGCTCACCTCCTGCAGTGGGAGCCTGAAGACTGGCCCGCTTCCTCAGTGGGGAGGCGCTCTTGGGGGGCACGAAGCCAGCCGACATTTTGCTCCCTTCCGATGCTCCGCAGAAGTCTCACAACTGGTGCTGCCGCCGCCACCGTGCTCAGGAAAGAGGCGGGGCTGAGCGAGGCCCCGCCCCTTGGCGCTGATTGATGGAGAGAGAAAGCCAGCCGCCCAGACTGGGGTGGACCGGAGCTTCCCCGCCGACGATCGAGGCCGGATTCTGTCTCTCCACCACCACACATGCTACGGCAGAGGGTGTGCTGGATGAAAACGTGAGGCCTGCAATCCCTGCACACTTACATGGAAACACATCTCACTGACTGAAGCCGGTGGGATTTGCTTTCCGAGAAAAAGATCGGGCTGCCTCTGTAGGCATTTGCTGGTTCCCCCGTGGGCGGCCCAGACTGCAGTCTCTTTCTTCAGTCACAAGCTTCGCAAAGACCCGCCCGCATACCCGCTGTTCCCTGACAGGGCGGCGGAGTGGAGGACATTGGATCCCACACACTGTGAAAGCCACACTCACAACATCATTCCACCCACGTGTTATAATTAATCTAGAATAACTGCCACTCACTTTAACACCCTCACATCGATATGTATGCATTGCAGAAAGTGGGGGGGGGGGGAGAAGGGGGCACCATTGGTTAGCCATCTGATTGTGAGTTAAATGAAGAAGTAGGTACGTTCAGTAATCCATATTATCTTGAAAATGGAGACCATGTAAAAGCCAGACAAGAACAGTCCCTGGCATTTTAAAAAAATAGTCACAAATAATGGCGTATGTCAGAGACACTTGAAAACAATATTTTGGGGCAGAACCCCTTGCAATATTATTATTAACTCCATAATGCTCAGAAATACTGTAAATCACTAAATAAACCCATTCGGAACAGAACGAAATGGCCTGAAACGACAACTTCCAAGTGAGCCAAGTCAACAAAATTCTCTAGCCGCTCATAACCAGATGGGAGTGATACAATAATCCACAAAGCGTCCACAGAAACCACAATTTGATACTTGTTCCTGGCAATAGCCCATATTCTGGAAAATGGCCCACAATGTCAATTTCCAAGTGAGCTAAATCAACTGAATTCACCAGGAACACATGACTAGATGGGGGGGGGGGGAATGCAATGAGCAGTGAAGTTTCCACAGAAACCGTGTTCCTGTATCTACTGCAAGCAGTAATCCATATTTGGGAAAAGAGCCCGGAACACTAATTTCTTAGTCACACAATACTGGATGGGAGTGATGCAATAAGATATAAACATCTATAGAAACCATGTTCCAATACCTCTTTCGTCCATATTGTGCTTGCTTACAATTTATCATCCATGCACCCACACTTTTTCTTGGTCAGCAAAGATGCCCCATGTTGTCCTGGTCCTGTATTGCCTTATGAGGCACCTGACCTAACCCATTTGGTCAACTGCTGATGTAAGCAACAAACTGGCATGGATCAATTTACAAGACGTTTCTGCTAGCAATACATTAAGGTTAGGTGTTTCATAAGGCACTACAGGGCTCGGACAACATGGGGCATATTTGCTGATCCCACAGGCACTCCAACCTCTCCATCTGGATTTGGGCCTGAAAGACCAAGGAAAAGTATGGGTGCATGGAGAGTAAGGGTGCCTCTACAAGAGGCATTTAAAGCTCTTTCAAGGCGCATTAAAAAAATTACCTCTACAAGAACGGAGCGCAAATCGGGCGTAGAGGCGCGTTATCTCCCCGATTATGCGCATTATCAAATGCGCGTTAAATCGCAAGGTTTATTTTGCTCCGTCCGTTAAAGCGCATTTTGACTGTGTGAATAAGCGCTTATGCGCATTAACTACTTGTAAAGCGCATTTTGGACATCTGTTAATGAGCTTCGCCGCCTCTCGTGCAGAGGGATTAGGCGTAAATGCGCTTCTGCGATTATGCGCATAATCGCCTAACCAGGCGCAAAAGCGAATCCTTGTAGAGGGGACCTAAGTTGCAAGCAAGCGCAATTTGTGACATTGTACAACAGCATCACTGACCATGAGGCATGCCATTTGAGGCATCAGTTTTAGCTTCCAATTTCCTGGCTTTAAGGAGTTTGAGCCGACATGAGACAGATTTAATTCTGATCTTAAACGTGCAGGGGTTTTTTTAAAAAAAAAAATTAATATAACTTCGGCTGGTTTAACAATAAACTTTAATTTGATGCCAAATCTTACTTGATAGGGCTAAATGTTAAAGGACATTTCTGTATATTTTGGGCCTGTTTTGATTCTGTTATTTTATTGTAATAGACATTAAAGTTGGCCTTTAATTCTAACAATGAATGGTCGAATTTGCTTATTGCATCACTCCTATCCAGTCATTTCACTGGGGAATTTGGCTGATTTGGCTCAACTGGTAGTTGACATTCTGGGCCATTTTCTGGAATATGAAACAGGTAACAGAACATGAATTTTGTGGAAGTTTCATGGCTTAAGTGGTGTTTGGAAGATCACGGGGGTAAAAGAAGCCATCATGGCTTCCCATCTTGCTCCAGTGCATTCTGCATGTATGACCACAATTTGTATGATTACCCACAACCTGATCGGAATGTGTATAATTACCTGCAAGCCATGGTGTGGTGTGGGCAAGAAGCCACCCCCACTGCACCAGTTTCAGACAACACAGCAACCCTTACTGCATCATGGGTAATTATGCAAATTACAGCATGCTTACAGCATGCACAGAAGGGGGGGAGAAGCCAAGGTGTCTTCTTTTACCTACAAGATATCCCAATATCTTATTGTATCACTCCCATCTGGATGAATTTAGTTGGTTTGACTCACTAGAAAGTTAGGGTTCTGGGCCCTTTTCCAAAATATGGACTATTGCTCGGAATGGGTACCAAAATGTGGTTTCTGTGGAATTGCTGTAGCTCATTGCATTCCTCCCAAGCAGTTGTGTGGCAGGTACATTTGACACATTTGGAAATTGACATTCTGGGCTGTTTTCCAGACAAAAAACTATCCCCCAGAACAGGTACTAGAATGTGGTTTCTGTGGATATTTTGTGGCTTATTGCATCACTCCAATGCAGTTATATGTGACTGGCGACTTTGGTCGGTTTGGCTCATTTGGAAGTTGGCATTCCAGGCTATTGTTCTGCTCCATGTAGGTTC
Source organism: Anniella stebbinsi (assembly GCA_029215795.1). Lineage (NCBI taxonomy): Eukaryota > Metazoa > Chordata > Lepidosauria > Squamata > Anniellidae > Anniella > Anniella stebbinsi. The sequence continues at coordinate 64,579,068 of JARDYH010000004.1, read as the reverse complement.
TGGGCATTATGGAATCCAAAAATATTCTCAAGTGCTTCTAACACATGCCATTGTTTTTGATGTTTTTATTTAAATAAAGCAGAGCTTCTGGTTTGGTCCGAGGGTTTTACACCATTTCTTGAAAATGTGTCCTGCATGGAAAACAACCATGATCTTATCAGCCCAATGCTAAAAAAAGGATCCCTCACCACCCATCACTTCTAGGCTAGCATCACAAAGACAAGGGCAACAGCAGCAGTCTGTACACCAGCAATCCTCAACTTGCTGCCCCCAGATGTTTTGGACTACAACTCCCAGCACTCCCAACCAGCTATGCTGGGAAGTGTGTAGTCCAACACATCTGGAGGGCACCACGTTGGGGAATGCAGCTTTACATCCTGAGTAACCTTCCGTGTCTGGACTTCAAAGAAAGCGGGAGTTTACTTGCTTTGTAGTCGAATCCATAATTCACACATTAATCCAGAGCGAATGGATCTCCTAAACACCACGGGATTTAATTGAAGCAGTAAACGACCATAAATGGACTCAAAATGCAAGCGCTTCAAACTAGCTACCTTGCGGGTTGTACTTTAAAGACCTTCCCTCCCCCACCACGACCAACTCTAACAGCCAGCCAGCCCTTTCCCAATCCTCCACTTCTACCGGAAGCTGCCCGCCTCAAGACGCGCCTCGATTTCGCCCCGAGGACAGGGCTGGTCAATGGATCAAGGCCGGGGTGTGGTAAAGGGAGCGGAGAGAGCTGTGTGTCTGGGCCGACCACTCTGTCCTCCCCCATGCAAGCGCATCGGGGCAAAGCAGGCCAACTCCACGCACAATGGGCCAGAATTTGAAACGCTTGGCTCCTCCCACTTAGGCCCGGCTGGCTGGTGCGCTCGTTCGGCAGCTGCTTAAGAGATGCTGAGCGCCGGGCTCCAGCGGCGTCATCTGCTCCAAGCGGGGCAATGGAGGCGGGCCTGCGAGCGAGGCGTGGCCCCGGAGGCGCTCTGGTCCAAATCATCTCCAGGAGAACTACCCACGGGGCGCAAGTCCAAGCTGCTCTCCCTTGAGGGACTCGCTTGCATAATGGTCAGTTGCGCAAAGACTGGGAGGTCGGTTCAGCGGCCGAAGACTTGAATAAGTCGGAGGGAAGAATTTGGTTTAAGGAGAAGGGGGAGGGAAGAGGATCCAATCCTGCCCCGACACGAGAGGCCAGAGGGGGAGGGGAAGGGGAAGTCAGCCGCGTCTGGCAAATGGCGCCGTGGACGGGAAGCTCTGCTGCTGCTACTACAACCGCTTGTACGGAGTTCGCGGTTAATGATTATTTCCCCAAGCCGAGATCACAGACGGCACCCTAACTCTTTAGCCCGCCTTAATGTCCACCTCTTACTTCAGTTTCAAAGGAACCTCCCCACGCTGCACAAGAGCAGATAAAGGGAGATCACAAAGTGGGAAAGTCTCTTCCGCTTTCTTGCTAGCCCAACTACCCACCACCCCTGTGCCCCAATCTTGACTCGGTTAGGGAGCCTCCACATTGGCGATCTGAACCAAAGACGTTGGCACTCGATGGCCAGGGACCTTCGGCTTAAGCAGTGGTGTGGCACGAGGAGGTTGTAGTCTCCTCCAGGCGTTTTTCGATGGCGGTGGCTGTGCTCAGAAAGTTTCTGAGGTGCAATCTGACTAGAAGCTGAATCGTGGCCAAAGCAAGGAGCACGAAAAAGCCCCTGGGGTTGCTTCCTCAACCGAAGACCGAGATGACGCCGGGGGCAGGGGGGAATGGCGCCAGGGATTTCTTTGTTTTAAAGAGAGTGCCCTTTTTCACCTACCTGAAGCCATGGTGTCCTGGCAGAGGCGTCCGGCGGCAGTTAGGACGGGAGAAAGAGCGAGCGATTCTCCGGAGCGGCAGCCGCTGCACTTCACGGTTAGAAAGGAAGCCAGGGGCGGGTGCAGCCCCTCCGGAGCAGGAGCGGGGGCGGGAGGGTCGCCCAAGCACTTCCTAACCCAAGGTCCCAACGGAGAAGAGCTTCTCAGTTTCTGCCTGAGAAGTGGACTCTAGCCTGGACCTGATATGAGCAGAATTTGCGCGCCCCTGCAGAGGCACACACACCCGAACTTCAGGGCAGACACAATGCTGGCCGCTAAGAAGGAGGAAAGAGGTTCCTGGAGACGCAGCAGTGGAGGCTGGTGGGTCCGATGTCAGTGGGGCTGTGAATCCGCTCTGGGTTTCAGTCAGAACTTTAAAGGAGCTGTCCAAAGTGCTGAAGTGCCGTTGTTAGCTCTCCTGCTCTCCTGCTATTGCGTCTGCCCGATACATGGCATTTACATACGCTGACCATATGAAAAGGAGGACAGGGCTCATGTAACTTTAACAGCTGTAGAGCAAAGGGAATTTCAGCCAATGTTATCTGTATGCAATTAGTTCCCTCTTCATCACAACAGTTAAAGTTGCAGGCACTATACTAGAGTGACCATATACAAAAGAAGGTAGGGCCCCTGCAACTTTAACTGTTGTGATGAAGAGGGAATTTCACCAGGAACTAATTGCATACAAATGACGCTGGCTGAAATTCCCTTTTCTCTACAACTGTTAAAGTTACATGAGCCCTGTCCTCCTTTTCATATGGTCAGCCTAATTTACAACTAGCCTAATACTGTGGATTTCCCGCCACACACGGAGTCTTTCATTCAATGAGCATGTTGAGCACAAGGATTATAATCCATGCATTATAAAGTGAGGTGTGATATTCTGGATTCATTCAGAATACAAGGAACCATGAGTATGTATGAGTTAAAGCAGGGGATGTTAGCACCTCCTTCCAGCTAATCAAGCTTTCATAGCTGGGTGTCTATCGGGGGGGGGGGCTGATAGACATATGCCATCCCTTTGAGCCACAGCAGGTTCTCCAGGCCAGTTGCGCAGTTCTTCCTGAAGCGAGCCAAAGCATTAACCTTGTATATTGGATTTATAGGCTCTCTTGCTACTTGCCTACTTCTCTCTCAGGAGCTGACAGGAGCAGGGAGGTGGCTCCCTCTCACACATTCTCAAAGCATCCCAGCATGGGAAAATAATTGGCCTGGTAAGGAGTGAAATCCTCCCAGCTCATCCAGAGATAAGACTCTATGAGAAAAGGATGACATAACTATGAGAGGCCCATCCAGGGAATGAGGCCTGCCTTTGTTAACTAAAGCCTGCTAAAATCTACTCACTGTGTTAGGCTACACAGGTCTCTTAGAAGCGTTTTGGAGCTCTGTGAATTCCATATTTCTGCTCATTAACAAATTCACTACATTGCCATACAATTAAGATCCCATTGCACCTTCTTAAATGACCAGTAACCATTAAACAAGAGCATAGTGATTAGATTACTTCAATGCGCTCTACGTGGGGCTGCCTTTGAAGACGGTTCGGAAGCTGCAGCTTGTGCAGAATGCAGCGGCCAGATTGGTAACAGGAACCAGAAGGTTCGAACATATAAGACCGATTCTGGCCTGCTTGCATTGGCTGCCTGTATGCTTCCGAGCCCGATTCAAGGTGCTGGTTTTAACCTATAAAGTAGGGGTGTGCACGGACCCCCCGGATCGGATCGGGACCCGGATCGGGACCTCCAATTTTGTCCCGGACCGGTTCGGACAAAATCGGAGGCCCCCCGGACCGGATCGAGTCCGATCCCGATCCAAAAATCGGAAATTTTTGGATCGGCCGCCATTTTTTTCCCCATAGACTTGCATTGCAATGCAAGTCTATGAGGAAAAAATGGCAGCGGGTGGGTAAGGGGGGGCCTAACTCCCTCCCCCCCCCCCGGGGCCGTCCGCTGTGGACGGCCCCGGCAGGTAAGCCCCCTCCCCCGCGCTCCCTACCCCCCCTGGGGCCGCCTGCTTCCATCCGCTGGCGCCCGCGGGCGCCAGCGGATAGAAGCGGACGGCTCCGGGGGGGGGGGTAAGCCCCCTTCCCCGCCACTTACCTTCTCGGCACGTCCGGCGCCGGCGGCTACTACCAGCGGGCTCCGCGGCCTACTCTCGAGTAGCGCGCCGGGTGATGACATCACCCGGCGCGCCACCCTGGAGCAGGCCGCGGAGCCTGCTGGTAGTAGTAGGCGCCGGCGCCGGACGGGAGCCGCCGGGCCGGGCAGGTAAGGGCCCCCCTCCCCCCTCCCCCCCTCCCCCCTCCGCGCGCCCCCTCCTCCCCTCCACGCACCCCCTCCTTACCTTTCCGGCCCGGCGGCTCCCGTCCGGCGCCGGCGCCTACTACTTCCAGCAGGCTCCGCGGCCTGCTCTAGAGTAGTGCGCCGGGTGATGACATCACCCGGCGCGCCATCCTAGAGCAGGCCGCGGAGCCTGCTGGGAATAGTAGGCGCCGGCGCCGGACGGGAGCCGCCGGGCCGGAAAGGTAAGGGCCCCCCTCCCCCCTCCGCGCGCCCCCTCCTCCCCTCCACGCACCCCCTCCTTACCTTTCCGGCCCGGCGGCTCCCGTCCGGCGCCGGCGCCTACTACTTCCAGCAGGCTCCGCGGCCTGCTCTAGAGTAGTGCGCCGGGTGATGACATCACCCGGCGCGCCATCCTAGAGCAGGCCGCGGAGCCTGCTGGGAATAGTAGGCGCCGGCGCCGGACGGGAGCCGCCGGGCCGGAAAGGTAAGGGCCCCCCTCCCCCCTCCGCGCGCCCCCTCCTCCCCTCCACGCACCCCCTCCTTACCTTTCCGGCCCGGCGGCTCCCGTCCGGCGCCGGCGCCTACTACTTCCAGCAGGCTCCGCGGCCTGCTCTAGAGTAGCGCGCCGGGTGATGACATCACCCGGCGCGCCATCCTAGAGCAGGCCGCGGAGCCTGCTGGGAATAGTAGGCGCCGGCGCCGGACGGGAGCCGCCGGGCCGGAAAGGTAAGGGCCCCCCTCCCCCCTCCGCGCGCCCCCTCCTCCCCTCCACGCACCCCCTCCTTACCTTTCCGGCCCGGCGGCTCCCGTCCGGCGCCGGCGCCTACTACTACCAGCAGGCTCCGCGGCCTGCTCTAGAGTAGCGCGCCGGGTGATTACATCACCCGGCGCGCCACCCTAGAGCAGGCCGCGGAGCCTGCTGGGAATAGTAGGCGCCGGCGCCGGACGGGAGCCGCCGGGCCGGAAAGGTAAGGGCCCCCCTCCCCCCTCCGCGCGCCCCCTCCTCCCCTCCACGCACCCCCTCCTTACCTTCCCGGCCCGGTGGCTCCCGTCCGGCGCCGGCGCCTACTACTACCAGCAGGCTCCGCGGCCTGCTCTAGAGTAGCGCGCCGGGTGATGACATCACCCGGCGCGCCACCCTAGAGCAGGCCGCGGAGCCTGCTAGTAGTAGTAGGCGCCGGCGCCGGACGGGAGCCACCGGGCCGAGAAGGTAAGTGCCCCCCTCCTCCCCCCCCCCCCGCTGTCCACTTTCATCGGCGGGCGCCCGCTGGCGCCCGCCAATGGAAGCGGCGGTGGGCGCCAGTGGGCGCCCGCCGATCCGCCGATCCGCCGAACCGGTTCGGAGCTTTTTCGGACCGGTTCGGATTGGATCGGCCGATCCAGCTGCGGGATCGGAAATCGGATAATTTATCCGATTTCCCACTGGACCGGACTCGGATCGTGGATCGGGTCCGATCCAGTGCACATCCCTACTATAAAGCCTTACACGGTTTGGGACCACAATACCTGATGGAACGTCTTTCCCGACATGAACCTACCCGTACACTACGCTCAACATCAAAGGTCCTCCTCTGGGTGCCTACTCCAAGGGAAGCTCGAAGGATGGCAACAAGGGAGAGGGCCTTCTTTGTGGTGGCCCCTCAATTATGGAATGATCTCCCCGATGAGGCCCGCCTGGTGCCAACACTGTTATCTTTTCGACGCCAGGTCAAAACTTTTCTTTTCTCCCAGGTATTTTAACAACTCAAGTTGAGGTTTGGATTGACATTGTGGCCAGGCTTAATAGTTAAAATGTTTTAAAGTGTTTTAATGACAGCTGTTTTATGTTTATGGTTTTAAATTTTGTATATTGTCTTTTTAATGCTCAATCTTTTTAATTTTTGTAAACCACCCAGAGAGCTTTGGCTATGGGGCGGTATATAAGTGTAAATAATAATAATAATAATAATAATAATAATAATAATAATAATAAATCAAAAACAGCTGTCCAGTAATCTAGCCTGGGTGGAACCAGACTATGTGACATGGAGGCAAAGTCTGCTTGCTCTAGATAGGGCTGCAGCTGGTAAACCAATCAAAGTTGCTAAAACACACCCTGGCCACTGATAATACTTGCATGTTCATTAATAGAACAGAGGCCAGGAGAGCCCCAACCCTATACAGGAATGGCCCATTGAACACATCTATCCAGATCAGCAGTTTTCCTAACCCACAGGACTTCTATTTTATCAAGATGAACCTTCTACTTGTTTACTTTCATCCATCCTCTCAAAACTGCCTCCAGACGTCTATTCAGAACATATGCCTGAAAACAAACCAAAACGAGCAGCCAGTCTAGCTGTTTAAGTACTGCTCCAATAGGCTCCCATTACCAGTACCACTTAAAGCACTTTTCTGTCTTGTCTTGCAATCCCTAATACAAATTTCATAGGGATAGTTTATCTGTCCCCTTTGTTACTGAAAATCTCCACACAGCCTTTCCATTTTGAATTTTAAAGAACTGCAACATAAAAAAGTTCTAACAAACTTTTTTCTGTGCTCTATTATATATTAACTTGCATTCCCTACAAATTAGCCATGTTAAATAACTTCATTTTAAGATGCCCAATTTGTTTCATTTTTCAAAAAGATTAAAAGTGGGTTTCATTATATGATGTGTCCTATCTTCTCTAGCAAAAGAAGAAATTATAAGCGGAGTTATTGCTAGAGCTTAACTCAACTTGGTGCCTTCCAGATGTGTGACGCAAGCAACACCTAGCATCACTAGCTAGCATGACCATTTATTAAAGTAACGGCAATGATTGCATATCAGTTAAAATGAGTAATAACATATTGGACTTTATTTATTTATTTGTTGCATTTATATCACACCCTTTTTCCTCCAAGGAACCCAAGATAGCATACATAATCTTCCTCCTCTCCATTTTATCCTCACAACAACAACCCAGTGAGGTTGGCTGGGCTGAGAGTCTGTGATTGGCCCAAAGTCACCTAGTGAGCTTCCATTGCTGAGCAGTGACTAGAATCTCCTGACTCCCAATCTCCCAACTCCCAGTCCAACACTCTAACCAGTGCACCACACTGGCTCTCTTCTGTGATTGACTGAGTACTAAGCACTTGGGAATTTGACTTGGAATCTTGTTTTCCTGTAGTTTTCAGAGTGTCATTGTTTTTAATGGGGAAAATGGTATGTTTTGGACTAAGTATGATAAATAGCACCAATAATAATGTTGCTCTTGGGAAGGTAGATGTTGTCGTTTTCTTGACTGCAATACATCTTCTACCTTTCAACACCTCTTCATTCACCATTGTTTCTCAGCACAGATAGCGAGTGATTCCTAGGTTCTCTTATATAAGGGTTAACCACCAATTGGGGCTTGAGAGTATTTCCTACCCAGAAAGATATGTTAACTAACATAACTAACATATGTTTTAATTAAGTCCTATTCTACACATGCTTACTATGCATACTCCTAACATTTTAGTGCACACACAGGCTGTGCTAAATGGAAAAGGCACTTTTTCTACTGGCCCCAGTTAAGAGCAGCCTGGCACAGAAATTTAGCATGTGAAGCTTTCTTTATTTCTATGCCAGGAAAATGTTGCCTGCTAAATTTCTGTGTGTCAGGCTGTTAACAAAGCCACAAGAGTACAACTATTAAAAGATGGTAGCCCTATATGTTGGGCTAGCTCAGCCTTCTCACAACCTCTAGATATGTTGGACTGCAAAAGCCATGGGGATGATGGGAGTTGCAGTCCAGCACATCTGGAGGGCACCAGGTTGGGGGAGGCTGGGATAGATCAATGACCTATGAAGAACAGTAGTCTAAAATAGACACCAGTTCTGAATCCTTCAGAGGAAGTACCTAAATACTCTGGACATTGTACTGCTCCATGTAGTTTGCATCCAGAGGTCAGAGATTTAGAAACACTGAGGTGAGGTTCCATTTTTAGGTATCTCAGCTAATAGCCAATGATAGATATATCTATCAATGTTACAGATATCTTCCATCAATTTTACAGGCAAACATTTCTAGGATTATTTGTGCTGTACCATCTCACAGCCACTCACCACAGATCTTGAGTCCAAAATTGAATCATTGCTATCATTGCTATCAAATGCTGGTGGCTCGCCCTTGATCCCAATCTTTCTTTAGCTATCATTTTCATTTATTTACAACATTCATCAATTATAGCTCCCAAGGCAGTTTGCAATTAAAAACTTTATCCTTCTGAAAATTATTATTTAAAATATTTATGAGATAACTTGCAACTCTACTCTATCGCTCCATTTATTGTTGTTGATATGTTTTTGTTTGTTTGTTTACTGCTGCTAGTTGTTTCCCCCTTGCCTATTTCTGTCTCCTCCCTTCATGGGATCCTCATAGAAATCACGGAACAATGTGTGAGACCTATAAGGAGGCAAATTTCAGGGTCATGATTAGAAACCTATTCTAAGCAATTGCTTTGCAAAATCACTTTAATCTTTGGACGGAGAATGGGATAGTTTTAGAAAGCTAGCTCTGATTGAAGGGAATTCCGCCTATTCACTCTTGTGGCTCTTTGGGGGCAGTACGCCTCTGCGTCAAAACCAGGGGAGCAGCTGATAACAGTAATTTAATGTTGACTGGAATATAGAGGAAGGATTTATCATTAAACTGTAAGTTATTCAGAAGCCCAGGCCAGGAGCAGAGGAGATCATGAAGAAGCAGCTGGAGATTGGGCCATTAGTTGTTTTGGGGAACAGATCACAAAACAGGCCTAGAGCATACCAAATGGCTCTGTATCCCTGGTTTCCCAACCATGCTGTACTATATTCCTCACCTGACAACACTGATGCAATCTCTAATCCAGGAGTGAGCAACCTGTGGCTCTCCAGATGTTTTGGCCCACAACTCCCATCAGACCTAGTCAGCATTGTTTTTGCATCTGTAAATAGGAAAGGATTTTCATCTCCATTTTTCCCGTGGAAGAGGGAACATGACTTGTCCAAGGCCAAACACAGCTTAGTTATGACCCTGTCCACCACTCACATGGTCCTTTCATTGAATTGTCCATTGCTATTATGTACTTAGATTTAGAGCTCACCAAATTCCACCATTTCAGAATAAGGCTGCCTTGCACATCTCTTCAGAGACCCTGTGAAGTAGATTGTTGTTGTTCCCATTTTAAACATGCAAAACCAGAGGCTGGCAGATACTAGCGGGTCCGTGGTTGAAGTGGAATCTGAAAGTAGATTTTTCTGCATTAAGACTATGCTAATCTGAAAGCTGGAAATTTGAGAGAGTAATCTATAAATAGTGTAGTCCTTCAATTGCAGCAGCTCTCCAATAAGAAAGGCGATATAGACTAATGTGAGGGCAATTTGTCTAGGCTACCAAGAATTCCACTCCAAGGGCAGGACTTGTAGATAAGGCTGCCAGAAATATAGGGCACCACAATTTCCTCAACATTAATCTTATGCAGCAGCCCAAGGGTATTTCTGTTCCATCAACATGTGTCCTAACCACATGATATCTCTATTGTGTAATACTTCCATTCCTGCAAGTTACAATCCAGTGACAATAACACAATATCTGTCTTTCACCTTGAAAGTGGGCAGAGGGAAAAGTACTGCAGAGATAGTTGTGCTGCTGTTTCCCATCCCTCCCCTTCCATTTTGGAATGCAGAGCCTCCAAAGAAACAACAATGACTTCAATTCAACTCTAATTGAGGGCAACTATCAGGGCTGGCCCTACTATTAGGTAGAGTGAGGCAATTGCCTTGGATGGCAGGTGCTAGGGAGGCAGCCTCCCAACTTTTCTTCCTGAACTCTCTGCCTAATGTTTTTCAAGTGTTTGGAAAATACAATGGCTCAATTCGGACAACACGTTAAGCAACGGTTGTTAAGTTAAACAACCATCAGTTGGTTAGCTCAACATGTCGTCCGAATTCAGCCACACAATGGATAAACAACCCACGGTTGGTTAAGTTGGAGTTTTAAACAACTGAGTTAAACAACTCGCTTGCAAGTTGTTTAAAAGTTAGTCAATTGACTAACGTGTTGTCCAAATTCAGCCGCTTGAGGTGTGTGGGTTAAACAACTGAGGTGAGTATGTTAACACAAAAGACTATAGAGGAGAGCGGCAGAAAGCGGGCAGCCGTTCAGGCGCAGTTGCAACAGACCGCTGGTTTTGCTGCCATAGCAACCAGGATGGCCGCCTCCCCCACCAGGCAGCCGGCACGGAGCTCAAAAAGGAGCCAGCTCCTGCAAGCACTCACGCAGGATGCCCAGTCAGCCACCCAAACGGACAGGGAAGCGCACCAGAAGGGCACTACGGCAAAGGGGCGGAGGGAGGGACGGAACAAGCAACAACCCCAGGCGCCCAGGAACAAGGGGTTTCCCCACACACACACCAACAGGGAGAACAACAACCCACCCAAAGTAGACCCCCCACTGCACCGCCACCTCCACCCTCGCATCACCCAGAAGGACGAGGGCAGGGGAAGCGGCGACTAGAGAGCCCCCCCTCATCCGCCCAACACGGCTGGACAGCGAGCCTTTGCCGGGCCCCGAGAACCCCGTTGGGGAGCGTCGCACCCGTGCAGAGGCATCCCGGGTGCGTCAAAGTATCAGTGCCAGGATCTGGCTGCGCTACCCCCACCCCCTGTGAGCATCGGCTGTGGAGTTCCATCTGTGGACTGGCATCTCTCCCTGGCATGCCACCCCTCTCCACCACGTCTCCTTGGCACGTTCCGTGCTTGGCTCCCTGGGGGTGTGGCCTCGGCCGTCCCTTCTTCACCGCTGTGCCTTCCAGCCGAGTTAACACTTTTGTGAGCCGAGTTAACACTTTAAAGAGCTTAAGTGGCAGGATGGAAAGAGCAGGATGATTAGCGTGCGCAATTCTTCTTGCCAGCATTTAAAGATTAAACTCACTTGTTACCCACCTCAGCAAATGATGCTATTCCTCATAAGGAAGATAGCGGCAAGGAAGGGGGGGGGAGAGAGAAATGCCGCATCGTTTGTTTGTTTACTTTATCCCAGCCAGCTCATATGACCAGAAATGCACAGGCCCAAGCCACAGCCCACACTGCTTCAAAGGCCACTGCATGTGTTTAGGACCAGGCTCAGCAGCTCCATGGTTTTGAGGGCCCTTGGGCAAGGCACCCCTCCCTCAGTGAGTCTGCCTTCTCACCGCCATTGTCACTAGGTGCCATTGCTACCACTTGCTTGCTTGACAGGAGGAGCAATTCTTGTCAATGGGCCCTGTGGGATTGTGAGCCCTGGGCAGGTGCCCATCCATGCCTACACTTGACAGGTTCCCTGTCTAGAACTAAGATAGAAGTTAACTTCCTTTCCTCAATGCAACCTGCAGCACGCAAAGAACAAACCAAACAAAAACCAGAAGGCTCCACCTTCCCATACATGATAAACAGAACATCTATTTTGATATTTGCACCTCTGGAAAAAAGTTAACTTTAACACTGAGGATGGCAAAACCAGGCTCGTGATAGCTTCCAATGCCTACCTTCCCTGCAGCTGCTGCACATGCTTGGTTCTGCCATATTCATCTGGCTGTAAGTGGGGGGGGGAGGCCCTGCCACCCTTTCCAGATGAGAGAGAGAGCGAATACTGTCAGGATCCTACACTCTTTCTGACTGTGCGTGGGGGAAAATAGCAAGGGAACATAAATAGCTGCATCCAATTACACATGCATTTCAATGATGCCATCTACACAGTCCCTAACCGGCACCTTAGCGGGGGATAACTGCTGTTTAGTTTATTGGGTTGTAGCTGCCAAAATGGGGAGACTAGCACATATACATTTAGTCCTCAGCTAATACTTATGTTTAAGCTGCCTTCCTCATCAGTTTCTAAGCATTTCCTAACAGGTCTCCAGAGGAGGAGCAGGAGGAGCAGAGACTAGGCCTCATCTCTGGGGATTCAGAACATTGTCAGTAGTAGTTGTAGTCCTTGCCTTGCATGTAGGCAGAGAGAGCTGTGAGCGCATTCTCCTGTTACATAACCACCTTCTCCATACCGTAGGGCTTGGGTTCAATGTTCTTCTTTACCAGTCATTAATCTTTGCCATCTTGGGCATTTTATAATTGGATTCCCCAGGTCACATGGTGAGATAAAAAGTCCTCAATCCACCATAACAAAATTGGGTTATCCATGAAGACTTAAGGGTGAGAGGGGGAGGGGGGAAAAGAACACAGAGCAAGGTGAAGGGCTTTGATGCTACTTTCTTAGCAGTCCTGGACCAGCAGCCTTCATGCTTACAGCTCTGGAGCAAGGCAGCTCCTTGGAGCACTTTCATTATCACACTCTGGAGGGTTCGGCATAGATATTTTGTTTTGGTCTCTCTCCTTCTCCCCACCCAACAAAGGGTGAGTGGACCAATCTGAAGAGCTGGAAGAAACAGAAGAGTTAGAGGAGCTCAAGGAACAAGAGGAGGAGGAGGAGGAAGAAGAAGAGGAGGAGGAGGAGGAAAGTGAGATGGGGAGTGGAGCAAGTGCTGAGGATAAGGAACTTGCCAAGAGGTCCAAGGAATTGGAAAAGAAGCTACAAGAAGATGCAGACAAAGAGGCAAAGACAGTCAAGCTGCTACTGCTAGGTAGGTGTGTTGTAACTGGCCGCTCATCCATACATGGGGCACCTTTGGCTGTTCTAGGGGAGGTGGGCTGCAGGTGGAGCAAACTGAGTAGTAGAAGTTGGTTGTGTTTAGAACTACCCTGACTGCCCGTTTTCTGAATGTACATACAGCCCACAAAAAGTTCAGGAGTGAGATTCCAACCATTCTGTATCAGTGATAGCAGATGGGATGGGAAAGCCCTTGATTTCAGTCGGGCATCCACAGTAGAAAATAAATGGTGATGTGTATTTCAATTCTGATTTAGCCAAGAAGCAGATAGCATGACAGCAGCTACACTACGGTATGTTGTTTTCCAAAGCAAGCTTGCCCCAGGGTCAGAGAACACACACCCTATGGTTGACATTGCTGCCAGGCAACAGACCACTGTAGATGGCCAAAGAAAGACATTAGAGAAGGAAAGGGAAGCAGATTGACCCAAGCATCTTTCAGCACACAAAAAGAAACATTGTTTAAAAATAAAAACTGGAGAATGTATTTTCCTAAGTAGCACCAGATGGTTTCTCAGTAGCTTGATGACTTCCTAAGTCAGCCGATTAGCAAGAGCACAGATATCTCAGTGCATTGGATGCAGCAAAAGGTCACAAACACCCTGTCCAGCAAAGCAGTCCAGGGCACCACAGTTGTCAGAAGAGATTAAGCATCTCTAAGAAGGACTTATGCCTAGAGGAGAAATGAGGGAAGCTACGGCCTATTTTTTGTTTTTGTTTTTTAGGATCTGCCAAGCTTTGTCACAAAATATTCCTGCCAGAAAAAGAGGTGGTAAATTGATCTGGCTTGCAAAATAGAGTGATTTCTTCTGGGATAATTCCCTATCCCCTCACATACAGAAAAATAGTCTAAACATCCAATATGAAGTTCTATAGGAATTCACAATTGGCTCTGCCAAAACAGTGTGCCCTGAATTGGTTATTTACCCAATCTTAGCTTTACTTTCACCACCAGTACTTAAGGGCAGTTGTGAGACTCAGGAGATTGAGGCTATAATGAGATATAGCTACAGTTTGTATGTGTGAACAGTGAAACCCTTCCAGATCCTTGGGTCTATGGTGCAGAAGAAAAAGTATATTAATATACTGGTCCTGTCTTGCTCCCTTATAGGGCCTTTAAAAGCTGGAATGTTGCAAAAATAGGCCTTTGCTTCACAATAGCTGCAGTGTTTTCTCCTTTTATTTGGGTGTTGCTTTAGAGGAAAATGTCCTTGGTATAATCCCTTTGCTGGAAATGCATCGATTGTCTCCAAGTACTCCAATTGAGTCCAAGCTGGGACTTCACTCCCTGCACGGTTCCTCTCTGTGGCCCCCTCCACAAGAATGCGCCTTTGCGCCTGGTTCCGCGATTATGCGCATTATCGCGGAGGCGCATTTACTCACAATCCCTCTGCACGGGAGGCGGCGAGAAGCGGCGAAGCGCATTAAAAGATGCCCAAAAAGCGCTTTCCAGGTAGTTAATGCGCATAATCGCTTGTTCACACAGCGAAAATGCGCTTTAACGGCCGGAGCAAAATAAAAGTCGCTATTTAACGCGCGTTCGAAAATGCGCATTATCGGGGAGATAACGCGCCTGTACGCCCGTTTTGCGCTCCGCTCGTGTGTAGGTAAAATTTATAATGAGCCTTCAAGGCTCATTAAACGCCCCGTGTGGAGGAGGCCTGTGTGTCACTAGTCACTAGAGTTAGAACATGAAAGGAGTACTGCAACAGGCCAATGGCTAAATGGGTTCACTGCTAATTCAAGACATTTTTATCGGGGAGACACAGTAGGTTGGAGCCAGATTTAGTTATACTTAGAGTAAACCCATTGGAATCAATGGAAGTTAAGTTACTCATTTATTGTTACATTTCTAATCCACCCAATAATTAATGTTCTCTGAGCAGATTAATTGGGATTTTAATTGATTGTCCCATTGATTTCAATGGATATGCATCATTAAGTCTTGGATTGAACCCAGTGTTGGTGTTGTTTTTTAAACTCCCTGTGATGCCAAAGGTTCCAGCTTTTCTGTCTCTTCTGCAGTGTTAAGTTTTTCCTACTTCCTGCAGATCAGCTCTTTTTATGGCTACTGACCTTCCAAGCATTAGCTATGATGCGCTGCACTCTTATGAGTTTATATCCTCCGGAACACCTGCTTGCAGGACGTATGAACTCATCTGGATGATACCCAACTGTGGCTCACTCCTAGCTGTGAGCTCAGTTTCCTTAAACTAATCTAGAAAGTGAATGAGAGGGAAGAAAGTTGCCAGTGAGGATTTTATAAGAAGAGGCAGCACAAAGAACATTTGAGACTGGGGAAAACCCATAGCTAAGGAACATCTCCCAGCCATCTGCGGTCAGCATTTTGTTGCCCCCATTAATCTTGTGGATGACTTTTGGTGAAACTTGGGCAAAGGAAAAGGAACGTCCTGTGATAGCACATTTGAGAGTGGGTTGAAAAGCACAGGCCCTCAAGGCAGAAAAGCCTAGAGCAGCCTTGACCCACCTGGTGCTCTCTGGATGTGTTTGAATGCAACTCCCAACTTCCCTCAGCTAGCATGTCCAATGGACATGGTGTCTGGGGATGATAGGAGTTGCATCTGGAGCTGGAGCTGCAGGGGCCATGTGCCCTATTTTACAGAGGACAGTCCACTCTTTGAAGGCTTGCCAGAAGACTGTCCTCAGTTTAAGAAGTGCACTGTAAAGATAAAGAACCATCAGATGGAAGAAAGGGGACATGACGCTGCCTATCAACAGTACCTGGACAGCAGTGTTCCACACTATGGTGAGATGTACTGTGTTTTGATCTAAATTATAATAATTATTCCTACATTCTGCACATATAAATTAGCATAAGCAAATATTATGCAAATTGGCATCCTCTTTTTTGGGCAATTTATCAGTTGCTTCCCTATCTGGAAAGCACCAGATTGGGGAAAGCTGACCTAGGAAATATAAAAACAAAGATGCCACTCAAAGGACAGAGAATCTATTCACCCATCTATTCCGAGACCAAGATAAGAACACTCCTGGCAACCTCCATGCTGCAGGAAATAGTGTTGCCACTGCTGCTCTTCAGCTCAGCCAACACTACACTGGAGGAATTGAGGAGCTATGGCTGGTTGTAGGGTTTTTCATGCATGGGAAGGAAACAGTTTCTTGTGCCCTTGCTCCCATTGAATGGCTTCTTGAGTTTTCCCCAAGAACAACAACAGTGAGGATCAAATAGCCGAAGTAGTATAGATCAAACAGTGGTGCCTGTGCAGGCATTTAGCAGGGGTTTGGGGGGGGGGGTTGAAACGGGTTCATCCAGGTGACAGCAGGGAGGTTGGGATCAGGGTGCTTAAACCCTAATTCTAAGCAGCTTCCTGTTTTGGAATAAGCAGCTTAAAGTGATGAGATGAGGAAATGTTACCATGGCTGCTGAAGAAGACTGAATGAAGGGCAAGAAAAGCAGAAGAAGAAGGCACAGTTAAGACAAGGCCCCCTAAGAATCCATGTGTCCATCCTAACACACCTAGATTGCAAAGATCTATTGATCTGGAGTAAAATATGAACCAGCACTGGTAAAGTTAAGATAAGAATATAATGGTATTTAAATAAACTTATAAAAATAGAAACGCGAGATCACTGTTTTAATGGCCCACATCTCAGCTTAGAGCTGCTGGCCCTTACTAAAACCAGGACTGGAGATTTTCATATGGATGATTATACAGGTGGTGATGGTGGACATCTATCGTTAAATTCAAAGCATTTCTAAACAGAAGTAAACCCCATTGTATTCAATGGGGCTTACTTCCATGTAAGTAGGGATACGACTGCAGCCTAAAAAGTATTATTTGCTCCTGTTCACAGTAGTGCCATGCTTTGCAAAAGCCAAATACAATGAAATCGGTACGATGAAAAATTAGGCTAAGGTGCTCTCATGATGGATCAATTCTGGGACAGTTCTATAATGGCTTTTGGAATTATTTTATGGATGTAAACATGCAAAAATATTTCATTCAACTGTGTGATTCACAGTGATTACAGAAAAAAAAATCTTCCATGTTGTGATGGGGATGCCTGGATAGACCAGTTTATAGAACTGTGTTTGCGCAAACTATGGGAATAACCCATTTCAACAAACAATTACAAATGATAGTAGCTACGGAAATAATTCGAAAAAGCTCTGGAAAACACTGACAGATTTGGCCCTGAGAGGTATGAATTTTCATGGGGCATTTCCCATTGTCCAAAACAAGAATAACAAAACCTCTCACACACCTTGCATTTTCATTTCATTCCTGCGTTCATGCTAGCTCCTATCTAGCATCAGACTGCCTGTAATGGTAGATGGGAGGAAGGAGTATCTCCATGTGCCTGTTTGCTGATTGGAGGATGGGGGTGAGCACTCCCACCCCTAATTGGTACCGCAGGGGAGTGCTGAACCTCTAGAGTAGTAAATTTAAAACTTTTCAAAATGTGTGCCCCAAGGTGCAAACAGTTGGGGCGGGGGGCGAGTAGCAGTACTATTGAGAGAAGAATAGAGAAAATATTCCAGGCTACATGTGGTTATATCCATAACTGTGCTTGTTGAAGTATAAAAAAGTAACTATGACAACTGCTCTTAAAATATATTTTGAACCATGCTGCGAATCTTCCCTTCCACAACCCTCTTCATGAAATTTGAAAAGGTCCTCTGGGATGAAGTTGTGCTGCTTATCTCTGTCAAATGATGTCACAGGCACTACTCAATAGGTGCCATGACATCCTCTTAATCGTATTCCACAAAATACTCTCAAGTGTGTCAGACATGCATGCTTTCAGTATTGGGGGAGGGGGGGAGCAAGGGGTGGTCAGCATGAAGAATACACAAATGAGGAGTAAACAAGAGGCAGGTGGAGGAGATCATGAGGAATCCTTGCCAGGCCCCTTTTACCTCTTTAGAAAAAAAAAAAGTAACATGTACAGTACCAAGAACACAAATTTGTATCAGCCTTTAAAACTCTTGTCCTCCAATGGCCCTACCATTAGGTCACGTAAGGCAACAGCCCTCAGGCAGCAGGTGCCGAGAGCAGCTTCCTGGCTCTTCTTCCTGAACTCTCTGGCTGTTCCCATCTGCTGGAGGATGGAGGCATGTATGCCACACAGCCTGTTTGGGGGGCCCTAAATTTGCCTCAGGTGTGAAGTGAGATTCAGCTGCCAATCCAGTCAGTTTCTGTACATGGACTGGGGAAGGGGATGCCATCTTGTCTTTTGCCTCAGGCAGCAACATGTCTTGGGCTGGCCCTGCCTCTAATCAGTTGATACCAGTGGTGTGGTGGAACCAGGGCTCACAGGGATGCAGTGCCTGCATGTTTTGATTAGCAGGTATGCTGACATCCCTGTCCCCTCTGAGCTTAGCTGCAATTCTCACAGCAACTGGGGAGGGAATTCATTCTCCAAACAGCAATATATTGTTCCTGGTTACGATGCAAAGTATTTTGGGGTGTCTTGGTCTTGAATGAGCCATTTAGACCCATGAGCTGTACAAGAGACCTGCTCATGGAGATGAAAACTGCTCAAATAGTTTTTCTTGCTATGGTTCAATACAGCTGCCTGCATTTTGGGCTCTCCTTGGGGGTGTGGCTGTGGGGTTTGTCATGTTGAGCACCCGCCCTTCAAATTACCACCACACCACTGGCTGATACACAATACCGGGAGGAAGGATCAAGGTAGGAGGAAAGGAAAGGCGCTTTAGAAATGAAAACCCCAAGAATTAAAACGGAATGGATACAGAAGGGTCTGTTCTGTGGTTGTGTGCTATGCACAGCATGTGAAAGCACCACACAGGGTCTGCCCTACATCCAATTGTATCCCCATGTTAACTCATCCCTTCGTAATTACTTTGCCTCTTTCTTTTATTGCCTCTTGTAGCAACTGCCACAGCCATTCCTATTCTCCTTTCTTGCACTTCATGCTGGGAATAGCATGACTCGTACTCTTTTGCCAGGAATAAAGGCATAAAGAATGCTTCATTTCAGAACATTTTCTGTCCACAAAGATAGCAACAGTGACATTGCCCTGGGACTGGAGAGCAGAAGGGTAATATACTTTGGCTTCTGCCATCAGCCAGTGGACCTAGAATCACTGAGAGGCTGCACCCCCACCCCTGCTTCCCAGGAATAACCTCAAGTCAAGAGGAGCCCACCCTGGGCCATTTTATCAGGCAGAGAAGAAGCAGCTGTAGGAAGCTCACTCCCCCCCCCACACACACACACAGAAAGAGCATTCAGCTCCAACGAAGGAAGTGGAAAGAACGCTCTGGCCCCATCCGTTGGCCTAAAGAACAAGCGCCTTAGTCAACCAAGGAAAAAACAGCCTGGTCCCAAGTGCAACTCGCTATCTTGTTCCTGCCTTCAAAAACTGATCTCCCCCTTCTTTCTTTTCCCTCCACTTCCCTTCCCTTGTGTGCAGTGTTGTCTTGGTTTGCAAATCTGGTGGCAGGGCCCACCTCTCTCTTTTATTTTATTGATATGAGTTGGTTTGGGAAATTATCCTTGTCTGAAAAACAGGATAAAAATACAAACAACAACAACATGGGGAGGGGAAATTCTCAAAGCCTACTGCCCCTTTAGCATGCATTTTCCCAGGATGTTCACATAATACTTGGTGCTCCAGCAATAATACTAACATGTATTATTTAACAATTAAGTGTTACCAAGAAAGTGTCCTGTTCTATAAAAGGCAATCTTTTTTCTTTTAAACTCATAGTTCCACAGCCTTCTAGATGTATTGGACAACAAACCCCATCATCCCCAATCAGGATGGTCAAGGAAGTTTTTTTTTAATCCTCTGCTTGGAGCCAGGAGGAGCTTCATCTTCTGAGGAAAACAACAGTGATAGTGTTGCCATAATTCCCAGAAATCTTAGTATTAGCAGATGCAGACCTTTTAGCAGATGCTCTAAGCACACAATGTAGCCCAAATCTTAACACTATATATATTAGTTGCAATAAAACACAAAAGATGGGAAATTTCCTTGTAGTGAGTAAACAAGAAAGGGTTTACACTCTTTGTTCTGGGCCAGGGAAGGAAAGCATCTTCTGGTATGATTGGCAAAGAAAGGCAGCTCTTTCAATGGCCTAGGAAGGACGGAAGGAAGGCTACTACTTAGAGGAGTTATAGTATTCTTACTATTTCACACATTACATTTTTAGTAGGAACATGTTCAATACCCACAGCATACACCAGCATATACACTATTTTTAGGAAGGACATGTAGCTGCTTCACAAGTTACAGTTTTGGCACACTTGCTACAGATCTGTAATGTGTAACTGCTAAAAGGACTAGTCTACACTTGCAGCAAAATGAGGTGGTAGAATAAATTGCATTGCTCCCAGCTGCAAGGTGTTGAGTGCCATTTTGTAATGCTTGCACATGTGCTTTTTTAACTCCTTGCAAATACAATTTTTAGACTAGCACTTCAGGTAGAAGGATTCAAGCTTTTCTAGTTGCAGCAGCGAGTTATTTTGGGTTTGGTTTTAACACAGGAGAGCCTTTAAAAATTGGAATTGCCACCTACAGTCTCAAGTAGCACAGTCCTTTCAACCTCCCCAAAACACTTACCACTTCATCCTGTTGCATGTATAGACTAGGCCTAATCGATAAAGGAGCCCTTAAGAAGAATGATGTAGGGAGAAATATTATTACCTCCAGTAGGACATATTTCTGCTTGATGTTGAAATAATGCATTGACAAGTCAGGTCCAACAGCAACAGGTTTTATTGCAGCTATAAATAAAGTTGCAGACAGAACTTAAATTTGAACAAGCAATGTGCCAGCAGACAGCTTTGGAACCTCTTTTAGTGTCAGGGTTCAGCTTCGGGATATGTGAAGTGGTAATAGGAAGATGGCCATGCAATGACTGACCTGCTCTTACTTCTGGGCAAGCCCTTGTCCTCACAGATATCCAAGATGGGACTTCAAAGCTGGCTTGAGCCTCAATACTGCCCACTTACTGCATCCAGGGAGGTATTATCAACATTCAGGCTCATAGTGAATTGCAAGGAGCATGTCTCAAACCCTTTGGATGGTGATATTGGATAGATTACATTCCTATTCCTATCCATTTTCCTCTTCCTCCCCAACTTGCCTTCCCACCTTACACCCCATCCATCTCTTTCAACATGAATAGACTATCAAATTAAAAGTCTGAACTATGTACACAAGATCTCGTACCCTCTGCCTTTCAGATGTTTCACTGGATAGAAACACAAAGTATGTTAATTTAGCACATCTAGTGACATTTGCAACTCCCGAGGTTCCTGTGGCGCTGCTGTAATATTGAATAGGTCATCCTTGGTAGTGCTTCAGATGATATAGCAGCCAACCCGCTCAAGCCACAGTCCATGCAAAGAGTCTGCTCACATACGCATCAGAGGAGGAAGAGGTTTTTCTGAGATGGCTCCTCGTTCATAGAACGGGATGCCACAAGTCTCCACCTATGCATGTGTACCACCAATATGAGAAGGTCACCCACATTTAGCAATGGAAAATAATTCCAGCAGGAAATCAATAAAGAATTCAGAACTAACTCAAACCCTTTTGTGTTTGCAAAGCGATGGGCCTGTATGTCCCCATATTCTGATATTAATCTATTTCCTTTTACTCCTTTCCAGGTGCAGGCGAGTCAGGCAAAAGTACAATTGTCAAACAGATGAAGTGAGTACCAACTGGGAGATGGGGACCAGGAGCCCAGAAAAGTGTTGTGTTCCTGACATTTGTTTCTTCCCTGTGCTCTCTCACATAGGCCCAGCGAGGAACATTTATAGGCACTTTCACAGTGTTGTTGGCAACAGGACTGGGCAAATAACTTAAACAGATTATGGAAGGCTTAAAACACAAACAAAAATAGCATTTAGTTAAACCAAGCTAGGACAACAAGGAGCAACTGTTTGCTTCATAAACTGACCCTGAGCAGGATAAGGAGGAAATTCCTTTTCATACTACAGCAAATGCATTGACCAATCAACATCATTTTCCCTGTACATGGTTTAAATGACTCCCATAACAAGTTCAAGGATAACAATTCTCTAAGCCCTGTGAAATGTGTATGCAAATGAAAGCATAACAAAGACAAGCACAGCTCAGTTACTCTTTCTTTAGCACTGTTTCCCTTGGGATAGTTATAACTTGGTGGAAACTAAATTGGATTGAACATAAGAGTACTACCATGCAACTGATAAAGGAGAAGAGGAAGCATCTTTATC
Source organism: Anniella stebbinsi (assembly GCA_029215795.1). Taxonomy (NCBI): domain Eukaryota; kingdom Metazoa; phylum Chordata; class Lepidosauria; order Squamata; family Anniellidae; genus Anniella; species Anniella stebbinsi. The sequence continues at coordinate 64,557,108 of JARDYH010000004.1, read as the reverse complement.
GGGTTGGTAACCAAAGTTGAAATGCTCCTACTAATATCCTTCCCATACCAAATGAGCTTTTAAGGTATAAAATTGACTAGGAAATCTGTTATTTTTAGCTGTCATAATTTTATAGTCCAGCTGCAGTCATAGCAAAAACAAGCCAGCTACTGCTACAAATTCATCCCAGAAAAAAAAAGGGGGAAACACCATAAGGGCAAAAACATTGGGCCAGTGCTCATAATCAAAACAGACCACCATAGGTTCAGTGGGCTGCAGAGCATGCCGGGCAGAACTTGCATACTCAATGCCTGATTACGGCTTGTTGTGTCATACAAATCCAGTGACTGTGTTTTGGGAGGATTTCACAGCCCTCACATAACCCAGCAACAGACAATGAGTTATGCAAGGGTCGTTTAGCCCTCACATAACTCACGGTTCCCAGGTTCACACGACACAATAAGCCACAGCTGGGTGTTGAATATTCAAAATGGCTGCCCACACACACCACAGGTCCCTGTGGCTTAAGGCACAGTGGGCTGTTAGATCATATGAACCAAGTTAATGTTTTCTTTTCCCCACTCCCTTTTGGAAGAAGGAGGGATCCTGGCAAGAGATGCATTTCCCTACATTACAAAATATACACTATCACCTTATTCAAAATGTCTGCCCAAGTTAGCTAGATCTATGTCTTTCACAATTCAGAAGCTCAAAGCAGAATACATCAGTGAGATAAGAGTTTACTTCCTACCACAAAATTAATGGGAGCCATTCACTTCTATGGGAAAATGCAAAACAGCTGCATTCAAGGGCATAATTCAGGCAGAGGCCAAGATCTGCCCTTCACCAAAGACATGGTGATTTAAGTGTCAAGGTTGGAAGCAGGTTTTACTCCTTTTTCCATACAAGTGAAGAGCTGCCATTCATTCTTGCCTACCTCTATGAAACCAGGATAAGTTTTGTTTTTTTTTAAACTACAGTGGTATTTCACATAAGGGGAGTATGTTTCTCTTTTCTTACCACAGGATTATCCATCAAGATGGTTACACGGAAGAAGAATGTTTGGAGTTCAAATCGGTCATCTATGGCAACATTCTACAGTCCATCCTGGCCATCATCAGAGCCATGTCCACTTTGGGGATAGATTATGCCGAGTCAAGCCGAGGGGTCAGTAGTACCATGCCTCCTTAAGGCACTGAAGTTGACTGGGAATATGGGGTGGATGGAAACAAATAATTTGCAACTCTGGAAACCAGCTTTCCCTAACCTGGTGCCCTCCAGGTGCCATGCCAACTGGGAATTATGGGAGTTGTGGTCCAACACATCTGGAGGGCACCAAATTAGGGATGGCTGCTAGAAACAGTTCCTCATTCTTGCACAGAACATGATTGTGTGTTGATCAGGCTGTGTGCACACTGTAGTTAATTTGATGCGAGACAGAAAGAGTACTGTGAATGCTTCTTTACTCATGTTCAAGGCCAATATATGGCTTAGCATACCCATGAAATAGGTGTACCACTGCCACTAGATAGCCTCTTACTTGTATTTCCATGAGATGTTTAAAGAAAAAAATAGATATAAAAAGGAAAGAATATCCCAGCACCAGTACTGTAAAGTTTAGTGAGGCAGTGATCTCAACAGACTATGCTGCGCATTTTACCTAGTTTATAACCTGTCTAGAAAACCAAGGCAAGATGGGGTGCCTCTACAAGAGGCATTTAAAGCTCTTTCAAGGCGCATTAAAAAAATTACCTCTACAAGAAACGGAGCGCAAATCGGGCGTAGAGGCGTGTTATCTACCTGATTATGCGCATTATCGAATGCACGTTAAATCGCGAGTTTTATTTTGCTCCGGCCGTTAAAGCGCATTTTGACTGTGCGAATAAGCACTTATGCGCATTAACTACTTGTAAAGTGCATTTTGGACATCTGTTAATGCGCTTCGCCGCCTCTCGCCGCCTCTCGTGCAGAGGGATTAGGCGTAAATGCGCTTCTGCGATTATGCGCATAATCGCCTAACCAGGCACAAAAGCGAATCCTTGTAGAGGGGACCATGGTTTCATCATGCTTCCTCAGGCTGAAGCAGCTATTGAATGGTGCCATCTGGTGGTTAAAGAAAACCTTTTGAGAGCATCTCCTGCCCATGGAGTCACAGGAGCCCATCCATAAAATTATGTCAGGAAAGACCTCAAATGGCATCTAGATTGTGTCTACACTTAATTGACTTGTACTTGGCACAACTAATAATGGGTAGCAAAGTACTTATTTTGAAAGATACAATGCAGTATTGGTGAAAGGCCGCCGAGACCCCATCCAACACCTAATGTTACTGGAAAGATGCTATGAAAGATGTAGACCACTTGCAGAGACTGTGCTAAGGTGGTAGCACATACACATGCATCCATCTGAGCAGCAGTGTGGAAATGCAGGTACTCTCCTTGTCCAGCCTTTCTGCTAATGGAAGATTCCCTGGACGTTAGCATCTCCTACAGATGCCAATATCAATCTTCTCATAATACTCCATGGCAGAAGATCCACAACTTCAGAGAACAAACCTCTGATCAGCCATAGGAGTTTTCCTACATTGAACTCAAAGCTGATTTATAGCCATTTGGACATATTATTACTTCCTATGCTTTCCTCAGAGGCTCCAGTATTTTTTCCTACCCACCCACCCCCCCTGCATCTTTATATAGTTTGATGCATGGCCTGAAATGAAGCTGTTTCTGCAAGTCATCAAGGGGGGGGGGGAGGGAGACGATTTTTTGTGTATGTGTCCTCATGACTAAACATAGATGAGATTCAACCTTGAACCCTACATTCCGTTATCCCTCAAGTTACCGGGGCTTGGTCCTCTTATGGTCTCTCTCTCTTTACAGGATGATGGCCGACTGTTGTTCAACTTGGCTGACTCCATTGAGGAGGGAACCATGCCTCCAGAGCTAGTGGATTGTATAAAGAAGCTCTGGAAAGATGGAGGTGTTCAGGCCTGTTTTGAGCGAGCAGCTGAGTACCAGCTCAATGACTCTGCTTCATAGTAAGCCTGTCCCTGTGGTTGCATCAACAAGATGAGCCTAGTGGGGAGGGAAGAGGCCATATTGCCAGCCCAAGAGATTGCAACAAGGAGACGTAGAGCAACCTTCACCCACCTGGCACCCTCCAGATAGTTTGAGGCCTAGAGACCATTTACTTCCCTTGGTCCTACTATGGTCTCCTTCTCACAGCTGCTGACTTGTGTTGGGATGAAACAGCTCGGTGAAGAGTGTGTGAATATTCTAACAATTTGGATCGGGCTGATCATACTAACCTTTACCACCTCGTTGGTATCCTCTCTCCTCACTAGGGATCCTGGTCAGTGGGGATGACCCATGCAATCAGACCCGTCCGTTGGGTTGGCCTCTCCAGCGGCATGCTATTATGTCAAAGGAAGAAAGATAGTTTATTGTATTAGCAATCATCCATCACAAAATTAAAAAAAAACATTAAATGTATTAAATTCCAAATGGCAAAATAAATAAAAACAAAGGCATTACAGCAAAAACAGTCTGATTACAGCAAGACAATTGGTGTACAGAGGGCAAGATTCCCAACTATGTCAAAGGAAAGAAGCTCCTTGCAGCTGGTGGGTGTGAATAATAAGAGCCACTCTCTACACAGCAAGTGTTGTATATACTCACTTTGCCTGAAATGAACAAGAGAAAGAGGAGCATAACAAATAGTCCCATTCGTTTTTTTATAAACTGCTCTGTATCTAAAAAAGAAAAAGATTCCGGTGCGGTGAACAGTAAAGGAAAAAGGAATTAAAAAAAACAACAGAATAAAAACAGTGGCAATATGTTGCTCAGACCCTTCAATGCCACATTATGAGAGGTCCCGATTGCCCTATAGTTGTGCCATCCAATACAACCAAAGATACCAACAGTGCAGTTGGATGAGAGGTGCAGTGCCAATGGTGCAAGTCAGATGTGCACTGGACTCACAGATTTGTAGAAGTGCAGACACAACCCACCAAGCCTCTGCTCTGCCAAATAAACAGTTATACGAGCTGTATGCAGAGTTCATGCAGAGAGGAACTCAGAGGCTGGCCCTCAATAGTAAAAACTCCCTTCCGCTAGGGCACATCATAATTTATGTAGCGCCATTAGAGTACATGAAGACAAGTCTCTACCCCAAAGAAGTAATAATCATTCTAAAATCTGATGTATGAGAAATTACAAAGGAAGGGCAGGGAAGTGGAGGCAAAGATAAACGGGGGAAATATGCAATTGTTTCAGTTACACATGCTAACGCTTGGTTACAGACTGAGAGCCTATCTACACTACTGCTTTAAAACAGTTTATAACAGTTTTGAAACGGTTAATAACCATTAACTGGTTTTAAAACTGTTATAAACTGTTTTAAAGCAGTAGTGTAGATAAGCTCTTAGTTGCAGCAGGGCATGGGAACTAGGGCTTGTTGAAGTAGAATAAGGCATGAGATTTACCTCAAAGTCTGGATATCTTTTTAGAGCATCTTCTAAAGTGGTTGGATCCAGATTTAGTCATACTTAGAATAGGCCTATTAAAATAAATGGGACTTAACTTAGTGATGACTAACTTGAGTGCCATTGATTTCATTGGGTCTTCCCTAAATTGAGTGCAATCTTTATCTTAACTGCTACTCAGATATGGATTCAGTTTTAAATTGTTTCATTCACAAACTCTTCAGGAATGGACAGGCTAGAAACTAAACACACAATGGGTGGGAATAATTTCATTTCATTTATTACACTTCATTTATTGCATTCCTATACTATCCAATAGCCAAAGCTCTCTGGGAAGTTTACAAAGAAAATCTAATTTTAAAAAGCTGGGAAGCTTAGTCTTTCAGTATACTGGTCCGGAAAGAATGGGATATTTCCAGATTAATAGCCTTCAATAAGTACAAATATGACACTTAAGTCAGTGAACATTTTCGAATGGATTCACAGCTGAAGGGATATGTGTTACAGCTGAATAAGGATGACAAAGAGAACAAGACAGATACATCCTGTTAGTATTCTGTGTATTTAGTAATCCAAAGTTTAAACAAAATGTCCATCATCAATGGATTCCTTTCTGTAGATTATATCAGATCACTGAATTTACTGTGCAAATGCCTTTGGGATATAAACAAACGATGTCCTCCTACGCATTTTAAAACTTAAACAGGTGATGTTGTTTTTAATGTTTGTGCACTGTTACCTGATCATTTTAACCAAATATGATATGAGCTCTACTTACAACTTGTTTTGTGCTATTGTATAACTTCTTGGGGGAAGTTTAGGACCTTGGAAGCCAATTGTACAAGCTGTGCTCACAGGAAACGATATCATTTCCTCCCATTTCCTACTGGTAGAAGAGCTGTCCTTTTGCTTTTTGCTAACATCAGCATTAAAAGTTTGAAACACAGGCTGACTGGATCTATTAAAAGGGACTTGCATTCTTTCTGCAAGAAGCAAACAGCTGTAAACTTAAATAGATCAAACTAAACGGAACAATAAACTGCAAAATAGTAACTTTTGGTATCTTAGTGCAAATCCACTGGCAAATACTTGTATGTCTTTGAGATCAATGTGTTAATGAAGAGTTAACAGTTGGTCATAAGTCTTATTTTACCCATTACATTCAGCTTTGCTACAAATAGAAAAATGTTTTGAGATCAAGTCCCAGCTGCTCTCTTATAATGAAATTTGTTCATCCTCAAAATAACTTGGTGGGTAAATAATTTGTATTTCCATTTTATAGATGGGGTGCCGAGCTTGCTTAAAGCTATCTAGAGCCTTAATGGCTGAGCAAGTTTTGAACTCAGAACTTGCAGGTTCAAACCACTGCATTATTTTGGCTGAATACTGTCATCCGAAAAGCTCCAGCTATTGGGAGATTAAAAAAATAAATAAATCACTAAATAAAATAAGGTTTGGGCATAGAGATTTGGAGCTAAGTGGCCAAAAATGCTTGTTGCTGTGAATATACAGCCATACAGAAAATTATATACTACTACTCTTTTCTTGTGCAGCTACTTGAACCAACTGGATAGGATCACAGCCGCAAACTACCTCCCCAATGAACAGGATGTATTGCGATCACGAGTTAAGACCACAGGAATCATAGAGACAAAGTTTGCTGTCAAAGACCTCAACTTCAGGTAAGCCAAACCTCTTCAAAGTATCCTCTACCTAATCCATTTGTGGCTGCCATCAGTTTTCAGCATGGATACATTTTATTTCTTAATTCTAGACTATCTTAAGGATTCCTTTCTCCTGTATGTCCTCTGTACACTCCATTCCAACATCTGAGGTCTGCTCAGTGAACCACCTCCGACTGAGGAACAGTAGGTGTCCACTACTACAAAGGCACTCTTAGTACTGGCTCCAACTCCCAGAGAAACTTGTCTGGCCCCAACACTGAGTACATTCAGGCAGTGGAAGCTGATGGCTCTGACATCAGTGGAGTGGTGAATCCGCTCTGGGTTTCAGTCAGAACTCTAAAGAATCTAGCCAAGGTGCCACTGATATCAGAGTCACCAGCCTCCACTGCATTCAGGCAAGAGGGAACCATCCTAGCTTTTCAAAAAGGTTGTTTGGAATGACTTTTATTGTTTACTGTTTTTCTGTTGCTGTAGCATTTTATGGAATGTGCTGCTGGGACTATTTTATTTCACCAAAGAAAAAGTGGGACATATATTTCCTAAATAACTATTTTGCCATCCTACGTTGCTTTTCCATTTTTTGGTATAATCTTCATGCTTTTATTCTAGACTGTTGCATTATACATCTTTTAACCAGCCTGACTGATGGTAAAAGATACCACCCTTTTTCAGTTCCAAACAACTGCTCATTTAAATGATGCTTTCACCTCTGGTGCATTGTTTCAAATGGTGCGAAATGAACGCCACAAACCATCACTCTTTCTTCTGCAGGATGTTTGATGTAGGCGGACAGAGGTCAGAACGCAAGAAGTGGATCCACTGCTTTGAAGGGGTGACCTGCATCATCTTCTGTGGAGCTCTCAGTGCTTATGACATGGTGTTGGTAGAAGATGATGAAGTGGTGTGTTTTATAGCTCAAATGTTTTGGGAATCAAGGATTGCTCCACCCTCAAACATGTCTGCCTCTACTCTGAAATCCAATAGCCACACAGGCACAAACACAACATCAGCCCCCTCATCCCACAGAAGGAGCAATGATGCCACCATCTGACCCTGGCACAAACAGCCCGCTAAAAGCCATGCTCTAACTTAGCAGAACAGAGAGAGTGAAATTACAGAGCCTGTGGTTTGTTTGCTACATTGTGCTGCTCTGATGCAAGGCCCGGAAGCAAAACAACATTTGCCTGACATTGGCTTAACCTCTGCCTGAAATTAAATGTCTCTCTGTAAGCAGTTAGAGAGTTGGGAGCTAGGATTAATTCATGCAGAACAGCAACATCCCGGAACCAGTTGATTCCAATCCTTCGCATGCACTATAAGGATTGGGGAGAATCCCATCAGCCTATGTCAAAGGTGACATCAACAGTGATAGGGCAGAGCAACAAAAGCACAAGAATAGTAAGCAGAACTCCATCCTGGTTTTTCAGGGTTCCTGCAGGCCAGAGAAGGAAGGTCATCTGATCACTTTCTTTAAAACAATGAGAACTAGGAACACTCTTCTGATTCCAAAAAGGGAAATGTGGGTGGTGAGGGCTTCCCCATTTTGCAAGATCTGTCTCACACTAATGAAGGTATAGAGAAGTGTTATCTTCACCAATAGGATTAGAGGGTTGAAAATCTAACAAAAGAAGGGTCCGGCACACCTAGCAAATTGCACAAAATTCTTTAAAATGTGCATGTTTTAGTTGTTTAACCCTACAGCTGATTGCAATCTCTCCATCAAGACCAGTAAAATGAGAGAAGGAAGCTAAAGATGACTTGGCAGAAAAACTATCAGCTGCTTTCTCATAGTCCAATGTAAACAAATCTGGTCTCCAAGCACAGGGAAAAACAAAGCCTGCAGGAGCTTTCTACTGAAATGAGGGAAATATTTGGGAAATTCCACTCAAATATAACTTGTGGAGCTCTCTTTCAGACTTAAAGAGATTATGACTCCAACTGGGGACATTTGCTGGCAGCATTCTCTCCGTTCTCTGGAATTAGGAGGGGCAAAATTCTTAGAAGTGCAACTTTCTAAGGCCTGTTAATCCTGTTAATAGCTTCTGGAACAGCTGTCTGCAACCACAGCCTCTAGATGTGTTGAACTACAACTCCCATCATTCCCAGTTGGCATAGGTGCTAGCTGGGGATGATGGAAGTTTTAGTCCAACACATCTGGAGGGTGTCAGGTTGGAATCTAGCCAGGTTGGTTACTCTGGAGAATACCAACAGTAAGCATTTTAGCTAAGGGTGCCTCTACAAGAGCGATTTAAAGCTCTTTCAAGGTGCATTACAAATTTTACCTCTACAAGAGCGGAGCGCAAATTGGGGGTTGAGGCGCTTTTTAACTCCGATTATTCGCATTTTCAAATGCGCGTTAAATAGCGAGTTTTAATTTGCCGCGTGAGTTAAAGCGCCTTATGGCCATGTAAACATGTGGTTCTTCGCATGTAAACAACTTTAAAGCATGTTTCATATAGCCCGTAATGCGCTTCACCGCCTCTCGTGAATAGGTATTAGGAGTAAATGCGCTTCTCCGTATACGCGCATAATCGGGCGCCAAACCAAAATCTTGTAGAGGGGGCCTAAGAGTACTAGGCAGATGGTGGTAAAACAGCAGATTGAAACCTATCAACTCTACTGTGAGACTAGATTGTGATTGTTGTTGTTGTTACTATTATTAAACTAAAAAACAAAGTAGCATTTCAGAAAAATACAGCAATTAGAATGAAGAGGGAGAATTGATAGATGTATCAACTATTGAGCCAAACTGCTTAGAATTAAGATCAAGAGGGGACCTCTGAAAAAGTGCATCTATTGTGTTCCTATGCTTTTTGTCACATTAATCTATACAACAACTTTACGTTTATAACCTAAGCACTTTATTTAAAACATAATGGGTTGGATCCAGACTTGTCCTTCCCTGAACAGAAGGGCTCCTTCTGTTTACAGAAGTCCCTACTGGAGGGAAAGGAGCTGGCAATGTTCACCAATTTCCTTTTCCCCTGTGAGCCCTTCCACTCCCCCGCCCCAATGTTCTGGATGGTCCCCCCTAACCCAATGGAATCATGTGCAAATGTAGATAAAGTTGCAGGAAATTGCCAAAAAACACTCTCCCTTCGTCACCAGCAGGTGCATCTTCTGAGCAGAACTCCGCTAGGGGGATATTGGAATCATTTGATCAAAAGTGGTATTTCCCCTGTTATAGGCTTTCCAATGCATTTTCATCAAGTTTTTTTAAAAAAAGAAGAGCTTTCTTATTTCAGGTTTGAAAAAATTAAAAGAAACATTAGAGCAGTATCCAATACTGCCCCTGCACTAGTGGGACATTCTGCTAGTGCAGTGGGAAATTAGTGGTTCCCAAAGTCAGCAGAAACAAGCTGAAACACTTTTTCCAGAAGGGTGCAGATCAGCACTGCTCACTGAAGGGATCTCCGTTGACCAGGCCCATTCTAGAAACACCAATTTCCACTCATTTCTGAGGTTATTTTTAGAAGAATGAAAACCCAGTGGCACAAGTCCTGCAAGCACAACGGACCTAGCAGAAGTGGAGTGGCGTCACTGGATACTAACCTTAGCAATTACATATGACAGGGGTAGGCAACCGTTTCCATCCCACAGGCACATTTGTAATTTTTTTTCTGGTCCCATGGGCACATTTTTAAGGAGAGGAATTCCCTCATCTGTTGTCCTCCCTGCCAGGCACCTGAAAACTCTCCACTTTCCCCCCTCCCTGTCACCAGGAATCTCCGTCCCCCACCACACTTTCCCCAGTCCTCTTCCAACCTGCAGACTTCCTGCTTCCACCTGATCCTTAGGGCTTCAGCGGTACAGAGGTAAGGTGGATAGTGAGGTGGGGAAATCACAATTAGGGGCTAGGGAAGGCACGTGAGGGGGTGCAAGGGGGCCTTGGCAAGCACCATCGGGAATCGTGGATGGTGTCAGTGCGCCTGCGAGCACCATGTTGCTGATCCCTGACATATGATATATTAACTTACATCCACTCATTTATCTTTCAAAATACCAAGGATATTTCTTATGTTGTTTATTCCTTAGAAGTGGTTTTGCTGGTCTTTTTATTATTGCAGCAGAATGCATGGGGTCTTTAAAAAAAATCAAGATTTTTAATAAATATCTGCAGGGATCTACTCCTGCCCTCTTGTGTCAACATACATCAACCCCATTTTATTAAGAGAGTGGGTTTTGCTGTACAGATGGGAAATAAGTCAAGGTAAAATTGAACCTTTGATTCAGACTTTGACAGTGACTTAAGTCACTCTGCCCTGTCTGTATGTTTTTTAATAGATAGGAAAGGCCTGGAATGGAAACAACAGAGAAGCATTTGGGGTAATGAAGGTGTTTGTTAATGAAGCAGCAGCATTTTCTGGAGACAGAATGAATAGTCTTTGCACAAAATCTTTCAGCTTCATTTTTTAAAATGTGTGGTCTTTTCTCTAGAACCGCATGCATGAATCTTTGCATCTGTTCAACAGTATATGTAATCACAAGTTCTTTGCTGCCACCTCCATTATTCTATTCCTAAACAAGAAGGACCTCTTTGAGGAAAAGATCAAGAAAGTACATCTCAGTATTTGTTTTCCAGATTATGATGGTGAGTTTTTATGAAAGCCAAAGTAATTAGATCCAAGAGCTGGTACACAAATGACATTTTCCCTACATGGATGCACGATGGTGTAGGAACACTTACTATATATTGGTGAACATTATCAGACATAAAGGATGTTTTACCACATTTCTAGCCCACTGTAGAAATAGTGTTATGTATTAGTTTCCTCTCAAGACTGGGCTACACATTCAGTAGTTTGAAACTCAACTCCAAATGCATGAACAACCCATTTAGGAGAAATTTTAAAAAACCTTGCTGCACTGAAGTCAACACAGGTAGAAAAGGGGTGTCTTAAAATGGTGTGGTTTTCAAAGGTTACACACAGGCACATTCCAAAAGTTGTTGAGTTAAAGGTAACTATACATTTCAATCTACATCATGTTTATTATGAATGCTACTTCCTATCTTAAACCATTTTCATATGAAGGGAACTAAAGGAACACCAGCATTTTTATTGGTTTGTTTCTTACCAAGACCAGTTTGTGAAAGCACTGGTAAAAAAAATGTGTTCAGGATTGTCATACTAAATTTATATAAACATTCTTGTCAAACAACAGAATAAGCTCTCAGTCAGGGACAGAAATGCATGGCTTTGGATCCTATGAGTAGAACTCAGCTCATGGGTTGCTCCCACTGGTGGAAGGAGATTTTTGCCAATTCCCCCTGCAGTTTCCTAGAAATCTGCTCCAGAGGGTTGGAGACTCCCTGGAACCGTGTGTGATGGGAAACGGGGAAGGAGGAATCTGCAAAAATCACCTCCCCTTCCCTTACACCAGCAAGAAACACCACTGGATCAAAGGTTCTTTTCAGAGAAAGCACCTCAGGATTCAAGCCATATTTTTTAAAATAAGCTATATATCTTTCAGCAACATTTCCATCCTTTCCCTTGTTTCCTTTTTGTAAACAGGCCCCAATACATTCGACGATGCAGGCAACTACGTCAAACTTCAGTTCCTTGATCTGAACATGAGAAAAGATGTGAAAGAAATCTACAGTCACATGACTTGTGCCACAGATACACAGAACGTCAAATTTGTATTTGATGCAGTCACAGATGTCATCATCAAAGAGAACCTCAAGGACTGTGGTCTCTTTTAAGACTTCAGTGTTTTTTAAAGGTAATTTCCATTCTATGCAACATTTACACCTGAATTTGCATTTAATTTTATTCCAGCAGCCCAAACGTGTAAATATTAGTCCTACAAAAACCTGAACCACTTATTTTAGCAGTATTTTTCACTTTAGCAAGTTTAGGGACTTGTTTTAGGAATAATTTGCCCTTTGAATTACAAGGATCTGAATTAAAAGCCAGCGCTGAATTCAGAGGCAAGTTTTCCCAGTTCCCATGCAGATAAAGCAAACTGTCCACTCTTCCTAGTTCATTAACTACATTTGAATGTCTGTAATATATGACACTAGTCAAAAGATCTCAACTACATCCCTAATAGCTAGCAGTAATCCTAATCTGCAATAGGAGGTTCATGTAGACACAAGTTGTACATTAAGTGGACTTTTTATACCTGACATTATAATTTGTTTCATGGGTTTATATATTCCTTTTTGCAAAAACATGTTCTGCTTTATATCAACAGAAGTAGCTTTATGCCTAAATTCTTCTCAAAGGGTTTACTTCCTAAGTAGGTTTGAAGATATGAACCCAACTAGAAAGCAAGAAAATATTCATGGAAGGAATTAGATCCTCTATGGTCACATGCTCCTACTGCTTCAGTTAAAAAGGAATTAAGTAGGAAGAGCAGGAGCCACACCCTTTGAGCGTATGTGCCAAGGGTAGGGGATGAGCTCCTGCCAACATTCTGTTCACCTCCAGAATATTCATGTGAGCCACAAAGACCTCTCTATTGCTAAACTCAGAACTGTGCTACACAACCCAATCTCGAGGCTAGTATTTGACAAAGGGTTTGGGAGTTTTTACACAGTACTAAAGTTCAGACATTGATGTAGCTATTTTACCCAAGCATTTTGGGGATAAAGCTAGTTTATATTACATGTCTTTTGCAAATACCTGTGCTTTGTTTTAGAATCAAAATATTTTAATGTTATTTGATTTCATTTCTCAAAATACTTTTTCACCTTCTTCATTAATTAGGAAAAAGGACTTCCAGTTAGCTTCACTGTTCTGCTGAGCAGAGCCAACGGAGTAAACAAACGTCACTCAAGAGTCCACACTTTTCTATAACCCACCTATGATACAAACTGTATATGTCCAAGAACATGCCATCGGTAAGGCATGAAGGAAACAAAAAGCTAAAAGCCTCCCATCTCTCTAAGTCATTCTCTTTGGTAATTTTCCTCTGAAATACTCTGCAATCTGGAAGCCCTGAAACTACAACATGAAAGAGAGCCAACACAATCTTGTCTACAAACAACTAATAATGTGACAAACACTGGATCTTCATGTTTCTGTACAACCAAGATCTAAGAGAAGCATCACTCTTCTGTGGGGGGGAAACCCCACAATCAGTACTTTTGTGGATTCTTCAATAGAACTGTTCTCTTTATTTATAAATGGTCTTAACTGTGATTCTGCTGAACATGGAGATCCTAATGGTTGAATGTTCAAAAATCCCTGTATCATGTGATCAGTTTGTAAATAACCCCAGAAAGTTAATGATATTTTTCAAACCTTCCAAGTAAACACACATAGCACACATATCTACTTGCAGTTCTTTGAAACTGCTGCAATTTGTCCCCACAGTATTAAGTAGGCAATTTATTTTCTTTCTAGTATCCAACTCTTTCTGTACTAGAAGACCTGGTGAACCCAGACAGATTCTTTTTTCTCTACACCAACTAACCTCATGGAGTATAGCAGTACTGATCCCAGCCCAATGTTTTACCTCTTGCTTGGAGACTATTGCTGTAGTTGCCTCACTGGTTTCTATGGTAAAGAGGTCACAGCAACATACAAAAGAAAGCCATGGACATTACAAGGTTAGAGACCTTCTCCGCACACACAGGAAATAAAGAGAAAAGATACAAAATGGAAATGGCAATGGTTATGTCAGGATTCCCACTCTACTCTTTAGAGCTGCATTGTTCTTGACCATTTGTAAATAAGTGTCATGTTACTAGACAAGATTATCTTTGTATCAATATTTACTGCAGAGAATTGCTTATACAGCTTCAATTAAATATAGGAAATCAAAAAAATAAACATGCATTAAAATGTTGATACAGTGTTATCTATTTGGAAAAATAGTTTTTCTTAAGAAATTCCTCAAGTTTTATTTTTGGTTACAAAAGCCACCTGATCCTTATCCATACAGTGTACACAGGACTTATTAAGAACCAATGGGCCTCAGTGGATAATGTTGTACTTGGAGAAACCTGAATTTGAAAATTCAGCTGAGTCAGAGACTCACACCTGTATTCAGTGACTGCAATACTAAGGGTTGACTTCCATATGTGAAATTTTCACAGAGTCAGACTTGATCTCTAACAATGGATTTCAATTGAAGCCATTTAGACATTTAGCTTGCAATTTATCTACTGGAGATATTGATCAGCTTTGCACGATCAAGGCAGGAAAAGAAGCCATCATGGCTTATTTTCTAACCCCATGCATTCTGGCTGCCTGCCACCTAATTACCATAATCATCTTTACTGGGCACAAATTGTCATGATGTCAGAACCTGCAGGGGTGGTTTACAAACCACCCCAGAACCCACAGCAGAGTGTTTGTAAACCATCCCTGCTGCCCACCCTTGCCAGGTTCTATGTTTGCAGGGTGGTTTGTAAACCTGACGTCACAACAAGCCACAATCAGAAAGGGTAATTATGGTAATTAGGTAGCACAGTGGCTTATTTTCCCTCCCCAGTCATGTGAACCCACCCTAGTGTGTGCTAAACATGCTGTATGAAATCAGTTCTGAGTGGTACTTGGCAAGTTGCAGTCTCAGTTCCCTATTTGACAAGTGAATACATCACCCTATAGCAGGGATGGGCCACTTGTACCCCTCCGGATGTTTTGGTCTGCAACTGCCACCTGTCCTAGCCAACATAGCCAATGGTGAGAGAAGATCAAAGTTGTAGGCCAGAACATCAGGAGCACCACAAGTTGCCCATGCCTGCCTTACAGGGTCAATGTCTTACTATAATCTCCAAATGAAGAAACTTAGTAAGGCAGTCAGTCATCTGTATCATCCTACTAGGAGGAGAACATGAGAATTCTATTGCTCTTCTGCTGTGATCATAAACATAATAATTGGTAACAAGTCGCTGCAGGATATGAGATAGCAACTGTAATATCTTGTTGATATGGCCTATATGGCAAGAACCAACAAACACCTTGCCACCTTTCTCAGCCTTATTTGTATAAGCTATCTGTACCAACAGTATGAAAAACTGGCATCAAAAGTCTTCAGAAACTAAGATACAAAAGTTCTGCATCTATTGATATAACGTTCAGCAATACCAGACAGCTAATCCATCTAACTAAAATCTTTATTTGCAGGAATTGGAAAAGAGAGACCGACAAAGATTTTGAGAACATTTCTAGAAGTGGCTTCAAAAAAGTTAAGAACATTAAGATTTTTAACTCACCATTTTAATATTGCCAATAACTACATCAGATTGAAACTGTACATGACAAATTGGGAAAGGGTCTCAACGTAATGGTTTCAGCAAAGAAATGTACTGACTCTGCTTAATAACATCACTACAGTAAAAACAATGGCAAACAGGAACTTGGCACCACATTTACAAAGTAAAGGCATGCTGTTGATACATTTTTGAAATCTCTGAAGATAAAAGGCCCTGGTAAATGTAGAACAAATTGCACCGTCTACAAAACTCCCCACTGGTTTAAGACCAAACACATACACACACAAATAATTAAGTGGTTGATTAATTAGCTTTGTAGCAGCACATACTCTCCCCTCCAGTTTGGAATTGTACAACTCACCTTTCTAACTGGAAGCCACATCAGGCATTTCATATAAGAAACAGATTTCCACCTGCTACAACAGTAGCACACTCAGTGATTTGGTAATCAGCATAAACCAGGCTAACCCTCCCCAATCCATAAGCAAGACAAAACTTGTTACCCTGCTACTGGAAATCTATATTTTGTGGGAGGGAGAAAGCTTTACAATGTATGTAGCAGAATGGTAACAAAGTATACATTAGAAGAAGCCATA
The DNA here is from genome assembly GCA_029215795.1 of Anniella stebbinsi. Classification (NCBI taxonomy): domain Eukaryota; kingdom Metazoa; phylum Chordata; class Lepidosauria; order Squamata; family Anniellidae; genus Anniella; species Anniella stebbinsi. The sequence continues at coordinate 64,541,196 of JARDYH010000004.1, read as the reverse complement.
GCTTTAGCCATAAGAATTCTAAGGCCCTTTTAAGTAGTTGCAGTAATATCAAGTTCTGACCATACCAAGTTTTAAAAACAAAAGGTTCCTGCTAAGAGGAATACTTTCTGCATGATCTGGTCACATCATGTGCATAGTTATGTGTTTGTTTTTGTTTGTTTTTAAAACAAGATTGTTTGCAAATAAGGAAATAAAATTTAGTCAAGATATAGTTTTGATGGAAAACCTTAAAAACAGAGCAGTTGTGGCTTATTAAAGAAAAAAAGCTACATATTGAAGTTCTGGGATCTCAACTTCTTAACAGCTGTACACATTTGAAACTATGCAATCCAAGTGATGCCTGGATGATCTAAAATCACACTTAACAGTAGTTCCATGTTTGAAGTCTAACTTCAGCATCCCATATCAATAAAAAGGTCCCTAGTACAGAAGATTGTGCTAAAGAATGCAAGGATTTTGCATGCTGTTTTCATTCCCAGTCCTGTTCATGCTTGCAGCTGTCCCATGAGGCAGCAAATAAACAGTCCAGTTCTTAAAACACCACATCCTGAAATCTGAAAGGAAAAAGCCATTAGCTGAAGTGTATGTTAAAGCCAGGCAAATGTTTACACAATGCTAAAGCTCAGAGTAGCCTGCTACGTTCACAATGTACCTTTTTCTGTCACTCTTGTTTTAGTAGAGTCCACATTCCTTCAGGTTGTTTTTAATTATTACATCTGTAACAGCATCGAAAACAAACTGCACATTCTTGGTGTCAGTGGCACAGGTGAAATGGGTGTAGATTTCCTTGGTGTCTTTTCTTCGATTCAGATCTTCAAACTGACACTGAATGTATGCAGCTGCCTCTTCATATGTATTTGAACCTAGAAAAAAAAGTGACACATAACTTAAGAGCAGCCCTGGTGGATAAAGCCAAAGGCCTATCTAGTCCAGTATCCCATATCCCACAGTAGCCAGCCAGATACATCTAGAAAGAAAAGCAGGATAAGAGGGCAACAACTCTCTCCTGCTGTTGTTCCCCAGCAACTGCTATTCAGGTCCATGCTTCCTCCAATTCTAGAGATATACATACAGTCATCATGACTAGTAGACAACATATGCTAGCCCCAACCACTTTTCAAGGACTTTTAATCAACTCCAAGCACTTTTAAAAAAGGAAGAATCACTGGCAATCACACTTGTTCCAAATGCACTATTTCAATTTGTGGTGATTAGAGACAACTCTTGCCAACGTTTTTGGCTAAAGGAATGGTCACAGTCATAAGAAATAGTCTGAAGATACCCGATACAGCTTCATCTCCAATGTTAAGAGATCTGAGGTTGGGTGAAAGGTCACCTGGGAACCCAACATATGCTTGCTCTAAGCTACTTGGAAGTAGAATGGCATACACCAAACACAAAATAAAGAATCAATTCATATTAGAAAAACAAACGGGAATATGATAGGATGATCTAATCATGGTATGAAGTAGATGGCCATGGTGAGGAAAAGAAGATGGGGAACTTTAATAGAGATTTTAAAAACAAGGACTGCCAACCAGAAAATCATTAAGGTTCCGTGGCCCAATTGTTGTTGTGTTTTCTTTTTCTTCACACAACAGAATCCCACAGTGCATGGCAAAACCATTTTGAAACGCAAGAGAATTTTATAAAAAGCTTGCAATGGGGCTTGGAGATCAGCACTGCTCTTCAAAGAAATCATTGATGGACATGTACACTCCTAAGCTTTCTGGACTACAGCCAAGCAGTCCTCACTGTAAAGTTTCAGCTCTCTTTATTCAAAGGCCCAATTCTATGATTTAACTTTAGACACCATCAGACAGACAACTCTTATAATTGCATTCATGTACAAAAAGGCTTTCCTGTGAAACAGTCTTGAAGGGTTCTTGTTACCAATACTCACTCACTGACAAGATCTGTGGGCAATGATCCACAAATGTTCTCACTAACTACCATGATTTTTAAAATCTCACAAGTGTGATGCAGGTACCAGATGACTATGGCTTGGGTTCAGACAAAATTAGAATCCACATTCAAAGGTTGACTATGGGTTGAGTGTGGGTTGTCATTGAACTGTGGGTTGTTTGTTGAAATGTGGGCTATTGTGTTATCTGAACCCAGTTGCGCTAACAAACCAAAGTTTGTTAGCATGGCTGAGCTCAGACAACACAATAATCTACGTTTCAACAACAACCCATGCTTCGATGACAACCCACACTCAACCCACAAGTGTGGGTTATTGTGTTGTCTGAACTTAGCCATTGTGTTGGTGGGCTTAAAATGATTGATTTTAATAGGCTTAGACAAGAACTCTGCTTGGAAAACGGAGTTCACTGCAGCATGGAAAGAATCAGGAACCACATCAGAAGGGAGCTTATTTGGCTTGGTACAGAAGTAGTAGTAACTGAAGGCAATCAAGGGAGGAAGGTGACCCAGAAAAAGACGCTGTTTGCAGTGCACACACTCCCTCACTTCACAAGCATACTGTACTGCCTAGAGATGCATACCAACATTGCTGAGTGTGTGTGTCTAGTCCTGGGGTGGGTGGGGAGACCATACAGAAAGTTGACAAGAAGCAGGACAGCTAGCAGGGTCTTAGTGCTATTTCTGAAATAGGTGAGTCTTACATGAACCTGAATTAAGTAATTAAATCTAGTTGGGGAGTAGTAGGATTATTATTTACTTTAAAAAAAGGCACCTCCTCAGTAGCACAATCCTATGCATATTTATCCTAAATGAAGTCTAAAACTTCCATGAGCAGAAATGTTTACCAGCAGCAGGTGGCTTGGTACAGAAGTAGGAGCAACAGAAAACAATCAAGGTAGGAAGGGACTCAGAAAAAGACTCTGTTTGCAGTGCACAGGTTACGTCTGGGTAAATTTTCTTTGTTTCTTTTTGCAAATAGTGCTACAGCCAGTGGCTGTCCTTAGCAAGTACTAGGCATGAAAAAATGACCCCAAAAGCCACCCTTTTTCTTTGATGTTCAGACAGCTCAAAAAACAAAACAGAGAAGAACCTCTAAAGATGCTAAAGAAAATGTTTTATTCATGAAAGCACTCCATTTTAATTATATACCTAACAAATTTTGAATGTGAGCATTCTTCAGAAACGACCAAAACACATCTTTAAAACCCACTATTAAAAAAATGGTGGATCCAATGTTTCACAAGAAGAACCCCACGTATGCCACATGACTTTCCTTTCCTCTGCAGCCCCCCAAACATCTGCTCCAAAGTGCCTCTCAACCCTCCAGATCAGATTTTGAGGGTGCACAGAGGGCGGAGAGAGAATTGTCTCTGTTCTGATCCCATAGACAGACATGGTTCCATCAATGAAAAAACTTCATTGGATTCCACTCCAATGATTCATAGATGCTTCTATTGAGTTCTCATGAGCAATATGAAGAGTGGTTAAACTGTAATCAAGTGAGGGCTATGAAGCCAAGCTGCAATTTGTGAAGCCCTATATGGAGGGGCATAGACTCAGCCTTGTACCAGTAGTTAGTAGCTGACTATCATGGCCAGGACTTGTTTAATTGTGGGAAGAATGTCTGTGACAAGTTGAATGAATTCAAGTGAATAAGACACAGTCAGGTGGTGGGGAAGACTGCAGTGTATATTTCCACATTCTGAATTCATTAGAGAAATTACACTAGGCATGCAGCTCACAGTGAAGCCCATAATAAATGGCATGATTACAGGATGACGTTAGAGCACATTCTGCGCCAGTTTCAGAAATGGGGCTACAGAAACCTTAATTTAGTGATTAGAAAAAACACCCCTTCTAATTCTCTTAGATATCTTTTATGAACTCTACAAGTTGAGTTTCTTATCATATATAATAAAAGAAATGGCACAATTTGGGGTAAACACAATAATGTTAGATACCTGCTTCCATCAGAAAATAAAACCCTGGACAATAAGAAAGAATATGAGATACTCAAGACAGAAGGACTAGTAGTTAACAGAGCCAATTGTAGCCTAAGACTTCTCTACTTTCACTTAATCAAAACACTGCTAGACAGACTTCTATATATTTAAAAGGCTGAACAGAAGATGGGTCCAGGAAGAAGACAATGTACATACACAGAGAGCACAAACATTAACCACCACGGCCACCCCAGCAATCTACTGCATTTATTATACATTTACCATTTTCATCCTATTGTTCCCATTATTTTCTTTACCTTACCTGGATATTCTGGGTAGCAAATAGTTAGTGGACTCCTCCTTATTTTTTCTTCAAACAGATCTTTCTTGTTCAGAAAAAGAATGATTGATGTATCTGTGAACCACTTGTTGTTACAAATGCTGTCAAAGAGTTTCATACTCTCATGCATACGATTCTAGGGAAGGGGAAAACACCACATTGAAAAGGCAGTATGGAAGCAACTTTATATAATTCCTACAGTTTCACAAGAAGCCTCTGAATGCCTTTGACAGCTTTTACAGCAAGAATTTTGAGAATGCTTACAAGAAAAGCTTGTTCCTACACCACTTTGAAACTTGGTTATCATTAGTAATTTTCAAGGCAGCCAAACAGCAAAATGCATTGAATTGAGCCTTCTTAAACAAGCTACACAAAGCTTACAGTTACTTTCTACCACAGTTCACATTATGCAGACTGTAACTAATATTTAACTCTATGGCAACATACCATTTCTTCATCCTCAGCAAGCACAAGGTCATAATCACTGAGAGCTACGCAGAATATAATTGCTGTTACTCCTTCAAAGCAGTGGATCCATTTCTTACGTTCTGAACGCTGACCGCCAACATCAAACATCCTGGCAGAAAGACAGTAACTTGAAAATGATGCTACACCAAAATGAAAGTGAAGTTACCTGTTCAGTGCCACCAAAAGCTCACAATAGGGGTTCCTTTAATAAGCTGGACAAACCTAGCCATTAGCAGAATCTATTATGTTAAAATTCACAAGGATACACTTCTGACATTAAGCTTTTTTGCAAAACTAGAGTATACTAATCTTTTCCAGCACAAACAATCACAAGGAGGCCTCTAATAACCAAAGCTGTGATCAGTAAGCAAGACAAATCACTTATACTATTAGGACACATTCCACTAGTTCACTTAGTGATATGGTACCTGAAAGGCTAATACAAAAAATAGTAAAAGCCTCCTCCATAACTTGAGAAGACAGAGTAATAACTTAAGACAAAGTAAGTTCAGTTATGATAATTATGGATATCATGAAACTTGATCATGTGAAATGTCAGCAGTAGTACCTCAAGCTAGAACGGGAGCCAGTCTGGAATATAAGCAATGATCCTTTTTCAGCGAGGTGGATGGGGAGGTATCTTTTAGTCAAAACTTATATTGCAGACATTGTAGACTTCTGACAGTAGAGGGCATAATTTTGTAATCTTTAATAATTTATTGATTCATGACTGCCTAGCCTTCCATCACATGCTAGAAGATGACGGTCAGCATGTCCTAGCAGAGACTTAAGGGGCTCACGATCTGGAGCATCTGAAGGGCAGCTGGTTGCCTACTTCTGTAGTATAGCAAAGTGTTCGGATATTTGAAGTTCTCTTAAAGCGGGGTACACAACCTGCAAGCTGCATGCAGGCCTTGGTGAAGACAGCAGGACCCCATCACTTTCCTCCGTAGTCTAGCTGATCACAGGACTGTGAGGAGAAAAATCTAATTGCAGTGCCAGAACAGTGATCATGCTGGGGAAGGGGAGAGGCAAAAGCCTCCCCCAAACCCCAGTAATTGGAGGTTGCTGTTTTCCCACCAGTGGTTGCAATGAAGAAACAGTGATCTTAGTGGTGATCACCTCTCCCATTCCACAGTGATATGAACATCTTTGCAGGCAGGGAAGGAAGGCGTAAATCTCCCCATCCCTGAACAACTTAATGTGCGTGCATAGGGGTGGGTGGGGAAGGAATGTGCATGTGTGCATGAATGCATTTGCTCCCCCAGCTGACAGAGAAGTGGGCCATTGGGGCCAAAAAGGTTGTGCACACCCCTGGTTTAAATGATTACATAAAAAAAACTACAGACCCAGATAGGAGAGAGTATACAGCCTTGTCTTATGGTAGAAAAGGAGTAATTTCAAAAGGAATTTGAATGGCACAGCAGGCCAAACAGACACTAGATTCCATTACGACGGGTTAATTTGGGGATTGCTTAAATTAAGAAACTTCTTAACAGACATGCTATACTACCCATAGTGCTTCAGTAACTCCTTAAAAATCGTTAGACAAGCCATCATGGAATATCTGGCTTCATGTTTAACATTCCTAACACTGCAAAATCAGTGCTTTGGCCTTGAACTAGGGTTCCTCACGCACCTAAAAATGCAGAAGCTGCTATAGGCAGATGTACAGATCATCAACAGACAGCCATTCACACCTATGTTCAGAAGCAGCTGTTCACATCTGAGTGTGAATAACTACACATTTTTGAATTTACAAAGGCACTCGAGAGTTCCAATGGCACACCTAAGGTGTGTCCACTTACACATGCAGAAATGATGTAGTGGAGGTACTTTTCCCTTCCATACATGGTGCTCCCCAACTTGCAGGACTGAGTTGGTTACATGCACAGAAGTTAGAAAAATGAGTCTGTCTCCCATCCCCCCTATCAGTTTATAAATGATGCTATTTAATATACATAACAGATCCACTGCACAGATGCACAGGGGAGTTCTGTATTTGATCTTAAAGTGATTCATCAAAATTTTGGACATGCCCTTTATTGGTTATGGATCAGATGTTTGTCTACTTGCATGCACAGGGCAAAGAAGACTGCCTCACAACTTGATTAGGCTCAGGGGAAAAAAAGATCAAACCAAAGTGATAACTATACTGCTTTAAAACTATGTCTTAAACATATACCACACACTACTCTGATTGGTAGTTTAAAAATCAGAACAAGACATCAAGCTGCACTATAATTTACTACATGTTCTAGACTAGTTAATAGTCATTACATCAGAACTTGAATGTTGCATAATAAAGCAATTTGTAGCAAAAAAAATCATACACTGGAATAGGCAAGAGGCCAAGCAGCTCCAAAAGAACATATTATTTAAGATACTCATTTAAATAGAAGTTGGAAAAAATAGAAATACTTGGCAAAGCTTAGCTTTTTAAAAAATAAGAAACCTGTATTAGTAACTCCTGGTATATTCCAAATTTACATATGAAGCATCAAGACTTGAGATAACCACAGAGCCACTGGGTGGCAATGGCAGGGATGGGCAACCTTCGGCCCTTGGCCTAACTTCAAAAGCCCTTGGCAAGTGACCAGTTCAGACCTCTGGCAAGAATGATCTCTCTCTCCTATGGCAGCCTGCTAGGAGAGATAGCCAGAAAAGGGGGGGGGGGGGGAGATAGCCCCACCCACATATGAGTTTTTAAAGTTCTCTATATTTTGCTTCTTTATTTATTGTATTTCTCATGAGAAGCACTGTGTAGGATGTATCATCTCCAAATCTTATAAATCGCTCTCTGCAACCAATGGAGTTCCCTTTCCACAGACTCCAAGTTTTATAACATGCTACAGCCTCATCACGTGCAGCAATGTACTGAACAAAAAGGCAATACAGCCCTTTGTCCCAGTGCTTGAAGATAGATCCAGCAGATGGCAAAACCGCTGGCACCGAAGACAGAACACTAGGTGGACACTCCTTTACCTACAGACATTACAGAGCTGGGCAACATAAGAACCAGGCCTGCAAAGAAAAGTAAGCATGCTGGCTTCAGCCCCTGAGGGAATGTGATCCCTTGACAGAAAGAAGGTTCCCCACCCATACTTTAAGGAAAGTGGAGGGAGAAGGATTTGAACTTTGGTTTCCCAAACTCATTGCTTGATTCACTGGAATACACTCCCCGCCCCTGCATTCACACAATACTTTTAGCATACAGACATTATAGACCATGTCTCAATATTTATATATAAGGATCATTATTCCCATTTTGCATACTGGGAACAGAGGCTCAGTCATGATAGTTTTTCGGAGGTCATTCTGTAATTGATTTGACTAGGATTTAAAGCCCAGAAACAAACATAACACCCCACCCAATCCTAATTTCTTTTGGTCTACTTTTAACCAAATGTCTAAAATATATTCAACGAAACATTTATCAACATTACCCCAATCAACTGGAAAAGTGCAATTAGAAGCCATATGCAAGTGGGCCTTGTCAATAAAAATCCAAGCAAAAGTAGTAACTTAGTTTGCTACATATAGAATTATTAAAACACTGCAAAAAAAAAACCCATAACTTTTTATCAAACTGCGTTTGAGAACAAGCACTGCTAACTAGTCTAAGTAGAGCATATGATCTGAAATGAGCATTTGTTTAGCTTGGTGGCAGGTGGGGGAGTTCTGGTATTCAATGCATTCTTATGGCTGGCGTGAAGGGTAAGAGGCAATAGTGACGAATTCATACTTAAGGGGATACTGCCTAGGCTAGGCTAATTACATTGGGGTGGGCACATGCTTGCAGGGCAGGGCTCCCTACAGTTTCCTTGTTCATACCTCAGAGTGACTAAAACCTCTGATTTCCATGATGGCATCTTGCACCAGGAGAAATTTGAGCTCTTGCCAGCCCCACTTATCCTGCATGGCGTATTTTTACTAAGGTGTGTATTTTTTACAAAGGTGTGGGACATCAACACTTGATGGTATGTCATTCATGCCAGACTTGTCAGTCTGTGTGTATTCCAATGGGAAATACACAGCCCCTGACCTACATCAAGCACTGTTAATGGCAAGCATTTTATCACTTGTGCATGCTTCCCTGCCAATGTTCAGTACTACTGGCTGGTTAGTACCATCTCTACAGTTTTGATGAGAAAGCCATGCACAATTCAGAGAGCCACATTAATTTCAGCTCCAATTCCAACACAGGAAAATAAATGCATGGCAAATTGGAAAGTCTCTACAGTGGGTTTTTATATTTTAAGCTTCCAATAAAGAATACAAAACAGTAGCAAGTGTCCTTTTAGTATATATGCTCCTGTAAAGCAAGGGTTCAGTACCTGTGTCTGTGATCCCAACATAAAAGCAGCTGAAAAGAATAAAACAATGAAAATAAAAAAGTGAACTGATACCAAGAATCTCCAATAAGAACAGAAATTAATGACAGAAATATTGCATTATGTGAATCCAGAGTCAAACTAAGCTTACTTCCCACATACCGAAAAAGCAGTACATTTTACACCATATCCCAAAGAAATGGAGGTGTGACAGTATACATAATTTGCACCCTGCAGCCCACATTACTCACTTGAAGTACAAGTCCTTGAAGGTGAAGTGTGTTTCTACAATGCCTGTTGTTTTCACTCTGGTCCGCAGAACATCTTGTTGGGTTGGAATGTAGCTCTGCTGGGATATTCTGTCCAAATCATTAAGGTAGCTAACGGGGGGAGCAGAGAGAAATTCATTCTTAGTCTAAGAGAGCAGATAAAAGATATATTCCTGTGAACACAGATGTCTCCAGGAATTATCCTTAGATTACCTTATTCTTGACTAGATAAAAATGTAAAATTCTCCTCTGCCAGGATCTCATGTCAGTAATATAATGGTTGAGTACTGGAAACTGAATGTCAGCAATACACCAATTCCATGTTAATATATCACCTAGTTTTCAGCCAAATTTAAATTGGAGGCAATTAACTTTTTTGGATTCTTTATGAGACTCCTACGCTGAGAGCTGCCTTAAAAATGTAGCTTGTAAAATGGGGGCTCAATAATTTCCAAAACAATTATCAACACTCACATGATAATTCACTAGTTTTAGAGCAGTCAGTAAATGCAATAGCTTGATCCAAAGTATCCCCTAATCCAATTACAATTTTAGAATGTAGCATCCTCAGGGTAAAGCTTTGGTTTTCTTGCTTATGTTACTCCATAAAGCACCATGTATATCAATAATGCTATACAAAGTAATAATAATAAATAGCTAAAAGTTATACAAGATATGCAATGCAGAAAGAATGGACAGTTACCTCTATATTGGTGGGCAAAGGGAGGAAAGACAACACACACAAATTGGTAGGACTGCAAGCACCGTCCAGAGTCTGAGATATGTACCACTGCCTGAGTTGCTAAGATGATGAGAGAAACTTCCTGGAGATCACTAGGAAGGAGTTGGGTGTAATGTAGTGGTTAAGAACATGAGCGATGAGTCAAAATCCTCAGTTAAAATCCCATTCAGCCACAAAACGACTGGGTAGCCCACAGCTTTAGACATAACCACCCAATAATAGGCCTACATTGTCCCTGTTCAGACGACATGCTAAGCCATGGTGGTTAAGCATTTTGAGCTAAACATTATGGCTTAGTGTGTCATACGAAGCATGACTTAGCATGTTGTGTGAACCATTCCTAACCACAGTGGCTATGTAACCACGGTTTAAACACACTCACTAACCATTTGCTGCAAAAGGGTTAGAGGCCTAACCAAGGCTTAGTGTGTTGTCTGAGCAGGCCTATTAAAGGATTTTTGTTGGGAGTAATGAGTGTACATGCAAAGCACTTTGAAAACTTGGGAAATCACTATATGAATATTAAATATTAATATTAGGAAGAGCTCCTATTCGCCACTGTGTAAAGAAAACAAGATCCAAGTCTCTCTCTAGTTCTATGGATATGCTAAAGAACTAACAGCCTGTCAAATGATCAAAGAATAATGGGCTGAATCCAAGGCTTCACTTCCTCCAATGGAAGTAAATGTTTGGATCCAACCCAGTATCTAGAGTCTAACCCAAATACCTAGATCTCTCATTGTCAGGATCTCTTCGCCATCTAGTGATACAAACCTTTCTATGTCATGCTGTAACAGCTCAAGTCATATTACGAAGAAAATGATATTAGCACCACTCATAATGGAAGGCTTGATCTTCTGCATATTCTTTTTATCTCCACAGCCTCAGCATTACTGCTTGGAGGCTGGGTGGGGTACAGATGTAACAAACAGAAAAGTATTTAGTCTTATAACACCCATGCAAAGTAGATTATGATGTGAGATAATGACTTGGCTGAGGTTAACATAGGCTTTATAAAATGAACAAGACTTGAATCTGGATTCCCACATACAATCCCAACACACTAGCTACTATAAAGTACTCAGGCTCCAGCCTATGTTTTCCTACTTCAGAAGGGATTTCAGCACTGCAGTTTCTTTAGTTACTACATTTTTAGCTAAACCTTTTAATGGACAGCCCCTTCATTCCACACCCTCACGTTTCTATGAAGTTTCCCAACCAGTAAGATAACTTTAAACGAAGAGCACAATTGTTGTTTGAGACGCCATCTCTTTGCTGAGGCATATTCTTGAATACGGTTCTGATGTTAACTAACATCATTTGGAGAGGGCAGAGTTTACTATGTCAGCTTATTGCGATTAAAAAAAACTTCTGCTAAGAAACAAAGATCACTGTCAATCTATACTAGATAAATTATAGCTATGTGTATAACACTAGGATTTTATGGTAGCTCACATTGTTACTTCATTTATTTAATACATCACTTTTCTGCTTATATGAAACCACATTAGAAGGGAGAGCTTTTATTTTAGGCAACAGAGAAGCAACTTGAAACTAAAACCAAATTGCAAGTCAATTAAATGACAACTCCAGGCAACTGGCTCTAAAGCAAAATGCTGGTAGAAGAATGCAAGAAGGGCTTGAAGTCCTGAGAACAGTTAACAGTTCAGTTCTGATAACAAGAACCAGTAAATTATTTAAACAGATGCTATGCTCCCCCAATGTGGGAAAGCACAGTCATTTGCATACGGTGTTGTCAGGTTTCAACAGCAAGCTTTGTGGGAGTAAAACTGGTTTAGCAAAGAACTGATTTAGCACGTATAGACCACCAAGAAATTAATACTTTTTTTTGTCCATGTTCTATGACATTTTTAAACATTGGTGGATTCCAATGGTAATAAGAACTATTAATTACAAATTAAAGAATCTAGATCCTAAAACGCTCCATAAAAATCTTGCTTAAATCACTGGAATTTTTTTTAAAAATCATCCAAAACATTTAAAATACTTCTTTAGCTTTTCTCCTAAAAATAAAGGAGCCTAGCTCCATCACACATTCCACCACAGCAATGGTGGCAAACTGATACCCAGAGCGGTTGGTTTGCTCTGTGAAAAAAAGCATTTGCACAGCAATGCTCAAGACAAGTCATTAAGCAGACACATCCCCCATAATCCAAGGCAGTCTTATACTGCTGTTATAAGTGTAAATGGCTTCTTTTGTTGTGTATTCAGCTAAATAAATGTAAACAGTTTCAAGATTTCTGCATAAATTATGGTTTGGATCGAGAGCAAAGCTTGCAGGATGAGGCTGGCAGAAGTTGACTTTCCCACACCCAAGCCACCGGAAAAGCCCAAAGGTGTCTCTACCTAATTTTTTTTGGGGGGGGGGGGCACTTCACCCTCAGACCCCTGTGCCTAGCCCACCTCATTTAGCAGGGTGCCTCAACCCTTAGAAAAGGTTTATTGAGAGGGGGGCTGCCAGGAGAAGGAGATGGGAAAGTCAGTTACCATCAGCCCCCCACCATGGGCTGTTTTTCTTGATCCAACACCATAGCAATAGCGCAACATTCTAACAATGTTAATAGAAGTTCTGGAATGAAACAGTAGGCCTATTTGGTGTCCGCAAAAGCCACTCCCTTGAAGCAGAAAAATTAACATATGCTTGCAGTGGGGGGAGCAGTAATTGAAGAAATGTTCCTCTGTTAATTACTATCATTAATTATACATCTCTGATCATTATCCTGTATCACTTTTGTGCTTCTAATATGGGGGTGGTAAACCTGTGGCTCTCCTGATGTTATTAGACTACAACTCCTATGAGCTCTGACCACGGCTGATCAGAATTGGAAAACATTAGAAGGGCCACAAGTTACCCACTACTATTTCTAGTACTATAGATTCCAAACTGCTCTCTAATAAATCTCACTAAATTGAGAACAAAAATATAAATACCCTCATTGTGCTTTAAACACTAACCAATTTGCTATGGCATAAGTTTTAATGGACTTGTCCATTTCAGCAGATGCATAAAGCCTTGTCCCAAGTTGGCAGGATACCCCTATGGAAGTTGTTAGATCAAAACTATCCGGCATTCATCAAGTTCAGTCAAGACAAAACAAATATTGACAAATTGCGAGATGACATTTTTACCAAAAAGGAAGGATCAGTACTTTGTTCTGCAGTGTACATCAATTCCAAGAGGGAGATCTCAAGAGTGCCATTAAAACAGATTGCACAGTGTCCATTTTAGCAGATAGAGAAAGTGAGTGTTGTTGGGATTGACAGCTCAGCCCTTTCCTTTGACCCACAGAGCCTGCTTTGACCAACTAAGCATAATCCATGGAATCTTCAAAGGCAGGCCTCCATTAACTTTCCAGTTTATCAATCTAAGGAATTTTCCCGAAATGCATTTTTATATCCTCACATCGAAAGCTTCCCCATAGCCTTTTGAGAAATTCGTTAGAAGTACTCATTCGGGCCACAATAACTCTGCAAAATAAATAACAGTTCTGAAAAGTCAGACACAATGCTTATGGAGTGATTAAGAAAATGTGATCTCCTGTGAAAGTGCTTAAAATCTATAAAAAGGCTTCTTACTAGGATGCAGAATCATTAAGCTGATATTCTCTTGATCTGCTGAAGCAGGCTTGAACCCCAGGATCTCTCCATAACCGCTTAATCACTCCTGCTAGTTCTGAAGTCATGACTCCCTCCTCTGCACTTCCTGCTAGTACAAACAACTGGCGGGCATCATCCTGCAGACGAAGATAAATTAAAGACTGCTGTACAGACCACAAGCGTTGGAAAAACTGTTTTCAGTTACAGTTTACAAGGATTTGGTAGATTACCTAACACCCCCAACCAGCAGACTTTTCTTCCCCAAAAGGTTCTGCATCAAAACAGCCAGCTGCTAATTGCAGAAACCATTATTTGATGCACACCACAATCGGAGTTCACATAACAGAGTGTGCTAGTCTGAACAATCAGAAAGAAGGCAAATCTACTATGAAACACACTGCGATAAGATTGCAAGTGCTAAAAAAGAATAATGCTTATGGCAATAAAAGGCTCAATTAAAACAGATAATAAAAGCTGCAAAAGTAATAGCTGAGCACTGTGTTAAACAATGTTGGGCAAAATGGATTTTCAGGAAGTCAGATACTTGCATTTACAAAAAAGCTACAGCTGCAGATTAAGAAAATGAAACTGGAATTTTAGAAAGAAAACCTTCATCAACCTTCATAACATGCCATTACCAAAAGTCATGGATAATTAAAAAATTTGGATCTCTCAAAAACTGCCACTAACTATCACTGGGCTCAAAAAGAGGGAGAAATGACTGATATACAGGAAAGTGTTTGCCCACTGATGATACAAAATGGCACTGAAACATTAAGCTATATAATCAACAAACACTGTAAAGCAGGCTTGATAAAAAATTTACTATTTATTTATTATTTTTATTTTTAAATAATAATAATAATAATATTCTGTGAATATGTTAACAGCAGTCTATGGAGACGGGAGATAACCTGATCAGTCCTATTCTGCACTGCAGGTGGTGTACAGAAGTGTATGCTCTCTCGCTCTCTCAAGGCCTTGCCTCTCTCCAAGTGCAAAGATAGAGAAGGTCAATGAATAAAGAATTTGGAGAACTGGTGTAAATCTGAACAAAGAGGAGTAAGTAGTCTGGATATAAATGCAAGGGACAAGGGAGGGAAATAGAAAGGGAAACCAATAGTGAACAAAACATATTCATGCAGTCCTGAGGAAACTTCTGCTGAATGTAACCTCCACTGTAGAAGGGAAATACCAAGTATGACAGCAACAGACCATAAAAGACACCCCATTTGGGACTATTTTGTTTCTATACCTGCTGTGGTTGAAATTGCCTACATTTTATTTTAAAAAGAACTTTTACATTTCGCTAAAAACTGAAAAAGTTAACCATTCAAAAATCAATTTGCGTGTTAATGTTGTTGTTTGTTGAAGAAGAAAACTAAGCAGAAGAATGAACGATCTTATTAGTACAATTTAAAAGCCTGTTTGATTGTGGTGATTCTGGCACATCATGACAATATCATGATTAATTGAATAGTTGGAGCTGATTCTCTCCTGAAAGACTTCACAAGTTCATTCTGGTTTAGTACTAAAATGACCAAATTATCATCCCCCCCTTTTTTTTATGAAAATTAATCTGAAAACAATTCAGAATAATTGCTTAGTGTGTACTTACTTTCTAATGAAACCAACGTTTCTGAATATGTATTAAGGTTATCTTAAACAACAATGTACTTCTGCTAGAAATATTAAATAGAACCTTCCTTACTAGCGATTTAAACTGTGATTTAAATAATTAAAATTGTGTCCTTCAGAGAAGCTATTTAATTAATGATTTAAATAAATTTAATTTAATCAAATCAAATCACCCCTGCTGTAGAGGCACTGCTTGACCCATATAAGATTTCACCAAAAAAAGTTGATTGAGTTCAGATAACACGATAACCAATAGTAGTTTAAATAGTCGATGGTTGGTTATTTAACCCACCATGGGTTATCGTGTTGTGTGGAGGGAGTTTTTAAACAACGCTTCGTTATTTGGCCAAAATAACCAATGCAAATAACCAGCAGTGTGCAGAGTTAGCTATTTGAACAACCACTGGTTACCGTGTTGTGTGGAGGTTGGTTATTTCCTTGGCCACAGAGTCCCAGGGCAAGAGCAGTCAAAGCAGTGGCTGCTGTTCTAGTCCAGCTGGCAGGATAGATTTTTGGCAGGAATGGCTGATGGGATACTAGCAGGAGGATTGAGGGGGGAGAGAGGGTGGATGAGTGAGTCAACTCAGCGTGGACTAATAGTCAACTCAACGCTGATTCTAATCCACACCACGGTTGATTATCATGTTGTGTGGGTAGTATCCCCTACATAAATAACTGTTGAGTTGATTATTACCCCAACGTTGACTATAGTATTGTCTGAATTCAGCCTGAATAAGCTTAAACAGGGCAGCTTACATAAGATAATAATTTAAAAGCAATTAAAAACAATAACAATAAAACAGCAGAAAAGAGCCAGAGTAGAATAGATTAAAAAGTTAATTAAAAGCTTGCGTAAAATGTAAGTCTTTGCCTAATGCTGAAAAGACAAATAGGCACCAAGCAAACCTCTGGGGACAGCATTCCCTAAGTGGGGCACTAGAAGTGTGAAGACTATTTTTCAGTCACCACCTGCCTAACCTCCAAAAGCATGAAACCAGAGAAGGACTTCAGTGGAAGTTCTTAATGTGTGGGCAGGTTCGTGAAAGAGTACTTCGTGTATCCTGGCAACACTGTAGTAATGGTAACAAAACACTCAAAGAAGAGTGTTAACTCCTCCTCACACGTTATAATCAGATGCATACCACTATTTTGTATTTATGTGTATTTCCACTACCAGTTTCATGGTGAACAACTACTTCAAAACCTCAAGATCTTAATCTTCAGCACTATCAACACAATATACTTACAGCTCTGGCAACTTCACCAAAGTCTATCTTTAGTCTTCCCATTGCTCTTATTATTGCAATGATAGATTGAATAGTATTGCTGTAGACAACCACTTTATACTGCTTGCATTCTTCCTCTGAATAGCCATCCTCATGAATGATTCTGGAAAATAAATAAATCTTAACCAGTTAAGTGGCAGGTCCAGAGCGGGGAAATTCCCATTCAGCCATGAAGCTCACTGGGTGACTGAGCTGTTGCAAGTATAAAAGAGAGAGGAAATAACCACACACACCTTCCTGAGTTTGCTGAAGTAAGGGCAAGATAAAATTGTAATAAATAAGAATGTCTTACATCTATATAAACTTATTTGATTCAAACTACTGCCATCAGACTGTGGCCTTCTTGCCTCCTCTTCCTGCTACAGCCCTGTGCCCTCCAAAAATTTGCCTCTTAAGATTAAAGGACCTTCCAAAATGGTTTAGAATGTGGTGTGGGGCTTCAGCAGGAAGGACGAACCAGAAAAAATAAAAGGGGTGTGGGTGGGGTGCTTGCACAAGCAGAAGACACTTCCACTTTTGCAAAAGGCCACTGGGTTTCAGCAAATGAGCACAATTCATTTGTACTCTGGTCACAGCACCCACAGAGGATCCTGACATAGCTGAACTGCTTTTTATTTCCCCTCTCCTCACACCAACAGGTGTTATGTTACAGCAAACAGAGATACATACACTTTCCATTCTTTTTTTCTTTTTCTTTTTATATTTTTTTTATTTTCAACTTAAAACAAATAACATAACATAAATACAATACAAAACTAACAACCCTCATACCCCCCATGCTCCCCTCCCCCCAGGAGACCTACATATATTCCATTATACATCCTTCCAAAATTGTAAAGTATCTTTTGAAGGTGTTTGCCCCTTCCCCGATCTTAACACATATCCAAAAATGGACTCCATATACCTTCGAAATCATTCTTCCTGGACATTCCCCTCTTTACTTTCAAATTACACGTTAGCTTATCATTAAGTGCCATAACCCATGTTTCTTTATACCATTCTTCTATTGTATATTTCCCTTGCCCTTTCCAGTTCTTTGCTATCATTATTCTAACGGGTGCCAGGAGGTTGTTTATCAATTCCCTCATGCTTATATTCTCATTTTCTTTATCCCATATTGCTAGTAGAGCCAACTTTGGGCTTACTTCCAATTTACTTCCTATTATTTCACTTATTTCGTTAAAAACCCTTTTCCAAAATTTTTGTACATGTTCACAGCTTCACCACATATGAAAATATGTTCCAACCTCCTGACATCCCCTCCAACAATTCTTAGACACTTTTTTATCTATCTGATGAAATCTTACCGGCGTTAAATACCATCTCCAGACAGTTTTATAATAATTCTCCTTAATTCTAATCGACAAAAGCTTTAACATTCTTGCATCCCATATCCTCCCCCAGTTATTTTCATTAATTTGTTCCTTTAAATCATCTTCCCAAATCATTTTGAGAGAGTCTTGGTATTCATCATCCTCTATCAAAATGTTATATATTTCACTGGTCAAACCTCTTTTAATTCTAATTTCCCCCTTCTTTCCTCTTGATTCAATTAAATCTTCAAATCTTGTATTATCTCTACATTCATTATTTTTCTTTTTCCAATTCTGTGTCCATTGTTCCAATTGTATACATTTAAACCAAGCTATCTTTTGTCCTCTTAATAACTCTCCAATTTGCTCCCTATTTGTCCAGTCCCCTCAAATCTTTCTTTTGAATTTTAATAAAAAATCATCCTCCCCTATTATACTATTTACAACATGTCTTAATTGATTAGCAATATAATACTTCTCTATATTTGGAAGTCCCAGACCTCCTTTCTTTTGTGTCTTATACCATAACCCTTTATTAATCCTTGCTTTTTTATCTCCATTACAATAAGCATTAATCATATTTTGCCAACTCTTTAACTCTACTTCCGTTATTTTAATCGGTAACATTCTAAACAAAAAATTAATCTTAGGTAATATTTTCATTTTAATAACCGCTATTCTACCAAACCAAGAATGCTTTAATTTTCCATGTACCTCTAACTTTTCCCCTATCTGTTTTTTCAAGATAGCAAAATTAATTTCTTCTAATCTATCTAAATCTTTTGCAATATTAACTCCTAAATAACGCACTATATTTTTAAGCCTAAAACCTAATTTAGATTTACACTCCTCCATTTCCTTCTTGTTATAATTAAATAACATCATTTCTGACTTCCCCCAATTTACTTGTAAACCTGTAATCACCCCAAATTCTCTCAACTGCTTCTTAATCACCACCCCACTCTCCAGAGGATCTTCTAAAGTCAGTAATGTATCATCCGCAAACACGTTCATCTTAACCTTTTCTTTCCCTCCTATCCCTTTTAATCTTGAATCCTCCCTTATAACATTCGCCAAAATTTCAATCACTATTGCAAATAAAATCGGTGAGAGTGGGCATGCTCGTCTAGTGCCACGGGCTAAGATAATCTGTTGTGTTAACCCATCATTAACTATTATTTCTGCTTTATTATTTACAATCACTCCTATAAATTTATCCCCAAACCCAATTTTTTTTAATAATTATTTTAAGTGCTGGCCATTCCACATAATCAAAGGCTTTGAATATATCTAATGCTAACAAACCTGCTTTTAAGTTCCTTTTTTTAATAATATTAATTATATTTAAAACTCTCCCAATTAAATTAGGCATTTGCCTTCCTGAAATAAATCCACATTGATCTTTTTTGATATATTTATTTATAAAAGTGCTCATTCTTTTTGCCATTATTGCCGTAAAAAATTTTGAATCTTGATTTATTAACGATATTGGTCTGTAAGAAGCTGGATCCGTCAAATCCTTATCTGGTTTCGGGATCAATATAATCAAGGAATGATCCCACGATGGCGGGGTCTTTCCTCCTTCTATTATACTATTAAATAACTTTTTCAATTTTGGCATTAATATTCCTCTAAAAACCTTATAATATTATTTGTCGGCCATTACCCTGGTGAGACGATCCCAGTTTTTATCAGATGGGTGCTTTTTTGGCTGTCTAACCCAGCTGGGGGCACTCGATCTATCACCTGCCAACCTCTTTTTCATTAGGTTACAGTTATAAATCCGCGACCCTCTACATAGACTTTAACAGCCACGCTCACCAATCTTTTCAAGCTCTTATCAGCCAAATACGCTTCGGCTTCACACTCGCTCAACTGGGGGCTCTGAACACCTCTTTTCCTCCGGCTTCAGTTATTTGCTTCAGCCTCCCCCCACAGCCAGTTTATCAGCCTTGCTTAGCTCCTTATCCAAAATATTAAAAGTCTCATTTACCAGCTTCTGGCCGCCTGCCAAGAGTTCTGGTCAGCAACACTTTCTCTTTCACTCAGCCGATGCAGCAACATTCCATAACCATATATCAAGTCTTTAATTAACAATCCGACATCTCCAAGGTAGGGATTTAATGTTTATTCCATCGCTTCAGTAAGAGAGCGAAAGACTCCCAGCCTCACTCCATTCTCACGAGGCCACTCCCCCACACTTTCCATTCTTTGTGAAGTCCTATCACACAAGATCCTCTAGATGCAGGCACTGTGCCATTAATGCAAGTGGACTGCATCCATGTTATGTATCAGTCTAAAATACACGTCATTTTACTTACTTCATCTGCTTCACGATGGTACTTTTACCAGATTCACCAGCACCTATGAAAAAAAAAATGGTGTTAAGTTGATGTGGCAGTTGGGAAAACAGAATTAAATTGAACAATGTCAAAAATTAAAATATTTGTTCAACATCTACCAATTGTTCCAAAAGCATCTAAGCTCCAGTACAATTTAAATTCCTATGTTGCTTAGCAAAGGCTACAAATAATCTGCAGACGGTTTAATTCTGATTGTAAATCCTGACCTCTAAGAGCTACATCAGACAAGCTGTATGCAGAAGAAGCAGTGTGACCAAAACCGCCCACGATTTCCCCTATGTGAAGATGCTCTAAACTATGCATCTGAAATCTTTATTGATAAAGAAATTACTTCAGAAACGTTGGTCAATACACAAGGCTTTAATCAGATAAGTGAGTACTCAGGAGAACAGATTTTCTCCAGCAAACTGGATTACTCATCACCCATCTAACAGAATTCACGTACGCCTTGTAGAAAAACATTATCTCCCAAAGAAAGGCTATTAAACTTGTACCTAAATATCAAGCACCTGAAGTGTATAAAACATGTGTACATGGCACAAGGTAGATACATGCACACATCACACAACAGTGTATACCCAGAAGCATGCAATTTCCTACATGGAAAGGATATCCTCATACAAAATACACAAGAGACATTAAAAACCTGGTTGGAGTGAGGAGGGGAGCATTTTCAGGAGAGGAAGTGTGTGTTTAATATGTCGATGGGTGGGTATATGAAAGTGTGTTGGGAGTGAGAGAGAGTTAATGACTTCTGGGAAATCACATGGGAAGCCACATGCCAGCAGTGTGGTGGCCTTGCCCACTGCTAACATGTGGCCCCTGGCATGCTTGTTGGGCCAAAAAAAAGTCATCCACCCTTGTCACAAGGCAATTTTCATTATATATTTTTCTGATGCCCTAGAACAGTAGTGGGCAACTTTTGGGCTCAAGGGGTCAATTTCCCCCACACTGATGAATTTGGCATTGTGCCACCAAATTTGGCAGTGTGGTGGAAAAAATGCTTTTTTCCTTTAAAACAAAGCATGAACTGCCAGAGTGCCTTGTTTTAAAAGAACAATGCAGTTTTTGGGTGCTGCATTACTAAATTTCAGCAATATATTTAATAAACCAAAGTAAAAACAAACAATCCTATATTCATTTTTTGTCCCAAAATATCACAAGTGTTTGCCCTGAAATATTTGAGGGGGGAAATTAAAGCATACTTAAAATAATTTAAACATTGTATTATGTAAAATTATTATTGGAAAACTTGTACAAATTTAAAAACAACCACATGCACTTCCTTTACATTGTTAAATTTAAAGGCAGGGAGAAGGTACTGAAACTGTTGACACACTAATATATTTTAGCAACCTAAAGAACTGTGTATGATGTGCTGACAACCTCTCAACTACAACTTTAAAATGTCAGAGCTTACCTATTATATTTGTATTTGGCATCTATTTATTGTTACTAATTGACTTATGAAATAGACAATTTTCTGCGAAGCAATTTTTGTGGTTTCAACACCAAGTTCCTATTTATTTATTTAAAACATTAGCTGCTCTTTAGCCAGGTCTCTCAGAGCAGGTTACAAAATAAAGTATCAAATACAGCACCAAGAGGTTTAACAAGCAGTTAAAAATCCAGCATAAATAGAACACAAAAATCGAAAGGCCTGGGCAAATAAAAAGTGTAAAAGAAAATAAAGACTGAGATAAGTTCACCTATCAAGGAAGGGATTTCCATAAGCGGGGTGCTACAACTGAAAACTTCAGATGCTTGAAGAATTCAGTCTTACAAACTGACCTGATACGAATAGCATGGATAATTATGGGATCAAAACATCAGAACATACATTACCTACTGGCTTTCACACTTTCCAAATGTTCTGACATGATCATCATCTCAAAAAACACACTTCCAAACATGTTTCAAAATGCATACTGATGACATCTCACCCCAAAACTCTGGATGACTTTATGTAGCTGTTAAATAGCGTGGAGGAGAAAATAACAGCCCCACAAAACAACACAGCATAAACAGTATGGAGTAGAGAAATAGTCATCCAGCATGACATTCTAGAACCAACCATTAAGATAGGAACTAACGTTTATCAATTTAGTGCCTTCTGTCCCATTGCAGACTGTTGGCCCAGTAAGACACCACATTCAATGGTATCGAGGGCCATCAAGAGGTCCAGGAAAATCAACAGGGTTGTACTACCAATGCCTTTTTCCTGGCATAGGACCAAAGTTATCTCTGTACCAAACCCCAGACTGAAAATGGATTGAAGCCTATCTAGATAATCAGTGTCTGGAGTTGCCTAGCTATCACCAGCTCAAGAACCTTTTCACCCCCAAAAGGGTATATTACCAACCAATCAGTAGTTGATACAATCCCCTGGGTCCAGCATGGCTTTCTTCAGGACTAATAACTAGGTAAATAAATAACTGCGTGTTCAGATGTGGGTGGGAATATCCCCTCATACAGAGAGGCATTCAAAATTATCATGACATTGGTTAGGCCCACCTTGCTAGCTGTTATAAGCCAAGATGGGCAAGGGTAGAGCATAAAGGTGGTTGGGACGAACGCTTCCAAGCAATCTCTATCCTTGGGCTTCAATAACAACCTCATTGACCAAAACTTGACCAGATGGTGCTCTGGATGCATCAATAGCCAGGGCATAATATGTGAAATTGCTACAGACACAGCCTTCAACAAACTCATTTGCCAATAGGCTGGGAACAGGAAAACCTTTGGTTTTAGCAAGCAATAAAGCTCAGACAGGGAGGTGTGTTACAGAAGATTTGGGGGCCACATGGGGAAATCACCAAAAACTGCCTCATTCCTGTTCTGCTGACCCAAATCACTGCTAGATCAAAGAGGCTTCCATAAGCAGAGGAATAATGATTGGATACAACCCAAGGATTCTCAAGATTCTGTGTTAGATAGCAATTTATCTAGACGGAGAGGCGGGTAAGAAATAAATCGTTATTATTATATTATGTTATTATTTTCTGTGTAACTACAATTAAATCATCAAATGGGAATTACTGGATTCAATACTTATAATTGCAAATGGTTAACAGCAGAACCTCTATATTTCTAGGAATTGGGTCATTATTTTGTAGTATTCCCAGTCAGAGAGACTTCCTGGGTGACTTTACCCAAATATACTCAAATCAAGAATACAATTTTCTTGTAATGTTGGTTTCTTCCTAGGATTTTTTTAAATAATAGACAATCTAGCACAATAAACTTTGACTCAAACAACACTTTAACAAAAAGTATATTTCATGGGAGGACAAAAAATGTATACATGCTCAACATTCCAGAATATTGATTATACTTTATAGTAGCATATCTGAAGTTTGAATAAGGAAACCTGCTATCAACATTTCCACCCTTTACCCAAAAGTAAGCCTCTTTGAATTCAGCTCTCAAGTAAGTTTGTATAGGGGACTGCACCATCAGCAGAATGAAGAGGACTATGTCCCATTCATGTGATGTAACTATGTTTGTAATGGAATGTTAACGATGTAATGGTTTCTTAACTGTGGGTTGTTTTGACATGCAAACCAGAACTGTGTCCCTCACCCCGAAATATCCTACTTAAAGCATCCTGAGCAGGCTCAACTTTCTAGCTCCCTTCTTGTTTTTCCATGTTACCCTGCCTCACTAGGCTGCAGCAAGACTCTTGAACTCTAGCATTCCTATTCAAACCTGGGTAGGCTTGGGGGAGGATTTGCTTAGAGTGTGAGTGTGTGAGTGAGAGAGATTTATTCAAATAATGAAGAAAACTACAAACACCTATATGTTTAATAGCACACAGAGGTATCAGTTTAAGAAGTTTACAGTTCAAATATATGTTTATATTCTAGAACCAAATGTTGCTCCTTGTTTACCTACTTAAGAATCCCATGGAAATAATAACCCTAGCAGTTACTTTTCCCAAAAGACAAGAAGGTTGTCTCTAAAGTATGTTGTGCAAACCAAATAAAAGTCAGTCTTGAGATGAGAAAGAAGACAGGTTATTTCATCATTAGAACCTTTTGCTTTACAGCCAGTTCTCAACTGTGTTGCCTCTCAGTCACTCTTAAGCATGTGGGAATAATATACTGCTTAAAATATTAACTGGTTTTCAGATGGCAGATCAGACACTGAGCTGCTTCAAGTTCAGTCACAAACAGAACAGGATTTTATTTACAATGGAACTATTTTGCCAGATTAAGTCAGAAGAGAATAAGAAATTATACAGAATGATACAATGCACACAGTATAAATGTTTTAAAGATCCAGTTCATCAATGCCACAAAAAAATAGAGAAACATCAGACTGCATGAAGCAAATAAACAAAATAACAACTTGGAAAATCTTGAGTAGCACCTTTCCATTACATTCTTAAGACAGCCCTTCCATTGTCAAAGCAAGCAAATAGTTGTTTTATTAGTGTCTTAACTAAATGGCTTTGGTTGTCAAAGCTGCGCTAAAACTCTAGCTGAACAAAATCATCTTAAGAATAAACAAAACTGTATTTTATATAGAAGTGAATTTGCAGCATTTTTATATGGAATAATCAGCCCAGTATAGATTGGTTTTAAAATCCTGATGAATTTGAGTTTGAAAATATTTCAGAATCCTAGGAAGTAGCTTCAAGATATTAATGACCCAGCAACAGATTTTTAGGCACTATCCCTGCACACTGTACATTTTTTTCCAGATTTCTAGGAGCCTGAGATTTTTCCCAGCTCTGTCCTAAGGCACATACCGTAGGCTAGAACAAATATTTGTTATGCAGCCACCATGTAGAAGGAGACCCAAATCACCACCACCTTTCTTGCAAAGCAGAGTCAACGCAGGGGAGGTGGTGATTCCAATAGAGAAGAACTACACAAAGGATAGGATACTTAACACTTCTCCCACTCACTGCTTTTCCCCTTGCAATTTTCCAGACCCCCCCCCCCTTTTTTTTCTTTTTGCAAACATGGATCTGGATCCAGCTGGGGAAACCAGAAAAGGAGTGGGGGCTTGCTAGGGAAAACCAGCAGGCCCCAGCTGCTTTTCCAATCCAATCACTCCCTCTGGGTGCTGCTTTGCAGAGAAGACACAGCAGTTGAGATTTTATTACACAAGCTGGCCTAATAATGTGCAGTTCTGGCATTGTTCCTTAGGTCCCACCTAAAAAAACAGAAGGAATACAAATTACTAACACTCAGTTTGTTCTAAATAGGAAGAAGCTTTAGCTAATAGAAAGAGTGATTAGATAAGGCTCATGTTGCCATTTTATATGAAGGTATGCTTACGTTAGCTAGAAAATTCCCATTCTTTTAAGAAAATGTGGTGTTGCACTAAAAGATATTATAACTCAGGGCCATGGCACAAAATTGGAAGGTTTACTGTGGCTAATGCTTATTTATTGTATTTTTAATCCACCCAATAACAGACTTCTTCTGGGTGGATTACAAGCAGCTAAAAGAATAAGGTACAAAACAACAAACAGCACAGAAATAAAAATAAAATATCTAAAAACAGCCAAAACAATCTGAAAGCTAAACTCTACCTGGGGTAAAAAAATTAAAATAAAAAAGTTCTTCACCTGGTGCCAAAAAGGCAACAACGTTGACAACAAAGCAAGCCTCCTTGGGGAGGGCATTCCATAAACGGAGCACCATAACTGAGAAGGCCCTTTCTCTTGTAGTCACGCACCTAACCTCCTTCAGGAGGGGCCTCTGTAGATGACCTAAGGGTCTGAACAGAGACATACAGGAGATTTCATATACCCGCAATGGCTTTAAAGCACAAGGACACGTGCCTTTTTGACCACTGTGTACAATGTAAGGAAGCCATGATTAGGACAGGACTAGAATAAACGCAGATGCAAAAGCCTACAAATTCAGACAGAATTCCTGGATTTAGCTACACTTTCCCCACTGAAATCATTGGGACTAAACTTACTTAAAGTACTGTGATTCAAATGGTCTGTGGACTGCAGGGTCTTACAAAGTTATATTCAACCAGGCAAGTAATACATATCAGAAGTTAAGCTGAGCAGACAGATCAATACAACCACTTTTGTATATTTAGCCATTTGCTGTAATAGGAAAATCACACAAAACTATACGTCAGCTAAACTGAGTGGCCCTTCACAAAAGTGTTTTCCTGGAGGCACTGCAATAATGGAACAATAGAAGTGTTGTCTGGAGCAGAAATGAGCAAAGCAAGGAGCACAGGGGAGGTGCAACAGTAATGTGCTTATAGATTTTCTGTATGCTCACAATTAGAAAAATGACCTGTTACTATCAGCTGAAAAAGTGGCCTATAATGCTATTAACTCAACTACAGGATTAGGTTTTTCACATGCTTTAAAATAGAGGGCAGACTTCAGGCTTGTAGGATTTAGCTATTTTTTTTACCCTGAGCTACACCAACTAGACCAGGTGCAAAAGACACAAACTTTGAATCAAAAAGTTCTGAATCTAGGAGTTTGTTTTAAGTACCTGAACTGAGCTCACAGTCCTTCCACACAAAAATTCAATCCTAGTTACTCCTCTTTCATTTCAGCAGTATAACTTGGGAGTGGTCTTTTTGTTGTTGCCACTATTAAACAATTGGGAGTCAGAAATCCTTGCCGCTGTACTTCAAATCACTCAGAAATTTTCCAGTAGATCCAGATCTACCTTCTGCCCACCTCTGCTTCAAAGACATCTATAACTTGTTGACTGTTGGTAAAATGCCAAGTTACTTCTTCACATTTATGTTAAAAGTTAATTTCACACTTGCTTAACAGCTCTTATTGTGAGATAAACTAGAGTATTGTTTGTAAAGAAATAAGAGGCTTTCATATGAATAGAGAGAAAGGGAAACTATCAAACCATTGAACAGTTTACGTAACTGCTTGCCGAACAAACAAAACGCCACCAAAAAAAGCAAATCTCACTAGGTAAGAACTGAAGAATATACTTTCCATCATTCTGAGGAGCTCTGCTTGAAAACCACCACCACAAACTACAGCAGACTTCAAGTAACAAGTGCTGCCAGTAGCAGCATAATGAACAATCATTCAGAAAAACAGACATTTTTCTGGGGAGGCGGTACAAATATAAACAGGTATTCAGGCATTTTATATGTCACTCTTTAATAGTGTTGTACTGTAATAAATCTTTTCTAGCTATGATAGTTTCAGAGGGACTTTTCAAGTTATTTTTCCTATAATCCACCAATATATGAGAGTAGGTGATCGCATGCAATAAATGTATTGTTTAAATTACTACTTTTCAGAATTCAGTGAATATAAAATGGTTTGTATTTACGTAATTTGTAAATAAATAGTATATGTACTTATTAATGAAGTTTCATTAATAAGTACGTATACTATTTCTTTACAAATTACGTAAACACAAACCATTTAATATTCACTGAATTCTGAAAAGTAGTAATTTAAACAATACATTTGTTGCATGCGATCACCTACTCACCACTCCTCCACTAAAGGCTTAACTATAACTTCCTGGCAACAATACTATTAGTTTTCCCTACATACGCTTGCTTTTTCTTCAATTATGAGTTCTGACACCACACGCTTACTGCTGCAATCCTCTCCATAGTTACCTAGAGTGTCAAGTCTTATTAAACTCAATGGGCTTGCTTTTGAGTAAACATGCATAGGTCTTACAGCTTATTACATTCTCTCTTTCCCCAAAGCATCCATAAGAATATCCAGCTTGGCCTGCTGGATCAAACCAAATGTTTCCCAAATGCCTATGAGGAGCCCGTGAGACAGACATGAAGACAACAGTCCTCTCCTGCTGCTGTTTCCCAGCGAGGCAGGATTTAGCCATCATGACTAATAGCTATTGATAGCATTATCTTCCATTAATTTGTCCAATTCCTTTTTAAAGCCATATAAGAGGGTGGCCATCATTGCATATTGTTTAACTGTACTGTGCAAATAACTTCCTTTGCCTGTCCTAGCAACTTTCCAGTTTCTCCACATCATACATAATTTTAAACTTCTATCACATTCCCCCCTTACCCATTTGACTAAACTAAAAGCCCCAAACATTGTAACCTTTCCTCAAAGGAAACCAGCTCCAGCTCCCCCGATCACCTTGGATGCCCTTTTCTGCACCTTTTTCAACTCTACAATTATCCTTTTTGGAGATGCAGCAACAAGAACTGAACACAGTATACTAAATGTGACCACATATTTGCATAAAGGTACTACAGTGTTTTTAAAAAGTTTCAATACCTTTCAGAATGATCCCTAACACAGTTTGTCTTTTCAAAACTCTTGCACACTGGATCAACATTTTCATTGAGCTATGCACCTTGAGCCCAAGATTCCTTGCTTAGCCAGTCACGGCCAGCTCAGCCCCCATAAACGTGTATGTGAACTTATGTGTTTTGACTACCTTAAATTACATGGAGACAAAGTTGATTTCACTGGTATTGGCTTCCAAAAATAGCTGCAAACTATAATTCCCTTACTTGTGATTAGAACAAGTAAGTGGATAGAATTGGTCAGACTTCAGTGATCTGCGCTTTGGTATGCTCCCATTTAGATTACTTTATAGAACTGAATTTCAGTGGGGCGGTCTTATTTATTTATTATATATTTATACTGCACAACAGCCAAGGCTCTTTGGGCAGTTCACAATTAAAATAATTAAAACCACAATATATAGAGGTCAGAATTTAAAACTTTTTTAAATGGCATATAATACCAGGAAAAGTAAATCCAGGGAAGGATTCAAAGATAGCCTGGAAATAGTTGGTATGGAATATTGCTACTACAATGCTAACTGATATGAAGCCTTTGCTAGCTCCCAGTCCATTTCTGGGCTCAATTCAAGTGCTGTTTTTGACTTTTAAAGCCCATCATAGCTTGGGGTCATGGTATCTGAAGGACCATCTCTTCCTATATACCTGACCATGCCCTGAGAGCCACAGAGACCCTTTATCCGAGTACCCCAGCAAGCTCAGATACTGCAGGTGGCTACAGGAAAAAGGTTCTTCTCAGCAGTGGGCACCTAATTTATACAATGCCATCCCCAGGTAGGATAGCCTAGTGCCTACCATAATGTACCTTTTTTATTCTCACAGGCTTCACAAATTTGATGTCCTTATTTTTTCCTGTATTTTAAATGTTTTACTTTATATAACTTTTAGGTTGTATTGTCTACTGCTCTGTATGGGCTTTATGGGTTTTTTTCTGTATTTTATAAAATTTTAAGTGGTTTTTAAAAAATTAAGTGATGTGAATGTTGTGGATTTGGGGGATTTTAAATTGCTTTTAATTTTTTTTGTACATTGCTCAGAGATCGACAATTATTGGGTATCTTGCAAATGGCATAAATAAATCAAACCAATAGTGTCAACAGAACTGCTCTGGAGAAACAGGTTGTGTACTAAAACCTAAGCAGTATACCCATGGACAAGTTTAGACGGCTATAGCTTGATTGTTTTGGTAATACAGAGGGAACGCAAATTTGCACACACACCCTACCAAGATCAGTCAAACTTAATTAAGTAGGTCAATAAAGACTAAGAAGATGCCACACCTTAAAATGAAATTATAACTTTAAAATACTAAATAGAAGTCATCTATCAAGTAATTCACCTTTTACTCAACCAACTCAAGATTGCTCCTTAACCAAACATTTTAGTTTAAAGACAGGGATCCTCTTTTCATCTGGGTATATTGCAATGAAGTTGCACCTTTCCCTTCAGCATTAAAAAAGCACACTATTTACATGCACATTAAATAGACCCATAAGTTCTATACAACATCTTGAGCATCAAAGTATTTTAGGTCCTATAACTCAATTTATGAGCTTTGGCTATGGGGTGGTATATGTAATAAAAAATAATAATACACTCATGAGCAAGACCAGCAAGCACAACAAGACCAGCAAGCATAAAGAAATTAACTTTGAGCATCAATATCACTAGACCTTAGGAAGGTGTGGTGTCTTTCAAAATAAAAACTAAATGCAGAAAGAGAAAGGGAAAATGAGTCCTTTCATAAGGAACAGAATATCAAAATTGTCATTCGTAAGTGAAATAGTTAGAGTTTGCCCTGGGAAAGAATTTTGATATATTTCCCCCCATAACATCTCCATAAGAACTAACTCACAGGTCAGACAAAAGATTCACTGTTTTGTTGCCAACAATGGCCAGTCAGATGTTCCTAGTAAACATTCAACTACGGCATGTTAGTGATAACTCCCCACTTTTTCATCATCTGATAAACAGAATGATATTGCCTGTAAACATGGTAATCCCATATTTAACCATCATGGCTAATCACTGGGCTGGTTCCAGACTAAGTCAGTCATGCTGTAGTACCACTGGAACAAACAAGTAATGACTAACTTAAATCCAATTGATTTCAATCGCGCTAAAGGATGACTAACTTAGTCTGGATCCAACACACTGATAGCAAACATTCATGGATGTGTAAAACGAATGGGCGGTGCAATCCTACTGCATGAGGGAAAAGCCAAGGTGGACAAAATCTTCCTTCCTATACCCTGCCAGGCTCGTAGTGGCAGGGCAAAAGGTGTGGTGAGTGCCCCCTCCCGCTTCCAGTGGAAATTAACTATGCCAGCTTCAGGGCTGGTGTAATTTTGTTGCTGGTTTGATGACATATTGGGAGAATAGGGAATCCTTTGAATCCTGTGGACCCCCAGCATGCCCTCTTTTGCTTTCTCTGATGGAGGAGTACTAATGTTAGAGAGGCAAAGGCTAAGGATGTTTCTATGCTCGTAAAACGGAGGCTTGGCAACCTCCTTCTCCAATATAAGAAGGGGAGGTCTTATGGCCTCTGAGACAGCCTACCAGGAATGCAGCCTAAGTAAGTAGTCTGTAAGTAAGTAAGTAAGTAAGTAATTATAATAACTAATTTCATAAATTAACTACACAATGGGTAAAATAGTGCTTCCTTTTCTTCTCCTGAACCTATCAACAAGTATTTTCACTGAATGAGCCGGAGTTTTAGTGGTTCAGAATATTTTTAACACACCACAATTTAATTATATTTCTTAAGCCTTCCTTCATAGGAAAGATATTTCATATCTGTGATCGCTATAATTATCCTTTATTTGTCTTTATCTAAGATATCCTCTCTTTTTTTAAAGATTAACAACAAAGAACCTTGTGGCCCCTTGAAGATTAAGAAATATATTATGACATAAGCTTCCATTAACTATATGTCTACTTCTGATGAACTGTAATGTAGCCATGTTTGTGCCATAAAACGTGCTAGTTTTCAAGGTGCCACAACTATCTTTGCTTTTGCTGTAACAGACTAACATGGCAACCACTCTGGAAATCTTTTGAGACTGAATGATTTATCGATGAAGTGAGCAGCCGTAAGTGTCATACATGGTCCAGAAAATGTGAAACAATAGCATTTTTTTTTAAAAAAGCAGACATGACCACAATAAAATTATGTAATACATAAACATGCAGTTGCCCGACCAATTTGGGGAATTTCTTTCGAAGCTCTTCAAGGCCTGTTTATGATTGTACTATACTGTACCACTTGTCATCATCTGTAAACGTGGCTGTTTCACAATTTATCCGAGACTTCATGTCATTTTGTAAGTTAAACACATGCTTTTAGGGAACATTCACTACTTACATTCCCTCCATTATGAAAACCAAAGCTTATTTTTAGCTTCTGTTCTTCTTAGTTTTCCTCCAGATACTGAGTCATGTTGATCCACTATCTAATCCCATGAGTGTTATGTTTCCTTAGGGTAGTCTTCCTAACCTAGTGCCCTTCAGATGTTTTAAACTTCAACTCCCATCAACTCCAGGCAGCATGTCCAATGGGTACAAATGCTGGGATCTGTGGACCAAAACATCTGGAGGGTACCAAGTTGGGGAAGGCTACCTTAAAAGACTGTTGAGGAACATAGTCAAAAACATTTTTGAAGATCTGGTTAGGAGGCTGCTTCTAGTAATAAATTCATATTTTTATTTCTTATTACACTCACTGTGATTTTTATTTTAGGGGTATTTTAATCAACTATTTCCTATTTTGAGTTCTTTAAAACTGAAACTGAATGCCATTGCTATTACTTTTATAAGAATGTTTATTGGTTGTTTTGTTTTAAAACCCCAATAAAATGTAAATAAATAAGCACTGAGATTAATATCGTCTACTGCAAGTGACTTATCACTTTTTCATTTGTCAATTCATTCTAAAACTTCAACTTCTGTCACCTCTACCTAACACAGTACTTCAGATTCATTATAAGACAAAAGTAGTTCAGCTTCAGGTTTCCCTCTAACATGTTTTACAGTGAAGTCTAGAAAAAACAGGTACACTTGCCAGATGTCACTAACAAAAGACAGGCTATCTTCTTGCTCTCTGCCAGTGAAAAACAATCCCATTGCTCTCTTCATAGCTTGAGGCTGACCTTATTTCCTCCTCCTCCTCTCAGTAGTTGCCTGCTGCAGAACACAAATCCCTTGGAGAAACTTAACATGGTCTTTTTGGCTACTTGTGCTGTGTAGAGACAACAACACACATTCTCCCCTTTGCTGTCCAAGGTGCTAGGGGCTGTATGAAGAAAGATTCCCCCACTTTCACTGCCTCCTTCTTCTTAGCTGCCAAAGCTGCAGAAGGTGCAGGCAGGCAGTAGTATCACACAGCCTAAATACAGGTTCAGCCTTATTTTCTTTTAAAGATATAAACGATGGCATGGGAAAAGGGCATTAAATAATCTTTGAAGCATCAATATAGAAGAGCCCTTACCTACACACCTGACCTTTTAAAACTTTTTTTAGATTATTGCTGGTTATCGCCTCACTCAAGGTCTTGGGGGGGGGGGGGGCTCTACAAGTATCCAAAATATCATCTTTCAAGGGTCAAGTTTAACTTCCTTAAAATAAACCGATCTCCGTGTCCTTGCACGGCCTTGGATCTTCTCCCTCGAAGTTTAGCCACGGCCAACTTTGAAAAACCCTCCCGAAACCCACGCAGGCATGCCCGTGACGGGCCTAAAGTGAGGGTAGGAAAGTGGCGACGGATACAGGGGACACATTCGGCCTGAGTCGACTCGCTTCCTCTCGTGTGTACGGGCGAGCGAGCCAGCGAGAGCTGGGACGTGCCCTGGAGCCATGGGAGTGCCAGCTTAAGACAGCCCGCAACGGGAGGCGCGGCTCCCAGTGCCTGGCTAACAAAAGCCTTCGGGCCGCCCGAAACGGAGGGGCACAGGGCAGAGACAGAAGTCCAAGCCTCTCTCGGCGCTGGTGGGTGTTTGTTTGTGCCTGGCCGCCCCCGTCAGGCCACTACCTTCCCCTTTCCCCCTCACTCCAGCCCCGAAGAGAGTCGGCGGAGCAGGCCCCGGCCCCACCCTCGTCCTCCTCCTTCTCACCGAGCAGGAGCAGCTTCACCTCCTTGGCCGCCTTTTCGCCGTCCTCGCGCAGGTTGCGGTCTATCATGCGGCTCCGCTCGGCCGCCGCCTTATCCTCGGCGCTCAGCGTACAGCCCATCGCGGCGACAGGACGGGGAGAGGCCGGCGCCACCTCTCGCTCTCCTCAACGGCCGCAGAGTCCAGAGGAGAACAAGCTGGAAGGGAGGAGAGAGCAAAGAGCCACCGGAAACCTCCCCACTTCCGCCTCTCGAGGACGAAATTCGAAATGCGCCCTGGGTAGTGTAGTCGAAATGCACGTCTCAGCAGCGAGATGGGAAGAGGACTGATTATTTTGACGGCCGTAAGGAAGCTGGGAGTTGTAGTGGCCGCAAAGCGGTGTCCATAGGACAAAACCGTTATCTGAACGGAATTCTTGGTGTTGTTGTTTTGACGCTGTGTTTTATTCCCCACCCTCAAAAAAGTAAAAGCAAAGGCAGGAATTCAGGCTGTTCCAAATTCGAGTTTTATTGTATGTAAAAAGCGTGAATGTTTGCAATTTTTTAAAAAATGAAAATTGTAACGCAAATGTAAATACATTTCTGCAGAACTTTTATACTCGTATTGCCGGTGAAAGGGACGGAGGCTGAGAGACTGTGGCTTATTGTCATAAGCCAGAGTTACTATCCAGTCCAGTCTTGTAATTATCCTTATATTTAAGATGGGCAAGTAGGGACTGACATTGGATGATTTATGACACCACTATGATATAATGTAGTCGATCACTCTTAATATCCCCATATTGTGTTGATTACAACCATCCTGTATTATGATCTCATTTCAAATGAGGGCTGATAGTTGACTACAACTGTCTAATAAAAGCTGTCACTCAGTCCATATTGATATCATACATATTGATGTTGTGATGCCACAGATAAGTTTCCACTACACTACATAGCACACATACAGGTTATCAAGATGAAAAGAGACAGAAGGAGAATCACATAGTAAGTTATGTAGAAATTAAATAGGGATATTTAATATCTATGTCTGAGTCATCTCTCACCTGAAATTATAATACATTCATACTGAAGGAGAAAGTACATAAAAAGAAACCCAGTACAAACAATAACTCAGGTTGTGGCAAAAATAAACCTAGTAAAATTACACCTACATCACCTTTTAAAAAAACTTGTGCCCCATTAACTTGCATGAAGACACACCATACTTTTACCACACTTGTTGTGTAAAATGGAGATCCCAAATAAAGCAGGTAATCAGAATGTATTTATTGAAGATGCCATCCTACGCATGTTTAGACGGGTGGGGGGGATGCTCAGACAGCACGCTTGGAGTTGTAGGGTTTTTTAAAAAATATTTTTATTTCAACTTAAAACAACATAATACAACATAAACAACATACAATACAATACATAACCTACATACCCCCCATGCTCCCCTCCCCCCCAGGAGACCTACTTTTATTCAATTATACATCCTTCCAAAATTGTGAAGAATCTTTTGAAGGTATTTGCCCTTTCCCAGATCTTAATACATATTCCAATAATGGATTCCATATATTTTCAAAATCATTCTTCCTGGACATTCCCCTCATTATTTTCATTTTACACGTTAACTTATCATTAAGTGCCATATCCCATATTTCTTTGTACCATTTTTTTATTGTATAAATTCCTTGCCCTTTCCAATTTTTAGCTATCATTATTCTAACTGGAGCCAGGAGGTTGTTTATCAATTCTCTATTACTTATATTCTCATTCCCTTTATCCCATATTGCTAGTAGAGCCAGCTTTGGGCTTATCTCCAATTTACTTCCCGTTATTTCACTTACTTCTTCAAACACCCTTTTCCAATTTTTTTGTACATATTCACAGCTCCACCACATATGAAAATAAGTTCCAACCTCCTGACATCCCCTCCAACAATTCTTAGACACTTTTTTATCTATCTGATGGGATCTTACCGGCGTTAAATACCATCTCCATACTGTCTTATAATAATTCTCTTTAATTCTAATCGACAAAAGCTTTAACTTTCTAGCATCCCATATCCTCCCCCAGTTGTCTTCATTAATCTGTTCCTTTAGATCATCTTCCCAAATCATTTTAAGAGAGTCTTGGTATTCATTGTCCTCAATCAAAATTTTATATATTTCGCTGGTCAAACCTTTTTAAAATTTAATTTCTTCCTTCTTTCCTCTTGATTCAATTAAATCTTCAAATCTTGTATTCTTTCTACATTCCTTATTTTTCCTTTTCCAATCTTGTGTCCATTATTCCAATTGTATACATTTGAACCAAGCTACCTTTTGCCCTAATAGTAGCTCTCCAATTTGCTCCTTATTTATCATTCTTTTTAACCAATCTCTTAATTTAATAATTTTCTGATCCCTCAAACCCCCTTCCAACTCTGCTTTTAAGTTCCTTGGGAAGTCCCCCATTACTACAACTGGTGTAAGAGGAGAAACTCCTGGTATTAACTTCACCTTAACTTTTCCCCATATCTCTAAGATATTTTCCAACAATGGGTTGTCCGGGCCCTTCAAATCTTTTTTTAGCAGATGCTGCTGCTGGAGGGGGAGATGGTCCTGATTATCCACAGGAGGAAGGAGCCGTGGGTGGAACCCATCAATGAAGAAATAATATTGTA
Source organism: Anniella stebbinsi (assembly GCA_029215795.1). Lineage (NCBI taxonomy): Eukaryota > Metazoa > Chordata > Lepidosauria > Squamata > Anniellidae > Anniella > Anniella stebbinsi. The sequence continues at coordinate 64,504,937 of JARDYH010000004.1, read as the reverse complement.
ATAGGGATAAGATTATATGAGAGGGGAGGGTTGGGTTTCTGTTCTGGAATGCTGGGTTGCTTCTCCCCCGCCCCCTGAAGAGTTTCAAGAATAATTGGGGCCATTGCCCAGGAAGGCCTGGTGAGGAGGGGGGTGAAGTTGGGGGGTAAATGTGGGTGGGTGGGTGAGGGAGGGGGGGTATGTGTATCACAGAGGGAGACCAATATAGAGATGTGTTGGAAAGAGAGAGATGGATAATAAATTAAGGGTTGCAACTTAAAATGTTAAAGGGCTAGGAACTGTTATTAAAAGGAAGAGAATAGAAATGTTATTAAAAAACGAGAAAGCTGATGTAATTTTTTTTTGCAGGAAACTCATCAAACAAACGAGGGTGTAAATGAGCTTCGGATGAGGGAGGTGGGCGTTTACGAAAAGTCTTTTGATACTTCTAAAGCGAGAGGTGTAGCGATTATAATCTCAAAAAAAGGTGGCATTACTATACAAAGGGTGAAGAAGGATGAAGCGGGAAGGTTTCTCATTATTTCCTGTAGGGTAGGGGAGGAGGAATATGTATTGATTATGCTCCAAATGGGAAACAGATGGAATTTTTTGATGAAGTTTTTAATGCAGTGGGAGAAGTAGGTAAAAAGAATATTGTGATGGCAGGTGACTTTAATATGGTATTAGACAAAGGGAAAGATAGGGATAATATATTAAGAGTTCTCAAGAGTGGTGGGAGGACGGGATTAAGCAAATTAATGGAGAGAAAAGAATTAATTGATGTTTGGAGAGTATTAAAAGGGGAAGAAAGGAAATACACTTTCTACTCACCAAGGTTTAAGAGCTATTCCAGGATTGATTATATTTTTGTGTCAAAAAATATGTTGTCCAAACTTATAGATTGTGCTATAGGGGTAATTAAAGTCACAGATCATGCAATGAAGAAGGATTATAAACAAGTTAAGAGATGGAGAATCGGTACAAGGTTACTAAATAATAAAAATATAGTGGAGAATATTAAAAAAGAAATGCAGGAAATATGGGAAATATGGGAAATTAACGAAAAGGACATAAACTCGCAGGGTTTAATATGGGACACTATCAAGGCTGTAGTAAGAGGGATATGTATCAGGGAAATGTGTACCCTAAGAAAACAACAAGAGGCTCAAAAGAAAAAGATTGAAAATGAGGTAAGGGACCTAGAGGACAAGCTAAGAGAGACAAAAGATAAACGCCTACTTGCCCAAATCCAAGCTAAGAAAAAAGAATTAGAGAGAGAAGAGTTAGAACAAGTCCAGAGGGATTTGCTATATTTAAAGAGGGAATTTTTTGAATATAGTAATAAAAATTCGAAGATGCTGGCTAGGTCCACTCAGTCTAAAAAGGCTAAGAGTATGATAGGGACAATTAGAGACAAGACAGGGAAATATTGTAATTTAATGAAGGCTAAATTAAATATATTTCAGGAATTTTATAGAGAATTATATACATCAGATATGGGATCACAGGTTAAAGTATTGGAATATGTAGAGAGGAATTGGAAAATAAGATTACAGGGGCAAGACAGGGATTATATGGAAGGTTTAGTTACTGAGAAAGAAATAGAAGGAATTATAGCTAAATTAAAAGGTGGGAAATCTCTGGGATTGGATGGTTTGGGGCCGGAATATTATAAAGTTTTTAAAGGAATTTTACTACCAAGATTTAAAAAATTATTTAATAGTATAATAGAAGGGGGAAAGACCCCCCCCCCCATCATGGGATCATTCCTTGATCATATTAATCCCGAAACCAGGAAAAGATCTGACTGACCCAGCATCTTATAGACCAATATCTTTAATAAATCAAGATTCAAATTTTTTTACAGCAATAATGGCAAAAAGGATGAGTACGTTTATACATAAGTATATTAGAAAGGATCAATGTGGATTTATCCCAGGAAGGCAAATGCCTAATTTAATTGGAAGAGTTTTAAATATAATTAATATTATTTTAAAAAGGAATCTAAAAGCGGGATTATTTGCATTGGATATATTCAAAGCCTTTGATTGCGTGGAATGGCCAGCACTTAAAATAATTTTGAAAACATTTGGGCTTGGAGTGAAATTTATGGGAGTGATGGATCAACTGTATAAAAATAATGAAGCAGAAATAATGGTTAATGATGGGTTAACGCAACAGATTACACTAGCCCAAGGAACAAGACAAGGTTGCCCACTTTCACCGATCTTATTTGCGATAGTAATAGAAATTTTGGCAAATGTTATAAGGGAGGATTCAAGACTGAAGGGGATAGGAGGGAAGGAGAAGATTAAAATAAATATGTTTGCGGATGACACATTACTGACATTAGAAGACCCCCTGAAGGAGGGGGGGCTGATTAAGAAACATTTGAGAGAATTTGGGGAGGTTACAGGTCTACAAGTTAATTGGGGGAAGTCAGAAATGATGTTATTCAATTATAACAAAGAGGAGATGGAGGAAGGTAAAGTTAAGTTAGGTCTTAGGCTTAAAAATGCAGTACGTTATTTAGAAGTTAATATTGCAAAAGATTTAGGCAGGTTAGAGGAAATTAATTTTGTAAGTTTGAAAAAACAGGTAGGGGAAAAGTTAGAGGCATATACAAAATTAAAACATTCTTGGTTTGGTAGAATAGCGGTTATAAAAATGAAGATATTACCCAAGATTAATTTTTTGTTTAGAATGCTACCGATTAAAATATCGGATGTAGAGTTAAAGAGCTGGCAAAATATGATTAATGCTTATTGCAATGGAGATAAGAGAGCTAGGATTAATAAAGGGCTATGGTATAAGACACAAAAGAAAGGAGGTTTGGGACTTCCAAACATAAAGAATTATTATAGTGCTAATCAGTTAAGATATGTTATAAATAGTATATTAGGGGAGGAAGATTTAGAATGGTTAGAAACGCAAACAGGGGAACCAGATTTCAAATTGCAAAATATTTTTTTTAATAATAAAATCCAAAAGAAAGTTTTGAGGGGACTGGACAACCCGTTGCTGAAAAACATTCTAGAGATCTGGGAGAAAGTTAAAGGGAGTTTAATACCAGGAGACTCTCCACTCGCCCCAGTGGTAGTTGTGAGAAATTTCCCAAGGAATTTAAAAGTAGAACTGGAAGGAAGTTTGAAGGGTCAGGAAATTATTAAGTTAAGGAATTGGATGGAAAGAATGACAGATAAGGATCAAATTAGAGAGTTGGTAAAAGGACAAAAGATAGCTTGGTTCAAATGCTTACAATTGGAAAAATGGACACAGGAATGGAAAAAGATGAAGAAGAAGTGTAGAAATAATACAAGATTTGAAGATTTAATTGAATCAAGAGGAAAGAAAGAAGTAATTAAAGCTAGAAAAGGTCTAACTAGTGAAATATATAAAATCCTGACAGAGGAAGCTGTATATAGAAATTCGCTTAAAATGATTTGGGAAGATGACTTAAAAGAACAAATTAATGAACATGACTGGGGGAAGATATGGGATGCAAGAATGTTAAAGCTTTTGTCGATTAGAATTAAAGAGAATTATTATAAAATAGTATGGAGATGGTATTTAACGCCGGTAAGATTTCATCAGATAGATAAAAAAGTGTCCAAGAATTGTTGGAGGGGATGTCAGGAGGTTGGAACTTATTTCCATATGTGGTGGAGCTGTAAACATGTACAAAAATTTTGGGAAAGGGTGTTTAAAGAAATAAGTCATATAATTGGAAGTAATTTGGAATTAAACCCAAAGCTGGCTCTACTAGCAATATGGGGAAAAGGTATTGAGAATATAAATAAGAGAGAATTAATAAACAACCTCCTGGCTCCCGCCAGAATAATGATTGCTAAAAATTGGAAAGGGCAAGGGACATATACCATAGAAGAATGGTATAAAGAAATATGGGACATGGCACTTAATGATAAGCTAACGTGTAAAATGAAAATAATGAGGGGAATGTCCAGTAAGAATAATTTTGGAGATATATGGAGTTTATTTTTGGAATATGTATTAAGAACGGGGAAGGAGCAAATGCCTTCAAAAGAGTCTTTACATTTTTGGATAGAAGAATAATGTATAATTGAAGGTCTCCTGGGGGGAGGGGAGCACGGGGGTATGCGGTATGTATTGTATTTTATGTTGTTTAGGTTTATGTTGTATTATGTTATGTTGAAAAATAATTTTAAAAAATTTTAAAAATCTTTTTTTAGCATTTTAATAAAAAATATATTTTGTAGTTTAAAGTCTTGTTCCCCTGTTTGCGTCTCTAACCATTCTAAATCATCCTCCCCTAATATACTATTTATAACATGTCTTAATTGATTAGCAATATAATACTTCTTTATATTTGGAAGTCCTAAACCTCCTTTCTTTTGAGTCTTATACCAAAACCCTTTATTAATCCTTGCTTTTTTATCTCCATTACAATAAGCATTAATCATATTTTGCCAGCTCATTAACTCTGCTTCCATTATTTTAATCGGTAACATTCTAAACAAAAAATTAATCTTGGGTAATATTAATATTATGCATCTCTCAGAGAGGGGACTTTCTCATCATGTTTAAATGAAGCGGTGGTACAGCTGCTTCTAAAGAAGCCCTCCCTGGATCCCCTGGACTTTAATAACTACAGACCGGTATCAAACCTTCCACTCTTGGGCAAGGTGATCGAGAGGGCGGTTGCCTTTCAACTCCAAGTAGTCTTGGATGACACTGATTTTCTAGACCCATTTCAAACTGGCTTCAGGGCGGGATACAGAGTTGAGACTGCTATGGTCGCCTTAGTGGATGATCTACGCCTTAGTATTGACAGGGGGAGTGTGTCCCTGTTGGTACTTCTGGACCTCTCAGCGGCTTTCGATACCATCGACCATGGTATCCTTCTGGAATGCCTGAGGGGATTGGGAATCGGGGGCACTGTGCTTCAGTGGTTCCGGTCCTACCTCTCGGGCAGGTTCCAGATGGTGGTGCTTGGGGATAGCTGCTCTGCAAAGAAGGAGCTGCTGTGTGGCGTACCTCAAGGTGCCATCTTTTCCCCAATGCTGTTTAACATTTATATGAAACCATTGGGAGAGATCATCTGGAGGCATGGGGCGAGGTGCTATCAGTATGCTGATGAACCCAAATATATTTCTCTATGCCTTTGATAACAGCGTCAGCTAAGGATAGTGTGTCTCCTCTGAATGAATGCTTGGAGGCGATAATGGGCTGGATGAGGAAAAACAAACTGAAGCTGAATCCAGACAAGACGGAGGTGCTTGCTGTCAAAGGCCGCAACCTGGGTTTGGAGGTGTGTCAACCGGTTCTGGATGGGGTTACACTCCCCCTGAAAGACTGTGTTTGCAGCTTGGGGGTGCTCCTGGATCCGTCGCTCCAAATGACAGCCCAGATAGATGCGACGGCCAGGAGTGCCTACTATCAGCTTCGGCTGATACGCCAGCTGCGTCCCTTCCTAGAGTTGGAAGACCTAAAGATGGTAGTGCACGCGCTGGTAACTTCGAAGCTCGACTTCTGCAATGCGCTGTACATAGGGCTACCTCTATGCCTAGTCCGGAAACTTCAACTAGTTCAAAATATGGCAGCCAGGTTGGTCACCGGTACATCTAGGGGTGACCATATTACGCCAGATTTAAAATCGCTCCACTGGCTGCCAATTAAGTCCCCTCTACAAGGATTCGCTTTTGCGCCTGGTTAGCCGATTATGCGCATAATTGCAGAAGCGCATTTATGCCTATTCCTTCTGCCCGAGAGGCGGCGAGAGGCGGCGAAGTGCATTAAAGGATGTCCAAAATGCGGTTTACAAGTAGTTAATGCGCATAAGCACATATGCACACAGTCAAAATGCGCTTTAACGGACGGAGCAAAATAAAACTCGCGATTTAACGTGCATTCGATAATGCACATAATCGGAGAGATAACGCGCCTCTACACCCCATTTGCGCTCTGCTGGTGTGGAGGTAAATTTTTTAATGAGACTTCAAAGAGCTTTAAATGCCTCTTGTAGAGGCAGCCTTAGTTTCCGGGCGAAGTATAAAGTGTTGGTTTTTACCTTTAAAGCCCTACATGGTTTGGGTCCAGGTTACCTGCGGGATCGCCTTCTCCCCTACAATCCACCCCACACGCTCAGGTCCTCTGGGAAGAACTTACTGCAGTCGGCCAAGACTAGGCTGACAACCGTTACCCAGAGGACCTTCTCTTCTGCCGCTCCCAGACTGTGGAATGACCTGCCGGAGGAGACTCGTCAACTTAACAGTCTTTTAGAATTTAAGAAAGCTATAAAGACTGTTCTCTTCTGGCAGGCATATCCAGTGGAATTTTAGAATGTTTTAAGGATGTTTTTAGGATGTTTTAGGATTTTTTATTCAGTTTTAATAATATGTGTCATGTTTTAATCAGTTTTATGTATTTTATCATGTTGTTCCCCACCTCGATCCAGACGGAGAGGCGGGTAAGAAATAAATTATTATTATTATTATTATTATTATTATTATTATTATTATTCATTTTAATGATCGCTATTCTACCAAACCACGAATGTTTTAATTTTCTATATACCTCTAACTTTTCCCCTATCTGTTTTTTCAAACTAGCAAAGTTAATTTCTTCTAACCTATCTAAATCTTTTGCAATATTAACTCCTAGATAGCGTACTATATTCTTAAGCCTAAAACCTAGTTTAGATTTACACTCCTCCATTTCCTTCTCGTTATAATTAAATAACATCATTTCTGACTTCCCCCAATTAACTTGTAAGCCAGTAATCTCTCCAAATTCTCTCAAATGTTTCTTTATCACTTCCCCACTCTCCAGGGGATTTTCTAACGTCAATAATGTATCGTCCGCAAACATATTCATTTTAATCTTTTCTTTCCCACCTATCCCTTTTAATCTTACATCCTCCCTTATAACATTTGCCAAAATTTCAAACACTATTGCAAATAAAATCGGTGAAAGTGGACATCCTTGTCTAGTTTCTCGGGCTAAAGTAATCTGTTGCATTAACCCATCATTAACTATAATTTCTGCTTTATTATTTTTATATAACTGATCTATCACTCCTATAAATTTATCTCCAAACCCAAAAAATTTTATAATTTTTTTAAGTGCTGGCCATTCCACAAAGTCAAAGGCTTTGAATATATCTAGTGCTAACAATCCTGCTTTTAAATTCCTTTTTTTAATAATATTAATTATATTTAAAACTCTTCCAATTAAATTAGGCATTTGCCTTCCTGCAATAAATCCACATTGATCTTTTTTAATATATTTATTTATAAATGTACTCATTCTTTTTGCCATTATTGCCGTAAAAATGTTTGAATCTTGATTTATTAACGAAATTGGTCTATAAGAAGCTGGATCCATCAAATCCTTATCTGGTTTTGGGATTAATATAATCAAAGAATGGTCCCATGATGGTGGGGTCTTTCCTCCTTCTATTATACTATGAAATAGCTTTTTCAATTTTGGTATTAATATTGCTCTAAATGTCTTATAATATTCCGGCCCCAAACCATCTATCCCCGGAGATTTCCCTCCTTTTAATTTATCAATAATTCCTTCTATTTCTTTTTCTGTAACCAAACCTTCCATATAATCCCTGTCTTGTCTCTGTAATCTTATTTTCCAATTCCTCTCTACATATTCCCCTACTTTAACCTTTGGACCCATATCTGATGCATATAATTCACTGTAAAATTCCTGAAATATATTTAATTTATCCTTCATTAAATTACATCTTTTCCCTGTCTTATCTTTAATTGTCCCTATCATGTTCTTAGCCTTTTTTGACTGAGTGGACCTGGCCAGCATCCTAGAATTTTTATTGCTATATTCAAAAAAATCCCTCTTCAAATATAGCAAATTCCTTTGAACCTGTTCTAACTCTAATTTCTTCTTCTTAGCTTGAATTTGGGCATATAGGCGTCTATCTTTTGTCTCTCTTAATTTTTCCTCTAGTTCCCTTACCTCCTTTTCTATCTTTTTGTTTTGTGCTTCCTGTTGTTTTCTTAGGGTGCACCTTTCCCTAATACAAATGCCTCTTGCTACAGCCTTCATAGTATCTCATATCATCCCTTGAGAGTTTTGCTCTACTTCATTGATTTCCCATATTATCTGCATTTCTTTTTTTATTTTTTCAACAATAATCTTATTATTTAAAATCCTTGTATCCATTCTCCATCTCTTTGCTTCTCTATAATCCTTCTTCATTTTAATATCCGCTGTCATTAATGCATGATCGGAGACTTTAATCACCTCTATAGCACATTCTATAATTTTAGATAACATATTTTTTGACACAAATATAAAATCTATCCTGGAATAACTCTTAAACCTTGGTGAGAAGAAAGTATATTTCCTTTCTTCCCCTTTTAAAACCCTCCAAACATCCATTAGCTCTTTTCCATTCATTAATTTGCTTAAACTCGTCTTCCCACCAATCTTAAGATCTTTTAATATATTATCCTTATCCTTTCCTTTATCTAATACCATATTAAAATCTCCTGCCATTACAATATTCTTTTTCCCCATTTCTCCCACTGCATTAAAAACTTCATCAAAGAATTCCATTTATTTCCCATTAGGAGCATATACATTAATCAATATATATTCCTCCTCCCCTACCATACAGAAAATTATCAGAAATCTACCCAATTTATCTTTCTTCACTCTTTGAACATTAATACCACATTTTTTTGAAATTATTGTCGCTACACCTCTCACTTTGGAAGTACCAAAAGCTTTCTCATAAATGCCCACATCCCTCATCCAAAGCTCATTTGTACCCTTCCTTTGATTGATGAGTTTCCTGCAAAAAAATGACATCTGTTTTTTTCTTTTTTAAATAATACTTCTATTCTCTTCCTTTTTATAACAGTTCCTAGCCCTTTAACATTTAAAGTTGCCACCCTTAATTTATTTTCCATCATGCCTCACACAAAGTTCTATTTTGGTTTCCCCCTGTGCTACAAATATCCCCCCTCCCTTACCCTCCCCCCACACTTACCCCAAACTTCACCCCCCTCCTCACCAGACCCTCCTGGGCAATGGCCCCAATTATTTTTAGAACTCTTCAGGGGGGGGGAGAAGCGACCCAACAATCCCGGAGTAACAGCTGACCCTCCCCTCCCTTACAATCTCTTCTTTATCCCTGTTCAAACATAGTTCTTTATTGACTACTTCCTCCTGCAGCTCCTTCCTCCGCCCTCGTTTCTCCATCGCCAGTTGCGTTGACCAATCCCAATTTCTCCAGAAGCTCCATCCCCTGCTCACATGAAGTTATTCTGTGTTTTTTCCCTAGCCACATGAATCTCAAAAAAACTGGATATCCCCAGCTATATGTTATCTCCTTCTTCCGCAGGGTAACTGTACACAGTCTAACACTCTTCCGCCACTGGACCGTCTGAGGGCATAAATCATGATGAACCTCGATTGGTGTTGCTTGTAGCATCGGTTGTCCAAGACGTCTAATTGCTTGCATGAACTTTTCTTTCTAGTAATAGTCGGCAAATTTGACAATTATATCCCTTGGAAGCATTCCTTTCTTTTTATAGCCCACTCTATGGATCCTCTCAATGTCAGCCATCTCCCACTCTTCCTGGGGGTCCAATTCTCTGATCCATGCCAATATTATATCTCTCAAAGCCTTTGGGTTCTCCCCTTCTTGTTCCTTAAAGGATCTAATCTGAATATTTGCTCTTCTATCTCTATCCTCCAAGGCAATTAAACGCAAGTCCATCCCTTGCATTTGCTCTCCCTGCTGCTTAGTAGTTTCCTTGATTTGCTCATTGTCCTTCTCCAATTCAGTCATTCTCTCCACCACAGTTTGGAAGCCTGTCAAAACCTCAATCTGCGAGTCCAGAATTTGGCCCTTTATTCTCTCTTCCTGCTTTGCCAAAGCTTCATCTAACATCTTCCGAAAGCTATCCATTAGTTCTCCTGGTGACCATAATTTACTTTCTTTGAACGTTTTGGGGATAGTACCTGGCTTGCTGCCAGTTTTAGAATTCCCACTTCCGGAAAGAAGCAGAGCTGCCTTCTCGCCACGATCAGAAGGCTGTTCTTTGTCGGCCATTACTCTCGCTAACCGTTCCCAGCGTTTATCTGAAGGATGCTTTTTTGGCTGCCTGATCCAGCTGGTGGCACTTGATTTATCACCTGTTATTCTTTTTTTCATCAGGCTACACTTATAAATCCGTGCCCCTCCACATAGATCTTAACAGCCACGCTCTTAAATCTTCGGCTCTTATCGAACAAATATATTTCAACTTCTCACACGCTCGGCTGGGGGCACTAAAATCCTGTCTTCACCCGGCTTCAATTAATTACTTCAGCCTCCCCCCATAGCCTTATCTGCTAGACTTAGCTCGTTAGCTGGAGTAATAAAAGTCTCAATTACCAGCCTCTGGCCGCCTGCCAGGAATCCCGATCCACTTTAATTTCTCTTTCACTCAGAAGACACAGCAACACTTCCGAACCAGATATCAAGTCATTAATTTACAATCCGTCATCTCCAAGACAGGGATTATATGTTTAGACCAACGCTTCCATGAGAGAGTGAGAGATTTCCAACTTCATTCTCATTAGGCCACTCCCCCTTAGGATTTTTTTTCTGTTTAAACATGCATAGGATTGCACTTTGAAACATTAAAAATACATATTTTAAAAGTCTAAATTGAGGTGTGTTGTCCCGCCCTTTCTAATGCCAAGAGAGTAGGGGCCAACCATACTTCCTGAGGAAGTGCATAACATAGTTTGGGGGCAATACAGGAGAAAGCCCTTTTGCCCATGGCAAGATAATGCACCCGTGCGTACTCTAATCTTTCTGTCTCAGTGCTAGTATCCTCCCCTGAAGGAATGGCTTTGCTTGCAGCACTGTATTCTGGGAGATGCTGTAGTCCTTTCCTTTCTTACCCGATGCCCTATGGATTGAAATAACTTGGTGTTAAGAATAAGTTGCTTATTGTCATTGCTACCGGCAAGCCTGGCATCAGAACTTGGCATCCTTGAGCAGCTGCCAGGGTTCCAACACCCTGGCAGGGCCCACTGCTAAAGTCCAAACTGCCCCCACCCTTAACTTTTTTTTCTGGTGGTGACAGGTGACTGTATCTAGCCACCTCCTTAATCTCCCACAGTGCCACCAACCTAGCATAGTTTTGGAGCACTGTGAGGAATTGAAAGGGTGGCTAGACCAGCTACCCAGCTCTGCTCAGACTGCTACTACCACAGCCAGATAAGTCTAGTGACCAAGGCTCCCTCTACAAGGATTCGCTTTTGCGCCCAGTTCGGCGATTATGCGCATTATCGCAGACGCGCATTTACTCCTAATCCCTCTGCACGGGAGGCGGCGAGAGGCGGCGAAACGCATTAATAGATGTCCAAAAAGTGCTTTACAAGAAGTTAATGCGCATAAGCGCTTGTTCACACGGGAAAAATGCGCTTTAACGGCCGGAGCAAAATAAAACTCGCGATTTAACGCGCATTCAAAAATGCGCATTATCGGAGAGATAACGCGCCTCTACGCCCGATTTGCGCTCCGTTCTTGTAGAGGTAAAATTTTTAATGAACCTTCAAAGCGCATTAAACCTCTCTTGTAGAGGCAGCCCAAGGAAGAGGCCCCACCAGAGTACACTTCACTCAGGCCCCACCCCCTCAACTCAAGAGCTGGGCTTGTCCTAGAGCTTAGATATGGAGACATCAACATAAACAGAACCAGTCTGGAAGAATAGCTTCTTGCATTCATTCCAGGCCTTTGGCTAAAGATGGCTAAGAGGCATTGGAATATTTGAAGGGAATGTCCCCGATCCCATATGTGAAAATGCAAACAGCGTTAGGATCTGTCTTGGCAGTGCAGTCAAAATTCTTTGGAATTATATGTTTCATTAACATTAGGCTGACCAGATGGCTCAGGATTTCCCAGTCCTAACCGGGAATCCAGGGGCAAACCGGCCCAACCGGGGGACGGGGGGGCAAACCGGGGTGGCGGGGGGTCACGCGGCGGTGCAGCAAGCGAGGAGCGGCGGTAGACTCGGCGGCGGTAGCGGCGGAGGAGCCCTGGAAGCGGCCGCCCCAGCAGGTAAGTGCCCCGCGCCCCGCGCCTCGCGCTCCTTACCTGTGCAGGCCGCGTCCGCTTCCCTCCAGTGCTCAAATCTACTGAGAAACAGGCTTCATGGCCTGTCCCTCAGTAGCGCGCCGGGTGATGACGTCATCACCCGGCGCGATACTGAGAGACAGGCCGTGAAGCCTGTTTCTCAGTAGATTCCGAGCACTGGAGGGAAGCGGACGGGACACCCCAGCAGGTAAGGAGCGTGAGGCGGGCGGGTGGTGCGAGCAGCGTGGGGCGAGCAGGGCATGTGGGCAGTGCGGGCGTGCGGGCGCGCGGGCGGCGCAGCGCGGGTGGGGGGGGCGGCCCACATGGGGGGGCAGGCGCGTGGGCGCGCGGGCGGCGCAGTGCGGGCGGGGGGGTGGGCGGGCCGTGCGAGGGGGGCGGGCGGGCGCGCGGGCACGCGGGGGGGTTGTTTTAGGTGGGGGGGCGGGGGGTACCGGGATTTTGGGTCTCAAAATCTGGTCACCCTAATTAACATACCAAATTTGATGCATCTTTCGCAACAGGGTTGGAGTGATACAAATGTCCTCATGAGTAGAGATGTAAAATTCCCGGAAATTTTGAGGCCATAGAAAAAAACCTGGTTTTTTTTCCCTGTTTTTTTCTGGGGGGGCAATGGAAATTTTTGGGGAAAAATGGAAAAAGATGCAATATTAACAGTTTATACAGATTGAAAGTCACTTTGTTACTTTAGGAACATAAAATGTAATTATGTATAAGTTCGTCTGGCATAAAATTATCACATTTGGTATATTCAAAGTACAGTGTATTCAAACAATTATTACAAAGTGAATTTACTTTTTAAATTTTTTACTTTATTTGGTAACAAATGGAGCTTTAAGCTCCTGAACAGTAAGGAAAACCTGAACTGTAAATAAAGAACCTCTTTGGTTTTGCCAGTTTATGAGGAACAGCAAAAATGTTTTTTTTAAAAAAACCAGAAGAAACCATCAACGTTAGTAACAAAGAAAAGCATGTCTCTGCTAGTCCTCCACAGTGTCAAGCAGAAATAAAGCACTCAATCCCATAAAAAGAATGGAGAAAAAGGGGGAGACCAAGATGTAATAAATATGCATGAATTTTAATAGCACTCATTTTCTGGGCTATAGCTATCCCTTTCAGTTTTAGATTCTGCTTCACTGGCAGTGCCCCCTAGAGGCAGAAATGCATCTTGCTCTTGCATTTGAGAGTTGTAGTCTCAGTTTGCAACCTAGTATAGGACTTGCTTATCCTCAGTGCACAGAAATTGTAATAATCTGATTTTGGAAATCATTTGGAGAAGTACTATATAAACACCTTGTCTTAAACATTTTATTCATCATGCTAAAAAAAACTTTCCATAATCCATTTTTTCTTCATTTTTTTTCAATTCTTCCAATTTTTCGGGGGGGAAACAAAGAAGCCTTCGGGGGGGGGGGACCAGAAAAAAACTGTTTTTTTTCTGAATTTTTCTGGTTTTTTTCTGGGACTTCACATCTCTACTCATGAATACTCCCACTGAGCCAGTTATCTCCTCATTTGGGCTCTGTACGAGAGTGCCTCTCGGGTGATTTGCAAATTTCAATATGCATACAATTCCCAGTCGAAATATTAGCTGGTCGCTAGAAGTAAATTATTTTGGCCCCTACCACAGCTGAATGCATGCACACACACCTTGTCACACTACTGCAGTCACTGCAGGGATGGAAAAACTGAAGATTAGAAGCAGAACTAATCTAAGAGGAGAAGAAGGAAGGCACAACCACGCTTATATGGGCTCACAGAAATACATTTTTCACCCTGAGAACTTAATAGGGCACTTTAAAGGAGGCAAAAGGCCAATAGAAACGGGGTGGCTAAATTGGTCCTAGCACTGTAAGACTGTAACCCTACACAGAGTTAGGCACATCTATCCCCATTGCTTTCAATCCAGTGTGGGAAAGATAAAGCTGTCCATGCTGGAGAAGTTTCGATCCAAACACCATGTGACAGGTGCCTTTACACTGGGCCTTACCCCATCCACATCAAAGCAGGATGGAGAATTAGGCTGAGATTTAAAGGGCCAAAGGGTGAGCTGACTCCCCTCTCCGGCATTTTACTCCTGGAGGCGGGCTCTTTTCTGGTTTGTGAGTCTGACTGGGAGAAAAGTACTTGGGTCCCCTCTACAAGGATTCGCTTTTGCGCCCGGTTAGGCGATTATGCGCATAATCGCTGAAGCGCATTTACGCCTAATACCTCTGCACGAGAGGCGGCGAAAGGCGGCAAAGAGCATTAACGGATGACCAAAACGCGCTTTACAAGTAGTTAATGCGCATAAGCGCTTGTTCGCATAGTCAAAATGCGCTTTAACGGCCAGAGCAAAATAAAACTCGCTGTTTAGCGCGCATTCAATAATGCGCATAATCGGAGAGATAATGCACCTCTACGCCCGATTTGCGCTCCGTTCTTGTAGAGGTAATTTGTTTAAAACGCCTTGAAAGAGCTTTAAACTTCTCTTGTAGAGGCAGTCTTGGAGAGATAGGTTGTAGGGGTAAGATAGGAGTTAGTATCCCCTGTCTGCAAACACCTTGTTTCTTTAAACCACACCCCATGTCCCCCTTTACAGTAGATGGCATGAGCATTCATAGCCTCAGTTATTCATAGGTTGTGCCTTGGGAAGCTGCCTTCTGGCTCCATCATACAAAGCTATGGCCTGAACAGAGGAGGAACCTGTACCTACCCAGGCAGTGGACTATTCCTCGTTGGGAAGCCTGTTGGCTTCCCACGGTGAGGACCAAAGTACAATTTAGTGAAAGAGAAAATTGCATTAACATTGGCATGAAACATGATCAATCCTCAACACATTTGGGGCAATTAGCTGTTAGTCCTTGGTTAAGAAGATCACCTAATGCTGATAAGATGCTGCAACATGAAACACATTATCTCCACCCAAGGGACAGAATCAGCTTTTTACAAGCCACAAAACTGGAAAAGGATTGCATATGTTCTATTGCCTATGTTCCGAGAAAGAGCCCCTACAAAGGAAATTGTCTGCATCACAACTATTTCACAATCTGTTCTCCAAATAAGGACGTTGCTATACATGTCCTTCTATTGCCCTCTAGTGCCCTTTCCATAGTATTTCCAATAGCTGAAATGAGGTGGTTGTTTATTTATTTATTTATTTATTTATTTATGTATTTGTAAACAATGCAGGGACTTAATAAAATACAAAAATACTAAGATATTTAAAAATAGTTCAAAAGACTTTGAGATTTTTATAAAAATAAAGCCTGGGGGAACAAGAAAGTCTTAGTCTGGTGCTGGAAAGATAGTAGTGTGGACACCAGGTGAGCTTCCATTGAGATACCATTCCAGAGCTGGCAGCCCATTACAGAAAAAGACCCCTCTCTTGTTGCCACCCTCTGAACCTCAGAAGAAGGGATACTTGAGGAAGAGAGCCAGTGTGGTATAGTGGCTAAAGTGTTGCACTGAGAGTCAGGAGATCCAAGTCCTAGTCCCTACTTGGCCAAGGAAGCTCACTGGGTGACTTTGGGTAGGCTGACAGGGCTCATGTAACCTTAACAGTTGTAGAGAAAAGGGAATTTCAGCCAGTGTCATTTGTATGCAATTAGTTCCTGGTGAAATTCCCTCTTCATCACAACAGTTAAAGTTGCAGGGGCCCTGCCTTCTTTTGTATATGGTCACTCTAGTATAGTGCCTGCAACTTTAACTGTTGTGATGAATTTCACCAGGAACTAATTGCATACAAATGACACTGGCTGAAATTCCCTTTTCTCTACAACTGTTAAAGTTACATGAGCCCTGTCCTCCTTTTCGTATGGTCAGCCTAACTTTGGGCCAATTACAGACTCTCAGCCCAACCTATCTCACAGGGTTGTTGTTGTGAGGATAAAATGGAGAGGAGAAGGAGGAGGATTATGTATGCCAAGGAATATAAATGTAATAAAATAAATAAGAAGGGCTTCTGTGGATGACTTTAAAAAACAGGCAGCCTGCTCATGGGTTCCTGGTCAACTACTGGAAGGCCATTATGTGAAGAGAATGCTGGAATAAATGCACCCTTGGTCCGATCTAGCACGGCTCTTCTTATGGCCTTATACGATATATAAAATGGTATCATATGGAGTTGAATGAACACAAATTACATCCAGCCTTGACTATAGGCTTCCAGCCCTTGGTAGCTCCAGGGAAGGCAATGCAACCCTATTTGATTGGCAGCATAGCTGGCTGGGGGAATATGGGAGTTGTAGGCCAACATAACTGGAGGACGTCAGGTTGGGAAAGGCTGGCATATAGCCAACCAGCCAGCAGCTACCATCTGATTGCTATCTCGTTGATCTCCAATTTTATGCATCATATATACAACGTAAGACCAGGGAAGCCAGCCTTCCCCCACCCCAAAAAAGTATGGCTAAGCACAGAGTAATTTTGTGACATGATCAACACCCAACCAATTTCAATCCAATTTAGAAAATGCTGCCTACAGGCATTGCTGAAACATCCACAGACTCTTTTGGCCAAACACAGAATGTTAGGCTGACCAGATAAAATCCAGGTCAGGGCTCATGTAACTTTAACAGTTGTAGAGAAAAGGGAATTTCAGCCAGTGTCATTTGTATGCCATTAGTTCCTGGTGATATTCCCTCACAACAGTTAAAGTTGCAGGGGCCCTGCCTTCTTTTGTATATGGCCACTCTAGTATAGTGCCTGCAACTTTAACTGTTGTGATGAAGAGGGAATTTCACCAGGAACTAATTGCATTCAAATGACACTGGCTGAAATTCCCTTTTCTCTACAACTGTTAAAGTTACATGAGCCCTGACCTGGATTTTATCTGGTCACCCTAAAGAATGTAGTCCCAGTTAGCTTAGCCTCTTGAAACCGGAAGGGAGAGAGGTGAGAACCCAGCTGCAAGTCATTATTTTCCCTCTTGTTTTACATGTAGATATATGGGATTATCATTCCATAGAGAGAAAACAAAGGAGCCTTTTGGAATTGACACCCAGGGTCAGAGAACACTGCAATAAATCAACCTAGTTGTCTGAAAATGGTAATATATGTTTCCTTTTTGATTGGGTTGCCAACTGCTGGCTGCACCTTGAAACCACAGGAATAGACATGCACTTTCCCCCTCTTGTATACCTTAAGATTTTAATCTGAAAGAAACACAAGGCCCAGGTGTTTCAGAAGATAGAACACAGAGCTGTGGGGCTATTTCTATTTCCCTACTAATGGAGCACAAAGGCCTTGAATGGAACTACAAATGAGATAAATCTAAATGGACCCTGGATCCCCTGCTTCAGTGATTCATAAAATATGTGCTTTTTTTCACTTGCTTTGGAGACCCTCATTTTCCTAGTATTGTGGCTCCTACATGTATGTGAACCTGCTTCCAAAACATTTGAATGAAACGCACAGTGATGCAGCTGCACTGAACACCTAGAATCAAGGAAAAAGAGAAATATTATGATAGCAGGCAAGCATTGGAAGGTTTGCACATAGGGCCAGCCCTACCATTAGTCGGACTGGGGCAGCTGTCACAGCAGCAGCAGCCCTCACATGCTGTTCTTCCTGAGCACCTCAGCCAATCCCATCTGTAATAGGACAAAGCTGTATGTGCCACATGCCTCACCCAACCACTAAGCTACCTGCTGTCCTCAGGGGGGGTGGAGGACACTGCCCAAATTGCCTATTTAGCAAGTCAAAATCAGCTTGACATCTGGGGTGGGGGACTGCTGCTATTTTATCCTTCACTTTAAACAGCAAAATGTCTTGGGCCAGCCCTGATACGCTCCTTACCAATGAGGTATTTAAAATGATGCCATGTACAATGCTTCCTCTTTTCCCTCAAGTGTTCAGTGTTATCGCTAACTCCAGAATGCAAGGAAGAGTTGGATTTTAATTCAGGCTTTGCCCCCCAGAAAGCCTTTTACCAGTTCACCAAAATCGGCCTTCCCCAACCTGGTGCCCTCCAGGTGAGTAGGCCTGCAATTATGCTGGCTGGGGGGTTATGGGAATTCTGGTCCAACCTATCTGGAGGGCACCAGGTAGAGGACGACTGACCTAAATAATATGTCCCCAGCCGGGGCTTTCATTAAGATTTTGGATCTTTCTATCTGATTCCAAACTAGGACGAATCAGAGAGGAGGCCTTGTCCTGACTTCTGACTGCTCTTAATTGTGTATTGACTAGGAATTCAGTCTATCACTGACCTGAGACTGGCCTTTCAGCTCCCTCAGGTTTAGAATCACCATGTGTCCTAATTTATAGAGGGCAGTCGTCTGTTTAAAAAGGTGTCCAGCCCAAGTCAAGGAGCTTTGAAACTGCCCATTGACAGTCAGCAACTGGACAGCAGGCTGAGCACACATACTTGGTCACAACTTCCTCCACTATAGTGAGATGTACTGCTTTTCTTTTTATGCACATGATGCATAAAACTGTACCCTTTTTTGGTGATGCATTTCCTCTTTTTTCTTTTTTCTTTTTTTAGTGATACTTAATTGGCCACCCTCTTTGGACTGCCTCTCTGACAGACATGGAAAGCTTCCTCCCTTCTCAGCTTTTGCACTGCAGTCGATACTGAAGTTGGTTACTCCTTCCTAGTTCCTTGTTTGCATGAAACACTGAAAGAGAGCTCAGTCGATAAACTGAATAAGGACCTAATGTTTAAATGTTCTTGCACCACAAACTAAGCTTAGGGCAACCTGGTATCATATATTTCTATGATTTGGAGACTGTCCCCTTGAGGAAAACAACAATTCTATCCAATGAAAACAGCATTTTTTATGCAAAACATATTAATATTGTATTTTATATTGTTGGTATTGATGTTGTCCCCCGCCTCAATCCGGAGGGAGAGGTGGGTATGGAATCAATTATTATTATCATATTATCATAATAATAATATGTGATGCCCTCAGATGATGATGATAACATCAGCATTGTGTATTGCAGTAGATTCATTGCATCTTGGCACTCAAAGGCTATAAATGCTCATCATGCTGAAAGGTCATGGGTTGCCATTAAAAAAATTAATACAACTATTGCTGCCTGACAAAAGCTGACTAAGATTTAGGGCCTAGAATAGAGATGTTTCCAGATGAGGTTTTATTGCGCCATCACCCTGCCTCATTCACAGAATTTTGCTGGGAATCCGGATAACATCACCTTTCCTTTGTAACCCTTCCTTGTTTTCCCACTGCTTCGTCTGTCTTTTCTCTTACAATGGAAAATCTGTTAGGGGTGGGGGGGACACAGAATTGCTGCACATGCCTTCTGATTAGTAGTGCTAGGCACCCTCTGCCTAGAAGCACCCTAAAGAGAAAATCCCCACACTCTGTGAGATTAAGGCTGCAATTTTGTGCACACATATCTGCGAATAAGGCCCACTGAAGTCAGTGGGGCTTACATCTGAGTAGATGTGGATAGGATTGCACTGGAAGCCCATGTTAATACAATATTGGAGGTGTCATTCTCCCCTCCCCTGGTTTGTACTTCACGTAAGGACCTTCTTGTTCTTCTGCCAGGATCCCAGGTCTGCCTCTTCGCAGAGCCACGTGATTTCTGAAAATCTGTCTTCTCTGCTGTGACCCAACTGACTTGGCTGAATAACTCCAAAGGACGTTGCATTCTAAACAGGCATAACGTAAAGAAGAAAGCAGCTTGCCCCAAGACAGTACTGGTTGCAGGGTTTTGAGGGTTTTTGGACAAGAGTGTTCCTTGCCACTGCCAATGCCACCAGCAGCTATTGCTCTTCATACTCTCTCTTATCACTACTGCCACTTGCTTGTTCGACAGACAGAGAGCAAAAGAGCAAGTAGGCAGTGGGATCTACTGCTTCTTCTTACAACAACCATTGTCTGGGCCACAGCAAGATGCAGATGAACAAGCAGATTTCAATGGTGAAGAGAAAGAGCAACTCCCAGGAGCTCTTGTCAGTTAGGGTGACCATATGGGAAGGAGGACAGGGCTCCTGTATCTTTAACAGTTGCATAGAAAAGGGAATTTCAGCAGGTGTCATTTGTATGCATGCAGCACCTGGTGAAATGCCCTCTTCAACACAACAGTTAAAGCTACAGGAGCCCTACTCTCTTTTGTATCTGGTCACTCTAGTATAGTTCCTGCAGCCTTAACTGTTGTGATGAAGAGGACATTTCGCCAGGTGCTGCATGCATACAAATGACACCTGCTGAAATCCCCTTTTCAATACAACTATTAAAGATTCAGGAGCCCTGTCCACCTTTTCCTATGGTCACCCTATTGTCAGTGTGCCCCTTCTGGGGTATGGGCCCTTAGCAGGTACCCAACCTTGCCTACCTTGGTTGTCCGCCCTGTACCAAGATACATTTTCAGCCTGCTGCAGGAACAGAGGAGCCCAGATGGACTTCACTTCCTCTCTCAAGCGCCTGATGTCCATGTTAGAATTTTCCTTCAAGATCCATCAGCTTGAGAAAATAAAATATTGCAGAGAGAAAGGGCAGCAGAGAGAGACAATAATTTCCTCTGGAATAAAACACTGCAAGCTTCCAATCAAAAAGGAACTAACACACATCCCCAGTTTAAAGGCAGGCTGCTGGGAAACATTAGACCCACACAATATTATTGGGACAGTCACTTTCCTTTTGCTCTAGTTTGAGAGGCGGAGAAACCATTACTTACACACAGGGAGCACATTTCATAATAAATAATAGCTTTATTTGTTGCTCAAGGTTTCAACTGTCCTACATAAAAACTCCCTCCCTCCTCTTCTTGCAAGGTCAACCCATCAAAATGTATGGTCATGCACTGTTTCTTTAGGTCAGAGGGAGAGCCAGTTCAGTGCAAGATTTCTATTGGCATGGTGCAGAGCAGCCATGACCAAAGGCAGGCCCAATCAAGCCCAGCAGAGAAAGGATTAATCCAGTGGCAAATTTGGAAGTGCGGGTGCTCCTCATGACAGCCTCCCTAGCCAGGCCCCCAAGGGGAGTCCAAAAATGCAGCAAGCATATCAACAAACCAAGGCTAGCAGTTTTCATCTCCACCAGGAGCAGGTCTTTTATTAAGACCATTCAAGATCAAGTCACCCCAAAACACTTTGCATTACAACAGAGATAGCTCCAACAAATATATTGTTGCCTGGGGGAAATTAGCCCCGCCCCTTAGTAAAGAGTACAGCTAAATTCATAGGGAACAGGAGAAACCCATGGGGGTGGAGGAATAACGTCATCATCCCTTCAAATCAAAAAGTCCCGGGGTTTGACCCTGGGAGCCCTGGCTCCATTACACCACTGACCTAAGGGTATAACTTAGTCAAGAGGTTGAGAACTTTGCATGGTAGCAAACCAAGCCAAACTTTGCAGCGAACACCCCTGCCACTGCCCAAACTTTGCAATTAATGACATTCTAAACATTGGACAGATTGGCGTCACTTTACATCGTTTGCAAAGTTTTCTAACTGCAGTATTTTGGATCTCACACACACACACACCTGCCCCCCAGCTTCAGCCTATTTACTTTTGAGAGAGGAGGAATGCTGCAGTAGAAGTTATGAAAGGAGAATGCACATGTGTCATAGGGGGACCGAAAGATGTGCAAATGGAAGGGAAGAGAGAACAGTAGAGGTGTGTGTAATGTGCAGAGTCTCTCTGATCCTTGGGTTCGGCATCCAGCCACCTTCTGTTTCCTAAGCCTCTAGTAAACACTACCCATATGTTTTCTATGCAACAGCCATAAGGAGTGCATTAAAAAAAAAACTTCAAGATTGCAGAGTTTCTGGGGGGAAAACAATCCATCAGATTATTTACTAGAAAGCAAGATGTCATATCTCACAGTACAATCACATCCATGCAGAGATTTTCTTTTTTCAGGCCAACAAAGTATTCCAGTTGGAGATGATCACAGGGTCTCACTTTGCATTGTGGGGTGCTACAGGGGAGGCAGGGAATGCCTGTAGGCATTGCAAACTTTTGGTGTGGTTGTCATCCCCATTTCCACACTCCCTGAGTCTCCAGTAATTCTGCTTTGTTTAAGAGCTCATCTCTAGATCCGAGTGCTATGGTTTGCCAGAAAGGCGAGATATAAAATAAATAGATACATATGTGGTGTGCGTGTCTTTTGGTGATTGAGATGGGAAAGCTCTTCTCTTCCAACCTTATAATGCTATGTGTAGAGGTAAGATTTCTTGAACATACATTATATAGAACTGTGATGGATCAGTGGTCAGAAACCAGAGGAGCTGGATTAAAAGACCTCACCACTGAATTCTGAAAAAAACATTCTATAGCTCAGTGGACTAACAAAACAAATATTCCCCATGACTTCTTCAATAGCAAGGAAAGAGAGAGCAGCAGGTGGAGCCTTTTGCAGGCACCACTACCCATTTGGTGGGGATGCATGAAAGGGCTTTCTCATATGTTGTCCTTAAACGATGGAACATGTTCCCTCAAGAACTATGTTTGGCCCCCACTCTCTTGGCCTTTAGAAAGTGTATGAAGACGCAACTCTTCAATTTAGCCTTTTAAAATATGTAGTTTTAAATGTTTTTACTGGTTTTAAAATCCTTATTTTTTATTGTTTTAAAGTTTTGTTGTTTTAGATTGTTATGCACTGCATTGATGGCTTTTTGACAGATAAGGTGGTATCTAAATGTTAATAATAAATAAATAAATTATAAGGGAAAGAGAGCTTCAGCTATTGGGCAGTATAGAAATGTAATAAAGCCAGAAAGACGCAGTGGGATGAAATCAAGTTTAAGCCATTGCTTCATATGAGCGGTGAAGTGGGGAAAGGCCTCCCATTCTGAGACATCTGCCAATCTAATTCTAAAATAAAAACAACAGTAGATTATTCTACTCCAGAAATGCCAGGTCTAAGGGAGCCACTAACAAGCAAGGGCTGGGTGAAGGTGTTGTGACTACTGATGCTTTGGGACTGCAGCTGATGTGCCAAGGGGTTGTCTCTCTATGGATAGCAGAGCATCAGTGCGAACACCTGTTATCCAGAGATCCCTACCTCTGGAACCCGCCTGAGGGAGACCATATGGTCTTAATGGGAAGGATGTGACAGCACTAGATTCACAGAACTACGCAGGAAGTTGGGGAATGTTTAAGGTGGGAAACTCAATTCAATCTAGAGCTAGCTGGACCCTGAGGCCCAACTTTTAATAACTTGCTGGAAGACAACAGGAAAAGGAGAGATTGTGCTCGGTTGGCTAGGGAAGTACGGATTTTGTTAATTCCATTCCATCTGTATTTTGTGGGTTGTCAGGCACCTTTCATTCCATCCTCTGCTCATTGACAGAATCAGACTAGTGCGAATGGGCATCATTGTAAGTGTACCCACCTCCACCCCCATGTAAAAAATCCTAGTCCACAAATCCACAGGATTTAGAAAAGGGTGGAGTGCCGCAGAATCCGTGGGTCAGATTTATAGAAATCTGAACTCATTTGAATCCACTGAGGATTTCTCCAACATCCCTAGGTTAGACTATGTGGGACGAAGAAGGCTATAAGGCAATTAGGGAGATGAGGCTGGTTCTTATTCTAAGTGGATATGGAATATCATCATCATCCTCTGTGAAAGCCCCATTGGCCACACATAGGGTGACCATATGGAAAGGAGCTCCTTGTCTTTAACAGTTGTCTAGAAAAGGGAATTTCAGCAGGTGTCATTTGTATGCATGCAGCACCTGGTGAGATTCCCTCTTCATCACAACAGCTAAGCTGCAGGAGCTATACTAGAGTGACCAGATACAAAAGAGGGCAGGACTTTTGCATCTTTAACTGTTGTGTTGAAGAGGGAATTTTACCAGGTGCTGAATGCATACAAATGACACCTGTTGAGATTCCCTTTTCTATATAACTATTAAAGATACAGGAGCCCTGTCCTCCTTTTCATAGGGTCACCATAGTCACACCTGGTTTCCAGTACAGCATATCTTGTTTGCCTGCACAAATACACTGCAAGCCCAGTGTGATAGGATCCTGGAGAGGGAAGGCCATGGGACTGTGTGCTCCCTGCACAAAGACCCATTGCTTTTACACAACAACCATCCCATGCAGGGGCCTTTTTAGTTTCAAACTAGCAAAGAAACTAGGACAGGTTGTTTTCACTTTCTCCTACGGAAGGCAATGGTGTTTATTGAGAGAAATAAAGCAGCTGCTACTGGGGCAACATCTGGTTCCTGCCTTTGACCCTGAGATTACCAGTGTTTTATTTACTTAGTACTAAAGAGAAAACTACCTGTGGCTTCTGTGGACGTCAGGTCCTCCCAGATGAGGCCTTTTTTGGGCAATCGCCCTGCCTCTAAAACAGAATTTTATGGGGATTCCAGATGTCGGTGCCTTCCATTTGTAACCCTCCTGTGTTTTTCCACCACTTCCTCCACCATTTTTTTTTACCACAGAAAATCAATTGAAGGGGGACAGATAGAATAGCTGTCCAATGTCTATTGATTGGTAGCACTAGGAGCCAGACATCTGGAAGCATCCCCTTTTTCTTCTGTGGTAGAAAGGAAATAAAATCCCTCAGAGTGACACTTTGCTAGTAGGATGGAAACATGGGTCCTTAAAGCCTGTTCCTACCTCATAAAAGTCTACCGGTCTGC
The DNA here is from genome assembly GCA_029215795.1 of Anniella stebbinsi. NCBI lineage: Eukaryota > Metazoa > Chordata > Lepidosauria > Squamata > Anniellidae > Anniella > Anniella stebbinsi. Next base: position 64,480,287 of record JARDYH010000004.1, on the reverse strand, counting down.
CACAGCTGTTGTTCCACCAACTCCTGGACCTTCTTGTGGGTTAGTCATGTCTAGCCCAAACAGCAGTAGGTATTCTCAGTCCTATAAGTCAAGGAAGACCACCCGAAGGCAAATAGGAGCGACCCTTGCTCTTCTTTAACAGGGTTAACTTTTCAGGGAGAGAAGATGAAAGCAAATGATTTTTAAAAATTACAGTCAATGCAATCCTATGGCCCCTAGACAATGTCTGAGGGGAGCTGAGGATACTGTGTATCCCCCTCTGAGGTTGGATCCCTCACAGCTGGGGTAGAAAAAACCACTCTTGCTGGTCTCTGGTCAGGAAATTGACCTTGCAGAGGGGGGAAAGGGGGCATTACAGTGGGCGGGGAGGGGAAGGGACTGGAGGGACCAGGATATGAGCTGTCCTGAGCCTCTTCCAGCCTCCCTCCCTCTGCCTCTGAAGTGCCGTCCGCAGACAGGCAAAAAAGCCCATCTAGTGAAAAATGCAATGAGCAGAAGACAGGGAGGTGAAAATTGCCTCTGTCACTCTTCTCACCTTTCCAACTCCAGTCTGGCAGGACACGGGATACACAGACGGAAGTCTCTGAGTTTGGATGCTTCTGTCTCACACGGGCACAACCTGTAGGATGCACCCTTAACGGCCAATGCCAATAACATTTTCAATATTTGCACAGGATAGATGGAAATTGCAGGAAGGTTTAAAACATGAGTCAGTTTCTAATTCCAAACCTTAAGAATGTGTTGAGTTGGGAGTGGGGAGGGGAGAGCAATGTCCATCCCATGTTGGCCAAAATTGAATGAAATGACTCAGATATTAGTAGCAGCTGTTTCTTGGCTTGAGGAGGGAACTGGAGAGATAACATTCCAATTGCCATGGTTGTATTTATTAAATACACCCTCACTTCATCAGCTACTGTGTTCTGCATTATTTCACACACCAGTAAAACTAGATTATAAAGTGCAAAACCAGCTACAGCTCAGGCTTGGGTGAACATGCTGCCCTGATGTAGCTGTCGGAGACAGTGATGTCACTGTTCATGTGCTGGTCCAGGAACTCTGAGGTCTCCTCTGCAATTTGCCCAGGGATCCGGAAATCAATGGTAGGTTGGTCCCTTTTGGGGCTCAGGTGGGTGAGAGTGTTTCTGGCCTCCGCATTGCAACCCGTCCCTTGTAGGAATTGCAAGAAGTTCTCCTCAATGGAGCCTTCTCTGCTTGGTAACCTGAGGTCCTCCTCTGGTGGCTGCTTGAAGAAACAGGTGAGGTGCTTGCTGAGCTCTCCTCGGATCTGTCGGTTGAGGCAGCCATAGAAGAAAGGATTGGATGTGAAAGAAAAGTAGCCGATCCAAGTCACCACGTTCTCTGTCTGCCGACCAGGGAAATGGGAGCTCAGCACAGAATAGAGATGAAAGGAGAAATATGGCAGCCAACAGAAGAGGAATTGCCCTCCCACTGCGAGGAGGATGATGACAGCTTTCCCACCCCCAAACGTCCTCTGAGGAGTAGTCCGAGGGGCTCCTGAGCTAGTCACCATGGTGGATCGGCTGCTAAGGGATTCCGACCGCTGCCGTGGGGTATCCATCCAAGTGGGGAGTGGGCCATGATGCATGGCAGCCACTCTGGCCACTTTGAACATACTGCAGTACACCACCAAAATGATGGAAATGGGCAGGAGGAAGTAGAAAATCGCAAAGAAAACCACAAAGAATTTGCAGTAGGCACTCTGGCTCCACTGCAAGGAGCAGCTCTGTCCACTGTAGGTTGGGCTGCTACTGCTGCTGGCATGGTCTTGAGAAAGCCATCCCAGGATGGGGATGATGGACATGACCACCGCCTTGATCCAGACCCCGACCAAGACGCAGACCACCAGGCCGACCGTCATTTTCACCTCGTAACGCATAGGGTGCACTACATAGTAGTAGCGCTCTACGTTAATGGCAGAGACAGAGAGGATGCACATGGTGATGAAGCAAATGCTCAGGAACAGGTAGGTGCGACATATGGCGTCACCAAAGACAGTGCCGTCCAAGAAGGCTGAGCTGGACAGCATCGCCAAAGGCATCAGGGTGACAGCGGCCAGCAGATCCACCAGGCACAGGTGGAACACAAAGACAAACTTCCTCAGCGCAGGGGTCTTGATAATGACCGTCATGATGGCTACGTTGCCGACGATGGCAGTCAAGTCAATCAAGAGCATGAAGAAAAGACCCACAGACTCAGAGGCCACGTCTCTGGTCTTGGTGTCTAGGCTGGAATTGAGAAGCATGGAGCTCTGGGATGTCTGCAGCAGCCTCCTTATCCTGGCGGAATTCCGCAGCCACTGGGTGGGAAGAGAAGGCTCCATGGAGACTGGCACCGCCCTTCACAAGTCCATCACCCATCCTATTCTGGGTCCCCAGACAGGTAATCAGAGAGAATTAGCGGTGGCAGTGGGGAACGAGCAAGCCTGCACCCCAGGATCACATCCTTGCCATCTTCGTTGCCAACATTCAAACCCAGCAGGACCACTGTGCACTCAGAGGGCTCTTAAACCTTCTAGCGCCATTCAGTTCTATCGGCCATTATACCCTTAGGCCACGCTTCATTCAGCGTGACTGTTTTCAACTCATTTTGATGGTCCTTCACTGTAGAGAATTGCACGGTGATGTGGAAAGACCATGGGATCAATTCTGGTGATGGAGAAGGGTCCTTCCCTCCTCGCTAACTGCGTAGAGCCTTACTGCATCTCTGGATGTGCTTTTCCCCAGGCGAATGTTAGCACCTACAAAGAAACATGTTTACAGGTTAATCACCACGTCAGCCCAAGTCCTGGGATTTTCCCTGAAGAAGTTCACATATTTGTGCTTGGATTCATCACTAAATAATGATGAAGACACTTGCATTTTTTTCCCAGGTTTTAGGGGGCTGTCTCAGGAATCTTAGTTGCACTGCCTTGATGGCTTTTCTTTTCCTTTTTAACAAATAAGGTGGTATATAAATGTTAATAATAAAAAATACTATTGCTAATTAGAATGGTTGTGCTATGATTCAGGGGTGTTGAAGCTTTTTTGGCCCAAGGCCCAAATTCAATTTCAGAGAAGCTCTGGAGGACAGCGTTCCAGCAGTGGGCGGGTCCAACAGCAAAATGGGGCAGGGCCAAGATACCAGCATATTGCATCTTATAGCTCTTGCTGCAGTAGCTAAGTCTTAGGAGGAGAGGCATTTCAACCTCTTTGAATGGAGGAAAATATGTGCAAAAGACAGCAAGAGGCTGGGAGTAAGGGCTGGGGCCATCCGGCGGACCCCAGAGGCCAGATTGGGACCCCAGAAGACTGGATTTGGCCCACAAACCTGAGGTCCTGCACCCCTGCTGTAGGTGCCTATTGGATAGTAGCTGTGATGCAAATGATAATTAGTGACACAGCTCACACATTCTATTTTTAAAAGTTCTTTACTGAATAAGCACGGGGAGCATTCAGCCAATGTCTATAAACTGCAACGACCTCCCCCTCAGGGGGCTGTTTCCAGCCTAACTGCACCAGAACACACAGCCCTATAGTGCTTTTGTTTTAAAGGGTGGGGGGAAAATACAGACATGACCGTTCCACTGCAGAAGAGCTGTTCCAGTCCTTCTATGGGCTTTTCTACATGAGGCATTTATTGCACCATAAATGCCTTGTCATCCCCTACCCATCATTCCCTACTTACAGCTGTTTACGGGTTCTTTAGATGATATGATGTCCCTCCAGTTTACCTTTTGTGTCTAGCCAGCACTTTCGGGGAGTTATTTTTTTAGAGCAGGGAAAATACGGCATATTTTATGAAAGCGAAAGTTAGTGTAATTTATTCTTGTGCATTTGCGCTATTCTGCTATACCACAGTTCCACCTAAAGGCTATGTAGCAGAAGAGCAGGAAAGGAAACTCTCCTTGTGTAGTGCTCAGATCTTAGTTCTGCACAAAACTGAGTAGATACAGCAGACTAACAGCCAATTTCTATAACAGGTAGATTTAAAACTGGAATATGAAGCATTTGGGGAGTGTTGCATTCATGGTAAAACATTACTGGGACATACATTGATTGATCTGTTAGATGAGCCTTCAGTCATTCTCAGAATAATAGTGCAATGTAGGTCGCTAGAACTGGAGAGGTAGCAAACTGCTAAAGGTTGTTCCCTGACTGGTATCAAGTCACCTTGGTCTCAGCCTCTCTATTGGATTACATCATCAGAACATACTAGGTCAGAGGGATCTGGGGCGTTCACTTTCCCTATTAGACTGATGGCAGCAGTATTTATTCATTTTTAAAAACACTCTGGGCCTGGTACATGTTCTAGTCTCAGTTTTGCCTATTACCCTGAGAACTGGGAACCAGAATTTCTCACAGAAAAAAGGAGCCAAAGAGTCTTTTCTCACAACACCATTTAAAGCTTCTCTGAGTCTGTCACACTCTATTTGGGTGCGTGTGTGAACACTGTTAATGTGGAACAGAACGCAGAAGGGAGCAATTTTTAAATAGGCTGTAATCTCTGCCCGATACAGGCGTTCCATTTGCTGTACTGATGTGGGAAACAAGCATGGTTAATAAAAATGACTCATCCATGGTAACACAAATTCTAACTTGGGGTGACTAAGTTTCATTCTTTGAAAGCCTCCAAAGAGAATAGGATTGGGGGTCATTATGATGTCCCATAACAGATAGTTGGGAGAGGCTGTGGCTTATTGGTAGAACATCTGCTTTGCATGCAGAAGATCCCAGGTTTGATCTCTGGTATCTCCAGGTAGGGCTGGAAAAACTTCTCCCTGAAACCCTGGAGAGCCACTGCCAGTCAACACTGGGCTAGATGGACCAATGGTCTCACTCAGTATAAGGCAGCTTCCAGTGTCTTTACACCAAACAGTTACCAATGGATGAAACTTTTTACCCAATACTACAATGAAATCAATTTTTAGGTGAATGGTGGTAGCGACTGAACCTAGGCTCAGCTTGTAATTGTGAATGTTTATGCTTTCCTTGGAAATAATAATAATAATAAATTTATTTCTTACCCGCCTCTCCATTTGGATCGAGGCGGGGAACAACAGCAAATACAAGACATGATAAAATACATAAAACTGATTAAAAACATGGCAAACATTATTAAAACTGCATTAAAACATCATAAAAAAACATCCTAAAAACATTCTAAAATTCCACTGGATATGCCTGCCGGAAGAGAACAGTCTTTATAGCTTTCTTAAATTCTAAAAGGTCCTCTGGGTAATGGTGGTCAGCCTAGTCTTGGCCAACTGTAGTAAGTTCTTCCCAGAAGACCTAAGCGTGCGGGGTGGATTGTATGGGAGAAGGCGATCCCTGGACCCAAACCATGTAGGGCTTTAAAGGTAATGACCAACACTTTGTACTTCGCCCAGAAACTAATTGGCAGCCAGTGGAGCGATTTTAAAGCTGGCGTAATATGGTCACCCTTAGGTGTACCGGTGACCAACCTGGCTGCCATATTTTGAACTAGTTGAAGTTTCCGGACTAGGCACAGAGGTAGCCCTATGTACAGCGCATTGCAGAAATCAAGCAGGGTGGATTAATAAGTTACTTTTAAAATATGATGCTTTTAACAACACCTTCCTAAAATATTCCCCATTATGTTCTGACTTATTGTAAGGGTTTTTTGAGGGTTTCGGTTACTACTGTGGAATTTTTAGAGAAACCATTTAGATTATAGATTTTACTTTTGCGACATATATGTATATAAAAAGGATATATATGGTTTGGGACCAGGGTACTTGAAGGACTGCCTATATCAATACAAACCTGCTGAAGCATTAAGATCTGGCTCAGAGGCCTTGCTCATAGGCCCAACTGTAAGACTGATTTGTTTGGCAGGAATGATAGACAGGGCTTTTTTTGTGGTGGTTCCCAAGTTGTGGAAATCCCTCCCCACTGAGGTACATATCACTTTAAATGGGTTTCAAAAAATCATCTATTTCAGGTCATTTGTTTATCAGTTAGGTCTTTTAGGGTGCAATCCTATGCATGTTTAGACAGACAAAACTCCCAGAAGGCCCAGCTGTTGGGAGCTGTAGGACCTTTTTCTGTCTAAACCTGCATAGCATTGCACCCTTATCTTTGCAGTTCTAACATTAATGAATTGCTGGAAGAGTTGGCATTTTTATTTGTTGTATATGATTTTCATTATATTTTAATTGACTTATGTTTAAAATAAGTTTTATGCTGCTATTTGGTTTGATAGTGATTTGGTTTAATTCTATTTTATGTTTTATTTTTGTGTGAGACACCTTATAAGAATTCTGCCCTAAAAGGCTGCCAATAAATACCTGCATAAATAAAATAAATAATGAATACTGAACTGAGAAGACACATGCTCCTTTTCCTGTCTAACTGCAATTATGTAATCTGCATTAAATTGCATGGCTGTTAACAATCTTATTTGAGAGAGAAAATCCCTGTTCAAAACTGCAGTTAAAATTCTGTGCTTTAATGGCTTGTATAGAAACCAAGCTTCCTTTAGATTTTTTCCAGCAATTTTCTGTTTCCTTCAGAGTGTACCCAAAGTATAAAGCGTTCTGGGGAGAAGGAATAACAAGTTTAAGTCTTTGGGGTAGATCTATCTTTAAAGTCAATCCCTTCAAGGCTGCACTGATGTCTGATACAAAAAAATGATAATTAAACATTATACTCAAGGGATGGGAAATCCTTCATAAGATGGGGCAATTTCTTTCAGACCCCCCACCCCTTTGCTCATTGGCATGTTTACATTTCCAACATAAATGAGTTGCCCATTAAAGCAAGGGTGTTGATCCTCTTTCAGCCCAAGAGCAGAATCCATTTCAGAGACGCTCTTGCGAGCCGCATTCTGGGCAGGGCAGAAGGCAAAATGAGGCGTGGCCAAAATACTCAAAATACCAGTGTATTTTAGCTGCCAGTTACTTCAAACATTTAGAATGAAGAAAAACTGCACAAAAGTTGGGAAACCCCTGAACAATGGGCAGCCCGTGGAAGGTGGTGTGACCATCCAGCCCCGGAAGACTGGATTTGGACCCTAGGTGTTTCTACAGCTATGACTTAAAGGAAAGCTCCATGGTTAAGATTTGTCAATAATTGTTTCAATTGGCCCACACATTTAGGCCTGTCCATTATTCTAAGGCTTTCCTCAAGGGGTTGTTAGAAGGAAGTGTCTGCAGAATTACTTCCAGCAAAAAGATTGTCTCCTGTGGTAATATATGGTGGCTGTCATAGATTACCACAAGAGACAATCTTTTTGCTAGAACAAATTCTGCAGACACTTCCTTCTAACAACCCCTGCGGAAGGCCTTAGAAGAAAGGACAGGCCAAAATGTGTCGGGCTTCCTGAAAATAAATATTTTGCATCCTGAGAATGTGTTTCTCTTCTTTCTTACTTGCTTTGGATGCTTACCTCCTTCTGTTTTGGTTTCAATTGACCAAACAGTTCAAAGCTGTGGCAGATAGGAGCCTATCTACACTACTGCTTTAAAATGGTTATAAACCGTTTTAAAGCAGTAGTGTAGATAGGCTCTAGATATTAATTTAATTGCATGGGGCAAGGGCAGGGAGACAGCTACCAGGACCAGGATAAATATTTACAGGGATCATGGAAAAAAAAATTTTTTAAGTGATTGGGTATTTCATGGCTATTCTGTGCATTCAATGTGGGGAACTAATATTTACAGTTTCAGATGGGCTTCTGCCAAATTGCTCCGGCAGAGAGAAAAGCACGACTGCCCCAGGACTAGAGGACCTGTTGTTACCTGACAGGACCTCTAGTAAAAAAAAACATAGAAAGCTGCCTAATACTAGGTGAGACAATTTGTCCATCTGGCTCAGTGGCGGCAGGGAACAGCTCTCGGCTCCAGGCTCTTCGGTTGAGGTCTTCCCATCACCTGGTACCTGATCCTTTTGACCCAAAATGCCAAGGCCTGAACCTGGGACCTTCTGCACTCCAAACACATACTATACCACTGAGTGACAGTCTCTCCCTGAGTCTTAACAAGATTGAGGGTTTCTTTCAGTTTTTAAACTGACTTGCTTTTATGTTTTAAATTATAATTGTGCATTTTTTTCTTGCACCTCGTTGTTAGCCATCTTGAGCACTATTTGTCATTGAAAGGTGTAAAGAAATTATAAATGTGTTAAAAATTAATATAGAAACAATTTCTCTTTGCATTTGGCAAGAAACATTCCTTGAAGAAGTGCTGCAGCCCAAAACACATTGGAAATTTGGCTATTCTTCTGGATTACTAAATTTTCCATGAACTTTTATAGTCTTCTTTGCATCAGATTTTGGTAGTTTCATCCTCTATTGCAGCTTGGAAATATAAACCTGGACAAAAAAGTGGAAGTGTTCAGAAGGTGGTGAACCACAACCTTGACATATGTTAATATATTTAAAAGAAGGGGTCATAGTGTCCCCTCTGGTGGCTTCACTCCGTCTAAATGGTAATGAGGATTAACCTCCTATAAGTCTGCCATAAACTCCATCCTCTTAACTGTACCATTTCCTGTATCCCTTCTCCATGCCATTAGATGAAAAGAGGTACACTACTTTTTATATTAAATGAAAGAGTAGCTCTTCACTGTAACACAGAGAGCAAGTGATTAGTATAAGGCAAATCTATAGGGTTGTGCAACTGTAGAACCCATGAAATTATAGGATATGTTGAACACATTTATGACTTTATAGATTTTTCTTATTCCAGAGATACATTCACCAGCACTTCCACATTTTTCACCCATGTTGTTTAGTTTCAAAACAGCCCTATCACCTAGAAAACACAATAATTTTTATACTAAGTAATATAAGCCCCTTAATTTTAATGCATCATCAAATTTACTCCCAATAATATAATTTTCAGAATTTCAAAATGAAATATATTCTGCTAGCAAGGTTGTTAGAAAAGAGGAGCAGAAAAAGAAAGTTCAATGTGCCTCCTAGGCAAGCAGCTACTTCTTGAGAACATGCTCCAGTATTAGATACAAATTTGGTGCATACCAGTAATGGATACACACAGACAGACTATTTAGGAATCAGCATGTTGTTTTCAGACGATTAAACTGCACTCAAATAAGTGAGAATAAATCAGTACAATCAGGTGATGGATCAGGCTGCCTTTAATAAAATGATAAAAGTATATTTTTCTAAAACAAAATCTGCAATGGGAAAGTATCTTGTGTATAGTGTAAATCAGCTGATGCAACATCAGCACAAACATCCATCATGTTCCAAGCAAGGCAGTGAGTCTGTGGGACTGGCCAATGGCCATGGGTAGCAGGCAAGAACTATAGGAGAGGGGTGGGCAGAAAGTAGATCTCCAGGCATTTGGGACTTCAACTCCCAGTAGTCCCAGCTACTGGCCATGCTGGCAGGGACTTCTGTGAGATGAAGTCCAAAACATCTAGAGATCTACCTTCTGCCTGCCCTTCCTGTACAATATAACTATTGTGAAGAGAGATGCATCTGTTCCAAGAGTTAATGAGGTTTGGTTACCTTCAGGGTGCTTCCAGGCCAGGCTTTTATCACACCATGGCCCTGCCTGATTCATAGAGTTTTATAGGGGACCCAGAATAAAATCATCTTCCACTTGTAATCCTCCCATGTTTCACATCGGTTCTCCTGCTTTTTCCTTACTGCAGAAAATCCATTGAGGAACAAAGACGAAAGAGCTAGACAAGGCCTTCTAATTTTTAGTGCTAGGACCTCTCCATTCTTTCTCTTTTCCATTTGACTACAGCAGTTTTTCTTTCCCCCCCATACTTATTTTCTCAATACCCCATATCAACCTTTAAGAACCAACAGAGTGCATGACTTACCTTCTTAAGTTGCACAAAATCAAGGAACTGCTGAGCAACCATCTTTCCTTCAAGAAGTACCTTGTTGCAATACAGGAGATATTCCTCCTGCACACCAATTCAACAGATATTCTTGAAACATAAAGCTGAGAAAAATAAAATTAAAAACAAAGCACCAGTCTGGTGATAATAGTTTTGACTTGGCCTCAAATCATGTTAACAAATGCAAGCTATGTTCTTCTGGATCTGTTATGCCCCTATGGCCGCAATGGCTGAAGTAAGGCCAGGTCTAGCGGTGACACTGAATATAGGAAAGGAATATCCTGCCGTTCCACAGCAACCATGGCCACTTGTGGGACACAACACAGTCTTTGTAAACCACCCAGAGAGGTTCGGCTATGGGGTGGTATAGAAATGTAAATAATAATAATAATAATAATAATAATAATAATAATAATAATAGATTCTTGGCCGATCCCAATATTGTAGCTACTTTGTTTCCTTTTACAATCACTTGATCCTCACCTCTCATCCCAACAGCTGCTATCCACACAGCAAATGGGAATGGAAGCTGTGATGCCTTCTGCTGCCCTGATAAGATGATTGAAAACCAAGAGGCTCCATCCCGTTGCGCCTTTATGTCCAACCATGGACAAGCTGCCTTCTGCCTAGCATTGGCTGATGGCCTTTCATTTAAAGAATGCTCCTTGTTTTTCTTTCTTTTTTTAAAGTGTCATCCTTTATCTCATCATTGCACATCATGGATTTCCCTCCCCCCCCCATTCTCTTCACACTTCCACCAAACAAAATATATGCTCCGTATTTCACATGCTACAAGCGTCGAAATCTCCCTGATATCCGACGTTCTTAAAAGGCAAACCTTCCGATTCACAAGCGATTTGCAGGCAGGGAAACAGGATCTGATCTGTCTACAAGAGACACCCACCCACTCACACACACTTGCACACATCCTCCTCCCCAATTCCTGCTCACATGGGTTTCCACTGAACTGCCTCCCAGCCTCAGCAAGACAAAGAGCTCCCAAGTGCTGGACTTTTAATTTCTTCCACTGCTGCTTTCCAATGGAAATATAAATGGGCAGTTCCCGCCCTGATGGAGATGCCACTGCTATAGTCCACCACTCGCGCTGACTGCAGGAGCCTTACCTTGTGCTACCCACCTGTACAATGCCTGGAGATCCAGCATCCTACTAGTAGGCCTCAGCCTGTGCTGGAGAGGAGGTTAGCAAGGATCTTGAAAGCAGAGGGGGACTCTAGGCTGGTCCTCCTCGTTCCTTTGCCCTGCTGCTGGTGAATGAACTCCCAGCTTCAGAGGCAAAAAAAAAGATCCTTCCTACACAGCCCTGGCTTGTATTGCCCTCTTCCTTAAAATAGAATTCTGGGTCCACATATTTAGATTCCTTGGTGCCCATCTCCATATCCATCTCAGCTTCTTTGGGAAAAGGGACTGGCTACACATACACACAACACCTGAACGACAGGAAAGCACCAGCAATATCCTACCCTGAAAGCCTGCATCTTGCTATCTAGCCACAGCCAGCCCTCCCCTTCCCTCTGATCCAAGCATCAGCTCACTTCATACCTCCCCTGTGCAGGTTTCCAGCATACTGGGTACCTCTTCTGCTTCTCCTCCACTGTAGCTGATGCACAGATCCACTGCAGTGAAGGGTGAGAGGCAGCCAGAAGCTTGGAGAGTGTCTCTGCTTCTGGGTCCTAGAAGCCTCCTGATTCCCAGCTTAATATTCCAGGCCTTCCATGTGCACAGCCTGATATGCCACAAGTGGTGGAAGTACGGCGACCATATGGAAAGGAGGACAGGGCTCCTGTATCTTCAACAGCTGCATAGAAAAGGGAATTTCAGCAGGTGTTATTTGTATGTGTGCAGCACCTGGTGAAATCCCCTCTTCACAACAGTTAAAGCTGCAGGAGCCCTGTCCTCTTTTGTATCTGGTCACTGTAGCATAGCTCCTGTAAGTTTTAACTCTTGTGATGAAGAGGGAATTTCACCAGGTGCTGCATGCATACAAATGACACCTGCTGAAATTCTCTTTTCTAGACAACTGTTAAAGATACAGGAGCCCTGTCCTCCTTTCTATATGGTCACCCTAGAAGGGACCTAAAGTTCAAACTTGAATAAAAACACTTAGGATGGCTATATATATTTTCAACTGTAGCCTTCAAAAATCATGAAGCTGATCAAGTAGTGAATTAAAATACTTTTGCAGAGTGTCCCTCTCTTGGCTTTCTTTTGATTATAAGAGCACACTGAGCAGAGGTTGTCAGGTTCCCCCCCCCCTTTGCAAACTGTGAATGCTACAGATTTACTTCTAAAGTGACGAATCATAAAAATCTAGTATCTGGCTGGCGCTCTAAAAAAGTGAGTATTGCTATCTTGACCACTGCCTAAATCTGTGCGTAGGCGCTAATTCAAATGTTCCCAGTTTACTCTCTACAGAAAAGGACTGGTTTAAGCATCTCTGGGAATGGAATAATGGGGCACGGCACTCAGAAGTTCCTAGAGGTGTGTGATCTGGCCATGATTGCACATGCCTTAGTCCCATTTGGACTACTGTAATGCACTTTATGTGGGGCTACGTTTGAAAACTGTTCCAAAACTTCAGCTGGTTCAGAATGCTACGGCCAGACTGTTGACTGGGGCTGGTTAAAGGGAGCATGTGATTCTCTTACAGGAGCTTAACTGGCTACTGGTTTGTTTCCAAGCAGAATTCAAAATGCTGATTGTGACCTACAAAGCCTCATATGGCTTGGGACCAGGCAACCTGAAAGACTGCCTTCTCCCATATGAGCCTGCCCAGCCCTTAAGATCTTCTGGAGAGGCCCTTCTTTCAAGACTGCCACCTTCAGAGGCACATTTGTTGGCTACCCAAAAGAGGACCTTCTCAGTGGCGGCTCCCAGGCTGTGGAACTCCCTGGAAGGAGGCTACGTTCACTCCCTCTCTGCTGTCCTTCTGAACGCGGGCAAAGACCTTTTTAATCAAGCAGGCATTTAACATGTAAGCAGGTCTTTGGGGTTGGATGCTGTTTTTTATTCTGTTCTTGTTGTGATTTAAACTGTATTTTTAATGGATTTATTTTATTATTGTTTGAATCAAGTTTACTTATGATTATAAGTCACCTTGAGTGCCATTTTTCTGGGTAAAAAGGTGGGGCTCAAATCAAATCAGTCAATAAGCACTGCTAAGAAGTAGCAGCTATATCCAAGGCTGCGCCCGGTCAGTAGGCACTTCCTTTGTATATCGCTGCATTCCTGGCAGTCATGACTGGATTGCTCTTCATGGAGAAACACAAAAACATTGGAAGCCATTTGTAGATCAGAACCATTTTTACTTATATCCATAAAATCCAGCACATTCATCTTAGGACAGCACCTCCTCCAGTGAAAGTAGCATGGCCTACCTTTAAGCTAAGATACTTAGTCACAGTGTCTGTTCTGACTGCAAATTCTACCCATTCCCTCTAGTACAGGGGTGCTGAACCACAGGCCTGTGGGCCAAATTCTGCCCACCTGGGTTCCCAATCTGGCCCTCTGGGGCTTTCCAGATAGCCATGCCCCCTTTCATTGATCCCACCCCCTTTATCCCAATCACTGATTGTTTGGTGGTTTCCCAGCTTATGTTGTGTCCCCCCCCCCCCGCGAAAAGATTGGAATGTCTTTCCTAAGGCTTAGGTACTGGCAGTAATAGGGTGACCAGATACAAAAGAGGACAGGGCTCCTGCAGCTTTAACTGTTGTGATGAAGAGGGAATTATATCAGGTGCTGCATTCATATAAATGGCACCTGCTGGAATTCCCTGTTCTATACAACTGTTAAAGATACAGGAGCCCTGTCCTCCTTTCCATACGGTCACCCTAGGCAGTAAGAGCTTTAAACTAAAACATGGCGATATTCTTGGTATTTTGGCCACACCCCCTTTTGCCTTTAGCCACACCCACTACCGGAACATAGTTCCCAAGAATTTCTCCAAACTTGAATCCAGCCCTTGAGCTGAAAGAGGTTTGACATGACTGCTCTAGTGTCTCTGCCAGTCCTTGGACATTTTTGTTGAAATGAAAAGGTAACATGATATTTCCATGCTTCGGTTTACGTGCAATGGGAGGCAGGAAAATGGCCCCTCCTCTGGAATTTGGGACCCGAAGAAAATGCTTTTGTTTTTATTGTTGCTGCTCTTACTGCCAGTCCTGGTCTCAGCAGACTTGGTGCCCATATTACTAGACCAGGTTGTGCCACTTCCAGTCTAAGGCAACATCTGTGTTTGATACCATGTTGATACTATCATGGACTGAACTGTTCCAGTACAGAATTACCTACTTAAAGAGCAATGATCTCTTGCAGAACATTGGTCCTGACACAGTGCAGAGCACCAACACATTGATTGCAGCCATCTGCAGCACAGATTACAAGGTGCACATCCAAATTTGCAGCTAATCTATACATGTTGGCTGAGATTGGCTGACTCAGGGGTTGGGGGCTACACATACGTGTGTATACACACATACAAACGCCCATGATCCTGATACAAATCACTCTTCGCTCGCTGCTAGTAGTGCTGGGAAACAGCAATCTGTGTGAGGAGCTCTGGGAGAAGGAGTGAAGAGCACAGGCAGAAAGGAATTTGGCAATGTTGGGTGTGTGTGGTCAGGACACCCTAGTGGAGCTGCAGTAAAAGCCTCCAAACCTGGAGGCAGCAGGTTGTGCACCCTTGAATTAAGAGATGACCTATGGCCAGGTCATCAGACAAGGACCCTTACAAGTCCAAATGGCAAAGCACGTTAAAATAACAGAGCTCAAGAATTAGAAGCAGCAGAGAACAAAGTCTATTTGCCAGGGTCATCAAGACTTGGTCTTTCGCCTGCAAGAGTTCCACTTGAAAAGGGCAATGTAAGATGAGTGTACCTTTGAACAGGTGAAAAATAGCTTTGCATTAACAACACAGAGTGATAACCATAACGAGACTTAAAATCCAAAGGAAAGGTATGACCATGTATTTTAGAAATGTTCCGCTGCATGATCCTATGTTACTCAAAGGTAAGTCAGTCTGTGTTCAACGTGGCATGGCATATTTCCTAGTAAGTATATGTAGTATTGCAACCTCTAAACTCTCAGAAAAGGGCAAGGTCTGGCTTTAGGATGGGACACTTTTGGACCTGCAGATGTTTTAGCCTACAACTCCCATCATCTCTCACCACTGACTTTGCTGATCAGGTCTGGTGGGAATTGTAGATCCAAAAATCTGGAGGTCACCAGTTGTCCACCCCTGCTTTAGGAGAAGAAGGAACTTTACTTGGTCCTTTCCACACAATCCTCACAATAAATGCACCTTTGTTTCTCAGTTGTTGCATGCAATC
This sequence comes from Anniella stebbinsi, assembly GCA_029215795.1. Taxonomy (NCBI): domain Eukaryota; kingdom Metazoa; phylum Chordata; class Lepidosauria; order Squamata; family Anniellidae; genus Anniella; species Anniella stebbinsi. The sequence goes on along the minus strand of JARDYH010000004.1, from coordinate 64,465,103 downwards.
TTCATGTCTTCCTTTCCCATTCATAGCAGCTTCTGATATTGGGATATTGCTTTTCCCAAATACTGAAAGAACAGCTATGTTGTATCTGGGGGGGAAATTGGGATGTTGAGAAATATTGTTTCTTGAGCGGACACTTATGCATCACCAAAAATGAGGAAATGCATCATCCAACACTAAAAATGCATATTATCTTCTCAAAACTCATATATGCGCAGAAAATATTCGGACCCTCTGTATTTTTGTATTTCTTCAGTAATTTTTGAAGGCCATTTAGCAGGATTTCTGGCCACACAAGGAAATGTGGCAGTGTCGAGATGTTCTTCAGGTATATTAGACTCCTGAATTGTATGCTTTCCGAGACAGGAGGCATTGAAAAAAAAATTAAAATGTTTTGATGTTTCTTTTCTGCTTCTTCTTGAAGTTTCTTTGCCTTTGTTTTAGCAGCTCCTTTTTCAACGTGTCATATAGACATTATGGAGACAGTTTCAACAACATGCTAAGCCATGGTGGTTAAGCATTTTGAGCTAAACATTATGGCTTAGCATGTCATGTGAACTATGACAGCAGGTCATGTGAACCATTCCTAACCATGATGGCTACATAAACACGGGCTGCCTCTACAAGAGAGGTTTAAAACTCTTTCAAGGCGCTTAAAAAATTTACCTCTACAAGAACAGAGCGCAAATCGGGCGTAGAGGCGCGTTATCTCTCCGATTATGCGCATTATCAAATGCGCGTTAAACAGCGAGTTTTATTTTGCTCCTGCCGTTAAAGCGCATTTTGACTATGTGAACAAGCGCTTACGCACATTAACTATTTGTAAAGCGCATTTTGGTCATCCGTTAATGCGCTTCGCTGCCTCTCGCCGCCTCTCGTGCAGAGGTATTAGGTGTAAATGCGCTTCAGCGATTATGCGCATAATCGCCTAACCAGGCGCAAAAGCGAATCCTTGTAGAGGGGACCACGGTTTAAACACGCTCACTAACCATTTGCTGCAAAAGGGTTAGTGGCCTAACCATGAACAGGCCCACTAAGTTACCTGCAGTGTTAAATTTGGAAGTGCAGGTGCTCATCATGACATTCCCCCTAGCCACGCCCTCACGGAGAGTCCAACAGTTCAGGGAGCTGCGTTGATCCATATTAACAAATCGGGTCTAGTAGGGTGACCAGATGAAATCCAGGTCAGGGCTCATGTAACTTTAACAGTTGTAGAGAAAAGGGAATTTCAGCCAGTGTCATTTGTATGCCATTAGTTCTTGGTGAAATTCCCTCTTCCTCACAACAGTTAAAGTTGCAGGCACTATACTAGAGTGACCATATACAAAAGAAGGCAGGGCCCCTGCAACTTCAACTGTTGTGACGAAGAGGGAATTTCACCAGGAACGAATTGCATACAAATGACACTGGCTGAAATTCCCTTTTCTCTACAACTGTTAAAGTTACATGAGCCCTGACCTGGATTTTATCTGGTCACCCTAGGTCTAGGAGTTTTTGTCTCCATTAGGAGCAGGTTCATCCTGGGCAGGAACCAAGCTAATGGATTTTAGTTGCCCATGCAAGACCAAGCCACCCGAAACCTTTGAATTACAGCAGGGATAACTTACAACAACATTGGGCCTGTTCAGACAACATGCTAAGCCATGGTTAAGCTGCTAACCCTTTTGCTGCAAACAGTGAGCATGTTGAAACCATGGTTATGTAGCCACCATGGTTAAGAATGGTTCACATGACACGCTAAGTCATCGTTCATATGACATGCTAAGCTATGAGATTTAGCTCAAAATGCTTAACCACCGTGGCTTAGCATATCATCTAAACAGGGACATATTGTCGCTGGGGGAACCCATTTCCTTGTCATCTACTGTGAAGATTGCAGCTCAGCTCAGAGGAACAGGGAAGTCTGAAGGAGGGGTGACAGATAACATCATCATCATCCTGCCAATCAAAAAGTCCTAGAGCTTCAACACGGCGAGTCCTGGCTCCACTACACCACGGCTGTTAATACTTCACACAGTATGGGAAATGTAATGTCTACTAAGTAGGAAAAGGAAACCAGTGCTAAAATAGCTGCCACGCTACTGGTGTATTTGGAAGGATCAACCCCAAGCTATCTCTTATATCGGTTATGGTTCTGCTGTGTCCCAGGCTGGATACAGACTGATGGGTCACCTCCTCAGTTGCTTGTCTCCAGCCATTCTGAAGCTAAACTCACAGGCCTTGAGTACTATGCACCCTGACTTGTGGGGGTGGGAAGAGGTGCTATTTGCTGCTCTGTCTCAGGCAGCAAAACATCTTGGTCTGGCCCTAGGCAGATGATGTGTTGATACCTAAGCATACCAGAGAGCAAGTGAGTAACTCCCTCTTCTGGCAAGCTGACACTCTGACCTGGTTCACCCATAAAAGCAAGCCACCGTGGGTGAATTGCCCTGTAGGGCTTGCCGTTTTAATAATAATAATAATAATAATAACGATTTATTTCTTACCCGCCTCTCCATCTAGATCGAGGCGGGGAACAACAGCATGATAAAATACATGCTGTTGTATTTGCATTTTAAAATTCAAACCATGGCGAAGGTATGCCACAACTAATTATTATGCATGAACCTGGCAATTGTGGATTGTTGGGGTGGTTAACAAGCCACCCAGAACCCATGATATCATTTCAGGTTGGGGGGGGGGCTTGTTAACCACCCCAACAACCCACCCTCACCAGGTTCAGAAGTAATAACAAACTGCTCTGCAACGAGAAGCCCCGTGGGAGAATTCACCCATGACGGCTTTTCATTACATGTTATATATGAAATGCAGTCCCTGATTCCAATTTCTTAAAATGACTGGTAGCTTTGGGAGGGAGGAATTTAGAGTGGGAAATAGCGGGAGTTGGAAGGAGAGTGTAATCCCTCCCCTGCCATTTACCACCACAAATCATCCTCAGGTGCATTGTGTAGGGTGGCCACTTACATTGCCACCCCAAAAGAGAACAAAAGAAGACATCAATTTGCATATCATTTGTGTATACAAAGTTATATACTTAGGTGCAAATTTAGAAAGATTCCTCACTATAATGAGGAAGACTGGGACCAGGTGACCTGAATGCCTGCACAGTCTGCTGTCCAGGTGCTGACTGTCAATGGGCAACTTCAAGGCCCCTGCTGCTCTCCCTCCTTATGGTTCTTTGACTTTAAACCTAACTTGGACTGGACAGCTCTTCAAATAGAGGATGGTCCTCTGCCAGCTGTCCAAAATAGAGGAGTGACCTCTGCAATGTAGGTCACCGGGCCACTCTAACTGGTGTGTGGTTTGGGTCATGCATCATTTATTTTCACAAAGTATTCATGCCCTGCAGGTAACATTGGCATCAGAGGTCACCGTTTTCTATTTATTGTTCTGGCATAGGAAAAATCTGGGCAATAAGGGTTTAGCTGTTAAGATGCTGACTGGAGGGGCAAGGATGATGCTGTGGATTCCAGGCTAAATTTGGGTCCAAGAGGTTCAAGTTCAACTGAGACAATGCTTAAGGCAAAACCATTTCCCGTAATCCCATTAAATCCCACTGTATCACCATTTCTACCTAAGCTGAACATGCATATGCGAGAATCACCCACAAAATGCCTTTTAACCTCACTCACACTATTTGTGTCATGTGCAAATCCTGTTAACATGGAACAGAAAGTGATTTAAGTGATTTTGTATGTAATTCTAGCCACCTTCACATTACAAGCTGATTTAGACAAAAAACAATCAAAGGCTCATGTGTGAAAATGCCGTATTTATATAGCTTTAAGACTATAAAAGCCTGTGCAATTATGAGCATGTGTGACTGTATGCAAGGTCTAGTATACACTGAACAATTGGCAAAGCTATGGGCATGGGCATCCTTTGCTATGGGAGTTCTGCCTCCTCCTCCTCACTAGAAATCCTGCTCAGTTAGTTGTCATCTTCTTAGACATCCCCGGGTATTGTCCACATACTTGGACATCTCTCTCTGCAGCCATAAGGACTAGAGACCTGTTTTTTATCTTTTGTTTATGAAAAGAAAGCTGTGCCCACCATTACACAGCTCTGTGCCTATGTGGTGGGAGTACAAAACTGCAGGATAGGCACAACCCTGTTGATTCTGACAGCAGCAACTCTCCTCTTTAAGGAACTGGCAAGAATTGAAGCTTTGGCATGCAAAACATGTCCTGTACCACTGAGCTAGGGCCACTCCCCGGGGGACAGAGGCTGCTCTTTAGGAGGATGTATGCGGCTGTTTATTTATATCTGTCCCTTCTTTTCTCCCGCATCATCTACTTTTGGATGACGAAAATAGTACCAGCCAGGGGCTGCTGCCAGTTTCCCACAGCAATAGCCAGCCAGAGACTGCTGAGCTTTGAGCCTCTCCTCCGCCATACCTTCCCACATGGTTAGACACTGAGCAGCTGCTGACACCATAGGAGAGAAGGGCTGAGCGCCTCGCCTCCTTTGTAGCTGCCAACACACACACAAGCCTCCTCCGTTCACTGAGGATCTCTGCCTGGAGAAGGCCATGCATATGCATGCTGCAGCCACTACTGGTCACGTGGGCTTATTGCTAGGTTACAAGGACCAAAAATAAATCCTTCCAAACTAGATTAGAACAGAGGGACCTCAGATGAACTGCGTTCCCAGCAATGTAGTAGGGAACAGAGAGAGCATGGATATTAATGAGCAGGATAAAAGAGAGAGACGCAGGGAAGCCCCTGATAGGGAAGGGGTCTCCCTGGTTCAGGGCTCTTTCTTCTGGGACATAAATTTCCTGGTGCAATCAGTGTTCACATAGTTGACCATGTTTTGCTCCCATCATCAGTGCAGAGGGCACCAGAGTTTATGGTTGTGTTACACCACTTTGGAACTAGGCCAGGTTTGCACCGCACGCTTGCTGTGTTCCTGTTTTGGGACAGGGTTGTTTGCCCTGCTGACAGCATCTTTTGGATCAGACTCTCTGTAACTTCAAGGGATAGTGCATTAGATCCTACCTAAAGAGTAACTGGTATGGTGTTGTAGAGCTTCTGGTCATTAAGCAAAAAATCCTCATCCTAACTGTGGCTTTCTGCTTTAAGTTTCTTTGTGAGATTTTGATGGGCTTCTTTACATGGTGGACCCGTGATTTGAATTGAGTCAAGTCCTTCCTGGGCAAGTTCTATATGTTTCTATGTGTTTCAGTATACTGCCGGCATATCACACAGCTGATAGATCAGAATAATCTCTCTTTTCACATTATCTCCAATCTTTTTGAAAGCGGGATAAGGGACTGGGGGAGTAAAGGAGATATCCTGGAGTTTGAGGACATAATGTAAATGACCCACTAACTTTCATGAGTGACCAATCACGAGCGTGCAATAAATCACTCATGTAGAAAAGCATGTGAGATGTTCCAGTGAAAGGAAAGGAGCTTCTTTCCACTGCATTCATCACAGGAGGCCAACTGCACATGCCATGCTGGTTTCATCTCTCTCACTGAAACAGCACATCTCATCCATCAGGACAATGTGGAATCACTCTTTCTGTCAAAAAAAGGTTGGGTTATTTGGGAGCAATTCTTCCTCGGGACATATGGAGAAGGTGTACTCACTATCATCCACAAACAGATGGTGCTTTTCAAAAATGAGACCTACATGCTTGCCTGTTGGCAAACAGCAATGGCATCTTGGCTTGTGCACCAGCAGCACCAAGCCATTTTTCAGAGACTTGACCTGCAGCAGATGTACTTGAAGTAGAAGCAGCCTTAGCATTCACTGGCATAAGCACTATGGCATGGTAACATGCCAGGGTCCTCCCACCCAAAAGTATTAACCTCAGTGCTAACTCCAGGATTGGGGGGAGGGGACTTGCACATAGCACCCTCAAATCCTGGAAGAGGCAGTGCATGCAAACTCAAGGAATCCAGTCTAGCCTAGGGCCACATTGGGAGAGTGTGAGAGTTTTGGAACGATGTGGATTCAAGACCACCCCCAACAAACATCCACTATGCCCCTAGAATGCCCTGTTTGGCACCCTCTATTGACAGGGACACTGCCAGTGGTAGATCTATGCCTGCAGAACTTTCCATGGACATAGCAGGGGCCTCTGGACAGACATGCCACTTCCATCCCATCCTAGCCCTGTGCATCCAGCCTCTGGCAGGGCTTAGGAATGCTCTGCCTCCAACCAAGCCCAGCCCCATTATGGAGGGAGCTGTGTTGTTGTTGTTGTTGTTGTTGTTGTTGTTTACATTATACCATGCTTTTCCAGATGCTGGATCCACCCTGTATCCATTCAGGTAAATGATCACAGAACCTAACAACGTCAGGGACTCCTTCAGCTGCTCATCGTCCACTGTCATGTATGCTGTCATTTGCCAGCAATGCCCTACAGCATTCTACATAGGACAAACAAGTCAGTCTCCACACAAAACAATAAATGGGGATACAAATCTGGCACCAAAATGGCAATATTTGGAGAGCAGAGGGAGAACATCTCAATCTTGCTAGATACTCTACTGTGGACCTTAAATTGCCATCCTTCAACAAAGATATCTCAGAGGAATACTCCAGTGTGAAATTATTGAATTAGGAATTGAATCAGGAAACTTGATTCTGTTTGTTAAGGCTTGAATTGAAACAACGGTTTCCTGTCCCTTCCGGATGTTAACATAGCAACACAGGGATGATTATGTGTTCACCAGGGACTTCTGCTTATCTTAGGCTCCATATACAATTGTAACAGACTTCATAGTCACTTTGCTCCTCTTTCTATACCTGTGTATATGTGTGTGTGTGTGTATCTTTCCATTGAGGATAGCATTTCTTGTATCTCTGAATTCCGTTCACATCACAACAGCATTGTGAGGTACATTCGACTGAAAAGTAGTGGAATGATAGAACTCTGCATGTCAGTACAGTGCTTCCCCTTCTGAGTGAAATGTTTGGGGCATGCTCCTGCCAGTCCCTCTACAGAAAGGGTACAGAACCTCCAGCTTGAGGAGACTTTGCACCCAACCTACGGAGACTCTACTTCCCTCCAGGGGCCCTGCCCCTCAGCTCCACAAGCCCCATCTCCACCCCCAAGCCCCATTCATGGAGGCCACTAGGGGCTTGGGGTGGAGGTGGGGAGAGGAATCCCTGTTGCTCACCCTGTTCCTGTACGAGAAGCCTGCCAAAATCCACCCACTATGCATTTATTAACGTTATAGGAGTCTTTCCTCCTTTCCTATTTGACATAATAAGAATGCTGACATTGATATCAGCAGCCAAGTAACCTTCCATAAGGGCATGTCTACAATAAAGATGTGAACCGGTTTTGACCCATTTAAATGTCAGGACTTGTTAGCAGGAAACTCCAGCAACTCTACTTCTGTGAAAGGACCATAGGGATTTCTGACCAAGAATTCAGAACATAAGAAGAACCATACTGGGTTAGACTGAACGTCTATCTGGTCTAGTGTTCTGTTTGCCCAGTGGCCAACCAGGTGCCCATAGGAAGCCCACAAGTGGGACATAAGGCAATAGCACCCTCCCGCCTGTGTTCCCCAGCAACTGGTATTCAGAGACGTGCTGCTCCTGATAATAAATCCTCACCACCAACACAAAACTGCAATTACTAATTTTGTCTGGGGAAAGATGTTAATAATACAGATGTGCAGTACAGATGCACCCTCAGATTTATAAGGGCAAACCTTATAAACATATTGAATGATGCACAAACTCATCTTTAACAAAGAGATGGAGAAATTTGACTCTGGTGTAACTGCACTCGAAGGAACTATCAAACAGCTGAGACGAGCCGTCCCTGAGAATTGCAGCGCATTATAATTTGTCTTAGCATGGAAAAAGACTGAGTACAAGAACACTGTGGACATTGTATAGATTTTGCAGTTTGAAATTCAGCAGCAGCCCCAGTTCAATGTTTTCCTATCATTGGAAATATTTATCACAGAGGACTTTATTGACATTATGGGTACACAAGGTCCAGTACTTTGCCCCAGACTAAGATGAGAAGGATTTGTTCTACCAGCAACTCAATAGCATCATCAGGAAACCACTTGAGGATGAGTGACAGTCAATGGTGTATTTCTCACTGAAGCAGTAAACTTGTGTCTAGGCTGTACCGCTTCAAAACACAGGTGAAGACTTATGATTCAATGCTACTCCAAAGAACGAAATACACCTCCATGCAGAAAACAAGAGGCCTACTTGGACATTGTAATCCAGGGAAGGCTGGTGGCTCCGATGTCAGTAGGGTGGTGAATCCACTCTGGGTTTCAGTCAGAACTCTAAAGGAGCTATCCAAGGTGCTTCACAGATTCACTGAAACCCAAAGCTGTACCACTTCAAACACAGGCAAGGACTCATGATTCAATGCTATGCCATAAAAACAAAAAACACCTTCAAACAGAAAACAAGAGGCCTATTTGGGCATGCTAACCCAGTGGATGCTGGTGGCTCCAACGTCAGTAGAGTGGTGAATCCACTACAGGTTTCAGTGAATCTGACTAGTTCTGACTGAAACCCAGAGTGGATTCAACTCCCCACTGACATCGGAGTCACCAGCCTCCACTGTTCTAATCCCCCATGTGATTAGAATTATGTGAGGGAGAGCAAGGATGGTGTCATGAGGCAGTCTGAAGAATCTTCCTCTGAGGAGGAAGAAGGGGCAGAAACTGCAGCTTTACCCATTCCCCAAGACTTACCGGAGGAGGAGGAACAGCAGGGAGGTTCCTCAGAAGAGCCCCAGGAAAGCCACCCTCTCCCACCCCCTGTTTCTAATGAGGAAGACTCAGGGCCTGAAGGGGTTTGTCCAGTAACTCCCCAGCAAAGGCGGCAGCTCAAACGGGCGGAGAAAGCTAAGCCCACAAGGCAAAGCATGAGACTGAGAAAACAGAGCACAGCTGACGCAAGCCTAAAGTAAGATAATGAAGAAATTGCACGCAGCTGTGAACAGGCAAACAAAGTATATAAGGGGGAGGAGGCAGAAGCTAAGATTCGTTGAGAACAACCGACGTATTTGGCTCTTGACATCCTCGGATCAGAACCTGTGGACTGAACACCCGGCTGACTGTTGCTTTGGACCCTGGACTCTGGAAACCTGGTTTGACCTTCGGCTTCGACAACTGGACTGACGGAACTACTGGCGTGACCATGGCGATTGGTAATTGGATTTTTGAACTGCAAATAAAACCCTTCAAACAGTTAAGGCCTGGCATTTTTCCCAGATATTCTCAGATAAGGGAGTTGGCAGGCTTCCTAGATCAAGCGTAGTAAATACGACAGATGGGAATGCTAGCTCCACCCACTCCATCCTTATCCACCACCTTTCCACCACAGACAGTCTCCCTCCAACTCATGTCAAGTTCTAGTGTGATGGAGGAGCCACCAGGTTTAGGGCATCAAGGCAGGCCGGATGTTGCAGCATCTAGGGAAGCTCCTAGTGAGCAAGCTCCTCCAACAAGCCTGAGGCCAGACTGAAGCCTTTTATGCTTCAGCTCCAGAAGCCCCTTCCCACAAAGCAGAAGTCCTAACGGGACAAACCTTGGGCTGGGGCCTAGCACTCCTGTATCTATCCAAGAGCTCATGTTGGATGTGTTGCCCGCATTGGTGCACCAGTTCCATGGGTTGTGGAGGTCTTGGAGGTGAGTGTGCTAGACTAGTATTGGAGTGAAGCTCAAGGAGTGCAGTGGCTTGAGGGTCTTGGGCTCAGGGAACTCCGGCATCTCAGGCTCAGGAGTTTCCAGATCCACACTGGTGCTCAGGCCTGTTGCCTCCTTTGTGGGTACCAGGTCATGACATAGAACAATGGTTTTCAACTGGTCCAGACCCGAGACCCACCTTAGACTCCCAACCTGCAACATGGGACCCACTCCCACAATTTCCCCCATGCCCAGCATGGTGGCAATAGCTTTGCCGTGACCCATCTGGACTGATCTCGCAACCCACTTTTGGCTCACGACCCACCAGTTGAAGACCACTGACATAGAGGGTGCTGAAGACAGTGATGGGGGAGCACTAGCATCCTCATGCCTACTTTCCCTCATGGAGTTCTTATTGTGTGGGGGATGTCAAGAAGGGTTCTAGCCTAATTTTGCCCATACATGATAGTCTTCTCTGTATGTGGGGTGGGTGGATTGTTTTTGTATGAAGGAGTAGTCAGTCCTGTGAGCCCTCAATTGCAGTCAGACGTGGTATATAGACACAGGGGTGCCATCTTAGTGGAACGCCATGGGCTGCCTCTCAGGCCAGATGTAGCCAGTTGCAATATTCTGCATGGAGTGGGGGAAAACAACTGATGGATCTTTTTACCTCTGGAGGGTCTGTGCAACACTTAACATCTGTTGTTTCCAAGGCAACTGCTGAATACCTCTCATGGCAATAATTCCGGTCCTGGGCATTAATAGCACCACTCAGCAGTGTGCTCCTTATCTCTTATTAGCTGTGTTGATATATATGCTATCTTTTATTTCTTATGGGGAAAGAGCAGGTGCAGGGGGTGGGAGAGAGAAAAGTAGCTTTTCATTTTCTAGTGCTGGCAGGACTTTGACTCTGAGGGAATCCACACTTACAGAGAGTGAGAAGCAGTACGGAAGGCAGGTGTAATATCTGCCCACTGATGGACAGATCCAGTTTAGGGGTAATTGCACCCTACCTTATTTCTGACTGCCGTGTGCTCTGTGTGTTGATAAGCAAATGAAAGAAGAACAGAACAGTCCCCTTTCCATGTGTCTTGCAGCTCTGAATCCCCTTCCTATTGGTCCTTTGTGACAGGGTGAGCATGTAGAGGGCTCACATGATCTCACTGGGCCAATCAGTGATGGATGAAAATGACCCCTACGGGGCCATTTCCATCTTTCAGGGTTCTAAAACCTCTTCCTACCTGTTTCACAGTTCGTAGACAGGGTAGTATGATCCCACATGAGTGATCTCTCTCCCTGAGCTGGGATGTCTGGCAGTGGTGGGACTAATTGGCCATAAATCATCCACCATCTTGGAAAAGGGGTAGGGCTTAGCAATTTTGCAGGAGAGATACATCTTCTACTACTCCTAGAGACAGAGTGTCAAAGGAAACAGTTATGTAGGCTATTGAATTAAGCACCTGTATTAGTTCAGCAACAGGGTGAGGAAGGTAGTGCAGTCCTCTCTGATACCCAAAGAAAATTCATTGCTCCACTGATATCGGAGCAACCAGCCTCCACTGGATCATACAAAAACAGCTATGAAGGTAGAAAGCCAACAAGGGTTCGGGGGCGGGGCAATTCTGTATATATCCCATGGAAGCTATACTGGCTCCCTCCTTGGTGTGCTTTCAGAGGCAGGGTAAAACTTTTCTGTTTCAGCAAGCCTTTGGGGAGTAGTTCAGACCTTTGTGGATGTGCTGCTTATAGTTTGGATTTTTTAAATTATTTATATTTAAAATGTTTTAAAATGTTTTAAATATTTTAAAATCGTACTACGTTTAATTATATTTTAAATTTTTGTATATCTCTATTTGTTTTAACGGTACATGTTTTAATTTGTAAGCCGCCTTGAGTCCCAGTATTGGAAAAAAGGCAGGATATAAATAAATAATAATAATGCACAGAGTGTTGCATGTACAATTAACTGCCTGCTAAATAGGAGGTGTATTTGTGAGATTCAGCTACTGGCTCTCAGGGAACAAATTCATTCCCTTGAGGCCAAATTAGTTGACCTTGAGAAGTTGAGAGAGGCAGAGACATTTGTGGATGAGGTCCTCAGGATGTGATAGCAGCATCCAGTCCCAGGATAATAACTTATGGATAGTGGTAAAAAGTCTAGATACTCCATATGACTTTGTGGAACACAAACTTTGGCAAAAGTAATGCAAGCAGACAATAAACAATTTAAGACAGCAGCAGCAGCAGCAACAACAACAACAACAACACACACACACACAAATATAATTTGAGGAGCATATTGCTAACGACATTAAGACCAACAATAAAAAATCATTTAAATACATTAGAAACAGGAAACCAGCCAGATAGACAGTTGGACCATTGGATGGCAAAGGAGTTAAAGGTGTAATAAAGGAGGATTAGAAGATCGCAGAAAAGCTTGATGAAGTTTTGCATCTGTCTTCACTGCAGAAGGTGCAGGAACTGGGTATGGATGCCTGAACTGGGTATGGAACAGAGTCTGAAGAACTGAGACAAATAGTGGTGACAAGAAGTTCTTGGCCTTATCAACACTTAAAAAATTAATAAACCACTGGGTCTAGATGATATCCACCCAAGAGGTCTTAAACAACTCAAATGTGAAATTGCTGATCTTCTAACAAAATATGAAACTTGTCCCTATAATTGGCCTCAATACACAGGACTGGAATGTGGCAAATGCAACACCAATGTTTAAAAAGGAATCCAAGTATGATGCTGGAAATTACGTACAGGATGTCTAGCATAACATCTGTTCCAGATAAATTGGTCTGAAGTGTTATTAAAGATAAAATTGTCAAGCACATAGAATAGGGTGACCAGATAAAATCCAGGTCAGGGCTCATGTAACTTTAACAGTTGTAGTGAAAAGGGAATTTCAGCCAGTGTCATTTGTATGCAATTAGTTCCTGGTTGAATTCCCTCTTCATCACAACAGTTAAAGGTGCAAGGGCCCTGCCTTCTTTTGTATATGGTCACTCTAGTACAGTGCCTGCAACTTTAACTGTTGTGATGAAGAGGGAATTTCACCAGGAACTAATTGCATACAATTGACACTGGCTGAAATTCCCTTTTCTCTACAACAGTTAAAGTTACATAAGCCCTGACCTGGATTTTATCTGGTCAGCCTAACATAGAAGGACAAGTCTTGCTGAAGAAAAATCAACATGGTTTCTTCAAAAGTAAGCCAGACCAAGCAGGAAATATCCCAACCTCAAACCAAGCAGCAATAAAACAGTTGGGATAAGTAAACTGGTGAAGATAAATAATATCCAAGAAGTTTGATAACATAAGGTGACCATATGGAAAGGACAGGACTTCTGTAACTTCTGTAACCAGATAGAAAAGAGGGCAGGGTTCCTGCCGCTTTAACTGTTGTGATGAAGAGGGAATTTCTCCAAGTGCTGCATGCACACAAACGATACCTGCTGAAATTCCCTTTTCTATACAACTGTTAAAGATACAGGAGCCCTGTCCTCCTTTCTATATGGTCACCCTAGATAACATCACTTTAGCTATAGAGGCTACAAACATACAGCCAATAAGGAATGGAAGAGGAAAAAATCAAGTTGTACAATCATAGCATTCAATACCAGAAATAACCAAGCACATTTCAACCATAGGTCTTCTTCAAGAATCTAATAAATAAATAGTTATATGAAAAGGTATATAAAAATATTCATCTCCACGAGTTTACTTATCCCAATTGTTTTATTGTTTCCTCAAAAGTAAGGCTTATTTTCTTTCAGAGTTCTTTGAGCATGGTAAAAAAAAACCATGGATAAGGATGATCCAGTAGGGGTCACATGCCCCCTTCCATGCATTGAAGGGACATGTGAAGGGGAGCTCAGGGCCACATGGACTCACCCTATACTACATGCACTGCCTCCCTCCTACCCATATAGAACTTCTCGATGTAAGGAGGGACACTGCCCTCTGTGTAACCCTCCCCTTGTGAACTTAGACTTTCAAAAAATGTTTGACCAAGTCTCTCACCAATGCTCCTGTATCTTTAACAGTTGTACAGAAAAGGGAATTTCAGCAGGTGTTATTTGTATGCATGCAGCATCTGGTGAAATTCGCTCTTCATGACAACAGTTAAAGCTGCAGGAGACCTGCCCTCTTTTGTATCTGATTGCTAGAGTATAGCTAGAGCCCTGTCCTTCTTTTTATATGGTCACCCCAATCCAATGGCTCCTGCGCATGATTTATGAGATAAGAGGACCAGTCCTATTATGCATAGGTAACTGGTTAAATAACAGGAACTAGTGCAAAATAAAGCTGTAGATTACTAACTGGACTGGTTGATTTGAAAGTGTGACGACAGTACTTCATCAGCTGTACTAGCTTCCAGTCCATTTCTGAGCCCAATTCAAAATGTTTGCATTGATCTTTAAAGCCTTAAATGGCTTTGGACCAGAGTATCTAAAGGCAAGTCTCAGACTGTTAGGTCATCTTCAGGGGCTCTTTTATGGGTGCCCCTGCCAAAGGAAACTAGAGCTGGCCACAAGAGAGAGGGCCTTCTCGGTGGTGGCACCCCACTTATAAAATAAACTCCCCAAAGAAGTTAACTTAGTTCCTACATTGTTATCTTTTCAGTACTAAGCAAAGACTTTTCTTTTCTCCCTAGCATTTTACAGACCAAGTTCTAGATTATTCTGGCTGTTTTATTTATTCATGTCCTGTTCATCATGTATTATGTTGTATTTTATTTAAGTATTTGTACTGTAGTGTATTGTATATTTTGAACTGTATTTTAAAATGGCATTTTAGTTTTTAATTGGCTGTAATCCTCCCAGAGAAGTAGTTAATGGGCAGTTTAGAAATCTACTAAATAAATACATGAGGGTAGAAATAAAAGAACAGTTCTCACAACGATGGAATGTAAAAAGCCGGATTCCCTAAGGAATCTGTAGTGGTTGGAATCACAGCTTTTTTAGCATTCATAAATGATCTGGAGTTAGTAGGGAGCACCGAAGCGACCAAGCATGGTGAAGTAGATGCAACAGGGCTCTTCTCATGTTGTTTTCATAAGAACATCTTTTCTGAGTAGCTAAGGGTGGGTCTCACAAATAGATCAGAGCACCTGGCAGTTCTGGAATACCTCCCTATAACCTACCCTATTCTGTTATACTGGATTCCACTTGTGGTGCTGGGGGAAAAACTTGCATGTGTGTCAGGGAGGAACTGTGGGGGGAGGTGGAGAAGAGAGAGAGAGAGAGAGAGAGAGAGAGAGAGAGAGAGAGATCTGCAGTCCTCTGATTGGTTAGCAAGCAGGAGAGGAAAGTGTATTTAGGTGCATGTGTGTACCATTTTTCACCCCTTCTAAATAGAACAGTTCCCCTCCCATTTGGGGGATAGGGTTCAGCATTTAGGACAGCTCCTTTAGGGTTCTGACTGAAACCCAGAGAGGATTCACTGCCCCACTGAAACAGGAGCCACCAGCCTCCCCTGCCTTGCGCAAGAGATGCTGTGGGTTGAGTCTGGGACTTTGGCGTGCACAGCAGGTGCTCTGCCGTTGAGCTACGGCCTGTCCCTGCAATGAATCCTGTCGCTCATTGAGAGCCAGCACAAGGAACATCCAGGCGTGTCGTGGCATTCTTCTCCATAAGAGGGCTGACCATACTACTGTACATGGGAATGGGCTTTTGAGGAAACACAAGACCAGGGGCGTGCCTGGCTTGTGAAATGACCTGGCAAGGTTTCTGCTCAGATTTCTTACCCTGCATCTAATCATTAAAGCCACGAGGGGGCAGCATTGCTGCAGTTTCAGCATCCCAGACCTGTGCCACATGTCACCAGAATTTCTTTACAGGAGATCAAATAATATTTAATGGACCGTTTCAGCATACCCCTCTGCCATTCTAGCCTCATGGGAAATAATAGTACAATACTATAAAAGACGTTTATGCCAGTTCCTCCTCATCAACAAACATGCAGACTGGCATCAGAAGTATCAATGAAGCCCATCAAGATCTTGTTGTGAGGTCTTGCCAGCATTATAAAAATAACATTAAACGTAATGTAAAGCACAGTTGTGCTTTAACTGGGATGGTTCTTACAATTACTACATAAACTAAAACACCAAGCAATGGAACTGAAGTGATTTGGGAATGTTCTTGCTAGCACATCTGGAATTCAGTCTCTGAAAGCAGAATATCTTGGGGAGATTTTCCTTGCTTTGATTGATCAAACACCTGATTCAGAAAAGGGTGCAAGTTGTTGCAGTCTGATCATCGTCTCCTGCTCTTAAATTGTTGGATTTGGTCATCTTAGGCTGCAATCATAGCATACACACTTACTTGGGAATAAGCCCAATTGATCTCAGTTGGACATACTTCTGAGTAGACATGCAAAGGACTGCACTGATACTGTCTTAATTTTGAATTGAATTTCATTATACAGTTGCATCAGGCAGTGAATGAATGAATAAGCAAATAAATACCATTATACTCAGCTTGTGGCCAGGTAACCCCATGGTATGCGTTGTTGAATTCTAGATTGCCGTGATGTGTGAAGATGACTGTGCTAACAAAGCATGATTTCTTAACCATGAAATACCAAGAAAAAGAACTCATCGTTTGTTGTTAGGCTGTGAACTTTGGGTTGTTTAAACCATGGGTTATCATTATGTCTGAATCCAGAACTGATTGATCATCTATTAGACAAATCCCAGATAGGGCAATAAACCATGGGTTAGCGTTATGGGAAAACCAGGCTAATGTCTCCAGGTAATATCCTACAGGAGTTACATGATATGAAAAGGACAAATGTCCTGAAGGAGAAAATAGAAGCTAAAGTCAGAGAAGCTAGATACAAATCATAACCTTGGTCTCCATAACCTTGACTGCATAGCTCAAAAATACTGCACTAAGCAAAGTTTCCAGAACATCCTTCTTCTTGGAGATAACCTTGCCTACTCTTCAAGCATAGTTGTATTGACAACCTTGGAATGTATGGTGTGGCTTATATTCAACTCTGCTTTAAACTAGAACATTTCCTCATTTTTAACTTTTTTAAAAAAAAGATACAACACAACTAATCTGATAACAACAAACTGGGAAGTGTCACAATATGAAGTGAACAACACAGTGAACCTTTTGTTAAGCTTTTCATAACACCATGTAGATAATTCATTTAATATAAAAGAAAATGCTACTATGCTGTTGGAGTCTGGATGGCTGGTAATTTCTCTATATACTTAAGCTATGGAAAGTCTTTTTTCTAAGAATGTATTTGATCTTTGCCAGTCAGACTATGTTCTTATCTGGTGAGTGAATTTTCCAAAAAGGCAATATCACTTATTCTGCCATTGTAAATACCATAAGTAGGTAATTAAAAAGAGCTAGTAAGACTCTATAAAGATAGCAAGGCATATGGGCAAGTAGGTGGTTGGGATAGTCTTGGATTCTGAATTCTGACATAATAACTGGTTGTTATGACCTTAGAAGACTGTGGCTCAGTGGTGGAGCACCTGCTTTGCATGCAGAAGGTCTCAGGTTCAATCCCCAGCTTTTCCAGGTAGGGCTAGGGAAGAATCCTGCCTGAGACCCAGGAGAGCGGCTGCCAGACATTGTTGCCAATACTGGGCTAGATGGACCAAAGGTCTGACTCAGTATCAGGAAGCTTCCTCTGTTCCTTCTTAATTTGCATTCACATAATTGGTGACATTGACTCTGTTTTGTCACCACGATATGTTGCTCACTGTCATGTATACAGGTGAAATTTAAGTCTCTGAGAATGAAGTCATTCTCAATATGTTTTCGCTCATCTGGTAAGGAAGAAGAGGATGAGGAGAGTGATGTACAAAAGTAAAATCTGTTCAATGCCCGCTGCAACCAAAGGTAGAACTTCAGCAATGGTGCTTGATCTGGCTAATTTCTATGGCTCCAAACGTAGTGGGCCTTCTTCAAGACACCGCTAGCAGATGGCTATTTGTCCAGAATCAGCAGCTGTACACAGCAGGATCTGCAGATAGGCCTTGGGTTAAGAGTTGATCTGCGCTTCACTTGAGCCTGCAAGAGAAGAACCCTTTTGTTTGGCGAGACTCCTATATCCTGCTAGGTTGCAAAGGATACTCCCCCTCCCCCGAACAAGCCATCTGGTTCTTGCTAAGCAGCTGGCAGGCAGTCATTGGGATCGCCATCTGTGGCCTCCCTGTGATGGACTGTGTAGCCACATCATTGGCAGCTTAACTGCAGAAACTGGGCATTGCTAGGACAGGATCCACAAGCCTACCTGAGAATATCTGGGGCAAGGAATGGTTCATTTGCAATTGGAGGGAGGAGATGAGTTTAAATGCTTTTATAAAGTGACAACAAGCTGGAACCCCCAGTTTATTTCTGCCACGAGCTCACTAGGTGACTTTTGTCAAGCCACGACTGCTCAGCCTCAGCCCTCCCAACTGTATAATGGGAATAAACATACTGGGTTATCTTGTAAGGATTACTGAGATAATGTTATGTGACGGGCTTTGTGCACTTTGAAAAAGTGATACATATTGTGTTATTGCCATTGCAGTTGTGAGCTAGAAACTGACTCTGCTCAGAGTAGCTTTTGCCTCATTCCCATGTCTGAACCTTCCAAAAATAGTCAGCAAAAAGTAGCCAGGTGTTGGGATGATGGTGAGATTCAATGCCCTCTCATAGACTAAAATAAAAACAAAGAGGCTTGTGGCACCTGAAAGTAAGGGTCCCCAAGCTTTTTGGGTCAGTGGGCACATCGGTAAGTTTGAAATGTCATGGGCATGCTGCCACCACAGGCTTAACCATCCATAAAATGGCTGCCATGGTGGGCGTGGCCAGTCACTAAACACCCATTTCCCAGGAGACAAAGCGTAACCTCAGTACAAGAAAGAGGTAGAATCTGAGCTTCAAAACACAAAAAACATTTTTAACCCAAATAAAGCTGACACTGGAGGGCAGAACTTCCATTTGCAGCATGCCAGCTTCCCAATTAAAAAATAATAATTAAAAAATCTTAAGAGATAAATTTATAATTAGGAGGGGCAATGGCCTGGTGGGCACCAAGACACGTGTCCCTGGGCGGGTGCCACGTTGGGCATCCCAGCCTTAAAGACTAACAAGTTTATTAAGGCATAAGTGAGCATTCCCCAACCTGGTGTCCATTGGGAATGATGGGAGTTGCAGTCCAATGCATTGATGCTGGCTGGTTATGATGGGAGCTGAAATCCAACTTATCTGGAGGGCAACTGATTGGGGATGACTGGAGTAAGCTTTTGTGGCATTGAGCCCATGTTTGTTTTCCAGCAACAGACCGGCACACTTGGCTGCCCCTCCAGGAGCTCCTTGGCTCTTGAAGCCACTTTGCCTGTTTTGTTTCTCAGTGAAACACGGGAGCCTGGGTGAGAGCAAGCCCTGCAGTGTCAGTCAGCTTCCCAGGCCTTTCCCCTCTATTTTCTCTGCACAGCTTTTCCCTTGATCCACAGCCACGGCTGATCCTCAGCAAGCCTGCCAGCACCAGCCTGTGTCATAAGCTGCTTGCCAGGGCTGCAATTTACTGGAGCAGCTGGTGTTTGATTAACACTCAGCTGAGCCAGAGAGCCTGGCCAGGCAATGTTAGCGGGAGGGCTGCTCCCCTCCTGCGCCAGATGTTCCCTGCTGTCCACTGCTATCACTCTTCAGCCAGCATCTGGAAGCCCTGGAGCCATTCTGGTTCTGGGCTAAGTATCTCCCTGGCAGAGGCGGAAGAAGCAGATGCCCAGCTTAGGTAATGCCCTATCCACCCAACAGCCTGGGTACCAGGCTTAGAAAATGGGGGATTGAACATTTTTATTTCTTTGTCCCAGTTGCCCTCGGTGCAACTTGAAATTCTGTTTAGTGCCTAGTGAAGGTTAATCTAATTTAAAGTGACCATATGAAAAGGATGACAGGGTTCCTGTATCTTTAACAGTTGTATTCAGCAGGTATCATTCTTATACATTCAGTACCTGGTGAAATTCCCTCTTCATCACAACAGTTAAAGATACAGGAGCCCTGCCCTCTTTTGTATCGCTCACTCTACAAAAGAAGGCATCTTTAACTGTTGTGCTGAAGAGGGAATTTCACCAGGTGCTGTATGTATACAAATGACACCTGCTGAAATTCCCTTTCCAATACAGCTGTTACAGATACAGAAGCCCTGTCCTCCTTTTCATATGGTCACCCTATCTAATTAAGTCTGCAAAACAACTCCTGAGTCCATCTTAATGGAGGAGGCAGTAGCTCCGTAGTAGAGCACACGTTTTGCATGCAAATGGTCTTCAGTTTGATCCCAGGCATCTCCGGGCAGGACAGGAAAAATTCCTCCTTGGAACCCATAGAGCCACTGCCAGGGAGATACTTAGGGTATGTCATTTTCACTTCAGGGTATGTCATTTTCACACATTTGGTGGCACAGAAAACTCCGGACTTGTGGCAGAAAAGAGCAGAAAACTTTGGCTTAGGTTCAGAGGCCATACTAGTTTGGGGGGGTGTAGTTAACAGAGCCTGTGGTGGAAACACTCTTGGTATTTATGACTTATGTATTTATTTTAAAAATTATATCACACATTATAATTCAAAGAATTTTCAAGGCAGCTTGAACCCGTCAGGTATCAACTGTAGCCTTGCAGTATACTGTGAGCTTCTGCAATGTGGTCCAGAAGGAGAGATCGAAAGCAGATGCCTCAAGAATGGTCCATTTTCCATTTATGCATCTCCTTCTTCCTCCTCTGCTTTTCTACCACTTCAGTCCTATGGATTCTAATGAATATCTATCCTCTTCCTTTGCCTCTGGGACAGCAATATTTCCTCCTCTGGGATAGGAATAATAGCTCGTTTGCTCCTGAATATGTAAGAATCAATTAGTATCATTTGCTAGCCACAATTGGGGAAAACCAAAATATGCCAAGAGTCAAAGCCAAAGGCCCAGAGATAAAGGAAAGAACTAAAAAGTTCTGTTTCCCCACGCATCTCCAACTGGCAGTATCTCTGGGAATGTACAGTTTGAACATCTGTCTGCAGATTCTGTACTCTCTACTGTAGTGATATGGAGATTTGGGGGGTTGGGAATGCAGAGATCGTAACTTGTAGCCCTGTCCAGGCCAACCTTTGAGGTCCAACAGTTGCAAATTATGACAAAAGCAAACAACTACACTAAAGGAAAAACAAATTCTTCATTCAGGATAAATTGTGAAGAGTAAATTTTGCAAATTAAGCTAATTGCAATAAAGTGTACATCCCAAAATCCAGGTATTTAGAGAAGAAATGTAGAAATTAGTCGTAGTTGTGTGTCCCCCACCCCTCCCGGGCCTCTGCTGGTCACTGCAGTTCCAAGGATGAGCTGGGAGAATCCATCCAGTTATCCAGGTGAGGAGAAACTCTACCCCCTATGAACAAAAACATCAATTGCTACTTGGCTCTGCTTGCTAAGTAGCATACTTCTGGGGGAAGGGGCTATTTCCCCATGGGTGCTAAAGAAGCTTGGAAGAGCAGCAGCAGTAATATTTAAGAACAGGACAGAGGGCATTTTACGCTATCATCAGTCACTGCTGCTTCTAAGAAACTCATGAAGCTGCCTAGCTGAGAAGAAGCCTCACTCCCTAGGGGTGAAAATGGACCATGACAGCACAGCTACACAGTGGCAGTGCTAGGCTGTAAGCAGCAATGAAGTGAGAGCCAGGAATCAGCAGCCAGGATCAAACTTGGCACCCGGGGTGGGAGGGTTTCACACACACACATGCATGCACACACACACACACACACACACACTCCATTTTTCTGATGTAAATCAGTCATCTCCAATGACACTATTAACCCCATACTGAAAAAATGTATAATGCCTGTACATTTTCTCTAAAAGGGCAAATTGTAAATGTGTGTTCTGATCCAAATCCCTTCAGTGAATAATAATAATAAATAGTTTGATGCAAGATCTGATCATCTATCTCTAACATCTCATGCGTATCAAATATTATTGATTGCTTTTCAAGCACTTTGGCAAGAACCATATATATCCCATGTTGACCAAATTGTCTTTACCCATGGGTCCCCAACCTTTTTGGGTCAGTGGGCACATTGGTAATTTTGAGATCATGGGCACTCTCACAAAATGGCTGCCATGAGGGGCTTGCCCATTCATAAAATGGCTGCCATGATGGGTATAACCAGTCACAAAACACTCATTTCCCAGAAGAAAAACTGGTAAGACTAAACGAAACGTAACCTGCCCAAAAACCTAACCCAGCCTCCCAATTAATGAAATAAAATCTTAAGAAATAAATTGAAAATCAGAAGGGGCATGAGCACGGTGGGTACCAAGACACGTGTCCCATTGGTACCAGGTTGGAGACCCCAGTCTTTACCTTTTAAACCTCATCTAGAAGACCCTTCTATTAACCCTTAAATTAAAATAGACTTCAAAAGTTGAGAAGAATCTTTCCCAAGTAATTCTACCAAGAGCAGCATCTACATTCAGAGCTTCGTTGGAAACGTTTCCATTACTTTCCCCACCTTTAACCAAGACAGTTTGTTCATGGAAGCCATAGGAGACTGTAAACTGTATGCTTAGCAAACTGTATCTAAAACTTACAGCAAACTTTGCCTATAACAAACACTAGACATTGACTTGATGCATCCTCCAGCTTCCAGTGTCCTTTCAGCTAAAAATTTCTGGCTTTAGATAGGACAGGCAAGTCAGAAGAACTCAGTCCTTTAACATTAAATATCACATGAACATATGGCAAGAAAACCTAGATCCAAATCCACATTCTACAGGACCCAAAAAGAAAGCACATCCAAGCGGCACATGAAGGCACATTGTTCTGTTGCTAAGAGCTTATAGCTTTGCTATAGCAACTGCAAAGTAGTTGCAGACATTGGCAGCTAGTAATGTGGGTGTGGAGCTGGACCTTTAATTATCATGCTGCCAGGAGTGAACTATTGCTGATGATGGGAAAGCGGTAAAGAAGGCGACTTTCCCCCACTCTCTCTCACACACACACACTTGCACACACACACACACACACACACACACACACACACACACAGCTGAAAGTCCTGGTTCTATGGAATGCATTAAGGGAGCCTGAGTGAGAGATATGTGTTGGCAAGCAAACCTTGTGCCTAGATTGTCACAAGGCAAGTGAACAAGTTCATGGTCTCAAGAGCTAAGAGTATAAAATGGCCAATCTTTATTTTTCCGCTGAAGTCGAATACCTACAGTCTCAGTAGCACATGAGGAGTGCCCAGTGCTTCACCCAACAACCATCAAGGCAAATCTAAATGGCCCTCTTTAAAATCATAAGAACATAATAGCATTAAGAGCCATGCTGGATCAGCCCAAGGGACCATGCAGTCAGGCATTCTGTTCACATGGTGGCCAACCAGCTGTTGATCAGGAACCCACAAGCAGGACACAATTGCAACAGTACCCTCCTGCCCATGTTCCCCAGCAATTCGTGTACATAGGCTTACTGCCTCTGATATTGGAGGTAACATAAAGCCACCAGAACTAGTAGCCATTGATATCCTTCTCCCCCAGGAATTTGTCTAAACCCCTTTTAAAGTCATCCAAATATATGGCCATCGCTATGTCTTGTGTTAGTGAATTTCATAGTTTGACTATGCACTGTGTGAAAAAGGACTTTCTTTAATCTGTTTCCCATGCTTCCTAGAGACTTCTCATTTTTAAGACAGCATAGGCTTGTGTCCCCTGTATCCAGTCCATCTCTTCCCTGCTCCCTGCATCCTCCTTGTGCTGACACAAACCAGGCTACAGAACTATCAGAGGATGTGAACCTTATAAACTGACATGCTCACAGTGTGCTGGAAAGCTGCCTCTACACGAGAGGTTTAAAGCTCTTTCAAGGCGCATTAAAATTTTTACCTCTACATGAGCGGAGTGCAAATCGGGAGTTGAGGCGCGTTATCTATCCGATTATGCGCATTATCGAATGCGCGTGAAATAGCAAGTTTTATTTTGCTGCGGCCGTTAAAGTGCATTTTCACAATGTGAACAAGCTATTCTCTGCATTAACTACTTCTAAAGCGCATTTCAAACAACCGGTAAGGCCACCAGTTGTGCGCTCAATTACCTCCTGCGTACAGTCATTTACCATAAAGCGCTTCCGAGAAGATGCACATAATTGGAGAACCAGGCGTCAAACCGAATTCTTGTAGAGGGGATCTTAGGTAACAACAACTGCTCTTCTGAGCTAACATCAGGGTAGTGAGTAATTGTTACAAACAACCCCAACTTCATCAACTCTATAATATAGAATGCATATTACGGAGTCTATAAGGAAGTTAGGGGGGCAGTAATGGTTCAAGCAGGAGCTCCAGATATCATCAAACAATTCTGGGGAAAGTTGTATGTATCCACAAATCAATCAGCAACAAAGCACAGTTCTAGCAGCTTCAGCACAATGTTCTCTCATTCTTGAATTCACTGAGTGCCAAATCTATATGTCTTCTGACCATAGAGCCACCAGAGGTCAGTATACACATCACAGTTCTTCTTAGCACTCACACTGGATGTCTTCCCCAGTTTACTTCAGTCAAGGACTTTCCCTTGACCTAAACTCAGGATTCATAAGTGGATAAAATGCAAAGTTTGGCACTGCCATACTTTGGACCAAGAAGTCTCCAGGTGCCGTCCTGTATGTATAAAGTGAATGGTCTAGCATAAGAGGTGCTTTAACCCCAGTAACTGTTATGCATGGTCTGGAGAAAGTGGATAGGGAACGGAGGGTCATCCCATGACGATGAATGGTGGGAGAATCAGGAGAGACAAAAGGAATTACTTCTTCACACAGTCCATAATTAAACTATGGGATTCACTACCACAAGATGTAGTGATGGCCACCCATTTGGATGTCTTCAAAAGAGGATTAGACAAATTAAATGGGGAAAAGCCTCTCAGTGGCTACTACTCATGATGGCTATATATCGCCTCCACTCTCAGAGGCAGTATGCATCTGAAAATCAGTTGATGAGGAACATGAGCAGGAGAGTGCTATTGCATTCATATTCTGTCGTGAGCTTCCCAAGGGCATCTGATTGGCCAGTGTGGGAATAGAATGCTGAACTAGATAGGCCTTTGGTTTGATCCAGCACAGCTTTTCTTATTTTGGTGGTTTAAGTGTCCAAGGAAGCAAACAATTTCTCTTGTGATTCTTGGTTCACCTAAGTTGATCAGTCTCTTTCTTACTTATGACACACATGAAAGAATAACTTGCTCTGCATTTTAAATCCACCAGGTACCAGCTGCCACCTTCATGCTGCCTCCCTTCCATTCTGTCTTCTCTTCTGCAAAGTGGACACAATTGCATACAACACATATATATTTCTTAGAACTCTTTTCTCTATCTATCTATCTATCTATCTATCCACACAAATATATTGTACAGGGGTCTTTTCTGATCTTGAGCAATTCTCAACACTAGAGGGATGCCAGAGAATGGATATAAAGCAGTAGGTAGACATAGATGACCATCAACAGTTCCTGGACCACTGCTATTTCAACTGTGGGTGCCTCTACAAGAGGCATTTAAAGCTCTTTCAAGGCGCATTAAAAAAATTACCTCTACAAGAACGGAGCGCAAATCGGGCGTAGAGGCGCGTTATCTACCCGATTATGTGCATTATCAAATGCACGTTAAATCACGAGTTTTATTTTGCTCTGGCCGTTAAAGCGCATTTTGACTGTGTGAATAAGCGCTTATGCGCATTAACTACCTGTAAAGCGCATTTCGGACATCTGTTAATGCGCTTCGCCGCCTCTCGCCGCCTCTCGTGCAGAGGGATTAGGCGTAAATGCGCTTCTGCGATTATGCGCATAATTGCCTAACCAGGCGCAAAAGCGAATCCTTGTAGAGGGGACCTGTGAGTGATGCAGGCATCTTCCTCCAACAGTTTGGGCTATACTTCTGATTGCTGATTCTGGAGGATCGCACTCTCAGTTGTTTAAGCATATCATGATCCAGTTTAATATTGTGGTTTCTTTGTAAAGAATTGGCAGGCTCCATCCAGACACTAAGATGGAGGAGGTGAACCTATTGCCACCCCAGAGAAAGAGGAATGGAGGATATATGAGCACTCAGTTCTTTGACCTATTTTCAGCCTTCCTGTGTCATATTGGGAAGACGCTGAGGGGTGAGGGATGGGTAGTTTTGAGATTGACATCTGTGGCTAACCAATAGCCACAGTCTCCTCCCTGTCCGCCCTCCAATCACGTTGCTTCGGGGAGGGATTGCAAATTATATACACAGAAAGAGCCCACAGCACTGCTCTTTCACAATGAGGCTGAGGCTGATTGAACGTCTTGGAAATGGGAAAGTTCCATCAGCTTTCCCTAGCACCTTCCTATATGGGGGCATTTTGACACCCCCTTTGCCCTTGCCCCACTGGTTCAGTGTGGCCTGCCTCTGGGCGTGGGAGCCTTGCCCATAGTGCTGCTGCTGCTGCCAGCCTGAGACTGACCACTGGCTTGAAGGGGGTGCAGCCTCTTAAGATCTAGCATACCTGGGATCCAAAGAAAAATGATCCCAGGTGCTAGACTTGCGTTTTGCAGGAGAGAGTGCAGGTGGAGCTTCAAGGCCACCCACACCCGACTTCTCCTGCACTTCAGAAAGACCAGCAGCAGCAGAGAAAAGGGTGCAGTTAATTTGGGGGGGGGGACTAGAAGAAACACCTTTCCCAACATGGCCAGAGCCAGCTTTCTTTGCTAGGTTTTCTTTTCTCTCTATTTGCTTCTTTCTTGTGCTACCACCCCATCCTCCCCTTCCACCCCACACTCCCCTTTGCTTGTTATTGTGTGTGTCTGTGTGTGTTCTTCCACACATGGTGATAGGGGACTTAGATTTTTGTAGGAGGTTTCTAGTTTCTGAAACTTCTGCAAGCTCTCTTGAGAAAAGATGAAGTGCATCTGAAGTGTGTATGTGATTTGAGGGAAATGTTTTTTTAAAAAGTCCAAAAAATCAAGGGATGAAGGGATCTGATTTAAACTTGGCATGTCTAAAGCCCTACTTAAGAGCTACCAGCATGCCAAGTGTCATCTCTTTAGCTTTAAAAATGACTGAGATGTATGCATTTTTGTTAATTCCCATTGATGGTAATAGAGTGGTTACCTGTAAACAGAGCGGTTTACTGACGAGTAACCCAATGGTGTGGGGAGATGGACCTGTTCCGAAAACTGGAGTAGAGAATGGCCTCATCAGAGCTCCACCCCAAATTTCAGGGAGCAGCAGACTTGCTATGCACATCCCTAATAGCAAGGCAGTACATACAAGATTCAATCAGCAGTTATACCCTTGCAAGCTGCCATAGTGGTGACTCTGTTGCTGGAGTCCTTGGGCTTCTCTAAATGAGCAATTTACAGCATGTCTGCTTATATGACATCATCAGCTACCATGACAATCTTCCACAGTTTCTACCGGGAATTCCATGTTTTAAAAATACAGAGATAATGTAGTATCTAATTTCTGGCAGGATTTATTCCACCACTAGATGGTACTGTTTTATTTGAAAGACTAGGCTGCAATAGCATTGCCTTTTCAATTCAAAATCACATGGTCACTTTTGGTTGCTGTCTGAAGGAGCCTGTTTTGAATGCAAAAAAAACTGAGACCTGGTAAGAATGCAGGGTTTTTTTTTTCTTACTGTAGAGATGTTTGAACACACACAAACACAGCATCTTACAGAATGAAATTTGAATGTTGATATAGAGCATTCAGCAGGTGAATGATATGACTTAGCTGTAAAACAATCACATGTTCATTTCACATGTATTTGAATATTGCACCAATCCATGCACCAATCCATACACAAGTCACAGCTACAACATGCTGTTTTGATGGCATGAATTGCTGCTAAATAAGCTAAATGGCGTAATACGACCAGATCAGGACAGCTGCTACACAACTAGAAATGAAGTCTACGCCCAAGGCCCATATCTGTATCTCCAAGGCTATAAAAGGTAATGGATGAGACATCACCATCTGACAAGCTATGGACATTCGAAGATATTTCATTGGTCCTGCTGATTATCCCTCCCAGAATGATCTTGCTTCTAAATAATGTTAACTGACCTTGAAGCCAACTTTGAAACCTAGCTGGGTAGCAGGATGGAGGTTAATTGGATATATTCTAAAATACAAATATTTGTATGCATTGCTGCACTGTAGATTGTGTGAGGCTCGATGTGTATAGTGTTTGGAAAGACACACTGAGTACCTATTTGGATGTACAAATTTGCAGATGACACAAAATTGGGTGGGATATCCAATACCATGGAAGACAGAAACCAAGTTCAAAGTGATCTTCTTGATAGGCTGGAGTGCTGGGCTGAAAACAAGAGAATGAAATTTAATAGGGTTAAATGTCAAGTTCTACACCTAGGAAAAAGAAACCAAATGCTCAATTACAAGATGGGGGATACTTAGCTTAGCAATACTACAAGCAAGAAGGATCTTAGAATTGTTGTAGATCACAAGCTGAATATGAGCCAACAGTGTGATGTGGCTGCAAAAAAAGGGAAGAAAAGCAAATGCTATTTTGGGCTGCATTAATAGAAGTATAGCTTCCCTGTATTCGGCACTGGTTAGGCCTCATCTTGAGTACTGTGTCTAGTTCAGGGCACCACACTTCAAGAAGGATGCAGACAAGCTGGAGCATTTTCAGACGAAGGCAACGAGGATGATCAGGGGTCTGGAAACAAAGCCCCATGAGCAGAGACTGAAAGAATTGGGTATGTTTAGCCTTGACAAGAGAAAACTGAGGGGAGACATGATAGCACTCTACAAGTACTTGAAAGGTTGTCACACAGAGGAGGGCCAGGATCTCTTCTCGATCAACCCAGAATGCAGGATATGAATAATAGGCTCAAGTTACAAGAAGCCAGATTCTGGCAGGACATCATGAAAAATGTCCTGAGTGTTAGAGCAGTACGACAATGGAACCAATTACCTATGGAAGCCATGGACTCTCCCACATTAAAGGCATTCAAGAGGCAGCTGGACAGCCACCTGTCAGGTATGCTTTAAGGTGGAATCCTGCATTGAGCAGGGGGTTGGACTCGATGGTCTTATAGGCCCCTTCCAGCTCAAGTATTCTATGATTCTATGGTCTGAAAAACAAAACAGTGAACAGTAAAAAACATTTTCACTAGAATTGTCCCTGGTTTTTTTGGAGGGCAGGGAGAAGATTACCCTTACTATAAAGCCATCTCTAAGATTTCCAGAGTACCTCTTTTTGTCAACTCTAAAATTAACAATTAACAAGAGCATGAGAAAGTGTTACAATCATATAGCAAAGCTCAACTAGCAGACATTTACACTGAATTCACAATCAATTCATTCCTGGAATTTGAGTTGCCTCCCATGCCAAGGCAACACTACAAACTCTAGCCAATTTCCATTTAGTTCAGAAAGAGATCTATGAAGGGTCTACGAAGTTATTCCTGGACATTATTTTATGGTTGTTGCATAAATTGCATAAAATGTTATAAGCACTGCAGATATTTTTTTAAGCAATATGCTCCCTGCCTGCAGGCTTAACAATGTAATAGACATGATACCAAAAAGAATGGGGAGGGAAGAGGAAAGCAAGCAAACTCAGACACCGAAGTTATTTATTTATTTATTGCATTTCTATACCACCCAATAACGAAGCTCTCTGGGTGGTTCACAAAAATTAAAACCATCAAGTACAATTCAAGGTATCAATTATACAATTCACAGTATAAAAACTCAATATAAAAGTACAATATAAAAGCACAACCAGGGTAAAACTGAGCAGTAATACAGAGATTTATACAGTTTTAAAATACAGATTTAAAACAGCAAAGCTAAAATACCAAGGTGATAAACTGTTAAAATATTGGGAAAATAAAAAGGTCTTCCTCTGGCAAGGAAAGGAGTATAATGCTGGTTCCAGGCGAACATCTTTAGGGAGCTCCTTCCACAGCCGGGGTGCCACAATAGAGAAGGCCCTCCTCCTGGTAGTCTGCCTCACTTCCTTTGGCAGGGGCTTATGGAGAATGACCCCTGAAGATGATATTAGGGTCCAGGCAGGTACATATGGGAGGAGGCCTTCCTTCAGATAACCTGGCCTTAAGCTATTTAGGGCTTTAAATATTGATCTTATCTTATAATTGATCAGCTGCAATAGCCACGCTGAGAATGATGTCCAAAGTCAAATGGCAGAGGATCCAAGCAGATCCAGGCTTTGCTGTCTGTCCTGAATGTTATCACAACGAAGCCAATTCTTGACCCTGTGGGGAAGAAGAACAGAGGAAAACAGGAGCAGGCAGAGACCATCAGGGCCTGCTCCAGTTGGAATCCCCACCCCCACAAGGCTAACTGACATCATGACCCTGTGGGGAAGAAGGAGCTGTTTTTTCTGCCCCTCCATTAAGAGAAGAGAGGGGTAAGTAGGGCCTTCCCACCAGTCCTGCTGAATAGTCTCCTTAATTTTTTTTCTTTGCCCCCTCTTCCCTCCCCATCCCCTTTTCCTTGTGTGTCTTGTATTTTTTAGAATGTAAGCCTGAGGACAGGGACTGTCTTCTTTAAAGATTGATTGTAAGCCGCTCCAGGAGCCTTTTTGGCTTAGGTGCGGGATAAAATGCTATAAATAAATAAATAAATAAATAAAGCAGGAGTCAGCAACCTGGGGACTGAGGGCCAAATGTATCCCTTGGCTCAATTTCCACCGGGAGGGCAGAGGTGGAGGGCAAGAGAGGAAAAATGAAGAGGGGGGGTACCAAAATGGACAGAGTGATGAAAGGAGTGGGGGAAGTCCTCTGCAAGCAATCAGATCATAACTCTGGCAGCTTCCTGGGTGGAGAGAAAGAAGGTGAGAGTGCAAGAGCTAAAGGAAAGAGGAGGATAGAAAGAGTGAGAGATGAAAGTGTGGCCCTACCCAGTTTTGGCTCTTGCCCCACCACCAGCATGGGCTGCAGACAAATTTCCCACAGGGGAATTCAGCCCTTGCCAGAAAAAGCAACCCTCACCTGTGCTATACAGTTCTGTAACAGCAGGATACATCACTATCAGTATATATTGTCCTTTTATTATTCCCAGACTCTGTGTAGCATGTTGTGGCCCGCATGGAGGCAAGATTGTATGTTCACTTCTGCAGCCAAGAAAGAATGAATGGGGAATTGCTAGGCAGCTAGATGTTCCCTCCAGGACAGCCTTTCCAAACCTGGCACATACCAGATGTGTTGGACTACAACTCCTATCATACCCAGACAGCTTGGCTAATGCTGGCTGTGAATGATGGGCGTTACAGACCAACACATCTGGAGGGCACCAGAAGGCTACTGTAGGACAACCACTGTCACTGCCTATACAATCAGAGTTGGAAAAAGCATAAAACGAATATAAAGGTGATTGCCAAAAATATCCAGAGGACATGAAGGAAAGTGTAACTGGGATACATTTTGCAGGGACAGGAATGGGGAAAAGAAAAAGATAGTATGCAGCTTTTGACCATAATGAGCAGGCTGGATATCAACTGATAACTTCATACTATTTTGGAAGGCACCAATGTATTCTCATGTCTTTGAAGATATATCAAAAGTATACAATGCACATTTATCTCTGAAAAACACACTGTAGGAAAATCCAGAATTCACAATTTATCTCCAAAATAAATGCTTTGATGGGTTGGGTTTGAGTCTCAATGGTTCCCACTGGGTTCAGTGGCACACAGTGGACTCCAATCTGGGACACCATTTTGGGGAGAGTACCCTCCCAAATGAATTCCTGCCATAGATTTGTGTAATATATAGAGCCTCCTCCTCCTCTGTCTTCTTTTTCGTTTGTTGTTTCTTGCTTCCCCTTGGTTGTGTAAAGATACCAAAGAGATGGAAGTGAATTAGAAGACTGTTCTGTCTCAGGGAAAGTGATGGTGTAAAGCGGCCTGGAGTGAAATCTGATTCCACCCTTTTCATGCCCAGCAGTGCTTTCTCACTCAGTCACTTGACCTCAAAGTCATCTCCTAGTCTTCCCTCTCCAAGAACTGCTGCTCCCCTCTGTCGGGGGTGAGAGAAATGTAGAGGGAAGAGAGCAAATTTCTCCCTCCCCTGGGCCACTCTGTGCAGTCACAGCAGCTGCTGGGAAATCCATGTTGAAGGAGATTATGCAGTCCTTCCCACAGTGGGGAGGCACCCACGGAGCTGTGAGGAAAGCTGTCAAGAGAGCGCAAAGAAGAGGGGGGGGAAGCACAGCAGCAAAGCATCGCAGGAGAGAGAATATTGTTAGCTGCGCAGGCCTGCAGCTGCTGAGCCTCAAACCGGTAATTACAAACTGTCACTCAGTTCTCAGAGAAATGATGCAAAGAGTATATACCCAGGCTAAACGAGGGGAGAAGCACTTTGAGAGAAGGCTTGAAGTTCCCAGGGAGAAGGCTGTGGGGCTGGCCAAGAAAAGGGAGGTGACTGGGCTGATAATTCCTGCTGTCTTGTTTCAGAGACACACAAGCTGCAAAGAGCAGCAATTATAGTAGGCAGATGACAGGGAAGGGGAGTATTTTGAGGCAACAAGGCTTGCTGCATGCTACACACTGACTAAGGCCACACTTCAGTCAGAGAAAACAGCCATTCTTCTTAAGTGGCTCTTGTATGAGGAGGGGGGACGGGAAGTTGTATACGCCAAGGTAAATTGCTGTAAACTGAACTGGTGAAATGCTGTCATTATGACTGGTCCCCGGCAGGTGGGAGGTAGAGTTAAGCAGAGACTAAGCCAAGTTGAAAGCAAGGAAGGAAAAACCAGGGTAAGGAGTGGCTCTTTGCTGACCTCAATTTCATATCTGATGAAACATAAAATAATAGCTGTCAAGGAAACGGGGCTGATTTAAACAGTCCTCCAGCTATTGCCTTAAAATCTTTTCTGAGATAAATACCATACAAAACACAGTCAAGCAATAATTAAGGGACCTGGGTTTCAATCAGTACTTAATTCTGGGGTAGGTCAAGTCTTTGACAGTCCGGCTCATCAGAGGCCTGAGAGGAATCTGTTTTTGAGCTATTCCTTGAGTTCCAAAATCATCCAATATTTTGCTTGTTTAATTTCAAATACTATGGTTCCATCACATTAAGCCTGTGATTAGTAAACATTTGCTTGTGTTTCCTTTGTTAAATAGCAGCCACAGGGGCAGAGGGATCAGGAGTAAGGGTGCCTCTACAAGAGAGGTTTAAAGCTCTTTCAAGGCTGATTAAAAATTTTACCTCTACAAGAGAGGAGTGCAAATTGAGGGCTGAGGCGCTTTAAACTTCCGATTATGCGCATTATCGAATGCGCGTTAAACCACGAGTTTTAATTTGCGGCGGCAGTTAAAGCGCCTTACCGCCGTGTAAACATGCGATTCTCCGCATGTCAACAAGTTTAAAGCGCGTTTCAGTCGTCCCGTAATGCGCTTCGCCGCCTCTCGTACAGAGGGATTAGGAGTAAATGTGCTTCCGCGAATATGCGCATAATCGGGCAGCCAGGCGCCAAAGCGATTCCTTCTAGAGGGGGTCTAAGACTGTGTTGTAAGGATGGAGAATTTAACTCTTTGCATCTGGTGCAGCTATAATTTGGTTCCCCCACAAGAAGTCCGTTATTTGCCTCAATTGGTATTCCTTGCTGCGTGAGAGATGGGAAATGTCTCTTTTAGGATGGTGCTTGTATAAGCACTTGTGTGTGTGGTGGTGGTGGTGGGGAATCTGCTGTCGGATTGTTTAGGGCACCTTTTAAGAGGATCAAAGGATATATCAATAATTAATCCAACTGATTAATCATTTCCCCACAAACAAACAAACAAAAAGTTCAACCTCCAAATACTTCCCCTTTGGCCTCCAGAACAGATCCTGATCCAAGGGGTCTATAATGAAATTTAGGACACAATCCTATGCATGTTTAGATAGAAAAAAAACCTACAGTTCCCAGCATGCCCCAGCCAGCATGGCTGGATGGAGAGATGCTAGGAATCGAAGGACTTTTTTTCTGCCTGAACATGCACTCTTAGTCAGTCAGTCCACTGCGTCATTCCCTCTCTTCCAGTGTGAAAAGCAACGAGGCTCTCCCTTTATTCTGAGGCAGTCCTCCCCCTTTCTTCTGCACATCAGTCACTCTCTGAGACCTAAGTAAGCAGTATACTAAGGAGTGGAGTCTGGACCAAACTAGGTGTGATGTGGGAGTTCTATAAATAGGATTTCCCACAGTTTTAAAGTATATGAATAGCAAACTGAGAGAGCCCCAATAGCAAAGGAGGAGAGAAGGGGATTTACTCACCTACCCCACATGCCATTTCCCAATTGCCCCCCACAAGTGTTAATACCCTCACAAGGCAAAACATAAGGTACCTGTATTATACCTGTATGTTTTGTCCAGCAGAGCAAATAACAGCTTTTGAGTGTGTGTGTGTGTGTGTGTGTGTGCCTGCATCTCTCTCTGTGTGCGTGTAAGGTCCCCATCCAAATTGCTTCTCACACAAACAACAGCTATTGACCCTTTTAAAAAGCATATAGTTTGGTCTCCTGCCAAGGCCTTTATTGCAGAGGAGGTTTTTAAAGGAGCCCTTTGCCATTGTGTCAGTGCCACAGGAGTCAGTCAGTGCTGGGAGCTAATGCAGCTGGGTTCTATTAATAATAATGATGATGATGACGACGACGACGACGACGACGATGATGATAATAATAATTGTACATGATTATTAGATAATGGAATTACTTAGACATTTCTGCTGGAATTTCCTTTCGCTAACCAGCTCTCTGTAATTCCCAGTCTCCCACGGAAAAGACATAAGCAGCGGGTGTGACTCAGTTGTAAAGCACCTGCTTTGCATGCAGAAGACTATGGGTTCAGTCCCTGCAATCTCTAGTTAAAAAGATCTGGTGATATGAAAAACCTCTGGCTGAAACCAATGGAGGCTAGTAGAGTTGTGATTCCATTCTGGATTTCAGTCAGAACCAGCCAGAACTCTAAGGAGCTATCCAAGATGCTGAACCCTACTCCCAAGATGGGTTCAGTACCTTGGAAAGCTCCTTTAGAGTTCCGACCAAAACCCAGAATGGAATCGCAGCCCTGCTGAAACCAGAGCCACCAGCCTCCCTTGCAAGAAACCCTAGAGAATTGTTGTCAATCAGGGCAGATAACAACACTGGGCTGGATGGAAAAACAGTCTGAGCTGATATAAGACTGCTTAGTGGGAGAGCTATAGCTCAATGGTAGAATACATGCATTTCATGCAGAAGGTCCCAAGAGCAGCAACAGTCCTCAGCATCCAGGCAGGATTAGGAGATCTTGCCTGAAACCCTGGAGAGCCATTGGAAGTCAGTGTTAAAAGGGTTATATGGATGAATGGTCTGACACAGTATAAGGCAGCTTCCAATGTTCTCTGTAGCTTCCTATGTTCCCGATCCAGAAACAACAACCCTGAACCCATATGAATTGCACCCAGTTCCCCATTCTAGAAATAGCCAGTCTGCTGTTGTTAAGAATCATGATAATTTACCCTGGATAAAAACAAAATAATTCAGATGTCTTGCCCACCACACCTTGAACTTGTAAACAAATTAGAGCTTGAACGGAGCCCACGTTTTATTTTAACTGATTTTGTGAACAGGCCTGGAACTGCAGAGTGTACCTGACCCCAGTGGTGCTGGAAAGAGGGACTCTACATCCAGTGAGCTGTGTCCTCTCCCTTATATGTGATGACATATAAGTGAAGCTGCAAAGTGACACAGTGCTACCAAACATGGACTTGGAAACAATTTGTGATTGGAAACAATTTGCGATTGAAGTCCGTACATTTCTGAGTCCGTACATCTCAATGTGATTCAAGGACCCTCACAGTATGTGTACATTTGAAAAATGTGCATGAAAAAAAGTGTACTTTTTTAATGCAAACAAATATATTTTAAAAAATGGGAGAAGAATGTGTGCATTCAAACATGCACACAGCTGATGTGTACATTTGGGAAAATATGCACGGATTTTCATGCAATAAGAAAAAAAAAAGCTCACAATCTGATTCAGATTCAATTCGGAACGAGCTTCAAGATGAAATTCAGAGAACTTTGGCAGGTTCAGGTTTTGCTGATTTACACATCCCTAATTGTGGATGACTGTGCTTGGCCCTCATATTGGAAAGTTGATCCTGATCTTCTTGGCTGTAAAAAATATCACCCCTTTCACAGCAAAGCAACTCTGGCTGACAGCAGCAGCTGGGGAGGAAGCCAAGGTAAGCAGGAGTGGGAGCCTTCTTTACATAACAGGATTTATCCTCACCCAAGCTGGATACTCCATTTAATTAGAATCCTGTAATCAGCAGTTATCATCCCCATAAACTCATTATGTCACAGCTGGGTGATATCTGGCTGTATCACCGTCCCATAAGCCTTTTTGTCTGCATCTAAAATGTTTGCTGACCCTTCATTACTTCTCATGTGTACATACATGTACCTGGGTCCAGACATTGGAACACTGCGCATTTCTGACTGAGCCATTCTAAGTATTGCATGCTGATGAACCAAATTATGCAGCCCAATCCCTGTTAATTCCAAAGGATCTGATCTGCATTTGCATTCCTTTCTTTACACATATGGATTAGGCCCTGCTATTTATAAGAATAGGGATGCTGTTGCAGGCAGGGGAAACACCACATGCACTGCACACATAGAAGACCCCCCATACCCATAAGCCATTGCTATCTGAGTACAACCACTGCATAAATAAATATTGCTCTACCATGATGTGGCAGATATTCTTGTGGGTATGGAATGGCCAAGACTTAACCATAGTGATGCTTTTCTTATGGACCTGCAAGTATTTATTTTAGTCTGTGAAGATGTGGTTGGACCAGGGGAAGGAACAGCTGATGAAACATGTTTCATCTCATCTAGACTAACTTTGTGGCCTTGTGCAAGTCAAGGGAATATCTTAATGGCAGATATCTGTGTTAATGGCTGGGTAAGATAGCACAGACAGTGTTCTTGAAAAATACAGGAGGTTTTTTGTTCACATGGAGAACCCATGCAGAAGCTGGCTATGTGAAGAACTGCATAGTCTGTTCTGGTTCTACAGCTGTCCATCTTATTGGTGTGGGAAACCACTGTTCCAGCAAAGACTGAAGCTCCTTGAGTGGACAATGTCCTGTCAACTCATGGTTCCTAAGGGAGCCAATTTAAAGCAGTTGCATTTACTAGAGGAGTGTAGCAGAATCAAGGCCAGCTATGTGGCTAGGCAAGCCCTTTCAGGACCCTGGACAGTTCTATGCTGGCTGAAATTCACTCAGAAAGAGCTGTTGTTTCAGCAACATGAAGAGGCCTTCTGAAGCCGTATGAAAGTAGACAGCTCCTCTGGGGAACTGTCTACTTTTTAAAGGGCATTATCTAATTCTGCAGTTAATGGCTTCTACAGTGTGAAGGCAGTGAAGACTGCATTGGAGGAGTGCCCTCTGAGTCCACTGAGTATGGTAAAGTCAGTCCTCCAGTCGAAAAGATCCCAGAGTAGCTGGAAAACATGACAGATAGGATGTAGAAACTGGATGCACTGCTGGCAACTTCCTGAAAGGAGGACAGGAGGGTTATTAAACCACTCCATGAGAGCTCTGAGGGTGTTTCCAGATAAGGATTTTATTGTGCCGTCACTTGGCCTCATTCATGGAATTTTACAGGGGATCCAGATGATGTCATCTTCTACTTGTAAATCTCCCATGTTTTCTCACTACTTCCATCTTTTTTCTTACTACAGAAAATCCATTAAGGAAAAGATGGAATCACTGCACAATACCTTCTACTTGTTATCACTAGGAGCCCTCCATCTGGAGGCACCCCAGGTTGAAATAAAGGTAAAACCTAACCATGTTTTAGCCATTATCATGTAACTCCTAACTTCCCAACTCTCTGTGAAAGGCCATTATTAGGATGTTTTGTAATTTTTAGATAATGCACACATGTGTTGTATTGATCATCATCTTATGAGAAGCACTCTCTCCTATGTGAGAGAGAAAAGGGGGAATGCCTCTTTTAAGATGGTGCTTGGCATCTGCAGTTTTTGTAAGTTCTTTTATTTATTTTTAATTAAATCTGCTGCCCTGATTAATCTATTCAAATTTTAATTGATTGATGTAACTACTTAGTTGATTAAATATTGCAGCCCTAATTATTATGCATATGCTCCCTTGCCATAAAAAATATCAGTGTGGTGTTGAAATTGCCCAGTCTTGGAATTTTCCAGCTTTCCAAGGAATTGTGCTGTTGTTTTAATGTGCAAGCATAGTGACTCCTGAGAAGGGTACTTCCAGATAAGGCCACAGAATTTTATGGGGAGTGGGATGGACATCATTGTCTTCCATTTGTAACCCTCCCATGTTTTCTCATCATTTCTTCTGTCTTTATCCTTTCCACACACAAAATCCATTAAGGAGGAAAAGGTGGAATAGCTGCACAATGCCTTTTGATTGGAAGCATGAGAAACCCCCAACTAGAATCATCTACCTCTCCATTACCTGTAGAAACTTCAATAAGAAGGTGGCCTGGCTTAGAGCATGATTAGGTTCTCTTTAAGCTATACATAATAACATTAAATTGAGAGAAATTAGAAGCAGACATGATGGCACCATACCCACCTATCCTGTTTAATAGCATTTTCTGTTTCTTCCTGGCTTTGCTCTGGAAGGTCATTCTGGTTTCCTGTGGCTGTTGTTTTTGCTAAAACTATCACCCAGTCAATAAAATAGGGAGACAATCCTTTCTGAACAAGTGGGAGCAGGGCCAGCCCTATCATTAGGCAGAATGAGGCAGTCGCTTCAGCGGCAGATGTTGGGAGGCTGCAGCAAAGTTTTGGAAGAGAGACTTGTGTGCCATACAGCCTATTCTGTGCACCCTACCTGCTGCTTTCAGATGTAGTGGAGGATGCTATCCCACTATCAGTGCTGAAGACAGATTAACCTGTTAGTCCTGTCAACCTTTTTGTAGGTGAAATGGGAGGGATACCATCTTGTTCTTTGCCTCAGGCAGCAAAATGTCTTGGGCCAGCCCGGAGTAGGAGAAACTGTTTGTTTCTCTTTATTCTGGGCTAATTAGCACTGTTTACTTATGCCTCCATTCCTAAATATTACTTGTTCCTGCAAATTATGTATGTGTGAGAGAGTGCAGAAGGTGGGGGAGTGATAGTAAAGCCAATGATGTGGAGACAGGGCATTCAGGGATTTCAGCTGCTGCATTTGATGAGGAAAGTAATCTTTGTGTCATGGTCCAGGACCTAAACCCTTCACCCTCTGAGGACCCAACCCCCCATCTTTAAAAGAAGAGGCTCCCAAACCAATGGTTCAGGGAGAGTACTTAGTTACAGGAAAGCAACATAAGACCACTTCCTCCTTAGGACCTAGTTCCTCAGGAAGCCCCACACACCTACTCCCCTGCATCACATTGCTGCTCTTGGACTCTGAAGACAGTAGCCATTAAGACACCGACACACCACAGCCTACATCATTACAGCCTGAGGTTGCTAAAACAGGCTCTTTAAGAGAGGTTTTAGTTAGTGTAGAGGTGGAGCTAACCAGCCTAAAGAAAGCAAACCCATACCTATGGCTTCGTTATGATCTGCTGCTTGTTGGAGTAAAATATAGGCGACCTTGTCTGGCTTCCAGCCACAGTAGCTCCTGTTCTCTCCCAAAATCTGACTACTCCTCGATCAGAATCCAATTGGACCTGATTTGCCCTGGACCTTGGTATGAACCAGATCCATAGTAAAAACCCAATAACCCAGCTCTTGCCAGCCCCCAACAGTGCTAAGGCCTTGCAATGCCAGAGGCTGTAGGGAACACCCTTTTTTCCAGAACATAATTTTAGTGACCTGAAACTATCATTACAAGATGAGCCCTCACCAGCAGGAAATGCAGACCACTATAGGCAAGATAAAGAGAGTAGAGCAAATGACTGGAGAAAGGATGTGTAAGTGCAGAGGAAAGAATGCATTAGCAAGGATCTTGAGAACTATTTGGAGCTGCTGCCAAGCAGAAAAGGCTGCAGTGGTTGAACTGTAGAGCTGATTAGAGCTCAAAAGAGTTCCCTTCTCCAAAACAAACAAACAAAGCATCCTCCAGAATGTCCCCTGCAAATTTTTATGCTGACAGTTCTTCAAAGATTCACCAAAGATTCTGTCACTGAATGTTCTATATCTGATATGAATCGTTGACTTCTATCAATATTTGTCACTGATTTCAGTATTTTATCATTGACAAATTAGAGATGTGCATCAAATTTGGCCAAAGTCTAAGCTGAATTGGCCCTCTTTGAACTATTGTCAGTGTAGACAAGTAGAGAAACAAAAAAAGAGAAACTTCTTTCAGCCCAAGAGCCGAATTCAATTATTTATGTGTGTGAGAGAGAGATGCTCTGGGGGCTGCATTCCAAAGACAAAAGGGGTGGGACCAAAATAACAAAAAAAAATTAGCTTAAAACTATCACTGCCAGTAACTAAGGCTTAGGAGAGGCATTTTGAACTTTTAAAATGGGAAACAACTGTGCAAAAGCCAGGAAACCACCAAGCTATCAGAGTTTGGGGGGGAAGGGTGTACGGCTGAGGAAAGTGGGCATAGCCATTTACAAAATCCCAGAGGGCTGGATTGGAACCCCAGGCAGGTTGGATTAGAGCTGGTCATGGTCATTCTCCTTTAAATGGTGTCCTTCCAGTTTTCTCTTACAGGTGGCACTGAGAATCTTGTCCTTACTTATTTTGCATTTGAAGAGCTAATTGGGCAGTCACCCTGCTCCTCTCTTGGCAGGGCTAGAAAAAATGGGAAATACAACTTTGATAAAGGTGATGACTGGAACCTAGGCTTCCTCTGTGGTATGGTCTTGATGCTGGGTAAGAGTCCTACATGTGATGATGAATTGTCCTGAGCTTCTCATAGGCTAATAAGTTTTTATTTTGTTTTTTTGGGTCTACCTGGTTTGTTTGTCTTCTCTTCTCTTATTGTAGTTTTGTATTAAACTTCATTCCTTAAACTGTGGATTGGAAGGTGATTTCAGATCAGACTCTATTTATTTTAAACATTTTTGTGCTACCTTTCAGGACAGAAACTCTACCAGCTCCCTCTAGGGAGGGAGTTGTGTTTTTCCCACACAAGTGGACTGGCTTATATGGGTTATAAGCTATTGAAATGAGATAAGGATGGGGGAGACTCAGCTGATGGTGCCGTAGTACAATAAGCATGAAATCCTCACAGCAAGGTCTGTTGGGAGTCCAAAACATCAGGTTGGGGAAGGCTGGTGTAGCAAATCTGTGGCCTTGCAAGAGTGCATCTGCCTCAACTTATGCTCTGCTTGTATATTTGTAAATGTAGTGCTACAAAGACACCATAAGTCTTCAGTGGGGTCTTATATAAGGGAAAACAAACCTGTAGAGTGCTGCCTTTGGAACGTTTCACAGCTCTGTGACGTGGGGAGGACCATACAAAAATACTGGTATAGTAGATATGAATCCAGCTGGGTTTTACTGACAGGGTGACCATAAGAAAAGGAGGACAGGGCTCCTGTAACTTTAACAGTGGCACAGAAAAGGGAATGTCAGCAGGTGTCATTTGTATGCATGCAGCACTTGGTGAAATTCCCTCTCCATTGCAACATTTAAAGCTTCAGGGGAAGATTGGATGAAAAAAAGGGGGTTTGGAACTGGGGAATCACACCTGCCCTGACATGCCCTCAACAGACACACATTCTATGAAATTGGCAGGACCCCACTGAAAGCTATCTCTATTCCCATGGAGCTTTTCCTCTGGCATACAGGGGAACTTCTGCTGGTGTGTCACCCTGTTGACAGAGCGGCACATACATGGCATCCCAGTGCCTTTCAACTGGAAATAGGATTGCACTCAAAAATATACAAATAACCAGTACAGAAAAAAGAAATAGCAGCAAAACTGAGCAACTAGTCAGCTCAAAGACTCCTGGGAAACAGCATCCCTGAAAAAACCACAGGTGCTAATATGGCCCTCTCCCTGGCTTGCATTGAAACATGCTACCTCTTGCTCTCCTTGTAGCCTACCTGTACAGCCTAGGAACAGTTTGATTACATTAGCTGACATCTGTCACCCACTTTCTGAGTGACATTGAACCATGTTTTTAAGATTCAGCACACAGCAATAAGGGCTAAGACCTTGCTCTAACAACAACAAGAACAACAAGAAAAACAAATCCGTGCTGAAATTCTCACAATTATTCAAAGATACCATGACAAAAAAGGCCTCATGATCCACATACAGAATGGATTCCTGATCTATTGCAGTTAAAGCTCTCAGATGGAAAATACAGAGAAATCATTAATAGAAATATGGAAATATTTTGGAAACATAGATGAAACTGCTTCATAGCGTATGGGTTGGATTAAAACTTAGGCATACTTGGAAGAGACCCATTGAAATCTATGGGACTTAAGTTAGTCATGACCAACTTAACTCCAACTGATTTCAATGAGTCTACTCTTGACTAAGTGTGA
The DNA here is from genome assembly GCA_029215795.1 of Anniella stebbinsi. Classification (NCBI taxonomy): domain Eukaryota; kingdom Metazoa; phylum Chordata; class Lepidosauria; order Squamata; family Anniellidae; genus Anniella; species Anniella stebbinsi. The sequence goes on along the minus strand of JARDYH010000004.1, from coordinate 64,422,975 downwards.
CTCCAACCCAATATATCATTACTAGAGTCAGACCTTTGGAGGTCATTCCAGGGAGAGTGTTTGCCCTCCTTTAGAAGACAGTCCTAGAAGCTAGTCAGTCCAAGTCCAGTTTAGAGATAAAGGTAAAGAACTATAAGGAAGGCATCCATAGGCCTTGAAATTACCCATCAGATAGCAGACTCCACAAAGTGGCCAATTTGGTCTTTCCCACTCCTGAGATCGTTTTAACTGAGATATTTTTAAAACCCTGCATATCCAGGTAATGCTAGAAAAGCCCCTGCCTGAAACCCTAGAGAGCTGCTATCAGTCCATCCAATAGCTCCCATGCTCATAAAAAAAGTTTGAGTCTCAGGTTTGATCCATGCCATTCCCTCCTGTTATTTTACATAGCAATCCATTTTTATTCTCTGTACCATCTTCCATTTGAGCATCTCAAAGTATTAAGCACTTGATCTACTACTACCTACCTTTGTGAGCTAATAATGGAGCTATCTAACCAATGCCTATATTTGGGCTACAGCCAAATAACAGTAATTTCACAGACTGGATAAGCACAGAAACATAGTATGCTGCTGCCTTGTATTAGTTCAGACTCTTTGTCTATCTAACCTAACCTACTACTCTCCCTGACAGTTGCCATCCAGGGTCTCAGGCAGAGGTCTCTTTCTCATCACCTGCTACCTGAGATGCCAGGTATTGATCTAGGGTCTTCTGCAAGCAAAGCAGGTGCTCTTCCAATGAGATGGGCCCTCCCTGAAGCATCACTTTCTCTGAGCTGGTCAAACAGCACCAGTCAATACAAAAACTCCATTTGTTAGTGTGGCCAAAGGTTTTGCCAACATCAAAGCCTTCCTTTATACCCAAGCCACATACTAAAATTATTGGAGGGAGGAAGTGGCAGTTATAGTAGTAGCGATGTGATATGGACACCCTCAAAGTAGGAGTTCCCAGGGGAATAAAAAATGTGAAGCATCTTGAGCTTAAAAAAAGAATTTGAGACAATTTAAAAAGACAAACACAAGTATAACTAACATCAGTAGATTAAAAAAAAACAACTAAGGGTGTTTCCAGACTAGTTTTGTTTTGTTTTTGAAATCATACAATTCCCCTGCCTGAAACATGGGATTTTATGGAGTGGGGGCAGTAGACATTGTATTCCACTTTTAACTCTCCCAGGTTTCCCACTGCTTCTTCCATCTTTTTTACTTTCCATTAAAAATGATCTGTTAAGGAGGAACAGATGGGAATTGCTGCACAATGCTTTTTGATTGGTAGCACTAGGAGCCAGCCACCTGGAAGCACCCCAAGCAACTAGAGGGAGGCTAACAGTCAAACTCAGGTCAAGTTACAGGCCTGCCAAAGCAAAAATGTCTTTGCATGGTTGCAAAAGATCAATAAAGAGCAGGCAGAGACATCCTCATCCCAGGTGCCACAACAGAGGCAGCCCACTCCCTCTCACCGAACATATGTCAGAAGGTGGTGAGACACACAAAAGGGCCCCTTTGTAAGATCTTAGTGGACAGACAGCATCATATGAGAGTCCTTCAGATACTCTGGTACTAAACTATTGGCTGGACACTGGCACAACCAAACATATTTTACCACCTCAAGCAAGGCAGTGCCCGTCCACCCGCCTGCTCACTCAGCTCACCTGCTTGCTCCTGCCCACCTGGTCACTCCTGCCTTGTGTCGCAAGGGCTCGTAAAAAAGGTTGGATGAACTCCCACGAGGGGGGTCAGCTGACCTCGCATAGCTGCCCACAGTAAGAAGTGGTGGTGTACCCAGCAGGATGCTCTAGAAAGTCCTGCCAGCTGCTAATTTGCTGTGGCAAATGCCACAGCAGGAGAACGGCTGTCAGGGCTCTCCAGAGCACCCTCTAGAGGAGGCAGGGAAGCTGCAGCGGGTCCTCCTGGCAGTGGCAGGAGAGCAGCGCAATTCCCACTCTGCTGCCTGATGCAGGCACATGAGCCTGCATAATGATAGGGCCATCCCTGGCTGGGCATGGTAGGGAAGAATAAGCCGCTGAAGAGGCCTTGTATTCCATCACATCAACCTGCAGTAGTAGCAGCCTGGTTATTAGTCCTTGCAGTTTGGATACATTCCCTGAATTTTTGGTTCCGACTCTACCATAGTATTACTCCAGATGCCCTGGTCTCTCAGGTTTTATTGGATTCGTACGAATCCCCTTGGACCAAGGCATTAGCACACAAAATAAACTCCTTGGGACTATCAACTCCCAGTCTACTCTATATGGAACTAGAAGGTGCTAAATATATTCTGAAACAGAGACTAATGGATATAGACTGCCAGATGATGAACGCTTCTGCCCGTGGCCCATGCTCTCCTTTATCCTTAGGGCTACCGGATCATATGTCTGCAGATGGTATGGCATACCTGTCTTGGATCTCTGTTCCTAAATATAGGAGAGCGCTAACTCTGGGAAGATTTAATGTCCTCCCCTCCAAACTTTTGGAGGGGAGATACAAGAAAGTTCCAGTTGAGGAAAGATATTGCCTGTGCAATAATATGGAGGTAGAAACAGTTGCACATGTTTTGTTTAATTGCGGATTCTATAATGATGTTAGAAGATCGCTTATATGGCCAATTACACAGAAATTTCCTGGCAGAACACAGGACAAACTGGTAATTGTCCTTTTTCAAGGGAACAATAAGCAAATTTCTATTCAGGTTGCAAAGTTTCTTAATCTTGCTATCAGTTGTAGAGCCCAAATGAATGTATAATTCACTAGAAAGCGAACAAAAGATAAAATACATCATTAACAGAATAAATGGGCCCCTTATCTCCACTGGACTTGCACACGAATTACAGTTCAAATTCCATACTTTTAGATCACTGTAACTGATGACGTTTCTGTAGCATTGTAATATATGCTGTATATGGATAATGGTCTATGGACTTAAATAAAGATTGTTGTTGTTGGAGTCCTTGCAGTTTTCCATGCAGAATCTTTGCAACAGTTTTAGAAGCATTTTAAAATTCAAAAGCTCACAATATATAGTAATGATTTTTTGCATTATCTTTGTTTTGTTTTGGAGAAAGTCGTCTTCAGAATCTTGCATAAGAATATGGTAGTTTAAGGCTTATTACTCAAGATCTACCAGACTGAATTTGCTTGTTTTTTGTTTTAAATTGAAGCTTGAGCAGTGTAGACAAGCAGAAACTTTTGAAACTTTGAAAAGGTGCAGAAGAAAAGTCAGTTGGTGATAATTAGGGAAGAGAAGCTGAGGAGAAAGAGCTGAAAGGACACCAGAGGGAGAAAAGAGAAAATTCCTCAAACTTCAAGAAATGGTAAACAATCTTTTTAAAAAGAACGTTTTTTGTTTTGTTTTCACTTTTGCCATTTATTTGTAATACATTTGTTTTAAAGTATAAAGTTGTTCAAGTTGAAGGGAAATGGCAAACATAATTTTATCCAAACATTCTCAGAATACTAGCTCCTGTGGTGACACAGGATTTACACTAGTCTATGTAAGAATGTGGTAGTGTAAGGCTTATTACTCGAGATCTACCAGACTAATTTTGAAGAAAATTTTGAAAGTTTGAAAAAATTCAAAGCTTGAGCTTTAATATCAATAAATTTCCTCCATGCAAAGTAGACAGGCAACCCCTCCGCCAGCAGGATGACAGACAGCCCTGCTCAGCTAATCAGTCTGGTGTGATTAGACTGTTGCTGCCAGCAGGGAGGAGAAAGTGAATGGAGGCAGCCAATCAGTGAGGGGGAGGGACTGCACCATATGCAAATTTCAAAGGGGGCATTTACTATGCACGAGCCATATTTGCATTATTCATGAGACCCTCAATGATGAGGTGATTGAGGGGCAAAATAAAGCAGGAAAGAAGCAGGACTACTGGCGCCCATGGCAACATGGGCTTTATATGCTAGTCATATAGAAAAGCCTGAGGCTGTGGTATTTTCCTACTCTTTCAGCTAGGCAGCAGCACCCATTAACACAGGTGTGGGAAAACTTTTGACTGAGGCCCAAAATCCATTTCAGAGAAGCTCTTGGGGACCACATTCCAGTGATGGGCAGAGCTGAAGGCAAAAGGAGTAGAGCCAAAAACACAAAATACCAGCATAGCTTTAAAGCTCTTCCTGCCAGTGACTTAGGAGAAGCATTTTTCAACCCTTTAGAATTGGGGGGAAACTGCATAAAAGCCATGAAGCTACCAAATGATTGGTGGTTGGGGAGGGAAGAGGGGAGGGCCAAGGGGGAAAAGGTATGGTCACCTGGGGAACCTCAAAGGTCTGGATTGGGACCCCAGGAGGGTCGGATTTGATTCCCAGGCCTGAGATATGGCTTCTCAATATGATGCACTCCCACATACTGTCTCTTTACGTTTCCCCCTTCCCCCCCACCCCATTTCTGCACCTTTGCCTCCTTACTAAGAGAGGAAAACTACACAAGCCCCTCCTTTTATAAAAAGCAACTGAGCCAGTACATTTTTTTTTATATCAACACTGTTTTACCCAGCAGGATTCTGAAGCAAATGACAGCAACCTAGTAACGTTGCAGCACTACCATGGCAACCGACTCCACACAGGAGGGGCACCACAGAAACCTTACTTAAGATGGGACTGAAGGCCATTAAAAAAAAAGTGTCACAGGCAATGACTGTTTAATAAGGAAAGCAAAGCATTTTAATATTCAGTGTTAAAAAATAAAAACTCAATTGCAGAGCTGTGGAATAACAGGATCCCCTCATTTGTGAATATCCCAGAGGCAGTATCACTGCTAGAAGAGGTGAGTGCCAATGAGCTAGGCTAGCCCAGAAAATGGCTAGGGCATCTGTTTTCCATGAAACAGATTAAGGGTTATGCGACAGTTGTTTAACCCTCAAATACCCCCACTGTCCAGGTTCAAAAACAACAAGCCACTGCAAACCCAGGGCAGAGCTTGCATATTCATAATGGTGGATGGCACATTCCGTGGTGCTCTGAGGGTTAATTAACCCATGGTGGACTGTCATGTCATCTGAACCAGGTCACTTTCTCCAAGCAGAAATCCTTGAGCCTGGCCTTAATAAGACAGAACACATCTCAATACTCTATATAACAAGTGAGACCTACAACAAAATATTGCAGTGTGGGATGCTCTTGCTCAGTGTTCCAGTCAGCTAGCCATGCCTTCTTTCATGATACTCTATTGCATTCCCTCTCCCCAGTTTTCCCCCTCTCCCCCAACACTCAGTCCTCATTGGGGCTTTTTGCAGGGTGGGAGGGAGGTGAAATTTCCCCTCTTAGCTTTTCCCCCCTAAAGCTTTTTACTATTTTTGAAAACCTTGGGATTGCCTCTTGTTTCTCAGTAGCCCCCTTTTGGCTACTTAGCGACAATAATTCAGCACCTGAATTGGATGTCCGATTCTGGAGGTCAGATTTTGGCAGAGCACTAGCTCTACCTTTTCCCTAGAGGTGGATGCAACACTGCTCCTCTCACACCTGCTACAGAGCTTGTAAGGAAGGAATGGTATTATCAGCACCTACACTAGAGACAAGGTGTCTCCACAATCACTCCCCAGAAATTTAACATTTGGAAGACCCATGAAAAGTGCTGAACCCCGAACTAGAGCTGAGCCAAAATTTCTCAGAAGACATTTTTCTCAGCAAAGTCCTGAGATTTTTCTTTTCTTTACCCTCTCGAAATAAAAGGCTGCTTTGCAGAATCTTCTCCAAATTTTCTTCACCATTATTTTTTGTAGTGGCTGCTTGCTTCCCACTCACCACCCACCATGCCCTGGAATGATGCTAGGTATTGGGTAGTGTGCAAAAAGGGTGGTGGTCAGGCTGCCAACAAAGTTGATGCTGGTGCCACTTGCAGTGGCAGTGCCCCCCCCCACCAAAAAAAACACCTTAGAAAAAGAAAGAAGCTGTGCTACAACTTTTGCCAATGGTGAGCTCTATCTGTGAGAAATTATTGGAGAATTTCTCTTCCACCTGCAGAAATTCTGTGAAATTGTAGTGGAGGATTTTGAGAGGCAATTTGCACACAGCTCTAGTTTAAAATGAATGTTTGCACACGCATTAAACTGTGTGGAGGAGACTTCTGGGACATGACTTGGAGTGGAGAAATGGCAGGCAGGGTGAAGCACCCTCAAGCCAGCCACTTCTCTTTCAACTGTGCCCTCTCAAAGCAACTTTTAAAACAAACAAGCAAGTCATTGGGCTACAGTTACATCCATCTGAGTGGTCCTCTAGCATTGGATTTAATGTAGGTGGAGGGAGTACAATAACACTCCTCACCTTATACATGTTACAGTAAATGTGGAGACTCTTGATAAGTCACAAGGGAATGCTGGCAATATCACACTCTAGATTCTCACAGAGTTTCTCGATTGAGCTTAAGGATACATGGAAAAGGTTTTCTCTGCTCCCGTTTGTACTTCCTTCCTTGCAGGTCTCACAATACGTTACGTCAGTTGGCTTCTAATGCTCTGGATACATGTGTTCCTTGAAATAAGATATAATTGCAGTCAATTTTCACATCCCAGCCAATGGCAGCAGATTTTCTGGTTTTGGTCACCAGAGAGAGGGGCTTTAGTTGAGTGGTTGGGATAGAGCAATGCACCTACTCTGTAATTTCTGGTCTCTATTAACTTTGCATAATCCATTCCCTAATCCTGCCTGCTGAGCTGCACTTTCTCCTTATCTGTGACCAGCCCTTCCCCCTCTCCCACTCACCCCACAACATATACTTTCTTGCTAGTAATGCCACACGCAGGAATAAAGATTCCAAATTATTCCCCTTATAATTGAAAGCAGGTGGATAGAGATGAATCAGCACAGCTGAGCAAAAACAATATGGCAGGTACAATAACTTAAACATCTGGTCTGGGGTTCACCTGTGTTTAATGCCCTCCTCTCTATCCAGATAGCAACATGAAATCATATATAATCCTGACCTTTGACTTCAAAAAAGTAATGAAAGATAATGTCATTCATTCAAACACTTCTACAGATCAGATTAATTAAAATGTAAGGCTAAGGAGACAAACCCCTTAGGATGCCTAAAACAGAATTTAGGTTGAAATGTGGGTTCCAATAATGTGGAATTGTTTTCTGAAATGATGGGAATACTGGCCAAGGTCCACATTGAATCTGTCCATCTATTCACACACCACTTCCATAACAATATCCCCCACCTAAATAACAAAGAGTTTTGTGGCACCTGAAAAACTAACACATTTATTATGGCATAAACTTTCATGGACTATAGCCTACTTCATCAAATGCATGGAGTGTTATAGAGAGTTCCCAGTTTATAAACAATACATTCGGCACTGTAATTGTACGCAGTGAGGTCAGAAGGAAAATAAATGCAGAAAGTACTGATAGTGGCAAACACATTATTGACATTGGTCATTCACATTGCTAACAAAAACTTCCTGGCTATAGTCTAGGAAAGCTAATGCCAGAATATGTTTAATAGTCATCAAGGAGCCACAAGACTCTTTGTTCTTTTTGCTGCAATAGGCTAAGTCAGCTAGTCTCTGGATACTATTACCACCTAAATAAGAATCCAATTGTGCTGCAGAAGAACAGGGTTAAAAAGGCAGAACCTTATCTCCCCCCCCCCCCTTGAAACTTTAGCATGTCAAAGATGGCAAAGCGTCTGTCCCTGGAGACACACAGGAGTTCACTTATAGTATCCTAGATCCTCTTCCACCAGCTGAGTGGTGATCAGGGAGATAATTATCTCACTGTTATTTATTCTGTGCACTAATCAGGAGCCTGCTGATAACATAACATGCTGAACAACAGGCAGAGCTAGAATCCCAAGGGCTTTCTTTGGTATCCAAACAGCTTAGAAAGCAGAAAAGATCTGAGGGGCTGGGATTCAAACCCAAGGCTGGGAAAGGAGGGAGGACCAATCTGGCCTCTGAAGATAATGTGACATCCCAGTCCTAAAGCTTCCCAAATGACACCCCCTTTGCATTCCTCCTTAAACAGGGATGGATTTAGTCAATACAGATGAATGGCTTTCTCATTTCAGTTTGTTCTGCTTCACTGGAGGCAAATCATCTCATTCAGGGCAAGCTTTAGAGAAAATGGCATTTATTAGACTGCAGAGAAGGATGACCTTGAGAGAGGAGAAGAGATGGGGAGGGAGGGAGGGAAAAAAGATAAACAGATGTTTCAAAAGGAGGAGGAAATAAAATAGGGATACGCAGGACACCAAAATAAGCAGTGCCATAGGAGGACATAGAATGAAAAGGTTTAGAGGAATGCAAGAGACAATGAAGGGGGTGGGCTATAGAGGCAGAGAAAGGAAGCAAGAAGAGACAAAAGGAGGATACTGTGAACAGATGGAAACAAAAATCAGAAGATAAATGGGAAGGGAGCCAAGGAACAAATGATGGGAGGACAACTGGAGACCATACACAGACTAGAGGAGACTTGCAGAAGAGAGAAGCTGATGTGAACCCAGAGTTATGTCCAGGTTTCTGTGCAGGACAGAGGATTCCACACATTGCTTACCTGATCTGCCCCTGCCCCACCCTGCCAATGCCCAGAACCTTTATTGAGTACACCACACTAAAAAAGTAGTTCTGTGAATCAGCCTTAAGGGTGCTTCCAGATGGAGGCCTCCTAGCACTAGCAGTCAGAAAGCATTGTGCAGCCATTCCATCTTTTTATCTTTAATGGGTTTTCTGTGTTAAAAAAAATGATGGAAGAAGCAGTAAGAAAACATGGGAGGATCACAAGAAGATGCTATCATTTGGAGGCCCCTATAAATGTCTGAGAATGAGGCAGGATGACAACATCTTAAATGCCTCATCTGGAAGCACCTTACATTTGGGCTCATATAGGCAAAGGAAAATTCTTCTTCCAACTAGCACAAATTCTAATAAAACACATTCACTAAAATGCTGCCTAAAACCCTTGAAGCCTTGCACACATTACACTTGCGGAGATTATCATTCTCCTGGGCTCTTCCAATCTGCAGGACAACCCCAGAGGATTTCTACAACAAAATCCACACATCTTATGACATTGAAATGGTTCCACTGAAAGAAAAATTAAGCTACATGGGAATTGGAACTATTTGGCAAGTGTCTCTTCAAAATGATTATGACCTGAACCAGGAGGTATTTTTCCCTTTGTGTTTCAAGGGAAGGGTGTGATGATACTGGTGGCATACATCCAATACTCATAAAAATTGTGCATGTTCTTAGTATTTTAGCTTTGGTTTCCTTTGGCCATACACCAAAACTTCTCTTTCACTTTTTCACTGAAGCTTTTTTGTCCAAAATCTTCCTCCCTCTAATTTTGGACTAAAAAATTGACAACAATTTAAAAATCTAAAAGTGGGGCAGAGAACCAAGGATAAAAATAATGTGATAGGGATGGGGAGAGAAAAGAACCACAGAAGTAAAGGTTACTTGCACTTAGCAGCCTGTTTTCATGTGGGGATCGTGAGGCAGACTGAGTAAAAGCTAAAGCCATGTGCATAACTTTACATGAATGAGAACGAGCAGCTGTGTTCTTTATTCTCCTGAGATTACTGCCTGTTCTCAGGCTTCTGGCATCTGGTCTCAGATGGTTCACTATTCATTCATACCTGCATACAGGCTGCATGGGAATGTTGTATAGTTCTGAGTCAGAGAAACATCACAGCATTCCTGCCATAGCAGTTCCTTTGTAGTGATGCATAGATACCATCCAGAAAGGTTTATTGAACACCACTTTCCCTCTTTGTCCCAACATAACATCACTGTACCACCACTGTATCATGAGCTCTGTGATAGCATGAAGAACTAACTAATATCACAACCTGCTCTCTTGTTTATAGGAGAATCTCTAGTGATCCCATCATCGTCGTCTGAAGCACAATAAAAATGGCTTTAATAGCCAATCTGTGCAGAAAAAGCATGACATGTAGCCCTCCTGGGGCAGTGCCACTTCAGAATGCAGGTAGGAAACTGCATGATTGGATGGTCCCCATATTTTAAGAAATCCCCTTGCACGTAGAAGACTAGCACTTCAGGGAGAAAGCCAGACTAGAAACCTTCTACTTGACATTCTATAATTCCGGGACTGTGGGTTTGACATTCGGCCATGTGAATCTACCTGCATTTTGAAGTGATGCAGGCCCAGGAGCACTGTACCATATAGCTTTCTGAACATATAGATTGGTTCTTTGTTTGGGGATTGTTCAGAAGTGTTAAAACGTTTCCCTCTTATCTTTGCTTCCTGCACTGGCGCCTTCCTCCCAACTCCCTTTTCAGGGGACTCTTCCCACATTCCTAGTTATCCACTACTGCACAACCATCTAGGCCTGTGGGTAGCTATTGGGATTTAACATTACCTTATTGTAAATCCAAGTTTATGGATCCCCTTTATTTATGTAATTGATTTATAACCCACTTTTAAACTGGGGTTTTCAAAGTGCCTTGTAAAAACAAGAATAAAACTGTTAAAATGTTCAGAGAAAACAAATACAGCAATTCTGCATTTGGGGAAGAAAACAACAGCTAAAATACAATAAATGAGTCATGTGGAATCAGGTGATCCTTCAGATACATGCTACGTTTTGAAGGTTAAAACCAGCACTTTGAATTGTACCTGGAAATGCACAGGGAGCCAATGAACTTGTTTTAAAATTGGTGTGAAATGTTCCACGTTCTGATCAATACACTTGCTGCTGTCTTGTACATCAGTTGCCATTTCCATGTAGTCTTCAAGAGCAGCTCAATTTATAATATATTGCAGTAGTCTAATTCAGATATTGTCATGACACTAGATACTGCCACTTGCCAAGATGTCTCTTTTTAGAAAGAATCACAGCTGGTGTACTACTTTAACTGATGAAAGGTATTTTGTGCCAAAGGAGTTGCTTCAACAGATAAAGCTATGGTTAGCACCAAGAACACACCCACATTATGAATGTGATCCCAAACCAGTTGAATTCCACCTTCTCATCCACCCACCAACAACATCTCCATCTTATCTGGATGGAGATTCAGTTATTTGCCCTCATATATTCCTTTACTGATCCTCATTTGGCATGTCCACCACCTCACCTGCATTAGATGAAACAGACAACCAGAACGGGTATCATCAACATAATGATAACACCTCACTCCCAATCCCCCAATGCCTTCACTCAGTGGGTTCATGTACATAATAAACAACAGGGTGGGCAAAACAGAGCCTTGCAGACCCTTCTAGTGCAAATGCCATGGCACAGAGTTATAGTCTCCCAGGAGCACTGCTAGATAAAAATGGACTGACCGAAGCCCATATCCCCAATTCCCATTCTAGGCAGCTGGACATTTCTGGCATATATCACGAGTAATGTCACTTAATTCACAGAAATGGCCTCCCTCTATCATAAGATACTATCTGAACAAGTCCTTGTTCTATCCAAGTGAAATCCAGTGAAATCAACAGCAAGGGAAATTAAGATTGTGCAAGAACCATTCCTTTTACCTGTTCAGTTAATCACTAGCGTATTTGCTTCTGGGAAACATTTTCAGGCCTTTCAGGTAATCATTCTCAGAACACAGCAAACCCATGCAGGGCAGCATTAGCAATTATTCCTAATGTGTCTCAGCCTTCAGCCCTCTATTGCAGAGTATCCACTTCAATTATCCTTCTGCCTGGTGCTTCATTTAAGAAGATTATTTCACGGCATGCACAGCAGCACCAGTAGGTGGCATGCATATGTATACACATTTATCTGTTTAGCAGGTTTATCCAGCACTGGGTCACCAGAGCACTACCACCTGCCATCTGTTGGACAGTTTAAACTCTTTTAATTCCTCAGTCAGACATTCCACTGCAAAAGTCCATGAGGGGCAGCAAAGATTAGCAAGGATTTCATACAGGGAATCATCTGTTAACAGATGTGCCTCCTTATTAGAAGTCCATTGGGGTGATTAGAACAAAGATAATCACCATGCCGTGCAAAAGACTATCTACAATACTGAACTATGGCAATTTAATTTCTGTGTTTTAAGAAACTGGGAAGTGATGGTTCTTCTGAAGCAATCCATTGCACAATCTCCCATATGGTACCACAAAGTATCCTAGTTTATTCTCCTGTTTAGAATTTCTGCAGAAGTTAAGACAAGTCATTGAGAAAATAGGAAATGTTCAGCAGAAGGTGCTGGGAAGAATTATTGCAACGTCTGATGGTAGGGCCACATTATCAAGGATCATAACATCAAACATGGTGAGAAAGACAAAGTCATGACAATGAGAGGAGCTTCCTAAGAGGTCTCCTTGCCATAGTGGGAAGGATCCAGAAGTGAGGAAAGCCCTGTGTGAAATCAGGAGGTTGGTGGCAGTGAGCTCAAGGAATTACCTATAAAGTTCTGGAGAAACCTCAATAGCCACTGAGTGGTTAATGTTTTGAAAAAAGGATCTGATGTACAGGTGAAGCTGTGATATAAGCAAGGCCAGTAAATGATCACATGAAAACTCAGATGACACCCAAGATCTTCATTCCTCCTTGCATCTTCATTGCAAGATGGAGTGCTCCATTCAGGGTCCCAGACAACCACCTAAACCTTTTTTCAGGATACTCCATTTCATTCTGCTCCACCACCACCATCCCTGACAGACATTCAGCATCCCATTCCTCATTGGACTGTTTTTGATGTCCCCCCTTCTCTTTTTAACCTAAATATATTTTCAGTCTAAAAATATTTTCTCCAGGGAAATATATTTCCCTCGAGCATGCTGATGCCTCTCTCCTCTTTGTCAATGGTTGTGTTTTGTCTAGAATCCTGTTGACACTCACAGCTGAATTCACTATTAAAGGGAGTGATAAAAATTTCAAGAAAGCCACCCCGCCACAGAGAGAGAGAGAGAGAAAGACGCCACACAAACACACACACACACACACACACACACACAGGGGGAGGGGGGGAGAGAGAAACTGGCATCTCCTGCCACAAGGACACTTTTGAGAAATACAGAAAAACAATTCCTGGCAACAGAAGGGTTGGTCATGATCATGCCATGTGATTAACCAGATGTTAAAAATGTGGGAAAACATGAAAGCTTCTTTTCTGGATTTCTCTTCTAGTACCCACTGGAATCTAAGATTCTGTAAGATTGCATTTGTGCTTTAGCAGTAGGGGTCGCTGCACAGCTAACTATACTATATGATTGCAGGCTAGAGTAAAAAAATGTAAGCATCCTAGGAAAATTTAACAATAACAAGATGACTGAGCATATTGTCTGGAAGCAGAAACAGTGGCACAAGCACACCTCAATGTATCTCTTGAAATAATGTTCAGATTGTTGAGGGAATGCTTTGTGGTTGCCAACAGATGCACTTTTAATGTTTTTGCTCTTGGCAGTGGGGGCGTAAATAAGCAACAGCAAAACGATACATGACCTGGATCCTATACAGCACAAATACATGACCTGGATCCCATATATGTGCTTCTCCTTATATTATCCTTCTCATCAGCTTTGTGTGTGTGTGTGTGTGTGTGTGTGTGTGTGTGGCTAGATTGTTGGTCTTCTCAGTTGGTTAATTTTGTTCTTTGTAGATTGTTATCATTGTTTTATCTATTTAATTTTTCTTGGTGTGCAACTGTCTCAGGCATTTGGAAAGGCTAATAAATTATTTTAATAAGCACATGATAAATAAGGAATGCAGGAGAAGCTTTCACATGTGGCATCTGCTCTCTGCCTAGTAGTACCTATTCTAAATTCAACACAGAAACTGTGACAGTAGGAAATACTATAGTGAAGAAAACCTGTCACTCTCGGGGGTAGAATAAGAACTTAATATGTAATGAGAGTGGGCCCATTTCACACATAATGCTTAAGTTATTGCATTTCCAGCACCTGTAAATCAAAACAAAGAAGCTTCAATGACAAGAACATTTCATTTTAAAATAGCTGTCTTCTCCTTTGTCTACTTTTTTCATAGTAATCAAACATGACACATTCCAGACGAAAAGGTATTCTTAAATAATCCATATTCTCTTGTCTGATGTACAATCCTGACATTTTTAAGAGATGTTAAAGGCAGGTTTACACATTACATGGGAGCTTACAAATGTTTGCCACTGTAGGCAAGAATATGTATGAAATATGTGAAAACATTTGTTGCATACACCATAGATTTTTGCATGTATACATTAGCACATTTTGTGTGCATATATTAAAACATGTGGTGAGAAGTACCGTTGCAATGATGCCTTTTAGTCTAGAACATTTGTTAATTATGGATAAAAAGCAAAAGAGACCAATTTAAATTGAATGTTCACTCTATTCCCCACCCCCGCCCCCCTGTATTGGCTTATACAGCACGATCAATGCACACAGTGCTTTACAACATAAGCAAAAAAGACTGGCTGCAATCTAAAGTCTGACCATGAAAAGAGGACAGATGGGTGGAGAGACAAAGACAGAAAAAGATGAGTGTGACCTACTGCATTCAGACCTTATATTGTGGCATTAGAGATAAAGATATTCTACCCAATGTAAGCTTTGTGTTTGAATTGTAAATGTGGAAAATGCAAATCCAGTTTAAGCATTGCTTGTGAAAACATTAACCCTTCCTCACATCTAATCCCCATGTGTATCTGCTACCCAACATACCAAACCAGAAATCAAGGTATACTACCAGTATATTTAAAATGATACAGGAGTAGGTAAACAAGCTGTTTTGGATGGGGTTTCACTTCCCCTTAGAAAACAGGGTTGCTGCTCCTGGTGATTAGGAACACCTTTAAACAGCATCAGCAGGTGCACCAGTTGCACCCTTACCTGGAGAAACCAGATCAGACCTTGGTCTTTGATGCCTGACTCACTTCCAGGCTAGATTACTATAATGTCCTCTGTGTGGGGCTGTCTTTGAAGACAGTTCAATTGTTTCAAAATACAACTGAGTCCCTGCTTTGGGTCTCCTGGCTATCAGAAGTGCAGCAGGTGGGTACAAAGGATACAGCCTTTTCTATTGTGGTACCCAGAATTTGGAAGACCCTTGAAAGAAGTCCACTCTTCCCCATCCTTGCTCACTTTTCAATGGACAGCTGAGATGATTGCCTATCTGGGATACTATCTTTTAAAGATGAGATCTAACTGCTGCTGTTTAAAATTCTGTCTAGGAATTATTTTAGTATTAAAGATTGAATTTTCATGATGCTTATTTAGGGATTATTGTTTTGCATTTCACAATGCTACTGCCCACCACCTTTAATATTCTGATAGAAAGGTGGGGTTTGAAAGTAAGTGCACCATACATAGGCGACAGGGTAATTCCTGTCTATCTGAGAAATTCCACTTTCATAGCACTTGAGTAACCATCTATCAGTCCCCCTCTTCCAGCCTTCCCTCAACCTGGTACTCTGCATATGCATTGGGCGGACTACAACTCCCAGGATCCCCAAAGAGAAAGGGCTGCACATCTATCGAAGGTGACACAGAGAGTCATCAATTATTGCGGGAAGCCGATCTTTAACGGCGCCATCTGATTGCACTTTTTAATGCAGCTCTTAACTCTTCTAGCACGTCTCCGAGCTCCATCGGCTTGACTGCTGTAGTTGCGTGGAGCATCGAAGGGCTTTCTGTGCTCCTTCACCACCATAAGTAACGACTATCTGGTGTTTTCTGTAGGCGGCGGAGAGGCCGGCAAGTCACGGGTTAAATATCTGCCACACTTCATTGGCCAGATGGCTTGCACCCAGCCCTATGAACTGGCGCGTTCCCAGCGGCGGCAGAGGCTGGCGACTGGCCCGCCTCAAAAATATCACTTGTACCAAAACAATAACAACGAATGATTGGCCCTATATCCAGCACAGACTTCTTTTCTGGCGGAGAGCGCATTCCTCCCCACGAGCAAACACGCCCGGTCTCGGCAAGCCGGGGACGAGACGCTCTGCCATCTAGAAGACAGGGCGTCGGGGCCGCCCCGCCCGCTAACAGCCAGGCGGAGCGACCTGGCCTCTCTTAGCAGAGCCGGGCGGGCGCTTTTCCAGCCACAACCGTCCCAACATCACCCCGTTAGCTGCTGCTGCTGCTGCTGTGCCAGAACACCCCTCTGCCTCCGCCGTCGGCTGAGCGGCCCTCCACGTTGCTGCTACAGCCGGAAGTGTGAGAGCGCTCTGGTGGGACTGGCGGGTAGCACGAAGCCCAGCAGCCCGCACACTCCCCTGGACAGCCCTCTCCTCTGCTGACAGGCGGTGGGTAGGTGTGAGCGTGAGCGTGCCAGGAGCTGGTGTGCAGGAGCATCGCACGCTTTCATTGGACGCGCGCGCACAGACCCAGACACGCTCGCGCAGCCAGTCAGCTTGCCTGCCCAGTTCCTTCCTCCAGTGGACCAGCTTGGCTGAGTCTTTCCTGCTGCCGCCCGCGTCTTTGCGTCCTTCACTGGCCGATCCGCCCGCCCGAGGAGCAGCTTCTCTCGGCGTCCAGTGCCAGGGAAAGCCCTTTCGGCGGCCCAGCCCTACCCACTCCCACGGAGCACTACGATCGCGGGACAGCTCTCTTGGCCAATCCCTCCCTCGCCCGCCCTTGCCGAGTTGGCAGCGGCGACGGGCTCCATCCAGAGCGGCGGCGGCGGCGGCGGCGGCGTCACCTCCGTCCGCAGTCGGGGCCAATCCTCCCTTCTGCGGGCAGGAGGGGCCCCATGAGAAGCCAGAGCAGCGTGAGCCGCCCCGCCGGGATGGGCTGAGCAAGGGGCGGAAGAGGAGCTTCTTCGCCGGCGAGTGAGTGAGTGGTTGGCGCGCCGCTCGGGGAGGCTGTTGTTGCTGCAATGCAACACCGCGTGGCAGCCTGCAGGGCTCGGCGGACATGCTGAGGAGGAGGAGGGGAGGAGAGGACGTGAACGCACGAGCCGGGCTTCGCTTGTCGATGCAAGGCGTCCTTTCCCCAGCTGGGCTGGAGGGAGCGGGAGGCAGAGGCAGTGGCTTGGCCTTCGCCTGCTCTTGCAGCAGCAGGTGGACCCTGCAGGCGCGGCTCTGGGGATGAGCCCAGCGGGCGCCCTGCCAAGCCCGCCTTGCTCCTGTTCTCCGCGCTGCGTTCCGGCAAGCACACGTTGCCGCCGCCGCCAGGAGGATCCCACCCCCCAGCGGCCCGCTCGCCGTTGCCCCAATGGTGCCCTCCCGCCCGCTGCTCCTCCCTGACAGGAACGTGACCTTCCCCCGCCGCTGAGCCTTACGATGTGGTTTCAGGATGCCTCGATGACCCGTCGACGTCTGGCGCCGCGTGAAAGGGGCACTGGGCTCTTGGTCCTCTTCCTGCTGCTGTTGCCAAGCCTGGGCATCGCCCGCAAAGGGGGGCTGGCCCTGCATTGCCCCAAGGACTGCGTGTGTGCTAGCAACATCATCAGCTGCTCCAAAGCCCAGCTGAAACTCTTCCCCACTCACCTCCCTCAGTATGTCGTAGTCCTGGACTTCAGTCACAACGAGCTGAGGCGCCTGCGGGCGGAATGGACGCCTAGCCGGCTCCCTCACCTCCACTCCCTCTTCCTCAGCCACAACGGCCTTTCCTTCATCTCCACCGAGGCCTTCTGCAATGTCCCTCACCTCAAGTACTTGGACCTCTCCTCGAACAAAATCGAGTCACTTGGCGAGAACCTCTTCAGCAGGCTGCAAGAGCTGGAGGTGCTGCTACTCTATAGCAACAAGATCACCAAGATCGACCGCTCAGCTTTTGACGAGATGGCCAGCCTTCAAAAACTCTACCTGAGCCATAATGAGATCTCCCGCTTCCCACTGGAGCTGGTGAAGAGGGAAGAGGCTCAGCTTCCTGAGCTGGCACTGCTGGACCTGTCTTCTAACAAGATCAAGGACTTATTGGTGGACGAGGTGAACGGACTCCCGGCCTGGGTGAAGAACGGCCTCTATGTTCACAGCAACCCACTCATCTGCCACTGTGACCTCTACAACCTTTTCACCCACTGGCAAAAACGGCAGCTCAGCTCAGCTGTGGACTTTGAGGAGGAGCTCAAATGCCAGGATCCAGTAAATGGGAACATCAGAATTTCCAGCCTCAGTGACCCAAAGGTCATGAACTGCAGCGAATTCATAGAGCAAGCCTTGGAAGTCCACCGTGGGGAGCGCGTCATCATCAACTGTGATACCAGGCAGCGAGGGGTGACCATTACAGAATGGATGACACCCAGATTTGAGCGTGTTCCACAGGAGGGGGAGAACAGCTCCATGACTGTGCTGACAAATGGGAGCCTTCAGATAAAAAATATCAGTGTGGAGGATATGGGCCCGTATACCTGTAATGCAGTAAGCCAGGTGTTCAATGAGACCCTTTACGTGCATGTCACAGTCCATAACTACAGCCTGCATGGGGCTCCAGACACACTCAATACAGCCTACACCACACTCGTGGGTTGTATCCTGAGTGTCATTCTGGTGCTCATCTACCTTTACCTGACCCCGTGCCGTTGCTGGTGCCGCAACGAGCAGACTAACCAACAAGAGGACAGTATCACCTCCTCGGTGCTCAGCACCACTCCCAATCATAATGCTGAAGTGGCTGGGGGCAAGGAAGGATTAAACCGGCACATGGTGCCAAGCAATGTGCAAGGCCAGAATGGCAAATGCAAACCTGGCAGCTCCCCCAAGCAGCCAGCTAAAGGGGTTCAGAAGGCAGAGCGGAAACTGTCAGACCCAGACTCTGTCAGTTCGGTCTTCTCAGATACACCCATCGTGGGAGCCTCGCAGAGTGAAGGAGGAAGAGGCTTGTCTAGTAGGGACAAGGCAGGGGCAGAATTAGTGGGGCTACTGTGATAATTCTGGCTATGAAAAAGAGGAGTGGAAATAGATCCATGTCCTTAAAGCATCATGGTCATGTCTGCCTGGTACCCTTCTCCAATCTGCCACTGTATGTAATAGCATTGCTGTTTTATTCTCCTCTTGTCAAAGCCCAGTGTTAAAAACCTCATGTCCCAACTTGCTCTTGGAGCACAACAGTTCCTGAGCACTCTGGTTTTGGAATGACATGATTTCTCATGCTGGAACTTTGCTTGCAAACATCCAATTAAGAAAAGCAGAGGCACAGTGTTAATGGCCCAGTGGACTGCCTAGGTTTTCTGAGTATGTCTGTTTTATTTGCACACTGATGGAAATTCCCTACTAAGCACCTGTGCAAGTACAACATCCAGAATAACAACCCTGTTCATCTGTTACAACAGTACTGGCAGTGTCCTATGTCATCTTAAAAACTAACAATATTATTGTGGCATAAGCTTTCGTAGGTGGCTGCCTACTTCATCATATGCATGAAGTGGGCCTAGAAACAATGTCTTCAGCTATCCTTCATGCAAATTAAACCATTTTCATCTCCACAGTAGCTCCAGCAACAGCAGTAGTCCCAATTAGCCATAGCATTGTGAAAAAAGTGTTATTTTAACAGCTTAATTTTTTAAAAAACTATTGCTACAAACATTTTTTGTTAAAAAAGAAAATGAAGGTTCTTACCATGCCATGCTTCTCAGGATATAATTCAACGCATTTTCTAGCAAGCAGGCCTACCTATTTTGGAAACCCGTTCGTACTCTGTTTTAGAGTCTGAAAGAAATTAAAATTGAACATTTGGAAAAATAGCAGTGGAGGTGGTAGTTATGCAGTCTTGCTTAAGTAGAGAGCTCTGTGAAAAGGAGTTAAACCCAAAGATTTTAACCTTCATGGCATCCAACTGCAAGAAAGAACCCACAGTCTTTGGAACTGGTCAGCCGAATTCCACATCACCCACCTCTGCTTGCTCTGGGATGCAGCAAAGGCAAGAACATGGCATGGCCCAAACCAGCTGCTTTTCCCTCTCAGCTCTTTGCTTGGCAGCTTCACAATCAGAAACCCATTACTAGTTATACTCAAAATATGTCAAGGCATAAGCCAGGAGTTCCATCACAGCTCTTCATTCTTCCAGAACTTCAGCAACTCTGGAGCCTTTGGGAGTCTATAGGTCTGTGAAATCTTGAAGCAATTTGGTAGTCTGTTCATCCTCAATCATTTTTTTCTCATTTGCTTAACTGCTTCAGGGACCAAGTCTTCTGCAAACTCCTGAAAGTGCTTGTTGGGGAAAAGAGAAGTTCATGACCAATTCCAGATGAAGGAGCTATGCCAGTCATTACAGTGACAATGTGCTAAGAGCACTTCTTACCAATGAGAGACCTTCCTGGAATGTTGTTGTGCTGCCTTTGAGCTCCCTCCTAAGATATACACCACTATGTCTGACTCTTTTCTAGTTTTTTCTTTTTATTCAGAATTCCTTCCTCCCTGGCTTCATCTTGGTCTTTCTCAGGGAGAGGAGTGTAGAAAGGGCAGAGAGAAGGACTGCTTTTCAGAAAGTCACAATGGTTCTGCTCCTTTTCTTCTAATTCCATGAGAGTTCAAGAGAAATCTCGTGCTACTTGCACCTGCAGCATGAGCTCACCTGAGATCATTCTCAAGCAAGTGCAGCAAGAAGGTCCCTGCACATGGCATGTAACTTGCTGCCTCCCTTTTCTCAGGTCCCAACAGAAAAGGCCGAATTCCATCTGCTCTGCCCAACTCAGAATGATCCATTCGATATGGGTGTCCTTGAAAAGCCATAGAGCCACCCAGCAGGGGTGCTATCAAGGGATAAGTCCCTGCTCCCTTTACCATATTATTTTGCAAAGGTTTCCTTCTGATCTGGATTCCATTGCTAAATCACAGTTGATTTATCTGTTGCCTGTAGAGAAGGGTGGGGACGAAGGGGGAGAGTTCAGCACCACTGGGTTGTGTAGGGTAGATATATGTGATGCAATAAGCCATAGAATGTCTTGCACAAAGCTGTGAATGGGTCCAAGCAGCTATCATTCCTAAAGAGCAGAGCTTCATGCTTTATAGCCATAGGAATCCTGCTCACCGCCCTGAGTCTCTCTCATCAGTCCATTAAGGAAATGCCCAAGAATTGTTGGAGCCTAAAGTGAACCCTAAGCTGACTGCAAGAGACAACTGTCAATCTAACTGATGAGCTCTAGGAGTTTCAGTCATTTTCCGTGGCATATGATTAGGAAGAACAAGCCCTCTTAAAAGAAGCATGCAGTCCAAGTGAGATGCTTGCAAGCCACATGAGCGGGAGAAAGAAGAGGCTGGTTTTTTGCTTTTAAGGGTGAGGCAAATTAAAATAATTGCCTTGGGAATGGTGAAAGCAGGGAGAGTTTAGCAATAATGGACTAGGATGACTGTTTTTCGTTGTTTTGTTGCTGTTGTTTTTGGGGTTTTGTTTTTTATAAATCTGTGGTTGAATTCTGGTTCATGTGAAATCATCGAAGTTGCCATGTTCTGAACTCCCTCCGGTAAACTTATTTTCTAAAATTCCCAGACACCAGGAGCAAAATTGGAGCAATTAATTAAGCATAAAGAAAGGACATGTCAAACATTCTCCTATGCATGTGTTGTTTTTACTGAATGAGGAAATATATCAACTGGGGCTGTTGATGTAGTACAACAAAATCAATGACCTTGTACTATAATAGCATGGGCTACATATTCATGCTAGGATTTTAATCAACTCAGTATGCTGTGAAGCTGTTATACTTCTCCTGAGGGTGGGATAATGGAATATGACACTGGGAAAGCTCCCTTTGCTACCTATTTTGTTGCTTCTTTGGCAGGAAACAGCCATGCTCCAGATCATAAAGATGTGCACAATTGTAGTTGTTGCAGAAAGCTAAGGAGAGAATTCAGCCTCTCCCTAACTTTTATATATAGACACTTTATCTAATCTAGTGCCCTCCAGGTATTCTGGATCACAACTCCCATCAGCCCCATCCAGCAACACCAGTGGTGAGAGATTATAGGAGTTATAGCCAAAAACATCTGGCGGGCCACATGTTGGGGAAGGCTGATATACGAGATGAAAGGGGAACAATTTGCAGCCTATATGTCCACAGAGCTTGGTCAGCATATGGCTGAAGGGTCACAAATACTTCATGCAGCATGGCTATGTCTCTGTGCAATTGCTAATGATCCTGCACAAACATTTGCACTAGATGCATCCATATCAACCTTCCCATGCTCACAGCATGTTTCTGTCGGATTTAATGGGTGGGACATATGAATCTGCCTTATGCTGGGTCAGACCATTCATCCATCTAGCCAAGTAGATCTACTTTGCCTAACAGTGACTCTCCAGTGTCATCACATTGGCAAAGATCTTTCCCAGCCCTAGTAGCTAAGATGGTACCTGTGCTCCATTTCCTGGAGATGCTAGGGACCGAGCCTGGGAAGTTGTGCATGCAAGTATGTGCTCCTAACAGCAGCTCAGCACCCAGTTCTGGTTTGATGGAGCTTTGTGAGCACTGAGGATGTGAACAACTGTAGATGTTTCAGTATGCACCTGTGTACAAGCATGTATTTGCATGTGTGGATATCCACACTTTTAAACCCATGCTCAGTATACCTAGCATCTAATGTTATGCTAGAAAAGCTTGGTGCTTAGGTTGTGCTGGTGGCAGGAGTATCCTCTTTAACTTTTCTAGCTGGAAAAGTAGATAAACCAGTACGTTTATCTTTGCATGAACAATCTGATTTAGAAAACCCTGGACATACCTTAAATTCTGCTTCTCACTGAGAGAGGGAGTGAAATCACACACCCTTTAAAGAGCCATACATACACCCTTATTCATTCCCTGAGTAATCACTCTTGATGTTTCCCAGAGTTCCTCAGTCGACCAAAGAGACCAAGACTATTACATTAGGAAGGACTCTGTGACATCCCCATATGACTTAATTGAACATGATCTTCCTTGTGGTGAATTTACTCCTCCATGCAGAAATCCCCCTGGCAGGGTGAGATAGAGCACCTGTAACTTTAGGCATCAGCATCTGTAACATGAGTAGCTTGTGCTGATTCAAGGACTCCACTTGGGAAAAGCTTCATGTAATACTTTCATTTGATACCTTGGTCCTTTTGAAACATGCAGAACAGCACCTTATGAAGAGTGTTGAGGTGTGTGTGTCAAGGTCAGCATCAGCACTGTTGAGCACTTATGGAGACCCACCCACCCCAAGCCCTCTGTGAGCCTTCTGTGCCTGCAGCTCCTTGCTGTTGCTGCCTCTTCCTCTGCCCCTTCTGAGCACACAGGCAATGGCAAGAGGGAGAGGATGGAACACTGCTCTCCCTCTGATCAGTGGTCTGGAGGGAAAGGGCAAGTGAATGGGTAGCAGTGACCGTGGCAAGGAGTAGGTGGGCCCACTGAGAGCATCCTGCCCCAACACCCCACCCCACTGTGTGGGGGTTGTTTTCTAAAAGGTTCAGTGCTATACTACACTGGGGCCAAACCAAAACTGATCTCACTGTCAGAAGGTAAGCACAAGAATGAAGGCAGTTGGACCATTGGCTTCTTTCCCACTGAAAATCAGATCATGGGTCTGATGCATAGTAATGCTTCCATCCCTTAACCGTGCTTCATAGACCAGTTTGCAGGTTCCAACAGCCCCTCTCATCTGGCCTTATGCTTACCCCTGCCCCTCGTTTAGTGCTATTATCCCTGCACTGTTAACAGTAGTCAACCCTAACCTTGAGGTGATGCTCACTTCAGTATTTGTAATCAGGATATAACAAAGCACATTTAACTCTGTTTTCTCTCAGGTATACCAGGAAGCTGATTCCCAGTAAAATTAGCGTTGAGCTCTTTGATTTCCTAGCTGCACTCATGCTAATGAGGAACTGGTTTGGGACCAAAGTCTTACAAAGTGGAAGAACTCCTCGCCCTATTTCCTGACCGCTCAAGCCATTCCTTGTATCCTTCTTGCTCAAAGTAGTGAGCTCAGGGGAGAAAGGAGCTCTCCTTGCTCCTGTCCCACTGATGGATATTGTCACTAATTACTAAGGTAACCTTTTACTCTATCGAAACTTACATAGTCAGAAAGGAAGCCACCCACATGGTTTCCCTGCTGTAAAGGGGTGGCCTAAAGGAAGGATCTGCCTGCTCTCTTTGTGGTGCCAGAACCATGCGTCTCTCAGCAAGCCACCTGCTTGCACCTGCTGTCTGTGTGCAACATGCTTAGTGTCCCCACTGAGAATCTAAATATGCTTTGACTCCATATTAAGCTGCCTGGAGAGAATTCTCTTTCCCAAACTGGATTTGGCACCCAAAAGGAGCATATATTTAATGGAGATAAGAATAAGAAACACAGCTAGAAATAGATCTATTATGGTTGTGCTCACTGAAGTATTTCCTAAGATCATGCACTGGATCTGGTGCTCTTTGTTTTTTGTTTTAACTGCAGCCAGTATTTGGTGCTGAAAGAACAGAATCCCTTGCTCCTTAGATTCCACTTCCTAGCTTTTAGAAGGGAGAGAGTGTGAGTTCCTCCCAGGTCCATAACATGCCGTATGATCCTGAAACCAAGCAAAAAAAATAAATAGTCCTTTGCCCACTTAGTGTGACCTTCTGGCTTGCTCATAAATTATTGCCATATTTGTGGGTTTCTAAGGCTCATTAATGTTAGACCATTTTAGAAGGTTTATATATTTCAATCAAGGCTTGCAAATGAACATTATTGGTTTTATTTGCTGCTTCTCCAACAGCAAGCAACATTCCACATGCGCATCTTGGACAAGGAATTTAGTTGAGACCACCAAGATAGATGCTGAGTTTTCAGTGGTCAAATGTGCACCTGACCTGCATGCTTTGTGCTGCCCTGAATCTGTCTGCCCTGCTGATAAGGTCAAGCGCAGTGTGTCAGCACAGCAGAGAGAAGCTAGGCTGCACAGCACCACACTGTGTTTGTGTTAAAGGCACCATTGGATGTGCTCCCCTTTCCTGATGCTTCAGTCTGTGCATGTGCAGGATGACAATGCAGCTACAAACATGGCTTAAGGAGGAAGAGCCAGGGGCTCAGACAGACTTTGGAAGCAGGGGTTTCCTTAGGAGATTATTCAATATCCCCCAAAACCTCAGAGCAAAAGGAGAACACGGATTAGGTCTCCCTGTGTGTGTGTCTGTATTTATGTATGCAAGAGAAAGACTAGCATCCTGCTCCCACTGTTTCACTGTACCTCTGTGAATCCATGCAACTGCACCAAGATAGCTCCTCTCGCTCCACCAAGAAAGGTTACCAGATGCTTACAGTCCAGCATGGCCCCATCTCCCCCTCCTCATTCTGTGGTTTGCAGGTGAAGCAAAATGTTATTCTGACTTGCAGAGGATGCATACATGCTTATCTATTTCAGGCACAGACAACAATCCCAAAGAGCATCTGGGCTACATTTCTCTGTCGGGTAGTCTGTACTCTCCAGCATAGACATAGGTGAAAATAAAACATGTTTTACGAATATACACTCACAGGATCTCGTGTCTGTTTTTGTTGTTGTTTTCACCAGCAATATTAAGAATGGCTCGAGAATTTTCAAAGTGGGACCAAGTCCTCCGCATGATATGGATGCAGGGTGTGGCCACACATCGATGCAAGTAAATGTGGCCAGGGTAAGGTGTTTCGGGACAAGCTCTGGTTCACAGTATAGCATGCCATTGCAAAGAAATGATAAAAATGCCAGGTTAAGGATTGTCAATTTTTCCTGGCTAATCAGCTCTCCCACTCACCCCCACCAACTCAAGTAAGAATATGACAATGTGTAGTCAAGATGCACAGCCTATGGGTACTGATAAAAATAAGAGTTCCCAGGTAGTCACCTGGATATGGTGACTGTCCCTTTAAACACTGCAGCACTGAAATTAAGGCTGTTTCTGCATGAGGCATTTATCATTGGCTTGTGATTGTTCACTAACAGGAGTTTGCAGGTCCTTTTCACAACTGTGTCAACCTCCGATGCCTCATCATTTTTAAGCTTTATTCTGCCATTTTATAAATCACCAAAATGCAGTAATAAATATAAAATGCCATCAAAGAGGTGATATACTTCCAAAATTGTGCAATATCGCAGCGCCATCTACTGGCTGTATAAATGAAACTTGCTCACAAAGGAAACAAAAAAAGGGCAGGGGAGTGTGTGTATTGTGCCAATCGTAATCCTGCAAAGACTCCAGAAAACAAAGCCCCAGTAAGGGTGCAGGATTTTGGCATCAATGTAGAGAAATCCTAAGCTGCTTTCGCGCGTCCTGTTCCATTGTTCTCTTTGCTCACCCTCCTCTCCTGCCTCCTGTGCCCAAACTTGGAGTCCTCCTTGCTATAAAGGATGCTTGCCCTCTGAGTGTAGAGCCATAAGAATAGGCCTGCTGGATCAAAAGACTCATCGAGTCCAGCATTTTGTTCCCACAGTGGCCAACTACATGCCTATGGGAAGACCACAAGCAGGACATGGGTGCAGTAGCAGCATCCCATATGGAACCTGTGTGATGAGTGCTGTGTACGATATACAATATAAGTGAGCTGCCTTACTTGCCATCCCTAGAGCATTGAGTGAATTTTATTTCCAGGGTCAAATGTGGTAAACTGCTAAATTCTCATGGCAAGTTCTGTCATGTGTGCCACAAGTACTATACACCAGCCTCTGCTGGCAGCCCCAAGCACCAAACATACTCCAGAAGGTGTAGTGAATTTGTAGAGCAACCCTAGCTCAGTGGAGGAGCACATGCTTTCTGTGTACATGGTAAAAGTTCAATTCACATCACCTCTAGGTAGACGTTTCCGGAGAGTGGGGCGTGGGGAGACCTCTGCTTGAAATCCATTAGATCCCCTACAGCTTAGAGTTAATACCACTGGACAAAATCACTGGTAAGGCAGCTCCCTCTTGTACAAGGATATTGCTCACCACACAGGGACTATAATATGATTATTGCTGACTACATGGCAAATCCAGGGTTGCCACCTATTTTTTTTTCTGACAATGGCCCTGTGCTGCTGCAAACAGAATTCCAACAGGTACAGTTTACCTCTTATTATACTTCCATGTAACACCTTTCCATTTTTCATTGACATGCTGCCTGACATGTTACTTATAAACCATTCCAAGAACTTTTGTTATTGGGAAGCATGAAAAATAAAAAAATTAAGACATAAAGCTGAGAGCAAATAAAAGATGGCAACCCAAACCTAGACATGCAGCAGCACTATAGCTTGATGTAAGGCAATGGAAAATGGTTTCCTTTGTTCAAAGCATGGGATCCTGGGAGAGCAAAAGGTTCAGGCAGTAAAGTGCACCTGATCTGAAATAAGAGCAATGCTCACCCAAGGGGCAGTTGCATTTGTTCATGCATGAAGGCATGTTTCACAGGAAGCCTATTGTGCCTTACTGGACTTTCCATCGTTAAGGTATGAACAGCTACTAATGAGGTGCATCCAGAACAAGCATTTCCTTTTCCCATTCAGCTGACAGTAGAGATTGATCTGAGCAGACAGTAACACAGCTCACTGAATGGGCTGCTCAGACACTCATGGGTGGATTTTGCCATAGGCTAAGGAGTCAGCACATTATAAGGAATCATCTTTTTCAGGCATTAAGAAAAAAAAAGGCAGGACTGTTGCAGAAAATAAACTTAGCTAGGATTTTCCTTTGGAATCTCTTATATTCTTAAAGCTCCTCATTTCCTACACATTTCCTTCACGGTTCCTATCCCTGGTTCAGCTGAACCATTCTTACTTCCCCACCATGAGGTCATTTTGGTCACCGGTTGCTCAGAGTATCAGAGACTATGGCTGGGTTCACACAGCACGCTAACCCACCATGGGTTATCATGTTGTCTGAACACAGTGCTTTTCCACAGGGTGGCTTGTTAACTATGCAATGTGATTTATTTTTCTCAAACAAGCCACCTTGAGGACTCATGGCTTGTTGGGTTGTTCAGGGTAGTTAATGAGTAAAGCTGTGCACAGCACCCCCACCTTCCCTCACAGGCCATTTTAGAGTCTCCAAATGGCCCCAATTCAACTTGGGGAGATACCCACCTTGCCTCGGCACCAAAACCAAGGCGAGATTTGCCCCCCTTGAAGCAGGTCAGCCTTGTGGGTTCCAGGGTGCTGACCACCCAGCCAGCACCCAGGAAAGCCAGGAGCAAGGCCAACTGGGAGTCCATTGGTCTCCAGACTCCCCACTCCCCCCTTGCCACCTTCACCACCCCCACTTCACCCCCTCACTGACCCTACACCCATCCAACCCAGAGCCGCAGGCGCCGCAACTTACCTGCAAACACGTCCTCCTGAGAGCCAGGCCGCAATTTAAAGTAATCACTGGGTTCTTTACTTTTAGTATATCTATTGCTGCAAAATATGGCAGCCATAAAGGGCCATTCCATCTGACACTGGGTCTTTTTGCTGCTGACCTCATCACCTGCCACTCTCTGAGTGGTCACTTGGGGGCCCCTGGAGCTGCTGGGCCCTTGACTTAGACCCTGAGGTACAATATTACTTGTAGCACCAGTGCCTCTCTTATATGTGAAAAGCTAGTGGACCCAAAAATTTAACCTGTTTGTCTGGGGCAGGGAGGGTAACACATCATGGGGATATGGATATTTGGCAAAAGGACAACAGCCCTTCCTCGGATTCAAAGCCTGCCAATAGCAGGGTATTCTCAGGGCTACGCCAGGCCAGCTGTATGTTCATTGCTGAGCCCAGCTTGGAAATCCTCTGAGCACACAGGCAGGTATTAGATGGGCTTTAGAGCCATCTCCATATGAATGGGATAATAACTTTCCGTTAAAAGTATTAAGACCTAATTTATCCTCTGTGACTGAGAGCTGTATGCTACTGTCTGGACTAAGACTGGTCAGGCCATACAGAGATCACTTGTGGATTAAAAAAAATGATTTCCTAACCCTCAGCCTGTAGAGAGAAATAAGAACCTGCTCTTTGATAGCAGACATTTGGTACCAAAAATTTACCTAGATGCAGCTGGCAAAAGAGGGAGAAGCCTGAAACCATGGTTTTTCACAATCTTCAGTGAGCCTGGGACTTACACACTCTCTTCTCCCATACGCTTTCATGCCTGTGAAGAGAGATCAGAAGTTTTTTGCTGCTTGTTTAAACAAACAACAGCTCCCTGTGTCATGCAAACTTGTGAGAACAGTGGTTTGTTTGAACTATGATTAATGAAAACAAGCCATGATCAAAGTGTGGCTTCAGATCTTGAGTTGTTCTTAGACTGCAGTTTGAACAAGACAGAGTTCCCCAGGTTTGGATGATACAGAGAGCTGTCATTTCTTCAAAACTGGAAACAAACGCTTTTAATCTCCTCCACTCACATGTGAAAGAGGAGCGGGGAGGGGGAATGTGCAAGCCCCAGGCTTCGCATGGCTGATTCACACAGCATGGAAACATGGTTTCCCATGTCAGAGCCAACCCTGCTAGTTGGAGGCTGAGGCAGCAACCTCAGGCATCTGAGTTTGAGTCTCATGGAAGGACAGCAAATTGTTAAATATAAAATGCATCATGGTTGTATTTTTACTGCCAGAGGGTTGCAGGGGAGAGGCATTTCTGGGATTTGCTACCTTAGGTACCAATGTAAGTGGGCCAGCCTATGTGATTTGGGAGGGTACCATTTGTTGTACCAAACCAAGCACCTAAATGTCTCCTGCCAGCCTGGTGACTGAACTGGACCACTGAGTGCAATTATGCACATGTTCACTAGATTTGGGTAAGCAAAATGGTGCCCAAAAGCACCAATACACCCCGAGACATCTTTCTTGATGTCTGCCAAGGGGCTCTACCTCTCCCAGTTTTTTTGTTTTGTTTTTAATTAACACATTTTTTAACAGAAGCTGGGATTGCTATGAAATAGGTTTCTGTTGGTGCTGAAAACTATGGGTTCAAAGGAGTCGCTTGGTGTGTACAAGACAGACCGCCCACTTCTGTCTTGTACTCAGTCTTTTGCAAAGGTTACTTGTCCTTTGCCATGCCTCCCATGGCAGCCATTTTGTGGCAATGCTCACGACAGTTTCTCAAATCGCCAAATGTGCCTATGGCCCCAAAAGGTTGCCTACCCCTGCACTAGATCTTATCAGGGAGACATGTGGAGGGGTCAGTGGCAGCCATATGTTCCCCATAATGTCTTGCTAGTCATTAGGTAGTGTAACCACTATGGAAAAAACATAGTCAATGGTATTTAGAAGAGGCACAACAGCTGGTATAGCTTTAAACAAGCCAGTTATAGAAGGAAAAGGAAACCCCTGGGGATGCTGATGCTTTAGTTTGGAATCCCCACTGTGGCCACTTAATCCCTTTCACTGGGCCAACCCTCTTCTTTCCTAGGAAACGAGACTGACTAAAATCCCTCTTTACCCATTCCCTGACCCCTCTAGGTGCTCCGGCTGCACAAGTGCTGTTCAGCAACTAGTCCCTGCTTCCACCTCAAAACGTGCAACACTTCCCAGATGTCAGAGGCAGGCTAAGATTTTGCAGAGCTGCTTAACATCTTCATTGTCTCTTGCATTTCAGATGTTCACTGCAGATGGTAGAGATGAAACAGATGCTATCAGCCAGTGGAAGCAGAACATTTAATTCTGAGAGAAAATGCAGAAAACGTGGTGTTTTGGAAGCACTATTATAAGAAAGTTCTCATTCAGACAGACAAAAAATGTGTACGCCTGGGGACATTTCTACAAGAGGCATTTTCTATACGAGGCATTTATCATGCCTTGTCACATAACTCACAGTTGTTTATGGGTTGTTTAGATGATGGCATGACCCTCTAGTTTCCAGTCTGTGTCTAAATAGCATTTTCAGTGAGTTTTTTTACAGCAGGGAAAATGCCACCCTTAATTGTGAAATCAGAAGAAAGTGTGATTCGTCTTGTGTATTCGTGCTATTCCACTCTACCTCAGTGCCATTTAGAGGTTATGTAGAAGAAAAGCAGGAAACAAAACACTCCTCATGTAGTGATCAAATCTCAGTTTTGCAACAAAACCACAAGTAGGTACATCAGATTAACAGGTAATTTACAGCCTCATGTAGGAAAGCTCTGGAATTCTCTTAGAATACTAACATGGCATGAAGTCATCTCCTTTACTCTTGCCAAATCTTTCCTCAAACCCCACCAGAATTATAGCCATAGTTGGTGCAAGCCTGCCCCCTTCAAGAATATTCAATTTTATCTTGTATTTTTTTTAAAAGCATCACATCTCTAGTCCCTTTTCTGCTTATAAATCTGGGGGGGGGGGGTATTGAGCATTTGGCACAAACCCTTAATCCCATCCTCTACTGCAACCTTGCCAAACCTGGTGTCCTCCAGATGTTTTGAACTGCCTGGTACACTCCAGATGTTTTAAACTTCCCTCCATTGTCTTTCTATGATGAATTAGTCTGTAAGCTCCTCAAGGCTGTCTTTTTGTTGCAATTCTATGATACACTATATGCATGCATGTGTGGGTGTGCGCATTTAGGTCTAGATCAATAACTCGATGTAGTATTTGTTGCTTTCTGCATATGTACCTGGGCCCACTGTACCCCAGCAAGGTTCTTACAAGGAAAAGACAAGTAATGAAACTGTATGGATGTAACAGTATGTGCAAGGTATAAACATTCAAATAAGGATTGTCAACAAGGAAGGCACCAGGTATGGACTCCACCTTATCCCAATGGCAGGTATGATACAAAAATGAGATGAGGAATTTGGGGACCTGTTTCAAAAGGGATTTTAAACAAGGTGCTCAAATGGGATTCTCTTTAAAGAAGGCAGCACAGAACCAAATGCAGGTTTTATTTAGGCTTTTGAATATTCTGTAGTGAAAAATTCAAGATGGGCAGCTATTTTTGCTGCAACAAAGTAAGGCAACAACAGATGCTCATGTGGCCTATGGAAGAAGTGTGCCATTTGGGCCGGTGTGTTACATATTTTTCTACAATGAAATTTGCCCAGTTCCCAAAGGTTAGGAAAACAGTTCACAAGCTCATGGACTCCGCATGACAGGGGAAAAGCCAGTCCACTGCAGAAAACGAGGTTTGGATTCAATAAAAATCTGAACTCATTAGATTCCATTGTGTATTTCTCCGACATCCCTAGCCAACCGGTCCCAAAAGGTTGGGGGCTCCTAGTACAGATAATATAGTATTATCACAATGACTGCTAGTGGTTATTATGACTGGGCCATTCTTTCCTTATCCCCTTATACCCACCCCGGACACCCAACGTGCAGCATGAGACCCACTTTCATGACCACTGCTGTATGCATTTGTGCTCTGCATAGAAATGTTACACTGTTACCCCTTGCCTTGCATGACTTTTTGGCCCCAATGTTTACGATTCTTCCCTGCTTTGTTTGAATCCATGTGTATAAATCTACCAGCTGATGACATCTGACAAGGAGTGTTCTAGTCACAATGGCTTAAGCCACAATGAATCTGATAGTATTTAAGCTGCCACAGGATTCTTTGCTGAATTTTCCATTTCTACACTGTATGTAGTTCCCACCACCTCTACTAAAAGGACCCTTCATCCTCTGGTGCAAAACATATCCTGCTAGCCCTCAGTATATGTCGGTTTTAAGGATTAAATAATCGTCAACTAGAAATTGTTTTAGTTCATCCTTCGTCCAAAGTGCTAAAGACAACATACCTCTTCCCCTACTTACAACAACCCTGTGAGGTATGTTAGACTTATAGTTGATAGCGCAAGGTCTCCCAGTAACCTTTACAGATGAGCAAGGCTGTGAACCCAGCTCTCCCTGGCCCATCCAAACATTTTATTCACAAAAACATTGTGGCTTGTACACAACACTGCCTCAGGCACATGCTGATATATATGGAGCCATTGTTTTGCTATCCTGACATGTAAGAGTGGTAACACATTTCCTTATTTCCCTGTCAGTCACAATCATTCATGGAAAACCATGCACAACAAGGAAAAGTGTAAGTGTTGCATATTGGAGGGATTGTAATGAGTTAATGTACAACAGGAAAGTAAGAAAACCTGATTTGTCTTCCCAATTTCAGTTGCTCCATAGAGGCAAACTAAGTAAATGCATGCATGAAAGCATACATACATTCATACAATTCCCAGAAACAAACTGGCTTTTAGTAGTACTTCAAGGTAAGATGCCCTGACTTTCCTCTGGGTGGCACTGGTGCTCCAAAATCCCACCTGCAGCAACAGTTTCTCAGAGGAAGTTAGCTGGCAAAAATATTGAGCAAGAAAGTCACAGGTGGTTTGTCAGCCAAATGAGAGATGGACTTCTGCAAAATAAAACACATGGGATGCAGACTGGAGTGTGGGGAGCAAGAGCTTGAGATGGCAAATGGACCTTAGAGATTTCATTGCATCCCTTCCCAGTGAAAATGCTCACCCCACCCCCTCTTGTTGCAGCAGAAGCAGGCTGCTTAGAAAGGTTGCAAGAAGGAGGTGGAGAAAAGAGCCACTAGGGCAAGCAAAACACAGGTGAAGCCTCTCAAGATGAAATAATGGCAAAGCCCCACTCTCTGGGTTGTATCCAGTGTTAGTCCTACTTAGAGAAGGCCCATTGAAATGAATGGGACTTAAGTTAGGCAGTAGGATTAACCATTTAGAGTGACCATATGAAAAGGAGGACAGGGCTCCTGTGTCTTCAACAGTTGTATAGAAAAGGGAATTTCAGCAGGTGTCATTTGTATGCATGCAGCACCCGGTGAAATTCTCTCCTCATGACAACAGTTAAAGCTGTAGGAGCCCTGCCCTCTTGACCAGATACAAAAGAGTGCAGGGCTCCTCTGGCTTTAACTGTTGTGATGAAGAGGGAATTTCATCAGGTGCTGCATGCATACAAATGACACCTGCTGAAATTCCCTTTTCTAACTGTCAAAGATACAGGATTCCTGTCCTCCTTTTCATATGGTCACCCTGTACCCTAGATACTACCCTCTACCTCTGAGTACAGAGGGAATCTACAAACACACAGTCTTCCCAAGGAATTGGATTTGATGGAAATGGATTGGAATATGCTACAGTGAGACCCTTTGGCTTGTGCCAGGCAAGGAAACAGGTTGATGACAGCCAGTTCACTGCTCACTAGGGTGACCATATGAAAAGGACAGGGCTCCTGTATCTTTATATAGAAAAGGGAACTTCAGCAGGTATAATTTGTATGCATGCAGCACCTGGTGAAATTCCCTCTTCATCACAACAGTTAAAGCTGCAGGAGCCCTGCCCCTTTTTGAATCTGGACCAGACTCTTGGTTTGGCAGTGTTTTGCAGTATGCTGGGCAGGGGGTGGCTTTAGGGCCTAGGGAACAGGAGGGCACAGCACACCATAATCCTTGTGACACTAACATTCAACTGGCTTATGAATAAGATGTATGCATCTCAAGTGAGATAAAACTTTTGAACAAGGCTTGGATACCTTCTTTACCCAAAGTGTTTACCATTTGAAAAATACACTTTACTTGCCCATGTTTTCCATTACAACCTGCCCGTGCCACTGTTATTCCCACTTAACAGCAATTTGCTTATGGCCTAAGAAATTATCAGCAGAGCTGGGCCTTGAACCAATGTATTCCCTAGACCTACTGGCTGGCTTTCTGCATGAGAGCTACTGTTTCAAAGCCACAAGAGCCAAAAGGCTGAGAGAGATTGCATCAAGAAAGGTCTCCTCTTTGAACTCTATAGAACAAGAGACAATAAGGCGATCTTGGACAGGGATTATCACATTAAGATAGAGAGCAAAGGGGTCCCATCACAGTCTCCAGCATGGAAATGGGGTGCTTGTGTCCAGAATGCCATTTGAAAGAAGGGCAATGTAATGCATACAGCAAGATCTCCTACCCCACCCCCTGCTGCCGCCTTTCTATGCAGGGATGAAAGTGATTTAGAACTTCCCAATGAAACAGTAAATGCCTTCAAGCACCACTCAAGAGTCTACGGGGCTGATGAAAGACAGCCAGCAAATGCAAGAGAGAGTAAAAGATCAAAAACACAGAGGCCTCCCGAGCATCACGGCTTTAATTCAAAGCTAAATGGCTGAAAAGAAACTAATGGGCAAGCACCAGTCACTTATGGGAAAGGCCCTGCTGAGCACCATTGTCTGGCCATCTGCCACTGCATCCATCCAGGGCAACTTGTCAGCCAGCTCAGTTGAATTCCCATCTGACATCACACTACATGAGGCAGCTGCAAGGCAGTCTTGATTCCATGGATACTGGCAGAGGGAAAATAGCAGACCCTTGTAGGGTTGTGTGTTTAGAGGGGAAACAGAGAGCTTTGTGAATGGGTGTGAAGAAAGGAGCAGCTAAAACTTTAAAGCTGCAATCCTATACACACTTACCAGGGAGTAAGGGCATCATCAGATGAGCATTTTATTGAACGCTCATTGCTGGGTACTCACGAATTTTTGCAGGTCCTATTCACGATGACGTCTGCGTCCTGCGTGCCTCCCGCCCCTTCTAGCCTTCGCACGACAAAAAAACACCCCAGTAAATCCGACTTATTTTTTGAGACAGAACTTGCCACTATCTCCTGCTGTGTGCAGGAGAAGCAGCACGATCAAATCGGCCCATTGAATGGGCCATGGGTACATTGTTTACTTCCTCTTTCAAAAGAAGTAATGAGGGACAAACGCGCTGGCAGAGAAGCGACAGTAAGGAAACATGATTTCTCCACATGTGATGATGCTCTAAGTCTCAATGGATTCCATAGAGATTACTTCTGATAGGCTGGCCATGTATCCTCTTTTACAGAGGACAGTCCTCTATTTGAACAGCTTTCAAAGGATTCTCCTCTACTTTGAAGACATCCTCTATTTGAAGGGCTGTCCAGTCCAGGTCTGGTTGAAAGTAAAAGGACCATCAGAAAGAAAAGCTGAACCTTGAAGCTGTCCATCAACCACACCTGGAGAACAGACTGAGCAAACCACACGGGTCATCATCATCTTCCACACTATGGTGAGATGTATCTCTAGTTAAATCACAATTATTATTTCTAAATTTGCATCTATTCCTATGAATTCAGCACGTGCACATTTTATGCAAATTGGTGTCCTCTTTTTTTGGTGATGCATTTCCTCGTTTTTGGCAATTTATGTGGCCATCCTAAATTGCACTGTAAATGTGCCACATACAATATCCACTCAGTACTTGTTACCCATTTTCAAAACCATGGGGCTGTCTTCATGGCACTGAGTTGGTGCTGCTCCACTGCCAAACCCCATGGTTTCGCTGGTGCAAGGTGGTGGCGAGTAATACAGACTGAGGAGGCAGTGCGGGGTTTCCAGCAGCTATTCGGCTCACCGGGCCTGCCCACTGCCCTCTGCTTAGGCAGATGGAAACCAATCAGGGGTCATCATCCACCTGGCCACATCTCTGCCGCAACTTGAGTGAGACTAGACAGCAGATGTGCCGTACTCAGCTCGCTCCAGAGAAAAAAGTCGGGGTAAGTCCCTGACGTTTTTTCTCTGCAGCTTAGCTGGAAATCCCTGGGGTGGGTGCATGGCAGCAGCTGCATCATATAATCGATGCAGTGTCACCATGCACCCACCCCGGGGCTTTCTGTGCATTTAGACAGCCCCCCTGTATAAAACAAGAAATAAAGCCAAAAAAGAGAAAGTGTGCTCTTAAATCACACTTGAGGGGCAGAGAGGGATTGCTGTAACCATCCTCTGCCAGCCTTTTAAACCACTAAGAAAAGTGCAAAAATCTGTTAAATTATCTTTTCCCAAAAGTTTTGACTGGTAATAATTTTGTAGATCCTAGTGGACTATTAAAAGTGGCACATTGTTGGTATGATGACCTACTTTTTATTTTGCAAGTATGGGCTTGACTCTGTGATATTAACTGGATTTTGTGATAAATGAGGCATTATCTTTTCCTATATTTTATATAGGGGTTTTCCCCTCTCTTAGTTTTTGGGTTTTTGGTACTTCTAATACACACACACACACACACACACACACACACACACACACACACACTTTTTTCAAGTTTAACCAGGGAGCAGATTGTGCTTGCTCAGAAACAGATTCCCCCATTTCTTCTTAGATCAGTTTGCTGAGCACATATAATGCTGGAAATGGGTAATAGTATTTCACCAGACATAAATTGGACCCCTCACCCTAAGGTATTGCTGAATTAATTGGAGAGTGATAATACAAATCAGAGCCTGTTTGGCTGTCAAGAAGATCTGTGTCTATGAGAAGGGTATGTTTTGCATGCAGAAGGCCCCCAGTTCAATCCCCGGTATCTCCAGGTAGAGCTAGAAAAGATTCCTCCCTGAAACCCTGGCGAGCTGCTGCCAGGCAGTGTTGACAATACTGGGCTAGATGGCCCAAGGGTCTGACTCAACATAAGGCAAATTCCTATGTTCCTCCCTATGTTCCTCATTGAATAGCCTGATGACACAATCCTATACATGTCTACTCTGAAGCAGGTCCCATTGAGTTCAATGGATCTTATTCCTTAATATAGGATTGAAGCCTAAAATGATGATCTCCCCAGAACCAAAATTCGAGAATACGGACCATTTCTCTTTGCATTTATTGGATAATCGCCATCTTCTAATCCAGCCTTCCCCAACCACTGTCTTCCAGATTTTTTGGACTACAACTTCCAGCTTTCCTAACCATTGACCATGCTGGCTGATGATGATGGGAGCTGAAATCCAAAATAACTGAAGGGCATGTGGTCAGGAAAAAGTTACAACAATTGGGGCTTTTTAGCTTAGAAAAAGGCAAGTAAGGGTAGAATGACAGAAGTGAATACAATTATATTTGGTGTAGAGAAAGTAGATGGAGAGAAGTTTAATACTTGAACATGGAGTCTTCCAATGAAGCTAAATGGTGGGAAAGTCAGGACAAACATAAGCAAGTACTTCTTTACACAGTGCACAGTTAAACTATGGAATTCGCTTCCTGCAAGATGTAGTGATAGCTATTAATCTGGATGATTTTTAAAAGGGGATTAAATGAATTCATGGAGGGTAAGGCTATCAATGACTAATAGCCATGATGGCTACATATTTCCTCCAAGATCAAAGGCAGAATGCCTCTGAATACCAGTTGCTGGGGAACACAAGCCAGAGGGTGCTACTGCACTCAGGTTCTGGTTGTGGTTTTTCCATAGACACCTAGCTGGGCAGTGTATGAATAGAATGCTTGGCTACCAAGGCCTTTAGTCTGATCCAGTGCACTCTTCTTATTAGTTCTCCCAGGCATGTTTAGAGTAAGGCTAACTGAAACATATCCAGTCAAGAACAACTCTACAACACAAGGAACTATCAATGTTGGAGAAGGATCAAATAATTTGTCTATTCAGACCTCTACAATATTAGCTTTTACAAGAGCTAGCATGGTTGAAATTGAGAAGACAGACCATTCAGA
Source organism: Anniella stebbinsi (assembly GCA_029215795.1). NCBI lineage: Eukaryota > Metazoa > Chordata > Lepidosauria > Squamata > Anniellidae > Anniella > Anniella stebbinsi. The sequence continues at coordinate 64,384,830 of JARDYH010000004.1, read as the reverse complement.
AACATGATGGGAAGAGTAATCATTGGGATGAAACTAAAGGGAGTTGGAAGAAGTTTGGTTCTAAAGGTGCTTTCAGACGGAGGGCTCTTTGCACTAGCAAAAGGCATTGCTGAGAAAACACTGGCAGGTAACAAGTGAAAGACAACGATGTCTGGACCCCCAATAAACTTTCATGAATAAGACAGGGCTACAGCACTCTAAAAGCTTCACATGGAAGCACTCTAAGGGCTCAATCCTATGCATGTTCAGATGGGGAAAAGTCCTACAATTGCTAGTATTATTGGGAACTGTAGGGCTTTTTTCTGTCTAAACAAGCATAAGAGTGTGCCTTAAGACAAGTTGTTAGAAACACTGAATATCTGCATGCTGCTCTGGCTGAATAGTCATGGCTAGAGGTACTTTCCCCCTCTGACAATGTACTTTTTTGACCTTCCATAACATCCACAGGAGTGATTGTGAGAAGTCAGTTAAGTCACCAGAGCATATCTATATTACCAATACAAAATAGGTCAAGCTGCCCTTCCTACTTAGGATGATTTCACATGTTAGGATATCCTCTTCAGCCTGTACTAGAGGCAGTGGAAAGCTAAGACATTAAAAGAAGCAAGAATCACAACTACTATTCGAACACAAAAAAGCAAACAAAAAAACAGGAATACAAAAGGTGAATTTTAGCACTTTTAACAATGCCACACAGCATTGAGACATCAGTTCTAACCTCATGTCATGATCTTTGGCTGCCTATAACTCACTCCGATGCTGAGAAACTACTTGGGTAGTTGGCTGCTAATAAAGCTCTGGACAAGGATGGAATACCTAGCAAGGTCCATCAAGATCAATCTATGCTGATATGTTTCTGTGATAGCTAAACTGCTTAATTTTATTAATTCTATTAGCTGTGTCTCCTCTAGATGGAATGTAGACATAGTAGCTCCTATCCATAAGAAGGTTGGTGGGATTTCACTTTCCAATTCTAGTCCTATTCATTTGATTGACATTCTGGGTAAACGTTATGTTGAACATTTACTATCTAAGATAAAGCAATGGTCCTAATTAAAAAAAAACACACAGAGGTTACGAACGTGATCCACTGGAACTGCAATTTTTCCAGAATAAATCTTATAATCTACGAACAGGGCCTTGCAACAGACATTGCAGTATGCATGTCTGTTACCTGATCCTGTGGCGGAGGGGGTTGCAAAAGCAAAAGATAGCATGAAAGTCAGGAGTTTTATTTCATGTACAAAAAATATTTACCTTTTTTAAAAGGTTTTTTCTTTCTTTATATCCCACCCTTTTTCCTCCAAGTTACCCAAGGCGGCATACATAATCCTCCTCCTCTCTATTTTATCTTCACAACAGCAACCCTGTGAGGTAGGGCTAGGCTGAGAGTCTGTGACTGGCCCAAAGTCACCCAGTGAGCTTCCATGGCCGAGTGGGGACTAGAGCCCGAATCACCCGACTCTCAGTCCGACACTCTAGCCACTATACCACACTGGCTCTCACTGGTGTGACCATTTAAAAATTGCAACCAATCTGCATGCAAGGCAATGGCACATGAGATATCTCCATGCATTTGCTTGGACTGAGATGTCTGAGTGGGGTTTAGTCACTTGTATCTCCAAGATTGCTCTATTATATGCCATGATAAAATCTAACCATGGGATTGAATACTATTTAATGGAATCTCTATTAACTTTCAAGAGGAAACTCTTTACTTTATTCAAATAGTATTGTTCTTTTCAGGTATAATAATACTTATTTTCATCTCTCTGCCACTGTATTTGCAGAGTGTTCTAATGGGTATCTCATATTAAATGTTTCATTGCTTTAATTCCAAAGTAATGGCCTTAAGTGTTTCCTGATTACTGCTGGGACAAGCTGATTGAAAAAATCAACAAAAAATAGAATATTTACTTGCAGTACAAATAAGTAGAGAACACATGAAGGTTATTTTGCACTGGCAGCAGCAAAATGTCACCAAAACTATTTCAATGCAACATGTAAAGCAAACTGTAAATTGGACAAGTAAATTCTCTCTAGTTCTGGTACTGCAGCTGCTTCACAGGCACATCTAATCTATATGAATATTCAGCTCTGGAGAACGCTTTATACAACAGTGTGTGTGTAGAGCAATTGCACTAGGATACAGTACAAACAGAATTCCCAGTTTCCATGCTGTGAACTATTCTGACTGGGATTTTTTTATTCTGCCTATAGGAAGCCTTTGCAAGTAACTCCCCCTTGTGGATTTATTTTCATGAATACAATGCGCACTGGGTAGTTCTTCGAATCCCAGGTATTTGGGCGTTAAAATTATGAATACATTCAGGGACACCCACAAGTTCAGGCGATGCTGCCAGCCCTTGTGGCAGTTGGGGAGCACAACACATCATGCCACAGAGCCAGACTTGCATTGTTGAATAACAACATCAATGAGGTAGCAATAACACAGTCTGCCATGCCTTGGCTCTAAGCAGATCTGTTTGACAGAGGAAGACCCCAATGGTTTGTGAGGGGTAGATGTTGCTTTTCCTAGAGCTGTTCAGCATAATTGTCAGTTTCATAAGATTTCATGTGCAATCCATTTTCACTAGCAAAGATTCTAAATGTGAGCCCTGATACACTAGAAAAACAAAATGTGCTTTAGCTTGTGTATATCCCCACTGGCACATTCAGCTGACCAGTGGAGGCTGGTGGCCCCAATGTTAGTGGGGCGGTGAATCCGCTCTGGGTTTCAGTCAGAGCCAGTCAGCACTCCAACGGAGCTATCCAAGGTGCTTTCACACCCACTGACTTTGGAGCCACCAACCTCCACTGCAGCTCAGTTAAGAGGGCTGCCATTTTGTCCTTGTTGTGGAGAATCGATAACACCACTGAATATTTTGGCTCCTTCTGCTAATTATCTCTGGAGCACCCACATGTAATTCAGGAGTTGGTTAATTGCAAAGGATATGATAGGCATGTGATAGTTACCCACAGCTGAATTATGTTGCTGTGAACTGTTTTTCTGCCCATCCTGTACCTTGACTTACACCGTAGAAATAGCACCATAGAAATGGGGGTCTGTTGACATTCCCTCATTTATTGAACTGGCACATCTTCACACCAAAGTAAACAGCTTACCAGTTTTGCTTCTCAAGCATCTCAGGGAAATAACCATTATTATCCACCCAACTTCTTGGGATGAGGACATTTTGCCATTTCAGACAGAAATGTTTTAATCACTCCACCTAATCTTAACAAAACACAATTGCTCAATTCCAAACTCATTGTAATTCCCAATATTTATCCTCAACATTTTGGAGCCCTATTTGGTTGTTGCTCATGTGTTCAGGATGAATTTCTGCAATGGGCAGCATTTTCTATCCCTCCCTGCACAATTCAAATTTCTAAATCAGAGATTTCACACAAGGAGTCTCCCTTGCTACAAAAAAAACCACCTCTCAGTGGAAGCGGTAACTCAGAGTGGGGGCTAAATACACAGCCTTGCAGCCCCTTGTACTCTGGTTGCTCTTTTACACAAAGAATACCTGAAGTGGGTTTAGGCCTTAGGGGGTCTTACCTTTCCGCCTCTAGTTTGTTCTTTATTAATGAGCTTTGTGTCTCAGACCCACAGCTACTGGCACCAAGCAAATTATTTTCATAGAGCTGTTTTCTCCCTCCCTCTAGTTTCTTAGTGAACTTCTCTCTCATGCACCCAAACTGGACTCTTTGCTATTTTCAGCCCCCTTCTACTTTTTCAATTCTCTACCAGTAGCTGAGAAATTAAGAATACACTAGCCTGGAAAGTATTTCCTCTCCATAGAGGAAGAATCTTCATTCCCCACCCCCTGCTGCAACAGAATGCACTTTTTATGTCCTCATGCGAAACTCATTCCTTCATAGTGGCTCCCTCTAGAATACTGAACTTCACAGTGCAATCCTATATGCTTGTCTACTTAGGAGTACGGTCCATCAAAATGGCCAGTGTGCGCATAGGATTGAAGCCTTTGCTTCAGAGACTCATTTCTACCAAGATATCTGTGCTAACATAAATCTTCATAATTAAACTTGAACAAGTGTGTGCACGCACACCCACACACCATCTGCATGCTCAACAAGAACACACATGGGGCAGCAGACCTGATACTGAGTAGGCTTTCATTGTTAAGACATGAGAACTCGTCTGTTTCAGAGTTGTTTTCTCAAAATCAAACACAAAAGCATCACAATGACAGGCCAAGAATGCAGATATGAGCAAATGGTAGAACATTCTTTCTCCAAGAACAGCCAAACAGCTAAGTGAGAGTGGGAAACAGGGAACAGCAAAGAGATGTATCCGAAGCCGCAGACTGGTGCAAACCAGAGAGCCAGGAAAAGAGCCCTTGGTGTCAGAAATAAGATACCTGGTATCAACATCCTTAGCAGCGTGATCAGATGCTTCCTAGGAGATGAGTACATGGAAAGTACGCTTGTTCTGCTCTAGTTCACCTGTAATCCTCACCCAATGTGGTGACTATTTTTAAAGGAATGTGAATTAACTTTTGGTCGTCTTTTCGAACATCTGTAACCAGATGGCCTTCTTTTTTCATTTTCAGGATCCTACTGGTCTGATGCTGATGCTTATCAGAAATTCGCTCTGTTTCAGAACAGTGAAGGAAGCCTCCTGTTGCTCATCACTAATAGATATGCACTGACCACAAGATTTGATTCAGACCCCATTTTGGTGCTTTGGAAAATAGCTCAATCTGCTCTCATTCAGATTCTATCCACGTCAACTCTGGTACTGAACCCAAATTGAAAATCGGAAACTCAAGGCTTTGTGCCATTTATAGCTTATCATGGGATTTTTTAAAAAATGGCTCTAGTTTTCTGTTTTTCAAAAGTTTATGAAATGTGCATGCATAGTATCCCCTTAGGAGGGGGTTACACATGCCAAATTTCAGAAAAGTAGGTAGAGTGGTTTTTGTGCTATATGCCTTTATATTTTGATTTTTTTTTAAGGGAACTGTTAAGCTTTTTTTATTATTGTTTGGTAGAATTGGATGAAATTTGTAGGGATAGTTTCCCTTTTTAATGGGATTGAGGCTGCCAAATTTCAAATGAACAGGCACAAGAGCTTTTATACAAGATTAGCCTTGACTTTTTGAGGGTATCTCAAAGAGGACACCCTTATTCCCAAAATGTTCCTTGTGGAACTTTCTCCTGAAAATGATAGACAGCATTAAGGCAGCCCTAAGTAAGAAAAATGCAATATTTTAGGTTAGGAGTCCCAGTTTATGTGAAAGGGGAGTCCTCAAATATGGAGGGAAGTAGATGATTCACTTCCCCTTCTATCACCCTGAGTTTGGGGGGAGGGGCAATTTGTATGAAAATGGGAAGAAACCTTGAACACTTTCAGAAGTATAAGTGCAGGGTAAGGGGGCTGTGATTGAAAGCTTATTTAAAGCTTTTTACATAGTGAAGCTTGGTAATATTGGAAGAATGTCCATCTCACAGACCCATCCCTATCCTCTCTCAAAGTACAGTGATTGGAGAGCCCTTGGTAAAATGTGTCCTATGATTAGGTGAACCACAACACTCAGTCCGTCAGTCAATAAGTCTGTCTGTCGTCATTCATTTATCCCTCCCTCCCTCCCATCAGAGTTTTGAGAAATGAAAGTGAGACACTATTTTTGGAAACACACCGTTTTTCCAAACTCAAATTGCTAACAAGGTCTTGTGCAGGCTTCTGTTCTGGTCACTTTGGAGGATAGATCACTTTGCTTCAGGAAGCACCAGAAACTGTCAAAGGGACTGAATTCAGCTCAATTTCATCCGAATCTATCCCTAGTAACATTACAGACACTACCCAGTATGGACCCATACCTTTCACACAATGATATTGTACACAGCAAAACATACATTATCTGGTAAAAGTCTGATTTTCCCAGTCACAAATCATTGTTATTTCAGTGCTGAGAAAATAGGCTATCCCTGCAACAGATGTGCAACAACCTTAAGGAAAGATATCTGGCTCCTATTCAACAAGTGAGAGGCATGTATTATGCAAGGTATTGGTCATGTAATATGGTAATATGGGAACCTTAGGATATATATGATTTTGAATTTTACTCAAGTTTCTACCTAGCTTGTCTCATTCAAATTGCCTATTTCTCAGCTGGAAATGCTTTGCATGTCACAGACCACCTTACTAAGGATTTCTTCCTGGCTAAAGGAAGATTAGCTACTTAACTGACATGATCCTAACCCCAAATCATTATTTACTCTGGGAAAAATATACACAAAAGAGACCCATTAGTAGTTATTACACCAATTAAAAAGGATCCAAACTCATTCCCAATTACAATTTTATTCTTTGAGATTTCTCTTTCATAATTATTTTTCATTTGGACTTATTTTACAGGAATTTCATAGATCATATTGCTTGGCAGCTGGGAAGTTGAAACAATGTGTCAAAAATTCAGTGGGAGTGGGGAAGCCACAGACAGCTCTGAAAGTGACAAGGAATTTCTCCACTGTGTACAGAGGAAACATTTGACTCCTTTGCACCCTACAAATATCCAGATTGGTATTTCCCACATCACCCCACAACAGAATTTTCTCCCTTGCCTCACCATTAAAACATATGCTAGATGAAGAGGACTTGGTCTCTCATTAAATGTTTAAGAGTTTTGCTTTGTTTTTTCTACATGAGTTTCCCCCCCCCCTTGCCTATAAAATGCCAAGGAGCTCCTGCATGCAAACATATGTTCTACCAGGAATCTATGCAACCTGCCCATCCTGCTTCTTGATTCTAAATGAGTGGGGGAGGTAGCGGATGCCATTATTCAGTAGGGCAGAGAAATGTTCTGCACATTCAAAATAGTTTTGGGTAAGAATTCTTCACTGCTGATTCACCGTGATCTTGAGGATTTCTGTATTCGAATGCTCTCTAACGTCCTTATTAGTCTCCCGGAGAATGGTACACAGGTGTGTAGTTGGGGCACGAGAAAAGAAGAGACCTTACATGTGTACAGGTACATGTGGCCAAGTAGGGACCCCCTTTTTTTCAGGTTTCCTGCTTACACACACAGCGAAATTTATTATCCATCATACATAGACCTGAAGCTAGATGGTATGAACCTGGGTACTCTACTTGGATCAGGCTGCACTTCGTAACAAGTGGAAAGGGCATTTCTTACCTCACATAGAGTGGCCATGTGTCCTCTTTTACAGAGGATAGTCCTCTATTTTGAAAGGCTGCCAGAGGACTGTCCTCTGTTTTGGAGGCACCCTCATCCGGTCCAAGTCTGGTATAAAGACAAAGAAGCATCAGAAGGAAGAGCTGGGCCTTAAAGCTGCCCCAGGACAACAGACTGAGCAGGCACACTGGTCACTGGCTTAGTCTTCCTCACTATTGTGAGATGTACTGTATTTCTATTTAAATCATAATTATTTCTAAATTTGCATCTATACATATATTAATATATGCACATTTTATGCAAATTAGCATCCTCTCTTTTTTTGCAACAAATTTCCTCTTGTTTGGTGACTTGATGCCTCCATCTGGAGATGAGATAAAATGCCAAGATGGTGAAGGCAGAGAAGAGGGAAGCAGTGATGAAGAAGGGGAGTAGGAACTGATGGGGGAGTGAAGCAGCAGGAGAGGAGTACAGGAGCTGGGCAGGTGAGGAAGAAGCAGTGCCAGAGATATAGAAGCCAAGTGAGTGTACCCTATACAATTTCTAGCCTGTGGATGGGTGCAGGTCTAATTACTGAAGGATGCTTATGATCTTGGAATGCCATAAATATTGCTCTAAACCCCAGCACTTCTTTGCTTCTATTAAAGGAGGCAGCAAATTGGTGATCCTCTTTTCTGCATTAGGAAAGCACTGCAGATCCAATCATGAGAACCAGCTAAACAACTGTGTTTACCTGTTCAATGAGCTGGAAAACACAATCTGCATATTTTCAGAATGTTGAAGTACAAGGAGAGAGACCATTTTGCCAAATCACACACAACGCTGAGTTATAGAACAAAAGAAGCGGAGTGCACAGGAGTTCAAACTTTACTGTAATAAAGACCCCCCAAAAAGGGGGAAAGAGGACAGAGATGAAATGTTGATTCCTGAGGATCCTGAAGGGACTAAAGTTCAAACGTGCTGTCTCTTCCTTGGCAAACGAGTTCTAGTAATCTGGTTCACAATAACCAAGGCTGGACAGAAGGGCAAACTCAGGCAGAAATACCAAACCACCCCTTTAATCTGGGCCTGAAACCAGTCAGAATAAATGCCCAGTACCACAGTGGAGGTGGCTAACAGGTAAACTATCAGTCCATATGCAATGTGGTACAGTCGGAGCCGAGCCACAGACGAAATCCTCAGCAGCTGTGGAAAGCGTAGGCAAAGTCCACACAAGACCTGCCCAGAAGTTGCCAAAAGTGTCAGGAGACCCAGAACACTGTGCCACGAGGTAAAATGTGGAAGCTCACTCCGGTTCTTGCTGGAGACAATGAAGATCAAACCCAGGGTTGCAGCCACAAGCGCCAGCGTCTGTGCAGTCCAGTGCAATCGCACTTTCACTTTGTGGGAGCAAGAGAAGAAGAGGGAGCCCTCGGGCGAGAAGATCAGGATGCCTTCCATCAGGCAGAGGCAAAACTGAGAACACAGAAACCCATTAGCATCATGACATCTCTGTGGAGCTTGACTGTCCCATCCTCTCAGGTCCTACCCTAAATAACAAGCAAAGCCAACAACCTGGGAGTAGTTTTTATGCACAGCCAAACCAAGTGTTAAAGACTTTGCTGGACTGTACCACTTTAGTCAGGTGATTTTTACACCCTGCACCTTTCATTCCTGATGGTTCTTCAGGGCAGCCGACACATAGTAGCAATGCACTGATATCTAGTAAACTCCCTGCATATATATAACTAGCATGTCAGGGGGATGAGTTCAGAAATGTTTTTCTACGTGCAAGGAGAAGTTTGTTGCAGGGAGGTTGTTTTGGATGAGCATTCAAACATACAACTACACATTTGCAGCCTGAAATGACATAGTCCAGGGGGAAAAGTCACCATGATTCCATCAAGTACATAAACTGGTCCCAAGAGTTGGTTAGACTGGAGGTTGCTTAGGGCTGGCATCACTGAACAACTACTGAGAGCCATATCCTTGGGGGGGGGGGGGGGCACTGCTGACCTGAAGCTTCCTGGCCCTGATACTCCTTACTGCTGCTGTCTGTTCACCTGCCCTCTGAACACACTAGTAGTAACAAGAATTAGGGCATGGTGCATCATTTTCCATTGGCCTAATCCAGTGGGTGGTTATGCACATTAGGCCTAAAGAGAGAAAGCAAGCAAACTGGTAGTGGTGACAATGATGAAGAGATGGGCCTATGGAAGGCATCTTCCCAAAGACTCCCAACACCTGAAGCTGGCAATGGTTGCCAATACAAAATGGAAAATTTTGGCCTACACTATGGCTCAATTCGGACGACATGTTAATCAACTGAGAGGACTTAACCCACTGACGGTGTGTTAAAAAGGCGGCCTCAATTCGGACGACACGCTGCAGCAGGGGATGCAAAGTTCAGTTAACCACCCTGGTGGTTAATAACATACTCGGTTCTGACTGACAGCCCGGCCGCCATTTTCCCCGCTTACCAAACTCCGGCAGTCCTCCAGCAGGTATCCCAGCAAGCAATGCGGCCGAAAACCATGGGCGCCGCCATCCTAGATGATGCAGGACACGTCTCCCAAACCCCATTGGCTGCCTCAGTCAGGGGGCGGAACCCAGCAGCCTCGGGCAAAGAGTCTGCCAGGAGCAGCGGCAGCACCAATACAACACCCGCACCCCGCGCCCAGCAGAGCAATCCCAACATTGGCTCCCACGCCCCAGGGAGCCTTCCACCATCCACCCCACACGGGGGACCTGGCAGTCGCCAGGACGACCCACGGCCCCCAGCCCCCAACCCCCCTCCCTCCTAGAGCGTCCCTCGCATGCACAGGAAAGAAGGCAAGAGCGGGGTGGTTTGGAAAACTTTATTCAGCAGGGAAGGCAGACATGGGCAAGACGGCACATGGGCACCAGTATGCCAGGGCTGAGCCCACAGAAAGGATAGGCGCCTCCGGGAAGGGAGGAGGAGGAGGCTGGAAGGCACAGCGGTGAAGAGGGGACGGCAGAGGCCACACCCCCAGGGAGCCAAGCATGGAACGTGCCAAGGGGACGAGGCGGAGAGGGGCGGCATACCAGGGAGAGATGCCAGTCCACAGATGAAACTCCACAGCCGACGCTCACATGGGGTCAGAGTAGCGCAGCCAGATCCAGGCACTGATGCTCTCACGCACCCGGGACGCCTCCGCACGGGCGCAACGCTCCCCAACGGGGTTCTCTGGCCCCGGCAAAGGCTCAATGTCATGCCCATCCACAGGGATGGCGTCGGCGTCCTTGCCCTCCCGAGGGAGGTCGGCGTGCTCGGCCAGTAACACGTCCCCATGGGACTCGCAGATGTTGTGCAGGATGCAGCAGCACACCATCACGTCTGGAATGATGTCGGCCTGCAAGTCCAGCAAGGTAAACAGGGAGCGCCAGCGCTCCTTCAGACGCCCAAAGGCACGCTCCACGGGCAGGCGGGCACGGAAATGGTAGTGGTTGTATTTACGTTGCACGTTGGTGTGCGGGTAGCGGTACTGGGCCATCAGCCATGGCTGCAGGGCAAACGCCTGGTCGGCTAGGAGGAGCGGACCCACCTCACGGCCACACACGGAAGCGGGACCAGACTTCAGGAAGCGCCCCGATGTCAGCTTGGCAGCCAGGGGGGAGTTCCAGAAGACAGCTGTATCGTGGCTACGCCCTGACACGCCCACATACACATCCAGGAAGTGGCCCTTGGCATCCATAACCGCTTGCAGAACCATGCTGTAGAAATGCTTGCAGTTGAAGTACTCCTCGTCACGGGTGGGCAGGGCCAGGATGCGCACCGCCCGTGGGAAGCCCAGGGCACGGAAGCCACGCATGTTCTCCTTCTTGTCCCCCACCCGGATGACGTCAGCCAGGAACAGCTCGTTCAGCACGCTCACCGTCTCACGGAAGATCTCGCACGCGGTAGACACGCCCACCCCGAAGATAGTCGACAGGGGCAAGTAGCCCATGTTGAACGCCAGCTTGTACAGTGTCAGGCCGAGACGATGGGAGACTGGAATACATCTGCGCATATTTGTACACTCCTGCTGTAGGACAGGGGTCACCTCGGCCACCAACACCTCGAACGTTGCGCGAGACATGCCGAAGCTCCCACGGAAGTGCTCGTCGTCCCAGTCCTCCAAGTCCTGCATCTCATGCCACACGGCGTCCGTCCGGGGGAGCACCCAGCGGCGCACGCTTTCACGCTCGGCAAGAAGCTCGGCTGACGTCGAGAGGGGAGGGCCGTGGTGCAGGGCTCCCTCGGCCGCGCCTTCAGCCAACTTCTCCGCCAGCAATGTGGAGGCCGCACGGGGACAAACCAGTGGCAGGACGGTGGCCCGGAGACAAGGCACAGCCTCCATCGCTCCGAGCAGCCAGCGGAAGGTCTCTGTCCCGAACACTGGCTTCGCGGGCATGGCCCCACCTAGCCAGTGCAGGCGGGCACGGAATAGGTCCTCCTCATCGGCGTCGGCGTGGTTTTGCGTGGCCGCCTGGATCGCTCCTTGCAAGCAGGCCGTCGCGAGCTCCCTCTGGGACATCTTTGCAAATGCCGGGCGGGCTGGAGAGGCGGTGGGCGAGAAGGAGACGGAGGGCGGAGGGAGGTGGGGCTAGAGGTGGAGCATGGGACCGTCAACATCGTTAGCGTGGGAATGGGAGGGCAGGAGGATTTGTTTAGGCTAAAGCGCACCTGCAAGGCTGAGGAGAGTCACAGGAAGCGGCCGGAGTGGGGCACGTGATGGGGAATCGGCAGAGGGGGCAGTTACTATGCTGTGACTAGGGGGGATGGGCGTGAGCCTCCAAGCTGCCAAACAACCCTACGGCTGGCCGTGGTTCAGACGGCAATGGCGCCGGACGCTGTGTTCCAGACGTCGAATGCGACGTATTATTTCTCCCAGGGCCACCTCCAGTGTGGAGACAGCATGCCTTTTGGGTCCTCCACCTTCTACGGATGGCACGGTGGAGGGAGTGCAGTTTCCCTGGGAGACGAGAACAGAAGGGGGAGAGGAGGGGGAGAGCCATCAGTGACACGGAGGCCACACTAACACCAATGCATACCACCCAACAGCCCAGTTACCAACCTCCGCGCCGAAGGGCCCTTTGGCATCGGACAATGCGCCCTGCTTGGTGGCCGTCGGACCTGTAGGGTGTTGCCATCATGCCTGGTTCTGGCTACAATGAGGGGAGATAGGGCCGGGAACAAGAGGCATCCAGCGCGTGCAACATTGTTGCATAGGGATGCTGATGGACATAGCCTTGAGCATCTAGACCGTGAGGGAGGCGGCGGCCAGAGGGGCGCGTATCTAACGGGGTCCTATCACGTATAGGGGTGCGGGAGAGTATACAACTGCACGTCCCCATGGATCTATGGGGAATGCGTCTAGGGGCTCGTAGGATGACCTCGCCTTAGGCCATGTCGTCCTGAGTGGGCTTTTCCACCCCCTCCTCCTCCTCCTCTGCCTCCTTGCCCCCCTCCTCCTCTCCCTTGTCGTCGGTGTCAGGTGGGATGGCGCGGCCCCTCTTTGGGCGGCCGCCTATGCTCCAGTGCACGTGCCCTCCGGCCGCCCCCCCTGCCTTCCCTGAGGCACCTGCTGCTGACGCCACCGACCGTGGTGCCCGATACGGTGTGACCATCGGTGGGGGCATGTACTGCTGTTGCTGCGGCGGAGCCATGTATCCGTACGGCCCCATGTAGGGCGCAGCCTGCGGTGGCCCATGGTAGGCTCCACGGAAGGATTGGGCGAGCTCCCTGAGCACCTCGGTTTGGCAGTCGATGGCTGCTGTCCGCTCCCGCATGCCTCGGTCGATGATGGCATTGGTGGCGGCCATGGCCTCAGTCATGCCGGTGACATGGCGCTCCAGACCTATACGCACATCCCTCCCCGCCTCCCGTGTGGCTTGGGCGCACTCCTCCATGGCTTGTGCGGCTGTGCGTGTGGCCCACACGGTGAGGACGCACTCCTTGGTGAGCCTGGCCTCCTCCTCAGCCGCCATGCGTGTGAACAGGTCGTGGTTGCACTCCCCAGTTGTCTCCGTGACAAAGACCAACTCCCTCTCCACCTGCAGCCGGTCTGCCCTGCACCTGTTGCGCATACGGACACACCTCTGCCTCGACCTCACCGTGCTCGCCTATGTGCGGTGGCGGCGGCTCCTCCTCTAGGGGGGCCCCTCCCTCCATCGGCTCGTCCTCCGGCTGAGGGGACCCCTTGATCTCCCGCTCCAGCATGGCCTCCCCGGCCTCGAGCTCCACTTCCGACGGCGCCTCCGCCTCCATCGCCTCCATCTCCACGTACGTTTCGTCGGAGGCCTGCGTATCAATATGCAGCAGCTCTTCCTGGGACGGTGACAGTTCTGGCTCAAGCACATTGCCCACCTGTTGTTCCACGAGCAGCTCCATTTCTTCCTGTTCCTCCTGGGACACAGGCCCCGTCTCCGTCACGACATCCAGGATACCGTGCGGAATTCCCTGCACCATAGTTGCGTGTTTCGAGGACCCTAGCCGCGTGCGTGGTGCTGGAACTGGCCGTGTCACTCGCCCTATGGTGGCAGCCACGCTTCCCTTCGTGAGAGTGTCCCGCGTACGGGACGGCCCTGGCTCTTCCTCTCCCTGCTGGGTCTCTGGCACCAGGGGGGCAGGTGCGGGGTCCTCTACCTGCATGTCCGCACAGATGAGGCGTAGGAAGGCCGTGGGGCTGCTGCTGCTGGAGGAGGCTGGCATGGGGGTGATGCTCCTTGAGACGGTGGCTGTCCTGGGTGGCACGGGTGGCGGCCTCGCAAGCACCGATGGACTTTGGGATGCTGCGGGCCGGCTCATCGGCCTCGCCTTGGCCAGCCATGCTTCAGTTGATGCCCTCGCAGCTTTCTTGGCAGGAGGAGCGGATGCTGCCCTCGCAACTTTCTTGGCAGGGGGTGTGGATGCTGCTTTCGGGGCTGCCTTAGCAGGAGGAACGGATGCTGCCCTCGCAACTTTCTTGGCAAGAGGAGCGGGGGATGCTTTCGGGGCGGCCTTGGCAGGAGGAGCGGATGATGCTTTCGGGGCAGCCTTGGCAGGAGGAGCGGATGATGGTTTTGGGGCTGCCTTGGCGGGGGGGGGGTTGACCGTGGGTCGACCGGCCTTGCCGGTGGTTCCTGTTTCTGTGCAGTGGGGCCCTCTTCCCGTTGCACCCCTTGGTCCAGCCGTGCTCGTTGACGCGTGCGTGGTGGATCATTGGTGGCGACCCCGCTGCCTGCCGTGTGCCCCGGGACGACGTCGTGACGCTCCAACAGCAGACGTGACAGTTCATCGTAGAAGGGCATGGTGCATGGCTGGGCGCCGGTTCTTTTATTGTGAGTGACGACCTCCTTGAACTTCCTCTTGAGTCCGTGGAGCTTGTCCTTGCATTGCTTCCCATTGCGGTCGTATCCCCATTCCTGCATTTTCTTGGCTAGCCATGGGTAGAGCTTATCGTGCCTGGCAGTGGCCATGATCCTCCTGGCTTCCGGGCTCCCCCAGAGCTCTATGAAGTGGCCGATCTCCTCCTTGGACCAGCGCAGCGCTCTGCGTCTTTCCTGGGGGTCCTGGCTGCTCCCCTCTTCAGGGGATTGTGAGCCGGTCCTCGGCCGGATCGTCCCCTGGCCCCTCTCCCTCTGGCTCCATGTTGCCAATGGGTGTCTGGTTCGGTGGTGAGGGTGGTGGGTGCCTTGGGCTGCCTTTCCCGGTCCTGTGTGGATGTGTGTCGGTGGGTGCTGGTGGGCTCTAGTGTTTCCTGTGAATGTGCCCTGGGCATAGGCGTTGTTGTCTTTGATGGCCGGGGCCTCTTCGTGTCCTTGGGATTGTTGTGCATGCCTTCGTAGGTTTTCCACAACATCTACAGGTGGCTGGCTGTCGCCCACAGGCACCAATTGCCTAGGCATTTCTAGCGTCTTGGGGATAGGCTTCGCCTACGCTCGCTGTCCAGCCGTGTTGGGCGAAGGGGGGGGAGCTATCTGGACGCTGCTTCCCCTGCTCTCGTCCTTCTGGGTGATGCGAGGGTGGGGGTGGCGTTGCAGTGGGGGTCACCTCTGGATGGGGTGTCATCCTCCCTGTTGGTGTGGGGGGGCTACCCCTTGTTCCTGGGCGCCTGGGGTTGTTACTTGCTCCATCTCCCCCTCCCCCCCTTTGCCTTGGCTCCGTTCTGGTGCGCTTCCCTGTCCGTTTGGGTGGCTGACTGGGCACCCTGTGTGAGTGCTTGCAGGAGCCGGCTCCTTTTTGTGCTCCGTGGTTGCTATGGCGGCGAAACCAGTGCTCCTTTTCATCCGCGCCTGAGCTCCCGTCCGGTTTCTGCTGCTCTTGCTGCTCTTCTCTATGGTCTTTTGAGTTAACGTACTCACCTCAGTTGTTTAACCCACGCACCTCGAGTGGCTGAATTCGGACAACACGTTAGTCAATTGACTAACTTTTAATCAACTCGCAAGTGAGTTGTTTAACTCCGTTGTTTAAAACCGTGACTTAAACAACTGTGGGTTGTTTAACCGTTGTGTGGCTGAATTCAGACGACACGTTGGGTTAACCCACTGACGGTTGTTTAACTTAACACCCGTTGCTTAACGTGTCATCCGAATTGAGCCTATTGCTATCCTGTGAAGGGCAAGTCTTCTAGGTACAGGTTCACTGCATTATTTTTAGAAGTGTGAATGCATTCAAACCTTAAAAATCAACATATGATCAATCTACCAAGGAGATGCAAGGACCCATCCTTTGCTACATGCAAAGTGGCCTCCAGTTGCCTAAGTCATCCCTCCTTCAATAGGTAAAGCTTAGCCAGAAGAAGGGGCAACTGGAAACTACATTTATGTTAATACTTAAATCTAGTTTTAATTCAGATTAACTATCACACCTGCCTTCAAGAAACTCTAGGAAATAAAACTTTATAAAAGTTCAAGAACGCTGTAAAGGTATGTTAGCATACTGCGTATTTGGGGGACTGATGCACACAAACCACCACATCTGAACAGCATTGTCCGCGGCAGAGATGGATAACATGTGACCCTCTAGATGACATTGGACTACATCTCCCATCATCCTTCATCACTGGCTATGCTGCCTAGGTCTGATGGGAATTGCAGTCCAACAACATTCAAGGGGGGCAGACATTCCCCACCACCGGTCTGTAGTCATGATGGGCTTCCACCGTTGCTCATCTGTATGATAAAGGGGGAACAGCTCTAGAGAGTTCTCTTGAGAAGATGAGTACAGGCATTGGTAAACTCAAAGTTGGATTGCTGTCATGTGTTCCATGTGGGGTTGCCCTTGGGCTTGGTCCGGAAGATGCAGCAGATGCAGAAGGCAGCAGCAGCGAAGTTGCTAACTGGGGCCTCTTTCCAACAGCAAGTTACACTCTTGCTAGAAAAACTGCATGGGCTGCCAATAAGCTACCTGGCCAGGTTTAAGATGTTGCTGTTAACATATAAAGCTGTAAACAACTTGGAACCAGGTTACCTTAGGGTGCCCCTTACCCTTTATGTCTTTGCCCGACACCTCCGATTATCAGAGGCAGCACTTCTGAGGGTGCCCCATGCAGCAGAGCATTTAGTATTACAGCACCCACCCTCTGGAACACTTTACCAATTAACATTAAACAGGCCCCCACAGTTCTGACGTGATGTCTTCTTAAAACTCATCTCTTCACACAGGCTCTCCTTGAAGTGTGACCCAGCCAATTATGGTTGGTAGTACACAGCAGAGTGGGCGGTTGTGTTGATGATTCATTGTGTTGTTTTTATTATTATATTGGTATTCTTGTTTTGATGCCCTTGTATTTTATGTTCACAATTTTACACTACTGTGGAAAAGCGGCATATACTATAATAATAATAATAATAATAATAATAATAATAATAATAACAACAACAATAATAATAGGCATCCCTGGGTGGAGCACACCTGCTTTTGTCCCCTCCACTCTTTTTCTGAACTTCTAATTTAGTCCTAAAGTGCACAAGGAGGGGTGCAGGCAGGTCATACGGACCTGCCCTTATCCAGCCCTTGGTCCTTTAAAGAACTACTGTTCCCAAGAATCTTTGATAATGTTTGAACTTTCCTCCGATCAAAACATGCGTTGAGTATCCCCCACTCCCCAACATATGGCAGTTATTTGACATTCAAACATTATTGGTTCGTGGCCAAGAGCAGAACATCCACAGGGCAGCTTTGATATAGGAGAACACTTGCTTTCCATTTTGGCAACAATAGACATCTTTGACTCACAGGCACAGCATATCTGCTGAACCAAAACTAAAGGGGCCAAGCTGGGAGGTGCCATTTTGCAACAAAAGGGAGAGGTTATTTATTGCACATGTGCACAGCATACTAGTGTCAACTCTTGCACCAGTCTGGGGTTCATTTATTCATACAACTATTTTTATCCCACCTCACCTTTTCATTTTATTTACCCTCTATTAAACAAAACAAAAAATTAAAGTTCTGAGTGTGGGGGGAAGTGTGTTGGTCATTGTGAGTCACGTCACAAGTGTTCCCTATTTGGTGCTTGGAATGTTGGCACAATGAAAACACACATCTATTTAGTAATGCCGACTGTGCTCCTGGATAATGTTTTGGGTTTTAGTAGGTATCTCCTGAGGCACTACAAACACAGGTTTGACCGTGACAGGAGCACTGTAGGGAGGGGAAAAGGGTGTACTGCTGCCAGCTGCAAAAGGAAAACAAAAGCATTTCCACTTCTCTAAGATGTGAGTTTCTGTACATAGCCCTACTCTTTATGTTACACTCTCTGTAAGCAAAGTAGTAAAAACAGACAACATTCCTGGATATATTGAATTAACAGGATATAACTTACTGCTATTGACATGAACACAGGGTGCCAGGAAAATAAACCTGGAAGGAAGAGAGAAAACAGAACACCAGTCAGCTTTGGCTAAGCAATCTAAAAATAAAACATGGCTTCAATAACCAATTTGATGGTAACAGACCATAACAAAGGAAGTCTGATCTATGACAAAACTGTGGCTGCAGTTAAATGCAGCCCTATGAGAGTAAGGAGAACATTACTAACACCAGCTATGGAATGGGAAAGAGGCCCATGACTTCCACAGCAGACAATGGGAATACCATGCACATGAAGGATTCTGCGTGAATGTTTTCCAATTCAGGGCGAAAGGGAAAATGCTGTGGTTTAACAACAATACTCAAACAGCCTACTTTCTGTGGAAATGCCCTTCTCCAAATGCTCTATACAATAGTATATATATATATGCTATCTAATTTGTGTTAGTAATTTGTTCAAACTGCAGAGTTTTTCATATTTTGGCAAGGGCAGAAATGTTGCTAGACCACATTAAGCATGATGTATTAGAGATTCTAGGAGGCCTTGGGAAGCGTTCCCATTTCCCTAGAAATAGAACCTACTGTCTCTAGTTTTTTATTATCCTTTTAGCATATTTAGCTTATTCTCACATTTACAAGAGTCTTTCCACAAACATTTATTTTATTTAAATATGTATAAGAGCTAACATCATGCTTTCTTTAAAGCAGCAGAAGCTGTCATACTCGGGTTGCATTTTCAGAGGCTCAATTCCACATTGTTAGAATTTCCAACTACATTATTATAGGCTTGGAAAATTATGGGAGATTTTGCACCTAGCTCTCTTCTCCTTATCATCTATATTTCAGATGTAGCCAGCATTTCATGTATACTCAAGTCTGTAAACAAAATCCAAGAATAAGATTGGCTTGCAAGAGAACATGCTAGCTGGGGAATTCCGGGAAATGTAGGACTTAATTATGTCTAAACATTAAATCCATTTCCTAGAACACATGGCGATTGATTCTTCACATAGAACACTAGAAGCATAAAGTCAAATATTGCATGAGCAGTTTGCTAACAGACAGTTGCCTTTTTCTCCAGTCTGTTTCAAAGTATGCCACCAGGGCCAACTCAAGACAATTTGCTGCCTGAGGCTAAGGACAAAATGGCACTCTCCCTTTAGATGTATAGATACCAACCGGACTGGCAGCTGAATCTTACTTCAATACCAACGATAGAAGAGCATCCTTCACCATACCCAAGTACAACAAGCTAGCTTAGGGATGCAGGGTCAGCTGTGTGACACACAGCGCATCAACTGTCTGAGGTGGCCACCTCACTCTGCTTCTTGATAGGACCAGCCCTGCATATCACTCAGCAAAGTGTTGTCCAAATCATTTGCTCACTCTTGCAAGTCTTAACAAAAGCTGAATCATAGGAAGCAAAAACATGGGTGCTTCCAGATGAAGCTTTTTATTGCACCATCACCCTTTCTCATTTACAGAATTTTAGAGGGGGGAGGAGCATGGGCAGATGATGTCATCTTCCACTCAGAACCTTCCCATGCTTCCCCACCCCTTCATCTGTCTTTTTTCTTACTGTGGAAATCCATTAATGAAGAAACGTTGGAAGAGCTACATAACAACTTCTGATTGTTAGAGCTAGGATCCCTGTGTCTGGAAGCACCCTGTATTTTAGAGCTTTTTACACAAGGCTGTTAATCTGCTGCATCTACTTTCAATTTATGTTTTAGAATTGAGATCTGAGCACTACACAAAGAGCCTTTCCTTTCCTGTTTTTCTGCTACATAACCTCTAGGTGGCACTATGGTATAGCAGAATAGTGCAATTACACAAGTAGCAGAAGAGTTTTCTTTCATTTTCACAAATACTGCATTTTCCCTACTCTAAAAAATACTCTCTGAAAATGCTGTTTAAAAACAGATGTGAAACTGGAGGGCTTAAAAACCTGCAAACAACCATGAATAGGGAAAGACGAGCACACGATAAATGCCTCATGTAGAAAAGCTCTTACTCTCATTACTAATGAGACAGAAGATGTTTTTATTAACTTGGGACATTCTGGGCAGCCATATCAGGCATTCATCAATGGAAATCAGTAGTGGTGAACAAGTTTTTCTGAAAGGCAGCTTGCCCACCACTACTGCTCTCCTCTTGCTTTCAACAGCCACAGAGTATACTCTTTCAATTTGTGCAGGGCGGTGATGAGGCACAAGTCCTAGACAGAAGATTCTACCAATGGAATGTGCATCCTAGAAGACAAGCGGGACATACAACAAAACGTTGTGCGTGCGGTGCTTCTGTTCAGGATTCCAGGCACTCTTATTCCACCCCACCCCCCTCCAGAAAGCAGAATCCCATGGTCACTGAACATGCTCAGTCAATCCTCAATGGGCTATTTGGGGGTGGGGCGGAGGATTTTCTTCCTAATTTTTTTTTGTACTTCTGCCAATCATAGATTCCCTATTCAGGCACCAGCTATATATAACATAATGGAAAGGAAAGGAGCCTGCCTGTATCACACTGAAAGATATGGGTGAACAACTTTAAACTTTCAAAATTCATGGTCTACTGATTTATACTACTGCAATGAAGTGACACAAATGCACAAGCATATGATCTTCAATAAAACAACAATGAGCCTGCTGTTCTCTACATTGTTCTTGTTTTAATAATTATTTGTCTGATATAACAAAAAAAATTAAAACATATTCAACCCCCTACCCCAGAATCAGTTTTAGATTAGGACTAGAAGGAAGAAGCTGTAATTCTAAAGGTCGAGGGAGGATCCTTCACAATTAAAGGTATTTTTTCCTTTGCAAAATAACAAATCAATCTATTATTGGACAAGTCTTTGTGCAAGCCTGAGCTAGTCCTTTCTAGCTTTCATCTAGTGTACAAGCAGAAGAACCAGCCCTTAAGAGTCACTGCTAGACACCCAGTACAAATTGATGGTTGACTGCATGTTAATTGCAACAGAACTCACTGAGCACAAACCAACTTCAGCAATCTTAAGCCTTGTAGATTTCAGTGAAAAAGATTTAATGTGTTTTAATTCACTGAAATCATGTGCAGCAGGGTGGATTTGATTTAAATCAATTTGATTTAAATCATGATTTTAATCACTACTCAGAAAGACTTGATTTAATCATGTAACCCCCCCCCCAAAAAAGTGCACTCTTCCTCGCTATAAGCTTAATATATATTTTACACGACTCAGAGTTACCAAAGACTCATTCTTGCTGGTATAATCTTAATATTTACAAGCAGATGCAGGTTTCATTTTTAGCTTCTTGTGCAGATCTATTTCACTCCCAACAATCTATTCATTTATTTTTTTTGAAACTTAGCACTTAAGAGGTAAAGGGTGGATTCTGTGTACATAGATTTGCAAAGGAACAATGGGATTGTGATCTCTGCAGACACAAATTCACAATTTTGAGAACTGTAAAACCAAGCATCTATGATAATATCTTCTAGATAGAAAAATTGCCAAATAATCTGACAGAAATCTCTGGAAGAGCATGACATTGTGAATGGATTAATGGAATTCATTTACCAAAACATTTAAACATTGCATGAATATACAGCCTCATGCTACATAATTAAAAACTATTCCTTATTTCATGATGAATAACTTTTGGACTATAATGTATCTAAAATAGAAAACTATTTTTAGATAGATTTTTTCTCAAAAAGAATTTTATTTAAAAAAATCAAATTTAAATCAAAAAATCCAATTTAAATTTTAAAAATCTGATTTAAATTTTAAAAATCTGATTTTATTTTTTTTAAAAAAATCATTGATTTTTATCCACCCTGATGTGCAGTCATTGGAAGTTCTCAGCAATGAAACACAGTCAGACACAATCAGACTGCCAAATCAAAATTCAGAGATTTGGGGCCCACCTTATAAATTTCATTGAAGCTGTTGGATTCTGAAATAAGAAACATTCATTATGTACTACAGAGCTGTTAAAGAGCTTGCTCAGACAACACGCTAAGCCATGGTTAGGCCACTAATCCTTTTGCAGCAAAGTGTTAGTAAGCACGGTTAAACTATGGTTATGTAGCCACCATAGTTAGGAATGGTTCACATGACACAATAAGTCATGGATCACATGACACACTAAGCCATAATGTTTAGCTCAAAATTCTTAAGCACAGTAGCTTAGAGTGTAGTCTGGAACAGGGTCAATATCTAAAGTAAGTAATCTAGCAGCCGTAACAGAAGATAAAAAACCATTTTAGACTAGACAAGATATAATAAAACTGTCCATGCTGACTATTAAAACATTATAAAAAGCAACTACACTGCTTAAATTAGTGATGGACAGCAGCCAGCCTTGCAGGATCTATTTTGTTTTCCACTACAACACTTAAGTCCACCAGCCAGTGTAAAATAGTGGCTCAGGAAGATGGACATAGATTTGCAGAATAAGGTACTCCTGGGCACATGCTCAACCCAGGAATATGCTTTCAATACCAGAACTGAGTTCTGACACAAATCCTTTCACACAGAAGTCTACGCCTGACCTGTCCCCACCACACACACACACACACCTGCCCCAAGTGTCTTGATTTCAGCAGCCTAATTTAAGAGGCAAAATGCTTTTTGCTTTCACTTTAATTAAACCATGGAGAGTCAGGAATCCTTGATAATCTACTGCAAAACTCCCAGAGACCTGCCAGTAGATCACAATTTACCTCATACTCACCCTGGTTTAAAGGATTGCAGAGCGTACTACATTAAAATATATGGGAACAAACCTGAGTAGCAGTGTTGCATTATACAAATGTGTCTGGCAGGAGTAGAAAATCTTAAAATAATTACCCTGTCCAATATCTTAACTTCCCATTGAAACAAATACAGCTAAACTGCATACTTAAATACTTTCGTATCATACTTCTCACACTGGGTTATTACAAGCATTGATTCTATAAAGCCAAAAGATGCCATCAGACCCTTACATGGCCCTACAAAACAACACCTAGTAGTAGTGCTTTTCACACAGAAAGTTAATAACATTTGAAGTAGCTCCAAGAACTAACTATGTAAAGTGTGACAAATATATATAGTCTCTAAATATATAGCTTTCCAGATAGCTGTGAAAAATGCCTTTTTATTTAACAACTTAGGAGTTGCATTACAGAGAAGTGGATATCTACTCTGAAGCAAGCTACTGAGGCTTTGTGCAAATAATTGTTTCCTGGAAATTACTAGGTAACATACAATTTAAAATTCCTGTGAATTATTTAAATGTGGATTCAATCAAATTCCCAGAGAACTGTCTATGGCTCTCTGTCCATTCAAAAATGTAAGATCACAAAAGAAACGAAGAATGAGGATTACCACTATAAATATGCCAATGCTATTTTGATTTATTTTACTCCTTTTGATTGTGTGATTCTGGAGATAGCTCACCTCTTTGCCCCATCCTACCATATATTTTTTGACCTGGATGAAGCTCTGGCATGACACACCTTGCATTTTCTAGTTATGCATGTGATACAGTAACCTAGATGATGCCATCATCTATTAAGGTGTTTTGTCTATTTAGACAGCTATCTTATGGGCACCAAATAACGTATGGAGGGTCAGAGGATACTCTGACCTTGGAGGAGGGGATCCATGCTCTGCTCCCCTCCCTGCCACCCTGCCACCACATTGACTGTCTCTCCAAGGTCAGGAACCCAATCTTGGAGAGGAGGTAAAGGGGACATTCTGATGGTTGGGGAGGGGACAAGAGAGGCTGGGATACAAGCTATCTTGAGGTCCCTCCAGACTCCTTCCCTCCCCCTCCAAAGCAAAAATGCAGAGTGGGAGGAGTGGGGAGATGACGATAGCTTCTGCCACTCCTCCTACTCTGCACTGGAGGCTCATAAGCCTCTAAGTGCGGAGGCTTATGAGTATTGAGGGCATAAAACACTAGATTGTGCCCTAAGGTGTTTAACTAGAATACTGTGCGGTAGCTTCCAGACAGGATATACAGTCAATCACAGAGAGAACAGTTATCTTGTAACACCATTTGGCCACCATGTCATATCACTTGTACACTGTTAATTATAGCATTAACTATCAATCTCTAGTTCTTCCAAGGATTTGAATTTTCACCACTCTAAGGCAGATTGGAATGTCGGGGAACATCTGTTCTTTTAGCATTATTTGGGTTCCCTAACTGAGAGAACAAGGTGCTTAAGGGCTCCTTAACACTTAATAAGTGTTATATGCACTTGAGAAATGTGCCATACTTACAACTAGAAGAGTGACAAGAGTGCTGAAATGTGGCAGTACCTTTTTAACACAGAGAAGCAATACTGCCTGTATCTATATAACTGAATACAGTCACCCAGATGTGCATCACTTCCTGTACATTTGCAAGAATTGTTTCTTTCCTTTTCTCACATCACTGTTTGCTTTCAGTGTACATAAAAGTCAATATTCTATAAACTATATTAACTTTGTTTTTAAAAAGTGCAGCTTCCTTAAAATCCAAGCACAGAGTGACAGGGGAAGCAGTGTACGTTATCTGCACTGCTGTATAGAATGATATCTCTCTCCTTTCCATCCATTTGCACCCTCCATGTCATTCATTCATTCATTCCCGCCTTTTTGTCAAAATGTAAACGAAGAAAAGAGACAAATTAAAAACTGAAATGGAGCCCAGAGATGAGGAATGAACCATGAGCCAGCAGAAGGACAAACAGAAGCCTTAGCTTTTCTCCCTCTTGCACACCACCAAGTGACAGCATTTGCTTTTGCTCTGAAGCAGGAAGATTTCCACAGGATTCATCCTTTATTAGGTTCCTGGATAGTCTCATATTCTAAAAACAAAAACACACCATCCATCTCTAGAGCTCTCTAGCTTACACTCTAATTTGCTCCCCCTGTTTTATTGTCTTGTCCTTACTGGCTTCTGGTTTGTTTCACTAATTTTATGTCAACTACTGCCAGTTTTATAACTGCTTATTGTCTACTTTAATGCAATTGTTAGCTGCCGTGAAACTCCTGTAAACTCCCCCCAACTTCCCCAGGCTACATATAAATAAAGTAGCGGTGCAGGGACAGTCAGGTCTCCTGTGCCACTCAGACATTTTACTAGGATGGAATGCTCCCCCTTCCCATGTAATAATGAGACCACCTTGACTTAAATTATGGCTATTGTTGAAGAACTGCAGAAGGGGGTGATTGGTGGCGGCTGTTCAAGCACAATTAATATGCACAATAAAATAAGGTGACCATATGAAAAGGAGGACAGGGATCCTGTATCTTTAACAGTTGTATAGAAAGGGGAATTTCAGCAGGTGTCATTTGTATGCATGCAGCATCTAGTGAAATTCCCTCCTCATCACAACAGTTAAAGTTGCAGGAACCCTTCTCTCTTGACCAGATACAAAAGACGGCAGGGCTTCTGCAACTTTAAATATTGTGGTGAAGAAGGCATTCCACCAGGTGCTGCATGCATACAAATGACACCTGCTGAATTTTCCCTTTCTATACAAATGTTAAAGATGCAGAAGCCCTGTCCTCTTTTTCATATGATCACCCTACAATAAAAGGTTAGCCTTGCGCAGCCGAGCAGTTAAAAACGTGGCCCTGGGCAGCGGCCAATTCTCTGCCCTCGAAGGAGCCGCTGGCCAAGGGGAGGAGTCCTGCAGGTCCCTTCTTGGGTGCCACCTCTCCTCCCCCCGCCCCCGCTAGTTTTCCTTGGAGACAGGAGGGGAGGGGGACCGTGTCACTCACTCGTGCCAGGCCTGGAGAGCAGCAGTAGGAGACCTGTCAGGCCCAAGGCCACCAGGTGCGGCAAGACGCCCCAGCCGCGTCGCAGCCAGCGAAGCGCGCAGCGCCCCGCACTCGCGGAGGCGTCCGACATTGTACCAGCTGCGGCCGCCACCTAGAGCTGTTATTGTAGGAGGGGAAAGGGCTGAAGTGGCTTGCAGCCGGCAGCAACACCCACACCTGTGGGGGAGGGGGCGGAGCAAGGGCCAAAGGGCGGGGCGGACTTCTGGGTGGAGCGGACTTCTGAGTGGACGCGAGGCCAGGGCGGGGAGAAGATCGCAATGGACGCGGCGTCCGTTTGCTTCTTTCTCGTCTCGGTGGCAGCCGGGGAAACCGATCCCTACCTCCATACTTCCGATGGCTTCATTGGACAGCACGGGCGGGAGAAGGAAGTTAAGACCGGAACCAGTGTTCAGCCACGAAGCTTGTGTGGAGAAATGGTCGAGAAAGGAGTGGATTTGACCATGTGCAGAGTCCGCTCCCTCCATTCACACAAGCTTGAATAAACACAAACCGTCATACCTCTCGGAGCGCGGTGCACAGGCTTGAACGCCCGCATTTCTCATCTCACGTTACCAATGTAAGTGCTGGTTCTACAATGGGGAGGAAAAGGGGTTCCCCCTCCGCCTTGCCCTTTGTGCGTGTGTAAACCCCTTTTCAGCTGGGGACTGAGATTTACATCCAAGTAATCATGGGTTAACATGGCTCATACTTTAGTCAAGTTAACTTCCCAGTTCACACGTGCAAAACAGTTGTGTATCCAGCCGCTTGAAATTCAGCGGAAGGGAAGCTCCTCCAAATACTAATACAATGGCTTCCCGCGCAGTTTCAGCATTTCCCGCCACAAGCTCTCAACCGGATGTTTATATTAATCGCGCTGCTTTGGTGAAAATGGCTAAAATCGTGTGGGCAGGTGTGGCCTTGGGCTGACTTTGCCACCTGAAGCAGTCTCTGCATGTCAAGCAACCTGCCACTCGAAGCCTTCCACCTATGTTCTGTGGCTTGAAATTGGGAACACATGAAGGGCCAATTCACACTTTCCTTCATCAACTGCCTTACAACAGGTACCAGACAACACCCTCAGTTGTGAATAGCAGATGAAGATTTCAGTGGTTATATTTCTACTCAAAACAAATATGGAAACATGGGCCTAGTTTTTTGCCAGTTGCCATTTCCGTGTTTAAGGCAGGAAGGTTAGCAATTTAATCACGCCAGTCACAAGTGACACCACCCTGCATGTATTTTGCAATTTAAACAAATGTTGTTCAGGAGTTCAGAATACAAAGTTTGAATAGGCTTCAAATACAGGGCGGGGACAGAGGTCTACTTCATGCACCCAAATAAACATATTTTAGGGAGGGGGCAGTTTGGCATTTAATGGCTGCAAACCAAGGCATCTTTCTTGACATGATTGAGCTTGAAGCACCTTGAATTCGCCCTACGCTATGGGGAGATTACAGACGTTAACTTACCAGGGTGTATATGGTACCTGCTTGGTAAACTAAGCATCTGTATTGCCATGCCACTTGATGAGAATTGTATCATGCTTTCTCACCAGATTAGCACTAGAATGGCTCTCCTAACCAAGGGGTATGGAACTGTTTTTTGACCAGATGGACAGATTTCCACTTTGGAAACCTCCCAGGGTCCATTCTTTAACACACATACCATCCACACTGCTCATTCACACACACTAGCCATATATACAGACATGCTTCCAATCCTCGTAAGAGCCTCGACTGGATTAAGCGCAAGGGATGGAGGTTTCCCCATGTCTGCTCTGTATGTCGCGTACAGCCATAGTGCTACACTAAAGAGCCTGCTTTTCTCTCTTCCAGCCTTAAGAGCAAGCAGCACTTACAGGCTAATGGTCAAAGAAAGGGAGGACCCATGTGCGAAGCCATAGTGGTGATGATGGGGTAGCACAGGGAAAGCAGCATAATTGTGTGGAGCAGTAAAGTGGGAAACCACCACACAGTATTTGTAAATCAGTTAGTCCCCACTAACATTCCCAATCTAATAGATGCAAAGATGTTGGCATCACCTCACAAAGCTTTTCAGTGTTAGACTCCTCTCACACACAAACTTTTTTTTAAACCCCCCCCCCCCCATATTTTAAAAATATCACCCCACTTTCATTACAGGGCTACTGCTTCTGGATCTTCCATTGGCAACCAAATCCACCTACTGGGGATTAGTTGCATTTTTATCAGTGTTCCTTGTTACCAGTTTCTCCTGCCCACCCCGCCTTCAAAAACAATTTAAGCAGAAAAAGAACACAAGGAGTCTTGAGGTATTTTAGAGGATTTTTTCTTTAAAAAAATACTATAAAGTTATAAAAAGCAAAGAGGCTTTGAATCGGGCCCAGGGGCAGAGTCCTCACAGTCGGCTCCTTCTGCAGAATGCAGGCACTTGCCATTAATGCGCTTTTGACTGTAAAAGAAAAGAGAGAACAGGGTGTCAATGACAAGATGACAGTTTATGTAGCACCATACACATAAAAAGGTGTGTCTATTACAGCCATTGCTGCAATCACCAGTTATCTGGAACGACAAAAGAACACGCAGCCATGTTTGTTACTTAATAAAAAGGATTTTACATGGCAACCGCTTATTAATCTGAGATCTACCTGGTTTAAAATTGCATAATACCATGTAAACAATGATTTGTAAGCACAAGTTAGATATATGAGGGTTCTAAGAAGAATACTTGAAAGTTACCCTCACACTCTCCTCTTTGCTCAAAGTGAACAGATGAGGCCATCCCATGATATAGCCCCGTTGCCATTCTTTTGAGTGGGGTTGGACAACTTGTGGCCCTTGAGATGTTTTGGATTACAACTCCCATCTTGTTTCACCACTGGCTATAGCTGATGGGAGTTGTAGGCCAAAACATCCCCAGGGGCACAAGTTGCTCTACCCTGCTTTAGAGGTACATTGTGATCTGTAAGTGACCCAAAAGAGAATCCTTTCATAATTTACCATAGTGGCATACGAACAACTTCTATGTGGCATCTGCAAGGACGTTGGAAACCTGGAAACACGTGGGTGGCACCAACAGATCCTTCCTGACTAATTGTTGCTCAACTAGGAGAGGGACACCAAATTGGATGGGAAGGATCCAAGAAATTCTGGTGTTTGCAATTCGAATTACGAGGTCTGCAAGTTGCCCTGTAACATTTGCTTTGAAAGGGCTTGTTATCCTGAGATAATTAACCCTAACTCACCACCTCCTCTGATTTGGTTACACACCCATAACATAGATCAGTGGTGGAAACCCTGCCTCCAACGACATCTGGAGTAACCTCTCTTTTATCATGTAATCACTGATTATAACAGCAGCAGTGTTATCTCTCGTAGATGTGGCTCATACTTCCTTAGACAAATACGATGAGCTGATCCAAGCTAGTCTGAGATGGAAGACTACTCCAGAGTAGTCAATATACTCTAAAATTTCCTTTACATAGTGGCAAGAAGTGGCTGTTTCAACATAGCCACCCTAAATCCTTGATTATTTAAAGGCACAGAGACCAATTCCCTCTTCTTAAGACTTGTGATGATAGCCACTTTGAATATAAGTGACAGACAAGCAGTTTACAAATATATCAAAGTAAATAAATCTGATGCCAATAAGAGTAAGAAAAGATGAGATTTAGATATCAGAGCAGACACTGTCTTTGGATGCAAATCAGGGGTGGGGAACTTGTGGTTCCTGGGCTAGATCCAACCCATTGACCTCTCCTCGCAGGCACTGTGTCCTAACATGGTTTACTGTTGCTCTCACGCAATTAACACCACCAGCCATCCTTGTACAGCTCCTCTGGTCCACCCACATCTTCCTGTGCACCACTGCTCCTGCATTGGAAGTGAAGTGAAAAACCAAAAGGAAAAGCATCCACTCAAGGCAAAAAAAGGGGAGAGAAGCAGGTTCTCAGAATGCTGAGATACTGGGCGTTTCGGCCTATGTTGTTTTTAGGGCCTTCTTCAGGGGGCTGTAACATCAAGAATATATTACATTATGGTATGGGGATAACACATAACATCAATATATCAGTTTAGGGGTTAGTAATCATTCCAGGGCCCTCTTTTTATTCTAATTCATCTTTTCTCATCGTTTCATCATTTTTTGACTTTCTTTGTGCTTTGCCAGGTGTTTCCACGTGGAAATGATAAGTACAAGGTCTCAAAATACATAATTATTGCTATCGTTATTACTGTTATGTGGGAGTCACTGCAAGTAATTACTGAATCACAGCAGTGGCAAAAATTCAAGATCTAAGTTTAAGCCACTGGGGTTTAGAGTTTTTAACTTTAGGATCCATTCTATTTCCTTTCTTATTAACAATTTGTTATCCTGTCTTTCCAATTTTTCAAGGGCCCAAGACTTTAAAACTGCAAAAGAATGATTTTGTGCTGGAAAATGATCTACTGAAGGAGCACCTGATCTGTTGTTCTTTAAGTTACTGAGGTGCTCTCCTACACGGTTTTTCAAAGTTCTAATTGTTTTGCCTATATAAATCTTTGGGCATTTGCACTGGATGGCATAGATGACAAAAGTGCTGTTACAGGTAGTAAAATGTTTGAGGAAAATATCTTTCTTGATCACATGGGTTTTTGAATTCTCTGACTTTGAGGGTGTATTTGCAGTAGCAGCAAGTGTCCACAGGGATGGTGTCCCTTAGGCATAGAAGCACCTGGCAAAAAATTGGGTAAACTACTACTGTGTTCTTTGTATTCACTCCTGATTAAAATGATGAAACAATGAGAAAAGATGAATTAGAACAAAAAGAGGGCCCTGGAATGATTACATTTCCTCAGTTGCCAATGAATATCATAGGAGACAATCATCCTGCTAAGAGTTTTCTGCAGACATCTCTTACCAAGTAAGAACCTATATATTAAACTTTTGTTAAAAGTGTTTTTACATTAAGAAATGATTTTATATGATTTATAGAAATGTTAATGTATAATGTGGACAGACGCAAGAACCTTCATATTGTATTATTTTAAAAAAATTAAAGAAACTTACATATGGGCACAGGCCTTTTGAGGCAATATGCCTAACTAACCCCTAAACTGATATATTAATGTTATGTGTTATCCCCATAAACATAATGTAATGTATTTTTGATGTTACAGCCCCCTGAAGAAGGCCTTAAAAACAACATAGGCTGAAATGCATTGGGCGTGAATAATAAAGTATTTCAGCATTCTGAGAACCTGCTTCTCTACCCTTTTTTGCCTTGGAAGGGAAGTGGTCATGCCTTTCCAGAAATGCTTGGTTCCACTTGTGTATTTTCAGAAGCACCCTGGCCAGAGATGGACAGAAAAGAGAGAGAAAGCACTGCAGCAAGGCAGGCACATGAGGTCAGAGGAAGACAAAAGCCCAAAGCTAAGTACTGTGGCACATATTGGGGCAAGAACACATGTGAAAAGGAGAACGAAGGACAATGGAGGTGGTACCTGGTATTGCGCAAATAAATACAGCAGGGAAATCAGGAAAGTGCAATACCCATGGTTTCTTATGTCTATATATTAACATATGGAGTATGGAAAACAAAGGAGGAACCTGAAACCCTAATATGGAAAGGTAAATACAATCTGATAGGTATCACTAGACTCAATGGAATGAGATTCAAAATTAGAATATAGCAATTGAAAGATGTACCTTGCTCAAAAGGATCAGACCCAACACAAAGGGAGGGGGAGCAGCATGATATGAAGAGAATGTACATCCCAGCAAGGAAATGGATGAATCTCAGAGTAGAAGCCCTGTTGAAAGCATCTTGGTAAGGATAGGAGAGAGAAATAAAAGCGATATTGCGGCACAATGCTACAAACCACCCAGCAAACTAGAAGATATGGATGAAACTACCGAAGCAGACGATAAAACTTTCGGAGAGGCAAGCCTTAGTAGTAGTTGGTGATTTCAACTATGTTGAGATGTGGGAAGTCTGTGCTAGGAATTGAATGACCAATAAATTAGTGCCTTGCTGACAACTTTGTCTCTTAGAAGGTGGAGGAAGGAACAAGGTGATTTGCTAACATAGACTTAATCGTGACCAACAGAGAAGACTGGTTGATAAGGTGAAAGGGACACAAATCTTGGGGACTGCATCATCTTGGAATTTGTTATATTAAGGGAGATAAGCATAGTCTAGTATTCCCTGGAAAGCCAATGTCAAAGAAATCTGAGAAAAGGTGGGTAGGATCCCATAGCAAGAAATTCTGAAAGAGAAAAGAGTTCAAGAGGGATGGAAGAGTCTAAAATGAAAAATTGAAGGCACAACTGCTAACTACGCCAATGAGATGGAAAAATTGAACACATTTAAAGAAGCCATTGTGGCTGCACAAGGAGTAGTGCTCTGATGAGCTGAGACTTAAAAAATGACATGTATAGGAGACTGAAGGAGGGACATATAACCCAGGAGGAGTACAAAGATGTCGCTCAAGGCTGTAATGATGGTGTTAGAGAGGCTTCGGTCCAGAATGATCTGAGGATTACAAGGGATGCTAAAAGCAACATAATGGGCTATGTCCAGAGCAAGAGGAAGCACAAGGAAGGGGTTGGTCTGTTTCTTGGGGAAGATGGTGAAGTGTTCACATGCAATGGGTAGAAGATGGAGGAACTACTGAATTTATTTTGTCTCAGCCTTCTCCCACAAGGGGAACTGCGGTTGAAATATGAAATGTAGAGCAAATTATATGACAAATTTGCAGCCCAGGATAGGTAAGGAGATTATTAGAAAACACCTAGATTCTTTAAATGAGTTCAAGTATCCTGGGATTGTTCTTTTAGAGTTCTGACTGAAACCAGAGCGGATCCACCACCCCACTAATGTCGGAGCCACCAGCCTCTACTGCTGGAAGTATTTAAGCTGCAGCTGAATCTGTCAGTGATGCTGTTGTTGCACCCTGCATTGCAGATCCTATATTGAGCAGAAAACTGAAACAGACTGTCATGGGTAGGTATTCAACAAGGCCAGAGGCCTTGTTGCATGTGGATAGATTTATTAGGAATAATTTTGGAATGTCTGTGCAAGCAGTTCTCTGTCAGAAGTTCCCACAGGACTAGCTAGCTGCACTCCCTGTCTCGTCCTGGAAGCTGCTAGTTTCCTTGGAACTTGGGAGTGTTATGATAAGGTGGGGGCCCACTGGTCTGAGGGTGTCACTCAGATTGTAGCATCATCTTAGTGGGTTGAGCTGAACTGCCCTGTTGGCACATGGGAATGTTTTATAGGTCACGGGACCTGTCTGTCAAGTGGCTTTGAATAGCCCAGGCCTCCGTGTATAACAGGCAGAGCAAAGTGGAAGAGCTTTGCTAGAATCATCTTTTGACGCAAGGCCTGAAATCCCCCATGCTTTGGAGTCTATCTCCGTTTAGGACTTTGAAAGCACTTTGCACATGGACTCTTGCCATCTGGACTTTGGCTGTCTAAGAACTGTGCCATGAAAAGTACTGTGAGGCTTTTCATAGACTTGAACTTGCATTTGCTGCAGATTGGGTGTTTGTGGCCAGACTCAGGTGGCAGGGAGTTTGCCAGTGCTTGCATTAGCACAAGACTCCTGTGCTTGAGGTTGTACCTTCTCTGTGATCATGCTCACCTGGTCAGCTCAGTGTTTGGCAAGCTGGGTTGGCTGGTGCATGATCTCTCTCATCTGCCAGACTCAGGTGGCAAGGAGTTTGGCAGTGCTTAAAATGCACAGAACTCCTGTCCCTGAGATTCTACCTTTCCTGTGATCTTGTGGGTGTAGGCCAAGTCCCCTGAGTTACCAGTGTATGCGGTGTCTGAAGAAGCTCCCTTGGGATGGTTTGTTAAGCCTTTCAAGAATCCCCCTCCCCGTGTGTTTACCTGAAGGATCATATTAAGAATGGAGCCTAAAGCTTTCTGACCATCATTCAGCTTTAAGTGCGGTTTTGAAGAAATGTAACCATTAAGCGTGTTACCGTGAGATTTCCTCAATAAAAAAAAGTCTCACTGATGTGAATGTCTTGTGTCAGTTTGCCAGCATGTGTGAATGCTAGAGGGAACGGGCAACCACACAACACAACCTCCCAAGTCCCGTCAAGTTCTAGGATTCAAATGACTTGGATCCTACAGACTCTTCACACTTGCAATTCAAGAGTGACATTTCCCCAGATCAGAAGTGCATGTCCAATGCAGTTAAGATTAATCTCAGAGATCATTGCCAGGTTCTACCTCCTGCCATCACCTTATGTTTAGTCTTCTGTCACATTATTCTAGTAGCAGTAACTACTTTTTGTTACGTTTGGGAAAACCAAGCAGGATATATAGCTCCCACCCAGCCCTAAGGCCTCTGTTATTAATTACATTTATATGCCGCCCCATAGCCAAAGCCATAGCCAAAGCTCTCTGGGCAGTTTACAACATTTCAAAAGATTGAACATTAAAAAGTCAATATGCAAAATTTAAAACCATAGAACATAAAAACAGTTGATATTTAAAACAATCCAGCACCTTGGATTCCCAGCTTCATTTTCGTAAAAGTAAGTTCGTAGCAAAAGAACATACAAACAAGTGAGCAGTGCCTGGTGAGACCAGAAAAGCCAGAAAGTCGGGGGCTGCTGGCAGTAAGGAAAGCTTTCATCTCCTTTCCAGATAAATCTGACAAATTCACAAGGGTCTAACCAGCCCTCAGTCATGAAAGCTCAGTGGAACGTCCATGTTCACAGTCATGCTCTCTCACGGGTCACTAGATGCTGGGGGACAAAACAACAACAACCAAGGGGTGGCTGCCTTGACCGTGCTCTGCTTGTGAGCTTCCCAAGGCATCATTATAGGACCTTTTTAAAAACGGATTATTTCATCACTTCTCAAAAATATAACAAAGTAACCAAGTTGGAGTTCAACGACAGCAACGGTTTGCAGCCAGATTCACTGTTGTTATCAATTAATCACAACTGTCTCTTCCACATCGCAATGCAGATTGAACATTTTTCACTGCAGCACTTATAAACATTTTACATTTGACACAGATACCACACAACACACAGAACAACATTACAACACACATTGTTAACACAAAACCTTATTGTATGCCATGCTGGGAGGAGTTGTTTATTATTGCTAGGCAACATACAAATATTTTAAATATCACACATTACTGTTTCCATTCTCTTTCATGGCCACGTGCAGAGTGAACAGGGAAGCATCATCCTAAATTTACCCTGATAACAGTTCCACTTGGTTATTAATACCATCGAATCGCATTCAAATCAACTCTTTACCTAAGCTTTGCTGATGAGTCAGATTTTGCCTTCCCTTCTCCTCTGCATGAGACCTGACATACTGGAGACAGAAATATGGTCTATAATAATTCTTGAGTTTGTCTCTAGTATGCATCGTGCAATCCCCTCCCCTGAGTTTTATTTATGGGGATTTGTGCAAACTGGTCCCTCTGAGCAAGACCTTATTGTTCTCAATATAATTAACATAGCTCCTGCTTAAACGTTTCTGCTCCTTCGCCATAAAAGAACCTTTAGCTAAGACTGCTATTTTTCCCTCCCGCTGAGGATCTGTGTCTTAACAGCTGCTTTATGGGAAATATTCAGCAGGTGAAGCTATTTTTCTATGACTGCACCTTCAAGCCAGGAAAAATCTGCTTGTGAATTTATGCCTGTTATGCAGCTCTTACAGGCACACAACCTCTGCCAAGAAACAGGACGGGATCCTTAGCATGGGCTCACTGCTCTTTAAGACTGAAGAAGCAGAAAAAGAAAGGTGGAAACACTAGCTTATACATGGTTTTCCTTTCCCCACCCCCTCTGAAAACAGGCAGGAATGGAAAATTGTTCTGCATCGATTGAAAGCTGCTTCTAGCATTTCAAATATTAGTGAGTCCAATTAAAGCATCAACCCACTTACCCTGCCATTTTAATTTAATTTTGTTTTTTACACAGGATGCCAGTAGCCCCTCCTGCAGCTTTGATAAAAAGTAGAGCTGTCCAATAGAAATGATCTACATAATGCATTATTTTACTTTTCATTGATTAGGAATGAATTTAAATTGAATAATGTTGCCAAAATGTCTATATTAGATGGATCTTTAGATAAAATTGATGGCTGCATGAGACAACTGTTCAGAGAGGTTTGCTACTGGGTAGTATAGAACTTTAGTAAATACCTTATAATGTAATAAAACAAAACCCAAACATATTGTTAGGAAATCCCATCCTTAAAATTTCATTTTTCATTCGCTATTACACCACACCAGAATCAACGTAGCCTCAAACATTCCCCCTAATATATATGTCCTTAGCTCTCTGACCCACAGATAAAACTTTGCCACACAGATTAATCAATTCAAGGCTTGATAGACTAATCTATTGAATAAAGCTTATCAACCACATAAAAAGTAGGCAGCTTTAGAAACTGGCGAGTGTTAAGGAGGATTTCCAGGGCATTCTCCTTTTTTGTTGCTTTACTTTGCAAAAGTGCTACAAAAGCGAGCACATGTAGCAAAACACCGCAGTTCAACACTGATGACCAAGAGTATTTTAAATGTCGCTTGAACCCTGTCTGAAACTCTTCATACAGGCTATACAGCAGTGGTGGGGTGGGATGCGTGTATGGTGATGTAAATCTTAACTTTTAATTTACTAGATTTGAGGGGCAGTATGTGATACATTATGGAAGGTCGCAATTAAGAAGTGGCCAGGTTTGTGAAAGTCAACACTAGAAGGCTGACTTCATAGCCCAAAGCTGGCAAAGGGGAAGAAGCTGCCGACACAAACCCTTGGAGGTGGGAGGAAAAAGGGTTAGCCACATGCTCGCGACAGAACAAGACAACAACTTACCTTCATTGTGTTCTGCTTCTCCTCAAAGCCCAAGGAGACCACTGGCTTCTTCCTTCTGACAGAGCCACCTAAATCAGACGAGGAAGAGGAAGGCAAGGGAGAGGGAGAGTGCTTGGCCTTCACCGGCCTACAGTAGGTGGCTGTATTCTTGCGTCTCTTGGCCTCCTCATCAGAGATGCAGTTGGCCTGCAGCGCCTTTGGCCCATTCAGCGAGGAGCCCCGGTTCTCCAGCTGCGAAGCTTTGACTGGGACGTGGCTGGGAGCCCTACAGTCCAGGTGGCTGACCCGCTTGATTCTGGCACCCGCAGAGACGGCTCCGTTCAGGGAAAGCGCGGAGGAAGAGATCACAGATGGCTTGGCCTTAGCGGAGGGGTGGGAGACCTGGCAGCCGGCTGCCTTGCTCTTGCCAAGATCCAGGAAACAGGTCTGTTTGTACGGCGGGCTGGCAGGGGCGCTGGGAGACGGCTTGCGCTTGCGGGCCAAGGCCTCTGGCTCCAGGTTGCCAGCCATCTCCTTGGCTTTGGAGGACTTGCTGGCCTTGGTCAAAGGCAACCTGCTGAACGATGGCGAAGGAGTGTTGGCTGGGAGCGGGGAGGTGATGGACTGGCTCCCGCCCAGGCAGTCGGACTGGCTGCAGGCTGCTGCCACGTGGGGAGAGCCCACTGCATAGTTCAGACTGTGGTGACTGCGGCTGTCCCGGGAGGCCGCCGATGCTGCACAAGACACAGAGGCCCTGCCTGGGAGGCCGTGGGGGAGGCTGCAAACCAGGGAGGAGTTGCAATTCTGGGAAGTGCTGGAGAAGCCCAGAAGCACAGGGGATGGCGTGGAGAGAATCTGGTGGTCGGCAGCTGGAGGGATCCTTCTGGTTGGGCCAATAAGGGGGGGGGAAGAAAGAGTTAAGAAGTGGATCCTGCCTTACCCTCTCTGTCCATCCTTTTTTAGATCCAAAGCCATCCTCTTTGCCTTAGTCTGCTCTCAAGCTCCAAATGCCTTTACAAACACACGTGTCGGAAAATAACCCTGACCCCCACCATCCATCCACCTCTTAGTCAGCCTCTGGGTGTTTGCCTTCCCTTTGTTCAGATGTGTTTCCTTGTCCCTGAAGGAGACACCATCAAACCCTGGAGTCCAGTGCCACCTGCTGGAGAAAGTGAGGGAAAAAACCCAACAACACAGCAGGGACTAACAGGGCAACGGAAGGAATAAGAGGATTCTACCAGCCATGGCTGGGAGCAAATGATGACCAAGCTGTAGAAGGGGAGCTTCACTGCATGGCCTGTTCCTCTTATCCAAGCACTTAACAAATGCTAAATGTTACATATAAATCAACATGTGTACAAATCTTTAAAACATTGATTTTGGCTGAAAATCCAAGGCACACTTACTTTGGTGTAAGTTCCAGTGAACTCAGTAGATCTGAACTTATGCATACTTATGTCTGAGTAAGCATGCATGAGATCTGGCTGTTGGAGCCTTTCTAGACTTCTCCCCCACCCCCTTTGCTCTCACATACTAAATATGCAGTTGATCTTCAATGACCCTGTTCAGACAACAAGCAAAGCCATGGTGGTTAAACATTTTGAGCTAAACATAGCTTAGCGTATCATGTGAACCATTCCTAACATAGCCACGATTTAAAGACGCTCGCTAACCATTTGTTGCAAAAGGGCTAGTGACCTAACCATGGCTTAGCATGTCATCTGAACAGAGTCAATGAGTGCCAAAGATCCAGATGTGTTCTCCAGATACCACTTCTGTGGAAGAGATGGCTTGTTGGCACCAGGTGACCTTTCTATTTTCACAGGCATTTTAGGAACTGTTTCTTACTGTCTCTTTGCACTGTTTGATCGCTGCTACTTTCATTTTATTATGTGCTGGTGGTGGTTTTATTTTCCTTTTATCTGGCCTGTTTTATTGTCATTGTTTTCTCCTGGACTTTGGGCACACATTATATCTTTGTGGTATTTTTTCCCCAAGATAGTTGCCATCTATTTCAAAATAAGATTATTGGTTGGTTCCTCACCCATCATTATCCTCTCTGTTCTCCTGTCATTGCTTAGAACAGAGATGGGCAAATATAGCAGTTCTACAGGCCAGTTTTGTCCCGTCTTCCCCCACAGGACACTCTCCTGCCACCATTGCCTGCAGAATTTGCTAGCGGCAAAAAGAATCTGCTGATTTGCAATTGATTTCCGGAGCGTCCCCATTTGGTAATTTGGAGAACGGGCTGCAAACTGGGGCAAAAGCATTTGCAATGTGACAGCAGCTCTCCTCTCTGAACTGGCTCTAATTGTTGTGATCACCACACTGGCCTGATCCCTGATTACATTGCCAGCATGAAGAAAACTGCACTGAAGCAGCTGAAAGGGGCAGTGAACAAGCACAAAACTGTAGCCATTTATTTTCAGGGAACATTTCCAGACCCTAATAAGCCCTTTTTAAAAACCAAAATTAATCTTCTGCATCCCTAATAGAAAGCAGCAGTTAGCTCTTGGTACAGAAACCAATGAGCAACACATTGGGCTTGTTCAGACAACATGCTAAGCCATTTTTAGACCACTAACCATTTTGCAGCAAACCATGGTTAGAAATGCTTCACACGACATGCTTAGCCATAATGTTTAGCTCAAAATGCTTAACCACCACGGCTTAGCATGTCATCTGAACAGGGTCAATGTGTGAACACCCGCTCGTCGTTTCCGGAGTTAATTTCCTCCCCACTGGACAAACACGAACAATAGCACAGAGTAGAACCAGGTCCTGCTAAATCACAATCTGTGTCAACATGCACTTGAGACATCATTTTGTGATCTGGGAATGATGTCTTCCTACGCATCTTCCAGTGCATTTGCACAAGCAGGCATGCAACAGTGTGCAAGGGCACTCACACACACCAATTTATCTCAGAATTTGATCTGCGTCCCCCTAGGAGAACTTACTTCCACATGTGTGAGCTGAGATGCCTCTCCAGCATGGAACTGAGTGCAGAGCAGAACCGATCCAGCCGTCGACTGAACACGTAGCACCCTGGGCTCACCAACCGGCTTCCAAAAGTGCAGAACTGTTGTGGGACGGTGGGGGGAGAGAAAGGAAGGCAAAGGCGTTAGGAATACAACATCATGCAAAAAGCATATGCCTTGCAGTCTTACATGGGCTGCGAGTGGGAAGCTGCTAACACAAAGGAAGTTATTCACTCTACCCACTCCAGCTCCCCAGCTCCTAAACAACCGAGTGCAAAAAGTTATCAAAATGCACACAGGGCTGAAACCAGTCTTAGCTAGTCACACTTGTCCTATCAGTTTCCAGTTAATCTGGATCCCACCCACTGGTCAGTAATAGAGCAAATCTTTTGCATGCAAAAGGTTACAAGTCCCATCTCTGGTATATCTAGGCTGACCAGATAAAATCCAGGTCAGGGCTCATGTAACTTTAACAGTTGTAGAGAAAAGGGAATTTCAGCCAGTGTCATTTGTATGCAATTAGTTCCTGGTGAAATTCCCTCTTCATCACAACAGTTAAAGTTGCAGGGGCCCTGCCTTCTTTTGTATATGGTCACTCTAGGATAGTGCCTGCACCTTTAACTGTTGTGATGATGAGGGAATTTCACCAGGAATTAATTGCATACAAATGACACTGGCTGAAATTCCCTTTTCTCTACAACTGTTAAAGTTACATGAGCCCTGACCTGGATTTTATCTGGTCAGCCTAGGTATATCTAGTTAAAAGGAATCTCAAAGCAGGGGAAAGACCTCTTCTGGGGCCTTGAAGAGCTGCTACCAGAGTAGACAACCCTGGGCTGAATACACCAATGATATGACTCAGTATATGGCAGCCTCCTATGTTCAGAAGTCTACATTCCACTGCCCCATTTTGCTCCTCTTGCAATGATTGGGGAATGGATCACACCTCAAGGACACAAAGGGCCAAGTCTCCAGAGCCACCTTCACCCCACCCCAACTCGCTGCCCTCCAGCAGCCATGCTGGCTGGGAAGGATGGGACCTGTACTTCAACACAACTGAGGAAGGGTTTTACAGAGCAGCAGGGGTGCCAGTCTGCCACTTACTGCCTGGGGGCGTGGCAACCGTGTTGCGTAATGGCAATCTAGCTTGCAGGACTCCTCCGCTGCATCATCCTCACTCTCCTCGCTCGAAACCCGGCCGGTGCTCTTGGGTGCAGGGAAAGAGTAGAACCGGTGGTCGGCTTCGCTAGAGGTGGTCGGCAGGTCATCGGGGTCACTCTCTGAGGAAACCCGAGACCTAAAAGCAAAAGAGGAGAACAATGGCATTGGGTGCTCCAAGGATTGAGTTTCTTCAACCTGTTGTAGAGATATTATTGGCTTTGCTACTAGGACATTTCATAGCTGTATAAAAATACACACACATGTGCATATATACACACTCATCCCAGGGGTGAACAATTTGTGTTCCTCCAGATGTTCTGGCCTATAACTCCAGTCATGCCGCATCATTGACTATGCTGTCTAGGGCTGATGGGAGTTGGAGGCCCAAACACCTGCCCATCCCTTTGTCCACAAATACATAGTATCTGTGGACAAAGCCCACTCCTGAAAAATCACCAAAGAAGCACCACCCTCCTTTGAGGTCTTGTTCACATTAGTGGTTGACCAAGGAATTGCCCAGGCAGCTTTAATTCAAGAGGCACATGCTCCACTTCCTCCCAGGCAACTTTAATTCAAGAGGCGCATGCTCCACTTCCTCCCAGGCAGCTTTAATTCCTCCCCTCGCTTTACCTGGAAAGTGCACAGTGGGAATAGGGTTGCTTTATGCGGCAAGGAGAAGCACTGGGCAGGACCAGGGATGCCTGCAACAATGAAGAGGAGTCCTGTGAGAGTCGTTCGGAGGCCGCTTCCTTCCTCACAGGGCTCTTATCTTTGGGAGACTCCCCTTTCCTGGCATTGGCCTTCAGCTCAGCCACTAAGACGTCGAAGTCCTTTGCACGCCCCTGCACCTCACGACGCTGATGTACTGAATGGATCTATGGCACAGGCAAGAGAGATGGGTTAGATGTAACAGCCAACAAACACACTCACCACTGCCCTGCACAGGATTTCACAAGACATGCCAAGAGTGTGATAAAACCTACCGCCTCAGAGAGGAAGTTCACTCTCAAGCCTGCTTTATGAGAAGGCAAGCGCCGACAGGGGATGTGATTTTCACATGGTGGGGGCTTTCAAATAAGGAATTCTCCACATGAAAACTAGAGTGATTCAGTCCTGTAAGAGGGCTGCAACATATGCAATTAGCGAACGTTTTAATAAATCACAGCTGGTTATCAAACAAGTGTCGGATGGACAGGCAGGCAGAAAATAGCTGCATGCACCAATATTAAAAAGGATTTTAAAAACAGGTGCACCTGGAATAAACCTGACTTGTCATTAAAAGACAGAGAAATGTTTTTCACTAAAATGGATGCTTTACTTGCAGGGGCTGCAGTTAAAGTACATAGTGCAATTATCCAAAGCGGTGTCATGAGGTTCCATTCATGCACTGTGTTTGGCTTGCTTATACTCTGTTGTCCTTATTGAGACTTTTGATACTTGGAATTGATTTGTAATCACTGGTGTGGCTTATCTCTTGTACTATCACTACATTTCCCACCTCCCATTAATTCCCTCTATCTAAACTTTAGACCTCAGAGTAGACATGCAAAGAATTGAGCTGTGCCTTTTGTGCTTGGCAGGGAAATGTCAAAATTGGTAAGAATTATATTTGTGTACGTGCCCGCGCATATGTGCAGCCCCCCGCCCTCCAAAGTACCCCAGACGTGGGGCCAAAACAATAGTGCAATCCTGGTCTAAAGCAAGTATCTTGAATGTTTGCAGCAGAGATGGCCAGTTCCCACTTTTCACTTGCATGTACACAACATACTTTGCTATCTAAACAGAAAACTGCCTTAATATGAAGCCTTAAAGCCACCTTAGAACAGGTGAACTTGAAACTTCACCTTATTATCCACCTGCAATTGATGCTTGGTCCCCTTTCAGAAAAGAGATTTCAGGCACAATCACCTGGGAGAAGATCTCCTCCACAAGCTGCACAGAAATAAATGGTCTTGCACAGAAGAACTCCCCAGTGGATTATGCCCTAGGGCAGTTGAGGGCCATATTTCCTCACCGGTAATCTCTTGGAGGCTGCATGTCGGTGGTGAGCAGTGCCAAAAGCAGCGGTGGGCAAGGCCAGATCCAAAAGTGGGTAGGTCACCCCTTTTCTGCCACCTCCTTTTTACTCTGCCAGCCCCTTTTCTCCCTCCCTCTGCTTTTCCTGCCAGCAGGCTGCCAAGGAAGGGGCAGATCACTCTTGCCAACCAGCAGAACTGATCACATTCAGAGGCTTTTGTAATCAGCATTAACCTGCCATCAACATGAAACAAGCCACAACATGACAACAAGAAGAAATCCAGGCAGGATCTACACCACTGCTGTATAACAGTTTATAATGGTATTGACAACTGTTGGGGCCCATGACACACTCCATATACAGTTTTCAAACCGCTTTCAAAGTGTTATATCCTGCTTGGTGTAGATCTGGCCTCAGTCTCCCCAGTCCAGTTCAGGCAGCATTCTTTGGATGCACCAGGAAAGGCAAGGGGCTGTTTCCTCATTCCTTTCACCTCTTTCCTATTGTGCTAAATATTGGAATCATCTTGCAAACCACAGGCTCAAAGGTGAGTAGAACCCATACACTTGTTGGAAAAATTGCAAAGTATGCTGGACATGCTGGCTAGAAATGATGGGAGCTATAGTCCAATACATCTGGAGAGCTTTCACAGGAAAGGTGCTCCATCCTATACCTGCTTACAGAACTTACCGTAAAATAAGTTCTGCAACTTATCGTAAAAAAATCCCCCCCTGAATATTACTATGGAGGCTGTGCAACATCCTCTAGATAGGGTTGCCACTTTTCTCTCTCTCTCTTGTTTTTTAAAACCGGCACTGCTCTTACGCCTTTAATACTGCAACCTGACGCACAACGG
Source organism: Anniella stebbinsi (assembly GCA_029215795.1). Lineage (NCBI taxonomy): Eukaryota > Metazoa > Chordata > Lepidosauria > Squamata > Anniellidae > Anniella > Anniella stebbinsi. The sequence continues at coordinate 64,341,295 of JARDYH010000004.1, read as the reverse complement.
TTGAGCAGGCAGGCAGGCACATTAATGTTTAAAAGAGAACAAAGACACGTCTTCTGCTGCCCTAAAGGGCAGCATTAGATCTAATGAGCTTGTCACAGGAGGGCAGATTTGGGTTAAGCAGTAAGAGAAACCCCCTTAACAGTGAAAGTGGTTCAACAATGGAACCAATTACCTGGAGAGGCTCTCCTGCACTGGATGTCTTCGAGCAGAGAGCTGACAGCCACATGTTGGGGATGCTGTAGCTCTGGATTTCTTGCATCGAACAGAGGACTGGGCTAGATGGCCTCCAAAGTCCCCTCCAACTCTTATGATTCTGTGGCACAATGGCAGCAAAGCCATATTGCAGTACACACGAATCTGGATGCAAATACAGGAGGATCCTTTCACCTGAGACTTGTTCCCTGTCATTCCAACAGTCTTAAAAAGAACGGCTGATGGGAACTCAGGAGCTTGAATAAAGCCTATAGACCAGCCTTCCCCAACCAGCTGTCTATCATGTGTTTTGAACCCCCAAATCTCATCAGCGCCAGCCAGCCAATAGAAAAGGAGAGCAGGAGCTTGTGCCCCCCACATGCTTCTGGACTGCAACTCCTGCTATCCACTGGTCATGCTGGCTGGGGCTAATGGAGTCCAAAACATCTGGAGGGAACTGGGCTGGGCGCAACATTTGGAGTCCAAAACACCTGGAAGGCACCAGGCTGATGAAGGCTGGTGTAGATCAACATCATCACCTAGAATTAAAGCGAAGTTCCACAGCTCTGCAAGAAACGCTTGCCAAGCACTTGAGAACCATACATGTTCCAGCAAGGTGTATTTAACAGTGAAGAGAAGGGAACACTAAAGACATGCACAGAATCCTCTACGTGAGGGGATGCTAAGTAGATGAGCCCAAATCCTCCCTGTGCAATCATATGACCCTTTTTCAGTATCAGCATTATTCCTCCTTGAAAAGGAATGGGGAGGTTGTACTTCCCTTGCCTTTTAGGAGGCATCACACCCCTGGAGAAAAGGATGGGCTGCCCTGCCTCTGTCTCTCAGGCTTAGTTGCCTGGGCACAGGGCAGGGAGGTTCTCCTCCTTGGAAGACCCCATTCCCCCCTCCCAATTTTTTCAGGCAGCAGGCTCATATGCAGCACCGTACCTTACAGGTCAGTAACCGAGTGCAAACCTTCTTGGTTTCAGGGTTCACCACCCCACATTGCCTGTTTAAGTCACATTCTTTCCCTGTGAAGACAAACACATAATGAAATGCAGAAGGGAAAACTGAATTTCCAGCAGGCACATTCCTCCATGCCTCCTGGTGCCCAACTACATGTGAAGTTTCCCTCCCAGTGCCTCAGCTTCCCTTTAGTCCTTTAAGGCAGTCCTCTCCGAAACATTCTCCATTTCAAGAAACTCCTGCTCTTGCTGTCAAAGTAGCAGAAACTTGTCAAATAGACTTACATAAATGATCTGAGCAAATAATTTTGTACATTTCTTTTCTTGAGACATTTTGTTGTATATTATTGGCAGCCTGCATACATAGAGTTGTGCCTTTAGGGACCACAACATAGATTTGTCTGGTAGCCTTCTCATTTTGGCCCGGAACTGTGACTAGAAAAATCTTGCTTCCACCCCAACTGAAGTGCACTTGAAGTAGCAGTCTGCTTCCATGGCTCCCTTGAATCCACTTCCTCTTGTGGCTGAGTTTCTCGAGCTAAGGATGATTCTCATACAGAACCATACCTTCTCTTGGCCCAGTGCACGAAACTGTGGTGACACATACAGTATTCCCTTCCTTCTCATCCATCTAGCCGTCAGTGCTCAAACCAGATAAACACCCAACCACATGGAGTGAATTCCTAATTGGCTGGGAACACATGGACCCTTAATTCCTAATTGGCTGGGAACACATGGACCCTTGCTTCCTAACTGGATGGGATATATGGCTGCTTCCCCTTTATAAAGGATGCCAGTGAGAAAGCAGAAAAACACACCTGGAAAAAGACTACCAAGCTGGCAGCTCAGGTTTCCCCCAGCCCTCTCCCTCTACACTGCCAAGGAAGTACAGAGTAGCCCAGGACTTCTACCCAATTTTGCCCTTGCCCACCTGAAAGACCTATCCAAAGAGTCCACTGGAAATACACCCAGGGACAAAGAGCCTGATGCACTTTGGAATCCATTGCCCCAAAGCTACAAGAAAATGTTTGCCCTGGTGCCTCAGATAGTTATCCAGGCAGCAATCCACCCCTATCACCCAGCTGAAGCTTGGAACAACCAATATTTTGGAGAGACAGGTATGCCTGCACAGTATAACCACTGACACTCCACTTTGCCAGAATCTAGGAAACAAAACAATGCTGCATGCAGAAATATTATCAAATCAGATTTCTTCCTTATGAAACCAAAAGCTGGGAAGGCACCATTATGAAATAGAATTAATCAGCCTTCCCCAATACAGCGCCCTCCAGATGTGTGGGACTGCAACTCCCATCATTCCCAGGCAGGATGGCCATTTGGCCATCCTAGCTGGGAATGATGGGAGTTGGAGCCCAACACATATAGAGGGCACCAGGTTGGAGAAGGCTTGAATAAAGCAAGTGCCCCCACCCCCAAATGGCTTGCCTACGCACTCCACCGCCTCCGGCTACAAGATGATACACAGTAAGGAAGTTAGGACTCACGTGACATCTTTTTCAGAGCTTTCATAGTGCCAAGCTCCTTCTCTCCCAAGGAAGAAGCATTCTCCAGCTTCCTGCTCAAGCCATCAGCAGGGAGGACCGAGCTGCCCCCTGCCTTGGCTGATGTCAGGGCTTCTTTCGGCGACACCACTAAGGAGGGCTTGCCCAGGACCTCTTTTGAGCTGGCAGAGGACTGTCGGGGGATGGCAGAGTTGGAAGGCTTTGGCGGGGCTTTGATTCCATCTCCGTCTGGCTTTGGAAGGCTGGAGATCTTCTCTAGGTTCACAACAGGCACAAACAAGCTGGAAGACAGAAGAACCATGAAGTCTGAAACCTGGAAAGTATTCAGGATCTCCCACTTCAACTGACCAAGGCTACGCTTCCGTCTGGGTTGAGTTCATCCAGACTCTAAGAGGAAGACACCTGGAGGCCTTTGTCAACAGGGCAGCTGGAGTGCCAACAGAGACAAACCCCAGACAGCTTTGTGAATAGTATCTGTAGACCCATAATAGGAGTTGGGCAGGTGCTCCAAATGTGTGAAACGTACACCCAAAGACTACCCCAAAAAGAAAGAACCACAAAGGGATAAGAAGATAAAAAGACACGAGAATCAGGAACAGTGCCCATATGTGGTATAACAGGGGTGGGGAACCTCTTTCAGCCAGAGGAACAAATTCAGTTTCAGAGATGTTCTTTGGGGCCCCATTCCAGTGGTGGGCAGGGCAGAAGGGGAAAGGGGTGTGGCCAAAACTGCCAGCATATGGTAGCTTAAATAGGGTGACCAGATAAAATCCAGGTCAGGGCTCATGTAACTTTAACAGTTGTAGAGAAAAGGGAATTTCAGCCAGTGTCATTTGTATGCAATTAGTTCCTGGTGAAATTCCCTCTTCATCACAACAGTTAAAGGTGCAGGGGCCCTGCCTTCTTTTGTATATGGTCACTCTAGTATAGTGCCTGCAAATTTAAGAAGGATGAAGAGGGAATTTCACCAGGGACTAATTGCATACAAATGACACTGGCTGAAATTCCCTTTTCTCTACAACTGTTAAAGTTACATGAGCCCTGACCTGGATTTTATCTGGTCAGCCTAAGCTTACATCTCCTACTGCCCATAGCTAAGCCTTAGGTGAGGCATTTCAAGCTTTTAGAATGGGGGAAAACCACACAAAAACTGATAAACCATGACATGATTGGTGGTCAGGAGAAAGGGAGTGGGGCCATATGGTCAAGGAATGTGGAAAAAGAGGAAGGCCTTAACAGCTATACTCCACATGTCCTCCCAGGGCTAAATCACAGGAGGCTCCCAGCTCAGCTGCAGTCATCAGCAGTAGGCTGAGGTGAAGAAAGCAACCTCTCAGGTGCCTTCCGAACACCTTCCCCTAGCGCTCCAATAAGTGTGCCCCATTAGGAGTCAAAACAGGAAGGGCCTGATGCCAGGATAATGTCTATTTGTCTCTCATGAGACTCTAGAAATAGTTGCAGTAACATAGTCTAAGCTGAACCATTACACAAACTGGTATATTTATTTAATATTTCCCCTGCTTTTATCTACAACATGGGAGGGCCAAAGTGACTAACAGAAAGAGGTCATAAAGCCATCAAAAATCATATCAAGATGGGATCAGATTGTATTCCTTATCTGGTTTCTGGGATTGTAACAGCTAATTTCTTGCTATTCATTGTTGTGATTTCTACTGTAGTTGCAATCTGCCTTGAAGGAAGAAAAGCAGGATACACGTTTTAAAAATAAATCAATAAAACAAATAATATGTAAAAACCAATGCTTTAGTAATCACAACTATCCTCTCATAACAATAAGATCTATCCATCGCAATTAGTACCATGAAATACCTAAACATAAAACCATCTTAAAAACAATACCCTAGCCATTGCTAGCTCTGTAGCAATCTAGAAGCCAATTTGGAGCTTATCTTTCTATACAGAGAACAAAATTGGGGGGGGGGGATATATGCAGTCCGTAGAATTTCATGCAGATTCTCTACTATCTCAAAAAATGGCGAATTTTACTTGGTTGCACCCCATGCCCTGAGGGGGATTGCATTTCCCAAACTTTTCTCCACTCCAACCAGTCAGAATATAGCTGGGATGCTTCCCAAGTAGCAGGGGTGGGTGGGGAGATTCTGTCCAGTCCAAGGAGTGGCTGAGGAATCCAAAAAGTCCCCTGGCTGACAAACCCAACGCCCACTTACCACAGGTTGTCCTTCGGCATCTTGTCTGTCCTCTCCAGCATGTGCTGGGCTTGACTGAAGGAGCCCTGGGATTTCTCACGCCAGGACTTGGCGGATCCATGGCCCCCACTGGCAAGGGATCGGCCATTGACTGCTGCATGGCACTTCTGTAAGTTTGAAGACGTATGCACCTGGCCATAGAGTTTGCTGAGAGGTCCGTGCCGTCTCTCTAAGTGGGAATGAAAGATCCTGTTCACCAAAAAGCTCTCAATTGGCTAGCCAATGCAGGAGTCTCTACAGCCACTGCCTTACGGTACAGAACTAAGCAGTTCTGAGAGCAACCCAGTAAATCAGGGGGTGGTATTTCTTCTTTAGGTCCATTTCCCATTCCATCACCAGTCCTTGCCATTCTGCATCTACACAGCTGCTGCCCATAAATGTTTTGTGAATCCCAATCCTCCTTCATCAGTCGGGGACAAAATATTGCAAAAACAAAAAAACCAAATAAAGAAAAATAACTCAGGGACAAAAATGTTGCAGGCAGCGACAAGAAATTCTAAAGTACTGTCTGGTCAAGACTGTTCCCCACCCCCCGATCTAAATTGTACTTCTGGAACACAAAAGCACCCAATTTCTGCATTTTCATCGAGTGAAGAATCTGGGGCTTACAGTCTCATATTTTGATATTTTTAAATGCAAAATTTGAAGTGTCCCATTATCATGTGTAATGTTCCAGGAATCCCACCTTATGATTAGGCTGCACACAACACCCTGTTGGAACCCATTTAGCCAAAGTTAGTGGCAGCATCCAGAACGGAACTTAGACCTTCCCCATTCCACAGGCACACACTTCAGTTCTCCTGATTTACCAAGCCAGAGATTTCTGAACTAACCCTTTTAGCTCCACCACACTGGATTGTGCTGGGGGCGTCTAAAGCACATCCTCCAAGACAGTACAATAGCTGGAAGATGGGTCACTCTCCCACTCATCTACCTTGTCCCCACTGAAACAGGCCATCCCCTGTTCATAGCCAGGCACCAGGGTACAGGAATAGGACTGGCAGGACCAGCTGGAATCTGTTTGCATTTCACTGCCATCACCACCACCAGCATACAAGTGTGGCTATTCAGTTCCAAAAAGCGTGATTCATAAAGCCCAAAGGGAGCCTTGTAGATAAATAACAGAAGTGAATGTGCCCCATCTTTCTCCCATAATCGAATCTAAGGCCATCCAGACCAAACTCAGACCTGCTTCACTTCAGCAGGCCATGTCCTGGAACCACTAGGTCAGCCTGCCACTCCCCACCCCACTTGCGTATCTTTGCCAACTGGCTCAATGGCAACTTGTGAAAGTAGCCCAACCCAAGGCCCTCCACTCTTCTCGCTTCTGCTCAGCCACTGTCAGGTGGGCGGACTTTGGAAAATCCCAGTGGAATGACGACATTCCCTAAGGGAACCAGGCCATAGGAAAAAGTTGGATGCAGATACATCATTCAACAGATGTTTGTGGAAGGAGGCTTCCCTAGCTGCATTCTGAGAATGGCCAAATGCAGCAGTGGTCTTTGAAATGGAAAAATGGTGGGGGAGGGAAAGAGAGAGAGAGACATCTAGATCATACCATTGGTCCATCTAGATCACAAATAGCAATGGTTCTCAGGCAGAAGTCTTTGGGTTGCATCCAATGTTAGCCCTACTTTGAGCAGACCCATCGAAATGAATGTGACTTATATTAGATGAACATTGGATACAACTTTGTGCCAACTCTTCTAGCAGACATCCTTTAATTCAGGGATGGGGAAACGTGTGGCCCTCTACACATTGTTGGACTGCAAATCCCATCATCCCTCACCATGGGATATGCTGGCTAGGGCTGATGGCAGCTGCAGTCCACACGTTTCCCCACCCTGGCTGTAACTAGACCTTTGTCTTGAGATCTTCTTCATGCATAGCATGCACTTTACCACTGTGTTACGGCCCCTCTCCTAGTGAGGGGCATGTCAGCACCATCCGTGGGTCTCACCGTGTGGATGATACACAGTTGCAGGGCCTTGGCCATTTTCTAGCTGTCTGCCTCCCTCCTTCCCTCGATTCATTCCCCAAACTCAAGTAGCAAAACATAACATCGGAAGAGAGTCTGACAAGACCAGAGTTTGCCTTTTGTTTCTCCAGCTGCTGCTTCCCCAGCAGTTTCCTCATTCGCTGCAGGAGAAGCAACTCAAGGGAAGGCCACCTTCCCCCTGATTTTTGAGAGGAAGCTACACAAAACGGGCCTTTCACACAGGCACCTCCGATGAGTCGGTGCCTGAGGCAGCAGCAAGCAGCCCTTTCTCACAGCTCTCCCTGAGAGGCCACAAACATTCAATTGGCAAGTTGGCTGCCTGGCTTACCGCAGTGCTTCTGAAAGGCTTGAGGTTTGACCACTTGGCCACAGTGATTACACACCACCAGGTAGAACTCATCATGAGCTGGGCAGTGACCAAAGATAGACATGTCTGAAAGGACAAGAGATGCGAATGATGAGAGCGTGCCCTGGGAAGAGTCCTGCGTCACCGTGTCAGTTTTTTAGGCTAAGAAACACTTCAATTTAGTTTTATTTTTCTTTTAAAACCCATTTATTCAGTCAAAGATGAAATGAAAGGCACAGCCTAAGTTGGCAGCAATGCTTAAAAGGACAAAGGATGGGAGGTAGAAGCTGAGGCGCAGGTCTTGTGTTTCTGCCATGATTATTCGGTGGCACAGAGCAGTTCTCACACTTTTCAGACTCAGTTTTCCAATGGTAAACTGGGAATACTTCCACGTGGCCTGCCTTGCAGAGATGCAAGAGCAAGGACATGGTAGCAGCAAATAGTGCGTTTGTAATGATATCAGGTGCTTCTTATACCAAGTTTGATGGTTGGTCCATCTAGCCAAACACATTCTGCCCTGATTGGCTCCCTGTGATCCTTCAACCAGAGATGCTAGGAGTTGAATCTGGGCCCTTATACGTGCAGAGCATGTGGTCTACTATTGAGCTAAAGGAGCACTTGAACGGCAGCCCAATGTACACCATTTTTATTTTTGCATGCTACTAATGTCAAGATACCTTTTCACAAATGGCTGCTGAGTTCAGAGCACAGCCACTGGGCAGTGAGAAGCCTCCCACATTCAGATCACGGGTTCAGAGACCAGCCCCGTTCCTGCCAGGCCCAAGACATGGGCTCACATTTTAAACAACAAAAAGGTCTCAGAACAATCACTTCTCCTCTGGAGGTGGGGGCCGCTGCATGCCGTCCTAAGCTCTCTAACTTTGGCAGCGAGCAGCCCCACCTCCTAGCACAGCTTAGGTGGCAGAAAAGGAAAACAAAGAGACACAGACAGACTGGGAAGCAATGAAAAGGCCTAGGACTGCAGGGCAGAGAGGAGAGAAGAGCTACCAGGGAATAGGAAGGGCCAGGCCTCCACTAACTACAGACTGTCTGAAGGTCTGACTGGTTAGGAGCAAGTGCCAAAGCAGGAGGAAAGCACAGCAGAAGCACCTTTCCAAAGGCTCTGCTAGAGAAGCACAAGGAGGCCATGGGAAGAGTTTATGGAGTGACTGATTCGATTTGGGGGGAAATAACAGCCACCAAACAGCATTCTACAAGAGACTCCCATTCCTGACATCTGTGCAGGTGTCAACACTTCATACTTGTCAGCCTGAGTTGGACTTCCGTCTGGGTCTTTACCCCATCTCCTCCCCCCTCTCTAAAAATGGGACTTGCCTTAGAACACACACACAAGGGGTGAGGGCAGACTTCTGATCTCTTGACTGAGTATGGCCAGATAGTGAATCCGGGGATATTTTCCTAACCAAGAAAGACTGAGTGGGGAGAGTGAGTACAGCAGCCTTCCCCAACATGGTGCCCTTCAGATGTGTTGGACTACAGCTCCCATCATAGCAAGTTAATGGGGATGATGCAAGTTGTAGTCCAACCCACCTGGAGGGCACCCGACTGGGGAAGGCTGAAGTAGAGGCATATGCAGTCCAGCACACTTTCATCTTGCAGTTGTAACAACTCAATAACACTTCCTTAGGATGACTTGCTGAAGACGCTTTTGCCAGTGGTCAGGGTATGACTGATATTTGAGGTCAGGAAAAAAATATTCCAGTACAGAACACATGTGACATTTGGGGGTCCTCCCCTGCGGCTTGACTCATTTGCATGAGTCATCTAGTGCTATGGCTCTGTAAGGCTGATTCAGATTGACTTTGATTCCCCACTTGAGACCCGCTGTGGATGATCCAGAAGGTAGCTATGGGCAGATGGTCTTTGAGCAGGGTATGATGGGAGGGCTACCACCTTTTGAACCCTTCCAACATCTGGTTATTAAAAAACATGGAAACAGAACCATAACAGGAAGGTCTTCAAAGCAAAGAAGGCACGGGCATGCAAGGTGTACAGATTTTGGTTATCCCCAAATCCCTTGCCATATCCTGCAAGTGTTTGGTTTGTGGGAAAAGCTACAGAGGACCGTGTCAGGACTCAAGACTCACAAACCCATTCCTGTGTCAAGGAAGATACAAGTTATTCAATGCTAAGCTTGGCAAATTTCTGAATGTGCTAAGGGAGTCTTCTTCCATTGTATCTCAAGACAAGGACAAGGCTCATACCCTAGTAAGGAACGGTTAGCGCAGCTTTTCGTGCCTTCGTGAGGGACAGAACACAAACCCTCAATGATATGGGAGAATGCAACTGACAAGCTGCCATAGCTACTATCCATGTGTAACCCAGCAGAGAAGGCTACGATCAGACCATGGAGAGTCCATCTCTGCATTTGTTCTATACATTCCAACTTTACCCTTCCCAACCAATCCCACAGGATGGGGAAAGGGTGGCTGGCCATCATAAGGACACAAACTGCACTATCACTGTCACTCTCCATCACTATGGACATCCCACTGTTGTAGTGGCAAGAGAAGCAGCTGCCTTCTTTTGGGAAGAAATGAGTAATCTGTATGGTCTCAGCTAAGGATCACCTGCTGTGTGAGAATGCAGCATCTGCCACTCCAGACAGACAGACAGACAGACTACTCCCAGCTGCCTTTGTGCCTCTCCTTCTGCAGAGCAACTAACAAACACAGAGCAGTCAGTTCAGAACAGGGGTCTCTACAACTCATGTCAGAGCAGATGGCTCAGTCCATTCTTACCTTCTTTAATGAGAGTCATTGCATCCAGCTTCTTGCTCCCATTCCTACTGTTTTCTTCCAGCTCAGGCCCTAGTAGATAAAAAATTGTTCCCATCAGCAACACTAGTAATCCTTTGCACATGCATCATCCACCAAAGCGGATGAGAACCCATGACATTCAGACACATTAAGATGAATTCATTTCCTCCCTTATAGCAGGATTCCAAGCATGCTTACTTAGAAGTACTCCACACTGAGTGCACAATGAGATTTACTAGGGAGTAAGCATGGCTAGGATTGCAGCCTTAATAGATTTACAATGTCCTTCAAAAGTGCTTACTAATAGAAGGAGCTTCTATCCCATTTATTTATCACAACTTCCCCAAACTGGCCACGCAGTGCTATGCTGAGTCCACTGTGAACCAGTACTGAAAAGCAGACAGGACAGTAGAACCAGTAAATTTGTGGATATTAATAATAGCAACAACAATTTCATTTCTATACTGCCCAATACCTGAGGCTCTCTGAGCTACTCACAACTCAATACACAAAGCATATGTAAAACTGACCTCTCAATGAACATGATTACATTTTCATCCTGCCTTTCTTCCAAATGCACTTGGGAGGGCATGTATGTGGGCTATCCTCCCCACAACCTTGTGAAAGGGGTTAGGCTGAGTGTGTGACTTCCCCAAGGTCACCCAGGGTGCTTCCTAAAAGATCAGGGGGTAGATTAACAGCAATCATTTCCAGAGCACTAGAAATGCAGTTCTTAAAGTCGTCAAGAGAACAAGGCTCCCCAAGAATCGGCTCTGCTAAGATGGCAGATGTTCCAGAGCTTCTGCAAACACACAGTAGTGGACTTGCTGAATCTCAGACTCCACTGCCTGCTGCTTCAGCAGAATTATTCTGCCAATCCGTATCAATCAAGAGGTGTTTGGAAGACAATGACAGGCATACAGCACCATCCATAGACCGCTTTGCAAATTACAAAGATGTGGCCAGAGGATAGAAACAGGGCTCTCCAGCTCAACTCCTCTTAAGAGTAACCACTTCAAAATGCCTCTTCTTCATTACAAAGGGAAGCATTCAAATATCCACAACCCGCCAGAATTCTGTAAGCACCAGCAGGTAGATAGGCATACACAAGAGAGCACATCTGCATAGCAGGGGAAAAGTCAGGTCTCTCTCTCTATTCTATACACCTTTTACATGAACAATTCCACTCTGCTAGTTGTAAACACAAAGCTTCAAATATACATTCCCCAAGATGGACTTCAAAACAGAATCCCTAAATTCCAAGTTAAACAAAAGCCACTGGATTTCAACTCCTGCCACAAAAAACTTGTTCATGCCGAATTATCACTGGCACCATGATCTCAACCAGAACAGCTTGCCCTGGAAATATGTTAATATTTATAAGCATTTCATTACAGCAGGACCCTTCCCTTTTTTTGTATGTGTGTAAGCAATGGTCTAGAAAAATGTGGCTTCTAACCATAAACCCAACATGTATACAAGAAATCAAACACATGGGTTTCAGAGCTAATCTTCCCCTCTTCTTCCTAGGCATCTCCTTGCACCACACAGATATTCATGGAATGCCCACTAGGTCCTCCTGATGCAGGTCAAATGCTACAAATGGAGGAACTAAGGCATGTGGGGGCAGGGGGAGGTTGTTGATTTGACTAAAATTAACAGCATGAGCAAGTAGAAGAGCTGGTCCCCAAAGTCCTGACTCCCCTGCTTTAACCATAACATGACACTCCACTTGCATCTAATAGATTTCACACCACATGGTGCCCTCACAAAGGCAGGATGTACCTGCTACAATGCATCAACTGTTTCAGTGTCAAGACACAAGGCAGAAATCCAAAGTAATTGGTTTTTTTTAATGCATTGGCAGATTTATTAATTTCTCAAAAACCTAACAGGATAAACACACACACACACACACACACACTATAATCCCAGGCTGCAACCTGTCAGGGACAGGCTGACGGCAAAAGGTGGGAACTAAGCACACTTTCCCCATCTATGGAATTCTATGGATTTCACATCTATAGACAACAAATAAATAAAACGACCCGTTTAGACTGCGATAGGAAGCTGTTCGCAAAGGAAAATTTTCAACCTGCTTCTAATTCCCTAAAAACACAGGAGTCATTATGTAAACTCTGCTGGAGCTGGAAGTAGATCAGGAAACATATGAAGCACTAACTATATCAAGTGAAACGGGAAGATAATGGAGGGGGAAGGGAGAAGCTCAACAATATAAAAAGCATCACCAGGGACAGCTCCATTGAGTCTCACCGCCCCTTCTGGAGTCTGCTGTCAGGCTGCACTTGAGAAAGTCAAACATTCTAGGGAGATGCTCCTGAATGATTTCTGGGATTCCGAGGGCAATCAGCACAAGGGGCCAATGTTGCCACCTACGCTCATCACACACACACACTTCTTACTAAGGGAGGGCAACCTGAGCAAGAGACAACACAGAACAGAGAAAAAGGAGCATAGAGAAGCCAAATCAGGATGGGTGTAGGCTGTTTTGTAGGGGGAAATGGGCAATTCTCATGGATGGGAAATTTAGTGGCCAGATCAACAGTCCAAAAAAGGCTCAGTATATAAGACAGAAGAGAAAGTGCAACGAATTCAAAGCGGATGGATGAGCGGGGACCAGTTTCAGTGGCCTAGGGAAAGATCTGAATGGAATGGAACAACTTGAAGAAAAAGAAATGGTACAGCACAGGTGGGGGAGCACAGAAAACATAGATTGCTGAAAGCAATTTAAAGGAATTGGTTTAGGACAGAAATGTGGTGGCATTTAAAGACCAAGACCAACAGGAAAATATTGATGGCTAGAGTTTAAAGGGCAAATGCAAAAATTTGGGGGAGAGAAAAGAAAAGTGGCCAGGGGTCTTCTCAAGAGAGCCAGGGGTTTCAGGATATCAGGAGAATCATAGAAAATCAAGTGGGCTTGTGATCTACAAGTGTCACAATGGCATTACAAGAATCATGGGATTACTGAGTGCATTATTTTGAGAAAATTGGAAAAGCAAACAAATGGGGATAAGAAAGGAGAGAGAGCCCTCAGGTGAAATGGAGGCAGACAACATTGACTCAAGGATCATATGAGGTCAAGGAATAGCCGCTAGCAATCCTGGTGAGAATAAATAATAACAACAAGGACAACAACAACAACAACAACACAGCATTTATATAGCACATTTTAGAGATAATTGTGGGTTCCCAAAGATATAAGAGATCAAAAGCCACGGGAATCTCCTGGATTTTGCTTAATAATGGATGCTCATGTGATAAGGGATCAAAGTAGGGGCGAGACCCACATAGGAATTGGAATGTGCGTGGGATCCCCTGAGGGCAAAGGGTCTGATCCAGGCTCAGGATGATCACAGGATGCAACCTGCTTAGGTCAGGCTGGGAAGAGGGGATCCAATCAGGGGACTCGAGAGATCATGGGGAAGCCTGGCTTAGCAGCAGGAAGAATCCGTCAGGCAGGGGACTCGGCGGCGCTAGGACCCGGCGGCTCCTTTGTTTGGGGCGGAAGGTGAGGGAGGGGGAGAGGGAGGAAGCGCGGCGGCGGCGGCGGCGGCAGCAGCAGCAGAAACGGCGACGGAGTGTCCCCTGCTTCCCCCCGCCGCCTCCGGCCGCCTCCGGGTTAACGAGCGGGGCAGGCGCGCTCACCTGTCTCGGCAGCGGGCGGCCCAGCCCTCTCCACCCAGGTACTCCAGCTCTGCCCCGCGAAGTCATCGAGACTCGGCAGCCGCCGATCCACAGCAGCCATTGCTACTGCCGCTACCGCCGCCGCGCGTCCACGCACCGCCATCACCGCACGAGAACGCGCAGCCCTCCCCGCTGGCGGCCGCCTCTTGCGCAGGCGTGCCGTGCCTCGTGCACCACGGGAAATGGAGTTCTCGGAGCCGAGGGCACCTCCGCTCTGCGCATGCGGGAGAGAAGAGATTGGCGCGAGTGTGCCGTGTTCGAACTCTCTTTTCTCTTCCTCCTCGTGCCCGCTGGTTGCCGCTCCGTCCGGAGGAAAACGTCTGAGTAATGTCTCTTCTGCGTGTGCGCTGAAGTCCCAAGAAATACGTACATAACACGTATTGCACACCCGAAGAAACATACATAGGAAAGAAGAACCACCCCGATGGATCAGACTGAGGAAGGATCCATGTTACCCACAGGGCCAGCCATGTGTCCCTAGGTCCACTCTGGTGTCATCCAGATGTTTGAGTCTTCAACTCCCATCAGCCTCAGCCAACTGTCAGCATTCTGGGAGTTGTATTCCAACACCTCTGGAGGGCACCAGGCAGTGGAGGCTGGTGGCTCTGAAGTCAGTGGGGTGTTGAATCCGCTCCAGGTTCCAGTTAGAACTCCTGGCTCCAGGCAGAACTCCTGGCGTTGTGAATTTGTGCCAGGTTCCAGTCCGGCTTTGCACCTCGGATAACTTCTTAAGAGTTCTGACTGGAACCCAGAGCAGATTCACCACCCCACTGACATCAAAGCCATCAGCCTCCACTGGCACCAGGTTGTGGCAGACTGTAGGGTATGCAGGCGACAGCCACTTGTTTCCATGTTGGCAGTCAGAGGTAGACTGCTGCTGAGCAGGGAGTTTCTATTTAGAGCACGGTGGCAGCCTTTTCAGCACCAAGGGCCACTTGTGATGCCCAGAGGTGGGTTGGGAGACATGTGTGTGTATGTGCAAACACACACAGAGCAATGGGATTGTGGGGCAGGGAGGAGAGAAGAAGTCAAGTTGCTACCCCCTCCCAGCAACCCAGAACAGGACCTCTACTTTCAGCCACCAGGAGCGGCATAGAAGCAGCAATGCCACCTGTGTTGGGGTTGTTGAGGGAGTGGGAGGCTAAAGGCTCTGCTCACCTGCACCAGAGACCCGATTAGGATTGCTGTGATGGTGCTACTAATAGTCTACACTGCTTAATACAGTTTCCACAGTTTCCTCCCCTTTACTTCAAGAAAGCAATGTTGTCTAGAGCCTAAGAGTTGGTGGTGATAGTGGCCAGAAAGTGATTGATTTCCCCTTGCTCCCAAATTTTTCAGTGCTGCAATCCTGTTTACATTCATGACAGGAGAATAAAGATATCTACAGAATATTTGTGTGTGTGATGTATGTATATTCCTCTCACACACATATACTGCATAAGCACCACGCCAGTTCTGCTGCCACCAGTGGTACATGGTGCACACTAGTGTAAAAGTGACTGCACATGGCAAGACAGAGCATATTAGGAGGGGAGACTATGTCACTGGGAGGTGGAGGGTGGGTGGCTAGGGAAATACTAATGACCTCAGATCAAGGCACTTATTAACACCCCAACCCCGAGTCCATTTCCTTTGAAGCCAGTCTCCTGCATTTATACAGAGCTTACTTCAGCATCAATTACGGGGGATTGCAGCCTGAGTGCCTGCCAAGCAAGGCATGCGAGAGCTGGAATCGCTGTTCCTCCTCACCCTACGGGCCGCAGAAGAAAGCTCTGCAGGGAAACAGCCCAGGCATCCTTCTCTTCCCGAGAGCACTGGGCCAGCTTGGCTTGGTCTAGATCTTCTGCCACGGTGACAGAAGGCTCCCTCGGGTTTGGGCAGAATTGCAAGCCAGGGAGCCCTCTGCCTCCCTGAAAGCTTTTCTGCTGCTCCACCGACCCCCCTCCTCCATGTGTAGATCAATATCTTGCATGCCAGCCAGCATCCTCCCGTCCAGCCTGCACAATGAATTCATCCATCACTTTGCTCTTTTCCTAATGAATATTTTCTCCCTTGTAAGAGCTGTTGCTAAAGTCTCCGAACGGCAATATTTCTCCTTCAAGATGTCACTCCCCATAGCAGCCTGTGGTGGAGTTTAATAACAGGGTTTGCTTCTACCTCTGCTCAGAGAAACCTTCCTCTCCCAAACCCACTCTTCTGTACCCCCTACAGTGCCTGTGTCAACAGAGAGTTAAATAAATAACTATTATCATTAAGAAAAACCAGACCTCCCCTATGATATTTTCTTCTGTGAAGATATAATGTATCATTTTCAAAATGATGTGAAATTATTATTTTATTTCTAACCCACCTCTCCATCCAGATTGAGGTGGGGAACAACAATAAATATAGACACAAGAATCATAACTACATTGTGGGCCTGTTCAGATGACACGCTAAACCGTGGTTAGGCCACTAACACTTTTGCAACAAATGATTAGTGAGCATTTAAACCATTGTTATGTAGCCACATGGTTAGGAATGGTTCACACGACACACTAAGCCATTTCAGCTCAAAATGCTTAACCACCATGGCTTAGTGTATCATCTGAACAGGCCCCATGCAAAAGGCTTTCTTGTTACATGCCTTGGTGGGTTGGTCTATTCACCCAAGGAGCTATTCTGGATCCTTTCCATCTTGCTGTATTAAGGATACATAGTTTTGTATTTAGTGTTACTCAAATTCAAAAGATGACACTGCTCAGTACAGATGTCTCATCTAATTTACCTGTAGACATGATTTACTTGTGCTGAACCTGCAGTTAGGCCACTGAAACAGCAGGGAGGGCTAGCTGAGTTGCCTTAGCACAGGGGTATTGAACAGAATTCGGCCTGATGGCCAAATTCAATTTCAGAAAAGC
This sequence comes from Anniella stebbinsi, assembly GCA_029215795.1. Classification (NCBI taxonomy): domain Eukaryota; kingdom Metazoa; phylum Chordata; class Lepidosauria; order Squamata; family Anniellidae; genus Anniella; species Anniella stebbinsi. The sequence goes on along the minus strand of JARDYH010000004.1, from coordinate 64,324,657 downwards.
TCTCAGGGGCCACAGGAAAAAAGGGTGGGACCAAAACACCAAATAGAGCATATTTTAGCTTAAAGCTCTTACTATGCCTAATGAGAGGCATTTCAACCTTTTAGAATGGGGGAAATGCACAAAAGTTGGGAAATGACCAAAAGTTGGGGGAAAGGGGTGGAGCCAGGGAAAAGGACATGGTCACCTGGGACAGCTGGATTGGGACTTCAGATGAGCTGCATTTGGCCACAGGACTAAGGTTCTGCACCTCTGCCTTAGGACACACTCCAGCTGTCAACCACACATCAGGAAAGAACAAACTGTTGAAAACCAATCCTAAAACAAATCTACATAATAAGCAATGGCATCTGAAGCCCTATATGTAGTCACTCCACTGATGCCTAAGCTGAAAATTCAGAAAAGCAAAATAATTTGGGGTTTCTTAGTTTAGGGGGGAGAATCACTGAAGAGGAATATAATAATAGTTTATAAAATTAATAATAATAATATATTTATTTATTTATTTCCTGCCTCTCCCTCTGGATCAAGGCGGGGAACAACATCAAACATAAAGTACACAAAACTGATTAAAAGCACATAAAACCAATACATCATTAAAATACCAAAAAAACACAGATAAAAACACTTAGAATTTATCTGGGTAGGCTTGCCGGACGAGATCAGTCTTTATAGCTCTTTTAAATTCTTGAAGACTGGTGAGTTGGTGGATTTCTCCCAGCAGGTCATTCCACAATCTGGGAGCAGCAGAAGAAAAAGTCCTCTGGGTAACGTTATGCAGAGTATAGGAAGTGGGCAGAAATCTGCAATTGCAATTCATATAAACATTTATGATTGCCCAATGAACTTGATTGCCAGTAGTTTTGGAACAGTGAACTGAAAGCATTTCTCTTCACACAATGTGTAGTACCCTTGTGGAATTTCCTGCCAAAACATGCAGTGATGCCCAATGGCTTTAAAAAGCAATGAGATAAATTAATGAACAATATAAGCATAAGAGCAGTACTGGATCAGACCAGGGTCCATGTAGTCCAGCACACTGTTCACACAGTGGCTAACCAGCTGTCAACCAGGAACCTACAAGCAGGACATAAGTGCAACAGCACCTTCCCACCTGTGTTCCCAGCAACTGGTGTACATAGATTTATTGCTTCTGATCCTGGAGGTAGTATATAGCCATCAGGACTAGTAGCCATTTAGCCTTATCCCCCATGAATTTGTCCAATCCCTTTTTTGTTATGTTTTTTTATTTATTTTAAATTCATACAGATATACTAAATTAATTAAACAATTCCCCAGACCAAGGTTCCAGCAGACAAGTTTTAAATCCAGGCAAATGCAGAAGTAGTCCAGATAACAGGCACAGGGTCAAAGCACAGCCAAAAAGCACAGGCAATCAGTCCAATATAGTCAAGCAAATCAGGAGTGGTCAAACAGGCAAAGGGTCAAACACAGTTATGCAGTCCAATACATACACAATCCAGTAGCAGAGTCAAGCAGAAGTCCAGGGTCAAAGCACAGAGATTCTAGAACAAGGCAGAATCAGACAGCAAAAGAAGCTAACAAAACCTTATTTCCAGCAACCAGCAGGTTCTCACTGCTGGCTTTTATTCACAAAGGCTGCTGAGCCCCACCCAGGCTCAGGTGCTGTCCATCAGAGCTCTCTGGCCAGAGCCCTACTCAGGAGGAGTTGCTTTCTCCCAAGGAGACCATTTTTGCAAATGAACACTCCTTCTAACAGGAAGCCTACTGGCTTGTCGCTTGAGGCGCCGATGCTCCTGGGGGTTGCTCAGCCTCTGTTCCAGAGTCAGCATCCCCTCCTCCTGTCAGCATCCCCTCCTCCTGTCAGGGAAGGACCTGGAGTCATCTCCCCTGAAGGCCCAGGCTCCTCCTGGTCTGGTGCCAGTATGAGATGTGTCACCCTGGTTTCTGGGGGTTCTGCTTCCTCCTCTGAGGAGGATTCCTCTAGCACGGACATGACACTTACCAGGGCTTTCTGCTTCTGCTTTTTTTCTGGGATCAAGATCAGTGCCATTACATGGGTGACTGGCTTTAAATTGAATACTTCCTCTCTGTATGCTCCATTTGCTTCCATTCACTTTAATAAGACAGCATCATCCAGTGGCCTAATTATAGCACAACACAGGGAGATCCCACTACGCCCCTGATATTACCACATTATCTGTTGTGTTTAAAAAGGCGGTTTCCAGGGGAAAGCGTTGGATAGAGCACCAGCAGCTTTGGCTCTTCCCCCACCCCCCATCCACAACTATTACCCTGGCTAGCATGATCCAGCAGGACTTGGAAGAAATGTAAGAGTGGATCTGGCCCCACTTTGGATTGTTCTGTAAGTGTCATAAAAGAGGTTTATAAAATTATTCAAGGAATGGAGAAAGTGTAATAGAGAAACATTTTTCCTTCTCTCATACTAGAACTCAAGGTCATCCAATGAACTAGGCGGTAGATCCAGGTCAAACAAAAGAAAATACATCTTCACACGATGCAAAATTAATGTATGGAATTTTCTATCCCAGGATGCGATGGTTACTGGTGTAGATGGCTTCAAACAGGGATTAGACAAATCCTGGGGCCGTGTCTTGACGGTGGCACATTAGCGCCACGAGCCCTCAATCCCCTGCATTTGCGTTCCTTCCGGCTATCTGCACAGTAAGGAACACAAATGCGGGGCTTGCTGAAAGGGGCCGCAGCCATGCCCGTGCACCTGCGCTCATGCACCGCTGGGCTTCATCGCACGGGCACAGGGCGCGTCCGCCCCCCCCCCCCCACACTTTTACATTTTTTTTTACGTTTTTAAGACATGTGTTCCTGGTACCTGAAGGGCAAAGCCACTGACATGCAACATGAATTATGGAGACCATCCTGGTTTTTAGTTCCACCCCAACATACTCAGTGTTCTGTGGACAATGAGCATGCTCAGTCTTCAATGGACAATTTGGGGTCTCCCTTCCGGCCTTAAGGTTTTGTCTTGAAGATTTTTTGTTTTGCACTTCTGCAAACCTTTGGAGTCCACCAAGCCTGGGGATACCCCACTAGTGTAAGCAGCATTTTGGCAACATGAAGATCACCAATCAAACACAGAGTTTTCTATTAGCATATAGCAGCCTTCCACAACAATTGCAAACCAACACATCAGGAGGGCCACAGGTTGGGGAAGGCTGACATAGAGTACGACTAGATGGAACAGCCATGATCAGAGATGATCAGCCTCTGAATGCCAGTTGCTAGAAAGCAACAACAGGAGAGAGAGAGCTATTGCCTTGCTGGTGGGTTCCCCAGAGGCATGTGGCTACAGCTGTAGGAAGTTAGATGCTGGACTAAATGGAGGCTGGGTCTGATTCAGCAGCATCCTTCTCATACTTATGAGCAGATGGTTGCTACACACCAGAACAGTAAAGACTTTAGCTGTTTTGGAAGGATACTATTTTGATTTCGGTTTTCTGACTCTTTTCTCAGGATGCCTTCCACCACTCTTTCTGGCCAGAGTCTGCTTGATAGAGTTCGGGAAGCTTGTATGTCTTGGGTACAAAGTTAGCATACCCACTAGCCCAGAGGTGGGGAAACGTATCCACCCCTTCCAACGCTGTTGGACTGCAACTCCCATCACTCCTCAACACTGGCTATGCTGCTGGGAGGACTGCTGGGAGCTGCAGTCCAACCATGGCATGGGCCATATGTTCCCCACCACTGCACTACCCCATGTAGGCATTGAGAATTCTGTAGATAGATGAGGTATAAATTGAATAAATAAATAAATGCCCTGCAGTTGCTTGAGCATGCGAAAATAATTGGAAAACACTCACCTTTGCATTGTTGCTCCATCTTTTGAGTTCCTGATAGTGCCATTTTAATCTCCTTTTTCAAATATTAATACACTATTGACTTACTCACTTACAACTATTGACACATAAGCTCATGAAGCAAATTTTAAACCAATTAGAAAAAAATGCAGAGGTACACAAATCTTGGTCACATAAAAGGACTAGTTTCAACTTTTGGGACATTTTTGCAATGCTTTGCCCAGGTTAACAGAGGCAGGAAGAGAGATAGGTATCAACACACAGGATGTCGTAAAGCCACATACTTAATGCCTTAAGTAGGTAGAACAAAATATGGTGACACTAATCTCCATCAGGTGTGCGTTTTATTGCATGTTTGTTGCTGGGTACTCAAGGATTTTCACGGGTCCCTCTCACGATGTTGCCTGCCTCCCATGTGCCTCCCGCCCTGTCTGGCCTTCCTCACATCACAAAAAAACACCCAGAAAGTCTGATATATTTTTAAAAACAGAAGTTGCCGCTATCTCCTGCTGTGTGCAGGAGAAGCAGCGTGATCGGAATAGCCCACTGAATGGGCCACTTGCACACTGTTTACTTCCTCTTTTGAAAGAGGACGGATCAAGCAACGAAAGTGGAGGCAGAGAAACGATGGTAGGGAAGCGCGATTTCTCCCATCTGATGGTGCGCACTCTCCTCCCCCTTTCCCCTCCTTCATCTCCTTCTCCCTCGTTAGGAACAATGGTATGGAATTGTGGTACACTGTAAACCTACTAAAAACAGCAACAGAAAAAAACGGAAACATTAAAAAAAAAAGGTTGATGCTGGAGGAGTCCCTCACAAGCATTCAGATTTCCTTATGTGTTGGTCCTCCACAAAGGGTATGATGGGAATAGTGCTCTAAATATTGCAGAGCAGTAAGGACATGTCAACATCTTCATCCTTTCTGGCAAAGATGATACTTTCAAAGGCCACATCCACTTACATGAAGGGATGCTAGCAGCTATATAAACAAAGCCTGATATTATCCCTCTAAATATCATCATGTCCCTCATAGAATATGTTTAAAATTTCATTGAAAAACCTGTAGTTCTTTTTATTTGCTTCCTTGCTTCTGGGTGTGGTAGATACTCCCAGGCATGCTGTTACTAAGACCTTCTTTACAGTCTAAAATACTATTTCTTTCTTTCATTTATTACACCAATTTATGCTAAACAAAAATGCTCCAAAAGCATGTTGTTTATAACAAATGCTTGAGGTGAGAAATATTGCTTCCCAAGTTAATAGTTGTCAATAATTCTTGGGAAAAGATGATGGGACAAATTGTAAGTGAACGCCCTACAAATAAATATAGTTCCCCCCTGCGCCCAACACACTATACCAATAAAAGATTGATCTGTGATAATGCGTAATCTAATCAACTCCTTAATATAATGTCCATATTAGACCAAACAATTGAAACAGTATAAACCTTTCACATCAATGAAAAATTCCAAATATAAACAAAAAGCTCTCCCATTTAATTCAGAACTCTTCTTATACTTTATCCTGAAGGTTCCAGTATTCAGAAGCTTCATGGGAGCAACAAAATTTTCTTTAGTAGAGGAAGAAATGAATGACCCTTTATGACTATACACTGAAGATTATGAAGTCCTATAGGCTGTGCAGTAGCTGCTGATATACACAGGAGTTGAAATACATCATGCAGTTCTCATTAGACCAAGCTGATTTCGAAGACTGAATTTGGTATTGTTTGACTTGTGAATTATTGCTGCAATGATTGTTTACATTCGGATTTTTTCATTGACTTGATAGGGTTTATCCAGTTACAGTTATATATTTGTATATGGATCTTAAATTAAAAACGATAAAGACAATTTGTGTGTATTTTCAGTTGCCTTTTGTGAGTACAGTACAAATTATGTGCCCTTCTTTCAAACAGCAGTGCTGCTATGAAGCAGCGTAGTTTTATTAAAATTAAAAGTGGGGATTTGAACAGGGAAATCTGGGCTTAAGGCCGAACTTAGTTGCAAATGAAACTGCATGTATTGTGACCAAGGGGGTGTCTATATGCCATCGCTTTGCAGCTGCTTACTTCCAAAACCCCACAGCAGTTGCCGCATGGTGGGAATGCTAAATCTAGATGGCAAGAGTGAGCATGGGCTATCCTGCGGTCATCCCACTTGTCAAGCCCACCCCCTGCCCAATGTTCTGCATTCCCAAGTTTACCTGCACTGGGAACCGCCCCTAAGAATGCCCTAGAACCGAAGCCACCATTGATAAATGGGAGAAACAATGTGGTGGCATTGGACAAACGGCACTGCGAGAAAGCACTGTTTTGAAGGTAAAACCCCGATGTAGCTGCGAGTTGGCGGCTGCATCACATAAACAACACAGTGCCACTGCACAACCACTATAGGGTATATCAAGCGTATAGACAAGCCCTTAATCACCAAAAAGATCACCACCTCAGACCTGGCTCCCAAATGGGAACAGAACTGAACTAACCAAATACAATCAGAATACATCTCTTGTCGTGTGCCAGAGAGACCCTTTGTGTTCTCATGATTCAACAATGATTCCCACTGATGTCCTTGGCATTACCAACCCAGAATTAGCCTGAGCCTGGAAAATTTCCAGATTTCTCTAAAAACAGCAGCTCATAAGAGAAAGCAGTAGGATATAACACAGCAATTCTGCATGACACTTATTTATACTACATATTATGGAATCTGACATCTACAACTGAGGGGAGACGTGATAGCACTCTTCAAGAACTTGAAAGGTTGTCACACAGAGGGCCAGGATCTCTTCTCGATCATCCCAGAGTGCAGGACACGGAATAATGGGCTCAAGTTACAGGAAGCCAGATTCCGGCTGAACGTCAGGAAAAACTTCCTGACTATTAGAGCAATACGACAATGGAATAAATTACCTAGGGATGTTGTGGGCTCTCCCACACTAGAGGCATTCAAGAGGCAACTGGACAACCATCTGTCAGGGATACTTTAAAGTGGATTCCTGCATTGACCAGGGGGTTGGACTCGATGGCCATTTGGCCCCTTCCAACTCTACCGTTCTATGATTCTATGAATAGCACGTGTGAAATTCTTGAGGATCCTGAAAATTTTAGATTAAAAAAAACTCGCAAATTTCTAGTCCTCATTATGAAGTATGCAAACTTTCTTTCCTGCCCCTGTGAACATGTTTATTATTCTCCAGTAGCTCCAAATCTCCATTTCCTGCTTTCCTATTCTATATTCAACAAGGTGGGGAATACACACAAATAAACTGGGTTTAAGCCTATTTTAAATAAATCAGTAGAATTTATGTATTTTAGATTTTTATTCATTTTGATTTTCTTTTGTGTACTGCAGAATATGAAGACCTGGGTTCAAATTCCCCAGTCAGATACAAAGCTCACTGGATGATCTTGGTCTCCCCACCTATGTTTTTTACCTTGGGCACTATTCAATAAGCATGCCTGCCAGTCACACCAACGGAGACACACCTATTGCTGCAATACTGGCCAGACATCCGGGCATTTCCCACCTGTTGGCCCTTTCACTTTATAACCCGAAGTGCTATACCAACCTAATCAACAAGTCTGACTAGAGGCCATGATTGAACACAAACAGTGAATGTGTATACCATAGGCAATAGCAGGTCTACCATATCACTTCTGAGTCTTTGGCAAAACTAGTTATTGCTCATCATCCGTACACAGCCTTAGAAAGTCAGAAATCATCCCTCATCAAGATGCCAAACTTCAGTACACGTATGTGATTATGTTTGTGAGTGCAACATATTCCATGCCAACTGTGTATAATACAGGTGATAAAAGGGTACCAAAACACTATTCATGTCTGCTGATGTTGTGTTGAGGATTGGCTGTATAGCAATAAAATCCTTGATGAGGTAAGTGAATTTTCTGGACTGGGTTGAATAGAGATCAAAGTAAAAATGAAAACAGTAGGCAAGCACAAAGAAAACCTGCCCAAAGCCAGCAATCCCTCAGAGCAAACTCTCAAGACACTTTATTAGAGGCACATTAACAATCACCAGAAGGAAGGAAGACCATGCAACATACTGCCACTGGAAGAGTAAATGGCTGAGAAAGTAAACAGAGCTGACAGACCACACCCAGGAGCATTCAGTAACAGGCTGTTGGTTTCTGCTCTGCTTTCAGTGAAATTGTGGCTTTTTAAGAACAGAGCAGGTAAATTTTCTGGGCACTTTTTCTTTATGCATCACTAATCACAAAATTTCCCATATTGAACACTTGTAAAGATACTAGGCCTGGACCCTCCTTTCACCCCATTCGAAACAAAGAAACAAACAAAAAATAGGCCACAAAATGCAAAGCTAGTACAGGCCAAGGTTGGCCCCTTCCCTCTTTTCAATAGAAATTCTGCTTGTCTCCAGCCATCTGCTTGAAGTCTGTCTTGTGGGGCTCCATCACAGAAGAGGGCTGTGTCATGCTTAATATGCAACTTGAAGTTAGCAGGTTAGTCACACAGGATGACTGTGGTTTCAATGTAATGGGTATATCCAAAAAGGAAGAAAACCCACAAGAATCTAAAGCATCCTGCACCTGCTGCCTACTCAGCTGCTGTGCATAGGGGAAGTGCCAAATGTAATGCTACTAGGCCAAAATATATATTATCTTTCTTTTCTTTTCAAATACATAGACAAGCAAATTCACAAAAACTTGGGCCATGTGGAAAGCAATGTGCGGAATCTGCAGCATGATCAATGGTATGCACTTACCATTTCCTTTTCCAGAAACCATTCCTGCCAACTGGGTAACAATCATCCTACAGCTGTTTATTCCTGCTTCTATTTGCATAGGACACTTCCAACATTTGAAGCAGCATTGTTGAAGCAGCTTATGCACAAAGGTCAGACCCTCAGCTGATACGAAGTGGTAGCACTCAACTGGGACATTGATTTATACTAGCTGAGGATCTTGGATAAGAAGTTAGCATACAGAAGAAGGAATCACGTGTGTGTACAAGATGAAGGGTTCTTGAATCCAACTAGGAGAGTCATGGAGGGTTGATCTACTTTCTCAGGGTTCCATAATATCTGTACTCAACTGTTTCAGAGAGAGACTGTAATGGAAAACCACGGAACACACTATCACGCGAAAAGCTGCTTCCACAATTATGCAGTAAAAAAAAACACAGCTTGTTTTAAAAATTACCAGGAAAGGTCATTCTAAAAGATGGTCTGGAAGTTTGAGGGAAACTCCTTCCTGTTGACTAGGCAGCTTTCTTTTATGTTTATACTACCCCTTATGTTGCAAGAAACATGGGACTCTGTAGGCCCACATGGATGATTGTATGCTTCAACCTTTGTAGTTTCACTGCAGAGATGTCACAGGATTCTTTAAAGGCTGCTGTTCTGTGATATAGAAGCAATAACAGTAATCAAAACTAGGGAAGAAGAGGAAAGTTTACAAAAAGTACAAAGGAGGTCTGCTTAATACAGAGGTCCCACACCTAATGAAGCACCATTACATTTCTCCTTCTCTAAGAAAGATTTCCTCTCTACCAGCATGGAAAGGAGGAAGGGAAGAGCAATAAGGAGGAAATAAGGGAAAGACCAAGACCAGACAAGGTCTGATGTGAAAGGTTTAATACAGCAGAGAAAGAACTTGCCCCCCATCCTACTGCACCCCCAGCTCCTGAAAAGCAATTTTCTCCTTCCAAGAGTAGACATACGGAAGCACAGGGATTTAAGAATTTGGGGAAACTTCTTCTCTATAGGATTCAGAAAATGGGCAACAAGAAGGATTCAGAGAAAACTCAGTCATGCTCCAGTCCCTTGCTGGTGTAAATGATCAGTAGAAGGAAGAAAAAGTGATAGTGAGACAGCTCCCCTCTCCTGAATTACCTGCTTCATATATGCAATAACAAGTTGCCTCTATGATTAAGAAGATGCAGATTTAATACTCGCCTAAACTTGTGCTCTGGTGGTCCCATCAACTGCCAGAAAGACATCCAGGGATCCTAGAAACATCCTTAAAAATGCCCATGTTGTCTCAGGCCTCCATCAAATGTTTTATAAAGTTCTATCTCTAGCTACAGCCACAATGGAGTTAAAATGGGTGTTGGTAGATGATAGTGGCACACATGAGTTCAGTGACAAACAATGCCCACCACAAAATTTAGGGCTCAGCAGCTTCTGTTACCAGCAGAGGTCCCCCCTACAAGGATTCACTTTTGCGCCCGGTTAGGCGATTATGCGCATAATCGCTGAAGCGCATTTACGCCTAATACCTCTGCACGAGAGGCGGCGAGAGGCGGCAAAGCGCATTAACGGATGACCAAAATGCGCTTTACAAGTAGTTAATGCGCATAAGCGCTTGTTCACATAGTCAAAATGCGCTTTAATGGCCGGAGCAAAATAAAACTCGCTGTTTAACGTGCATTCGATAATGCTCATAATCGGAGGGATAGCGCGCCTCTACGCCTGATTTGCGCTCCGTTCTTGTAGAGGTAAATTTTTTAATTCGCCTTGAAAGAGCTTTAAATGTCTCTTGTAGAGGCAGCCAGATTCAAGGGCCATTACTAAGGATTCCAGCCACAAAGATTCTCAACAACCAAGAAGTTCTACTGAATTCCATCCTACCTCTGCATGTTTGTCAACCAGGAAATGAATTCCCTAGGTCTCTCAGGTCATAGTTTTAAAGTCAACTATCCTAGAAGCTGAGTGAAATTACTCAAGGATCCCCTTAGTTGTGCTTTATTTAAAAGTAAAACAAAAAGTCAGGAAGATACTGAAACAGATGTCTAGGGTTTTCATCCAGGAAGTGACAAAAAATACTCCACTGACTCTACTTCTTATGTAGCTGTCATGGAAGAACAATAAAAGTTTTATTCGATATAGTGAAAGGTTTGTGTCCACTACATGTATAAGACACAGTGTAGGGATGCAGAGGTCAACAGCTGCTAAACAGCTCACACTGGCAGGAGTCAGTACTTGTGGCTCAGCATAGATACAGTGTACATCTTTGTACAACCAGAGATAAAAGAGAAGAACCACCAGAACTTTGCCATGCAAAGAACTAGCCACCTGCTGGCAAAGAGCATCTTAAGCTTTAATCCAACTGAGTTTAAGGGAAAGGGAGGGAAAGAGAGAGAGTTGTTCAGCACATTCTTACTCCATAACGCAACACAATCTCTTCCTTCAAGTGTATCAAAGGTAAAAAATATTCCCTTAATTTTTCTCCTTTATTTTGCTGCTCAGCCATATGGTAAGTTGGTATTTCTGCTTTTATTACAGATGCAGAGCAGAAAGTGGACTTACTCTCAAAGGCACCTAGATGCTCCAGGTTCTGTGGCACTAATGCCCAAGTTCTCTCTATGCCCTTATCCAACTATACCTGTTTTTTCCCCTTTATAAACTGGTCAAAAGCAGTTGTGAAGAAGTAATGCCATACACACTCTAGATCTGGTGAGTAAAGTTACAATGTACCATAATATACATTTATATTGTTTAAAAAATCCAAATGAAGAAGAGTTTTGTTGTTGCCATGTACAGTCTGTGTATCTAGGACCACAAGAGGACCTCTGACTTCAGCAGGAGGAAAGCATCCCATAACAGCCACAGAGGGAAGCCAGTATGACTGCTGGACAGCAGCAAAGATGGCAGAAAAGGCACATTGCCAGCCCTGCTGTGAAATGGGAAGAGCAGGTAGGCAAGACGAGGCACTGTCTGTTCTTGGTGGGGGAAGAGGAGGCTTCAGGAGAGAGGGGGAAGGTTCCTTATTGCTTATCGACAGCTCCTTGTTCGGCAGAGCTTTCCTTGTTGGTGGCCTGTGCATGCCAAGGGGTCTCTTTAAAAACAAACCAGCAGTTTCCAGCCCACAGTATAAAGTTGACAAAACCAAACAGCTGAGAAAGATAAAAGAGAAGCACATAATTAATAAAGTACTTAGAGACAAGAAGTCCAAGCAGAGTGTGTATGTACTCAAAGCTTACACAAGACCAGCCACGTTCTTCCTTAATGCCCTTTACCCTCCTTTTGTTCAGGTTCTCCCTGTTACATAAGAACAATACAATGGCAAATTTATTCCAGTTTTCAATGCACGTTTATGTGTAGTGGGGATTGTCACCCATATTTGTGAATGCAAGAACTGAATCAAGGTTGAAAGTTAATTTTAAACCAATTAATCCATGACAGACTAATGTGGCCTTAAATTAAATGCCCTGTCTGTTTGCCTGTTTTCCAGCTGCTGAAGTATGTAGTTAGGTCATCACTAAGTAGGCAGTATTTAATATATTAGAGCAGCCTTCCCAACCCAGTGCTGGCTGGGAATCCTGGGAGTTGCAATCCAACACGTCTGGAGGGCAGCAGGATGGGGAAAGCTTTATTAGAATCCATCGTGTACAGTTTAAGTCTGCAACACTATGTTAATCAGTACATAAGCCCCACACGGTTTGAGGCCAGAATGTTTGAAGAATGCCTATGTCCGTAAGGACTGCTCTGTGCTTTGAAATCAACACTGGAAGCCCTGCGTTTTGATCTCCTTTTATCAAAGGCACAATCCCATGCATGTTTAGATGAAAAAAAGTCCTACAATTCCCAGCATGCCCCAGCCAGCATTGCTAGCTGGGGCATGCTGGGAGTCGTAGCTTTTTTGTCTAAACATGCATAGGATTACACCCTAAAAGTATTTCTGTACTGTCTTTTAGTCAAAGACTGTCGAGACTTCAACCCACAGAACTTAAAAACATCGCAATGCAATTAGGAGCAACAACAATAAACTCCATGGTAGACACTACTACACAGAAGCCCTTTTCAAAGGATATACAGTGGTCCCTTCTGTCTTGGTATTCATAAAGCCTTTTAAAAACCTATCTGTGGCTTTTAACTGGTGTGTATTTATTGGACATGCTGCTGTTTTATTGATATGGCTTTGGAAATTGCTTTGTACTGTCTATTTTGAAATGTCCTATTTTTCTGTGTTTTTAAAATTTCAGAAGCCACTTTTTGGAATTGCAAAGTTTAAAATATAACACATTATTTAATTTTCCATTTAGATTGTTGTTTGCCACCTTGGGTGAACTATAAATATTTAAAAACAACCAAAACAAATATTTGTTATAGAGAGCCAATGTGATGTAGAGGTTAGAGTGTTGTACTGGGAGTCAGGAAATCCGTATTCTAGTCCCCACTAGTCTGGGTGACTATGGGCCAGTCAGTGACTCTCAGCCTAACCTACCTCACAGGGTTGATGTGAGGATAAATGAAGAGGATGACTACTATGTAAACCACCTTTGGTTCCTTGCAAGAGGAAAGAAAGTGGATGATGATGATGATGATGATGATGATGATGATAATGATGATGATAGATAATGTCACCAATCCTCTAGAAAAATTGAAGATGGAAAAAAGAGTCGGACCTTTTCTACTCAGTACAAGCAGGTATAATGTTTTCACTGCTAAAAAGATAACAAAGGGTTCTTGATCTTAGGATGCACTTAGGAAATAGAAAGTGCATTGGTATTTTTTAATGTCAACGTTCAGATAGTTCTCTACTGTTAGAAGCTTTTATTCTGGCAAGTATACATTGTGGATACTACTTGGAAAGATGACAACGCCTGCATTACTATCTTTAGTATCAGTATCTTCAGCTTTAAATTACCATTTGCTTTTCCTTCAGACAAGGGGTAGGCAACATGGTGCTCGTGGGCACCAATGCACCCTAGGCAGCTTTCCTGGTGCCTACTAAAGTGTCCTACAGCTTCCACTTCTTTTTTTTTAATTAACACATTTTCTTACCAACAGCTTAGATCACTTCAAAGCAAAAACAGGGCCTCCAGCAGCTGCTATCTTCAGTTCCATTTAATGCCTCTGGGCTACACAGTGACTAGCCATACCTCCCATGGCAGGCATTTTATGGTGTTGCCCAGGACAGTTTCTCAAATTTCCAAACATGCCCACAGAGGTTTAGACACTCTTATTCTGACTGAAGAGCTCTGTGGAGCTTAAGAGCTTGCTTGGGTCTCGGGTGTCCAACTGATTGAGCTTTATTAAATACATGGAGCTATAGCACATCTGGCCCCTTTTCTCGTCTCCGTGCTCTGATTCCCCACCATTTCTCCACCAAAACTACATATGCTCATATCCTAGACCACGCTTACCACAGAGATGTTGGCCAGACCCATAGAAGGTGTGGCCCCAGCATTGCATACAGCTGTTTTGAGTTGACACACTGACATGGCAGCAATGAGGCTGGAAGGACGTGTTGCTCCTTTCACATCTGACAGGCCCTTGCCCCAGGCTGAAAATGCCACTAACCAGAAAAAGGTAAATGAGATGGTCACACAGAAGTCCTGTGGGGAAGAAAAACAGACAAAGCCACTATGAGCTTCATCTCAAAACACAACTGCTTATGTCTCTCAAAGCGCAATCCTATGAAGACAGCCGGCAGCCTCCAACCCCAGAGGTTGCTGAGTCACCAATGCAGGTCAGCTGAAGCACCGAAGCGCCCTTTGCTTCCACTTTCCAACAATTCTACTAGACAGGTGATTTCGCCCATCTAGCAGAGGCTTCGGGATGGGGAGAGTAGGAGGCTGGGATGGTAAAAGGAAACGTCGTATGGCTGCTGCCTCAGTCTCCTCTCCCATCCCCACCATCAGGAACGGCCCTTTTTCTCATCTCCATGCTCTGTTTCCAAGGGTGGATGTGTAGCCTGAGCCACGTTGGTTACGACCGGGATGGGGGATGATTTCTGGGCTCCAAGGTTGGAGCCCAGAATCTGAACAATCCTATGTGACTGCTTCCTCCAGAAAGTTAAGGAAGCTTATACATTAATGACCCTGTTCAGACAATGCGCTAAGCTACTGTAGTTAAACATTTTGAGCTAAACACTATGGCTTATCATGTCATGTGAACCATGACTTAGCATGCCATGGTAATCATTCTTAACCATGGTGGCTACATAACCATGGTTTAGACATGCTCACTTACAACTTGCTGCAAAAGGGTTAGAGGCCTAACCATGGCTTAGTGTGTTTTCTGAACAGGCAAAATATAGAAAATTTAGGGGTTTTGATTGAGGAAAGGGTTTGGCAAAAGACATTTGATATTATTAAACAATTTTCAGTGTACACTATATTAAAAGAAGCCCAAATAAAAATAATTTTTCAGCCATGGTATATGACCTTGAAAAGACAATAGAATTTCCAAGACTAGTACTACTGGCTGTTGAAAGTATGGAGAATGAAATGCAGCTTTGGCTCATATTTTACAGATTTTTCCTATGTTACAAGTCAACTGGACTCATATGTTAAACAAGATTGAGCAAATAACTGGGGTGAGACTGAGGCTGGATCCATTAGTTATCTTGTTTAATCATATAATAAATGTCCCAAATGTAAATCAGGTTTTGCTTATCATTTTACTAATTGCAGCTAAGATTGTTTCGGCAAGACACTGGAGAGTGGCCAAAATTCCAAGTACAAGAGAATGGTTAAGTATGGAGTTAACAGTATGGATAAATCGACTGATTTGGTATGTAGAAGAAATGGGGAAATTACTTTTTCTAGTCTTTCATTAAGGTAGTTTCCCTTTATTCTAGAATAATAAATTCCGGTTGAGTAAGTTGGATTTGTTTATTTTTAAAGGACAGTAATTGGATTTGATGCTGCGTTATTTATTGTATGTGTTTTATTATTTGATCTTGATTAAATTGTTTAAAACATTTTTTTTAAAAAAAAGATTGCAACTGCTCCATCGCAAAGCACAACTGCTCTCCCTGTTCTGTCCAAAATAGCAGGCACTGAGGGCTCTAGATGCTGGGCTATCCCTCAATCCAATCTCTTGGGGCACTTACATGGCGATTAAGTGTTCCAAAATATCCATGTCCAATTTTCAACAGCTATCCAACATGCTCTGGAAGGATATACAAGTGATATGGAACCACAATTCAAGCAGCTGTACATGTCCCTCAAGAGAGAAGAGTTTAATGGCACTTCATTTTAGCATGGATAGTTTGCAGTTTCAACTGGTCTTTGCCACCTAATTCAAAGTGCTCCTCCTAATAAAGAGGCCCAGAGATTTCACCCTAAATGAGAGATGACCAAGATGAGGGACCTACACATTTAATAGTTGGGTAGAAACAGGAATTTCAGTAGGCACAAGTTGTCAAGTCACAATGCTACAAAGCAAGATTCGTAGGTTGGCTATAGCCCAGATCCACCCAACACATAATTTGGTTGTGTAAGTAGGTCTTTGGTGTGACAGTGCCCCAAGAACAATCTGAATGTGAAGTGTAAAGCAGAGCATTTCCCATTGAATTAAGAATTGCCTTTAATCTCGTGGGCACTTTCAATGCAATCCTATACATGTTTACTCAGAAGTCAGTCTAACTGTTTTCAGTTGAGCATACTACATGGTAAGGTTGCATAGGATTGCAGCCTTTTTTTCACACAGGGCCTAAATCTCAAAGAGCAAAGGAAGATCTTACCGCAAAGGGTAGCCTCTTATTCTCTTTGTAGAGGGAGTGAAATCGTAGATAGACTGCAAGAGCTGCCATGGTATACAGGAAAGAAAAAACGCCCAAGGTCACAAAGAACTCAGCAGGTGCTGAAAAGTCTCCCATGAGATGCAGTGCCCGTTTAGCAGTAGACCCTACAGCACAATCTGGCATATCAAACGGAACCTTGTACAACCTGATCAAGATTAAAAAGAGAGGGAAACAAGCAAAATGTTTAGCATAGTTTAAATATCAGTTACATGGGAATTAGGACACAAGACACCTCTGACAAACAGGTATCGGGCAGGAGACAAACAATAAGTTTTTAAATAAGATGAAAGTGCATTGAGAAAGGCATTGGACAATATTCAACATGCCGACTGGCTTATGCTATTGACGTACCGCTAGCACAAGTAACCTCTGGCAGTACACCAATAGCATAAGGTGACACAATAGTGAGGTTTCCTCAGAAACCTCCCCACTCCAGCTTAGGCTACTGACAGACCGCTAGAGGTCACTTGCACTAGGAGGTAAGTCAATAGCATAAGCAGACCATACTACCCCATGGACTCCCATAATGAATACACATTTTTTTGTGCCACTCCCACCTTGGGTCAAACAGAATTTGCAGGTTTAAAAATTCTCAGAGATGAAAGTTAGATGAATGTATACAACCCCCCTTTTCAAACTATTAACTTCATCTAACTTCCAGCTCCATGGGGAAAAAAACCTCTGAACTATAGTCTGGCTCCAGTCAATGTCCCTCTTCCAACTGAAGAGAGCAATCTGGGTCCCCATTAAACCTCAGCAAAACTTTTATCCCAGAGCCTGGTGACAAGCTGAACCTTCCCTATCCATCCAGCACTGATTGCACATCTCATTCTTACCCTGAAGGTAAGCACTGATCTAACGTTAAAAAGATACAAAAGTAGAACAAGTGTTTTTCCATGTCCTACATGACCTTTTATCTTAAAACAAGGAGATGCTGCTTTTCTGTTTCTAGTGCCTACTTCAGGTTTGGAGTATAGGCAGGCAAGCTTTCTTTAAGAACACTTATTGCCATGGTATTCAATCAGCTTGCTACCAAGATTGCCAGCACATCAGATAGTCTATGCCTGACACAGCTAACCTGGCAATTTACTGCTGTGTTTGTATAGATTGGTAAGCCAGAATTTTATTAAGCCAGAATTTTATCAATACCTATCTGGTGATTCCTGACACCCAAACTTAGAATCCTGGTTTGTTGCTCCTAAACAATCCTGTCTTTAAATGATGCAACAAGCCAGGATCCCAGGTTGGAACATCCAGATAAGCTTTTGTTTTCTTGTTAGTTTAGCCACTCACGCCACCAGGAGCAAAGAGGCTGTGTGAACCAGGATGCAACTCATTCACAAATCCTGGCTTACTGTTCTGTGCGAACAAAGCCACCAAGTCTGCTCAAGCAGCTAACACTGATTAGGACCAGTTTTTCATCTTACACTGCCAGCTCCCTAAAGCAATTACCATGATGTAGCATAGAATTGCTGCATCCATATTATGGAGAAGATTGGCTTGGCTAGAGCTCTATAAAAGTGTAACATAAGTGTATGTATACCTCTGCAAAGAGACCAGACATATCAAGTGGATGATAGAAATTGGAAAAATATTAGCTGTATTAACTTTTGGTCACTAAGAAGAGCTATCACAACTCTCCACCTAGCTGCTATCAGGTTGTATAACACCAGTGGTTCTCTGCATATAAATAGCCTTCAGCCTCTTCCCAATAGTGCCATTTGAATCAGGCTGGTATTACAATCAGACATTCTGTAGTTTGAGCCCCAGCTTCCAATATAAAACTGAGCATTTACTGATCCCTAAGTCAAAAGCTTTCCCTCCCATTGTAGTAACGAAATATAAAGCCAATCTGCCTAGGTGTGCCAGATCAAATCCATTATAGGTTATAGGAAACTGTACACCGGTTTTAAAAAAACCTGAGTCCACAGGTTGAGGATTTAGCAGGAAAATAAAAAGGTGGCTAAGCTTCAGTGGACAAATGTAAGCATAATACATGGCTTCAACAGAGAATCATTAAAATGTTTCCACTTCTATTTCTACATTTTCCTTTAATGAATTGTATGTTGAACACACCTCTTGGAAAAATTATAAGGAAGACATTCTTAAAGTCATAATTTAAAGCAGGAATCTAAGGGCTTGTCCAGATAGAAATTTAATCAACACCACCAAACTGCACACGGTTCCATGCAATGAAGACATGACCAGGTTGCAGAGTACAGTGACTTGCCAAAATGCACAATGCACATTTTCTGTCCATTAACTTACATAATCTAGGTATCAAGTAGCAAGACTGTCTCAAAGGATAGGAGCAAAGACCTCCTCCATCTAAAGAACTTCTCAAGCCATACACAGTAATTCATTCTTTCAAGAGAATATTCACCAGATATTTTGTTCTGTGCTGCCACCGACAGCACCACAACCACCCCTCCCAATTTGTTCTCCTCCTCGTCAAAGGCATTTCAATATTCTTCACAGACATGCCTCTATTTATAGCTATCAGATGTTGGCAGGGAGGCAAAGATGCACAGAGATATAACCATGTTCCCATCTTTCATACACTGAGCACAGGATTGATTTCATTCCAACTTTGGTCTCGTTTCTACACATCTAACAAGTCACTAACGTACAATGCCTTATTCATTGTTGATATCTTCTTCTTGAGTAAAGATAATCTTCTCCTGATCTGGCATGCCAAAAAGGACCTAGGACTGCCACCCACAATCTAATCCAGTCTTTTATTTTTGGCAGTAGCAAGTGCTGAAAGCTGCAAAAATTAGTCTCCAATACAGTGATCACTAAGACTTGGAGAGAGACAGAGAGTGTGCAAGCAAAAGAAAGAAAAAGAAAAGAAACTTTTATAGCGTATTTGATCTGTTTATATGTTTCTCAATTAATGACAGATGTGTCAGGTCAGCTGCTGCTTTTAAGTTTGCAACGAAGGACATTCCCGTTCCTCCCAAAGCAAGTCAGAGAGCATTCAGAATTCACAGGTACATTACTGGCTTGACTGCAGCTCCCCCTAACCACAATTTAGCACCAATTTGGGGAGGGGGAGTGGAAATGACCACCAGTGCACGGGGGGGGGGGGGGGGGGGTTGTGCTATAATTCACTGTTTTGGATCTGTTCAAATGACATATTTCTGCCATATCTTGGCCTGCTATTTAGAATAGCAGTAAACAGTACAGGGACCTAGTTCTAGATTTTTAAGGCTGTTTTATTGACATCTATGCTGTTTGTTGTTTAGCACAGCATAGCATTGTATTTTATTCTTCAAAATATTTCTATTGTATTTTATATTTTTAGCTGTTTCTATGGCATTTTAGACTTTTATCTGTTTATAATCCACCCAGAGGACATCAGTTATTGGGCTGATTACAAAAAAATATAATAAAGAAATAGTGCACATTTGCTGAACTCTCCAGTGGAACGGCCTTTAGAAAGCTCTGCTCTTAGCAACTTTGAACTTATATATATAGATATATAGATATATTACCTTGCCTTTCAGTTCTAAATGAGGTCACCACCACTCCAAGTATCATTTGAAATGCAGTATCATGCATTTGAATGAAAAAAGGGTGGGAGATCAAACTCAATTCAAATACCAGGGCTCTTAGTGAAACAAAAGTCCCAAGGCAGATGGAAATCCCCAAGAAGGTGGTGCTATCGCATTGACAGAGCCCTCATCCCCTCACGCTATCTTTGAAGGTGCTGCTGTAGCAACGTTACCTTCAACCAAGGATTTCCATTCCCCTGTCCATTTTAAATAACTGCAATTTGGGCAAGCTGGAGAAGTTAATGCTTCTCTTTAAGGGCACCTAGTTGGGGAGAATGCCTGGGGCAGAGGGACTCTCCTAGGAGGTTCTGGTGTCTTGTGGGAGAGGAAGAATGGTTGCCAGTTGTCAAAATAGATCTGAAGAGATCTGCCTAATAGGAAATCAAGAAAAACTTAAGGACACATTTTTACAAACATGTTGTCAAGAAGCTAAAACATTTGAATTAGCATCTGGATCATCCATGAAGTTCTCTGTAAATCACAAAAGAACTACATGTCAGCACCGTTTCTAATTCATGCCATGCAATATAACAAGAATTTTCCAGTGCTGGTTTTCTTCTTTATGCCTTGTATTTAAAATATTTATCTACATTGCTAATGTGGCTGAGAACAGATTTTGTCAAAAGCATAAATTCAGAAAAGGGAACATAAAATATAAAAGTATATCAAAGCATATTAAAATGTTGACAGCACACAGCCGCTGAACTTTATGTATCTAAGGTGGGTGGACAACTTGTGGCCCTCCAGATGTTTTGGGCTAAAACTTCCAGCAGTCCTAGCTAGCCTAGCCATTGGTGAGGGATGTTAGGAGCTGGAGGCCACAATATCTGGAGTGTCACAATTTGCCACCTCTGATCTAAGAGATTGCCTTCTTCCCTACATCCCATTGTGATCTCTAGCTTCCCCTGCATCCTCTTGACAGCAACATCTGTTCCACTTATGATGCTTACATAGCCTGGGATAGCTATAGAATACCAGAAATGCTAACAGTGCTTCTGTCTGGTTATCCTAATAACTCGTTTGAACTTTCAGGGAATTGATTGGATGTGTGCTGCTATAACTATCATGATTTCTGTGCAAATTCAGCAAATGTCTGCTGCACCCATCAAGGATCCAAAGGTCACTTTTCTTTTTCAGAACAATGGCAGAGATATAGTTCATATTATGGCAAACCCAACCTTGCCTCTTAGCTGAACTATATTTCTCTGTGACAACATTCCTAAACTTCTTTGTGCCAGGAGGCAGTGGAAGTATCCCAAGAATCATGTATCTAGTTCCATGGGGACTTGGGCTTATGTTTCCTGATCAGCAGCTCTTCATGCTGCATGGCAAACCACTTTTGAAACCAAAAACAGTTCAAGGTATGGTGTGTGTATGTGTGTGCTGTTCAAATCAGACATCCTACTAAGCATGTCCGAGACCTTTGACATGCCTAAAGGGGTTTTCTGGATCTTAGCCAGTACATAGAAGATTCTAACAGTCACTCCAGTATGTGGTGCAAATTTTCACCCATAAATCCAATATATTTTGAGTCCATAGTTAAAACTTTCAGGCCAATCCTATATGAATGTCTTGAAAAATAGCCTGTAATAATGAGCACCTCAAGTAGTTCATAGTATCGAAGAAGTTTCATTTAAAGAAATTTTAAATGAAATAGTCAAACGGAAGTACAATGAAGCGTTAGAAACAGAATTGTAGCCATTTCTTTTCTAAATCAAGAGATATTAGCTACATCAGCTTTCACCAAACTGGTACCCTCCACATGTTTTGGACTGCAACTTCCATCATTCTCAGCCAACATGACCAATGGTCAGGAATGCTGGGAGTTGTAGTCTACAACATCTATAGGTCATCAGGTTGTGGGAAGGCTGGCCTACAATATTCAGCTTCACATGGTATTGCCTAAATTAGTACTTGGCAAGACTCTCATTTACCTGAAAGGATATCCAAACTGCACAATGATAGCAGTCGTCTCTTTAGGGCCCGCAGTGCATTTCACAGTAGCCCCTGTTTCTGCACTGAAAGAACCACAGGCTCCAAATGCAAAAATGGCAAACAGCTGGAGAAAAAAAGCACAGGGGTTTAGAAACAAATGCATGCCAGTTGGTAACAAGCAGTGGAACAGACACCCCATGCAAGACAACAAATCTGGCTTCACCAACTACTATGAACTAAGGGCTCAGAAATCACACACAACCACCCAGATTTATCTTAGGAAACATAAAGGCCCAGCACTGCATTAACAAGATCATTTTGCATGCAAGCCATGATATCAGTGTGCCAATGCACATCCATGTCAAGTGATGTGCAAGTCTGGCAGATTAAATCAAGAAAAAACTGCAGATGATAAGTGACTTTTCCCACTATTTTATTCTGAATAAAACACCCTCAAGAGAATTAAAAATAGTCATTGTGGTTTTAAAGGGTTTGCCACCTAGATTTTTGGGGGTATGAAGGCCAATATTCTCAGAGATAACCTCAGAACTACCTCTCAACTATGAAATAAAATGCATCAAATAAAAAAAGCAACCTGGAGTTTCTTCCCCTCTGCAGCAAACCAGGCAGTGCTGGGACCCCTAGATATAACAAAGTTTGGTTGTTGAATCTCAGGAGTTCATTCCATTCTTTGATTCACTGGTAAGACAACCGAAAGCAATCAATCAGCATTAAAGATTTAAAAAATGGTTTGGCCTACATTCACCACCTACTATAGGCCAATAAATAGTTATTCCATCCATCAATAGTTTTTAATCTTAGTACCAGTGACCCAAAGCTTCATAGAATTAATCCAACAGCAAAAGTTGCTGCATCACAAACACATGTCCAAAAAGTCTCCCTAAATTAGGGTTATTCCAGTTTAATGCATTGTTCTGATCAAGAGCTCTACCTGTACTTGTAATCAGCAAGGCCCAACAAAAACTACAGGGACTCAAGAATGAGAGGTACATAAACACAGGTGTTGTTTGTGGCAGAGAACCACAGCTGAACTGCAATCTAATCTCATTTTGATAAGTTTCATCATTACTATATAAACTTTCCTTGGATTGCCTGACTTTGCACAATTTAAGAGAAAACAAGAAGGGGCTTGGGAAGGGACTTTTCAAGAATCACAAGAAGGCAGTTAATGACAAATGAGAGAATGGGACAGAGGCATTTGGTCAGTTCTGACTCAAACAAGGTGTATCAAGAGGATTTTCTTCGCCACCATGATGGGTGAACAGATGGCTATTGTGTGGTATAGAAATGTAATAAACAAGAGCAGGGGTGTGCCAGACTAACAGAGATCAATGTTCTGTTTTCCCATGAGACTCAACCCAAATACGAATGCATACTAACACAGGGGCCATATAGGACTAGATTTAGGCCTTCTAAGTTGGTTCAGAAGGAGGCAACCTTTGACCAGGCACTTGCTCCAGCTTTGGTATTATGCTACATTATGACACTTAGATGGCACAGGTGGACAGCAAAGCAACAGATCCAGCCACAGCTCAGCTATTGGAATCAAAGGTGGTGTGCCACTGCATATAACTTTCCTGATCATTAGATGCTCAAATGAGAAAGGTGGCACTGGGAGGCAAGGTATGCAGCTTTAGCTTGGGACATTTTTTGCACCATTGCAATTGAAGAAGTTCAGAACTGGACTGTCCAAATAAAAGTACAGGGGGAAAAGAAAAAAAAAGCTACATGAATGATGCATTCAAATGAGGTAGGGGCCATGGCTGCAGCTGATCATACTATCCGTGACTACAGTGAAAATGAAAGTAAAAATTACCACAAAATGATAATACACACAATTAATCCTACAAGGAAGCAACTAGATCATAACCTCTCTTTCTACTGAAATTTCACTTGTTCCTATCTCCTAAAAAGCCCTGATCAAATGCAGCATGTCCAAATGTATTTACAAGCAGCCAAGACTTTACCATCTAACACTGCTAGAAGAAATGGAATATAGCATCATGCCAAAAGTCTCTTCCTATGGTCACTGGAACATCTAGGAGTGACCATATTACGCCAGCTTTAAAATCGCTCCACTGGCTGCCAATTAGTTTCCAGGCGAAGTATAAAGTGTTGGTCATTACCTTTAAAGCCCTACATGGTTTGGGTCCAGGTTACCTGCGGGATCGCCTTCTCCCGTACAATCCGCCCCGCACGCTCAGGTCCTCTGGGAAGAACTTACTGCGGTCGGCCAAGACTAGGCTGACAACTGTTACCCAGAGGACCATCTCTTCTGCCGCTCCCAGACTGTGGAATGACCTGCCGGAGGAGACTCGTCAACTTAACAGTCTTTTAGAATTTAAGAAAGCTATAAAGACTGTTCTCTTCCGGCAGGCATATCCAGTGTAATTTTTAGAATGTTTTTAGGATGTTTTAGGATGTTTTAATACAGTTTTAATAATATTTGTCATGTTTTAATTAGTTTTATGTATTTTATCATGTTGTTGTTCCCCGCCTCGATCTAGATGGAGAGGCGGGTAAGAAATAAATCGTTATTATTATTATTATTATTAGCCAGTAAAGTCACCTGAGTACTCTCTCATGAACTATGCAATCCTGTCTACAGTCCATGGTTTGCATTCATTTAGTAGCTAATGATAGCACCATAGCTCTCAAAGTAGTCACTATCTCTGAAGGGTGGAAAGAACCCAACGAGGTGAAAATGCAAGCATCACTACCTGAGTACAGGCAAGAAAAAGCTTTAACATAGGAAGGAAAATGCTGTGTTACAGCAACATACCATCATCATAACCTCATCACAACAGATGTCCTGGACAAGCCATGCACCACAACAAATGCTTTCTCACACTCATGATATAAAAACATGCAAAAAGAGGACTTAACATGGCCTAGGAGAATGGAAACTACTTTTTTCTTCCTCTTATTTTTAACCATACCTCTTCAGTAGTTATTTTTGCTACAGTCAAGCATTGCCATTGATTCTGTCAAAGTTTCTATTAAAAGATCTCAAAACCTGGTTCAGGACCCAGAGCCTATTGGGGTTAGTGTTTCCCATTCTTTTTACTAAAAAGGCCAATAATGGAAACTTCACTTCGTTTGACATACAAATAAATGTTGGCCTATGCCCCCAAATGAAATCTCTTAGGGGTGATTCATACAACCATTTTGTCACCAAGGGCTAGCTAGGCTAAAACCCAAAGTGATCTGAAATTTTCCCAGACAGCATCTTACTGGAATGTAAAATCTAAAGTGTGGTTTATAGGTAGGAAAAGTCATATGCTACCCAAAGTTTGTGATGTGTTCACATTGAAGCCGAAATCTACCAAAGCCTGCCGCACAATTCTATAAACGAGATGTCAGCTCAGCTCTGTGTACTTATCACTCCTCAAGTCCCTTTGTGATTCTTCTCAACGTTTTAGGAAGTACTGTGTTTGCTTTGCACAACTGCACAAATCAAAGTCATCAGCTACATGTCCCCTGAGAGACACCATCTTCTTTTGGCAAAGTGCCTTCCTCCCTAAAGAAGAAAGACACTTCTTTAGCCGACATTGGCTAAAGACAAAATAAATGATGGTACAATGTGTTACCAGAGTGCTACAGGATTAACATGACAGTACAGCTCCTAAGGCTGTTTCTCAGTGGTGAAGATGTGAGTTTGCTCCCTTTTCAGAATGATAAGACTACATTCAGGTCTAATAAGGCACATTAATTTCTCCACCTTGCTGTAAAAATGCTTTCCTAACTTCTGTGATGGACAGAGATGTGGGGATTTTCATGGCAACCAACTACTCCTAGGTGCACATCCTCAAGGGAAATTCACAGAAAGCTTAGCCCTGGACCCTCTCCACACTTGCTGGGAAATAAATAAGTCCAGGGTTTCTAACCTCCCCTCGGGAGGCCTGAGAAGAGAGAGCATTCGTGAGCTCAGGGACAAGTTAAGGCGCGGTATGTGCAGGATCAGAACTCCAGAAAGGTTAAACCCGCCCGAGTGAAATGTGAGCGCTGTTAACGCCAGCTCCATACATGCCCCAGCCCAAAAAAACCAGACTCCTTGCACATAGAAGGGCTGCCTTAGAGGGCACTCCTTCCCCCCCTCCCTCCCTGGCTATTCCTCCAGGATGCCCGGGCCCCATAGCCAGAAAGTCACTCCCCTCCACCAGTAAACCCACAAGCCTTCTTTGCCTTTCCTGCGACTTCCAGAGCAGCAGTGGGGCATTGCTGGGCAAGAGCGTCACCCCCCCCCCCTCCTTTCCCGGTTCTTAAATAGAAAGCGCCTGTAAAAAGTTGCACGGGATGGCAAACTTACCCACTCCAGCACCTTAATGAATCCCAGGGGCTCCTCCAGGCGGCCCCAACGCAGCCCCAAAAGCACCTGGGCCTGGTGAGGAAAGCAAAAAAGGGAGGGAGGGAGAGAGAGAGAGAGAAACAAGGGCAGGGAGGAGGTCAGCCGGGAAGGAAAGCAAAAAAGAAGAGGGGGTTGGGAAGGGGCGTCAGAAAGAGAGAGAGAAAGAAAGAGGGAACAATGCGGTGGGGAGAAATGAGGCGGGGAGAAACCAGCCAGGAAAGCGGCCCTACCACCGGGTTTCGGGACTCCTTGTCTGCTGCCGCCGTCTGGGCGCTGGGCTCCGACATGCTCGTTGGGGTGCCGGTCGGTCTCGGTGCGTCTATGGGCCGGCGGAGCGCGCCTTCCTTGCTACTCCGGCGCGCGGGCGGAGGGGTGGTCCAGGCGAGGGGAGCCGGAGTTGGCGGCGGCTGCTCCCTCCTCCACCGAGCTGCGGGGGGAAAAGCTCCGTCGGAACTCCTGTCAGACTCGCAAGGGAGAGTGAGCACGTCACGGGGCGGCGGAGCTCGCAGCTGGTGCACATGGATCTGGGCTCCACGAGCCGGGAGGAGGGGGGAGCGGCGGCAGC
The DNA here is from genome assembly GCA_029215795.1 of Anniella stebbinsi. Taxonomy (NCBI): domain Eukaryota; kingdom Metazoa; phylum Chordata; class Lepidosauria; order Squamata; family Anniellidae; genus Anniella; species Anniella stebbinsi. The sequence goes on along the minus strand of JARDYH010000004.1, from coordinate 64,297,899 downwards.
AGCGGCGGCAGCGCCTCCGCTTCCCTACGGCTCCGCCTTCCCTTCGAAGGGGCGGACGGTAAGACCCAGTGTAGCCCAGTGGTCTCGATTGTTACTGAAGTTGGTAGAAGTGCACGCGCGCACCTGCTAATTGGGTTGATCTTTCGGGATGCATCCAGTGTTGGATGCTGCAAGACTTATGTGGACAAATGCGCAAGAAGGATATGTATCGATATGACACGAGGGGGGTAGATCTGAGTGTGCCTAGCAGTGTGTGTGAACTGAATTTTGAAATTTTGGAACATTTTAGAGGGAGCTGTGGAAGAACTATGATGCAAAAAAGAGAAAGCCTGCTGGTGCTAATTAAAGAAATCTAAATGCATTCTGGATTTTAAAAAAAAATATTATTTTATTTATTATTATTATTGCATTTATATCCCGCCTTTTTCCCTCCAAGAAACCCAAGGCGGTGTACATAATCTTCCTTTCCATTTTATCCTCACAACAACAACCCTATGAGGTAGGTTGGGCTAAGAGTCTGTGACTGGCCCAAAGTCACTTAGTGAGCTTCCATGGCTGAGTGGAGACTAGAACCCTGATCTCCCAACCCCCAGTCCAACCCTCTAACCACTACACCACTCTGGCTGAAAGGAAGCAAAACTTTTCAAAGCAAATATTTCACAAATTCTTTTGCCGTGGTATGTTTGAAAAGTTGTAATAAAACGTAAGAAACAACAATTATTTGATGGAGATGGTTCTATATAAGTAGATCACTCGCCTTGTTTGCTTATTGACATACACGTTTTCCTTGATCATTTTGATGGAAGGTAAGAGTGCCACAGCGCCTGTTGTTCTCTGTCAGATGTCAGACACTACATATTTAATTGTACTGTTCTCCTAAGAACCCCCAGGACCAATGAGATCCAATGCTCAGCAGTCCACCAGAATGGATCCACAACCCAAATTTTCTTCATGGCCAAGTGGTCTCTTACCCTCAGTGGAGGGCTGGCCCTAGGATAAACATTGACCTGAGCTTATAACATTCATTTTTAATAGTGCTTACAGTGTTTAGTATTTCTAGTACTTTATAATGTTTCCTCAAAGTAAAACCATTCTGCTGATTTTTATCTAGAATGAGTGACATCAAACTGGAAATGGAAAAAGAAACACACTTTAAAGTTAATCGGTGGAAGTTCATTTTTGTTAATTAGTTCCCTAACAGTTTGTACAATGGGGGGGGGGGGTGTTAAAGACACATGTTTGCATGTTTAGTCCAAAAAATGTCCTACAACTCCCAGTATGCCCTAGCCAGCATGGTTGGCTGGGACATGCTGGGAGCTGTTTGCACCTTTAGGGCTTTTTTTTTAAAAAAAACCCAGCTCACTGCAGGCAACACCTAGCTCACCCACCCCTAATAATAATAATAATAATAATAATAATAATAATAATCCTCACTGAAGTCAATGGGAGAAAAATTTCTTGGCCCAGAGGGTTTGGCTATGATCTAGAGTGTAAGTATGCTCCTTTACAGTGTTGCCACAATCCTGCCCAGAATTCCCGTTTGATCTGTTTCACTTCCAGAAGAGGTCCTCCAATAGAGTGTTCCACTGGTGTATCTGAGGCGTTCTGCCAACACATCTTTCACATTGGTAACATATCTTGTGTTCTGTTGGTGAAAAGAGGCTTCTGCCAAATCCTAGAGTCTTAGAGTGCAATCCTGTACTGGGAGTTGTAGGATTTTTTTTCCTGTCTAAACATGCATAGGACGATTAAGCATGCATATGATGAATAAACATGCATAGGATGAACAAGTCAATGACTCATGAGTATTAAAGCACGCAATATTAAACCCCTAATGGAAATGAAGAGATTACTCACACAAAATATTTCAGCTTGTCTCCTAAAAGGTCAGTAGTGCCTAGAAATGATGAAGGGGTTTCCAAAGAATCAGAGCCACAATTGGAAAGACCCTGCTCCTTGCCTTTGCTGATACAACTTCACAGGGAGTGAAGTATGGCCCTGCCTGATGAACTCTCTAAGCAAGGGGGCTCCACACTGATATTCCACATTGAAACTATGTAACGTTGGATCTTGTCCATTCAGGACTTTAGCAGTTAAAACCAGCAGCATGAGTTATGACTGGAACTAATTTATAGCCTATACAATTCTCTCCAAATGGGTGAGCTATCATGTTTTGCGCCAGCTGTAGTTCCTAAACGCTTTGGGGGCATCCTCATGTACCCAGCCTCATGATATCTGTGCAACTACACTGCACACCGCAATCATAAGGTCAACAGTATACATTTAGACACCAGGTAAAGACTGTCCACTTCTAGCAGGCGTTTGATCTTGAATCTGTTGCTCTGATTATTAACTTTCCTGCTGGCTCTTTAACATTTTTATTTTTTAAGGCACAATCCTATACATGTTTGGACAGAAAAAAAGTCCTACAACTCTCAGCATGCTGTCTGGGAAATGCTGGAAGTTACAGGATTTTTTTCTGTCTAAACATGCATAGGATTGTGCTTTTAATGTTTTAATATTTTATTATGTTGATATTTTCATTGTTGTATTTATTGTTTTGGTTGCCATTTTATTGTTGCTTGGGTTTTTTTATGATTGTAATTGGCCCCAAAGGCATTTGCCAATTGGATGGAATATAAAATTAATAAAGAAATAAATAAGCTACCTAAAAGAAACATTGCATTTTCTAAGGTACTAAATGTTTATTGCTTAGTTCTGGGGAAATGGAACACCCTACAATAGAAATGTAACCAGAAGAGAGCAGGTTGGTGTACCCATTCAAGGGCCTTCTTGGTTGTGGCACACCTGGAAGTTGGAAATCTCTCCAAAGGGAAGCTCACCTGGCACTGAATCTGATGTCTTTTTGGTGCCAAACCAAGGTATTTGGTTTGCCTAGGCCTTTTACATACTGGCTCTATTGTGTGTTAACCAGCAATTTTATCTCTTTTGCTGGTAATGTTTAATGACTTTAAAAATATTGTTCTTAGTGTTATTGTATTTATTGTGACTGCGGTTTTAAAGTTATTGTTAATCACTCTGGGAGGCTTTTGAAGAGTAGGATAAAAGTCTCCTAAATTAGTAAAAAAACAAAATAATTTGAAGACAAGACATGTGGTCTTTGTACAACAGATGGAAAGCTAATGTACATTAATTGCTGTGATTAAGCTGTAAGCAGTATAATAGCTCCATCACACCAGAAATTTAGTGTAGTCTCGCCATGCCTGGTGTGCAGATTTGCAACATGGTACTCACATGACGCCGTGCCTGTCCTGCTGACACCCCGCCTCTTCCCCAGCCTTTTCTGTTTTTTCCTAGAATGCTAAAAGTCTAGATTACTTTCCCTAAGCACATTTAATGCGCTTTTAAGACACCGTGTAGTTTTAAAGGAATTGGATGTGCATGCTGTGACGGGAGTCTTGCTGTTGGCTTGAATGGATTGCATCAGGTCCTGGCAGAGAAAAGCGATCTCTTGCAGCAGCCAGCTCCAAGCCTCAATATAAAACCCAAACCTTGCATTCCAGGCTCCAAAGCATTTTTTTTAAATCATACAACACCCGAATTTCTGCAGAGACAGGATTGTATTCCCTCGATGCCCCCAAAGAGCCAGACTAAAGGGTTGTTCCATTTTTGCCTGGCAAAAAGGCGGTCTGGCTGAAGTGCTCATCTGACAGGACCTGACTGGAGGGAGTAAGAGGAGGGGAGTGGAAGAGCAAAGGAGCAAAAGAACAGCTATTCAGGTGAAAGGGATCATAAGCTTGACGTGCTTAGCATCAGAGGTAAAAAAAAAAATGAGGCGGCAAACCAGGGGGGGAAATTAGATGTGATGGAGCTTAATGTTTAAAACATGTTAACTTAATAGGCTGACCATATGAAAAGGAGGACAGAGCTCATGTAACTTTAACAGTTGTAAAGAAAAGGCAATTGCAGCTGGCATCATTTGTATGCAATTCGTACCTGCTGAAATTCCCTCTTCATCACAACAGTTAAAGTTGCAGGCACTATACTAGAGTGACCATATACAAAAGAAGGCAGGGCCCCTGCAACTTTAACTGTTGTGATGAAGAGGGAATTTCACCAGGAACTAATTACATACAAATGACACCAGCTGAAATTCCCTTTTCTCTGCAACTGTTAAAGTTACATGAGCCCTGTCCTCCTTTTCATATGGTCAGCCTAGAACAGGATCGATGGGAATGTGCTCCACCCACACCATACTGGTTGAGATCTCGCACACAGAATGCACATCTGGATATACCCCTGCATGCTCTTCCATACATTCAGCATGGCACATCTGGTTTCTAATCCAGCATCAGGAACCACCGTCCCAATTGCTAAATGTGGACATTCAGCTGCAAGACCAGCACACATAACACTCTGTTCCTTGTGTGGATTCCAATCCAGGAAGGGGATTAGTGTACCAAACCCTATTTCCATGCATGGATCTTGCTTGCTTGATGTGGCTTTGCTTTTAATTATCACAACTCCTTTCGTTACAACAAGAAGTTTTATGCCACTGAATAAGGAGCTATGAAGTACTGCAGCTATCTCTTAACATAACCCATACATGAGTTGTGCCTGTTGTACATGGGAACTAGATTTTGCTAATAAAATTAAATTCCGAAAATATTTGTAGTATGAAATGTGCATTTTCATTGTGATGCAGCAATGTGAAAATATGTGTTCCGGGCATGTTGATGTTTAGGTTCCCAAAATACTTCTGCAGAGCATGTCATCAGATTCATTATGATGGTGTGAATTTTGGTTCATTTTTAAAACCAAGTATACCTATTTCTCCCCTCCCCAATATTAGAAGATTTTCTGGAAAGCCTAAAAATTAACATCTAGAATCAAACCCCCAAATTTTGGCTCTTACAAAATTGCTCATCCATATACAGCTTGATAGATTTTGCAAAACCATCAGATTCAAAATACAGTGGATGAGAATGAAGCTACCAGGACTATCTTGTCATTTAGCAGGAGCCAACCAGGACCCCATCTAGATGGATTCCGTTTGACGCCTGTTCCTCCGATTATGCGCATCTTCTCGGAAGCGCTTCATCGGAAATGCTTGTATGCAGGAGGTAATTGAGCACTCAACAGGTGACCTTACCGGTTGTTTCAAATGCGCTTTACAAGTAGTTAATGCGGAGAATCGCTTGTTCACATAGTCAAAATGTGCTTTAACGGCCGGAGCAAAATAAAACTCGCTATTTAACACATGTTCGATAATGTGCATAATCGGAGAGAAAACACGCCTCTACGCCCGATTTGTGCTCCGTTCTTGTAGAGGTAAATTTTTTAATGCACCTTGAAAGAGCTTTAAATTCCTCTTGTAGAAGCAGCCCTAGTGGAACTCCAAAGATAGAGGGCAGTTACTGCTAATGCATAGGGCAGTCTTTTCAACGCACTTCTCCCTTAGGCCTTCTTCAGACACTGCATGTGTACAATAAAGCCCATTTCCCATCATAATTAACAGAGCAGCAGTTCTGATTAAGCCAAGACCATTTTACTGTCAAATCAAAGGGCTTTATCACACCTACTATTCCCCCTCCCCCCCAGGTTGCTTCTGCGGCTTCCCCCTCCGTTTCATATTCGACTCTAGCGTTTTGAATCACACATGGTCGGTATAGCTGCGATACCTCAGCTTGGCCTATTGAAGTTTGCCTGTTTCGGACTTTGTCCAATCGAAACAGAAACTAAAACCTGCAACCTCAGAGCAAGAAAGCAGCAGGAGGGGAACGACGTCATGCGAACCCAGCGCTGAAGAAGTGGAGCAAAAGCCGACGTGGGTGTGCTTAAAACCGCCCATGTGATAACAACCAAATACGCTGAACCACACATTAGGGTGACCGGATAAAATCCAGGTCAGGGCTCATGTAACTTTAACAGTTGTAGAGAAAAGGGAATTTCAGCCAGTGTCATTTGTATGCAATTAGTTCCTGATGAAATTCCCTCTTCATTACAACAGTTAAAGTTGCAGGGGCCCTGCCTTCTTTTGTATATGGTCACTCTAGTATAGTGCCTGCAACTTTAACTGTTGTGATGAAGAGGGAATTTCACCAGGAACTAATTGCATACAAATGACACTGGCTGAAATTCCCTTTTCTCTACAACTGTTAAAGTTACATGAGCCCTGACCTGGATTTTATCTGGTCAGCCTACCACACATATTCTTGTCTGTTTTGTTTTCCCCACCATGTGCACAATGCTATGGGGAAATTGTGCCTATGCTGAAACCTTCCTTGCAAGCCCGCTCCCAAGAGGCAGTGTGGTGTTGTGCATATTGTGTTGGACCTGGGCCAGGAACACCTGTCTTCCAATCCCCACTCACCCATGAAATGCACCCTGTCACAACTTAAACTATTCACAGGGTTCATATGAAGATACAGTGAGGAGGAACCTCATGAGTTCTATCCTGTGCTTCTTGGATGAAGGACAAGATACAAATGTAATATGGAGAAAGGGAGGACCTCTCTTGCCAATATTTCTGTACAGGTGTTGTCACACCCCAGCACAGAAGGGTTTGGACAACTATTTTGCATATGATACTGAACAGTGCCGCTCTCACATTCAACTGTAGCTGTGGAACAGCATTCACAGTCATGCTACGAGCACAGCTAAACACTGATAAAATGGTTGGAGGCAGAGCTGAAAAATACAGCAGTTCCCAGTTCCATATAGTCTTCTCCTTTGGCTCTGCATTTCCATTTACACACATGCGCTCACACCATAATCTCCCAATAACTTTATTTTCCAAAAGACGTTCATCCCAACTTCAGTAAACCCTCCATCTTCCATTTCTCTTCCCACTTCAGAATACCGCAACCTCCTTCTCTCTAAGGGCTTGCCTTGACCAGGGGTTTATCCCGCGGTGGTTCTGGAGTGGCGGCAGGTCATCGATATGACGCAGCCGCCTTCCTGAAGCCACCCAGGGACAAACTCCCAAAATTCTGCTTTAAAAAAGTTGGGCACTTACCCCAACTTTTTTTTAATCTTGGAGTGAGAGGAAGACAGCATCTGCTGTCTGTCACCTTGCTTCAGAGCTGCAGCAAAGGTGTGTCCCAGCTGATGGTGATCCCTAATTGGTTGCCCTGCTGGGACAGGGGGAAGGGGCTGTTCAGCGAGCCGAATGGCTATTGGACTGCTTCCATGGGCCTTGTGGAGTTTCGCATAAATAAATAACTTAATGTAAATGAATAAATGCCCCTCCAGCCCTCCCCCCACCGCCTCCCCTTCCCCTGCCCCCTGACTCAGTCCTTCTGTCATGTCCACTTGGCACTCGCTCAGCCCCCTCTACCCCTCCTCACTCCCTCTCTGTCTTTTGCCGTCCCCTCCCTGTGCTCCGCTTTGCCTGTCGGGGAAGCAGCCTTGTCCCTCTGTCCATCCCTCCCTTGCTTGCTCGCTTGCCCTGCTGCGCTTCCGACGGCGCATGGTGCGCTGAGCTGGAGCAGGGGCTGGTGCTCTCCCAGCCCCTCGTTGCCACCTCCCCCATCCCAGGATGTTGCATCCACTGGCAACTTCCTAAAAACTAAATAAATAATACTAAAAAATAGAACTTGACCATGAGCACACCTGGGGAAAGTGGAGAGGTGGCAGTTCGTTTCCACGGCTCTCTATTAATGCGCAATTGTTCATCTACAAATAAAAAGGGGGGGAAAGGGACTGACTTACCCCTCCAACTCATTTGTTTTCAGGCGCTGAGAGGGGAAAGAACTAAAACTCACATTTGCGCTCCTTTCAATGGGTATTACCTTGGAGGAGCGCAATTGCGGGTTATCAGATAACGAGGTGCCAAAGTTACCTTGTATAGACATGGCCCAAATGTCAGATAGTTTCAATTGACTATTTGTAGCATGAAAGCCTCCTAAGAAGTGGAGGCTTTCATGCTACAAGTCATCTATAAGTTCTGTCCATTAGGTTGGAAACTCATTATCATTACAAATATCACCTAAGATTCGGGTCATGTTCAGACCACACTTTAGGCAATGGAGGGGGGAATAGGCAACTCACAGTACATTATGCTGCTGGTACTCCCCAGATGACATGTTGCCCCACCCCCCATTGAGCGTCTGAAACTCCCGTCGTCCTTCTGGCCAGCCATTGCTCTGCCCTCCCTCCTCCCAGGGCTATCTCGTCAGACATTGCAAGTTCTGCTGGCTGTAGAGGAGCGGCTGCTCCTGCCGGAGGACTCTATGATTTCTGAAATAGCGCACTCAACACATCAAATTAAGCAACGGAGCCTGCCACACAACACAATAAGCAACGGGTCTCCAGATAAGCAATGGAGCAGCCCATTGTTTTTCTCCGTTGCTTAATTCGACAAAACAGCGCACTTTCAGTTGTCCGCTTCCCGCTGGATGACACAATACGCAACACAATGGACGATTGCCTAATTAATCAACTGTTGCTTATCATGTCATCTGAACCCAGCCTCTGAGTGGTTATATGGACATTAACTGCTACTAATGGTTACATCATTATGTGATGAAGCAGCCTTTCCCCACCTGACACCTTCCAGGTGTTTTGGACTACAGCTCCTAGACTTTTTGACCATTTGCCATGCTGACAGGGGTTGATATCTCTCACAAACACTATATACACAACGTTTTAATTTGCCCCACAATTTCAGCCCCTGCTTGCTCTGGCTTCTATCTAATCTAGTCCTATGTAGAGAACAACCATTAAAATAAGTGAGACAAGTTGATCACAACTAACTTAAGTCCCATTCACTTCAATTGGTCTATTCTATGTAAGACTAACATTGCATGCTAACTATATGCTGATTGTGTATAGAATTAATAAAGTATCTCAGCATTCCGAGAATTGCTTCTCTCCCCTTTTTTGACCTAAGTGGATGCTCTCCTCCTTTTGGTTTTTCGTAAAGATTATCATGCCAAGCCTTACGAACTCACATTTTGTCCCACCTGTATTAGGCTGTTCCCTCTGAGATGTGGAAATGGTCGCTGCTACCCCATGCGTTATCACAGCACTGCCATCTCCTTGCTGGGATCCGTGGGCTCTTACTACTTTCCCTAATCCTGGAGGATAATCCATCTTCACAGATGGGCATGGGAACCCTGCACCCAAGCAGCCTCAGAATTAGGATCAATATCATCTCTGGAAGTCAGGTCTATTCCTGATGCAGATTTAGGCGCAAATAAAGTCAACAGGGTCCACTCTCACAATAGACTGTGCCTGGCATAGGCCTGCCTTGGTGGGAGGAGTTTCCTTTGGGGAGGGCTTTTTGCCATTTATGGTATGTTACTACTACCATAATTACTCCGGGGTCAGCTCAGTCAAATTTATTGTTATTACTACTACTACTAAGGAACAGTGGGAACAGTGTGCACCCATGCTCTCTATTATTATATTATAAAATTATAATAATGTACAGCCCATTTGGATATAGAGATGGTTCACTTGCTGCATCAGAATGACAATTTGCTTTACTCTTCCAAGGATGCCTAGGTCTATTAGGGTTGACACTATTTTCTGGACAGAAGCTCTGTGCCTTTAAAAGCTGCACGCTGTGTAGAAATCCACAGGTTCTACCTTCCATTTCATCACCAAGCTGAGAAAGGCCCTGTTCAGAAGGCATCTAAAACCACAGCGGTTAAAGCTTTAACCGCTGTGGTTTAAAGTGTCTTCTGAACAGGGCCAATGGCTGCTTCAGTTGAATTTGTGCCTGCCACTGGCTGAGTTTCAATCAGGGCGGGGGGAGGCAGGGGGAAGAAGATGGCAACCGTATGAATAGCAGTGTTGTATTACATTTTGCCAGTTTCCATAGTAGGGTCTGGTGAAAAATAAAATTGTCACCTTCAAATATATATTTATTTTCATCCAGAAAGGCAAAAATGTGAAAACCAAAGCCTTCCGCTCTGAAAGAATTGCTAGTTTCACAGTTCTTCTGCACTATATATAATATCTTAAGTCTTGTATGCAATGGAAAATCCACCAATTGCTATTTATCTGACTGAGCAGCAGTAGACATAGCTAAAGTAGCTAGTGCTAAACATCACTGAAATGTGAGGACCAACTATTTAATGCCCTCTTATTTCAGCTCCTGGTTAATGTGCCACTGTAGAGATAAGACCACTGATTTTCAAATCATGCATTAATTACAGCATCCTGCCTGCTTTGCTCTCAGAATAAATTCTGGCAGAAGAACTGTGTTACAGCAAAAAGAACGGATATTGTGTCACCTGGTTGGTTGTGTAATTAAAGAATAGGAAAAAAAACATGATTTGATGGGCTGGGTTTTGATGGCATACAAATTATATATATATATATATATATATATATATATACAAAATAATAATACTGTTGTTGGGCTGCTTGTCTGTTTTTCTTTGGTCACTGTTTCTATTTATAGGCAACTGGTTTTGTGGGAGCCTTGGGGGCAATACCCTCAGTGGGCCCCCTCTCCCTCACCATTGGCACCATTGCCCTCTTCCTCTGAGCTCAGCCTGCAACACTGCCCAGAACAAGAGGGCAAGGCTGTTGCTACTTTCTTTTATGCTTATCTAGGCTGACCATATGAAAAGGAGGACAGAGCTCATGTAACTTTGGTCCCCTCCACAAGGATTCGCTTTTGCGCCCGGTTAGGCGATTATGCGCATCATCGCTGAAGCGCATTTACACCTAATACCTCTGCACGAGAGGTGGCGAGAGGCGGCGAAGCGCATTAACGGATGTCCAAAATGCGCTTTCCAAGTAGTTAATGCACATAAGTGCTTGTTCACATAGGCAAAATGCGCTTTAACGGCCGGAGCAAAATAAAACTCGCGATTTAACGCGCATTCGATAATGCGCATAATCGGAGAGATAACGCGCCTCAACGCCCGATTTGCGCTCCGTTCTTGTAGAGGTAAAAAAATTTAAGCGCCTTGAAAGAGCTTTAAACCTCTCTTGTAGAGGCAGCCTTTAACAGTTGTAGAGGAAAGGCAATTGCAGCTGGCATCATTTGTATGCAATTCGTACCTGCTGAAATTCCCTCTTCATTACAACAGTAATGTCCTCCTTTTCATATGGTCAGCCTAGCTTATCACTGTTCGCATGATGGAGAAGGCAGATAAAGAGGTAGAGACATACAAGAAGAAGAGTGACGCCAGAGGGCTGGCAGTGGGACCCCTGCTGGGATGTTGGCTTCGGCCCATGCCTGACCATGCTGACCCCTGACACCATCTCTGACTGGATATCACAAAAATGTCCTAAGTCTCTTTACTGCCATGTTATCCACCAAACCTGTAGTACCGCCTGTGGGATTTTTCACTGCTCAGGGAGGTGTAACAATATAAATCAGGTTTTTGAGGGCCCTTAGGCAAGACACTTTCAGTTGGCCCCTTCCCACAGTGACTTTTTCTTCTCATCATCATTGTCACCTTGTACCCCTTTTTCTCATCATTGCTACCACTTGCCTACTTGACAGGCAGAGAACAAGTGGGGTGTGGGTGTGTAGGACCTTGGCAGTTGCTCAACCATGCCCACCCTTGATGTATTGCGTGATTATGACCAGAACAATCACTTCCATAAGATGGCTGTGAACTAGGAGTCCTTTAAGTTGAACAACTTGAATCTGCCTTCTAACAGTGCAATCCTATGCAAGTTTATTTAGACATTAGTCCCAGGCAAGAATGGATAGGATTGCAGCCTAAATTATATGCTAAGGATTACAGAATCTAGATAATTGTTGCAAAGGCACAAAGTAAATTGGAATTTTGTATCCTTGGTGTGGATTCTCAGATATAATTTAATACACATCCAAAGGTAAAATAAAACAGTGAATCTAGATATGTCAATGAGCGTCTCTTTGACTAAAGAAACTATTCTAGAGTACAGCATGTTAAACAAACCCTCATAAAAATGTTTGAGGCTTTGCAAAAGCAAAACAAGTTTTTATTTTAAAAGAGCATTTGAGAATTGAAACAGATTTGCAGAGGAGTAGCTGTGGTAGATTTGTTGCAGCAATCAGGGTCCTATGTTACCTTTGAGATGACTAACCAATTTATTATGGAGGGTTTCTTGCTGAGTTTTTTTTAATAACAGGAAAGGTATAACAACAATTAGAATCGTACCATTTTAATCTTTCAAGTCCTTCAGAGGCTAGAATTGAATGCTTTTTTCTTAATTGTGCCCCCTTCCTTAAAAATATGAGGTACAAGGACAATTGCTTGCTTTATTGAATTATAGCTCAAAGAGAAAATGAACTTGTTTGCTATTTTTATTTAGAAGCAGCAGCAGCAACAGCAAGTGCTTGCTAAGAAGTTCTAGCACATTTAGCAGAATGACAAGCCAGAGTCCAAGTTTCTATTCCCTTTGGGATATTTCTTAATTTGCTGATTTGTAACATGAGGAAATAGCAACTTCTGAAAAATGATAATAATAAAGAAGTGCGATGAAAAATAACATAGAAGTGCAGTTCAAACTCTGTGCTCAAAGATTCTGTGTACAGAAAGAGCAAGTCTATCTATAGCTGTTTCTTGGGCAGTTGCTGCACCATCTTAGAACTGGGTAGTGTGCTTAGATTCCGCTTCATTTCCAGGAAGTCGGGCAACCCTAGCCTGACTTCACCCAAGGAAAATTAGTATAGGACACAGAAAGTCAGCTACGCACATTCATCACTCCTGTTCCTTACCCAGCACTTCACCTTCTTCTGCAAAAGCAGCTACAGTTTTGGCATCGTCTTAATACAGTAAATTAAATGTTTCGCAGATGCAATGGAGAGCCTAGGGTTTTATTATAGGCTTGGATGTAATGCAACCTGAAACCCACATGTGAGCCTCCTTCTCTTCAATTGCTATTTAAGCCTTGGACTTTACACCTCCAGCATATTTCCTTATGTGATAGAACAGAGTCCTCCTCCTGCTCTGCTCCACTTATGGCTGGCTCAGCATTCCTCCTATATTTAGGGAACCCGGGCAATGAAATTAATGCTTGGCATACAAATAGTTTATTTTAACGTTTTTAAATGGTCTAGTCATTTTGAAATGTAGTCCTTTTAAGAAGATGGCAAATTCAAAAAATGACCCAGTTTGCTGCTGAGAAATGATGTAATGTGCCTTGATCTGGGATGTATGCCTAGCTTACCAGAGATCCGTGTACTACGAAGGCAATGTGGGTGCATTGTAAATCTAAGCTTGAAGGTTGGTGGTTGGGTTTCAAGACAGTGTTATCAGTGGAAAGGGGTGGAGATGAAAGGCTATCTTCTCTGGCTGTCTAACTCCAGACGGTGTAAGAAAGGAGTCTATGCCTGCAATCCTATGCGCACTTCCCCAGGAGTAAGTCGCATTGAACTTACTGGGTCTCACTACCAAGTAAACATGCATAGTATCAAGACTACAAAGTAGTAAGTTCCAATTATTTTTATAATGTGGAGGTAAGCAACGAGGCACCCATGAGCACTAGTATATCACTGAACACCTTTCTTGGTGCCCACTGAGGTGTCCTACTCCTCCCATTTTTCAATTGCTTTTTTGAAAAAAATAGGAATAAGTTTCTATTGGCACTGAAAACAGTGGCATCAAAGGAGTTAATTACTGTGTTGGGAGTCAGACCCTACCTCTGCCTTGGACTCAGTCTTTTGTGCAGGTTATTTGCCCTTTGTGCCTAGCCACACCTCCCATGGAAGCCATTTTGTGGTGGTGCCTTGGATAGTTTTTCAAATTGCCAAGTGTGCTCACGGGTTCAAAAATGTTGCCTACCCCTGCTGTAATGGGTTGGTGGCAGATTGCCAACCAGGCAGGTTGCCAGCAGCAGGCCTTGCCAGCAGAAGGCATTAGAACAATGTGGTACAAGAGGCTGTGAGATTTAATAGGGTTCCAAACAGAGGAAAAGTGCCATATGTGAGTTCCCATGAGTAGACGGTGCATTCTACACACACACATAGTGAAGGGTGCAGATTTAACATTAGCACAATCCAAAACTTCTGGGATTCCCGGAGGCATCAATGACAGGATGCTGGACTAGATGGAGTCTGGGTTGATCCCGTGGGACTTCTTCTATTATTCACATATAACTCCCACTATGTTTAGCAGAGCTTATTCCTGGGTACGAGCTCCATCAGACAAGAGTTTTATTGCGGGCTTGTTACTGGGCACTCACGGATTTTCGCAGGTCCCTCTCATGATGTTGTCTGCCTCCCACGTGCCTCCCGCCCCTTCTAGGCTTTGCACCACAAAAACAAAAAACCAATAAGTCCATCTTATTTTTAAAGATGGAAGTTGCTGCTGTCTCCAGCTGTGTGCAGGAGAAGGAGTGCTATCAAAACGGCCCACTGAATGAGCCACGTGCACGTTGTTTGCTTCCTCTTTCAAAAGAGGAAGTAATGAGGGACAAACGCGTAGGCAGAGAAGTGACGGTAAGCAAACACACTTTTCCCTCGTGTGTTGATGCTCTATTTGTGCAAAGGATTGCAGGTTTTAATTTATAAAGTTACCTCTTGATTTAGATGTTTGATTTTCTTTGGTTATGAGAAAAGGGGTGGTTCATAAGGCAAAGTACTAACAGAGTGGAGAATAGATAACAGGCACCATGGGTTTCAAAACCAGGATCACTGAACCAGTTGCCTAATCTCTACACCCAGTACTGTCTACAGTTTTGTGAAGGCCCTTGGGCAAGACACCTTTAATGTCCCCCCTTTCCTCAGTGAGTCTACCTTCCCATTGCCATTGTCACCAGCTGCTATTGCTTCTCATACACTTTCTCATCATTGCTATCATTTCCTTGCTTGACAGGCAGAACCAGTGAGCAAGAAGGCAGTGACATCTACTCCTCCTCCTTCTTACCACCTCCATTGTCTGGGCTACAGCAAGAGGCAGGTGAACAAGCAGGTTGCAATGGTGAAGAGGAGGAATACCTCCAGGAAGCTCTTGTCAGTAGGTCTGTGCTGAGGTGGGGTCCTTCAGCGGGAGCCCGACCATACCTACCCTTGAGCTAATCAGAGATGGGAAGTGTAGGTACTTTAGACGCCGCACCTGAAGACTAAGAAATGGATTTGCCAAGTCCAGTGATCTACAGGCTCTAATGACAACCCTCTCCTCCAACATATATAACTCTCTGGACCTCTCCTGCTCTCCTTTTTGAGCAAACTGCTGTGAATTGTTTAGCTCAAGTCACTGTGCTTGCCCTAGTGGATTGCTGTGAAACATAATGCCCTGTGTGCAGCCCACAACACCTCTATCACACTCTGTACAAATTATTGGAACATCCCCCAGCCTAAGAAGCAATTTCCTTAGTACAGCAGGAGGCTGGCTTAACAATGAGTGCTACTCCATGCAGCCCCCTCATCTTTCTAGGGTGACCATCCGCCTGGATTTGTCCGGACATGCCCGGAAAATGGGGAGCAAATCCGCATCCGGGGGGAAAAACTGTTTTGGGGGGCCAAATCTGGAAATTTAGCCCCCCAAAAGGGTGACCAGATGGCCCTGGGGCGATCCGGGCCAACCGGGGGGCGGCGGGGGCAAACCAGGGCGGCGGGGGGTCATGCGGCAGTGGCGGGAGGCGGGCGGGCGGCGCGAGGCGGGCGGCGCGAGGCTCTTACCTGCTGGGGCGTCCGCTTCCCTCCGGTGCTCGGTGCTATTTTTTTGTGGGGGGGGGGGGCGGCGCGGGGCGGGCGGGGCAGGCGGGCGGCGTGAGGCATGCGGGTGGCGCAGCACGGGTGGGCGGGCGGGCGGCGCGAGGCATGCGGGACGGGGTGGCGGGCGGTGCGGGACGGGCGGGCAGCGCAAGGCATGCAGGCGGCGTGGGGCGGGGCGGGGTGGCGCTGGCGCGCGGTGGGGGGGTTGTTTTGGGTGGGTGGGGTGGCGGGGGGGGTGTCTGGGATTTTGGTTCTCCAAATCTGGTCACCCTACATCTTTCCATTTAAACTAGCTGTACAGATGTCAAAGTGGAATTTACCATTTGTCAGTACCAGTGGAACAGGAAACTTAGAATTATGGGAATGTGGTGCAGGGGAAATCTGTCTTGACATGTGTGGGAATTTTTGAAAGCAAACTGTAGCACTTGGGAAGGGAAAGGACAGGGAATTGGGAGCTGCCAGGGCATGCTCTGGTCTGGAGGGTGATAAGTAGGCCCAATTGTCATGTAGTTGGAGATTTAGCACAGCCAACAATATATGATACGATAGCATATATGGATAGGATAGTTATGGCTGGTTGTTGTTGTTGTTTGCCACATCTCTTACTACTTGCCTTTGCTCTCCGTCGAACCTGGTGATTTTTCAATGAACTATGTGCATGGGTCTTGAATTTGACAGCCTTGCTCTAGAACACATCTTCACTGGTTCCCAAGTATCTCTTCTGCTTTTCCATTGGACTTCTATTCTATGTTCCACAGAGTAGTTTGTCTCTTTGTTATGATCGTTGTCTGCCTGAGATTGGGCTTTTAGGTCGATATAGGCCTGTGGATCCTTCCGCTGCCCCCGAATCCATGTTTCGTGAACCACAATCCATGATGACTATCTGTCTATCCCTATTAGATGCAAATTTGAATATAAGATAATGCGCATATTCGGAGAACCAAGCGTCAAACCGAAGCCCTTTAGAGGCACCCCGAGTGTTTGTGAGTGTACTACTATAGTTGTGTGTGTGTGTGTGTGTGAGAGAGAGAGAGAGAGAGAGAGAAAGAGGGGGCATTTTAGAATTAGTGGACTATCAGTAACAAAACATCGGAATAAATAGAGGAGCCCTCCCCAACTTGGTGCCCTCCAGATGTGTTGAATTATAACTCCCATACTTCCAAGAGCATATGGATAAAGTCCCAGTTTCACTCTTTGGCAAGCAGGGAAAGACCTCTGGCTGGGAAACTAGAGCCCCTGCCAATCAAAATTCTCAGTTCAGGGATGGATGAGCTTATTGATTTGCCCAAGTACTAGGCAGCTCATTGTAAGTGCCACTGGATGAATATTTGTTTTTAATACTTTCCAATGAAGACCTTATTCCTTACACATTATTACTGGAATTGGGGTGTGCAGTGGTGAAACTAGAACAGGATTCTTAGGGCAAAAACCAGCCCCCTTACACCCACCCTGCCAAATAATCACTCAGATAGCAGCAGGTGATAAGCTCGGTGGCAAACATACCTGATGTCAACACCTGGGTTGGTATGGGGATACCAGAGCCCACTGGGGATAATGCTATTTATTGTAGCATCTTTTCTTCTTTTTAAAAAAACTTCTTATAGTTTGAGGTCAGCCAGTTGGGCATGAGCATAGTTATAGATGCTAATTTCATTATTTTTTTACTTTTGATGCATGTGAAAACAAACCATCAATTCTTAGAAGCCGGCCAAGACTGAAAACAAAACTGATAAAGCAGGAATTTTAGAGCAAAGAAAGAGAAAGAGGAGTACAGGCAGCCTTGAGCACTATCTTGAAACCATTTAACATATTAGATGACATACCAAGAGGTGGAGAATTAATATTTTAATTGGTCTCCTTCTCCTGGACAGCGATTACACTTGCGTAGTTGGAAGACTAACTCATGTAGTCTTGCACACGGTTCTATTGTAAGTTCACATGATGTCTTGTAGCCAATTATGAATTATTTATTTCTTTTGTAACCAATTAGAAATCATTTCTTTGTCTTCAAGGAGTATAAATGTTATGACTACGTAATTGCTGATTAGAATGATTCTGGCTGTGAAGCAGGATTGTTCTCTTCTTTTCTGTACAGAAATAAAGCTCTTGCTGCTTTGGACCCCAACCTGTGTGTGAATTTGACTATTGGCACACTGAGCACGAACCCCATGGAGCTGCCCTGGAAATTCGTGTAACACTTTGAAATTAATGGAGGCACAGCCGTGCCTCCATTGTTAAGGGCCGTCAGTAAAAAACACATTCCACCATGTTAAAGTGATAATTGGAGGGGGGGGGGTGTCATTCTAACAGCCATAAAATCGAAAATGTTTCATCAACCTTTCTGAAATTTTCAGGTGCCAGAAAGAAATGTTTGTTTTACATTACCTGAAAATTTCAAGAAGATTGGTGAAAGATTGAGGGAAGGAGAGCAGTTTAAGGTAGAAAAGGAATACAAACCTCTCTCCCTGCTTTTGTAAAATTTACTTCTGGGTTGAGACTTTTTGTGCTCTCAATTTGCATAATTTCTAGAGCCTTATTAACTAATCCAGTGGTGGGGTCTTCTTCCTCCTTGACTGTAGTTGATGGAAAGCTTTTCATTTTTTTAAAAATTCCCTTCGGTTGACTTTTAAGGACTATTTTAACCTCTCATTCAAGTCAATGAGGCGGCCATCTTCCCTCATAACGCGACACTGACACACGCTCAGTAGCGTCGCTCTCCCCCCTCCCTCCTGCCTTAGAATGTGAGGTGGGTGAGTGAAATGGCCGCTGCCTCTATAGCACAGACCTTTTGAGTGAAGAAGAAGAAGAAGAGTTTCTCTTTTCTCTTCTGGAACATGCATTCCTTTGGCTCTGAGAGTATTTTGGGCTATCTTCATAAGGCCAGTTTGCTCTTTTGCTCCCTGGTGAAGCAGAGTGTGGTTCCTCTGGATCCATGGTAACCTGATCTTCAGATCTCTTCTGGGAATAGGTGGCTATACCTTTCTTTCTATCCCCCAACCCATACACACACAGTGCTCCTTCCCTCTTTTCTAAGAGTTTGGTCCATACTGCTATAAGTTGAAAGCTTCAAACACTTCATTTAATTAGTTTGGGCTGGTGTTAAGTTTTAAGTACAACGTTGAAACCTTTCAAAGTGCTTCTGGGCCTACAACATTGGTTTTGGCCTAGTCACCCTGTTTTTCTAATAGGGTTTAGAAACAGTTGAGCTGTCGTTTATTTTACATAGTGTACACACATGGATTTTCTTTCTAATCCTTGCAGTCTACACTGGCTCCCTCCTTGATGTGTTTTTGGATGTAGACAAACCCTTTTTTGTTCCAGCAGGCCTTTGGCAAATAATCTGGACCTCTGTCTATAACTTTGACTTTTAAATTGTTATGTATTTAAAATGTTTTAAGTGCTTTAATATTGAAAAGTATTTAATTATACTTTTAACTTTTGTATATTTAGGCTGACCATATGAAAAGGAGGATAGGGCACATGTAACTTTAACAGTTGTAGAGAAAAGGGAATTTCAGCCAGTGTCATTTGTATGCAATTAGTCCCTGGTGAAATTCCCTCTTCATCACAACAGTTAAAGTTGCAGGCACTATACTAGAGTGACCATATACAAAAGAAGGCAGGGCCCCTGCAACTTTAACTGTTGTAATGAAGAGGGAATTTCATCAGGAACTAATTGCATACAAATGACACTGGCTGAAATTCCCTTTTCTCTACAACTGTTAAAGTTACATGAGCCCTGTCCTCCTTTTCATATGGTATATAGTATATTCCTATTTATAGGTTTTAGCTGTATATGTTTTAGTTTTGTAAGGCTGCCCTGAGGCCCAGCATTGGGCAAAAGGCAGGATACTACTACTACTACTACTAGTAATGTTTCAGATTTCACTTCTGCATCTGATGTTCTTTTGCATTTACTTTTCTTTATAAACCATTCATATCTTAAGACTTCTTGTGTGGCATGTTTTCATTGGTTTAACAAGTTAAAAGGGGTATTCACTGTTTTCATGCTTATGCTATAAAATCTATTTTCAACAGGCCTCGTAACTTCAAGAGTAACAGAGTTGGGGAAAATCCTCAATCTCTTTGCTATCAGAGGCACTGAGTAAGGGACCCCTAGAGATAATTTAGACTGACCCCAACCACAAAACACTATTCCCCCTTCTGAAGAGATCTGGACCACAGACTACTAAAGACAAACAAAGTAGCAGGCCATAATAACAGTTCTCATGTGGCCATTTGCCTTATGAGGCAGGTACTCTGCGGGCTACCAAATGGAGGGACTAACAAGCCATAAAGTTGCCTGGCTGGGTCTGCCAGAAATCCACCCTCAACACTCCTGGAAGGTCCATGTTCTATAGCACCTGCTATCAGATGAACTTGAGGGAATCCCTCCTTCCACCCCTGGGTTTAATTTACTGGCTTCCCCTGGCTGGACCTTGCAGGAAACTATAGGGACAGACAGAGTAGGCATTCATAGCACACATAGAATTCTAAGACTGGCAAATCTAAAAGCAAGTGTGTTGCTTTTCAAGAACCAAGGAAATTCAATGGGTCTTACTTTTGAGTAAATATCTAGGGATGGAAATGCAGCCTGTGCAAGAACTGAGTAGGGTGACCATATTTGGGAAACCAAAAAAGAGGACACCTAGTGGGTGGCAGGAAAATGGCTTTCTGGGGCCACCTTAAAGTCCCCAATTGGAGTGGAGGAGGGGAAAGCATGTCATTCTCACCCCCACCCCACTGCTCCAATCAAGCCTTTTTCTATAATGTCTGGGAATGACACATTTTTCCCTTTTAAGACCTTGATTGGAGCAGTGGGAGAGAATGACACACGTCCAGAAAGCATGTCATTCCTCCCTCCCACGCTAGTGGTGGCCTTAAAAGGGAAAGTGTGTAATTCCAGGTCATTATAGACTATTGCATAAAATCCCCCCTGACACCGAGGATAGAACAAAAACCAGGAGAAATCTGGGGAAATCATGACAGGTTTTTTAAAAATTTATTATTGCATTTATATCACACCTTTTTTTCTGCCAAGAAACCCAAGGTGGCATACATAATCCTCCTCCTCTCCATTTTATCCTCACAACAGCAACCCTGTGAGGTGGGTTGGGCTGAGAGTCTGCAACTGGCCCAAAGTCACCCAATGGGTTTCCATGGCTAAGTGGGGAGTAGAACCCCGATCTCCCAGCTCCCAGTCCAACACTTTAGCCACTACGCCACACCCTAATGGTCACCCTAGAATTGAGCCATGCCAAGTTGGAAGCAGATCGGTTTGTGCCTTAATTTTTAGGATAGTTTTTTTTAAAGTTTGACTTCAATTTTTTTTCTAAAATTCAAGGCATGAACCAATCTGCTTTCAACTTGGCATGGCTAAAGCCTTACTTAAGAGGTACCATGGTGCCAAGTTTCATCTTTTCATCTTTACTTTCTTTTTTTTTTAATGTACTGCTCAAGGCCCTAGACCCCAAAGAGGAGTATTGGGTTTGAAGTTAAAAAAAAATCCTAAAACTCAAGGCATAAACAGATCTGCTTCCAACTTGGCATGGCTCAATCCCTACTTAAGAGCTACCATGCTGTCAAGTTTCATCCCTTTATCTTTAAAAATGATGGAATTGTAAGCATTTTAGTTAATTAAAAAAATTAAATTGAAGTTTTAAACATTTCTAAAAATCAAGGGATGAACGGATCTGCTTCCAACTTGGCATGGCTAAATCCCTACTTCAGAGCTACCATGGTGCCAAGTTTCATCTCTTTATCTTTAATTTCATTTTTTAAACTTGTACTGCTCAAGGTCCTGGACCCCAAAGAGATTTCTGTTTGAACTTTAAAACATTCCTAAAAATCAAGGCATGAACGGATCTGCTTCATACTTAGCATAGCTATATCCCTACTTAAGAACTACCATGATGCCAGGTTTCATCTCTTTATCTTTAAAAATGAGGGAGATGCAAGCATTTTGGTTGATTTATTAATGTTAAAAGTGAGTTCAACACATAACACTAGCTTTGATTTTATATTGGATGTCAAGATGGTATAACATTCTGGCTGATGCTGGCTTGGTTGTCAACTGTATAATATCCAGTCATCCATTACACAAAGCCATGAAATTCATTAAACAAAAAACCTACGGTTTACAAAAACAATGTTAAGGCTCTACAGTTTCCAACCAAACACCAAAAAGCAGGGAAATTGGGAGTTAAGGCTCACAAGCCTTAACGCCACATCCTCCCTAAGGAGGCAGAAAGTGCAAGTGAAATTCTCATTCTCCCAAACCATGAGGACAGGGTGGAGAATATGATATGCAGAGGTGACTGTGGGGTTGTGGAAAACTGATCACGAACAACTTAGGGCCACCTACTTCTCTTTTTTTGTTTAGAGCAGCCCTTCCTCAACCTGGTGCCCACCAAAGGTGTTGGACTACAACTCCCATCATTGCAAGTCAGTATGTCCCATGGTCAGGAATGCTGGGACTTGTCATCTCAAACACATGGAGGGGAGCAGGATGGGGAATGCTGTTCCATACCCTTACCAAATACAGGTTCTGCCCAATACTTTTCTCTCACACACATCTCGCATATAGCAGCACTCTTGATAACAAAAGGGGCACTATTCATTACAGCTTTAGAACCAGAGCATGTGCCAGGCACTTCCAACTTTTGGTCAATATCCTGCCTTTCAAAGAACCAATGTTTTTTTTCTTAAAATGTATTTATAAAAAATTTACTGTTCACTCCCCACAATCCCTGCACAATACATCATCTCATCAAAGCAACAGCAGTGCAGAAGAGGTTTAGTTTGGCTGTCTTGAAGACCTTTCAGATGAGATTAGTTTGCAATCCTATACCTCTTGGGAGAAATCCCTAGTGAATTCAGTGGCACTGGCTTCTGAGAAGACATGTATAAGAGTCAACCTTCTCCAGCCTGGTGCTTCCCAGATGTGTTGCACTGTAACTCCTATGTTATGTGTTATGGGGAAGACAAAAATCAATTCATACTTAATTTTAAAATAATACTTACGCATGAAAGTATTAGGTGGTAGCTCTGCCTTTGATCTCACACTGCTAAACAAGTAAGAGAAATCCTTTATCTGATATTCAAGAAACAGACATCCTATGCCATGTGTTGAAAACTAATGTTGATGTCTGAAGGGCTATCTGGATTAGGTGTTCAAGATTCATTCATTGTTGTTTCATTTGGTTTTGACAGTTTATTTAAAGTGATGCAGCTCTTTTGTAGTTCCTTGATTGATCACATATCTTAATGCTGGAAAACATCATACTTTAGTACAGATGTGGGCACAAAATAGATCTATCCTGATGATTTGGACATCAACTCGCAGCATTCCTGATAACTGCCCATGCTGATAGGGGCTTTTACAAGTTGAATTCCAAAACATCTGAAGATCTATATTCTGCCTTCCCTTGTTCTTGAACAACATTCCCCAACCTGGTGCCTGTCAGATGTGTTGGGTTGCCAACTCTCAACATAAGGAGATGCTCTAAGAAATGAGAAGTAGCTGGTCCTAAGTTGTTCATCATCATTTCCCACAGCCCCACAGTCACCTCTGCAGATCAAATTGTGTATCTAGATTTTTGAGATGACAAGTCCCAGCATTCCTGACCATGGGACATACTGATTTGTAATGATGGGAGTTGTAGTCCAACACCTTTGGCGGGCACCAGGTTGGGGAAGGGCTGCTCTAAACAAAAAAAGAGAAGTGGGTGGTCCTAAGTTGTTTGTGATCAGTTTCCCACAACCCCACAGTCACCTCTGCATATCATATTCTCCACCCTGTCCTCATGGTTTGGGAGAATGAGAATTTCACTTGCACTTTCTGCCTCCTTAGGGAGGATGTGGCGTTAAGGCTTGTGAGCCTTAACTCCCAATTTCCCTGCTTTTTGGTGCTTGGTTGGAAACTGTAGAGCCTTAACATTGTTTTTGTAAACCGTAGGTTTTTTGTTTAATGAATATATATTATGCTGTTTCTACATCAAAGTGGTACTTATTCCCAAGTAGATATGTTTTAGTCCAAGAGCCCATGTCAAAATACTTAAGTCATTAGATACAAACGGTTTGTCTATCTAGACATCTTTAAAAAGTTCTTGCATTTCTAAAACTAGAGCTCCCCAAAACCCCTTTTGGGGACAATAATTATATCATAAGGTACAATGAAACAAGCAATATCTGTTAGGGAACAGTGTACATGATTCCAGAGTGTCCAATCTGACTGACTTTGTTGGGGCTTTCAAAAAGGGGGGATGGAGGCCATGAATTATGTCACGAGCTACACGGCTGAAACTGGTACCATTTTGTAGAGATCGCAAATTTCCAATCTTGTGCAGTGGGAATTGCTATGGCTCCAACCACACTGAATGGTCTGATTTAGGTCTTGCCCCACATAAATAGGGTGACCAGACGCCCGGATTTGTCCGGACATGCCCGGGAAATGGGGTGCAAATCCGCATCCGGGCGGAAAAAACCATTTTGGGGGGCCAAATCCGGAAATTTAGCCCCCCAAAACGGTGACCAGATGGCCCTGGGGCGAGCCGGGCCAACTGGGGGGCGGCGGGGGCAAACCGGGGCAGCGGGGGGTCACGCGGCGGTGGCGGGAGGCTGGTGGCGCGAGGCACCTACCGGCTGGGGCGTCCGTTTCCCTCCGGTGCTCGGAATCTACTGAGGAACAGGCTTCGCGGCCTGTCCCTCAGTAGCGCGCCGGGTGATGACGTCATCACTCGGCGCGCTGAGAGGCAGGCCAGGAAGCCTGTTTCTCAGTAGATTCCAAGCACGGAGGGAAACGGACGCCCCAGCAGCAGCAGGTAAGGAGCGCGGGGCGGGGTGGGGGTGGGGGGTGCGGCGCGGGTGCTCGCGGCGGGTGGGGGGGCGGCGCGGGGGCGCGGGGCACTTACCTGCTGGGTCTTCCCACCGTTGCTTGGAATCTACTGAGAAACAGGCTTCGCGGCCTGTCCCTCAGTAGCGCGCCGGGTGATGATCACCCGGCGCACTGCTGAGAGACAGGCCAGGAAGCCTGTTTCTCAGTAGATTCCAAGCACGGAGGGAAACGGACGTCCCAGCAGCAGCAGGTAAGGAGCGGGGGGCGGGGGGGGCGGGGTGTGTGCACGGGGGGTGGGGGGCGGGGGGTGCGCGGGGCACTTACCTGCTGGTCCTAACGGGGAAAACTGGGGCAATCCGGGCCGACAGGGGGGTGGCGGGGGCTAACCGGTGAAAGGTTCAGCTCTCCTCCCGCCCTAAAATGCCCGCGCTTCTCCCCGGCCTCCGCAAGAAAGAAGAGCTCAGCGTTAGGGAGCGTCAACAAATTCCTTGTCTGGTGGCTAACTGCTTTAGCCTCCAGACAAGGAATTTGTTGACGCTCCCTAATGCTGAGCATTTCTTTCCTGTCTGTGCTGCTCCCCGGCCACTCCCAGGCCACCGTAAAAAACAAGTGCTCAGCGTTAGGGAGCGTCAACAAATTCCTTGTCTGGTGGCTAACTGCTTTAGCCACCAGACAAGGAATTTGTTGACGCTCCCTAACCCTGAGTACTTGTTTCCTGCGGAGGCCGGAGCAGCGCCAGCATTTTAAAGCAGTCTCTTCCTCCTCCTTTGCCTGCTGCTGCTGTTGCTGTTCCTCAGATACCTCCAGGGAGCCCAGGAGCAGGGCAAGAAGGGTGAGGGGACTGCAGGGGTCACGCGGCAGTGGAGGAGATCGGCGGTGGCAGGACTAGGTAGGTCTGGGCTGGGTTTTTGGGGGTGTGTGACTTGGTGGGGGGGGTTGTTTCGGGTGGGGGGGTGGCGGGGGTGTCTGCTTGTTAGCCATATGGCGGGCAGCTTTTTTAATTTTTTTATTTTATGTTGAGGGGGGAGGCTGCTTTGGTGGGGTGGTCATTTTGGACAGGGATTTTGCTTTCCAAAATCTGGTCACCCTAGCTGGGGGGGGGGGGGTCAGCCAGATGCACGTTTGGGCCTCCGGAACTGTGCAGATCACTGCCGCCATTAGCCTGGCTGGCTGGGAAATATCTGTGCATTTGCAGTTGTTCTCCAGCCACACCAATGGCAGCAGCAATCTGCAGTTTCCAGTGGCCTTAGAAATGTGTGCTCGGCTCGCCCCATCCCCCAGCCAATTGATGCCTAAAGGATCTCTTAATGCAAGCGTTAAGAGACCCTTCAGGCATCAATTGGCTGGGGGGGAGGGCGAGCCGAGCACACGTTTGCCGGGCCTCCTGTGCAGATCCCGCCCTCTCTGTCCTGGAAATCTCAAGTCTCACGGGGCTTTCATCAAGTGAGACTTGAGACTTCTGGAAGAGGTGGAGCGTGCATATGCGCGCCAAACAAGAAAAAGCAGAAGGCAGCAGCAGCACGATCCCAGGGCACAAGAGGCAGGTGAGGCAGGTGAGGTGTGACACGAGAGACGGGCGAGAGGCGAGGCAGGAGCGACCCAACAACAGGAACACAAACAGAATGCAAGCTCCATGCCCAAAAAATAAAAAATTACTCTTAAACAAAAAAAGATCCTATGCATGTTTAGACAGAAAAAAAAATCCTACAACTCCTAGAATCCCTTAGCCAGCATGGCTAAACATGACTAAACATGCATAGGGTTGCACCTTAAGTGAGTTTAAAATGTGAAACTCCTCACATGTGTGGAATCGTCATATATATATATATATATATATATATATATATTTGCTCTAGTATCAGAAATGTAGCAGTTGTCATTGTGGAAGATATACCTGCCATTTGAAGTGAAGCAATGCATTTTTAGCTAAAAAGGGGGCTATAAGACTATGACACTCAGCATCTAAAATTGCTTAACTACACCATTGTAAGCTAGTACCTGATTATGCAGAGAGAGCTGCTCAGCCAATTATGACCAGTAGATTGACTGTTGACATATTCATTGGAGTGCCAGAGACCTTTACCTGTTGCTTCTTCCAAGCTGCTCAGGCAAGGTGACAGAAGTGGTACTGCAGCAAAAAGGGATGTGAGCAGCCATGTTTGGACTAGTGGCAAGGTAATATGTGGGTATGTAGTGTGGTTTGGCTTGAATTGCTTGTGTCTGGATCTCCTTGGCTCTGAAAGCATCTTTCTAGACTGTATCTGCTGGTTACATGATCCATGAGGCCAGGTTATGGTGGGTGTATAGTCCTCCTTGACATGAGGGGTTTGCACTTGCTAGAGAAAGGTGAACAAATGTGAAGAGAAGCATAGGGAGCTCTTCTTCTTTTGTGTTCAGTAAACTCAATTGAACTTACTTCTGAGTAGGATTATGCTCTGCTGTCTAGGCATTCATACAAAGTTAACCAGAATTAACCTGAACTTCACATTGACTATCCATTTAATATTGCTAGTATATTAAATGTCTGAGTTGTGGATTGTGGTGTAGTGGCTAAAGTGTTGGACAGAGATTTGGGAGATCTGGATTCTAGTTCCCACTCAGCTATGGAAGCTCACTGGGTGACTTTGGGCCAGTCACAGACTCTCAGTCCAGCCTACCTCACAGGGTTGTTGTTGTGAGGATAAAATGGAGAAGAGGGGGATTATGTACACTGCTTTAGGTTCCTTGGAGGAAAAATAGCAGGATATAAATGGAATAAATAAAACTCTGTAATCTTTTAACTTGTAGTTAGATATTTTGATAGAGGTATAGTTAATATGAGTTTCTACTAAACCCTAACTGAGGCCATACTGTGGATGCTTATCACCAGTTCTCCCAATAGTGTACACATAAAATCTGCAAAAGGCTATTTCTGGAGCAAAACCTTTAGTTTATATTACATCTCAAGTGTTACAATGTTTTAAAGAGAGACACTCTTCCTTTCTTAATATTAATGAAATCACACTAAAAGGCTGAGAAAAGATTGCTACAGTGGCTCAATCATTCTTTCTCTCTTCTTTCTCCACCTTTACCTGGGAATAAGTTCTATTAAACTCAGTGAGCTTGCTTCTGGTTAGGCCACAATCCTATACATGTTGGCTGTGGAATGCTGGGAGTTATAGGATTTGTTTTCTGGCTAGAGGATTGCACCTGTTGTGTACCTTTCTAATCTTTCCTTACCACATATTTCCCATTTTCTGTTTAGTCTAGCACTGGTGTACCCCTTCCTAACCACAGTGTTCTTTAGCTATTTTTTTCTAATCTAGGACCTGTTTTCTTTAGAAAAATGGAAAATAATAGATTTTATTTTCTGTTGATGTACAGCAACTAAAAATACATGTTAATTTCAGATACATTGGATATTTCACTTGTTCTTTATTTCAGTGATTCTAACTTTAACATATTATTTAGAACAGGTTTGTCATAATTATGAGCTGTAGAATCAGACGTGACCAAGGCCATGTTCAGGTGGGCACACCCCCTTGGGGGCTGAGCATGTTGATAGGCACACCCCCTTGGGGGCTGGGCATGTTGGTGGGCACGCCCCCTCAAGGGCGGCCATGTTGTCCTCCTTTTTGGTTTTCAAATTATGGTCACCCTACACATAAAGCAGTCAGATTGGGTATTTTAAAATGCAGGCTGCCACCTCCTAAACACCCCAGCAGTTGCTCATAAGACTGGCAGTTTTAGAGATGCAACAACTTTTTAAAGATATCTAGATAGACAAACCTTTTGTACCGTATGACGTAAGTATTTTGACACAGTCTCTTGGACTATTTAGCATGACGGCAACAAAAGCAAACTACTATTTTATTCCATAGCATCATGATGGTGCTATGATTTGAATCTAAAAGTGAAACTGCATATGCTCAGAATATTTCTTTTTTCCTGACAAACACGGTTGGCGTTTTCTTTTGTTTTTTGCTCGAATACATATTTTTGGTCGAATATTTTTTTTTTGCAAGAATGTAGAAGCAGTTGTAAAGCAGGGAATGCGGTTGAACGTGAAGAGAAGCATTAGTTGTGTGCATCTAATGTAGGCTGACCATATGAAAAGGTGACCATATACAAAAGAAGGCAGGGCCCCTGCAACTTTAACTGTTGGGATGAAGAGAGAATTTCACCAGGAACTAATTGCATACAAATGACACTAGCTGAAATTCCCTTTTCTCTACAACTGTTAAAGTTACATGAGCCCTGTCCTCCTTTTCATATGGTCAGCCTATCTAATGCCCCTCCCTGTTTAAGATTACTAAGGGTGCAAAAAAAAAGTCCTACAACTCCCAGCAGGCCCAAGACAGTCATGCTGGCAGGGGCATGCTGGGAGTTGTAGGACTTTTTTTGTGCATACATGTATAGGATTTCGCCAGCATACATTGGCTGTATATTGCTCTTGTTGCGCATTCCTATAATCTGCTATTCCTCGTATTTCTACCAGCTACAAGGAAGGGCGGGACTGATGCCCTCCATCGACCATGGCAACAGTTAGCCAATCAGTGCTTGGTACGAATCTCCGCCCAGGACCAATTGCACGACGGCATTGTAAGATCCCGCTTCGGAGCCCTATTGGTCGATGGGACGCAACGCGTACGGCGCGGAGTTCCACGCGTGCGCGGTACACAGTGGTTTGTGAAACCGGGTACTGCGCTGACAGGGCCGTAGCCATCCCCGGCCTAGAGTGGGGGCTCGGACTCGGACTTGCCATCTCCGCGACCCGCGTGCACTCCATCCTCTTCCGGTGCTGCAGCAGCCCCCCCCCCCCGTCACCACCAACAACATGTTCCTCACTCGCTCCGAGTACGACAGGTGAGTGCGGCCAGGGCAAAAGGGAGTGCGGCCTGGTCCTAGGCTGGGGCTGAGTCACTGCGCGCGGCCTGCTCGCTTGACTTCAAATACTTGAGGCAGCAGCAGCAGCAGCAGCAGCAGGCGCATCCTCTCCTCCGCCCCCTCCCCCCTCTTTTGCCCAAGCTCACTGCCTCGTGCTGCGGTGGCCCATGGAGGGGTGTGCAGATACCCTTTCCTTTCTCTCTGCCTCTTTCCTTGAGACCGAGGCGCTTCTGCTCGAATTCCTGCATAAATTCCTGAGAAATGGTAAAAAGATGATTAGTGAAAGTATTTATACTTGTGCTGTGAAGGCTTGGGGGACACATTAACTCAGTTAGGGGCAAGTCCTGTTAAAATCGGTGAGCTTTAACTCCCAAGAAGATATGGTTAGAAACGGGGTGCCCATTTTGTGCTCCTCAGCGGAAGCCTATCGTAGCAGCAGGTCAAACGGTGAGTGACCACCCACAACCCTTATGTTTTCTGACACCTTTGCAAAATCTTCCTGAGCAAGGTGGAAAAAAAGCAGAGCTTTGTGTATGTAAAACTCCAAAAGTTAGTTCTCCAGGAATCATGCAGTGGCCACTGACAAAATATTTTTGTTTTTAAAAAATATATAACCATACTGTGCAAACGTTACAGATTGTTTTTAATCATAATATAGGTTGGTCACAACAGCCCTGTTCTTCCTCTTTGTGTATGTATTTCCATACATACAAGGCTACAGTTCACCTTCAGTGTGCATGCTTAATGTTGGGGAGGAGAACACTTCTTTGCTCTTCAAACATTCATAAACAACACTAGCCTATTACTCAACAATAGCTTTAATGCTGGCAAAGTTTAAAATTGTTCCTGTTCATTGTAGATGTGGCTGAGCAGTATTGTGAAATGGAGATCCAGCCTTGTATTATCTGAATTTCTATGTAGATAAAGGCTTCAGCCAGTTTCCTTAGTCATTGTGACCAGTCTTCAAGCTTTCACTTTTGTTTTGGGTTGTGCAGAGCTTATGAATTATTCATTCCACTTGATACTGAAGATAAATAACACTTCAATCTTGAATATATTGACTCAGAACTAATTTCTCACAAAGCAAATTAATTCACTTACGCAGAAAATCTCAGATGGAGGTAATTTTCTCTTCTCCACCTTTTTTTAAAAAAATTAGATTTTCTGCATAAGTGAGCCCATCTAGAGAAGTCCTGCTGGTGGGGGTGAGGCTGGAGAGGATTTTGCATATTCCGGCCTCCCCTTTTGAACACTCCCCTTTTGATTTCTCAGATTAATTTTGCGACCTTGGAAATCAGGCATCACAGTTCTATTCCATGGTGGCTGGAAAGGGGTGGACCTTGGAGTCTTACTCCCAAAGTTGTAGCAGTGTCCACAGGTTCATGAAGGGAAATCCAAAAAAGTCCTATGGTCCCTGGGATTCTCTTTAGATATCATAGGATTGCACCTTCAGTGTATTAAATGTATTTATTCATTACATTTCTGTACCACCAAATAGCTGAAGCTCTCTGGGTGGTTTACAACTATTAAAACCATAAAATACAACACGATAAAATATAATATAAAAATTAAAACTGCAGTATAAAATAAAAATAAAAGTCAACTGTTAACTATCAAACATCGCCAAGTGCTCTGGGATACTTGTGGGAAAGATAATTCCGACATCATATTGGGAGTCCACTTTACAAATTTATTTCACAGATCTAGCTTTGATCCATAATTTGCCTATCTGAAGGCTCTCAGCTGCTAAATGCTAGCCTACTCCAGATGATCTTCGTGTGGCTTCTGAAAAATTGTTGGAATTTGAAAAACCTTCCAGAAAAAAGTTGTCAGGAGGCTCTTTAGCTGGTCTTGATGTTCATGGAGATGCTAAAGAGGATTCTCTTTACTCATTAAGGTAGCTTTGATGGAGCGGTTCTATACCCCAAACGTATATGGTTATAGAAAAGCTGACTTTGTAGGACTTACTCTGCCATTGAACCCTACGTATTGGAGCTGCATGGGTATCACGTAGGTTTTTTTTCCACAGCCACATCTGAATTTGGAGTGTGTTCCTAAAGTTATGTGGGATATTGACTAATGACATCCGTTAATGGTGTCATTCTAAAAAAACCTTCCTGTGGGATATGTATTGGCATTCTTACTGATAAATGAGTAAGGAAGTACCTTTTCCCACTACTTACCTGATCCGCCCCAAATTGTCATTCCTTATTTTATAAGCCATAAGATGACACCACTTTCTTAGTCAAAACAACTGTGGATTCATAAACTATGGCACAATCACTAACAATGCATTGCTTAATGAACAAAATAATTGACTTTCAGATGGCTTTCAGAAGCATTAGCTTTCTGTTTTGCTAGCAGTGGTTCCTACTAGCACAACAGAATGAACAGAAGCACAGCAGCAGTATTGGATACGGCCCATTAGTTCTATTGAATAACTAACCTTCTAATACTACCAAGTTTTTGACTTGTTTTCTAAGGCAGTAATTTTAGGAACACAATTCTGAGGAAGCATTCATAGGATTAGGTTGTGAGTTTGACTTTTTTTTCTTTCAATTGTAGGGGTGTGAACACTTTTTCTCCAGAGGGAAGACTATTCCAAGTAGAATATGCGATCGAAGCTATAAAGGTACAATAATTATTTGAAACGATTTTATAAACAGCCTCAAGCTTTTGCACAAGGCTGGATGAATAAGAATGGGAAATCTCAAAACAGTGGGAAGATTGAGTTGTACAATTTGAACAACATTATTTTAAACTTGTGTTGCATGCCTGGATCACAGAAGATAGCACAGGCTATAAGCAGCTGGTGCAGGTTTTCCTTCTTAGGAATGGCTGTT
Source organism: Anniella stebbinsi (assembly GCA_029215795.1). Lineage (NCBI taxonomy): Eukaryota > Metazoa > Chordata > Lepidosauria > Squamata > Anniellidae > Anniella > Anniella stebbinsi. The sequence goes on along the minus strand of JARDYH010000004.1, from coordinate 64,265,777 downwards.
GCTCCTTAATACACCTTGAACGATTTAAAAAAGTGTAAGGTAAATAGTTAAATTAATTTCTGTACACTCTTGATGTGACCAGGTCTGTGTACAATACACCTGAATTAAATTTATATATGGATTTTTTCTCTCCTTAACATGCTCTGCATCCATCTCAGTAAAAATACCAGTTACTAAGATCAACAGTTTGAGTTGAAGAGCAGGCACAGGTAGACATTTTTTTTAGCTAGATATGGTAACTGGGTGGAAAAAGTGACAACACAAGCACTAACACAAATTACGTTGCACCAGCATGAGGGACCTCTTGGACAATGCCAATAGCATGTGATAGGATTCCCCAGAAAACTTGTCACACCAGTTAAACTATTGCTGTTGCTCTAGAGGTCTCTTACAGTAGCACAACATAATTTATGTTGCATTGGATACGGCAGAGTAGCTAATCTGGGTCCCCCAATCCCCATGTGTTCTGAGCCTTGGAGTAAGTACACACTGAATATTAATACCTTTGTGAGGGCATACAAATGAGAACACAGGAACCAAGTTACTAAGTATCCTTGTTCTATTCTTCAGTCATCATGCTTGCATGATCAAGGAGAAAATCTTTAAAAGATTATTGTAGTGATTGCTAGGGGTTTTGAGACACCAATCAGGGAACTTCACGTGGCCAGAGTAAATGTCAGCTTTTGCCATACTCTTGTGTTCCCTACAAATACCATTTCCAGTTCATCTTTGTTTACTGCACACCTAAGTATTCCCTAAGTACTGTTTCTTATGATATTATTTTGCAGTTAGGACCTAAAAACTATCACCATCAGTACAGAGCTTATTTCAAAGAAGCTGTTTTTTAAAAATAAAACTTGATTGTATCAAATATTTGCATACTTTGTGTAATTATAATCTGTATCTCATAGTGAATTTGCAGAATTGGGATTTGCAGACTGCAAATCTTTTTTTTTTAACCATACAGTAAGCTTAAAGACCAGTTCACATTTACTTTTCTCCAGTAAGCGATGAGAATGGAGAAATATGGTTGTGAGAACTGGGAATCTTTGATGTAGCAATTTGCATGATGTTGAAGATAATTTCAGAGCATAGGAGTAGCTACTGCAGCTAAAATCCTGACTCACCTGTTACATTGGTTATATGAGTAGATGACATATGTGCAGGCTTTGACATTTTCAGCCACCATGCTTGCCATTGTGACTGTGCTGCCACCCTCTGTTGAATGTGACAAGTGTCCAGCTTTCTTCACAGCTTTGAAGCTGCAGAGGTGGACGGGAATTATCCTGGCAGTTGTGCAGTGATCCCTGACCCCTCCCAGCAATACCTTGGAGAAGTAAATCCTACAACCTCCCCAGCAGAGGCACACCTCACCTCCGTGCTCAAAGTCAGCATGCTCCAACCTGCCCTTTCCACATGAAATGGTGGCTGGGGGGGGGGGGGGCTGCCTTGGAGGCATTGGGGGCACCTCAACCCAGCAGCAACCTAGCCGGCATGTTCCCTGCTTGCCTTTCTTGCTGGAAAGTGGTGGGGAGGGGGACACAGGGAAGGAACTTGACAATCACAATATTGGGAGCTTGGCTAGCAAGGCCAATAAGAAAGAAATTGAACCCCTGGCTATCTGTGAAGAAAGGATTGCTGTTTGGCTCTCTATACAGATGTGAGAACACTAAGCTCTTGAAGACTTTAAGTACCCAAAACTTTCCAGTAACATGGACTGGTAGTTTCTGGGCAGAACAGTATTTCTCTAGGACATAATTCATGCTAATTGATTAACAGACAAAACAATCATAATTTGTACAATTGTTTCATATTTATAAATATGCATCTTTGCCCATGATTAAATTTCTCTTTTTTAAAACTTTTTTTAAAAAGCATTTGTTTTTGTCTGCCATGGAAGAAAATTGTCAAAAGCAAAAGCTTAACTAGGCCCAAGTTCCATATGCTATGAATTCTGATCTCTTATAAATTGCCCTCCAACTAATAGCCTTAAGTTGGACTTAAGCGGTTAATGGGAATAGCTGATTTGTGGATATTGCAAGGTAAACTAACGTGAAATTAACCTCTCCAATGTGTGTGTATTTAAGGATTTTTAAAACTTTCCAATTACTTTGCAGAGCAAAATGTTAAGGTGACATATTTAAATTTCTGAACTTTAAGCTACAAATGCATAACTGAAGAATTAGCGCTTTGAAAGGCTGTATTACAAAATGCTTCAACACTGTGAGGGATATGGTTTTAACTCTCAAGCATCTGTTAATACAGCTAATATATAGGTTTTTCCCCTGATATTCTGGATTTGGCAATCACAAATTATGTGGGTTAAGATGAGCATCCCTCAAGGTAAATAGGCCAGAAACATAGTTCTGTGAAATGTTAAAAGTGGTTTGGAAGTGATGATCTTTTCCTGTTTCTTTCATTTTTTAAAAGCTTGGATCCACAGCAATTGGAATTCAGACATCAGAAGGGGTTTGCCTGGCTGTGGAGAAGAGGATCACTTCCCCACTTATGGAACCCAGCAGTATTGAGAAAATTGTAGAAATAGATTCTCACATAGGTAAGAGTAATAAGAGCTTATTTATTCCTGTAGTAAATTGCAGCATGTGCTTGAATAAAAACTGTCCTCTGAAAGTCTAATAAGAAATTATCCTGAAGTGCAGGCCACAGAGCTATGTACTACACTTTGTTAGATGGTGTATTAATATTTAAAGGTTGTGGTCACTGGTTTTCCAGGCTCTAGGCCAGCAGGACATAGTTGCGGGAGTAGGAAGCAGCAGCTGTAACTCACTTCTTTTTGACCTCACTAGTGAAAGCTTATCCCCGAATTTAGAACTTGGAGGGCAGGGAATTGCAATGTAAACGCTTGATCCTCAGCCAGTTTCTGTGTTGGAAGGTCACTGATTGGACCACTAATATTAGCATGTCCTCTGTGCTCAAAACAGTGTCTTGCATAGGCACTCACTTATACCAGTTGAAAAATGGAGCTTGTTCCTGAGAACTTTATTCTCTGTGTTCCTTCCTTGCCCTTTATTTTAGGGGTATACAACCTTTTCAGCCCAAGGGAACACATATACACTCATATGCACACACTTCAGCAATCCTGATACAGATCTCTTTCTCTTCACTCTAGCTGTGATGGGGAAAGAGCAACCTGTATGAGGATCTCTAGGGAAGGGAGGAAGAAATTGGTAGGAAGGATTTGCCGATGGTCAGGACACCCTAAGTTGTGCACCCCTGCTTTATTTAATATTAATCTCATCTTTTCAGTACTGATTTGTCACTAGGACAGTCTTAACTTTTCCCTGGACACAGGTAGAAGACATTTGTTAGGCTATCTTAGGTTTTTAAAATCAACTCTAAGCCTGTAACACTAAAGTTCTCATATTTCTCTAAGGCATGAAGACAACTTTCAAACTTCCTTATACAGTATCTGTTTTTGTGATCATTTGACCTCTAGCACACTTTCCTCAGGAGTATGGTTGGAGCACAACCTTAGATTAAAATATGTACTGCTTCATGCTCCTGAGATGCTAATGAGTTTTTTTTAAAAAAACTTAATGCCACTTTGTCAGGAAGATAAAGAGGTTTTCATAGAGTCTGACTTGACATCTATCTCTTACTGTGTTTCTACCAGCTAATCCATAAAAATAGGCAGATCCCATGCAGAGGAATATGTGTTTTACCCAGCAGGTAAACTTCAGAAACACAGAGGAATAAAAAAAATTGTGCTTTTTGTCTGAAGATGGAGGGGAGTGATGAGGAGGCTAGTTTATTTGCTGCTTTGCTTTGTGTGGAAAATTCTTAGCATCAATCAAGTAAAACTGTTTTGCAGAATGGCATTTCATTCCACAGTTGATTTAAACTCTGTCTCCCAGCTGTTGGGACATAACTTTTGTGTAGTGTAGGGACTTTTGATTCATAGGAAGTTGAAACTTTCTTACTGGTTAGCGCACTGAAAACTGATTGATGATTAATGCTTGTATATCTTCTTTTTTCTCCAGGTTGTGCAATGAGTGGTTTAATAGCTGATGCAAAGACATTAATTGACAAAGCAAGAGTTGAGACACAGGTAACACATAAATACCAATCTCTAGTGAATCTCTCTCTTCCTGCCTCTCGTTCCTTTTGTTATCATGTCAGCCATTTGTTTTGGTCTAATAAACATGGCAATAGAGTTTAATAGAGAGCCACTTAAAGCTTTGTCCACATGTAAGGAATGTGTAAAATTCAAGGATGCTTTGCAAAGGTGAGAGTAAGGTTCCATTAATGCACTTCTCTCATTCCCCTGGATGAATAACCTCTTATTTATTTACTTGAATGTAAGAAGAGCCTATGATGTAATGAGGGACACTGCCATTGTGTGTTTTAAAAGGATCCTCGGTATCTCTCACTGCTCTGACCGTAATTTTGTACACTTTTTGACGCCCTACTTCCCTTTCGAAATACTCCGTTAGAAAAATAAAAATCATCTTAAAGATGTAAGAAACAGGAACACTTTGACTCAGCAAAAGATACTAGTCGAGTGGCCTCAGATTAACAAGAACTGAACACAAGTCTTCCAGTGCAAGTACAGCCCATTACTCTTCCTTACCCTCATCATAACTTTGAGGACTCTGCTTACTGAAGAAGTGTGTTTAAATAGAATTGTCTGTTCCAGCCAGTGCACTCCATAATCTTTCTAGGCTGACCTTATAAATGCCTTCCTTTAACATTTTCAGGAAAGATTGTGGGGCCCTTTAAAGTCACCCTAACGCCATATGAACCATTCCTCTGTGAGTGCCTTCTGTGCAGCTGTGCCAGTGTTTGAATGATTCAGCCCCAGGGTTTTGGTTCTATGGTTGGGATCTGTACAATCAGCTCCATTCCATGTGGTTAAGTCATTTTAAATTACAGCCTGAGTAGAACCTGCTCATGGAAATGTGGCTTCCATGCAGCTAGAGACATTAAAAGGATTGTAGGTAAGCATGCATTGGGAATGCTGTAGAGTATCTCATCTTGGTCTGATGGCTAGGCTTTATGGTACATAGCTGTACTAAGAGGAATGACCAACTGGTGGCCCATGAACCACATTAAGTTCTTGCCCAATTCCTCCCAGTTCCCTCTTGACACCGCAATGCTTTTGATGTGTGAATCTGTTGTGCAGTTCCTCTTATCTGGCAGCTCCCCCCGCCCAATATGGAGATTATCTCATTTTGCTCCTTTTGGGGCGGGGGCTTAAGTCAAGTCAAAGATGGAACATCATGGGTTGCTCCTGACTTGCATGACACCACTTGCCAAATATTGCTTTTGGAAAGGTGTAGTTTAGGCCACAAGCCAATATATGAGGCACACTATTAGGGACCTCCAGCAGCGCATAATTTGAGGATGCCGCACAGCATCCTCATGCATCCCTTTCTTTATATTGAGGTGGAGCACCTAACAGGTTTTTCAGTTTGTGGTCACTGGACCCTCCCTAGCCAAGCTGCTTGGATAATATGTGGCCAGTAGCATCATGGCTGAAGATTTGAGCTAGAGATGTGAAGGCTTGGGAAAAACCATAAAAACAGGGGATGGGGATTTTTATTTTTACTTTAAAACAGGATGTTCTGGGTTTTTTCCCTAGGGATTTTTGGGAAAATTGGAAAACTTCCTAATTTTTTTTCCTAAAATTTTCTGGCCTTTCTCCCCATTTTTTTCAAGCCTTCACATCTCTAATCTGGGCCTTCAATCCGAAGAAATTGACCATTGTTTATTATGAAAGTAAGATTATAAGATGCTTCATTTGTTTTGTCAGAACTTTGCCTCAAATGTGTTCTTCCGAAGATATTCTGTATATATTAAAAGAAAAGGGGGGGGGGACGACTAGCATAGGAAAAGGGATACATAGATCAAGCTCTTATTTTTTTCTGTCTCAGAATCACTGGTTTACGTACAATGAAACCATGACTGTAGAGAGTGTGACACAGGCAGTGTCCAACTTAGCATTGCAGTTTGGAGAAGAAGATGCTGATCCAGGTGCTATGGTGAGTAGGTGCTCGTGCCGATTATATTCTAAATATACAATTTTGGCAATTGCCTAGCCCAGTTACTCAGTCATTAAACTTTTGATCCTTCTGTGTTTTTGTTCCAGTCAAGGCCATTTGGTGTGGCACTACTCTTTGGAGGAATTGATGAAAAGGGGCCTCAGCTGTAAGTTTGATCTTTGCTTTTTCACTTGGGTTCATGTGTGCTCAGGTGCAGAATGTATTTATACAGTTCCAGTACATGATCAGGAAATAGAGCACCCTAGAATTCTTCAAAGAGCTGTGTGTAAGTCAAGGGGGCTAACTGATACCCTGTGAACCACTGTATCAGTAAACAAAGGTTGGATTGATGATGCCAACTGATTCATCATCCAGGCCCTCTTTTGCCAGAGTCTGTCACCATCAGTAAAGGTAGAATACTAGTAAATGCAAAGTTATTTCCCGGCATAGAAATTGTCAGAGGCAATAAGGTAGAGGAGTGTTGTAAGCTACTTACCTGTAAACCACCCAAAGGTTTCTTGATCATTGCAGTGAACGATTGTGGCGCAACCTAATGTTCTTGATATGGTTCAGTCATTTGGTATGATGGAAATGCAGTTATCAGGCAGCATCACATGATAGGTTTGCCTTTGGTATATTCCTCTCTAGCTATGCTGGCATGAGCTACTGTATGCTGTTACAGTTACACCTGTCTATAAGATTGGAATACAAGGAAATACATTCTCTATCCGTAGATACGTGGTCAAGAGCTGCTTGAGTATCACTGTGTAACACAGAAAATGACAATTGCATTCATCCCAAATGTATGATTAAGTAGAAGTTTAGAATGAATAGGGGAAGGTGCAAGTATTCCTTCGTTTTTTCAGAAGGACTAGCAGAGCCACTGGTAACATAATATATGTCGTCTGCTGTGGCATTCCTTAGGTGGGGTTGAGAGAGCACTTGTAACCAGAAGCTCTCTGCACTTCAAAGTTACAGGCTGTATTTAAAGAAGCAAGCCTTGCTGAATTTCATAGGAGAGACAGCTCAGTTAAAATGGTATGAGTGAGGTTTGAGAGTGAATGAGAAAAACAAGAGAGATACATCCACCAAAAAACAAATTAAAGGGGCAAAGAAGATTAAAATCTTCACCCAGCAGCAGCATCGGTGAGGACTGGGGTAGGCACTGTACGATCAACCATGGCTGTCTGTCAGTTGCCCACCCCTGCTTTAAAGAGATGAAAGGTAACCTGAGCTCTCTGGCATCTTCCCCAAATACATCTGTTTGGATCCGAAGCACCCCATGTGTGAGCAAAAGGCATTTTCACTTACCTGGCTGTGTAGATGACATGTATTTTGGAGGATTTCCTGACACGGAAAAGTATCTATTTAGGGGAATGTACTGTAATGTGTCAGTGCTAGGATGGCTAATTTCATGTACGGAGCACAATGCAACATTCTCTAGATCCAAGCCATCTATTATATCTGCAGCTAACTATTAGTCTCCCTGTTGTGTCGGATGTAACACTTTAGCTGATGCGCATGTGCGCACATGCTCTCACACTGTGTTCCTACCACAAGAGGTGAGGCTTGCAGCACCCCCTCTTAATCTCACACTGAGCTTCTCTTGGCTTCCAACTGTAAGCCACAGAGTATACCGAAGTACTGAATATTTCCCAGGGAACTTCCTTGACATATGAATCTCCTATTCATCTTTTCTTTTTAGGTTTCACATGGACCCTTCTGGGACATTCGTACAGTGTGATGCTAGAGCAATTGGATCAGCTTCAGAAGGTGCACAAAGCTCTCTTCAAGAGGCTTATCACAAGGTAATAAGATGACATCTGAAAAGTGTATCTTGGGAGGCTTCTTGGCCCCATAAAACACGACTTTTTATAGTTTCGTGGTGAGAGAATTGAGGTAAATGGGACAAAAGTGACATTCATTCTCACATCCGCATGAAAAACTATTTTTTGAGTGACACTATCCGTCCTTAATCTGTGTAGTAAACAGCTATAGCTTCCTCTTGGGGGGTATGTTCCCAATTCTCCAACAAAGTTCTCCCAAATCTGCTTGTAAAATGCATGCTATAAATGTGACATGCTCAGTGTGTAACGCACTTAGAGACATCTAAGAAATATCATTTTAGGTATCGTTGTCTACTTGAAACCTTCTCTTAAAAAATGATCCAAATGCTTGTGATATGACTTGTCCACCTTTAGTATTTAGATATTTCGTTGCATGTATAAATGCCAGGTTAACCAAAATTGGCTTTGGGTCTAAGAACTTCACTCGTGTTGGACTTTTCTAGTAATACTTGTCATGTGGAAATCTAGTTTTTAGAATATTTCATTAAAATCTTTTGTGCTGATATTAGACTTGATAGCTGCAATACTTCTCTTTTTTTGCAGACGCCCTTCTAAGAAACTAAGAAGCAACAATTAGATTTCTAATCTCAAACATAAAAGAGAACCAAAATTCCCTTTCTTTATCAGTTTTCAGTTAAAATATATTCAGTCACTGAAACCTGCATCTCAACTGCAAAGTAATTTTTGTAGTTATGAGTTGTGTCAAAATGTAGGTAAAGTTTTTAAAGAATATTTGTCAGACAAAAGATTAATAACTAATTTAATTATATCAGTTTATTCTAAAACGCCATGTAGAGCAATGGTCCTATCTGTCCATTTCGTATATGATTCAGTAGATAGAATACACACCATCGTGTGCACTATTGCAGATTTTTTAGCATTTGCAGCTCCAATCCCTGTGATAAGCTGCTGGACATGGAGTCACCCTCCACATGGAGATTTAAAGTGACTTCCATCTAGCAGCCATCATATATGTACCACCCTTAATTTCCATGACTTCTCTTAACAGTCAATGACTCTGAAAGAAGCAATCAAATCATCCCTTAAAATTCTAAAACAAGTTATGGAAGAAAAACTGAATGCAACTAACATTGAGGTATGTATTTTACTCCCTTTAGCTTCCAGAGTAAGGGAATTTCAGCAGAGGTGATAGTGGCTTAGCGTTGTCATGAGTGGTACATTATGCCCCATAGCTAACACTTGGCTCTTCATATGAGGCTGTTGCCATATTTGAAGATATCTTACCTATTACTGCTGCTTTGCTAGTTACTTGATGTTCTTTAGTCTTGAAATGAGAGTTCTGCCATCTTCTTGCCCAAATGGTAACAGCCTTAATTTAGTCTGGCGTCTTAACATTTTGGTGCACATAGAGAAGCTCTTCTCTGCATTGGTAACTGGGGGCAATATAGATGAATGGCCTGTTTGGTCTTTGTACAATTGTTGTAGGTTCCTGGAAATGCATTTCCTGATTGCTTGTTTAAAAGTAAAACAGACCTCAGAGCATAAATAAGATCTCCTGCAATCTTGGAACCTTCAGCAAGAACTCTTAGTAAAAGCCAGATAACATGCTTGGCTGTCACTATGCCTGCTTCTTTGAAAATAGGTTTTCCTTGCTCAGCAGTGATTCCTTGGCACTCACGTTAAAGGGAATAAAAATTGCATTAGTTTCAGGGTTTCCTATATTAAGAACTGAAGCAATGACAAATCTATAATTTGGATTGTTAAAGTGTCTGCATCTGGGAGCAAATGCTATGTACTATGGAGCAAGATCTTTGCTGCTCACTAGTACATAGTAATTCTTTCTATATGAATCTTCTTAAAGCTTTAGCCTTTTTAACTAAGATGGGGATAAGGAATGTGTAACCCTCCAGATTATGTTGGACTGTAACTCCCATCATCCTTCACTGTTGGTTTTGCTGTCTAGGGCTGATGTGAGTTGCAGTCCAACAGCATCTAGAGGGCAACATGTTTCCATCTCTGATCTAAGACAAAGTTTAAACATTGTATTTCATAGTAAGAAGAGCCTTGCTGAATTAGAGCAAAGGTTCATCTAGTTCAAGATCTTGTTTCCACCAGCAATTAATGGCTTGTTTCCAAGGAGCCCACAAGCAGAGCTTGAAGACAATAGACCTGTCCTGTTGTTATGCAGAAACTGGTATTCAGTTTCTGCCTTTGAGCCTGGGGGTTCCATATAGACATAATGACTAATAGCCGTTGATAGATGTCTCCATCATGATTATGTCTAAACCTTTTTTATAGCCACCTAAGCTAGTCACCATTAATGGAACGGAGTACAAGGCAGCGGTGGGATCTGAGTTACCAAATGCCAAATCACATATTTGCCTCTTAGTAGTACAATAAAATGCCCACTTCACAGAAGACAAAGTGGTGATGTTTAAATGCACACACATTGCCAGGCAAACCAACACCATGCGCAAACAAAACCAACTAGCTAACATGCACCTTCTCTAGCCCCACAGGGCACTCCCTACCACCCTCAGCTTACATTTTTTTTCTTTTTTCTGGATGGCTGTGCAAGCTTCAAAACAAAGTACTGGGCTGCTACCACCCCCATTTTTATTTTCTAAGAATGTCTCTGCGGCCCAAGGCATTCTTGGAAATGAATATGGTGCTAGAGGCCAGCATTTCGCTTTGCAACATACTAGTCTCCAAGTTTTTTTTTAAAATCCTAAAAAATCTAAAATACAAATCAGCAGGGGCAGGGAGCCTCGCGAGTAGCAAGAGAGGTGTTTGCAGGCATCACATTGGAGACCCCAGAACTGTGGTGACATTGAGGCTAGCAATGGTATCTTGGGAGATTGAAATGTTCTTTCACTGGCTTTTTAATTTTGCTAGATTTATGTCAGTTTATTGTCTTTCATAGAGATATTGTTGACAAGTGATTGCATGCATCACATTGGAGGATGAGCCGCTGATGGTATGGCTGATGGTGCTAGGTCCTGTAATAGTGTTACCCAAGTTATCTAAAGATGTTTCTTGCTGTGTATATTATACCAGCATCTTGTTTAATATCGTGGTAAAATGGCATGACTGGCCCTTACCTCGCTACTATTGTTTATTTGTATAATTCTTTTCTACTTCAAAAGCATTGAACAAGACAATCAGTTAACCAAGTTAACCAATAGCTAGTTGTGCGGGGAGTAGGGATGGACTTTTTCTTGCACACAAGAGTTTCCTTTTTAATACTATAGTTCTTCACCATTGCAATAATGCTTACTGTGAACCAGGCATTCGGTGAACACCCAATTGTGCAAAGGTTCATATGATACCATTTTCCCTATTTTTTGAGTGGGGAAGGAATTGAATGGATTAGGTTCAAATAACGTTGGAGGAAAGGGCTGCAGTATGATACACTTTTGTGTTCACCCTGACAAAGGAGAAGCTGAACCAAGCACACTCAGTTTCTTGGTTCTGCCTTGACTATAAAGAAATAGAGCCTATTAGAAGTCATGTTGGTTTCAGCTAGCTATTTTAGTGACCTGGTATGTGTTATGATTCACGAGCCAAAAGAGTTCAGACAGTCCAATAGTAACATCTGTTCCATCTGTCTGCTCTGTGTCTAGTGCTGTCAATTCCTAATGTATATAAGCATTTGTAACTCTTTTTCTCTGTCCTTGCAGCTTGCAACAGTGCAACCTGGTATGAAATTCCACATGTACACAAAAGAGGAGCTTGAAGATGTCATCAAAGATATTTGATGAGGGGTAGAACCTCTCCCAACTGCCTCATTCCCTGACACAGCAAACTGAATCTTCAGTTTTTTCTAGTGCCCGTAACTTTATTTCAGCAGCACGTATGCCTGCTCTTAAACAACGGCTCAAAGATTTTTTTACAGTTTCTGTACATAAAAAAAGATCTTCAGTAAGAGGAAACTAGAATAAATCATTTTGTTACTCTTATGTTGCTTTTTCTATAATAAAGCTTTGGGGCGGGAGGAATGGTTAAAATTAATGCTGAATGAAATGGGCACATTTTGTAAATGTTTTCTTCCCTCCACCTATGAAAGTCGGTATCCTTTTCTTTAACCATATTTGAGCAGTGCACAAAAGGGATTCTCCTCCCCCCCCCCACATTTTCAGTGCTTGCTTCTTTGATAATCTTGCGTTGCAGAGGTGTTTCTGAGCGAGCCTCATAGCAACTCCATTTCACTGCTGCTTCAGACCCATTTTTAAAAAAACCAAAATCAGCTTTCATCCTAGCAACAGTGACAACATCACTGTTGCTAGGAAGGCTGATCTGAAACACAATGGTACTGAAGCAACAGCTGATCAGAGCAGTGAATCATTGTGAGAAGTGTATGCTTCGGGAAAGCATTTTAGAACCCTGCTCTTTTTTAACACTGAAAGATTGCATCCAAAATTCAGTATAGTGTAGTTAAAATATTAAAATTAGTGTTTGTAGTGTCCAGTACAGTTAAAATTGTATGATACTTCCCTTATGTGGCACAATTGCTTGGTATCTAGTATCTTTCTTATCTGATGTTACTACTGTGTTGAACTCCCTTACTTTTCTGGACAGCATTATTAGTAATCTAACTCCCAGACATGTTGCAGCCTTCAAAAGCCATTTCTGGAGTTCCCATTTCTAGCCATTCAAATGGCACAGCTCCCTCATGTGGAACATACAATCTCAACAAGACAACCCGTTTCGACTAGTGAAGTGATCTAATTCTGCATCTTGCTGATGTATCATGGACGTTAAAAACATTTTGTAGGCAAAACAATAATTTGAAATGTTTATATACTTTCACTTGTGTGTTCCTATGGAAAAGATATGCATCTATCCTATATAGGAACTGAATTCCTAGCTAAGGAACTTCTTGATTTGATGATCATATTTTAAGTGTTCAGTTCATAAACCATCTAGTCTGAATTTCTTTCTTGATATTGTGGCTAACTGACTTTTATTTGCTTTATTTTTATTTAGGACAGAAGCCCATGGGCCAGTAATGTCGTTTCATACCCTTGTTCATGTCTAATGCATATCAACAGTTTATTAACATATTTAGATGGGAGAGCAGATGTTTCTAATAATCAAGGGGAAGCAGTCTGGAGTAATCTCCCAAAGTGTTTTTTCTAAACAAAGTGCTAGTTCTAATTGCTCAAAATGTTTGATCAATTCTGTTTGTTCTAAGACAAGCTGGGTACATTATGAACCCAGCCAAATACTGGATTTTCTTCCTCTGAAGAAATGGAGAAGGGAACTTATGTAGGATGTACAGTTCTGAGAAAGCTAAGAATTGTCTGACTTGTTTGAAAGCTGGCAAATGTTTGCATAGCATGTCATTAGTGCTATAAAAATGTTTGCTAGTAGTGTATATGGTAATCAGGTTCTGAGCACCCTTGGGGGTTTGTAAGGGTTAACACTGCAATGATTGTGTATGTCCTAATAAACTATGCTTTGGCCAAGCAGAAGTTAATGGGTGTAATAAGCAGAAAAATGACTGGTTTGTATTAGGCTAGGCAATGGGTGCATCACAGTATAAGCTTGCATTGGACATATAAAATTCTAGAGGATGTAAATTATAGGTCAAATGCAACCCTAGATTAAATTTGTTTAGTGCAATTTACAATGAGAATTGTGTGTTTTAAAAAACTGTGATAAGGAACATGAGTCTTTTTAGGACAGAATAGTTCCTTATCTAACTTTTGCTTGGTTTGTGGAAAAAAGAAAACCATCTCTTGCGCTTAAAACAAAGGCTTTTTTATTCTATTTGAAGTGCGGTTACTGGTACCAGCTACCATGTGATCCTGCCATGATTTCCCTGAAGCCCAAATGGAGGACTTTGTTCTAATCTTTTCTAAAGAGCAGAAGCAAATCACTTTTGGCTACTGCAGCCTAATCAAGAAGTCAAATCTTGAAAATTGTGTGCTTTGCATGCAGAAGGTCCTAGATTCAGTTTCTGGTATCTCCAGGTAGGACTAGGAAACCCTGGAGAACTGCCACCAGTCAGTGCTGACAGTGCTGGGCTAGATAGACCAAGGCAGCTTCCTATGTTACTATGTGATACTCTTTAAATGTAAGTCTGTGTAATAGCTGTAGGACAGGTAAATGGGTAAGTAAGCTATTAGGAAGCAATCTTTAAAGCAATTATTTTGTTCCTACTGTATTTACAAGTTCAGAAAGATTTAACTTTGTATTGTTCCTGCAGATCAATTATATTTACCTACAAGATGATGCACTTTTCTATAATGCTTTCCTTCCTCATTTTCCTTAGTAAAACATTGGATGCTTACCTCCTAATACACATGAGCAAGTGTACTACCTCCCCTATCTGAAGGATGTATTTCATTATATGCTCCAATACAAATGGAACACCTTCCCTTGAGGGTTTTTTGTACCTGTGTATTCAATTTTAGCCATTTTTAGGCACTTCGTATTGAATGACCAAGGCTGGTTCTGAAATGTCTAACCTAAAATACCTAAAATATGCCAAATGAGAGGCCACAACTTTAGTATCAATATCCCATTTTTTAAATTTGTATTACTAAAAGAAAATATTTGTGTTCTGCTCACAATCTGTGTGCATAATAGTGATCATGGTTTCAAACATTCCTTTGCCAAGTTCTATTTCATATTATGAATTTTTATTTGGTTAATGTCTTTATAATTGGTATAGCCAATGGCCAACACAAAATACACTTAACATACATAGGCCCTGCTTCAGATAAATCCTTCACACTTCCATCACAGGCAAATCCTGTTTTAGAGTTCAACGCATATTTTAATGCAAGATTGTTTAACCTCTTTCAACCCTTGGAGAAGCTCTTGGGAGTTGTTTTCCAGTGGTGGTCGGGGTGAAAAGCAAAAGGGGTGGTGCTAGAAACAAAGGATACCAACATTTGTTTAGCTTAAAGCTCTTAGCTAAACCTTTGGAGAGACATTTTGACCATTTAGAATAGGGAAGAACTTTGCAATAGCTGAGAAACCATCAAACAATCAACGGTCAGGGGAAATTGTGTGGGGCCATTTGGGGCACCTTGGAGATTTCTAACCCGTGTTCTATGGGGTGAAGAGCACAGCTGCTGAGCCAAAAACCACATTCAATGCCAGTTGCATTTTATAGTTTTTACTGATGGTTAATAAATACAAGGCAATAATAGAAATGGTACCGTGGTTCTAGTTAGCAGAATATAGAGCAAACAAAAAGTATTAACATTTAGAACATTCCATTTATTAAAATTGTATACCGCCCAATAGCCCAAGGCCTCTGGGTAGTTTACAAAGATTAAAACCTTAAAAATGCATTCTACATAGTATAAAATCCATTTTATACTACAGCACACACGAAGACCTATATCTGAACAATTTTAAACAACTTAGAACATGAGATGAAATCATGACATACAAGTTTATAAGACCACAGCTGTCATACTTTGCCCATTGCAGTTTCCTGCTAGCAGGTCATGCCCAGGCAGGAGTGACCACATCCTTCTACTTTCATGTCTTATGCTTTTATCCCTAAAGCCAAGCTTGGTTATTTTGCCCATTTCAATCACTAATTGTCTCTATACCTCATGTGTCCCTGCCTGTACTAAGCTGTTTGTACCTCTCCCTAGCCCCGCTGCTATCTCCTACCTGTTGTACCTTCTACTGAAACCCCCAACTTTCTCATCATTTGTTGTATTATTGTACTTTCCCCACAAATACCCCCATGTCTGTACTTCCCTGAGTTCCTCTTTTGCAACTTTCCATATCACTCTGCCCATGTGCTAACCGAAGCTCCACTATTTCTTTTGCTAGAAACTTTACTTGCAGACCTTTATTCCCTCTGACCTATGCCCATGCCACCATCTCATAAGCAATATACATGTATGTGTAGCATATGCATGTGCACAGATTTTGCGTAATGTTTAGATTCCCACAGGTAGCTTGTCTGGAGACCAGGAGGTTATGCCTCCTCCCCCCACTCTCTGATGTCCTCGGAGGTTTTGCAGTGGCTGGGAGATGGGTTTTGAGGTTAGATCCCTGCCCCAGAGGGCAAACCTTTCTCCACTTTTGGAGGGGGAGATCTGACATACCCTATGGCCCATGGAGTGCCCTCCAAGGGACTATGTGATTCCAGCACTAGGTTGCCTATTTGTCCTAGTGGCACACTTGTAGTCTTTCTAACTTAGATGCTAAGGAGCTGTTTTCCAAAGTGGTCATCTTGAATAATCATCTGTGAATCTCCCTAAGGAACAGAAATACATTAAACTCAGTGATCCACAGAGTATTTTGAGTTTCTCTGCATTTGGGATGCTTTCCCTGAAATCAAACTGTCCTTGGTCTGTAATTTCACATTGTCCTCTATAGAATGTTGGCATCTACCACCTTAGATTAGATGTTTTTCACTTGACTTTACTCCAGTCATATGGTTTTCAGGAGGATTTTAGAATTCTTTAATGTATATAGAAACAGCCATTTGCTGAGTTTTTAGCTGGTCTGGTTTCTTTCTTTAAAAATAATAATTCTATTCTGCCTTTCAATCCAGGGTGGTTACATAAAACAATACAGTATGATAATATTCAGGGGGTTTCTACTTTTTCCAAATGGCATTGCTTTGGGTACCAGCATATCCTTCCTTCCCCTTCAGACTGCAGGCAATTTTACCATACAAAGGCAAAGAGGAAGAAACCAGATACAGCAGCTGTATGTATTTAATAAATATTCATAGAGTTCTTGAGGATGCCTCTAAGAGGGAAAGGAGAATCTACAAATTAAATGTTTTTGATGAGAGATTATGTCTACTGCGTACTCTGTGGGAAGTGGGAGACTAATCAAAATCTTGAAAATATTCTTTTCATCCTATAGGGTTTCCTTTGGCAAAACTAAAGTTTTAAATTCCCCATTTTTTGTCCAAATCCTGACCCTCAAATTATTTAATGATTAGTGTTTTGATGCTAAAATATAATATTTAATTGCACAAACAGTTCAATATAACTACTGTGCCCTGACAAGAGAAAATACTTGGCTTCTGTTTAGACATTCACACTTTACTATCACCAACTAGCAATTTATATATTGAATGTCCAAATACTCAATCCTAAGCAGAAGTATAAGAGTCCAATGACCCCTCAGAGCCTTAAACTGAATCTTAAGGCTGCAGCCCTGTGCACACTACTTGGGAACAACTCCCAAGTAAGTGTGCATATTACTGCAGTCTTAAACTCAGTTTAAGGGTTCAATGGCTGCTATGAATTTGAGTAAACATAGGTTGGAGTTGGAATTTGAGTAAACATAGATTGGGTTTCTGCCATGGTTATTCTCTAGCTTCTTGGTCTATTTCCCCCCACTCCTACTACAACTCTAATATTGGTCTGTTTTTATTAGTTATTCTCCTCCCCCAGTTTTGTCCATGATACTGTGCAATACCTGTACATTATTTCAGTAACTTGTGGTTCTTGTTACACACCACTATTGTTTCTCTTCTCCCCTGCCCCCCACCTCGTAGTTTCATGTTGCAATGTTTCTGTTATATGCTAATTTCCTGTTCACAGTTTCATGCTTTTTAAAAAAAACACATTTCTACCTATGTTGTGACACTCATAAAACCACTGCTAGCTAGGTAGAACTGGCTGCACTGTCACTGAGCCTCCACTTGTGTATATTCTTTAATTAAAACAAAGCAAATGCTGAGTTCTTGTCTGTTGTTCATTTATTCAAATTTGATTTCTAGCCCATCTCTCAATCCAGAAGGTTCCCCAAGTTGGCCTACATAAATAGTATAATACAGTAACATTGGGGCTGCCTCTGCCCTTTCGGATATCTGAGATAGAAGCATATCCTTCTGCCCCCTTAAAATTACAGGCCATTTTACTGCAGATGGGGTCGAAGATAATCAAAATTGGCTCTCTTTCTTCAAGATACTTGCCTAATTGACAGCCCTCTACTTCTATCTGTAAAAACAATGATGTAGGGCTAGGTTAGAGCTTGGAAGTTGTGTATCTTTGATGTGTGTCAGAATGGTTGTGCATGTGTGCCCCACCTACTTGTGCAAGGGCCTCCATTTGAGCAGTCCCCAAAGGTTTCTGTGGAGGCCAGTACACCCTCTCAGCTCCAAAAGATGGCCCACCCCTACTCTTCAAGGTCTGTTGATACTAGTAAGTAGCTGTTTCAGGATGAGTGGCTGCCTGTAAACAAAATAATGCAGGCCTACCGCCCAGGGGCTGTAAGAAGGAAGCATCATTATCCAGGATGGGCTGTCCCTCATTTATGAAAGCCAGTGTGGTGCACTTGTTAAGAATGTTGGACTGGGACCTGGGAGATCTAGGTTCTAGTTTCCACTCACTCATGATGCTCACTGGGTGACTTAGGGCCAGTTACTGACTCTGCCTAACCTACCTCACAGGGTTGTTATGAGAAGATGGAGAGGAAGGGATCATGGAAGCCACCTTGGATTCCTTGCAAGAGGGGAAAGGGTGGGATATAAATGTAACAACAACAACAACAACGGTCTGTTCAGTAGTAGATAATTCCTGGTATCAGTCCGGCCCTTTTCATCTGTGGGTATTATAGTCTGAGAAATACTTGTTTTAAATCCTTAGGTTGCGAGTAGTGCTGCTTGGGTGGAAACTGGAGGCATCTAAGTATGTGTAATGATCAATAGGCTTCTGACACAAGTGCTTATATGTCCATTATATAGTTACACAGTGGTGTCCCAAAAGTGAACCAATTGCACCAACTGCTGCGGGTCTCAGGCTACACCTTGGATCCAACTTTAGTCACACTTCAGAGCAGACCTATTGAAACCAGTGGGATTTAGATTAGACACGACTAACTCAAATTCCATTGATTTCAATGGGTCTACTCCAAGTATGGCTAAATCTGGATCCAATTTTGGATAAAGGAGATAGGGCTGACCCCTACTGCTGGAAACATAAAAGTCCAGCGGCAAGTAGGGTGTTTACCTGAAACCGAACAGGGACCTATTCAAACAATATCTGAAAGTGAGAGACCCCTAATGAATTTGTCAGAGATCCAACTGGTATATAATGCCTCTTTTGAGATAAGGGCAGTAGGGACTTGTGAGCAAGTGATTTTTTTTTTAATCTAGTGAAGACCAGCAGGTGCCCAAAAAATGGACTGATGGCTCAACAGCAGAGGCCGGCCCACAACCTTGCTGCATATTTAATTTTTCATTAGAGAACTCTACTTGCCCGCTTAAGTGATCAAATATTGTAATAAAACAACCGCTTTCCGGAGAACGAGCGCTGCTTTGGCCGTCCGAACATCCCTATACCCACGGTGTATCCTAGGACGGGAGCAGTCTCTCTAATTTCCACCAATGTTTTTTTTAAAAAGAAAAGCCAAGAAGAAGCATGGTGGTACCGCAGTCTAGCCAATGGGAGCACAGCGGCGAGGAGGCTAAGATTACTCGAGGATCTGTAAGGGGAAACGCTTGTCGGCAATTAGCCAATGGGCAAGGTGCTCTTCAAAGTGGGGTGATGCTGCCCAGCTAGAGCATTGCTGTACTGCGATTGGCAACTCCGTAAACCATTTCGCAAATAGAGGCTGGGGCCATTGCACGAATGGGAAAGAAGCTGTCAGAAGAGGCTGGACGTTGTTTGATGGGAGATCAGATTGACATCTCTTGCAGTCAATCGTTTCAGCGTGTACCTGGTCGGCGTAGCCCAATGAGGAGCCAGTGGGCGGGGCGGCGGGTGAGCAGTCGCCAGCTCCGAGGAGAGAGTTTTGTGAGGCTGCTGTTGGTAGAGATGGAGCCGTCGGGCTTGCTGCGCGCTGGGATCTTTCTGCTGTTAGCGGCTCCGCTCTACGGCCGCGAGGTCGGGTTCGAGGCGAGGGCATTGCGGGTCCGGCGAGGGAGACTCGCGGCCGAGTCAGAGGCAGGATGCGGCCCGCGAGACGGCGGCTTTGATTTGGAGGCGCTGGGCAACAACACCCACAAGGTGAGAGGGAGGGAGAGGGTCCTGCCTGCTGCTGTGGGGGAACTGGCGGCCGTTGGTCCCGCGAGATACGTGTACGTTTGGGTAGTTAAGTGGACTGGCGGGAAACTGCGGTTCATGAGGGATAAGTAACAGAACTTGACGCAGGTACGTAGCGAGAACTGAGGTAATGTCTGAGGTTTGATCGCGTTTCAATGTCTGAGCTAAGCCATAGGGCCCATGCATTAAAATTATAGGCAGTGCCTCTGAACATGTGCAGAGTTCATTTTAATAAGCGCTGAGCAAACTTCAGGCAGGCAGTCCTAATCTCTCTGAAGTTAGGGGGCAGGGGTCCTAGGCCAGGTGACATATCGTTCAAGTAGGCTTGAACCCTGGCAGTTCTCTTAGGAGAAATTAACCGTTGGGCAATGCAACACTAATAAGCTTGTGTGTCTTTGAGATGAGAGGGCGACTGATGAGTATAGGTAGAAAGACAAATTGAGATGAGAGGGCGACTGATGTGTGGATGTAGAGACAGAAAGAATCACACCTTCAGATGGGCAAGAGTAGAATGACGAGGTGTCTCAGTTAAAAACGAGAGGGATTGACATGTAGGTACTCTTGTGTTTTCCATGTGACAAATGGCATCTTTGGGACAAGACAGATGCACACAAACTCACTTAAATTGGAGAAGTGGTGCAGAAAGGGTTAGCCTCCTCAGCACCACTTCCCCAGTCAGATTAGTAGCCCCAGGGCTGGTTTAAACCTGTAACAATGTGGACGATCCTGATCACCGGTCCCATATATTGCATATGATTTGCTTGAGAGCATTTTCCTTGTCCAACTTGTGGAGTCCATATAGCTGAGAGGTAGCTGTGTTGGTCTGTTGCAGGAAAACAAAACAAAGAGTCTTGGGTCACCTTAAATTTATTGGGGCATATGCCTTTGTAGACCCTGTCTACTTCATCAGATGCGTAGTTGAGGATCATTGATATTCCCAGGGCTAAGAACTGGTTTGAAGCACACCAAGTTCTTATCCTGCGTATTGTGTGTTAAAAGCTGATGTGCACTACTGTCAGTGGATGTAATTGGCATTCATGTGACCAGCTCATCATCACATGGCTGGAAGTCACTAATGTTTGATCATTTAAAAAACAAAACAAAAAACCCACAGCTGCTATGTGAATAAGACCTAAATTGATATGTTCAGGTTATCTGTTTTTTCTGAAGGACTTCAACATCTGGTGGATTATACAACCAATGTGCATGAGAATCTACCTTAACCAGTGAGTGCTTGTTGTGAAATCCATTGTTCATGACATGCTTTCAGAAAAACTAGTTTTACTTGATAGTCAGCATTCAGTGACTGCTCATGTTGGTGTACACCGAGGGGAAAAAAGGTCATCTGAATACAGCTGGTATGCACTAGGTATATAATTTAACCAACATCTACTGTGCTGTTGCAAAATTGCTGAAAGTGGATTTAGGGTTAGCATGGCAGCTTTGAATTGGGTTTATGCTGAAGTTGTCACATAACTGCTTCAGCAAGTGATGGGTATTGCATAGATCCACTCATTCTATATAATCAGTTTGGCAGTTGGTCATGTGAATTGCCCCTAATAGGAGGAAAGCTGGTGTAGGACATAGAATTGAACCAAGAATAGGGCTTTGTTGCTCTCTTCCTAAGTGTGAAGAATATGTTCTCTTTCTGTAATATATCAACCTCCCTTCATTGGAATCTATAATGTCTGGATGGAATTGTAAGGTGTTTTGTCTTATCATGGTTTGTCCCAAAGGGACAGTTTATCTGTTTGGCACACATCAAAATATTCTCTGCTAGCACTGCCGTCTGCCAGCCAGTTTCTCTCAAGGAGAGTTTATTGAGTGGCTTGGGTTGTTATTGATTCAAACCTACTTCCTCCTTAATTTAACCCATCACTTCTTACTGCAAGAATACTTGGCATCTTCAAGAAAACTTTGCATCCTTTTAATTAAGGAAGCTCTACATTTTTTATTCCTTCTTTAACTATGCTTTGTCTTTTGTTTATTTCTGAATGACTATATATTTTTAAAAATTAAACTCTGATAAAAATGAGTTTCTCCTATCTACCCCTTCATTTTTCTCCTTCACGTTCTCTTCTGCTAGGATTGGTCAACTATTTCTTATACTTCTCAAGCTTGTAGCCGTGATGCTATATTTGATTCTTAATTTCTTCCTTAAGTAGGCATTCAGTTGATAATTCTTGTGGCTTTCATCTTTGTCATTTATAAAAGTCATAATTTCCTCTGTCTTGATGCAGCTAATGTTTTTGTTTACACTTTAGTTATCTCTCACTTTGATCATTGCAACATCCTTCTTGTGCTTTCCTGCCATTTCTCTCAAACCTCTTTCCTCTGTCTTGAATTCTTCAGGTTCACCTAATTTGTTTTTCTTGATGTTATGACCTTGTTACTCTTCTTCTCTGCATGGGACCTCTCCTTTCTTCTCATATTCTATTTAAGCTGTTAACTTTTAATTGCTTTTGTTATTTTGCTCTTATACTATCTGTGCCCTTTTATGCTCTCTTTACTTCTCCAGTGCTATTGATCTATGTTAACCATATTCTCTAGTCTCCAATTCTACCCATTTTCCCCTTGCTGCCACATATTATTGGAACTCTCTTTTGCATCCTTACAGCTGTCTGGCTTCTTTGTTTTGGTGTATTTTAGTAACAGATAAATTGGGTCTACACTCTAGCATTTAACTACTCTCTTGCGCAGTTACCATTTCTCTCAGTTCTCCTTCCTGTGTGTTATTTTTGCTTTACGTAAAATGCATTTATAAGTACCTTGGAAATAGCAATGCAAATGTATGTAACAAAACCCAGACAGTTTTTTTAAGTAAGAAAAAAGAAAAGCAACTTTGGAGAAGTGAAGCATTCTGCTTAACCTTTTCTTCACCTGCCAGTTCTCTGCTCCATAAGCCCTCTGACCTCCCCACTATGTTTCCTCTTGCTGGGTTCCAAAAATATGTTTGCTTTTGCATACTTTTAAAGTGAATGTGGTTTAATTTGGTATATTGGAGAATATGGGTGAGATAAGCATGTTCAGAGAGCTTCGGCTGTTGGATGGTATAGAAATGTTAATAATAATAATAATAATAATAATGTTTATAAACATTTTGGTCAAATTATTACAATCATTCCATATCATCCTGCCCTGTTCATTTTATTTGGTCATAAGATTCATATGGCAGCTGCCTGTGTTTTAGTTTGGTACTGTTGTACATGATGAAAACTGTGTCCTGGGAAAAGTAGCTACCTTCTTACAACATCTTGATGTTTTATTTGTATGCCACTTTTCCAAATTATGCTCAAAGCAGCTCATAAGAAGAGTAAGAATAAATTAATTAATTAATATATAGGTACAGAAACTCTCAAGTAGAACTGTAAATATATCAAATCTATGTTGTACTATTATATCCACGTTACCAAGTTTACAAAGACATTTCAATTACATTTTCATCAAATATATGAAAACATTGCTTTCATTAACAGTTACCACAAAAATATCCACATGTAGCTAATAACACCTTCACTAGCTAATTCAAATCACCAGCATATCACTAGCAAATACATCAA
This sequence comes from Anniella stebbinsi, assembly GCA_029215795.1. Taxonomy (NCBI): domain Eukaryota; kingdom Metazoa; phylum Chordata; class Lepidosauria; order Squamata; family Anniellidae; genus Anniella; species Anniella stebbinsi. The sequence goes on along the minus strand of JARDYH010000004.1, from coordinate 64,242,423 downwards.
TAACAAAATGTTACAATTTAAACCAATTTCATTCAAAGTCTGTCAAAGAAACAACTTTACAATAAACCAGCAGAAATCAGAGCTGTATTAATCCCAGTCAGCATAAAAGCAATAGAAAATATGCTCACGTTTTCAAATCTGCCAGCTACCTACAAAGTCCATCTTTCCCTCAGAGGTGTCTATACTCTGGTAGCAGGAAGTCTACTCCACTCACGGTGCAGGTCCTCTAATTATCCTCATCAGCCCTGTGAATAAGGTCTAAAATCCCTGGTGAATAGAATATAGATTGGATTGTATAGATTGGATTCCTTGTGAATAGAATATAGATTGGATTGATTTGATTGCAATCATTCTTGCTTCTGTGTAACACCTAGAGCATCATCACACAGGGGAAAATCGTGTTTGCTTATCGTCGTTCCTCTGCCCTTCCATTCGTCCCTCATTGCTTCTTCTGGCCCATTCAGTGGGCCGTTTTGATTGCACTGTTTCTCCTGCACACAGCAGGCGATAGCAGCAACTTCCATCTTTAAAAATAAGTCAGATTTACTGAGGTGTTTTTTGTGGCACGAAGAAGGCTAGAAGGGGCAGGAGGCAGATGATGTTGTGAGAGGGACCCACAAAAATCTGTGAGTGCCCAGTAACAAGCGTGCAATAAAATGTTTGTCTGATGGAGCTCCTAATCTACTAAAAATACTAAATAAATGATGATAATTAGTAAAAGAAGTAGATTCCCCCTAATTGGCCCTGTTTGTATGCCTCATAATGTGTTCTCGTGCAAATAAATTGAATGCCTTAACACGGTCTTCCCCAGCCTGGTGCCTTCCAGATGTTCTGGACAATAACTCCCAGCATTTGTGGTCATTGGCCATGCTAGCTGGGGCTTATGAGGCACCAGGTTGTAGAAGGCTACTTTAACAAGATTCTCAGAGGGTGGAGGTGGATAAACATTTCTCAATCTGTTAACCATTTTTACAGGCAGGAGCAGATGGTTATGAGGGGAAGTCATGACACCTTCCACTGTGCCATAGAATTATAAAATTGGAAGGTGTCTTGTAGGCCATCTAGTTCAGCCCCCTGCTTGATCCAGAAAATCCAGAGCTAATATAACATTGAAGAACTCCAATGAAAGAGAGCATCCCTTCCCCTTAATTGGTTCTATGTTAATCTGCTCTTACCATTAAGAAGTTTCTCCCAATATTTAACTGAAATCTTAATCTCCTGTAATTTAAACCTCTTAGATTTAGCACTGTCCTCTGAATATCAAGTTTTTGCCCTTTATTTGATTTGTACCCCATCGTTCTTCCATGAAAATGCCTCTGAAGGCAGCTTCTGTGTGACAGCCTTTTAGATATTTGATAGGCGTTATCATGTCGTCTTGCCTTTTCTTCTCTTCTCTAAGCTAAACATATCTAGTTCCTTCAACATTTCCTCATAGGACTTGTTTTCCATACTGCTGACCTCTGTTGCCCTCTTCTGAACCCATTTCAGTTTGTTTATATCTTTCTTAAAGTGTGTTGCCTAGAACTAGACACCGTACTCCAGATGAAAGCTGACAAGTGCAGAACAAAATGGAATAATTACTTGTATATATCTTGGGCTGGGATGCAAAGTACCAAACATTGTCTCTCTTTCCTCACCTCAGTCTGTACCTATGTTAATACTTCCCAAAGAGCAAGTTTTAAATCACTGTATTCCTGTGTGTTCACCTATCTTTCCTCACCCTATTAGGCTAACCTGTTCGGCTCCAAACTGATGTTCATGTTGAATTGTAATTCCCCAAGAGTTTAATGATCACATCAGAGAAGTAGGATTCTCATTGTACTAATCTACTGTGCTATATGTTTTTATTCTCATGTTCTGTTCCTTTTGGTAAAGCTCTGGACCCATTTCAGGCTGGTTTCAGGCCAGGGAACGGCACTGAAACAGCTTTGGTTGCTCTGACTGATGACTTACTCCTGGTGAAAGACAGGGGGAGTGCTATCCTGTTGTTCTTCCTAGATCTCTCAGACGCTTTTGATACCATTGATCATGGTATCTTACTGGATCGGTTCTGCAAGTTGTTAGTAGGAGGCACTGTGTTACAGTGGTTCTATTCCTATTTGCAGGACCAGTTCCAGAGAATGGCTATTAAGCTGTGGGGTGCCACAGGCCTCTATTCTATCCCCCATGCTGTTCAGCGTCTATGTGACGCTGCTTGGAGAGGTAATTAGGGGTTTTGGAGTTGAGTACCATCAGTATGCTGATGATACTCAGTTCTACTTCTCCTTGTCGTTGGAGTCAGTAGGGGCAGTGAAGGTACTGGACCAGTACCTGGAGGCTGTAATGGGCTGGATGAAGGCTAATAAACTGAAGTGGAATCCTGATAAGATGGAAGCTCTGTGAATTGGTGGTTCCCAAGTTAGGGAATTGGGTAAGCTACCTGTTCTGGATGGGGTTGCACTCCCTCTGAAGGAGCAGGTACGTAGCTTGGGAGGACTCCTAGATCCATCCTTGTCACTGGAGGCCCAGGTGGACTCCGTGGCCCGGAGTACTTGAGGTCAGCTTCAGCTGATCTGCCAGCTACAGCCTTTCCTGGACAGGGAAAACCTAGCCACTGTAGTCCATGTGCTGGTAACTTCCTGATTAGACTACTGCAATGCACTCTACACGGGCTGCCCTTGAAGATGACTTGGACATTACAGCTAGTGCAAAATGCAGCAGCTAGACTGCTCACCGGAACATCTTATAAAGGCCATATAACGCCGGTCTTAAAAGAATTGCATTGGCCGCCTATATGCTTCTGGTGGGAATTCAAGGTGTTGCCAATGACATTTAAAGCCCTAAACTGCAGGGTACATCGGTACTTGAGGGAGTGCCTCTCCCTATATATGCCTTTCAGAGATTTGAGACCTGTTGGATCAGCACTCCTCAGCATCCCACCAACGTGAAACATACATTATGGTGGGACATTGGAGAGGGCTTGGCGCTGACACTGGCTTCATTTCGGCGCCAAGTTAAAACACGGTTCTTTATCAAAGCCTTTGTTACCGATTTAATGCATTTTTAGCTGTGTAAATTATTTATGTATATATTCTGATTTTTTCTGGACGCTGCCCTGAGATCCTAGCGATATAGGGCAGGATACACATATTTTAATAAATAAATAATAATGGTTATTTCCTCCTTGGTGGCTCTTTCATAGCTTACTTCATCAACTGAAATGCATTGCTCATGAGTGGAAAAGCTGTGGCTCAAAGGGGACATTTCTTTTCCTTGGAGCAGGCATCTCTTCTCTGGATAGCAGTTTGTGGTATGTCTAAGTCTGAACTCAGACCATAGTGCTAAATAATGTTGTATGAATAGCTAAAGCTGTGGTAGAAACAATAACCCATGAGAGGGAAATGTTTATTATAATTATATAATGAAATAAAAGATTAAGATGCTGCTGCTGGGTTTCATGAACCTAAAAATCTAATCTGTTCAGATCATTTCCTATTTGCAATGCTTAAATCCTTGCTACGTACTCCTCTCCACTTCCCAAGCAGCTTAATGCTTTACTTCTTTTTTTCTTTACTGCAACTAAAAACATTTGATAATTTTGTCCATGGTATGTAGAAAAAAGAAATGTCATCCTTGGTAAATGTGAGAAGAGGAATGCCCAACCCCAGGTGATCTTTGTTTTTCTACTGTGTGCGATTTGATATTGTCATTTTGCTATTCAGCCTGTATTTGTTCCTTCATCCACCTACATAGGATTCTGTTGCTTATCTTTTGTTATATACCTAACTGTTCACTGTTCTGTGTGGTGTAACGATTTCCATAAGCAGGAATATACCTTTGCTATAATTTGCTATGATTCTCGTTATATGCATATGCAAATTATTAACCTATTTGAAGTAGCAAAGTAGCAATTTCATACTTCTGGTTGGTCAAGACACCTAGAAACCTGAACTTGGTTGAAAGGTGAGTACTATATTGGCAAGACAATGGATTTGCATTCAATCTGCTTTTCTTTTTTTCTTTCTATAATGAGCAGGCCATATGTTGCTTGGGCCCACTCTATACACAACTGGTGGGCAACCTGTAGGCCAAAACATCTGGATGGCTACAACTTCCATCAGCACAGCAAATGGTGAGGGGAATATGGGGGTTGTAGACCAAAACAGTTGGAGGGCCACAAGTTCCCTGTCCCTGCTACTCATGGAATAAGAAAGATCCTAGGATTATTTTGTTGACCTTTAAATCCTCTTCTTGCCTTTTTCCATGTGTAGGTTTTGGATGGCTTATTTGACAAACACTTGTCCATTGATATGAATCCTCTTGGGACCTTTTTACATTTTTAACATATTGGTTTTTTTAACAATGTGAAATGCAACAATCCTGACATACGGTTGTTTCACACATTCCTGCTCCTTTCGGCCAGTGCCTCCACCCTCAATGAAACTTCAATTTCCTCATCCTATCCTCCCCAACTCCCCATATCTCTTTACCCCAAAGTGTTATGAACAAGAGTATGTTGGGTTGTCTTGAAACCAAATTAATATATTGTGCCTTCAGTAGAACTTTGGAAAATGGATATCAGTATTGGTTACTTAATGTGCCTCACACTCTAAAATTTGATTATTTAAAACTTTTAATTAAAATTATTTTTTGAGAATCTTTGAGGCTCAGAGGAAATAAGCCACTCAATCAAACCTCTCCATTTCTGGAAAGCAAAGTGCCTCGATACCTTGCTTGCCAGTTCTTTTGCCTCTGTGTTTATTGCAAAACTCCTGTGATTCTCAGTGTTGTAATAAATCTCATAAGAAGTTGGTGCTTCAACACAAAGAAGTATGTGCAATTGTTTACTTGTGGTGTTTGCTTTGTCACCACTATCTGTGATAAGGCTAGGCGGTGCCTGTTGGAGACTAGGGAGCCAACATCAGCTAGCATATTGTCCTTACAGGCTTCAACACATTTCAAGAGGAATGAAAATCAAAGAAGATCTAGTCTCATGCAGCTCTTTGACTTCAGTTTGATAAATTAGCTAGTGTATTCTCCATATCTTATGGAGTTTTCCCTCTTGCGGGTGCATTGGAGTTACCCCTTTCATCAATTTATCCGTGTGTGAGAGATTCCAACATGAGTTTTCTGGACAATATTCCAATGTCTTAAATGGATTGGGATACGATTTGAGTATGTTTTATGCCACTCAAATTCATAACAAAAACTAACTTTATCTCCTATTTAAGTATCACAAAAACTTGAGCTGAAATATTTGGTTAGGAGAAAAATTAAATAAAGTGCACAAGGTGGCTTAAATGTAACATTTAACAAATTATTTTTATTGAAATACTTGTAAATATTTTTAAGACACAAATTCAATAAGATTCATTTTCCTCATAGAGTGTGATTTTTTTAAATTGAAGGCAATGAAAACTGTTATATAATAATCTAGCTGCAACTTTGGAACTATCCAATTTGACTGGTGTTATATTCATTATGTTGCTAATTAATTTTAGAATGGAATGCATTTTTGAATGGAAAAATTTCTGTATGGAAATATATAGGAGTGGGAAATTATCCACCATGGAAGATTTTCCACCCCACATCACTGATTTTGAGAAGAGGGTTATTTAGTGTAATGTCTGTCTAGAAAAAGTGTCAGGTGTGCCAGAAGCTGCTTTGGCTTCTATTCAGCCAGGATTGCTTTTTATGTTAAAAAAAACCCTGCAACTTTCTCACTAGGAATCCTGTACAGTTCTGCCTTGTCATTTTCTGCAGTACACATGCATTCTTATAAGCATGCACACACAAAAAATGTAAATTACTGTTTGGGAGCTTGTATTGGAGTGTGGGCCTCTAAAATGTCCAATTTTTCTGACTTTTGATGTGAGTCCTTCTTCAATAGCTCTTACTCTTTAATATTCTTGCATGCTTTCCGAAAGAGAACAAGGGAAATGTTGCTTCTCATGTTTATAGAATGCCCTGTGTTGCTAGCACATGTTTGCTACAATAACGTTAGAATAGATCTACAATGACTCTTTCTGCCACTTTTATCAGGAAACTAGAAGTCCTGCCAACTCCTCAGTTTCAAGCAACTTTTGTTTTATTTTTCAGTGTGACATGCTTCTTGAAATATAATCAGAAGTCCCTGTTCCTAATAATGTTACTCTGTTGTGAAAATTATATTTGAAAATTCCTTGCAAGCCAATATTCTGCCAGCATAACGTGGGTGCTGTGTGAGAACATGTAAAACATTCAACTTGGGTAGAAGCAAACTGATATTTTGACAAAGTTCTATGGGGGAACTGTCTCCATCATCTGAAAAATTTTCCATTGTGTTTATTTATTGGGTGTCAGTAAAGTGAGCCATGCTGTTCAACATCTATATGAAGCTGCTGGGAGAGGTAATTAGGGGTTTGGGGGTTGGATGCCATCAGTATGCTGATGATACTCAATTCTACTTCTCCTTGTCATCAGAGTCAGCTGGGGCAGTGAAGGTGCTGGACCAGTGCCTGGAGGCTATAATGGGCTGGATGAGAGCTAATAAATTGAAACTGAATCCTGATAAGATGGAAGCTCTGTGGAGTGTTGGTTCCCGAGTCTGGGAATTGAGTAAGCGACCTGTCCTGAATGGGGTTGCACTCCCTCTGAAGGAGCAGGTGCATAGCTTTGGAGTACTCCTAGATCCATCCTTGTCACTGGAGGCCCAGGTGGACTCCATGGCCTGGAGTACTTGGGGTCAGCTTTGGCTGATCTGCCAGCTACAGCCTTTCCTGGACAGGGACAACCTAGCCACAGTAGTCCATGTGCTGGTAACTTCCTGATTAGACTACTGCAATGTACTCTACGTGAGGCTGCCCTTGAAGATGACTTGGAAGTTGCAGCTGGTGCAAAATGCAGCAGCCAGACTGCTCACCCGAACATCCTATGAAGACCATATAACACTGGGCTTAAAGGAATTACATTGGCTGCCTATGTGCTTCCGGTCGGAATTCAAGGTGTTGCCAATGACATTTAAAACACCCTTACTTACTCTGTACTAGGCTGAATTTCTATTTTCTGCTAAATATTGGGGCAGGTTGTCTGTGCATGTTCTGCCTCAAACAACTTGCCAACACTGCATAATTTTGTACACCCCTGTTGTATCTTCCTGTACTTGTCTTTTATCAAAGCTAAACAGTCCCAGACATTGTAACCTTTCTTCATAGGTAGTTGTTCCAGCCCTTGATCATTTTGGTTGCCCTTTTCTGCAACTTTTCCAACTCTACAATAGCATTTTTGAGGTGCAGTGACCAGAATTGTACATAGTATTCCAAATGTGGCTGCATCATAGTTTTATATAAGGGCAATATGATATTGGCAGTTTTTCTTTCGATTCCTTTTCTAATTATACCTATCATGGAATTTGCTTCTTTTTAAGCAGCTGTACACTATGTGGACATTTTCATCACACTATCCACCACACCCTAAAATCTCTTTCTTGGTCAGGCACTGCCAGTTCAAGTCCTGCCAGTGTATTATACATGAAGTTGAGAATTTTTTTGCCCCAATGTGCACCACTTTACACTTGCTTACATTGAACTGCATTTGCCATTTTAATGCCGATTCTTCCAGTTCAGAGATATGTTTTTGGAACGCTTTACATTTTTTTGAACCACCCTAAATAATGATTTGACCAACTTAAATAATATTGTGTGATTTGCAAACATGGCAACCTTCCAGCCCACTCCTAATTCCAGATTACTGGCTGTGTGTGAACCATTTGCCCAATGAGATAAGTCTTGCACTGGAGAGCTGGCACTAAGGTGCCAATTATTAAGTTATCATTGCCTCACTGCTACGTGCTCTACCTCTGGTTTTGCTTTCTACCTACCTGACCTGACCCTTAATGCCATCATAAGCCATGATGGATTTGCCTTTAGTACCATGGGCACTGCCCTTGGAGTCTGGCATTGTAAGATGGTCAGATTGTTTTTTCTGGGTTTGAACAAGTCTCTGGGAGTGCTAAAACCTCCCTGTCCCTTGTTCAGCATTTGAATAGCTGGATACCTTTTTATCACTGCATGTTACTTCAGCAAATACACGTTTATCCTGCTTGTTAATTTTTGCCTCCCATCCCCCATAGCCAGAGAAATATGTGCTGGGACAGTGAAATCTAGGTAGTTCAGGGATAACAGTACTATCTGCGTGTGTAAAATCACAATGTCTGGAAAGACTCTGTAATCTTGATACCTCGCTCTATTCTCCCTGAAAAGTTGTGAAGCTGAACGGCTAATGACCCTGCTTTGTGAATTTGGTGGCGATTGGCAAAATAAAGTGCTAAGTTGTGTTTTTTCCTCTCTCACTGAATGTTAAATGAGTTATCATCAACGTATGTGAGGAGTCTCTGAATAAACAAGGTCAGTCTGTCTGTGTTATCACTACCACAGTTGCTGGGGAACATGGGTGGGAGGGTGCTGTTGCACTTGTCCTGCTTGTGGGTCCCTGGTCAACAGATAGTTGGCCACTGAATGAACAAAATGCTGGACTAGATGGACCCTTGGTCTGATCCAGCATGGCCCTTCTTATGTTCTTAGAACAAAAAGAGCCATGTGGGATAACTTTGTGGGGTTTTTTTAATGATCACAATCAGCTACTAGTGACCTTTCGCAGAGGTAGGGATGCTTCCATCCAGGCTTTAGATTGGCTTTTTATGTGGCTTTGCTGAGGTGTGGTAATAGGAACATAGGAGATTTTTATGAAAGTGTTGTGATCTTTTCCCTGGTTCCACCCCTTTGCCTCTGGCTTTTTTTGGCTACCTTCCTGGGATTTCTCTTTGTTTTGGATTTTGGTAATTGGGCAGACATTTGCATATATTGAGAGTTCCTATTTTTAGCATACTCACATGAGGGCAACTCCTATTTAAATAGGAGAGGACATGTAATTCATGATCATTGGGTGCTAGTAGTATGTACATTACCATCATTAACCCTTTTTCTTCCAGAAAATTGAGAGATCTCATTCTAAGTACTTACTAATCTGACAGGCTTGGTGAGCTTCTAATAAGAAGCTCCCGCATTCTAAAAGCAGCACATATTTATATCTTTTTGTGTAGAAATACCTCAGAACTAATATCTACTACGCATAAATTACATGTCAGAGTCTTAATTATTTCATTGTTATTAAAAAAAGAACATACATACATAAATGACTTACACGTACACCTTTCAGATTAGATAAGATCAGTTTTGAACTATACCTGTGAGAAGATAACTCCTTAATCAAAATTTGCCAATTAAGTTTGAATACATAATGTTTTATAGACTTTTGTATATCAATCTTTTTGCTGTGTATACCTTACACAATATTTTTTGCTCATAAATTGATAAGTGAAAACTCTTAAATATACTTTTGACTTGGAATAATACAGTCTCACACCTGTGCATTACTCAAACAACTGTTTGGCCCAGTAATTTCTCTTTGGATACCATCCAGGTCATCTTGACAGTTATTTTATGCCAGTTACCCAGAATTAATTGTGAAATTGTTTGTGTCTCTTTAGTACAATTTAGTATTTCTTCCTTATTTACATTTTGAAATTCTTAATTATTCACCATTAACATTTGGTATTTGCATTTCATAATAAGACATCTTATATTGTTTTATGACAGGTGGATTAGCATTTTTTCAATAGTCTTCCCATCAAGTCCAATAAAGCAAAATCAACTATTTCCTAAAATCCAGGACAAACATTTTAAACTTTTAATTTTTTTGGTTTAATACTATATAACTAACTCTGATACTTTTATTGTTGTACTTTTTGTTTGATTATTATTTTTTGTTTGGTTTTATGATTGTAAAACACCCTATGTACCTCTGATTTTGCCAGTTGGGCGATATACAGATCCAACTGATGAATGAATGAATGAGGGTGGATTCACACCAACAATTTTTCCACTGCATAGGCATTTTATTATTGAGAAGAAGCAGAATAGTATAGGAATAGCAAACTAAACTATTGCTTACACAGACGCCTTTCTTCATGAGATGTCTTGGGTGCAAGTACCATGCTGGGCTCAAAACTTAGAATTCTGAAATGTCTTCGTTCAAGCCATTTCAAAGTGTCTGAGTGCACAGTCTCTAATCTCTTCAGTTTCTTGAACAGGCCACTTGTCTCCTAAAGTAGAATCCAGCTCAAATTCAGATTAGGGTGATATTCTGTTTCTTTAAATCTAAACATTTGTCCATACTTCTTGGAATTTGGCCAATTAGAATTGGGCTGGTCATTTAATGGCACCATTATCATATCTTCATCAGCTAACAAATCTTATTTAAATATAGAACCCCAGTAAGGACAGGCAGACTAAATAGGATATACAAATTTACTTAGGAGGGCGTGACCAGGGCAGGGAAAAATGTGAAGCAGATAGAACAAGGAAATGCAACATATATGCATATACAGTAGGATAAGTTTTTCTGGGTCCCAAAATGGACCCTACTACTCATGCTTATTTTTTAATTTTTTATTTATTTATTACATTTTTATACTGCCCATCAGCTGAAGCTCTCTGGGCGGTGCACAGTTCGCACATATGTTTGTTGTTGTTGATATCTGTAAAGTAGAGGTAGAGCGCTTTGATTTTGAAGTATACATGGATTATCCAGGGATGGCTTACTTCGACTGAATCAAGTAGTTAGTATTTCTTCAAGGGTAACTGGAGATGGCCTAGTATGAGTGCCCCGAACAGCTGCAGTTGGGTTTATAGTATTTGTATCCAGGGCTCTAGAATTTGGGTTTATAATATTTGTATCCAGGGCTCTACAATTTGGGGCTGGTCCTGCTGACCAAGCCAAAAATTGTAGTCATATGCCCCCCCCCTCCCCGGCTTCTACTGAGGGAAAGGCTGGTAGGGAGCATGCTGGGTTTGGCTGCTGCTGCTGGAAAGCATTCCAGACACCTTCCAGTGTCCAACCTTCCCCCCTCCTCCTGCCCTGTCTTCTACAGACCTGGAAAGGCTGGCACAGTCAGGTTCCAAGGTGGGTGAGGCACTCAAATTCAAAACAGTTCCTTATTACCTTAATAGCCTTTGACTTGGAGTGGCAAACCTCTGGACTGAAGACTTGTTACCTGAAGTAGGACATGAGGATACCTTGTTATCATTGCCTTGATTTTGTTGCTCTTTTCACTAACAAGTTTCTAGGAGTATGTCTCCATTTTTTATTTAGAAGACCATTAAAAGTGTAGTTCCTTACTGAAAAGACCAAGAGACTGTTCAGACGTAGTAGTGGAACCTCAACTCACAAAGCATTCTAAAGGGCTACTTCATTGCAAAGATATTGGAGGTGTTCCTGTTGCAGCAAGGGAACAAATCTTCCATGAATGGAGACCTTTTTCCACTCTAATTGTAACTGGGTGTGTGTGTTTTGGGCTGGACGGTTGCTGCTGGGGAGGGCTAACCGTCTCCTTCCCAATACTAAGAACATAAGAAAAGCCATGCTGGATCAAACCAAGGGTCCATCTAGTCCAGCACTCTGTTCACATAGTGGCCAACCAGCTGTCGACCAGCAACCCACAAGCAGGACACAGGTGCAACAGCACCTTCCTGCCCAGGACTTGTAACCATTGATAGCCTTCTCCTCCAGGAAATTATCCGACCCCCTTTTAAAGCTATCCAAATTGGTGGCTATCATTACATCTTGTGGTAGTGAATTCCATATTTTAACTATTCGCTGTTTGAAGAAGTACTTCCCTTTATCTATCAGGGCTGGTAGCAGAGTTAACAGGCCCTGGGCAAAGGTGCCTTTTGTTCAAGGTGTGTGCCTCTCTGTGGGCTGATGGGGATAGGTTGAAAGCATCACAGCTCCAGTCGCCTGAAACTTCTTAGCCTGGCACTTGGTGGAACTCAACCTGTGATGTAGGATGGTGAGATGTGAACTGTGCTTGGTGTGTTTTCCACTGTTATTGCTAACCTGACCAGAATCCTTTTGAATCTGTTGCCAGAATTACACTCCTGTGTCAGTTAAGTATCTGGAATTGCCAGTGCTATTAGCCGGAAAGCTGTTTTGAATAACTTTTACATTGTCTTAAATGCACTGTGCATCTCACTGGACACCTATCTTGTACGCGAAGTTTCACACTTGCCAGTCATTGTAAATAAAATTGGAGAGACCATCTCAGATGTTTCTAACTTTGACTGCTCCAGTTTAAGTTTTGCTTATCAAGCTTAATGCAGGGATTTACTCAACCTGCTTTTGACTCCTGCCAATAGGGCTAACTGAGCAATTTCTCTTTTCACTGTTAGATTGTGCATGGCATTACACTTGCCTGGTAGCCAGGTAATATTATTATGAAATTCAGCAAGTGCTCCAAGGTATGTGTGATCTGTTGCTGCCCCTCTATAATTAGGATTGACAGGAATGTGTTTTTCCAGATTTGTGGTGGAATACCATCACTGTTGGTATAAGGTTACCTATTCTGAAACCTGGATCAGAATTCACAGAACCATTGTATCCACCTATCTGGTCTGGTTCCTTGAATTAAACTGCCTACTGGCAAATACCCAGTATAAGTTTTTGCAGATGTTAGTTTCCTGTTGATAACCTGGTTAACTTGGAACTCTGCTCACAAAGCTTTCTTGAGAGAAGGACATGTGATGTCAATTGTGATTTTTTTACTTTGAAAGGACTTGCAACAGCTCTTGGAAATATGTGCTCCTCAGTGACCTCTATAATTAGGACTGAGGCAATTTAGCCATATTCATCTAGAACATTTGAAAGAACTATGCATTCTAGGTTCACATCAAATCTATCTATTTGAACAGGAGGTCCCTCAAGAAAGTATTCTTCATGTGATGATTCTCTCTGTGGATTGTCATTGCTGCATCACTGTCTTCTGCAATTCATAACTGCCTAAGTGTAATTACTTCCAGGTACATTGTGCAAGCCCTCTAGTATGTAATTTATTAGGATTTCACTAAGCCTTTAACTTCATATAGCAGTAAACTTTCTCCAGCTAAATTTTGAGCTGAAGGCTTGGTTATATTCTGATCTGGAACTGAAACTGAGCCAGGCAGACATCCCAATAGTTTGTAGTAAGAAGTTACTGGGGAAGAAGTTCCTATCCATACCACATACAAACTAGCTATAGCTGACATACACATATACACTAAACATTTGTATCTGCGTAGTGTTTACACTTGGTTAGAAAGATATCTGTACTATTTTGAAAGTCCTACCTCATCAAGAGCAGACAGCACGTGTAATGCCGTGAATGCATATGCGCTGGTCTGCATGTATATGGAGCATTATGGCCTGGATATGACTGCTCTATAAGATTTTTAATTCTATCTACTCAAAATGGAGTTCAGTCACTGTAAAGCTGCCATAGTCATATCAAATAGATTAAAATAAACACACTCTTATGTACTTCTGATTTTTTTTCTTATGCTGGTCCAAACATGTTTCACTTAGAAAGCAATCCTATGGTCTTTGGGTGAGCATCCCAGGGACCATAGGATTTGTTCAGATTCCCCTTTCCAAGTTTGGAGACAGCACTCTGAACTTAGAAGGGGGAGTTGGAGAGCCCATCCTCCTGGCCCACTCCCTCACAGTTGGAGTGGAAAAAGCTACAATAGCTGCCCCTTGAGGTCAGAAAAGTGATCTCGGAGGAGGAGGAAAGGGGGCATTCCAGCAGGTGCAGAGGGGAAGAGACCAGAGAGGCCAGGATATAAATTATCCTGAGCCTTTTCCAGCTTCCTTCCCTCCTCCCCTGAAGTGCTCTTGCTAGATGGCTAAAAGCCCATCTAGTGAAATCTGCAGGGCGGGAGGACAGGGAGGTAAAGATATCCTCTGCCGCTCCTCCCACTGTGTGCTGGGTGATTGGACATCTCCGAATTCTGGGGCTTTTGATCACCAAGAGCACAGTCAATAGGATTGTATCCTTAAACTGGTAATTTTCCATTGAAAAAAGGAGGACATAATCCATAGGGTAGCCATGTGTTGTATCTTCTGGCACTTTAATGTATTAGTTACTGTAAACCATCTTGAACATTTTGAATTAAAAGACAGTATTGGGAGTGTTTTAAATAATGTTGCAAGAATTCAATTGTCTTGAATTAACATGTTTAAAATTTGAATCTATGAAGGTTCTTGTATGAGAAACAGCCCTTTCAAATGAATGTGAAATTCCAGATATGTTGATAGACATGACTTTCTCATCTCTTGAGAAGAGAAGTAACCTTGTACAGGTTTAGTATCATTACAGCAATTGAAAATATCTCAGATTCTGTTCCTGAATTGTGATGGGAAATGTGTGTGAAAATAGGGTGGAGTAATAGGGCTATACAGTTGTTGGTAAAGAGATGTGCTAGGTTAATTTCTCTTCTTAAAGTGCTTTGATTCATGTTACAATTAATGCCAATGGATTTTATCTTCGTTCTTCTGCCTCTTTTGCTTCAGTTCTTTCACCAAAAGCTGTCTCTAGTTTGTAGCTTGTCTGTGCTGCTGATTCTTACTTTTAACTCTTGTCAGTAGCCTAACATTTCTCAGCAAAGCTAAACATATCTTTGAACCAGATATAGTTTTGAAGAATCCAGGAACAGCATTGGCACTGCCCCTTCAATGCCTTTATTGAAGGAGCAGTCTGTACACAAATAGTTCTTAGCAACCTCTCCCTTCTTTAGACTGGTTACTAATTACAGCTATGTTGCCATAGCCAAGAAGGGTAATTTAACTCCCTAGTATCTAATGATCAGTTTCTCAGTTAGTCCTACTTTCATAGTTATGGTTTCTTTGCTTACCTTATTTTTAAATCACTGTTCTTCTCAAGCATATTGCTGGATAAAGTTCTTGGTATCCCTCTCCTGTACCTTGAGTTTAAAATAATTTAAGTAATTATTGAATAATTACACAAAGAAATCTGGCATATATTTGTGCATATATCTGGTTTACATTTTGTCTCTGTGTTGGGATGGTATGTGGAGAGAATAAATTGTTGTACCAGGAGGAGGGCTTTCTCTGCTGTGGCACCCCAGCTGTGAAATGAGCTTCCCAGAGAGGTTTGCCTGGTGTTTACTTTGCACTCCTTTCATCACCAGGTGAAGACTTTTTTACTCTCCCAGCATTTTAACAGCTAAATTCACTCAATTTCAACCCTTTCTGTTTTAAATTTGTATTTCAATCTGTATTAATCTCTGCTGCTTGGTTTTATCCTGGTTGTGTTTTCTATATTGTATGTTTTTGTGTTTTAGATTGATGTTTGTTTTATATTTCTTAAAATGATTTCATGGTTTTAATTTTTGTGAACTGCCCAGAGAGCTTCGGCTATAGGACGGTATAAAAATGCAATAAATAAATAAATACTGCCTAGAGATGTGAAATCTCATGGTTGAATAAGGAAAAAGAAGAGATGAATGGCTTCCTGCCACCCAGAGGCCTGACATGGGATTTGTCTTTGTCTTAAATTCTAGAAAACAATATTTCATAATCCAAAGCTGTTCAATTTTTCCGATTTCTTGGAAAAAACCAAAAACAGTTCTTGGGGTGGGGGAAAGGGCTTTTTCATGAATTTTTCTGTCCCCCCCCCCCCCAAGTCTTTACATCTCTGCTTAGCGCACCATCTAAACTACAGTCAAAACTAGGCTGACAACCGTTACTCAGAGGACCTTCCCTTCTGCTGCTCCCAGACTGAGGAATGGCCTGCCGGGAGAGATTCGCCAACTTAACTGTCTTCCAGAATTTAAGAAAGCTATAAAAACTGATCTCTTCCGGCAGGCCTACCCAGTCAAATTTTAAGAGTTTTATTGGTATTTTAATAATGTATTCGTCTTTATACGTTTTTAATCAGTTTTATGTATTTTATATCATTTGCTTTTAATGTTGTTCCCCACCTCGATCCAGAGGGAGAGGTGGGTAATAAATAAATAAATAGATTTATTATTATTATTATTATTATTATTTCCACTTCTGTTTTGTGCTGACTCAGGAACCTATATGTTTTGCCCAATACAAGAGGCAAATCAGAATTACAGCCAGTCTTTGTGTTTCCAAAATGGAAATCAACCATTGCTGCTTCTCTCTCCTAAAATGCATTGCTAGGTGTAGAGTGATATCTGCAACACCTGCCATTGACTAATTCATTCAGAGCCTATCTACACTACTGCTTTAAAACAGTTTATAATAGTTTTAAACTGGCTAATAATCGTAATTAACCAGTTTAAAACTGTTATAAACAGTTTTAAAGCAGTAGTGTAGATAGGCTAGGCTGTCCAGATGGCTCGGGATTTCCCGGTCCTAACCGGGAATCCAGGGGCAAACCGGCCCAACCGGGGGGCGGGGGGTCACGCGGCGGTGCAGCAAGCGAGGACCCGGCGGCGATGGGCGGCGGAGGAGCCTGGGAAGCGCCCGCCCCAGCATGTAAGTGCCCCGCGCCTCGAGCCCCGCGCCTCGAGCTCCTTACCTGTGCAGGCCGCGTCCGCTTCCCTCCAGTGCTCGGAATCTACTGAGAAACAGGCTTCACGGCCTGTCTCTCAGTAGCGCGCTGGGTGATGACGTCATCACCCGGCGCGCTACTGAGGGACAGGCCGTGAAGCCTGTTTCTCAGTAGATTCCGAGCACTGGAGGGAAGCGGACGCGGCCTGCACAGGTAAGGAGCGCGAGGCGGGCGGGCGGCGCAAGCAGCGTGGGGCGAGCGGGGCGGGCGCGCGGGCGGGCGGCGCAGCGCAGCACGGGCGAAGGGAGTGGGCGGGCCGCGCGGGGGGGCGGGCGCGCGGGGGGGTGCAGGCGCGCTGGCGCACGGGCGGCGCAGCACGGGCAGGGGGGGGGCGGGGGGGGGCGGGCAGGGGGGGCGGGAGGGGGGGCGGGCACACGGGGGGGGGTTGTTTTATGTGGGGGGGATGGGGGGGACCGGGATTTTGGGTCTCAAAATCTGGTCAGCCTAAGATAGGCACTCAGTCTGCAACATTGCAGGCTTGGTCTATTTAAACTGCAGATCTCAGGGCTGCAAGATCTGATTGAATTTTTGGATTCTTCTGTCCCCTCCCACCCCCACCTCCGCACCCTCTGGTTTTTGTACCATCTAGCTTGATAAAGAGTTCTGGAGAACTCCAGGGTTTGCTCAATTTTGTGGAATTTTGGTTTGTCTTAATTAAGATATTGCCCAACTGTGGATTTTGGATAGTTTACAACAACGTCTGAATAGAGACATTTCAGGGCCCAGGTGCTTCTTGAGCTATAAACAAAGTACTGCAGCCTTTGCAGTACTATAAGCAGACTGAAGCATAATTGAGGTGACCTTTAAAATTCTAAGGTGGAGCCATCTATTCATGCCTTTGTTTTGCACTTGTGATTGTTTTCCTTTCTGTGTAAATGCTCACATGCAAGCAAATTTGATGTTGTTTTATGTCTTCTGAACCATAAGCAGCTTCGGGTGACTGTTGACACTGGCTCAAGGAATGAAAACTGTAAGGGAAGTTGGGCTTGCAATACATGCTACACACTGTTCTATGATTATTTCATCTGTGTGTGCATTGTGCTGTTGTTTTTAAACCCAGGCTACAAGTCTGAGTGGAAGAAGGATGGGCTGCTTAATTTGTTTTCAGCTCAATATTGCCCTCCCCAAGCTACTTTTTACCCACAGGCTGGGTATTTGAAAACGATGGGGACACCTCTCTATTTTCTCCCATTGGTAAAAAAAAAGCAGTTTGGGGGATGTGATTTCAGCTGAAAGCAAGCTTGAGTGGAAAGAGTTAAGCAGCCTCTCAGAGCACCATTGTTCTGCTCAGACTTGCAGTCTGCTTTTGTTTTTAAAACAAACCATGGAGAAAAGCATCGCTGAACTCTGCATATCATGTAGTTTGAGCCTCAGTTGCATCATGACAGAGGGATACTGCTTGCTCTAGTACTTGTATTAGAAGTGCTTCATCAATACATTTTTGTTAACTCTGAGGAACAGAAGGCTCGAGCATTCTGTTTCATAACCTGGAGTAATTTTTCAATCGCTTGTGGAGTAAGCCTGAGGAGGAATATGCTTCAGCAACATTTGACCAATTTTGCAAGGTCAAACAAGAATACGTGTCTGAGACGAAAAAGTGACATGCCACTTTAGGACAACATCTATGTAATAGATGTCCTTCTCATTGCCACCTGGATATTCCTGAAATGTTTGAGGGCTTCTAGAGAACAATTTCCTGGAAGAGGGCTGTTAGAGCTTTAATGATCATAGAGGCTTGTCGAGAAGTTCTCAAGACCCCTTGGTGTGGTGTTTGACTCTATGCAGGCACCTGGTATTGGAGAATGGATTATCACACTAGGCACGTTGAGTATGCTGAAAGGCAAGTAAGTTTCTTGTATCAAATAACAGGTGTACAGCTTGTTTTGCCTCGATGATGAACCATTATGGTGGAAAAGTAACCAAAGTGATCAAAAACTTGTGGTTGTAACATATACCTGGGGGTTCCAAGTCTTACATGGCATGGTTTGAAGAAGCCATGCAAAGCCACAAGGTCTGTGGTGTTTACAACCTGCCTACAACCTATGGTATTTCTTCTGTGATTGTGTGTGTGTGTGTGTGTGTGTGTGTGAGAGAGAGAGAGAGAGAGAGAGAGAGAGACAAAACACAAAGAGTAAATACACGGTTGTGCCTCTTCCTTGTTAGTTGTCTGGTGTAAGGACTTTTTAATATAAAGAGGGCTGTGGGAGAGCCCCTGCTTAAAATCTCTCCCACTTTCTCCAGCCTTACAGAGTTTATTTATTTATTTATTTATTACATTTGTATACTGCCCCATAGCTGAAGCTGTCTGGGCAGTTTACATAGGAGTTGGCAACAATCCAGCAATATCTTGAGTAAAAATGTACATATGTGGTATATTAGATGGCAGACTTATTAATGCAGAGGTCCCCAGTGCAGTGCGCATGGGCACTTTGAATGGCACCCGCAATGCTCTTCACTCATTGCTCCCTTCAAAAAAAATTTTTTTAAATAAAAAAATGAGAAATGTTAGGGCTCTAGGTTCCCTTTTCTGTTCCTGAACCTGCTGCTGATCAGCTGTTCAGCCAGCAGAAAAATAAAGCAAAACAAAGGGATAGAGGGGACAGGGACAGAGAGCAAGGCTAAAGGCTAGGAGAACAGGGAGGAACAGAGAGGAAAAGAGGTGGTAGGGGAGAGAAATAGGCTAGAGGCTGGGAGAAACAGCAAGATAAAGGGGTGAGTGGGAGAGAAAGAGCAAGGCTAGGAAGGGAGAGAAAGGAGAAGGCTATGGATAGGGAAGTAAGAGAAATAGCGAGGAAAGAGGTTGGGGGAGAGAAATAGTGAGGCTAGAGCCTGGGAGTGGAAAGAGAAGGGTGTGGGGAGAGAGCAAAAGGGGAAAGGTCAATGTGGACAGATGAAGATTGGGCAGGCTAGGAAGCAACTCTTTCCATTTCCCTTTTCCTTCTAGCCTCACGATTTCTCCCTCTGCCACCTCTTGATTAGCCAGGCTCCCATGGCTGCCATTATATGACAAGACACATCCTCTATTGGAGCCATTTTGTGATGGTGCACACAGTAGTTTCTTAAATTCCTAAATGTGCCCGTGGATCCAAAAAGGCTGGTGACTTCTTTCATTAATGGATCTGGGAAAGTTTTATTTGTGCCTTTCTTTATGGGAGCTGCATTCACACAAAACTGCACAGGGAATTATAGACTAAATTATATTTATAATTGCCTTTACAGTGTGTCTTCAATGATCTCAGTGGCTTAGTATCCCTCTCCTGGATTGGGGACCGCATTGGGGTAAGTAATACAAATGGGTTGGATAGATGTTAACTATTCAAAAGAAACAAAAGTACAATATGTGAAATAATAATTCCACCCAGAGCATCACTCCGTACTTTCAAATTATGGATGTTTTCCCTGTAATCTTCCCCATAGAAAGATTAAGTTTACTCCTGTCTGGTGAGTCATAAGGAGTCATTCTCTCCAGATGTAGGTGCTGCAAGCTGTTTAGCTGTTACCATCCTACTCATGGCCTAAGAGGGAGATGAGAAGCAGTGTAGGTGTTGTATAGGTTTAGTGACTCCCTCTGGGTTTGGTGAGAAGCATCTAGCTGCCAATCCAGACTTGAGGTAAGAATTGCCTCACTACTGAAGCCTTGATAGACAGGAGGAAATATTCACCACCTCTTTCTTCACATCCTGCACAGAGATGTTACTACTTCCCCAGAAAAAAAAATATCTCAAAAGTGCAAGCTGCAACCAACGTTTTTTTTTAAAGTGGGGCAACGTCAAGCCAAGTTACAGGCATGAAGAGTTGCTAGAAAGTTATGATAGGTATTTTTGGTCTCTGAGATGACATCAAGACTACAATATTGCTTTTCCAGTAAGCAAGCCAGTTTAGTGCAATATGCACGACTGAAAGCATCAAAATTACAATAAAAGCATATGCCTCCTGAAAACAGAGTGCTAAACTATTAAAGTTGCTTCAGAATAAGTGTCATGTAATATATTTTCAGATAAAGCATGCAAGTGTTTATGTGCCTGTCTTTAAACAGTGATATGTGTGAAGTGTTGTCATTTTCAATAGGCACACCTATCCTTTGATAAAATCACAAACCCAATCCCCTTTGTATTGATGAAAGGATTAAATAATCCTCCCCCAACCCCCACATCTCATAACTGCAAAAACATGTGTCATTTCAGGCTGATTTAATTTTGTACTGACTTCGAATTTTAGGAGGGTAACTAGATTGCGACTAAATCTGCCAGTGTGCTGAATAGTGGGCAGACAGGTCACCCAGGGCAGGGGGAGCATAGTACATTACTGCTGCTGCCACTAAGGTAGCAGTGGAAGTTGTAGTGCAGGTGACAATAGCAAGGGTAGTGGCATAACTTTATAGCTTGCTTCATGCAAGCTCAAGTGAGGTAGGGGTTAACCTTGAATGGGAGGAGAAGTTCCAGATCTGTGGTTGCTGGACGTCCATGCAAATATCCCACCCACATTTGCTTCCTTTTAACCCAGGAGCAATGGGGGACACTTGAATGAGTGGCCAGCAACAACAGGTAATGAAATAACTATTTCTTCTCCTCCCATTCAAGGCTATAACTCTACTTCAACCCCCTAGCATGAAGCTAGCTGAAAAGTTATGTACTACTACTACCCCTGCCCCTTTACTTAAACTGGTGGTATTGTCAGTAAACCTATTTTAGATATGGAGCGGTATATAAATATTGTAAATAATAATAAACCCTGCCTGAGGCCCACTGGTAGCCTTCAATGAGCCTATGTACTCTCCAGTTGCCAGGCTCTAGTACAAATTATTTTGGGATCTCTGGGGTTCAACCCAACACGTTTAATTAACAGATGCTTGCTTTACTGAGCAAATTATATAAGTGTCGTTGTAGTATAAAAGGGTATATCCATCTCTGGTATGTGTCTGAAAAGCAGACACAACTAATCCAGAATTGGTTTCAGCCTGAAATGTATGGTTGGAGTCCCTGTCTATTTGTTTTGAGTTGAAAACCATTTTGAGAATAAACAGAAAACTACTTCCTGCATTTTTGTGTATTTAATTGATCTTTTGAATTCTCTAGCACAAGTCTGTTTTATGAATAACCATATTCTGAAATACATTTTAAAGTGCATTGTGGACTGTACATATGTTGAAATGTTAATTCAGTCCAGCATGACAAAAAACCACAGTAAAAAGTAAACTTGCATTAGCTATGCCATGTACCACCAAATATGATAATATAAATGAGTCCTTATTGGGGTCGGAAAGTTGCTTGGCCTTAAGACATTGTGAGTTCCAGCTATTGTTCTCTCAGACTGTCAGAGCTAACTGGCTTCTCTCTCTCTCTCTCTCTCTCTCTCTCTCTCTCCCTCCCTCCCTCCCTCCCTCTCTCTCTCTCTAGGTTATTCTTGTGTTGACCACATTTCATGTACCTCTGGTGATAATGAGTTTTGGACAATCTAAACTCTACCGAAGGTAAGGACATCATTATAAATATTGATGAATTGAATGCATACATTCTAATCTGGCTTCAAGAAAAGGAGTTTGCTGTCAAATCCTGTATCTGAGGATTAAGGAGCGACCTCAAATTGCCTAGATACAACTGTTAGGGGCAGGGCTTTTGAACTAGTGATAAATCATCCGCTTTACAAAACCACTAGGATGAGTGGATTGGCAAAGATCAGGGCTGATCCCTGAGGATCAGAGTGTATCCTGTATATATTTGTAAAGCCCAACTCTTGTATAGCCCAACACATTGGCGTGGGAGGTGGGATGAAATGCTATAAGTTGACCAAAAAGATCAACCAAAAAGATCCATAGTGTGTTGCAGCAGCAATAGCTGAGGAAGCCATACTGGTTTAACAATAGATCATTTGCCAGATGGCTTATTCTGTGCCAGAAGCAGCTTTGCCTATGCCTGCCTTCTAAACAATGCATGCTACGCTGTTTTCTCTGAAATATGAACACATTGACCTAGTATCCCGTCATCTGGTTCACCTTCATGCATGACCATACCTAAGCCAGTCCCACTCTGCCTGTTGGGAATCCTACAAGGAGCAAGCTCTATCCTGGCTGCCCCTATGGGTGGCAAGAGCATGAGAGCATTTGAAGAGCTCACGCTTCCTGTGAGGACAGAGCCCCCACCACAGCCATGCACTTACCTTCCCAGACACAGAAGCAAGCAACAGTGACTAGGATCTTTCCTTCCTTGTTATTCTTGATCTTATTGATTTTACCTTCATTGCCTTTCTCCGCTACTAGAGAAAATCAGTTGCACCAAAGATAATGGCTCAGTTCAGACAACACGTTTCTCAACGGTTGTTGAACTCCACAGTGGAGTTTTTACACCACCGTTGAGAAATGAGTTGTCTGGTAGGAAAACTCTACGCAACAGTGCAGGGTTTTTTTTGGAAAACATTTCACACAGAATATCTATGCTGTGCAGAGGAAAGTTCCTGCACAGGGGCTGTGTTGTGTGGTGGGCTCGGTGGATTTTTTTGTTGCGTTGAGTTGACTTTTCCCACTGGTTACAGAGTTCTCTGGCAAGAGTGGCAAAAGGAGGGAATGTCGCTCTAGGAGAGCCATTGGGATTGTTTTTTTCACAGCAATGGCTGCTGGGATACCATTGGGAGGACTAGGGGAGGAGAGAGGGTGGAAGGACTGTCAATCAAAAGTTACGTTGACCTTTACTCAACTCCACGGTAGCCCACAGTCACACAAGGAGTTAGAACATGTTATGTGGGGAGTACCCCCTAAAAACTCAACTTCTGAGTGGAGTTTTCACACTGCGTTAACTAACATTTTGTCTGAACTGAGCCAATGAGCCTGGAGAGAAATTCCCTTTGGCAAGGAGTTTTTCCTGCCAAGGGTAGGTATACAACAATGGCACTCTCTTTACCAAGAGCATGGGGAAAGACAAGGAGCAGCTGAGCAATTCAATTATTCTCTAAGCTTTTCTGCTGTGTAGACAGATGGTGAGAGTGAATTTGCTCCCAACTTCGAGATTCCAAACAGGCAGAAGAGGTCTCTGGCTTACTAGTGGTCTTGTATTAAGAACAATATTAACAGATTCAAAGTTTGAAACAAGCTGGAAACGGTGGGCTAGTTGGCACATTATAGTTGCTATGTAGCAACCATTTTAAATACTTGAACTCTGAATTGTAGAAGTTTCTCTCTTGATATGTTCGCATGCTGTGTTTATCTTTAAGATGTCAGCAAAGTCCATCCTGCCCTCCTAGATGTGTACTGGAAAATGATGCCTTTCATGATGACTGGTCCCTCCTTTTATATGGATTGCTATTTTATGGATTTTTAGTTACCAGCTCAATATTGCTTTTTAATCTGCTTCTTTATTTATTGTTATTTTAAAGGTTTATTTTGTTGTCCACATTGAGGCCTATGTGAAAGACAAGAGATAAATTCTTAAATGTATGGCCTATCATGCATGTCCATGTATAGCAGCTGTATGGTGTGTGGGGTGATTTTCTCCATGATACCATTTTCTTTGGATATTTGTGCTCAACCTCATGATGAAGTACTACACACTTGGCTCACCATATAACAAAACCACACTATGCAAAGGCTGTTATATAAACTCCAGATGGTGGCTTTAAAATGTTTCAGTTCTTTCTGTTACTTATTTTGTGTGCTGAGTTGCTTTAAGAGACCTCCAAACACAAATAAATAAATATAATAAATAGTGGCTCCTGCAGTACACTCCTGTATTGAGGACTTTGTATACTTGTGTCTCTTTCTTACATCTTAGTGAAGACTATGGGAAAACGTTCACAGACATCACAGATCTCATTAACAACACTTTCATCAGAACAGAGTTTGGAATGGCTATTGGACCAGAGAATTCAGGGAAGGTAAGAATTGCCTGCTAATATGATTGGGGGGACTGTTTGTTAGCCCTAACCTTTGTGTATAAAGATGGGAGTTAGTCTTAAGATGGAAAACACTTTGAAGGCTGCATTTTAATAGTTTTGTCTAATAGCAGAGGGCAGATTTGACACCTTGCTTGAGCTGTTAGATGTCTGGAACCTCAGATGGTATTGAGCTTTGGTCCCATTCTCCACCTTGATAGCTGCTTGCCAAATCATGTAGAGTGTTGGCACAATATGGCCTAGATACCCCTACTATATGTGTGACTTCTTCCACAAAATCTCTACCTGCCTAACTACACTGTTATCCACTGATTTGCTGTATGACCTTAGGACTTAACATCCTTCTTGATGCTTCTGTTTCCCCACTTGTAAATTAGAGCCTTTGTCTGCTTGTTCAAGACTGCCAGTTTGTAGATTAAATTAATTTTTGTAGTGTCTGTGCAATCACACAGTAGTCTGGGCATGCTTCTGTGAATTTCACAAAGTCAACTTATTAGAGCAGGTTGGTATCCTTGGCAGAACATATTCCTTTCAAATATTAACTTTTCCTCCATGCCCCCTTCTGTAGTGCACTGTACTAGGTTTGTTGCTCAGGTAGGCTGCATAGGATGTATTTGTTACCCGCAGTGGTGATTTTGTAGGCCTTCCACCGCATATTATCTGACTTTCATTAGTTTGCTGCCAAAACAGATGGAATATTAATACCTATATAGCATTGGTTCATCCTAGGTCATTAAGGCGGTTATTGGGTTTTATGGATACTTTAATTTATTGTTTATTTATTTAAAACATTTCTTGGCCACCTTTCAGGGCAGAAGCCTTTACAATATGGCTTACAACAATAAAATACATAAAAATAGTAAAAATATTAAAAGCAGTAAAAACATAAACACAATAAAATAGCAATAAAAACAATGAAAGCCAAACAATAAAACCAGCAACTACAACAATGACAAAAGCAGCAACAACAGTAGTCATATCCTGAGAAGTCCATTGTAAAATACATTTTCAAGGCCTTCTTAAAAGCCTGCAATGATGGAGCATGGTGGACCTCCGAAGGGAACTTGTTCCAAAGATGTGGGGCCACTGCAGAGAAGGCCCTCTCACGTGTGATTATCTAATTGCTGTCACAGGTGGACAAATGAAAAGGGCCTCTTTTTCTGAACTTAAAGTACTGGCAAGTAACTTGGTCCCCAAACCATTTAATGCATTAAAGGTCAAAACCAGCACTTTGAATTGGGCTCGAAAATACACTGGTAACCAGTGCAGCTGGTGCAGTATAGACATTATGTGATCAAATTGCCTCACTCCATCAATATTCAGGCGGCCGCATTCTTTACCAGATGAAGTTTCTAAACCATCTTCAAAGGCAGCCCCACGTACAGCACATTACAGTTAACCAGCCTGGATATGACAAGTGCATGGATAACTGAGGCAAAGTTTGTCCTCTCCAGATAAGCTGGTATAATGCACTCCTGGACACTGCAGCCACCTGGGCTTCCCTAGTTAGCTCAGAATTCAGGAGGACTCACAGACTGCGGACTTGGTCTTTTACAGGGAGTGCAACCAGTTGTAAACCTCCACCCGAAGTTTCCTGACTCACAGTACTTTCATCTTGCCTGGATTGAGTTTGCTTGTTCTCCCTTATCCATCCCCAAACAGCCTTCAGACACTGGTTCAAGAGTTCCACAGCCTCCTTGGGATGTGCAGATGGAAACAAGAGGTAGAGCTGAGTATGTTCCGCATACTGATGAAATTTCAGCTCAAATCTCCTAATGGCTGTGGGGTGGAACAGAAATCTCCCAGCATCACTTTTTGAGATGGAAAAGCCGTGCCTTCTAAGCCCAATCCAGATAAATGAACTAGAAGGATACCATGGTTGATGGTATCGAAAGCTGCTGAGAGGTCCAGAAGAACCAACAGGGTTGCATTCCCCCCATCCATTCCCCAGCATAAGTCATCAATCTGGACAACCAAAGCTGTTTCTATTCCATAATCAGGCCTGAAACTTGATTGGAATGGATCTAGGTAATCAGTTTCATCCAAAACAGCATGGAGTTGTGAGGCTACACACCTTGCCCAAGAATGGCAAATTTGACAGGGCAGTAGTTATCTGAAACCATAGGAACTAAATTTGGTTTCTTCAACAACGGCCTCACCACAGCTGCTTTCAAAGCTGCAGGGACTTCACCGGACCTCAAGGAGGCATTTATCACCTAGGAGGTCCAGATACCCAGCCCAACTCTGGCAGATTTTCAAAGCCAGGATGGACAAGGATCTGAAGGGCAAGTAGTAGGCCTCGGTCCTCCAAGTAGTTTGTCCATATCCTCAGGTTGCACAATCTGAAAGAAATCTTTAACATGACTAGAAGCTCCAGCCCCATCCATATCAGTCTCTGTCAAAACTATGCCATCCAGGTCATCACGAATACGAGCGATTTATCTGAAAAATGTCTGACAAATTGTTCACAGTTGACCTTTGAGGTTTCAAGTTGTTGTGTTCCAAGACCTACACCGAAGAGGCTTTTAACCATATGAAAGAGCTCCGCTGGATAACACTGAGCAGATGCAGTGGTGGTGAAGTAGGATTTCTTCGCCGCCATCACCGCCACAGAATAAGATCACAAATATTCCAAGTCTTCTGCCATTTGTGCTTTAATCATCAACACAATTGTGTTATTGCACTCAGCTTCTCAGAATATCAAGGAGCTGACATAGTTCTACAACTAAGTCGAGGATGTTTGGGAGCCATTATATCGAAAGACCAGGTCATCTCATTCCAAGCAGTGCCTCGGACCTCAGCAGGGCTGCTGACTAAACCTGCAGGAAAATCCCCAAGAGACCTCAGAATCCATCCGGATTCATTAGCCTCCAGTGGTGGATCATCAAATTTGTTCCCCAACCCCTGCAGAGGTTACAGTTGGCCTGAAGGTCAAAACAGATCAGATGATGATCTGTCCATGCCAAAGGAGTCACTACAGGCTCCCTTCCCCGCAGATTATTTTTTCCCAATCCAGCACAGAAGACCAGGCCCAAAGTATGTCCTGCCACATGAGTTGGGCAAAATATTATCTGAGACAGGCCTATGGTTGACATGGTAGCCATGAAATCCTGAGCTGCTCCTGATAAAGTAGCCTTGGCATGAATATTAAAGTCCTCCAAGACCATAAGCTTTGGGGTTCTCAACATCACACTCAAGACCAGGGAGATCAGTTCAGGCAGGGAGATTGTTGGGTAGTGGATTGGGCGGTTCACCAACAGAAACCCTATCCTATCTCAGGTGCTTAACACCAGGTACAGACATTCAAAACTGGTCAACTGTTGGATAGGGTATCTGACCAGGGGATAGAATCCCTATAGACCAAGGCCACCTACCCCCTCCCCTCTAGTTGAACTTGGTACTGCACAATAAATCCTGGTGGACACATTTGGGAGAGATAGACTTCCCCCATTCATCCAACCAGGTTTCTGTAACCCAGGCCACTGTTCTTTTCTTTCCACACTACCTACAAAGGGATTTAAGCAGGGATGGTTGCATACTTTTTAGATTGCCTTAACATTTTTAATGCAACTATGTTCTCATATCATTGTGAAACAGTGCCTTTGTACACATTTGCACTGCAAATTTCCACAAGGGTCAAGAGCAAGAGAGGCAGAGTCGGGGTTAACTGAAAAATACTGCCCTCCTATCCAGTTGGCCTTTTTATTTTGTTGCGATTTTCCTAATGTGGCCTTAACTTGCCTCCTTCAAAAATACACTGTTTGAAATGTGCAATCATAGCTTCTGATTATGTCTATACTCATGATAAACTGGTAGCATGAATGTGCTCCATGTGCTAAAATTTGAAAGGTGATCACCATATTTATCTTTCTGTTTAGGTAATACTGACTGGGGATAGATCTGGCCCATTTCACACTGGAAGAATCTTCAGATCATCTGATTTTGCAAAGAACTTTGTACTGACAGATCTTCCTTTCCATCCCTTGACTCAAATAGTTTATCACCCTCAGAATTCTGAGTTGTTGTTGGTGCTTAGTACTGAGGTAAGGACTGGTGATTTTGCATGCACATGCAGGTGTGTTGAACTATCTACTCATTTCTTTTCTGGTGTGGTAATTTAAGCCCTAAATCTGAGCTCCAAGAAGCCATTTAGAATAAATGCCCCAGTTCGCACAATCAAAGCAAGCTACAGTGGCTTGTTTAAGCCATGATGGCTTGTTTAAATGGGCAGCGTGTGCTGGGCACCATTAACCTAATTACCCACTGGGGCATGGCTTAATGGGTCGTCCAAACCCATGTCTTGTTTAAGGGGGAAACAACCCTCAAATAGTCTATGGCATATGCTGCCGATTTAAACAAGCCACGGTGGAGTATTTAAGCCATGGTGTCCTATTTGAGTGTGCAAACAGGCCCATGGTGTGTGTGTGTGTGTGGGGGGTCTATTGCGTGACCCTCTGTGGCCATAATTGGCAGCATCATAGTTTATAGCTAGTTCTTCTTCGTGGTCTCTGTGCATCACACACTATGGGCTTGCACCGGCGCCGAGCCTCATCGGAAAAAACTTCTCTAGCCTAGACTCTTTTGGCGGGAACCCCTCCCCCCACCGCCCTATCGTGCATGCTCGGGTTCCCGCTTACCTCAGTTCTTTTTCGACCACTGTGCAGCTTGGCTCGCGGGAGAGCTTCTCTAAAGAACTATTGGTATCTTTTCTTGTTCTTGCTTAGACTCTTTATCTTTTAGTTTAGACCCTTTTTCACACCTTTCTTTCTTCTTTCATCTACTGTTGTCTATAATATATATATATATATATATATATTCATTCTTGTTTAGTTTTTCCTATCTGCTTCACCACTTTGTTAGGTGGCCGTTCGGGCTAAGATGGCGCAGTCGGCTCTTTTCAAAACCTGCACTTCGTGCCGGGCTAAGCTGACATTGTCTGATGGCCATTCCTTGTGCCTACTTTGTCTTGGGGAGGCACATATCGTCCAGTCCTGCCCCCACTGCCAGAGTTTTTCCCGCCAAACCCGTAAGAATCGGGCGGACAGGCTGCGCTCCTTACTCTGGAGTAAGGCCCTGGAGGCAGTAGATGAGCCAGGCCCAGCCCCAGCAAACATGGCACCCTCGTCGGCCTCGCTTGGGAAGTCTTCGGAGCCGCACCATGCCGGGGCAGACCAGTCTACCCAGCCTACCGGGCCCAAGGCAAAAAGGCCAAAGGTTTTGGCTCCAGTGCCTAAGGGGCATCTCCACAAGAAAAAAACAGGGGCAAAGGACGCCGCGAAGCTCAAAAAGGCTTTGAAGTCTGCAAAGACGCCTAAATCAGGCACTACGGTACCGTGGCCTTCGGTACCGTCAGGACCTGCCTCGGTACCGACGCGCTCTCCGGTACCGATGGCATGGCCTGCACCGTCTCCATCGGCCTCCGTCTCACTGCCAATTGCCGGCACAGCGATAGAGGCACAGCGTTCGGCGCTAAGACTATCCAAGGTACAGCGCCAGTTGGAAGCCTCCACTCTACAGAAGGGCTCCCCTTCCCCGTCCTCGGCTGCAGTAGCGCCGAGACCGCCGAGGCCGACTTCGCCAGCTTCCCCCCGGCTCTTGATACTGACATCAACGCCTCGCAGCCAGCGCCGATCCCGCTCGCCAACGCCGATGGGCCCTTCGGTACCGTCTTCGCCGCGTCACCAACGGTCTCTCTCGCCGACCCCAATGGGGACCTCTGTACAGACGCTACCACCTCGACACCGATCCCGCTCACCTACACCGATGAGGGATTGGGAGACCCGGCCTCCGGTACTGTCACCGTCGCCTTGCCATCGATACCGCTCCCGCTCCCCGACGCCGGTAAGGGACTGGTACACGTACTCCGACCATTCTGGCCATTCATGGGCTTCCCGGTCTGATGGAAGTAAAAGGCGTGCTGCGGAGGAACACCACAGCTACCTCTTCAATCCGTATACGGGGCGACGGCTACGCGACCAGGGTTGGTTTATTCCACCTCTTCCCCCGAGAGCGCCACCGTCAGCTACAGTCTCGGTCCTGCAACAAGGCAACCGCCCTTGGTACCGGACGTCTCGAGACCAGAGGCATCCTTGATGCCGATCCAGCCAGAGGGGATTCCAACGCCATCTTCCCCGCAGTCTGCAGAAGACTACGAGCCGGATTTGTCCTCCGTTGCCTCTGTTCCGCCATCGGAACCATCTCCTGAAGCAGACGTCGGCACAAAGAAGAGAGCATCCCCGTCTGTAGAGACTGGCAGCTTCACAGAGCAAATGTTAAGGATGGCACAGTCCCTAGGGGTGGACCTTCAACAACCACCAGAACAGTGTATAGACTCAATATTTGATGTAATGTATGTGGACGCGAACGCATCGCTGGCCATCCCGTTGAGCCCAACGCTCCTGCAGATCATCAAGGAGCCATGGAAGAGTTCTTCTATGATGGGTGCTGTCTCAAAGCGCTTAGACGCGCTCTATAAGCTGCAAGAAAAGGATGCTGGTTTCCTCTTCACACGTCCGGCTCCAAACTCAGTGATTGTGGAGTCAGCGCAAGGTCGACCGGCACGGGCGCACTCAACACCTGCCGACAAGGAGGGCAGAAAGTTGGATTCTGTTGGCAGACGCATCTACTCATCCACGTCTCTTTCCATGAAGATCACCAACTACCAGGCCATGATGGCTAGGTACCAGGTCTTCCTGTGGGAAAAGATGGCATCGCTGATCGCTTACTTACCTGAAGATAAGAAAGAGCTGGCACAAATGTTCCAGGCGGAGGCCACACGCCTCGCCAAGCAGGAGCTCACCACGTCCAGACATCAAATGGACTGCCTGGCTAAGGCGCTAATCAGCACTGTTTCCCTGCGTAGACATGCCTGACTGAGGTCCGCGAATCTCCCTCAGGAGTCCAAAACTCGCATTGAGGACCTCCCATTCGACGGAGAGGGGCTATTCAATGCCACTACCGACACGGCGATGGATGCAATACAAAAGGCCAAGACAACGGCCAAAAAAATGGGCTTCAACCCTCCCTCCACCTCACAACCCTTCCGATCTCGCCGCTGGACTCGACCACATCAATATCAACTCGTCAACTACCGAGCAAAGGGCAACGGTACCAGCAACAATGCAACCAGCCCCTTCCTACCCTCAAGAGGCCTTACCAGCAGCCCAGATACCGTCCGCAGTGGAACCGACAGGACCAAAGCCAAAAGCAGCGCCTTTGACTGCCACCTGGACTCCTGTCCCTGGTCACCATCGTTTGGCACCCGTCTTTCACGTTTCTACAACGCCTGGGAAAGTATCACATCGGACAAATGGGTGCTAAACATAATAAGAAACGGATACCGCCTCGAGTTTGTCTCCCGGCTGCCTCCTGGCCGTCCAAAGGTGACCCCACCATCCGACCTACTTCTACAGGAAGTCACCAAACTGTTACAAAAGGGAGCCATTACTTCTGTTCCCGAATCAGATCTCTCCGCGGGGTTTTATTCTCGCTATTTTACTGTCCCAAAGCGAGATGGAGGCCTGCGGCCCATCATGGACCTCAGGGGCCTCAATCAGTTCATTACCACCAAAAAATTCTGGATGATCTCGCTAGCAACGGTGCTTCCGCTCCTCCACAGAAACCGCTGGTTCACTCTGTTGGACCTCAAGGACGCATACTTCCACATCAGCATTTATCGTCCTCATCAAAAATTCCTGAGATTTACGATTGGGCGCAACACATACCAATTCGCAGTACTACCATTCGGCCTAAAAACAGCGCCACGGGTGTTCACCAAATGTATGAGTGCGGTCTGCGCCTCCTTGAGAATGTCGGGCATAGAGATTTACCCATACCTGGACGATTAGCTAATCGTCTCCCCCTCCAGAGACAAAGCACAAAGAGACAACGAGACAGCGAGGCGTCTGCTCAACAGCCTAGGCTTGCTGATAAACGCCGAAAAGTC
The DNA here is from genome assembly GCA_029215795.1 of Anniella stebbinsi. Taxonomy (NCBI): domain Eukaryota; kingdom Metazoa; phylum Chordata; class Lepidosauria; order Squamata; family Anniellidae; genus Anniella; species Anniella stebbinsi. The sequence goes on along the minus strand of JARDYH010000004.1, from coordinate 64,210,165 downwards.
CGTATTCATCCTGACACAGACCATCCAGTTCATCGGGGTCGTCCTCGACTCCCCCAAGGGAAGAGCGTTTCTTCCCATGCAGCGTGCCCTCGCATTACAGGCCCTGGCCTACAAGGTCATTCACTCCACCTGCCTAACAGCGTTGACTCTCCTGAAACTGCTCGGCCTAATGGCCTCAACAGTCTATGTCGTCCGATGGGCGAGAATGCGCATGAGAACTCTGCAGCAATTCTTACTCGCACATTACACTCCCTACGACAACCCAAGGCGCATCAGACTGTTACTCCCCAACACACTTCGTCGGGACATCGAATGGTGGACCAACTTGCACAATCTCAGGGAGGGCCTCCCATTTCTGGACCGCGGCCCGTCACGCGTTGTGACGTCGGATGCCTCTCTCCTAGGATGGGGGGCCCATTGCTGCACGCTAACTATCCAAGGCACGTGGTCCGCCAGGGAAAAGACTCACCACATTAACATGCTAGAGTTGCTGGCGGTGCAGAAAGCCCTGTATGCTTTTCAGACACATCTCAAAAGTCACCATGTGTGGATCGTGTTCGACAATACCACCGTCGTATGGTACATCAACAAGGAGGGCGGCACACAATCCCCTGCCCTTCTCGCACTGACACTAGAGATCTTGCACTGGGCAGTCCAACTAGGCATTCTACTCTCCGCCGTGGACATAGCCGGGACACAGAATGTTTAGGCGGACTCCCTCAGCAGACAATTCCAGGATGCTCACGAGTGGGAGCTGTCATCCAAGATCCTCCATCACCTGTTTCAGTGCTGGGGAACCCCCCTCGTGGACTTGTTTGCGACCCAGGAAAATGCTGTCTGCGACGCCTTTTGCTCCAGAGCAGCTGTGGGGAGCTCTTCCCTGGGAGATGCATTCAACACACCCTGGCCAATAGGGCTCCTCTATGCATTTCCCCCATTTCCACTAGTGGCCAAAGTCATGACGAGATTATTCCGATATCGGGCCAACGCCATCCTTATAGCCCCGTGGTGGCCACGGCAGGCCTGGTTCACCCCGCTGATGACACTGGCCAAGGACGAGTATTGGCACCTACCATCGCAACCGGATCTTCTCTCCAAGAACCGGGGTCGAGTTCTACATCCGGACCTCCACCAGCTTCGGCTGACTGCATGGCGCATCCGTCCAGATGGCAGGACCTAGACCTGCCCACCGCAATACTAGATGTCCTACGGGAAGCTCAGCGGCCTGCGACAAGAGCCTCTTATGAGTACAAGTGGCAGCAATTCACCACCTTTATTGCTGCAAGGGGAGGTGACCCAAAATCCTGTTCGATCGAGGATATCCTCATCTTCTTACACTCTCTCCATGAGTCGGGCCTTAAAACCTCCTCCATTAGAGTTTACCTCGCAGCTGTATCTGTCAACCATGATCTAGTCGATCGATTGTCCGTCTTCTCTCACCCGCTGACGAAGCGCTTTCTTAAAGGACTGCATAACCTACACCCACCGTCTCGGACATTGGTCCCACAGTGGAGTCTCTCTGTGGTCCTAGCTGCGCTAAGTGCGAAACCTTTTGAGCCCCTGGCTACGATTGATGTCCGACTCCTGACCTTTAAGGTGGCCTTTCTGGTGGCCATCACGTCAGCGCGACGAAGCTCCGAGCTCTGTGCTCTTCTTGTAGACCCACCGCATACACAATTTTTCAAGGACAGAGTTGTCCTCAGACCTGACCCTTCCTTCCTTCCGAAGGTGGTGTCCTCCTTCCACCTGAACCAGGACATTGTATTACCGACGTTCTTCGACTCCCCTCAGGATCCTGTTAGTTCAAAACTACATTCCCTGGACGTGCGGTGGGCCCTCGCCTTTTACAAGTCAAGATCCGCCCCCTTTCAGAAGTCGAATAGGCTTTTTGTCTGCTATGGTGGCAAAGACAAAGGTCAACCAGTGTCTGCGCAGCGGTTCGCTCGTTGGATCGCCCAGACTATTACGTTGGCCTACCAGCTAGCTGGCAAGGAGGTTCCAGACACATTAAAGGCTCATTCCACCAGAGCACTGTCCACTTCCACCGCTGTGAACCGTGGTGTCTCCATCCCAGAGGTGTGCAAGGCAGCAACGTGGTCAACTGCCTCCACGTTTGTAACGCATTACAAATTGGATGTTAGAGCCAGGAAGGACTCCTCCTTTGGCCGAGCAGTCCTCTCCGCAATTCTTCAATGATATACAACGGGCCCTCCCACCTCCGGTAAGTGCTTGCTTGTTAACCGCCCATAGTATGTGATGCACAGAGACCACGAAGAAGAAATGCAGGTTGCTTACCTGTAACTGTAGTTCTTCGAGTGGTCATCTGTGCAGTCACACAACCCTCCCACCGTCCCCTCATGGCCTCGCTGTTTTTGCCTGGTCATAGGGAGCACTATTGCGCATGTATGCTCACGTATTTTTGTCCTATGTTTTTCACATTGGTTATTTATCTTGTTCGCGAGGCAATATTGGTCTCATAGAACTGAGGTAAGCGGGAACCCGAGCATGCACGATAGGGCAGTGGGGGGAGGGGTTCCCGCCAAAAGAGTCTAGGCTAGAGAAGTTTTTTCTGATGAGGCTTGGTGCCGGCGCGAGCCCATAGTGTGTGACTGCACAGATGACCACTCGAAGAACTACAGTTACAGGTAAGCAACCTGCATTAATTATAGCTGCTCTGTGGTCATAATGGTGTGAGTCATCCTATGTGTTGTTTTACATTGAAAGTGCAGGATATAAATATTTCTAATCTTTGCATCGGCAACAGACAGTTCTATTCTAGGAGGATTGTGAGCTGCTATAGTTTTAATTTCATGGCAGTCTTGGAGTATGGGAACTTCATCTGGTCAAGAATGTTGCAACCAGACTGTTGACTGGAGCTGGTCATTGGGAGCATGAGACTCCTTTTATTGCAACAGCTTCACCTTCTTCTGGTCAGTTTCTGCATTTAAAGCTTTAAATGGCTTGAAATCAAGGTACGTAAAAGACTGTCCTCTCCCAAATGAATCTTCCCATGCTTTGAAATCCTCTATGGTGTCTTGGAGTATGGGAACTTCATCTGGTCAAGAATGTTGCAACCAGACTGTTGACTGGAGCTGGTCATTGGGAGCATGAGACTCCTTTTATTGCAACAGCTTCACCTTCTTCTGGTCAGTTTCTGCATTTAAAGCTTTAAATGGCTTGAAATCAAGGTACGTAAAAGACTGTCCTCTCCCAAATGAATCTTCCCATGCTTTGAAATCCTCTATGGAGGCTCACCTCCATATCCCAGTAGCACCTGAGTTGTGTTTGGTTGGGATGTAGAATAGGGCCTTCTGTGTGGCCGCACCTACTCTTTGGAACTCTCTGCCAAGTGTGGCAATCTGCTGCTGTGCAAAGAATTCCTCTTCTGCCAGACACTTGGCCTGCTGAGTTAATAATTTTAATCTCCTTGATATGTTAGCTGAAGTGATTTATGTGTTGCTTCTTTTGCTTTCTCTTATTAAGTATTTTGTATTTTATTTTTAAATATATTGATAAATTGTAAGCCATCCTGAGCAATTTTAATGGAAAGGTGGGCTAAAGCATTTTTAGTAAATACATATTTGTGATGGGAGCTTGAAAGTCATGCATCAAATAATGAGCAATCCTTTCTAAATGTTTCAGGGCAGCCTCTGGGTATCCAAGACCTTTGGTGAGAAATGGAAAGAAATCCACAAAGATGTTTGCCTGGCCAAATGGTGAGCAGCTGAAAAACAAACACATTCTCCAGGGAGAGTTAGTAGTTTAATATTCTCTTGATTGCACTAGAGCAGGCTGTTTGCAAAAACATAAAGATGACTGTCCTTTGAATAAAATATTTAATGCTGTTTTCTCAGTCCTAACAAAGCATTTGAGAGCTTTCCTCTTGGTCATATTTGTAGTATGTGCTTTTTCAGAAAAGTCGCTGTAACTCCTTATGTTTATACTTGCATTTTTCACTGTTTGAATACTCTGAAGTGGTGTAACTCATGCGTCTCACCACTTGTGCTTCTTTGGCATTGAATCTAGTGTGTAAGATCTGGTATAGAGAGGGACTCCTTGTACCCCCAACCCAAGTCCTTTGCAGTTCAGAGAAGAGAGGGGAGACCTTATTTTTAGCAGCAATAATTAGCAATTATTGTGGGGAGGGGAGAAGTTATTGCTAGTAGCAACCTAGAGATGGGATTTTAGGTTTCCTATATAGAAATACATGCTTTGCTATCCAAAATAGACAGCAGGGTGTATTCTCCTTTATGGGCAGAGGGTTTGAGCATCTTGTTTTGAAAGAGGATCATTTTTTTAAAAAAGAAAACTCATTATTTTCAAGTTGATATTGGACCTTGTGCATTCTTTTAACCACTGTGTTTGCAGAACCACTAAACATTCAGCTTTATAACTGTCCTGAAAGACAAAGACTCCGTCCCAATATTTTAGAGTTGTTTCACTGTGCTCCTCCCCTACAAGGTGCAAAAGCCTTGTGCTGCTTGTTAAAATACTTTTACTTTGGATCTTTAACCTCTGAAGAGTTGCTGTATTTTGGCTTGATAGTTTTTCTAAACTCTTTGTCAAAGAAGATCCTCATTTTTGATGATAGTGACTGGGTTCGGGTGATACGATAACCCACGATGGGTTAAATAACCTGCCATGGATCATGTAACCTATTGTGTGTTATTGGCTCAGTTTGGACAACACAATAAACAACTGGTGTGGGGGAAACAGTCGTCAGTTGTTTTGACTATTGTGTCATCCGAATGCTGCCATAGTCAACTCAGCGCTGATCCTCATCCACACCACAGTTGATTATTTATTACCGTGTTGTGTGGGGAATACCCCCTAGGGTTAGGGTTAGTCAACCCACCATTGACTATCATGTCGTCCAAATTGAGCCATTGTGTTTTCTAGTGGTTCATTTGTTTTTTAACCCATGGTGGCTTATTTCCCTGAAATCACCCAGTGTGATAACCCACGATCTTCAGAGTGGGTTATTTAATCCACTGTGGGTTATCATGTCATCTTTCGAGCACCATGGGTTAAATCACGTCCCTGGAGAGTCACATTGGAAGAGCAGTCACATTGGAAGAGCTGCTGCTCAACTCTTCCTAATGGATATGGGGGGGGGGGGAACGGCTCCAACACATAGCGCTACATTGATGTACAATTTTTAAAAAAGGAAAACCTTCATTTAATGCCACTTGCCCAAGGGCTGAAGTGCACAACTGTGAAGCAGCAAGTCCCCGACATAGCGCTAATGCACTGCATCGATAAACTACATCAATAAAGAGGGACAAGGGAAGGCTGCAGATGAAGTTTGGTCCAGATTCTGCAACCCTGCAAGGTTTTATTTGTGCTACTCCCTTTTTTGCATCCAGGATTTTCCTTCCTCTGGGTATCAGTGCCTGGGTTTGGAAGGGGAATTGGGTGCCTCCTGACTAGGGGAGACTGTGTATGAAGTTTGGTCCCAATCCTGCAAGCCCTCAGTGGTTTATTTGTGCTACCCCCTTTTGGATGCACCCGGTATTTTCCCTCCTTGTAGCTCCTCCTGCAATATAATGTGTGGCTGAAACAGCGGCACTGCCTGGACTGAAGAATTGCAGTGGGACAGGGGGAAGGGTAAAATTAGGCACATGAGCTTAATAAATTACACACAGTAGCTTATTAGCCTGTTCGTGTGGCGTGGCATCATGGATATTTCCAAAATAAGCTACTGTGTGTAGTTTATTAAGCCATCATTGACTAAAGTGACATCCAAAAGTGGCCACTAAGAACTAACATAGTATGCATTGTAACAAAGCTGCAATATTATATAACGCCTCTCCCTATACACTGACATAAAGTGTTGAATTGCCAATTGTTCAGTCAGCCAGCTTTCTTCTCCCCAGCACTATAAGCAGCGTGTCTTTTCTCTTGATGTCTTCTAGGGGCTCTGGAATAACCATCTTCTTCACTACCTACCTGAATGGCTCTTGTAGTAAGTATTTCCTGCTTCAATGACTTTAGTGTTTCTGTTGAGTTATTCCGAGTTTTCTTTCGTATTTTATACCATTTTTATTGTTGTGACTCATTCTAAACTGAAGAGCAATATACAAATAAGGTCAGCATTACAAATCTGCTATGGCCCTAGTTAAGAGATTCAGCTCTTCCCAGCTTTCTTTTAGTTTATTCTTTAGCCCTCAGCATGCGTTATTCACACGGCTGTGATGCTCTGCCCATGAGGTTGCATGGCTTCCCACCTCTATCCCGACATCCAGACATGAGAATGGATGTCTGTAAAAGAGAAGCCTATGCACGTAGACTTGCCACTAGTCATGCTCAACACATGGACATTGGGAAGCGGAATGGGGGAGCTGCATGACTGTGGTGGTTGGGCCAGTGGTGTTGGCCCTGTAACCCCTCTTTATGTGAGTATTGCATGAAGGGGGACTTACCTGTCTTTCTAATGGGAGCAATATTAATTCATGTACCTCTTCTCAAGAAGCTGATCTTGGGTTACTCGAACTGAAGAGAACCAAAGACTTTGGGAAGACATTCAAGACGATAGGAAGCAAAATCTACTCCTTTGGCCTAGGTGGGCGCTTCCTCTTTGCATCTGTGATGACAGAAAAGGTAGGAAATTCCCTCTTCTCCTTTTTGATTTCTACAGATCCTGTGAGTTTAGCTTACAGTAAATTATTTTCTTGTTTCACTTCTACAATGGATAGTAAAGGAAGTCCAGTGTTTGAGTCATGTTGTTGGATCATAGTAATTCATTTTTAAGTTTACCCAAAGACAACAAGACAAGTCTTGGTGTATATTTAGTTTGCATTTGTCATGTTCTCAGCAATCATGTTACAAAGAGGTAAAAAATACTATGTAAAAAAACGAACACAGCATATATCATCACTATCATCGTCACCATCACGAGCAATGTTTTTATTAAGAAATCTTGACATACCATAACAGAGATGTCTTAATACAAGCTACAGTGATAGAGCAGCCCTTTGAATGATAAATATCCCTTGCAAAAATAACCAAATTGTGTTTTTTTGCTGAAATTGCCAATTAGTAAACAAACCAAAAAAAGAAAATTGTTTTTATTCTATTTTAAAGGTAATATTTCAGCATATAATGAGGAAGGATCTCTACAGCTCCCATCCCAAAATAAAATATTTTAGCTCTATGACTAAAGGAATTCTTGGAGGGAGTTACTTATTTTGCATAGTATCATGACTTTTTGGTGGGATTTCTTTTTGTGGTTCTTGTTTATTGGTCTGAATATCCTCCAACACAAATACCAATGACATCAATGTGGATGGTACTAGAAGGTAAATAATGTTGTCATTTCTTTTAATACATTTCTGTACTGCCCAATAACCAAAGCTCTCTGGGCGTTTGCAGAGATTAAAAACCTTAAAAATACAATATTGTACATAATATAAAAACAGTTTACATTGAAACATATAAACAGGCAGTAGATACACACACACACATACACACACACACACATCTAGATAGATAGATATAACAATTTTAATTATCAACGATTTTAACTATCACTGTGTTCTCTAGGGAACTACAAGGAGAATCCATGTGTCACTGGATCAAGGTGAAACCTGGAACATGGCCCAACTTCCTTCGGTGGGACAAGAACAGTTTTACTCTATCTTGGCAGCTAATGATGACATGGTGTTCATGCACGTAGATGAACCTGGAGGTGAGAGAGAGAGAGAGAGAGAGAGAGAGAGAGAGAGAAAGAGGCCAGGATGAACGGTGTGTACATAAATCCAATACTCAGTGACTGGCTTCCCACAATCCGCTAACCCACACTCAGTGGTTGAGCATGGGTTGTTGCTGAACTGTGGGTTACTGTGTTGTCTAAACCCAGGAGATCTTCCACAGGGTTGCTTGTTAACCATGCAATGTGGCTTATTTTTCTCGAAAAAGACACATTGAGAACCCATGTTGTTGGGTTGTTCAGGGTGGATAAAAAGCCACACTGCATGGTTAGCAAGCCACCTTATGGAAAATGTCCTGGGTTCACACAGCCCATGGTTCAACAACAACCATACTCAACCACTGAGTGTGGGCTTGTGTGTTATGTGAACAAGCCCAATATGTGCTTCATTTGAATTGCAAAACTGCCATTCAGAGAAGCTCTTAAAATATGATGAAAAATATACAGCAGAGACATCTAAAATGTCTTTTAATTTTTTTCAGGAGACCTTTAAGTCTTCTGTTTTGTTTGAAAAGTCTATTGTACTAATTTCTACCTGCTGGGTGCATTTTTTGGGATTTCATATAATTGTTTTATTAGTGCTTGCATTTATATTTTTATTTGCAAACTGCTTGGTGATTTATTATGAAGGGTGGTATATAAATTAAATAAGTAAGATTAATCCTAGAAATAACACACACACACTTTTTAAAAAGTGTGGACAATCTTAACCAGAATGGTAAAGCATTTGAATCATATACTTGGCAAACTGATTACAAGAATATTTTCAAATTATCACTTTGGGAAGCCACTCATGGTGTCAGTTGTGTTTACAAATATTTGGCATCCTCATGGGTGCCAAATGTCCCCACACTAGTTATCAAGCACACTGTATGGGCCTGTTAATTTGTGTTCAGATAGTCCTCATTCATTTAGTTATTCACCCAGTTTACTGTAATAGACTTTAGGCTGCTCTGAAATGGACATAAATTATATATTTCCAGGCCTGGTAACTTTTAATAGTAGATATTGATAGTGCTAAGTTGACAGCCGTGTTCTGTGTGACCCCAACCGTTGCAATCTGCTGTATTCTTGCAGATACTGGATATGGAACAATCTACACCTCTGATGATCAAGGCATCATATATTCTAAGTCTCTAGAAAGGCACCTCTACACCACCACTGGAGGAGAGACAGACTTCACCAATGTGACCTCCTTGCGAGGCATCTATATCACTAGCGTGCTCTCAGAGGGTGAGTGCTCACTCTTGGTCACAGAGGGATTAGAGAGTGGCTGGACTGAAGCAAGAAATCTTCTAAGAAAGTAGCTAAAACTTAACTCTTCTGTGGGATGGAATTGATGCATCTCTGGGGAGGGGTGTGTGTATCAGCAGAATTAATCAGGACTTCCATAATGCTTATGCTTTCTGTCTTCTTAGAAGGAGCTTATTTGAGGCTGGGTTTTCTCATAAGCATTTAGAATAAGGGAAGTAATCCTGTTATCTTCACAGTGTTTCTAAGACAGTGCAGTGTCTTGCAGTGCAGGTCTGTTTGAGCAAAGTGAGAAGGCCAGATCTGGCAAGTTGAGATGTAAGGCTGGCAATTCCATTCTTCCTGTAGATGGGAATAGCAGGTGTTTTCTTCAAACCAGAGAGATGCCTCATCTGTACAAGAATGACTCCCATTTCTGATCTGGAGCTTCAGTGTCAAACTGTAAATGCTAGAAGAGTTGTCCCCGAGAGAAGGGATAATTACATGACGAATCTTAAGTCATGTAAACAAGGCAGACTGGGCTGGCATTGCTTTCATCCCCATGTGCAGACTATTGCAGGCTTAGTTCAGAACATGTGAAGTGGATATTCATACAGCATATAAAGTTCCTGAAAGAAGTCTTGTATAGATGTGCCCATAGTTACTGGACCTAAGCTACCTCTTTGGTGGAACTGCATATGTTTATTATTTCATTATTTTAAACTTGAATGCCTATGTAGTTTCCTAACAGTTTATGTGAGTGCCTCAAAAGATCCATTCTGTAGCCTTTTAAACTAGTGAAATAAATCTATTTCTGTTGCGAGTAAGTTTGATACGCCTGACAGCAGGGTAAAGTTCTTGCTTATTTACATTTTCCTGAGCAAATTTCAGGTGGTGTTTTCTACTTTAACTTCATTAGAGTGTGTTTCTCAGGAATATGTATTTTTTTAAGCCAAAATGTTTGACTTTAAATTGCTCAATAGGATATTCTTTCTGCTGTGGTTCAAAAAACACAGTGGCACTTTTTTGCTTTCAGTTTAGGAGAGCGGCATTGCTCTTTGATAGTGAAAATGTCCTTTAGTCAGTTTTGTAAGCATTCAGACTGCTTCTGCAAGATGTTTTGTCATCTTGAATGCTTGCCAGGGTGCTTGCAACATGGTCTGGAAACAAAGCATAATGTCCATTTTTTTAATTTTAGAGGGTAAGTTGCATGGAATATATCACACAAAAGCAAAGGTTTACTTGTTTTCCCCCCATTCAATCAGATAATTCAATTCAGTCGGTGATTACCTTTGATCAAGGAGGGGAATGGGTGAACTTGAGGAAACCTGAAAATGCTGAGTGCGACTCAACAGCTAAAAATAAGGAGAAGGTTTGTCTGTCTGTTTTCTGTATTGGCACAAATGAAATGCAGGAAAATATTGTCAGATCTGGGCTGTAGTTCTAAGTTATTTGTATGGAAGTAGCTGACATTGAAGCTTCCTAGTAAATATGTTTAAGGCTGGAATGTAAGGCTAGGGTGTGATAGTAGAGGGAGTCTATCAATCAATTTTGGAGGCCAAATTTTAAGCATACTGAAGTTGCTGTAGCCTTTGGAATTGCTCATTGGGAAACTGGCTTTCAGTAGTAGTGCCATGACAGGGTCTATAGAATTCATAATGAAGATAAAAAAAATAGGAAGATTTTGCAAATTGAAAAGAATGCTGACTAACCCGTTTATAGTGAATTGGGCCCAATCTTGGCAAATGGCGATGACAGAAAACTATTCACAATTTAGCCTCTTAAAAGAAACTAGAGGGAATGGGGCTTTATGTGGAAGAAGCTGCCTCAGGCCATATAGATATTCCATTCTGAACATGCTGTCTTGACCAGTGAGGCTTTGAAGCTTAAGATCAATCTGCCTTGGCTTTGTATTGTTAAAGATTCTCCTCAGTGGCAGATTTGTTGAGGCTCAAGCAGTTTTGCTAGCTTTGCTTTTAATGAGGCCTATTTTGTTATACTCCTGCATTTTTCCTCCTTTTCTTATTTGGATTAACTTATATTTACAGTGCAGCCTTCACATCCATGCATCCTACAGTATCTCCCAGAAGCTGAATGTACCAGTGGCACCTTTGTCTGAACCTAATGCTGTTGGAATTGTTATTGCTCACGGTAAGGAATTGACCTTTATGCATGCATAGTATAAAGTGAAATAATGGGAAAGTGCAGAGGTTTTACTTGTGATCTTCCTCTGTCTTGTGTATTCTACAGATCTAACCTGTGTGCTTGGTTTTTTTCCTTCTTGGAAAGGGTGGGTGAACTTTGGAAGGACCACATGTGGTTATCCTTATCAGAAAACTGCAGTGTACTTACTTCCATGGTATTGGGCATTATGTTGCAGGAAGCGTTGGAGATGCCATTTCAATAACAAACCCAGATGTTTACATTTCGGATGATGGCGGCTACACTTGGGCACGGATGCTGAAAGGGCCTCATCACTATGCCATCTTGGATTCTGGGGGCATCATCGTGGCTGTGGAGCAAACCCATCATCCTATCAATGTGATTAAGTATGCAGAAGCTCACTTTTGCCAATTCTCGTATGGTGGGAGGACAAGAGAGATTCATCGTCCTCTTCCTGACAGCCACAACACTATCATGTTCTAGGTCCCTGCAGAATAGTGTCAAAACTGGATCAATCTTAGTTTAGAATGTATGAAACATTAGGGGTGCTTTCAGGCAAGGCTTTTATCCTACAATCACCCTGCTTCATTCACAGAATTTTCCTGGGGTGGGTGGGGCAGACATCATTTTCAGTGTGTTGCGCTCATCTGTCTTTTCTTTCTACACATAAAAAATATCTATTAAGGAGGAATAGATCCAGAATGATTGGCAGCACTAAGAGACATCAATCTGGAACACCCTTGGACAGACAGGCAGGGCCAGGTTTTCCATGAAGCAGTTGCTTTGGATAAAATATTTCAGGAAAAGCCCAGTTTCTGTCCCTGTGTGCCATTTTAAAAAACGAAAACAAACAAACAAGCTCTATTCCGGAACAGGGCGGGTTCAGTTTGATGTAAATATACCTGGAATTCCACATAGGAAGAAAGAAGCTAGAAGGAGTGATTAAATCTCCTTGCCTTGGCCTCCATTGCAATTGCTGTCTCCTGGAGAAGTAGTAGCTCCCAAGGTTTCTATATATACAAAGTGACCATTGGGCATGTTCTTTGGCCTATAACATTCCCTTGACCTGTCTTGCATTAGGGTGGCTGCCAAAGGCTTCATGTGGCATTCTGGTGATTTTAAATGACCCCCCCAGTGATAATTCCAAACTTCATTCCTAATCGTTATCTCTTTTAGGTTCTCAACAGATGAAGGCCAGTGCTGGCACAACTATGTTTTCAATAAGGAACCTATTACTTTTACTGGCCTGGCATCAGAACCAGGAGCAAAGTCAATGAATGTTAGTATCTGGGGATTTAGAGAGAGCTTTCTGTCCCGCCAGTGGATCTCATATACCATTGACTTTAATGATCTCCTCAAAAGGGACTGTGAGTAATCTTTCTTTCTTTCCTTATGATAAAGAGGGATGTCAGCAGGCTGCTTGCCTTAAAACTGATTTGACTATATTTGCAAGTTAGAACAATATGCCACAACTGGAGCATCTTGTATAGCAGGGAATTGAGGTAGGGGCCTACAAGCCCCCCACGCCCCCACCTGCAAGATGATATTAGGGAGAATGTCCACATCCTTAACATCTTCATTCACCAACATAAAGCACTGGCTGTAGTACCAGCCAGTGCTTTGTGTCATGGTTGCTTCACCCACACCATGTGCTCCCGAATGGGGAAAATTGTGGTCAGGTCAAAACGGTCCCAGACAAAGGTATGGCTGAAGCACTCCAGTTGGGCAGGGAAGGGAATCTCCTTGTAATCTCAGATCAGTGATGGAAGATAATGGGTGTTCCCGCCCCTTCACAAGCCCATGGTAAACTCATGGGAATAGGGCTTGGGCATAGGGTAGGGCCCACAGAGGGAGCCAAAACTTTCAGAGGCTAGATGGGGAACATCAGCGGACTGGATTAGGTTTGTGGGTCAGAGGTTCCCCTCTACTGTTGTATAGGCTGCTAGTGTGATATGTGCCTCTTGAGGACTGTACAGGTTAGTTTTTCAAGTTACATAAAATGCTACCTCAGTTATTCCAGCTGCAATCAAATGGGCACACACAACTTGGAATTACACGGGTTTTTCAGCAAGAAAATACAAGAACTCAAATAATTTTCCCAAGCTGAAGTGAGGACTCAGAAAAATTCCTCAGCCTCTCTCCCATCCTTAAAAGCCATTCCTATCAGCCCCTATCCCCAGAATATATTCCCCTTTTCCTTTTAATCAGCAACAGAAGAGAGGGAAAATTTGTTATTTTTCTTCCTGCTCTTTGTTGCTCTGACTTAATGGGTAACAGTATAGTGGCGTGCAAAGGACCACAGGATATGTAGTTCACTCAACGTGTTGGAACTGTAAGAATTACTAGGCAATTTCCTTGGATTCCAGTGAGGCCCCACCCTTATTCTGTGGGTAATTCCTCCACAGAATTCTGTAGGAAAGCATACAAAAGAGTCACCTATTTTTCTTTTTAGTAGCTTTTGGCTGTCTCAGGAATCTAGATATTATTTCTTCCTTAGGTGAGGAGAAGGACTATACAAAGTGGTTGGCTCACTCCAATGACCCCAGTAACCCTGCAGATGGCTGCATACTAGGCTACAAGGAGGAATACCTACGGCTTCGTAAGTCATCTGTCTGTCAGAATGGCCGTGACTATATGGTGACCAAGCAACCATCTGTCTGCATTTGCACATTAGATGACTTCCTTTGGTAAGTTTGGGGAATTCCTCCCATCTTTCTTTTCCATCACAGTGTTTTTAGTGTTCTGAAATAGCCAATGGAGTAACCATAGCTGTTTCCTTTTGAGCTTCCCTGAAATATTAAGGGAATGCTTTTGAGGTAGGTGGAATCACAATGTGGATATATATATATATATATATATATATATGAGTGAAGTATTTTGAGAGGTAGTCAAGTGATGTAAGTATTAGATATCCAACTACAGTGGAACTAGAGGTTTCCCAAAATAAATTCTCATTTTGCAGCCCAAATTCAATTATCAGATTAACTTTAAACCAACAAGATGTACAAGTCGATGTTGGTCTGTTTTCTGTCCGTGACCAAACATGGAAGATTTTGAGTTGGTAAATCTTTCACCAGCTGATGTTGTATCATGTGCCTGCATGCACCCCTGCACTGCTTATTTGGGACCAAAGTGGGAACAATAATCCAAACTAGAATAAATAATGCAAACTTGCACTCTTTATTTGGATTCAGAATCTGGTTTTGGCAAGATACGAAGTTCTTGGACTGGTAGTGGAGGATAGGGGGCCATAAATATATAAAGGCAAGTGAGTGACCAGCTCCTGGAGAAGTAAAGGAAGCCACATTGTGCAAGGCAGCAAATAACTCACACACAGTTCTCTAGAAATCCTACCAAGACCTCCTGCACTACAGTGTCTTTAGCACAGTGGTGGGTAACTTGTGTCCCTTCCAATATTTTGGCCTACAACTCTCATCAACTCTAGCCAGCCTAGCCAATGATGAGGGATGATGGAAGCTGTAGGCCAAAATATCTGGAGGGTGACAAGTTGCCTGACTCCTGCTTTAGAAGATACTGCTTACGTGATATCCATGCCCTTCTTTGTAGTTACAGAGTAGCAACTTGAGCTTGAAGAAGAGCTTGCCATTCAAGGGCCTTTCATAAAGCTGCTAGATTTTGCAGTAGAAAGTATTTCCCCCCATTCAGCCTTGCTTTATATTCACCACTTTTTTGTTGTTTTAAAGGCTCTCAAGAACTTCTACAGGATAGCTGGGAAACATTCAATCCCCAACAGCACAATCCTAGACATATCTGCTCATAAGGAAGTCCTATTGAGTTCCATGGGGCTTAATTCCAGATAAATGGGTATAAGATTGCAGCCTAAAGAAATAAAATTTAAAGAAAAAGAAGAAAATGGGCTGTGTGTGTGTGAAATATTAAATCAGGATGTGATGCAGACATTAAGGAGTAGGACTATGTAGTTGGCAGCCTATTACAGTGCAGGCACTAGCAAATATGGGCCCATCACACTTGCACAGTCATTGTCCAGACTACAAAATTTATTACAGTAGGTGTTTTTGTGTGTTGGTGAAATGGTGAAAACTATCTGGATCCCTCTCAATAGAGTTTAAACTTTATATTTATCACAGAGAGGCTGCTGGTGACTGTACCAAAGCCAGCAATAAGACCTCTGCCTGTACAGAGTATCTGTATCATCTACGCCCAACTGCAATTTTCTGTACAGTACCACATAATTACATGCCAGTTTATAGCAGAAAGTAATCAGAGGTTCCAGAACAACGCCTCCATAACATGCTTAGAATATTGGGCCAATGATGTAATTGTAGTTAAGTAGATGAAGTAGTGTCGACACTAAATTCCTGAGTAGCTATTAAAAACGTATCATTGGTTTCAGTATGTACAACTTGTGACAATTTAAAATCACAATATCATAAAATACAATAAAAATACAACAAAGAGGGTCCACAGAAAAAATGTAAACTTTAAATAAAACAGCTGATACCTAACAGGCAAAAGCATACAGAACGGAAAGCACTTTACCAACCAGCAAAATAGGGCCAGGGAGGGAGCTATCTGCACTTCACAGGGCAAGGTGCTCCACGATATTGATGCAGCTACTGAGAAGGTTCTATGCCTTGTTGCCATCAACTGTGCCTCCATCCTAGATGGGACATAGGAAAGGGCCTCTCCTTCTGTTCTTAGAGAGTTGGCAGGATGGTATAGGAGGAAGCGATCCCTCAGGTTTCTTGAACCAAAACCATTTAGGGCTTGAAAAGTAATACCATATTTCATCGAATCTAAGATGCCATTGATTGTAAGACGCACCTTAATTTCAGGGCCACCAACAGGGAAAAAGCTTTGCATCGATTCTAAGATGCACCCCGTATTCAGACACGTTTATTTGGGGGGAAAAGTGCATCTTAGAATCGAAGAAATATGGTAGGGCTGTGCATGCCCTCCTTCATTCCCTTCCCCACTCACTTCCATCGCTGCCTGATCCTCACCGTCAGTGCCGCTGCCAGTAGCCTCCTCGGCCTGGAAACGCGGCATTAATGCGACCTAGGCTGCGATCCCATGTGCGCACGGCGAGTGACATTTCCTTCCCTCCATTACTTTTATCCCTTTGGGGATACCGTATGCGAGGCGTCTGCCTGTGCCCAGGGAAGGCTTGGGGAGGGCGGAGCAGCTGCACGTGCAGAGCAAGAATGAAGCACGGGTGAGGAAGAAAGAGTAAGCAAGTAGCTGAATTCGGACAACACAATAAGCAACTGGCGGGGGGGACAATCGTCAGTTGTATTGACTATCGGGTCGTCTGAATGCTGCCATAGTCAACTCAGTGCTGATCCTAATCCACACCGCAGTTGATTATTTATTACCATGTTGTGTGGGGAGTACCCCCTAGATGAACAACTGTAAAGTTAATTATTACCCCACCATTGACTATCGTGTTGTCCAAATTCAGCCAGTGTGTGTGTGAGAGAGAAGGGGAGGGTGGCCCCTTGTGAGGTGCTCTTCTGCCCAGCAGGGACCCTCCAATGCGCCCGCGTGAGGACTGCTGCTGCTCCCCTCCGCCACCCCCTTGGCCTCTCTCTCCTCACAACAAAGACGAGGAGGAGGGGGAGGGGGAGCATAAGACCCCCAGGCAAGAGGAGGAGGCCACTGCTGCCGCCATCCCTTCCTGAGGAGAAGGCGCTCCTTCCTCGAGGTAGGCGCGGCATTTCCAGGCTGAGCAGGCACAGCCCTAAAATAACTGCAATTCTTTGCCATCGATTCTAAGACGCACCCCATTTTCAGAGACATTTAATTGGGAAAAAGTGCATCTTAGAATCGATGAAATATGGAAACCAACACTTTAAATTATGCCTGGAAGCAAGCTGGCAACCACTGCCCAGTATCATTCTCACTACTGTATTCTGGACTGACTGCAGCTTCCAAATACTCATGTAGCATTACCAGTCTTGATGTAGCTAAGGAATACCATAGTGAAGTCTGGCTTCTTCAGGAGCAGGCAAAGCTGGTGGCTCAGCCTAAGCAGGACGCAGGCACATGGTCATCCAGATATGAAGTGAATCCAGAAGCACTCCTAAACTGTGAACCTGATTTTTCAAGGGGACTACAACCCCATCTGAAACAGGTTGAATCCCTATTCCAGAGATCATTGCTGTCCTGACCAGAAGCCCATCTGTCTTGTCTGAGTAGATTTCAGTTTGTTAGCCCTCATCCAGCCCATTACCACCTCCAGGCACCAGTTCAGAACCCCAACAACTTCCTTGGTATTAAGTGAAAAAGATAAATAAAGTTGTATGTCATTTGCATATTGATGGCAATGCACTCCAAACTCTGAATGACCTCTCTCAGTGGTTCCATGTAGTGATTGAATAAAATAGAGGAAAAAATCAATCCCTGAGGGACAGTTTAGATAGCCTTCTCCAACCTAGTGTCCCCCAGATGTTTTGGACTATAACTCTCAGGATTCCTGACTATTGGTGTATTAATCAGGAAGCCTGATCTACTTTGGGCCCAGTCAAAATAAATTATTTGGATTGCCAAGATGAAACTAGACCACGTCTGAAAGGAATGACAGTTTATTGATAGAAAATGGATGCAGAATAAAAGTACAAAGAAAGCTCAAACATCTCTTCAGCCGACGAAGCTGGCATCTTCACAGCTGAATATATGCTGGAGACACAAATCAAGAGCATATGAGACAACTTTCCTAGGACCAAAAGTTCTTCTTCGTGGTCTCTGTGCATCACACATATGGGCTCGCGCCGACGCCGAGCCTGCTTCCGGGAAACTTAGCTAGCTTAGACTTTTGGCGGGAACCCCTCCCCCCACCATCCTACCGCGCATGCTCAGGGCTCCCGCCTCTCCTTTACCTCAGTTCTTCTTCGACCGCTTCGCAGTAGCCTCGCGGGAGACTTCTCTGGTACGTTGTACCTGTTTTTTTGAGAGAAAGAAGAGATAAATAGTTAGCTTAGGCTGTTCTTTAGTGAGATTAGTTGTTAGTATAGTGTAGTTAGTATTTAAAAAAAAAAAAAAATTAATATATATATATTTTAGATAGAAGTTTTTTGTAAACTTTAAGCGGTTCGCCATCCTATGGCACAAACCGCACTTTTTCGACGTTGCTCGCGGTGCAGGGCAAAAATCGCCCTCTCCGACGGGCATTCGCTTTGCCTGGTCTGCCTCGGCGAGGCACACGTCGTTGATTCGTGCAGCCATTGCATGCGGTTTTCCAAACAGACTCGAAGACATAGGGCAGACCGCCTCCGTAGTCTCTTGTGGACACAGGCATTATCGGCCGTCGATCAACCGCGCCCATCCATGCCGAAGAAAGGAGTTTCTGGGGAGAGTCGAACCCTCTCGAGCCCAGCATCTCCGGGTTCCCCCCAATTGCGGGCGGCAGCACCGGCATCTTTAACGGGGGTTTACACTGCCTCTTCCCCGCCTCCGGCAAAAAAGGCGAAGAAACCAAAGCAAAAGAAAACATCGACTTCGAAGTCGACGAAGTCGGCTGCACAACCACCGGCATCGAAGAAATCTCGATCAGCTTCGATGCCGTCATCGGCATCGGTGAAGGTGGTTGCGATGGTGCATAAGTCCTCGTCGGTACCGATACATTCTTCGGTACCAACACATCGGTCGGCATCGATTGCCTCAACGTCGCAGACGTCGCAGCACCGAGATGTTTCACCGACCCCTTCGGCATCGAGAGGGCGAGCACCATCAGTGTCTTCTCTGTTGCGCACACCTTCGACTCCGAGAGTGCAGCTGCAGCAACAACCTCTGTCACCTCGCTCGCATTCATCTCCGGGGCCAATGCCTATTCTTATCCCGTCGGACACCGAGCGTACGGTACCGAATCAGCAGTCGACACCGAGCCGCCAGCAAGAGTGTCGACGTCGACGTCGAACCCGTTCCTCGTTGTCGAGGTCTCGCTCTCGATCGAGGTCGCCTTCCAGGGACTGGGAAGACTGCTCAGAACATACCGGCCGGTCCGAACGTGGTCGTTACCGATTCGACCCTTACACTGGGCGTCGGATCCAGGAAGACCAGACACCACCACCGGTTCCTCCGCGTAGGACAACCTCACTCACTCGACGTCGAGGACCTTCGACTTCGACAACTGTTCGTCCTCTACACCGGACATCGTCCAGGTCACCGCGGCATCGAGAGCCCTCGCAATCATTTGATGACTACGCGTCGGACACATCTTCAGCTCCTTCACCCCGTCCATCTGAGCCATCGCCTTTGGATACTGTGGGGTCAGAAGACCGAGCATCGCCAACTATGGAGATGGGCAGCTTCACTGAGCAGATGCAGAGGTTGGCTCAAGCGTTAAATATAGAGTGCCAGCAGACGGCTGACGAGTCCGATGATGGCATTTATGACGTCATGCATGCTGAGCCATCACCGCAATTAACTTTGCCTATGGTGAAAGCTCTCCTGAAGACCCTCAAACAGTCTTGGGAGCATCCAGCCACGGTGGGACCCACTTCCAAACGCCTTGATGCTATCTATAAAGTCAGAGAAGCACAGGCGCCTTTTCTGTTTCAGCACCCAAAACCGAACTCGGTGGTGGTAGAGGCTGCGCAGGGCAGATCGGGAAAGGTGCATTCTGCGCCAACAGATAAAGAGGGGCGAAAACTCGACTCCTATGGCCGTCGCATTTATGCTTCATCATCATTGGGTGTAAAGGTCACTAATTATATGGCGCTGATGGCGTGTTATCAGCTTTTTCTTTGGGAAAAGATCTCCTCACTCACCGACTACCTTCCTGACGATCAGCGAGAACTCGCTAGGGTCTTCCAGGCAGAGGCTATCCGATTGTCAAAGCAAGAGTTGACAACGGCACGTCATCTCACTGACTGTGTTTCTAAGACTATGGTGGGTGCAGTCGCTTTACGGCGCCATGCGTGGTTACGGTCAGCATCGTTACCACAGGAAACCAAAAACAGGATCGAGGACCTTCCCTTTGATGGGGAGGGTCTTTTCAATGTAGATACGGATACGACAATGGACACATTGCACAAAGCCCGGATGACGGCGAAAAAAATGGGGGTTCAGCATCCTCAGCAATCCTACCGACCTAGAAAATGGTATAGGCCAGTCCCATACCACGCACGGTCGCAGCAAGATAAACAGCGCTACCAACCTGCCACAACACAGGCCTATCAGCCAAGGAAGTCAGCTCCGCGTTGCCAACAACGCAGCAGACAAACGCAACAGGGCAAGCGTCGTCTTTGACTTGGCGTTGCCTCTCACCTGTCACAGCTCCAACAAGTTACAGCCTTTTCTGCAAACCTGGGCGTCAATAACATCAGACGCTTGGGTACTGGACATCGTAGCAGAAGGCTACAAAATAGAGTTCGAAGTTCCTCCTCCACTGGGCACCCTAAAAATTACGCCTCCCTCATTGGCTCTAACGCAAGAGACTACCACTCTTCTACGAAAGGCGGCTATCACGAGGGTTCAGCGGTGTCACCTCAACGAAGGGTTCTACTCCCGTTATTTTACGGTGCCAAAGAGGGACGAGGGACTTCGTCCTATTATGGATCTCAGAGAGCTCAACAAATACATACTACCCAAGAAATTTCGCATGGTTACCGTGGCGTCGGTTCTACCTATGCTGAAGAAGGGCGACTGGTTCACACTAATAGACTTAAAAGACGCCTATTTTCACATTGCCATTCATCCTGCCCATCGGCGCTATCTACGCTTTGTCATTGGGCACCAGGCGTACCAGTTTTCCGTCCTTCCCTTTGGACTAAAGTCAGCGCCACGAGTATTCACCAAGTGCATGTCGACAGTATGCACACACCTACGGTCACGCAACATCGACTTATATCCTTACCTGGACGATTGGCTGATCGTCTCAAGGTCCAGCAACCAGGCACTTGCCGACGTGCACCACGTCATCGCTCTTCTGTCATCGCTTGGGCTACAGATAAATTACAAAAAATCCATCACTCAGCCATCACAAAGACTACAGTTTATAGGAGTTACCCTCGACTCTACTATGGGAAGAGCGTTCCTCCATGCAGACCGGATACCCGCCCTCCAGAAGCGGGCTTTACGGTTACAAAATCATCCTCGAGCATCAGCGTTTGCAATTCTCAGGTTACTGGGCTTAATGGCGGCAGCTGTATTTGTCGTCCGTTGGGCGCGACTTCGAATGCGCCCGCTCCAGCAGTTCATGCTTCAACGCTACTCGACTCTGCAAAACCCACACCAACTGATACTTACCGTTCCATGGCTGGTCAGAGAGTCCCTCCAGTGGTGGTCGGTCTCAAGCAACCTTTCCCAGGGCATGCCGTTTGTACCACGAGGGCCGTCTCGTATAGTGACAACGGACGCATCTCTGGACGGATGGGGCGCTCACCACGACGATCTGTTAACGCAAGGAAGATGGTCACCTTCAGAGACTCACCTCCACATCAATATGTTGGAACTTCTGGCAGTAAAGAAAGCATTATGCGCGTTCCTACCTCGCCTACAAGGGCATCATGTCCGCATTCTAACAGACAATACCACAGTGGTATGGTATCTAAACAAGGAGGGAGGCACTCGATCACGCCGCCTACTGCGGCTTGTGATGGACATTTTAGAGTGGGCCATCTCCCACAATATACTCCTATCGGCATTACACATTGCGGGGAAGGAGAACACCAAGGCGGATGTTCTCAGCAGATCTTTCACGGACACGCACGAGTGGGAACTCAACACTTCCATACTAAATCGTCTCTTCGCTCGTTGGGGCATGCCCGACATCGATCTTTTTGCAACAGCAGCCAATGCAGTTTGCCCGGCGTATTGCTCCAGAGTGGGCATAGGGGATGCATCACTGGGGGATGCGTTTCAATGGGACTGGTCGAGAGGCCTTCTCTACCTTTTCCCGCCGTTTCCACTGGTGGCCAGAGCAGTGGCTACTCTCGGGCACAACGATGCGGACGCTATAATGATAGCCCTGTCGTGGCCAAGGCAACCTTGGTTCACGTCGCTACTCAGACTGGCGAAAGCGGAGGTTTGGAACCTACCTTGTCTCCCCGACCTTCTGTCTCGACAAAAGGGCAAAGTTCTTCATCCCGATGTCCACTCACTACACCTGACGGCCTGGAGAATCCGTCGTCTTGGACAGTCCTCGACCTCCCAGAGCGACTAAAATCTATTTTGGAGGCCTCGCGTAAGCCCTCAACTAGGCTGTCCTATAATAGAAAATGGGCACGTTTTCAAAAGTATGCAGCTCTCAATGGCTTTGATTCTTACGCATCAGACATGCCTAGAATTATCTCATTTCTGTATTCTTTGCATACCCAAGGTCTGAAACCTGCTTCCATTAAAGTTTATCTGGCAGCAATTACAGCAAACCATGGTTTGGTGAATGGTTTTTCTGTTTTTACTCACCCGTTGGCAAGGGCCTTCCTAAAGGGTTTACGAAACTTGTTTCCTTCTATTCGCCCGTTAGTCCCACAATGGAGTCTTTCTGTCTTGCTCGCAGCCCTTACTTCAAAGCCCTTTGAACCGTTGGCAACAATTGATATTCGCTTATTGACTCTTAAGACTGTATTCCTAGTTGCCATCACGTCTGCTAGACGTGTTTCGGAGTTAGCAGCACTGCTGATAGATCCTCCCTACTTACAGTTTTTTAGAGAAAAAGTTGTATTACGTTTGGACCCCACGTTCATCCCTAAAGTTTCCTCCTCATTCCATATAAGTCAAGACATTGTTCTACCCACGTTCTTCAACTCATCGTCTGATCCTTTGTCTTCAAAGTTACACGCATTAGACGTTAGAAGAGCATTGGCTTTCTATAAGTCAAGAACTGAGTCATTTAGACAATCTCGTAAGTTGTTCATCTGTTATGGAGGCATGACAAAAGGATTGGCTGTATCCCCGCAGCGCATCTCCAAATGGGTTGTGGAGACCATTGTCCTGGCTTACAGAATTGTCAATAAAGATCCTCCTTTTCACACGACAGCGCATTCTACCAGGGCGCAGGCTACCTCCTCGGCCCTGCTCCATGGCGCTACGCTCACTGACCTCTGCAAGGCAGCCACTTGGTCCAATGCTTCTACTTTTGTAAAGCATTATCGCCTAGATGTCAGAGCCAGACAGGACTCCTCGTTTGGTAGAGCGGTCCTCTCCTCGATTTGCCAGTGACCAACCAGCATGCCTACCCGCCTCCGGTAAGTCTCTGCTTGTTATTCGCCCATATGTGTGATGCACAGAGACCACGAAGAAGAAATGCAGGTTGCTTACCTGTAACTGTAGTTCTTCGAGTGGTCATCTGTGCATTCACACAACCCACCCACCGTCCCCTCTTGGCATCGCTGTTTGTGATTGTCAATTGGTTCGCCATGCTCATTATCTAACAACATAGTTGTGCCTTAGTCAGGGGGCCAAGCGGTCTCAGAGAACTGAGGTAAAGGAGAGGCGGGAGCCCTGAGCATGCGCGGTAGGATGGTGGGGGGAGGGGTTCCCGCCAAAAGTCTAAGCTAGCTAAGTTTCCCGGAAGCAGGCTCGGCGTCGGCGCGAGCCCATATGTGTGAATGCACAGATGACCACTCGAAGAACTACAGTTACAGGTAAGCAACCTGCATTTCTCCAGGCTGGTTGTGCACATTGAGTGAGACCAAATTGGCTAGGCCAATTGTTAACATGTGGATTGGTACCTGCTTATACCAATCTTCCCATGTGAGAAGTTGAGGAAGTTTCCCAATATATGTTGGGCTTACTCTGAGGAACAATAAAACTTCCCTTTATTCAATACTTCAGGCCTTTATACATTTTATACACAGCATATAGGACACTAGGTGTCAAACTCACTACAATTGGCTAGGCTGGTTGGAGCTGATGGGAGTTAAAGTCCAAAACATCTGGAGGACACCAGGCTGGGGAAGGCTGCCAAGGCATTGAACAGAAAGCCCCCATCATTACGTTCTGGAACAGGCACTATAATCCCGAGGAACCTGATTGACTGATGAACAGGAAGGAAGGGAGAACAGCACCAAGTAAATCCCCCCCTTCTCCAGTAACAGTCAGTCTACTTGCCACTGCTGTTCCTCCTTCTGCCCACTACCTTGTGATGGTTGCACACTCCCCATTCCCAAACCCAGGATAAAGCAAGTCTCTAGCCCCCTCTGCCCAGGTATTTACAAAGTGTTGTTGCAGGAAACTCTGAGGTGCTAAAATCTTTTTAGTCTCCTTTTCAGGAAGGCTAAACATTCCCCACCCACTCACCAGCCCCGCGCTCACTGAGGCCCATGTTAGTGGAAAAGGGAGGATAATTTAAATCCTCCAAGCCATAAAAATACCTTCCATACTGGACAGGCAGCAAAGAGAGACACAAAGAGCTAGTCCACCCTCAAACAAACTGCCATCCTAGAACTCCTTTCTCACTGGAGTTTAGGCTAGCAACAGAGACAAAGAAGGAAGGGGCCACTCTCACTTCAAAACAACTGAAAAACTACCCCAAAATATAGCTTCTCAGCCTCCAGAAGTGACCACTATTCAGTGGAAGATCAAAATCCTCCTCAGGTGGCACTACTGGCCACTCAAGTGAACCACTCATTGTTTTCTCTCACTAACCAAGATGGCAGATATGCTGAAAAGGTGAAAGCCAGCCAGTAGATGCCTCCTAGCCAGTGGTATACCCTCTGCTGTTAACATTTTCTACTGAAAGTCTCTGCGAGCTCTGCTTACAGCTGGGGTGCAGAAGCTGAGGCCAGTGGGCCAAATCCCCCTTCTGTGTTTCCCAGAAGGCTATGTCCCTTTGCCCTGGCCCACCCTTCCCCTTTCCTCCTGACCACTAATGGTTTGGTCGTTTCCTGGCTTTTGTGCAGTTTTTATCCCCAGTTCTAAAAAGTCAAAATGTCTCTCCTAATGTTTAGTGATGCGTAGTAATAAGAGCTTTAATTTTTTTTTGTGTAGTTTCACCCCACTTGTTTTGCCTTTGGCCCACCTTTGGAATGCGGATCCCAACAGTTTCTCCAAAATTGAATTCAGCCCTCAAACCGAAAGAGGGTCAAAACCCCTAGCTTACAGGCTACACACCACAGGACAAGAGCCCTTTGGTTCTTTCCCTTCAGATTGTACCACAGGCAAGCCAAGAGTCTTACATACTTGTGGAAAGGGATGGACAAACATTTTCTCAAAGACCTGGCTAGTCTACGGCCAATTCCTCTAATCCGTTTCCAGTCCCTTTCAGCCTTTTGCAGTGATAATGAAATGTGAATTGATGTTCGTGCCCTGGATGAGTTTAATGCCTGTTTTCCTACTCTTGTATATGGTGCTGCAGTGATTTTGGCTACTTCCGCCCAGAAAATCAGTCTGAATGTGTGGAGCAGCCAGAACTGAAGGGTCATGATCTGGAGTTCTGTTTGTATGGGAAGCGAGAGCGGTTAAAGACCAAAGGGTAATTTTTGTTTTGTAATATTCTAGTCCACTGGCATTAGTAAGTGAATTAGTATCCTAATTCAGCAGCAAGATATAGTTGGTGTAGGAGCTGGCTTAATGCTACATGCATTTGTTTTTTTAAAATAAATAAATATATGTTGGGGTTTGGAAAAGGATTATTTTCCAATGATCCACAGTACTCTGTAAAATAATCTTCTTCTTCTCAATGAATATATGGGTAGCTGGAGAAGTAAGAAACCTCCCTGGGATAAAGGGATGCCTCTTGTAATTGTGACCATCACCGTGGAATAAGAAGTCTGGAGGTCTGTCATATATTTAAGACCATTCAATACATTCTGTGGACAAGAGAAGCACTACTGAAACAATTTGGGGACCATAAAGTCAGCATTTATTGTTTAAGTGTCTTTGAGTTCATATGTTCCACTTTTTCCTCGGGGCTAGTGTAGGGACTTAGATACCTCTCTTAATGGGCCAGCCTGGAAGAAATCTGGCTTGTTGGGAATGTTTGAAAGCTCTGAGCTGATGAGAGGTTAGCCAGGCTGGCAATGATGAGACCATTTTCTCTGCCTCCCGTTGATGTTGGGGTTATGAAGCAGTTGGCTGATCTTTCCTGGCTTGGGAAGCTGTTGCATGTAAAAGGAAATTCCCAATAAATAGCCTACTGACATTGCTGTTGATTTCCAGATACCGGAAGATTCCAGGAGACAAATGTGTTGGTGGGGAGAATCCCAACCGTGAAGAGACTGATCTGAAAAAAAAATGTACAAGCAACTACTTGAGCCCCAGTCAGTTGGTAGGTAAAAAATATAAATCAATCTGATGGAAGAACTGTAGGGGGCAAGACTAGACAGAACATTCTAGCCACTGTAGAACGAATGCAAGAACAACTGCTCACTAATAGTTAATGTTTGAGAAGTCAGTTTCCTTGAAATTTTTTGCTAGTATTAACCTCAGCTCTCTGCAGGCAGAGAGATGAATGAGCTTTCCAAACTAGCTGCTGACGGTGTGATTAGCATTCTGAGCTAGGGAAGCCAATGACAGAGGCCTTCACCCTTTTCAAAATAATCAGTTTCATTCTGTTTTCCCAAATCTTCGCAGCACTACTATGCCATGCAGGGCTTTGAGGTATGAAGAAATATGCTCAGAAGATTTTTGTAGAAAAAGGCTTTGTAATTGCAGTGGTCTTGTCCTCTAATAATATGTTATATAAACTTAACCAATCCTTTCTCTTTTCTTTCTACAGTCTGCTTCCTCCAACTCCACTCCAGTCATCCTGGCTGTAATAGGCTTAATGCTCATCACTGCTGTAGCTGGAGTAGTCATCATTAAAAAATACGTTTGTGGGGGAAGGTGAGGCTTGTGGGGTGGGATGACAAAAGTTCTAAAGGGCTGTCAAAGCATACACATTTTGCTCTCTTTTTACATAAATACTGAAGTAGTTGGATTTGACTAGTGTGTGTTGATGGCAAAGGCATGCCTTCTAAGCAATAGTTTCATGGCAAGCCTTTTGTCCTAAACAGGTTCTAAACCTTTATCCACCTGAGCTTGCGAAATCCCAAATGTCTTAGATCAGACAAAATTGCCTAATATATACTGACATTATCATGTACATTGTGATTGAGCTTATTTTGGGTAGATTCCAGTACAGCTATGCCCTGTCACTCAATCCAGATTCTACATTGCCTGCCTCCCATATATACCTAACATTGCCATATTACCTAGATAATCAAAGAAAAGCATGTCCTGACCACACAGGCTTTGCAGAATGGTGACACGGGGCCATAAATCAGTGGCAGTAGACTAGCTCCACTATGAGAGAAATCACTAAACTAGATGTTTCAGTGCTGGAGAAGGGGGGGTGCAGCCTGTATATAATGAGAAATGTGGAAAATAAAAGGTTGTTGAAAGAGGTTTGCTACTGGGATGGGAGATTGGTCTCTGGCTTTGGGAGGCAGGGCTACATCAGCTCTTTCTACACATCATGTAAGATGGAGGTAGATTATATGCATTTCTATAGTATTCCCTGCACAAATAGGCCCTGTAGGTAGTGATCCTCTTCCATTCTAGAAAGATCATAGAATTGCACATAAGGTAATGTCATCCTTATGAAACAATCCTGCCAGGAAAGTATTTCTCACTCACTTCAGTAATTGCTGTTCACTTGCTGAACAGGCTAAGCTTTAATTCAGTTATTACTGTTGAGACATTACATTACACCACTAATGTTCAAAGAGGAATTAGATGGCTTGGGCAAACGATGTGGTTCTTTCCTGTTCTGCATCATCCCTCTCTGGGAAGGAATTGCATCATTTGCTCAGCCCACATGGTTCCTCTTTGCAAACCTTGCCGGTGTTGTGTGGAATTAGAGCACATAGTAGTAGCTTTTGTGCCTTGGTGGTAATGTATGAATGAACCCTAGCGCTAGTTTAGGGATAGGAGACTTCCTATGAAGTGAAATTGGATTCCGATTGGAGTGGAGTGTTGAGGACAAGTTTTGCTTCCCTGCGAGTTAGGCAAAACTAGTCTAGAATGCTTTTATTTCTGCAGCAATGTATGGATTACCAGAGCCCTAGCTAAAAAAGATACTGTTGTGACAGACATGTGATCCTCAGAACACAAGCCACTGACAAACATACATATATAAACTGGGAAGTGGTGGTGAACACTTCCCATGTTTCTTCGCTTTACTCCCACCCTCTCTAAAATGCGCTCCACTCCAGCTGCTGTTCTTCTAGATGAGCTCTGAGTTTGGAGGTAAGCCTCATTTGGAGAAATGCAGCTGGGGAAGGGGGCCGCTGGTTGGGCGCAGGGTGAGGAAATTGTAAGCAGGCGAAAAGTTCAGCAACCCCTCCAATTACCACTTCTCTACCTTAAATTTCCTTCTTTGTACCTGTCACGTCGTTCCAAACACTAAGATGTCTCTGCTGTGCTTGAAATGTCTAGATCCAGACTGATGAGGGCACTTAACACTTAATCTAGAACCATGTGCATTAATTCTAGGCTCAGTGAATGCCCTCCAGCTCTATGCCCACTTAGAATACTTCACCTTTTTAAAATATTTGTTTTTATTCCTTCTGCCTTTATCGTGCAGTTGTGCTTTACCCAGAGAAATTGTATTTCAGCAACAATAACCCATATATGGAATCTTTCTGAACGGCTTTATCTGTTAAAGAACACTGATCTGCTTTGACCAAAGGTCAAGTTCTTTCATCTGTGTTTGTCATGCCCCTAGGTTTCTGGTTCACCGATATTCCGTCCTACAACAGCATGCAGAAGCCAATGGCTTTGAAGGACTTGAAACACCAGGGGCCAGCAAAATTGGTTACCATGATGATTCTGATGAGGCAAGTGATTGGGACCAATAAGTATGAATGTATATGCTGTGCATTTTTCTAAGCAGTATTAGCATTTTTCTAAGCAGTATTAGCATTTTTCTAAGCAGTAAATATGGGAATTCCCAGTATGTGATTTTGACCTTTGCCTATTTGAAAGGACCATAACTATGTTTCTGTGAGACAGTGGGGCTAAGAACTATTTTAATAGAATGTTTAGCTTACATTTGCCAGAGAAAAATTGGGAAGAATTTTGATCCTGAATACTAACAAGAAGAATTCTCTCTTTTTCTTTTTCTGCTCAGGACCTCCTGGAGTAGTATTGTGGATCTTGCTAGAACTGGATACATAAGGGTTTGGATGCTGCTACAAAAAAGGCATGAATGCCGACAGTCCATTTTATTCCCAACTTCGATGCCTTTCCCATATCCAAAGGATTCTGTGTTCCTATTGCTTCCATCAAACTATCTAAAACCAGCAAAACTGCAAGAACTGCATGGGGGGGGGGGGGGGAAGGAGAAGATACTGCAGCTCTGAATAGGAAGAAGGGAAGGCTTCTTTTTAAAAATGTAACATTATTTTAATCGGATTTCTTTCCTGCTCTTAATGGAGAACTAAATAGGAATGTGGAAGCAACATTTCACTAAATATTAGCATTACTAGGTACAATATATTATGCTGCTGGAAGAATGACCCAACATGTTTGACTCAACACTGTGATGATACTGCTGTGAAGCTCCTGCAGCGTGACCAGCACTTTTCCTAGCAAGCAGAGCAGTGAGATGCTGGGGCAGGAACTGAGAGAACTAACCAGCATCCCAAAGGGCTTTGTGCTGAAATGGGGTTGCTTTTTGTCTTAACTAAAGTGTAATCACCTGGATAGATGTGTGTTGTGCAAAGCAGAGATAATTTCAAGTCTCGGAGCAACACTATAGCTGGGCTCTACAATTGCAAGGAACTTAACTGTGAAATCAGCGTGTGTGCTGCCATAAATCTTTTTTTAAAAAAGAAAAATATATATCTGGGTGGGAAGAGATTAATTTTATAAAAAGTAAGACTAAGCAGCACAGATCTCTTAAAAATAAGACTTGTTTAGAATGTTATGATATCTTGAAGTAACAGAAATTAGGTACTTTAGATCGGGTTCCTGAAGGAAAGTTCCATTAAGCAACATGATGTTGTTCAATGTTCTGTTTTTCACTATGCACCCTTTTTCTTGAAAGCAATAGATCAGTAGTTGCAGCCCATGCTCCACTTTTTTGTGCATTTATCAACTCTCACCAGCACAGTTAGACTGCTACATTGCCAATATGGAGTCATAGAGCTCCATCAGATGAGCATTTTATTGCATGCTCGTTACGGGGCACTCACGGATTTTCGCGGGTCCCTCTCATGACATCGGCTGCCTCAGTCGCATCCTACCCCTTCTAGCCTTCTTCGCACCACAAAAAAACACCCCAGTGAGTCAGACTTATTTTTAAAGATGGAAGTCGCCGCTATCTCCTGCTGTGGGCAGGAGAAGCAGCGCGATCAAAACGGCCCACTGAATGGGCCACATGCATGTTGTTTACTTCCTCTTTCCAAAGAAGAAGTAATGAGGGACAAATGCAAGGACGGAGAAGCGATGGTAAGCAAACATGATTTTCTCCTGTGTGATGACCCTCATACTCTGTTTTCCAGTAATAGTTCACAGAATTGTGAAGTGAATCTTCACAAAGTTATTTTAAAATATCTTAATTCTGTCGCTCAAAGCTGGTCTGCTCGGATGCCACTTGGAAATAACAACATTCCAATCTTAACATTTATTGGAGTAGGAACAGAGGGCTTCTTGCTGAACAGAAGCCATGGAAACACAGAATATGAAATCATCTGTGGCATAGCTGGTGCTTGATTTCCATTGCCATTAAGAGGCTGAGGTGTTTGAAGAGGCATGACTGAACTGAATGACCCTCCTAACACTCATTTTGTTATGTGGATCAGTGTAGGCTCCTGGTGGTACTCCTTAACCTTATCTTAGGTATTGGTTCTGATCCAATACAGGGGAGTGCAAGTCACATTTTATATAAGACAAAAGCATTCATGTAATTTTATCTTCACAAAGGAGGAATTTTCATGGGCATACCTGCTCATGGAAATATACTTTTAGGTATTGGAGGTCTTGCTATCCTTTCATTGAGGACCACATCTGCTAGAAGGTGTGGTGGTATTGATGAATGAATGCTGCTTGTTTTAGAACTGGCCTTAGCAAACTGAGCTTTTTCCAAAGAAATAACAAAATGTTTGGCTCTCGGTGCTCTTAATGATGTAATCAGGAGCATGACTGGGTCTGAACACCTGCCACTCCCACCCCTACAAATCTCCCCAATATCACTGCAAGCTCCTGCATTCTGCCTCGCCCTGCTTGCCTTCCCCCAGTTTACCTAGCGGTGGGTAGTGCGAGCAGGAAGTTCTCACCGGAGGCTTCATTGGGAGGCCTCCCTCGCTCCCTGGTGCCTAGCATACTGCCATAGCATGCATCCCAGGCACAAGGAGCCCTAACATCTTCCCAAGGTCTGTGGCGTATGGGATGCTGCCATTTCAGCATTGCAGTTGGTAGGGCAAGAAGTGCAGAGGCATGGATTGTTAGCTGAGCTCACTGAGAATGGAGGTGAGCATTACAAGATAGCCAAGGTTTTTATTCTAATCCAGGTAGTTGCAAGTTTTGGCAACACCACTAGTTATAAGATTTGTTCTGATTTAACATTCATACTCCTGCTGGCAAAAGTCTTGTTAACATTTCTCTCATTATCGTTCACCATTCCATGCAGCCAGTATGTTAAATGAGAGTGTGCTTAATCTATTTGAGATATGAGGTTAGCCTTTCACTGGTGACTTATATCAAATGAAGTAGGGAATGCTAGATTTTCAGAGGTTATTGGGTACTTCCAAGTAGTTAAGAGGTAAAGTCACAGAGTTTTTCCACATTTGGTAGTAAAATGAGAGCAAGAAACTTGGAATCAAGTTCCTGTCCTGGATTTGTTTTTCTCTCAGTTGTTTTGACTTTGTTGTGCTTTTTGATAAGGCCCTTACTTCCTCCCTTGCACCCCTGCATAAGTTGAATACCAGAGTGTACCTGTTTTTCCAGTCACCTGGTATACATTTTTTTGTCCCTTGTTGAATATAGGTGCATCAACAAATGGTGGGAAGGAATGTCTATCCTGAGAAGAATCTTACTCCTCTTAAAATGATTC
Organism: Anniella stebbinsi; assembly: GCA_029215795.1. Lineage (NCBI taxonomy): Eukaryota > Metazoa > Chordata > Lepidosauria > Squamata > Anniellidae > Anniella > Anniella stebbinsi. Next base: position 64,178,102 of record JARDYH010000004.1, on the reverse strand, counting down.
TTCTGATTCTTTATCACTTATAGGACAGTACAGAAGCACACAACATGTAAATAATAGTGTTGTTTATAGTGAATTAATGTTTGTTAAAGTCATGGTACCTTGAACTGAAGAGGGTTAAATATGAATTGAATTGTTTATTTACGGTCAACAAACCAACACAGAGAGGGTTAAATAATCCTGTGTCTCACAAAGGTGCTCCAAAACTGTTCTCCCCCCTTCCCGCCTTTTAAAAAAGCTTTTTTTGTGTATAGCTCTCCAGTACAGAACCAAGTTCAAATTGCTCTGCTGTGCATGTGATTACTGAAACTCCATGTATTGGGCTGGGAATGTAAGAGAACTTATAATGGAGCTGGTGAAGTTCTAATTCAATTTGATGTGAACATAACAATCTGACTGCTGACTCTTCCCATTCTTCCCATTTATTGAAGACTCTCTGGAAGGCAGGCAGGAGAAGAATGTTTATCATAGGTACCTCTCAAGTCGGCCTGTAACCTGTTATATTGCTCCATTTCTGTGGCCTCTCCTCTCTTGAGGCAAACTACATTGAAATACATTGGCTGATAAAGTGAGAACATTCTCAGTAACTTGAAACCGCCCCAGTAAATGAACCAGGGCTAGTGGCCAACATACACTTGTTGCCCTAGATCTCCTACAGACTAGTGTTTTATTGCACGCTCATTACTGGGCACTCACAGATTTTCGAGGGTCCCTCTCACAACATTGCCTGCCTCCCGCCCTTCTAGTCTTCTTCGCGCGACAAAAAACTCCACCCCAGTAAGCCAGACTTATTTTTAAAGATGGAAGTTGCCACTTTTGAAGTTCCTTCAAAAGAGGAAGTAATGAAGGACAAATGCCCAGGCAGAGAAGCAACGGTAAGCAAATGTGATTTTCCCCAGTAGCCTCCATAGTGGTGAATACATAGATAACATTACATCTTTCTCCCTGCTGCCCAAGCAACAAAGCAGACATAGAGATGTTGCCATTGCATGTGCTTTGAAGCATTATTGTCTTCCCAACATGTCTAAGACAGACCAGATTTAAAAAAGACTCTATATCGTGTGCATAATGGCTGTAGAATATTACATAACAAAAAGCCATCGCTGATAACACTTCTCTACGCAGAATTTCTTAATATGTACTGTCTGAGGCAAGGTGCAGAAGAAAAAGGAAGGAGCTATGTACAGAGTTTGTAAATAACCCTGGCTATATTATAAATTTGTACTGGTATTTTTCTGTATATTTGCAATATTGAGGTTAGAAATAAAAACAAAAATTGAATTTTATTGGGTTTTTATGTTGTCTGTCTTTACTCTTTACTTTTCATTGTCTGCGTTTACTGTCCGGCCTTTAGGACAGTGTTTCTCAATTTCTGGTTTGCAGAGCTAAACATGGTGATAAGGAGCAACTCAGTATCATTTAGCCCTCTTTTCAGGCGTGCTGCATGGCACACTGGTTGAACATAAAGAATACAGTTTAGCTATGTCAATTTGTAGTTCCTAGCACTGCCTTTTCCTCTCATAGGTGTGGAAAGGGAAGGTAAAAGTGACAGGAGTAGACTGAGCTACCATTTCACATTTGACCCTTCCTTACACTCTACTTCCAACCATTCTGCTTCCCTATTTCTTGTCCTATAGTCCTGTTTCCTCCGTGAACAGTCTGAGGCACTACTTCTGTATTACAATTGGTGAGTCCCTTAGCTTTGCTTCATGAAAGAGGTGTAAAGGCTCATGAAATGAAAAAGAAGCTCTCCATCCAGCTATTCTGAGCAAAACAATTCACAAGGAAAGGTCTGTAAAGACTTTTTGGATACTACACGATGACTGATGCTATCCATTCCACATGGTTCATATTATCAAGCAGTAACTAGTCATCCTGTGAATTGCATCATGTATGAACTGTTGAAAGTTCTACAATGGTGTAGTGAAGAAGGAAAGCAGAAGAGCACAGGAATGATGATGCTGGAGCATCAGGGTAATTAACATCCTCCTGGCTCTGGTATGTTAATGAGCTGATAATGAGGCTTTCAGGTTTTTCTAGTGTTTGGTATAGATTAGCATAGGAACCCAGAGTGAGGAAGAAAGCAAATGCTGGATACTTCTTTGCTTTTCTTTGGGATTACTGTTTCACTTTAGGGGGCTGTCTATACACACTGAAAGCCCTGGGGTGGGTGTGCAGTAGCGCTGCGTCAATTATAAGATGCAGCTGCCACCTTGCAGCCATTGCAGGGCTTTCCTGCAAAGCTGTGAAGAACAAAAAGGGACTTACCCCAACTTCTTTCTCTGGAGCAAGGTGAGTATGGTACATCTGTCTATCCTCACTCCAGAGGTGTGGCCGGGTGGATGGCAATTGGTCGCTGTCTGCCAGGGCAGGGGGTGGGCCTGGCTGCCGGATACCCCACACTTTTGCTGCTGTGCCACCCTAAAGCAGCAAAAGTGCAGGGATTTTCTTATTATGGTGACAACCTGCTGCTGTATAGGCAACCCTTAGGACAGCAATGGTCATGTTCTGTGGGCTGCACCCTACCATTGCTATGGTGGGAAAAAACCACCAACTTCCCTTTAAAGCAAGACATGCAGCTTGTTTTAAAGTAAAATTGCACCCCCTGGATACTCCTGGGAGAACGAATTTGCTTTAAAACAAGGTGCAAGGTTCCTATGTGCTTTATTTTAAAAGGGAAATTAGCATTCGCTGCCACACCACCGAATCTGGGCAGAAACCGGCGGCCAGGCAGTGGAGGCTGCAAAATTGGCCAGGGGAAGATGTCCAGTGTTTCCCACCCCTGCCCACTCTCTCCTTCCCACAGCTGTCCCTCCAGCCTACTAAAAAATGCCATACAGGAGACCCTACTAGATTGGGTGAATGGGGTGAGGTGGGGGGAAGGATATCCTAAAAAATTGGATGGAGGGACTTTCCTCTCACCGAAGGTAGGTCCTGGGTGGCCCATGCCCTGTAAATTGTGAGTTTTTATTAGTAATTTGTTTTGGTTTCTGCATTTTATGATCAAGAATTTTCATCTTGGGTGTTAAGTTTGAGAATAAATAATAGAAAAAACAAATTCTGTAGCTGTGACATTGAATTCTACATAGGAACAAGGCGCTGGGGCCTGTTATGCTCAACTCCTGCACTTCACAGTTGATCACTACACTACTGATCCAACTTCCAACCAGCTGGCTAATTTAAAAATTATGCTAGAATTTTGAAACAAACTAGCAATTGGTATCCTATCTACTGTTTAAAGAAAACATCTAGCTGTGTCCTGGATGTGATTGGAGAATGGTAATGGAATAGTATCCAGGCACCAAAATCATATGCTCTGTTGTGTTTTTCCAAAGGGCTTCTGCTTGTCATCTGTATCTAAGCTGATCCAGGCAATTCTAGCATATAAATTCAACTTTCCATATACTGATTTGTCCTTTTATAGTCACCAAATAAATCAAAATAAACACTCCCAAGGGTAAAAAAAATCTGATAACACTGCACTAGACTAGATAATTATTTCTTTACAAAATTTATAATACTTGATCGTACACTTACGTCAAATAGTTTTTCAAAACAGCCATATCAATTATAACAGTCAATTTTACAAAAACAGCCACATCTGTTCTATCTGGCAGTCTACAGACCTCTGGTGGATTTAGTTTCGGCTTTGAAAAGTCTTCCTCAGGTACTCCTGTAGACATCACCATGTTCTAATAACAATTTACAGGAACTAATAATGTTGAGAAATAATTTCACTTTCCGGAATGACTGTATTCTTTCAGTGGTGTAACAGTTGGTAAAGGTAAAATAGTCCATTAAATTCATGAGTTAAGGGTGAGATAATCCCTCTTGAGATTTCCAGTTCACTCTTCCCAATGTGTAGATACTCCCAAGACCAGTCACCACCACAGCAGTCAAAAACTGACTTGTCTATAATTGATATGGCTATTTTGAAAATCTCTTTGGCATAATTGTACCATCAAGTATAAATTTTATAAAGAAATAACTGGTCTAGTGCAGTATTGTCAGGTTTCTTACACTTGGAGTGTTCATTTTGAATTTGTTCCTGGGGACCTTTTCTGTTCTATACTTTTTTCATCACCACCATTAAGTGTTGAGAACACTTCTGCTTCTCTCAGAGCAGAGATAATAGCATTTAATAAGTGTCATTGTGGGCTCTTTGTACCTGCTAATTATGTTTTTAGTGTATATTTTCATGACGAGTCTTCTTTGCTAAAATATGTGAGATCAATTCCATGTCACCAGATTTTACGAGGAGAAGTTGAAACCCTACGAAATGTGCTAAAGTCCCTGACAAGGCTTCGCTAAACAGTCAAATGAGTTGTTGCTTGGCCCAGCCATTTGAGGGCCACTTCGAGGGTAAGGAGGTTATCTTTGTCCATTAATTCAGACCACATTATTTTCCCCTCAAGAGCACTGACATCTCTGGATGCTCACTGGTTCTGCACAACCGTTCCAACTACCATTTATAAGAAGAGTTGCATACTAGGCATTCATGTCAGTGGCTGAAACCCATTTATATTTTTAAACATCTTGTATTAATAGGTCTGTTGTAGTGATGTACTTCTTAAAATAGCAAGAGATGTCTTTACTCATAAAGTGTTTGTTTTGCAGTTTAACTGTGGTTCTTCTTCGTGGTCTCTGTGCATCACACACTATGGGCTCGTGCCGGCGCCGAGCCTCACCCGGAAGACTTCAATAGCTTAGACTCTTTTGGCGGGAACCCCTCCCCCCCACCGCCCTATCGCACATGCTCGGGTTCCTGCCTACCTCATTCTTTTTCGACTGCCTTGCTGTTGCCTTGCGGGAGACTTCGCTCTGTAGAAAAATCGTTCGTATTAGGTTGTTTTCTTGTTAGCTTAGGCTCCCTCTGTTTCCTTCTTCTACCCTTCTTTCTCTACATTCCTCTTTGCCTTAAAAAAAACAAAAAAAAATTTTCCTCGTATCTGCCTTCTCCATCCTTTAACTTAGAGTAGACCGAGCGGCCTCATGGCACAGACGGCCCTCTTCAAAAACTGCACTTCATGCAAGGCCAAATTGACGCTCTCGGACGGCCATTCCCGATGCCTCCTCTGTTTAGGGGAGGCGCACGTGGTGGCAGCCTGTACCCACTGCATGGGTTTCTCCCGCCAGACGTGGAAGAATAGAGCAGACAGGCTGAGAGCTCTTCTGTGGAAGAAAACTCTGGAGACAGTCGATATTCCCTCCTCTGCCTCTTGTGCCTTGCCTCCGGCCCCGGAGCACGGACACGCTGACCGCTCGGCGGACCGGTCAACCATGAAGGCAATTGTTTCGAGAGAGAAACCGAAGGCCAAGAAGCCTAAGAGGCCATTGGCACCTACGGAGGAGACCAGCCGAAAAAAGACGGCAAAATCCAAACGTTCCGAGAAGCCGGCGAAGCCCAAGGAACGCTCACTGCCGACTGGGATTTTTTCGGCTCCACGGCTGTCGGGAACGGCTTCGGTACTGATGCGCTCCCTGGTACCGATGACGCATCTGGTACCATCACCATTGGCTTCTGTTCCGCCGCTCCTGACAACTGCTCCTTCGGTACCGACCATTCGCCTGCAACCGTCGCCCTCTGCGTCAACATCGGTGCCTAGCCGGGCTCAACATGCAGCGTCACCGCACGACAGGTCTTACTCGCCGGCGTCCATCTGGTCGGGGTCTCTGCGCCGAGCTCACACCCGATCCCGTTCGCCGTCGGTACCAAGGTCAGGGGATCTTGACTTCGACCCTTGCTCGGCTCGTTTGCCCCCGACACCAAGATCGATGTCTACGCCCGTCGACTGTTGGTACCGGTCGCGATCCCCAACTCCTACTGGGGACTGGGATCAATTTTCAGAACGTTCTGCTCGGTCCTGGGCTTCGCAATCAGGCTCCTCTAGAGTCCTGCTGGGATGCCATCACGGCGGAGTGGGGGACATCTCCCATTGGCAGTACGTCTTTGATCCCTTCACAGGGCAGCGCCTTCAAGATAGTGATGCCTTCGTTCCACTGCAGCCCCCCAGACACCCTCTGACTGCCACCATCTCAGCTCCGCCATCAGACCCACCGGTACCGACGCTGCCGGTACTGACGCAATTGCCCGAGCTGCCGACGCCATCTTCACCTCAGTCAATAGAGGATTATGCATCGGAATCTTCGGCCTCAGCATCCCCTCAGCCATCCGTACCTTCCCAGGATGATGTGGTAGGCTCGGAGAAGCGAGCTTCCTCGTCTGTAGAAAGCACTACCTTCACTGAACAGATGCTGCACCTGGCCCAATCGTTAGGGATCGAGCATCAGAAGCCTGTAGAGCAGTGTGTAGACACAATTTACGATGTGATGTATGCGGACGCATCTACCACCCTGGCCATTCCGCTAATTCCTACTCTACGCAACACAGTGCAAGAGTCCTGGAAGAACCTGTCCACGATGGGACCCGTCTCCAAGCGGCTTGACGTGCTCTATAAGATTCAGGAGAAGGACGCTGAATTCTTATTCATGCACCCTAAGCCCAACTCCATCATCGTTGAGTCAGCCCAAGGGAAAACTTCGCAGTCACATTCCACGCCTGTTGACAAAGAGGGTCGGAAACTTGATTTGTTTGGCCGCAGAATTTACTCTTCTACAGCTTTATCTATCAAGGTCGTGAATTATCAGGCTATGACGGCCAGATACCACCTCTTTCTTTGGGACAAAATGTCATCTCTCCTTACCTACCTCCCGGAAGATAAGAAACAAGCTGCAAATGTATTCCACGCTGAAGCCGTCAACCTGGCGAAACAGGAGCTCACCACTGCCAGACATCAGGTGGACTGCGGTGCAAAAGCTATGATGGGGGCAGTCGCCCTCAGACGACATGCATGGCTGCGTTCATCCAGTTTACCACAGGAGTCCAAGTCAAGAATTGAGGATCTGCCTTTCGATGGCACAGGCTTGTTTAACACTTCGACAGACACAACTATGGATACAACCCAGAAGGCTAAACTCACAGCTAAAAATATGGGATTTTACCCTACCACCACCTCTCAACCGTTCCGCTCACGCAGGTGGAACCACTACCAACCATATCCACCACGACAGTTTCAGGGCCGGCAGCAACGATACCAACCCCAAGCCGCTTTTCAGCAAAGAAAGCCTTATCAACAGGGCCGCTTCCGCCAGCAGCGCAACAAAACTGATTCTGTGCAAGCGTCTTTGACTTCGCCACGGCCACTCTCTCTCTTCAACCCCTATTTGGCCACCGCCTCCAACAGTTCCAATCCTCATGGCACCGAATCACCATGGACGTGGATACTAAGCATCGTACGAAACGGTTACCAAATAGAATTCTCCTCTCGCCCCCCGACCGGCTGTCTCAAGATCACTCAACCATCGGACGCGCTCCTCCTCAAAGTGGCCACCCTTCTCAGGAAAGGTGCGATAATCCTGGTGCACCACCAAGACCTAAAGAACGGGTTCTACTCCCGCTATTTCACAGTCCCAAAGCGGGATGGGGGCATTCGCCCCATTATGGACTTGAGAGACCTAAACAAATACATTCCAACCAAAAAATTCCATATGATCACATTAGCGACAATTCTACCACTGCTCAAACGGAATTGCTGGTTCACTCTCATAGACCTGAAAGATGCTTACTTTCATATCGCCATCCACTGTTTGTCCCCAAAATTCCTCCGGTTTATCATTGGCACGAACGTTTATCAATTCACGGTCCTTCCTTTCAACCTCAAGACAGCCCCCAGGGTCTTCACGAAATGCATGGGAGCAGTTTGTGCATTTCTAAGAACGGCCGGGATAGAACTCTACCCCTATCTGGACGACTGGCTGATCGTCTCCCACAGTCGACCCCAAGCAGAGCGGGATGTGGCCACTGTGAAACACCTTTTACAGAGTCTTGGACTGTTCATAAACCAAGAAAAATCCATGTTTTTACCTACCCAGTCCATCCAATTTATTGGAGTGTATCTACACTCTATACCAGGAACAGCTTTTCTTCCAAGGGATCGTGCAACCACCATCCAGCGTCTCTCCACACGAGTCCTGATCTCAACACGAGTCCGCGCAATTCTCCTCCTAAGATTGCTTGGCCTCATGGCCTCCTCCGTGTACGTCATCAGATGGGCCCGCATGCGCATGAGACTAATCCAACAGTTCCTCCTAACCAATTACGACTCTGCGAGGAATCCACACAAAGTATGGCTCACCATTCCACATGCCTTACGGGACACCCTCAAGTGGTGGGCTCAGCTCCACCACTTGATCAGTGGTCTACCATTCGTGGAACAGAGCCCCACGAAAACTCTCACCTTGGATGCATCCCTCCTGGGGTGGGGAGCACACTGCGATCACCTGTCTATCCAGGAAAAATGGTGTGCAGCAGAGAGCACGCTCCACATCAACAGTTTGGAGCTACTAGCAGTGCAAAAAGCCCTGCATGCCTTTGTCGCTCACCTCGAGAACCAACACGTCCAGATTGTATCAGACAACTCCGCTGTGGTCTGGTACATCAACAAAGAGGGCAGAACTCGTTCTCCCAGTGTACTCTACCTGACATTGGACATCCTTCACTGGTCAATCAGACACGGGATCTGCCTCTCGGCAATCCACATAGCGGGCACTATGTGGATTGTTCAGGCAGATGCCCTCAGTCGCCGCTTCCAGGATGCTCACGAATGGCAACTGGCACCAGCAGTCCTCAACTCCTTGTTCAGCCGGTGGGGACAGCCTGCAATAGATCTATTCGCCACTCCGCAGAATGCCGTTTGCAAGGCATTCTGCATGAGGGCAGGGGTAGGCAAGGGCTCTTTAGGGGATGCATTCAGCACGCCCTGGGGGACCAACCTGGTGTACGCCTTTTCGCCTTTTCCGCTACTGGCCAAAGTGATTGCAACCATCTCGTTACACCAAACAGACGTCATCCTGATAACCCATGGTGGCCCCGCCAAACTTGGTTTGCCCCGCTGCTTCGCCTAGCCAACTGGGAATCTCTGCAGCTGCCGTTTCGGCTGGATCTGATTTCCAAAGACCACGGGCTGGTGTTTCACCCAGATTTACGACAGTTATGCCTCACCGCTTGGCGAATCCGGCCAGGTGGCAAGATCTAGACCTCCCCTCTCCAGTGAAGGCTATCTTGAGAGAGGCTAGAAGGCCATCTACAAGAACCTCCTACAATAGGAAATGGACGAGGTTTGTACAGTTTGCCACATCGCGTGGCTTCAATCCTAACTCCTGTGGCATCCAAGACGTACTTCTCTTTCTTCAGTCACTTCATGAGGCGGGATTAAAAGCAACTTCCATTAAGGTATACTTAGCCGCCATCTCCGTGAACCATGTTTTAATTCAACATTTTTCTGTCTTCACCCATTCTCTTGCAAAATGTTTTCTTAAGGGCTTGTGTAACTTGCATCCACCATTACGCACGATCGTTCCACAATGGAGCCTATCTGTGGTTCTAGCAGCATTAACTGCAAAACCATTTGAGCCACTAGCCACTATCGACATTCAGCTACTCACTTTTAAAGCCGCCTTCTTGACTGCTATTACATCAGCGAGGAGAAGCTCAGAGTTGTGTGCCCTTATGATTAATCCTCCATACACGCAATTCTTCCAGGATAAAGTAGTTTTGCGCCCAGACCCAGCCTTCCTGCCTAAGATCGTGTCCAACTTTCATCTTAACCAGGACATTGTTTTGCCCACGTTCTTTCAAGCCTCCGCGGACCCCATAAGTGCTAAACTGCATTCCTTGGATGTAAGGCGCACTTTGGCGTTCTACAAATCTCGATCTGCCTCGTTTCGAAAATCGGACCGCCTCTTTGTATGTTATGGGGGGAAATCCAAAGGCCATCCTGTCACACCTCAACGTTTTGCTAAGTGGATCGTGCAGTCTATCTTTCTGTCTTACCAGCTAGCTCGCAAGGATCCGCCAAGTTCCCCACATGCACATTCAACCCAAGCCCTCTCCACGTCAACTGCTCTGGATCGTGGAGTGTCGATACCGGACCTCTGCCGGGCCACAACTTGGTCCAACACTTGCGGCTCACTACAAGCTGGACGTTTGAGCCAGGGAAGTCTCCTCCTTTGGCCGAGCCGTCCTATCTGCCGTACTGCAGTGATGTCAGCGAGTCCACCCACCTTCCAGTAAGTGTTGCTTGTTATTCACCCATAGTGTGTGATGCACAGAGACCACGAAGAAGAAATGCAGGTTGCTTACCTGTACCTGTAGTTCTTCGAGTGGTCATCTGTGCATTCACACAACCCACCCACCGTCCCCTCTTGGCCTCGCTGATTGCGTATTGGTCAAGGAGAGTGTCTATTGCGCATACCTGCTTTTGACAATGTTGTAAGTTACTATTTAACTATCTCGTTCAAGGGGCAATTCGGTTTCATTGAACTGAGGTAGGCGGGAACCCGAGCATGCGCGATAGGGCGGTGGGGGGGAGGGGTTCCCGCCAAAAGAGTCTAAGTTATTGAAGTCTTCCGGGTGAGGCTCGGCGCCAGCGCGAGCCCATAGTGTGTGAATGCACAGATGACCACTCAAAGAACTACAGTTACAGGTAAGCAACCTGCATATCTATGTTATAGTGGGGTTTCGGACCTTGCTGAATCTCACCTTCCCCTACTGCTCTCTCTCTCTCTCTCTCTCTCTCTCTCTCTCTCTCTGTGTGCGTGTGTGTGTGTGTGTCTGTCTGTCTGTACCTCACCCTTTTAATAGTGCCTCTGGGGTGAAGCTCAAGAGTTGCACCTGGCAATTTTGGTGACAAAACTCTTCAGAACCCTAACCTCATCCACAGTCTTAGTTGTAATGAGGGCCGCCAATCAGTAACAGGCAAAAGTTTACTCCCATCTTATTTTTCTACACAGCCATGAGGCCCAGGAAAAGGCCCATGCCTTTTCCCTAGGGCACTTGCATTCACACCTAGCACAGGCACTTTTGAACTACTGTAATCAGATGTTGCATTTAATGAGTTCATCCAAAATAAGCACCATAAGGACATCACATATTCTTCATCTAGCGTCCAGACACTAGTCAGTAGTTGCTCTAGCATAGCACTTGGTATGTCCTATGCTAAGAATGTGTTTGCTGATACAGCAAGCCTTGGGACTGAATTAGACATTAAGTGGCAAATTGGAATCTAGGAATCTGAATCACGGCTTCTTCACTGTGTAGAGAAACAGTAGAGAAAGACAGCTATATTTGCAGTGACGAAGCATTTTGGAATATTATTACACCCTTCCCTGCCCCCAGCCCTGCCCCAATTGTGTACATTGTCTTGGGCTCCTTGGAGGAAAGGCAGGGTATAAATGTAATTAAAATAAAGTAGGGAAAAAACAATGGGCAGGGGAGATTCCAGTACCTCAAAGAGCTGCTACTTCTCCCTTGCAAATTATGAGTTTTCTACATAAGGCTTTTATTGTGTGCTCCATTCCTCAGTCATGGTTGTTAATGGGTGCTTTAGATAACATTGTGATCCTCCAGTTTCACTTCCATTTTTAAAGAGCACTTTTGTGGGGGCGGATTGGTTGGAGTGGGGAAAATCCACAAGTCCTCACACCCAGCATACTTGCATTATTCTGCTATACCACAGTGCCATCTAGAGGTTATGTAGCTGAAAGTACGGAAAGGCAGGGAAGTAACTTCATGTAGAGCTCCAATTTTAATTCGGCAAGAAGCCAGAAGTATAAACAGCAGGTTAAACAACTTCATCTTGAAAAACTCTATGTCTCCCTTAGGTTGTTTTATTCCATCCTTACGATCAAGCCACACAGCCATTCTGCCCTGCTCCATTTTTATTTTTTGTATTTCATATTCTTATTTTGAATGCCTCACTTCCTTACCTCTGGTTGTTTCTTCCTTTTGGTGATACAGCTGCAAAATGGATTTTCACATCTCCCTGAAACTGATACCTGTGATACCTGATACGTTTGAATCTTTGCCCTCTTGCTTACCCTCCTGGATGGGGTGAATGAAACAGTCTTGCATACTTGATTGGGAGAAGTTGGCATAACAAGTTTACATTTGCTCAGTATATGCAGTGTGCACAGGGGAAAAGCCAAAGGATGTGAGCCACGAAAACATGCTCTCCCCACTGTTAAACAACAAACAATGAGCTTTTTTGCTTGCCTCTCTCCAGTGGTTGGAACAGGTTGTGTCATGTTCAGATTTGTTCTTAAGGGGGAAAAACATGTTGGCTTTGTCTACTAATGTAAAAAAGTTCATGACTCGAAAAATCTTTATTACAGACAGATAATATATTAGTTTAAAAATTAAAACAATAAGATAATTTTTCATTTAAATGCCTGATGGCACTGTAGGGAATTGCTGTAGCTCAGTAGCACAGCACATGCAGAAGGTCCCAGGTTTGATCCCTGGTATTTCCAGGTAGGGCTGAAACTGTGGTCTGAAACCCTGGGGGAGATGTTGCCAGTCAGTGTAGACAATACCATGTTAGGTGAGCCAATGGTCTCTGACTTGATGTAAGGCAGCTTCTTATGTCCCTACATGGTGTTTATTTTGGAAGAGGGGCTGAGACTTGAGGAACCATCCCAAGGATTTCCACAACAGTAGCCATCAGAGCTAATCTGCCAGCAAGGCCTCCTTGTTTCCAATGCTCTTCAGGGGTGCCGACAAGGTCTGCTTCTCTGGATGGACAGGTGATGGATCTTTGGAACTATTGGAGGTCTAAAGTCCAGTAAAAGGCATATTAACTTCAAACGAGAGTAGGAGTTTGGGGAAAGGATTCCCTAGCAGGTTTTGGAGGGCTATATGAAAGACAGCTGTTGTAGTGCAATCCACAGGCCTATAGAACTGGGCTGCCTGTTTCATCAAGGCTTCCTGACACACATCCAAAGGATAATTGTGTACATTACTGTTTACTTCACAGAAATTTTATCACTAACAAATGTGCAAATGTTAATGAGCAATCTCTGTTTCTCTCTTCGCAAGCATGTGCATGCACACATTTACACACACACATACACACACACACACACACACCCTCTGTGTTGTCTTGTTGCCAAGAAAATGAATGCCAGGAAGAATTAGCGTGCAAGCTCAAAGACCTACTTCCCAGATCTACAACTCCTCTCATATTGATACAATCCCATCATGGTGACACTATATCCCTCTTGTGCATTTATACCTCGAGGACACACAATGGTATCTGTTGCAGTAATTTGGATAATATGGGGTAAAAAGCAGGAAATAATGTTAGAAACATGGTATACAGAATGCGTAATGTGCCCCAACAATGATCAGTGCACTTCAATACTGATTAAAAGCACTAGTATAGATTTAGCCTTGGTTAATGTGTATGGGATCACACCAATAAAAGTGATTTGTATAAAACTATGGGCTTAAAATTGTATATATGAACATTTTCTGAGCCAAAGACATTAGCTGTACTGCTTTTCTATATTCTGAGTAATATTGACTTTGTCAGAATGCTATTGAGAAAAATTTCTTGGTTAAAATATATCCTGAACTGCCACTGAATTTTGAAAGTAAGGACAAAAAATTTAAGTAAGTGGAAGTTTGGTATCATATTTATCATTGGTGTCATGGTATTTTAACAAGAAGCAGAGGAAAATCTAAAGGTTAATTATGTTGGTCAGTTATTTCACAAAGGCTTCAGTCCTATGCAAGTTTACATGGGTGTAAGCAAATATGCATAGGATTAGGACAAGAGGCACTTTGCTAAAACTGAAGAAAAGATTTAGGATAACCTGCAGGAAAAGCTTCCTATGTTTAGGAATATTGGGGGGGAAACAAAACAAAACAAAAATAAAAATCCATCAAGGAGATGTAGAATCTTTATACCTGATGCTTTTATTGGCAATGCGTGACTGCTCAGTCACAGTAGTTTGTGTGTCCTGCTCACAATGTCATCTTCCTCCAGAGCCTCTCCTGTGTTTTTCAGCCACTATCGTGTGTGTTTTTCCTAACAAAGGAAGCTTAGTATTTTTCTGAATAGTGTTATAGGAGCCTTTTGAAGTTGTGCAATTCACCACAGCACCAGCTACTGGTTTTGTAATGCAATATATAGAAAAGCTGAGGAAGAAAAACCCTGGGGGGGGGGAATGTGTGCAAGGGAGCCAATCTTAATCCTACCAAAAAACAAAACAGAACAAACAAACAAAAACCCAGGAGCAGAAACGTTGGTTAAAGGTGCAGGATAAAAGCCTCGTGTAGAAAAGCCCATGGTGTTCTCATGGATTTTAAGTGTTGTTTTTTTTTAAAAAAAAGGTAGACAAACATATAAGGACAATACAACTGATCCTTATTAAAGGAGGGAGATGGATGAAATTACTTATTTAATACATGTTGCCTCCCTGGACTCCTAGAGCTTCATCAGATGAGTGTTTTATTTCACGCTTGTTACTGCCCAGTCACGTTTTTTTGCAGGTCCTTTTGATGCCATTCACCTCCCATGTGTCTCCTGCTCCTTCTGGCCTTTATCACAAAATAAGACCCCGATAAGTCCGACTTATTTTTAGAAGCGAAACTTTCTGTGATCTCCTGCTGTGTGCAGGGAAAGTGGCATAATCAAAACACCCACTAAATGGGCCATGTGGTCTTTGTTTGGTTCCTCTTTCTTCTCAGTGAGAAAAAGAAAGTATTGTGCGACAGAAGCGGTGTGGGGGGAAAGCAACAGTAGGGAACCGTGATCCCCCCGGTCTGATGAAGCCCCTATGTTCCAATAATGCCATTTGTTTCCTGCTATCTGCCTCTTCTTTTCTACTTAACAAGCCCAGCTTTTCCAGATTTTATTTTGAAGACGAGAATATGGGTCGGGGGGGGGGGCTCGGGGGAGAGGAACATAAAATCACTGATGTAAACTGTAATGGATATGATTTAGGTCACAATCATGCTGCTGCACATTTCTGACACATGCAAACCAGAGAGGTACTTCCCAAAATGCCAATCACAGTTACAATGCCACACTCTTTATTAACAAATATTAAACCTCCCTCTTCATAGAAGTTGGATTACCAAAGGCCAGATCCAAACAATAATGTGGAGCTCATCTGGCTACACAAAAAGGACCTTATGTTGAACAAACAACTCTTGGGGTTCTAATCCCAAAACCCACATTCCCCCTCGTAGAAATTGTTTGTACTTTAAGTAATGTTGCTATGCAATTACTATACTTGTTTACTACCCTTTCTACAAGGAACACAGGATGGCATATCCAAGCTTATCCAATTACTTACACAAAAATAATATAAACACCATTAGACTACTTGGCTATGAAGATGAACATAGTATTTCAGAAGCCCACTAAGAAGCTAGTGTCCCCCTTTCCTGGATGCCATTTAATAACATAGAGTTCTTGGCTGGGAAGTTGAGCAGAACCCCCCCCCCCCCAAACCTGGGCCTGTTTGCCAATCTGCCCTTGTAGTGGTGTGTGATCCCTAAACTGATCCTTAATTTCTTGAAAATAAATAATTATTTGTATCTTCAGCAGCAGAAGAATGGCTCACTGCTTCCTAGGTGGAAGATTGATTTCTGCTCCAAGATGAGAGAAACAATCCTCTGCGACTGAGCTGGCTGCCTCTTTGCTCAGATGAAAGAATGCTGACAGGCAGGTCTTCCTTGGTGGAGCAGCTGCAAGAGAGCATCCTCAACACACTCTGTGTGTGTGTGTGTGTGTGCGCGTGTGTGTGTGCGTGTGTGCGCGCACATTCTTTTTAAAATGAAGCATGTTAAACAGTCTGCAGAGCTTCTGAAAAGTGATGAAGACAAGTCATTAGGAAAATGTTTCTGACCATGGTGGCACAACCTCCAGTTCTGTTGGCATTGTTCTAAGTGGTACTCAATCCAGAGACCAGCAGCAAGGTATGATTCTTCATTCAGAAGACTAGCATGCTGCTAAAACATGAGAATTGAAGGGAATCTTCATTTGGAAGTTAATAGGTGAGATTGATTGAACTGGCTTCTCTAACCAAAACGTATGAACTGTCTGATGAAAGTTTATAAAGTATTTAGAATGAAAGGGTGGTGAAAGTTGGAAAAATGAGTTTAGATCAGATGTGGTGTTGTCAACACTTGCCTACCTCATGTATGACAAATCTCCTACACAGTCTTCACTTCTATGTGGGAAAAAGTGCACGTAGATTGTTGGAAGTGGTGGTCTACATCATTTGTAATGTATGCTATTTGTGATCCAGAAATTATTTCCATAGAGAAAACTTGTTGGTTTTGAAATCCTGAGAGTAGCAGTGTGGAGTCCTGGCTCTTTGGAAGTATGATAATTCAGAAGTCCATTTTTGAGCAGGGCCCGGGGACAGCTTAGGTCAACCTTTCTCAATGTGGTGCATCCTGGGATTACAACTCCCATCAACACTGGCCATCTGTCATGCTGGTTAGTGCTGCTGGGGGGTTGTAGTCCAAAATATCTGGAGAGAGTCAAGTTGGGGAATGTTGGCTTAAGTAAAGGACCACCTGCACAAAGAATTTATAATGCTCTAAGCCTGTCAAGATCCCTGTGGAATTCAGACCGACTTTTCATTATCCTGCTATGTGTTCCGAAAATCCAGCTGGAGTGAAGACTGTCCAGTTGCATGCATGTTCTGCTATGAAGCTAAACTCTGCCCTGTAGAACTTGCCTTACTAGCTACTTACGAAGCAACCGGATCTTCATCCACCAGACAGCTGGCAAAATGATGTTGAACAAATTAATTTTTGGAAGGGAACTTCTGGACTGATTCTCACATAAAGTATTTCAGTCATGGAATAATAACTTTAATGAATCTCTGGGGGAGGGGGAATGCAAGAATCCATGTATATTTTGCTGGAAAGATTCATGAACCACGTGCGCATCAGTATTTCTATCTAAACGTCTGCTTATGCCTCTTTCCTGAAGAACCCGCAGGCTTTTACAGTCCAATGCAGCAGAACTTACGTGAATTCCTCATTGGTATCTTTCCATGTAAGGAAAGTCTTCTTGTTGGACCCAACATTGCATGGGACTTCCTCATCTTCTGCTCCCCCTACAGCCTCCCAAATCTGCTCTAGCAGATCCTGCAGTGATGTAGCGGTGGTGTGGTGCATGGATGCTGCAGTGGGGAGGGGAAGTCCATTCCACCAGTGATTTCTCCATTGGACCCATCCCTTACCCTGGAATCCATCACTGTTGCTAGCAAAGCAATAGCTGGCATACTCTAACAGATATGAAGTTGTTTACCCCTGTTTATCATTTTGGTGATTAAGCTGTAATATGTGAATACCATTCAGGTTACAACTTGGTCATTTTCAGCTCAGTTAACATCTGGTCTTTGCTCAGGATTATGAAGAGCTGCCCTGCATCACCTTCTTCTTATGTTTCTCTCAAGCCAAGCCATCAGACCAACTGTCTGATACATAGAAGATGTTGTGATTCCGGGCGCTCATATGAATGCTGTCCTTCCCCACCTCGCCACACTGGCTAATAAAACGGGTACTTACGTGATGGTTATCAGCTGCTGTTATACTGTTGTTCGTAGTTCAAGAGACATCTTATGGGATGCACTGGGTAGGTCTCAAATAGCATCTTAGAATGAAGTGAAACATAATGCCTGCTATGATTCTCTGCAGAAAAATAAAACTCAAGGAATTGCATGGCCCAGGTCTTGCTACAGAACTTCCTGCAGCCTTCCCCTCCAAACATCTGGTGCCCTTCAGATGTTTCAGACTGCAACTCCCAGGATTCATAACCATTGCTTACCCTGGTTGAGTTTCATGGGAGTCTCAAGTCTAAAGCATCTGGAAAGCACCACATTGGGGAAGGCTGGCATACGGACAGTGCTATCAAATCCACTGAGTGCAGAATTTAATAAATTCTGCATTAATGAATGTATGGTTAGAACTGTTGCCTACAATTTCCAACAAAGTTTTTTTCATTTGTATTCCAAAGCTCTGGCACTGTTACTTCCTAAAGTGCTTGGCTTTACTAAACGCTTATCAGACTTCAGCCTGGTCAAATGAGGCTTGCTGCTTAACTGGTATTGACCGAAGAGATATAGCAACAATCTCATGGGCACATGGTCCCCCAATTTTGCTCTTCCCTGAATGTGTGTGCTGTGTGCCCTTGACACATATGCAGGAAATCACTGCTATATACATAGCTAGGGTGATATGTCCACATTACCCCTCCCTGGCACATACATGGATTAAGAGTTTTTCTACTTGAGGCTGTTAATCCACTGAATCTACATTCAGTTTCGTTACAGAATTGAGATCCAAGAACTACACGAAGAGTGTTTGCTTTCCTACTTTCCCACTACATAAGCTGTACATGGTACTGTGGTATAGCAGAATAGCCCAAATGACAAAGTGGGAAAAGCGTTTTCTTTCACCCCCACAAATATTACTGCATTTTCCCTTCTCTAAAAAAACTTGCTGAAAGCGCAATTTAAAAACAGAAGTGGTAATGGAAGGTTACAACATTGCCATCTCAAGAATTTGTAAACAACTGTGAGTAGGGAATGATGAGTGCACAATAAATGCCTTGTGTAGAAAAGCTCCCAGACAGGCAAAAGGACTGTTTGAGAGTAGAACAGACTGCCTTGGGATGTGATAGGCTCTTCTTCCCTAAAGGTGAATGCTGTTGTTTTTAGTACCATTAATGTCATCTCTTTATTTCCAGGGAACAGAAGGAAGGCCCAACTCTTGGTAAGCTCTATGGCACAGACTACGTAAGGGTCACTGTGCTATGGCCTCAAATTCCAGCGCGGGGAATAACACCAGCTCCGGCTTGAGTGACCTTTTCTACATCTACAGCAAGAATGTGTTTGCTGTCCTCTATGCTCTCCTCTTCTTCCTGGGCATGCCAGGAAACATCTTGCTGCTCTTGGTCCTGATCCGAGGTCTTCGGAGAAAAAGTGGCAGCCACGTTGCGCGCCTGACTGAGCCCCTATTCATTAACATTGTGGCTCTCGATCTCCTCTTCTTCCTCTTCAGCATCCCCGTGATGTTTGCCAATGTCATTTTCAAGGACTGGCACTTGGGCCGCCTGTTGTGTGTCACCAACCACAGCTTGACCCTGTGGATCTCCTTCGCTGACTTCTATAGCATGCTGGTGGTCTCGCTGCTTCGCTACACTGCCGTAATCCATCCCATGCGCATGATGTTGGTCTCCCCAAAGCAAATGGCTCTGGCTTGTGTGTTCATCTGGGTGGTTTGCCTCTTACTCTCTATTCCCCTCTGCATTCACTCTGAGATCATTCATGTGGAGGGGGAAGCATTTTGTGTGAACAAAATAGTGGGTGAAGAGGTGAACCTTTACTTACGGCTCCTGGGAGGGCTGGGGTTCGTGCCCCCACTGTTGCTGATGATTTTCTGCTACTCAACGATCATCTCCACCCTAAGAGTTAGGAGAGTCCTGTCTATACACTCAGCCTCCAGCTTGCAAGTCAACTGGCGTGCGACAGTGATGGCTTTGGTCACCATGGTGGCACTTGTGGTCATGTGGCTCCCGTATTGGCTGGTGATCTTCTTTATCAAGTTCGACATGTTATTAAGCACAGCCCCGATGTACCTGGCTTATCATCTGACATCCCTCCTGGCCTTTGCCAACCGCTGCATTAATCCCATCATCTGCTTCTGCCTTTCCTATCAATTCCAAGCTAGACTGAAGAACCTCTTTCAGAGGGTCAGGAAGGGAAATCGCCGACTAGGTTCTATCCATGTGGGTAAGATAGAAGTGTTGGGTAGCACATGAGGAGCTCTGTGATTTTACAGGCCTTGCCAAAAGTGTGGGGCTAGGATAGTGTGTGGAGCAAGCATGCTCCCCCCCACTCCAAATAGGCTGGCTGAGGGACCCTTTGTGTGAATACTTATAAACAGAGAAACCCCAGACAGAGAAAATAATACAGTGGAGGCCAGTGCCTCCAATGTCAGTGGGGTGGTGAGTCCAGGTTTCAGTCAGAACTGTGAGGCACCTTGGATAGTTCTTTTAGAGTTCTGACTGAAACCCGGAGCGAAATCACTGCCCCACTGGCATCGGAGCACCGGCCTCCACTGAAACAATAATAGATGAAAACATAATTTTCACCAGCTGTGAATTTTCATCAGTTTAAAATATTTGAATTGTTTGGTTTCTTCATCTGAAAGAGATAGTTGTCTGGAAGACCTTGTGGTAGACAACGAGACTGTTACATGTTAATCCCTGGCAGGATCTACACTACTGCTTTTTAATGGTTTAACGGTTTTGACAACTGTTCGGGCCCAGGACCCATTATATATACCATTTTCAAACTGTTTTCAATGTGTTATATCCTGCTTGGTGTAGATCTGGCCTCCTGTCTCGGTGTATCGTTCCCCAAGGAGTCTAATGGAGCCATTTCATTTTAACTGCACGATTGAACTTCAAAATGGCTGATGATTGAGCTATCTCATTCTGTTGATAACTTATTTTACCACATCTTGGACATATTTACTTGATTTGTATCTCTCGAGATAGGCTGCTTTTCTGCCTGGACTACCAAGTGATGCTTTGCTCTGGTAATTTCTGACTTGTTTGTATGCCATTAATTGAACACTGATTCATTCCCAAGGAATATTACATGTTTGTTCACTAGTAGCAACAACAGAAGGGGGTCACTGGAGGGAAAATTAATTGTGTTGAAGCTTCCGGACTGGGAATTAAAAAGTCCCTGGATTAACGTCTAATATTCTAGGTAAGAAATCTATTGTCTTGTAGAATCGACTAATGAGGTCTCAGTGAGAAACAATGGCGTGGTTCTTCCCGTGCAAAGAAATCCATTTGGAATCTTACGATCAAAAGCCAGATTTCAGATCTATATAGCAGAGATAGGAGACCTCCAGCCTATGACTCAAATGTGGATCTCCAGGCCTCTCAATCCGGAATGCATTTCCTTCAGGCCACAGTTTCCTTATTGGTAAGGAGGCCTCTTGTGAATTGCCAAAAAAGGAGAATATGCATCAGCAAAAAGAGGACAAAAGAGGACACCGATTTGCATACAATTTGCATATGCTAAAATATATGTATAGATGCAAATTTAGAAATGATTTTTATAATTTAAATAGAAAAAACAGTATTCCTCACCATAGTGTGGAAAACTGTAGCCAGGTGACCTGAGTGTTGCCTGTTCAGTCTGCTGTCTTGGTGGTGTCGCTGGGCCACCTCAATGCCCAGCTCTTTCTTCCAGTGATCCTTTACCTTTATACTGGACTTGGGCCGCCCTTCAAATAGAGAACATCTTCAAAATAGAGGATACCTGGCTTGCCTATGGCAGGTTATTGATGCTGTTTACTGCAACCCTGCTTTATACCCCAACTACAGATGGGGGCACCTAGCACAAGCTGGAGAAGGAGACTGTCTGAATGTAATTTTTAAAAAACATTCACATTATATTATAAAATATTTTATATTTTATGCTGTACCTTGTGGTTTTAATTTTTCTGAACTGCCCAGAGTGCTTTGGCTATTGAGCAGTATAGAAATGAAATGAAATTAAAAAAAAAAATTGGGGCTGTTGCATACTGAACAAAGGTAAGAGTCATGGGAGTCCATAATTCTGCCCACTTTGAGTTCTGAGCTTTTGACCTGTTCCTCTGACCTATCCTATTAGTCTTTAGTACTTTGCAACATTTCCCCCATGTAAACATAAATGCTAATGACTCATTCAGGGTTTTGATATTTCAAAAATTTTTGTGAGTAACCTCTGGAAATTAAACCTATTTTGAACCAGTTTAAATATGTAGGTTCCGGTCCTAATAAAGTGAATTATGCTACAGTCCAGTTGAAATATATACTAATTTTGTTTGCTTTAAGGTTCCATGAAACTTCCTTGTTTTTGTTGCAAACGAATACAGCTGGAATTGAAACAGTACCACTTAAGTGAGCTAACTTGTCCTGGTTTCCCCCCCAATGGAATTTAAGCACAATTACTAACTTTATTTGTATTGATCCTCCCACCTGCCAGACACATATGTGAGAAGTTTCTAGGAAGGATACATGGGGTCAGGCGAAATAGACAAGTTTAGGCCCCTTCTTCTTTCCGTATAATTTGTCCCTGGATTTCTAGATCAAAAGCAGACTGCTCTTCCTTTTTGGCTTCAGTGACACAAGGTCACCTCTGTTGTCATCAGGCCATTGTTATTCAATGTTCATCCACTGCCATATCACCAGATTGACATATGCTTACCTGGGTACATAGATGTATGTGATATATAGTCTGTTTTCATGGATCATATATGCCCTAAGCCGTTGGAAATTAGGTGGCTAAAACTTTTAATAAATAAGAGAATTAATTAATTATCAGTATTTATTCTTTGTCTCGACTACATGCGATTATTTCCAGATTGGCAAGTCTCCAGAAGTCTGACCTGACAAACCACCTGCTTAGTGGAGTTGAAAGGGAAGACCTGGAGACTATGGCTATAGTTTGGGCTGCTTGAGGCAGAATGATTACCTGGGGAGAGAAACCTGCAGGCGTACACAGGATTTGGGAGAATGCAAGGTTGCCTTTTGATCATGAGTATTTCATCAAATTAGAACCGGATGGGAAATGGCAGGGGACCTGTGCCTAGGGCAGGCATGGGGCCCAATCCTGAGTACATGCCTTCTGAAAGCTACTGGAGTGTCTTTAGATCTTCAAAAGCTTTGCTTTTAATCCAGTTAGAGCTCCTACTCCCGTTCCCATTGTTTCCTGAGGATGATACCCCCTTTTTATTTTAAGCTGTAAGAGTTGGTTATATTTACCCCAGCATAACTGATGTTTTTGGAGGCTTTATAACATGTCATGGGACAGGTAATTTTGAGGTCTAGTTTTATAACTACAGCCCTGAAATAGAATTTGAGAAATCTGAGCATCTAAAAAATTAATATATTTTGGTTTATGTTTTAAAAAACATGTTACTCCGCTTTCCTTCTTCCACCTTTACACAAGACAGAGAACTTTATTTCTATTTTGATGTTTATGATTATATCTCCCCAAGTGTACGCTTTTAAAGATATTACTGCAATGGAGTTAAGTTACACTGAGTAGTATTGTATAAATTCAATAAATGGTAAATATATCATTTATGTCAATGCTTTGCTCTCATGTGGGCAAGACTCATCGTAGCTGTCCTTATTTCCCTGTTGAGAGCACTAAAAGGGCTTCATATTACTCCTACCCTATGGTCACCTGTTACTTATAAACATCATCCAGTCACAATCTCCCAGTCGACCTTGAGCAAATCACTTACCTGGGGCTAAGGCCAGTGGAGGCTGGTGGCTCCGAAGTCAGTGGTGCAGTGGAACCACTCCACTGTAAAGGTGCTATCCAAGGTGTGAAACTGGGGAATGTGAAGCACCTTGGATAGTTCCCTTAGAGTTCTTCTGACTGAAACCCAGAGTGGATTCACTGCCCCACTGACATTGGAGCCATCAGCCTCCACTGGCTAAGCCTCTTTGAAATCATTAGTATTGACTTCTGAGTGAACATGCATAGAGTTGCACTGTGTTACAGAGCAGCTTCAGACATGCTGGCTCTCTGACAAAGGCTTTGGGGAGGGTCTTCAGTGGAACTGACAATTCTTGCTAAGTATCAGAACTAAAACTTGGAAAAACATGATCTGCACTCAGTTCTACAGGGAAAGGATTTTATTACTTCCAGCCATTTTCTGAGCAAGATCATACTGCCACTTTCATTGCCAGTTAATGAGACAATTGAAACAATAACAACGGTGATTATGGTCTCCCAGTCAGTCAGGCTCTCAAGAACACTGTCTAGCTAACATGGGTGATTTCAAGAAATGTGTGTGATTCCTTCACAGTAAAAGCAGGAGCATGGCACATTCTTCCATATGCCAGGGATGTGGCTTCACAGTTTATTTTTATTTGAGCAATGTTATTCCTGGTGTATTGTATTTCTGTTTGAAAATGAAAGCTCCTAAAGCTAGTTGAATTTCCAGTTAACTGGTATGTGGTTTCAACCTGCACACAAAACTGTAACTCATAAATTGCATTGCTGGCTGATTTAAAGAGCATTGGGGTGAATTACTACAAGCTGCTTACAAAGGGAGAACTGTGTAAGCTCAGCTGGTTCCTCCTGCTGGTTCCCTGCTTTCTTAGCCTAGCTGTATTCTCCCTGAAAACAAATGTGGGCTCCATATTAGATTTGTCCTGTAGCTAGATCTACAGAGAGGTTTCCTGCAGATTGCATGTAGGCGTTCAAGTTTGGATACATGCAGTATATCCACAGGGCTTTACAGCTGCTAAAGGCCTTGATCTTTTGGATGCATTTTCCTATTTCAGCTAGTTACAGTGGGCTCTTTCACATAGAGCTTATGTGGTGTGATCAAGATTGGTTTGTGGGTCCTTTTCATGACACTGTCATCCTTCAGTGCTTTGCCTACCATTTTTAAAGCTTTATTCCACCATGATTTAACTCGCCAAAAATGCAGTAATAAATGGGATAATGGAATATTGTTGTAATGTTACAGTGCCACCTGCTGGCTGTGTAAACTGAACATGTGGAACTTCCCCACCAAGGAAACTACCAAATAAGAGGGAGGGGGAAGGGGGAGGCATGTGTTGTCGGATGTCAGGTGCTTCATAAACAATTCACTAGGCTGGCCTAGTAAATTGTGAGTTGAAGGCTTGGCAATTATTATGAGAAGATCTGTCTCTGTTCAGTGCTTATCTGTAATTGCAGGCCGAGGCCTTGAATGGTTCCTGGGAACAAATGTATGTTTTGAAAAGGTTGGGGCTATTTTGCAAGATGTCTCTCACATTCTGTCATCATCAAGAGGAGGTTGAACCGTGCCACCCTGTTGGCACATGAGTTTGGATTACAGGCCTGAAGCCCTGTCTGTCAAAGTAGCTTAGAATTAGCCAGCCTCCATCCTATATAGCTACGTGCTAAGAGGAAGTTCTTTGCTAGAAATTGTCTGTTTGCTGCTCGACTTTTTGCCTCTTCATGTGGTTCTATGCTTGCCAAGAAACTCGTGTTTGGGATTCTATCTGATTTGGAAATGTTGGATGCACTCTGTACATGTTCTGTTGCTATTTGGACTTGGAACTTCTAAGAACTATGCCATGAAAAGTACGCTGTGGCTTTTCATAGATTTGGACTTGAGATTACTGTTCTGGATTCGTGTTCTATAGCCTGCTTTTTCCCTGCATGGAGCCAAAGTACGGGCATGGGGAAACTGAGGCTGATCGTTGCTGTTCTGGAATTGTGTGTGTGTGTGACCTGCAAGAGGACCTTCCTCAGAGCCAAAGCTACGAGAATTGGGAAGGCTCCCTGGGTCGAAGAGGTTCATTCCCTGACATCTTGTTTCCGTGATCAGCTCAGTGTTCCCTGACAGGATGAGTTTGATTTAGTTCAAGATGATCTTATCCACTGTCAGGAGGTTTTCTCCTTTGAGTCTTTGCTCGTGTACCTAAGGATCCAGTGTGTGTGGCCACTCCTGACCTCATGGGACAGGGGCTAACTCTAAATGTCTCCCCCTGAGTGAGTGCTGTTCGCATTAAGCCGTTGTACCTGAAAGCTATCTGGTCCGACTTCAGCTTCAAGTGTGTGTATGCAGAAATGAAACCGTTATGCTTTGAATTCCGTGTGATTTTTACAATAAAAGAAGTCTCACTGTTGTTGGAGTGTGTCAGTTTCCCTAAAGTTCGTGAGCAGAAGCCTGGGGTGAGCTTGAGCCACGACATGTGTATTGTGCCCATCATAATCCCGGAAAGCCTCTGCAAGAAGAAAACCCAGCAACGGTGTGGGATTTTTGCTTAAAGTAGAGAAGCTCACTGTCTCCAGCAGCCTTATCCAAAGCTATAGCTTCAAGGTTTTTCTACCCACCTTTCTCCAGCCAGATACCTTCTGTCTCACTGAATGCCCCATCTCCTGACATCTGGTTTACTCGTGAGCTTCTCTACACAATATATTTATTGTTTACTGGTTCTTTAGACGACATCGTAACCCTCCAGTTTTGCTTCTGCGTTTAACTGGCATGTTCAGTGAGGTTTTTTTAGAACAGGGAAAATGCGGCATTTACTTGTGAATGTGAAAGAAGGCACAGTTTCCTCTTGTGTATTTGCATATTCTGCTATACCACAGTGCCACCTAGAGGCTATGTAGTGGAAAAGCAAGAAAATATATGTTCCTTATTTAGTGCTCAGATCTCAGTTCTGCGACAAAACTGAAAGTAGATACAGTGGATTAACAGCCAATTAACAGCCTCATGCCAAAAAGCTCTCCCTCTTTGAGGTAAAAGGTCTTCCTTTCCATTAGCTCTGCTTTGGCAATAGCTATACTTGTGAACACTAGGTACTTGGAAGTCTCATATTATAAAAATGAAGCAGAGGTCTATAAGACTTAGGATAAGCATCCCACAAGCTGTTAAAAAGATCTAGAAAGGGAAGAAAAGATGAAAGAAATGTGTTAGTCTATTTGCAGACAATTTAATTCCATTACCTACTCCAGTGGAAGACCAATAGTAATCAACCAAGCACAACACCGACATATGCTATGCCTGAAAGGAAGTAAAAAAAGGCCTAAATGTATAACAGGAACCTTGATTTCTTTTGGTACCAGCTTTAAGATATTCACCTCCCTTGCCAAACATACCCATGAGCTTCCTAATGACCATCCATCTCCACAGGGGATGAAGGTTTTATGAGGGAGCTTACAATAACATCCGTGTTCCCCTGTCTATAATCACCCACATGCTGTGACATGTGGAGATCTGAGGGTGACTTTAACCAACAAGCATCCCCCCCTCTTTCTCTACAATGATTGGGGGAGAAAACTTCTCTTTCCTCCTCCCTCCCTCCCTCCTTCCCACATGCGCACACACCAATTCCCCATAAGTCATGCAAAGTAATATAAGTCACTGTCTGCTGGGAACAGATACAGGAATGGTAGAGCTGGTCTCTATCTCAACCTGTAGCTGCCATGATTTACTACTTAACAGTGTCCCTGTCTGGAATCTGTCCCTAAATCACAATGGCCTGGTAAGTATTAATCTTTTAGCAACTGCAACTGAATGCAGTCTCTAGAGCTGCCTTCCCTAACCTGGCATTCTCAAGGGGGCTGTCTATACGTTCTGGAAGCCCCGAGGTAGCTCCACGGTGGTACTGCGTTGATTATACAATGCAGCAGCCACCTCAAAGCCATCATGGGGCTTTCCAGAGAAGCTCTGCATTTTAAAAGTTGGGGACATGCCCCCACTTTTCAGGTTGGAGTGAGACGAATAAGGCCCTTTTGCTGTCTAACCTCGCTCCATCCTCTATGTGGAGGCATGGCTGAGCAGAGAGTGACCCTTGATTGGTTGCCGTCTGCTGGGGCAGGGGGCAGGCCTGGCAGCTGGAACCCCCGTGCTTTTGCTGCTGCATGGGATTAGCCGCCGCCACCCCGACGCAGCAAAAGTACAGGTATTTGCTTATCATGGTGGCAACCTGCCACTGTATAGGCAGCTCCCAGATGTGTCGGACTGCAACTCCCATCATCTCTCAGCCAGCCTAGTCAAGCTATGCTGGCGGGAATTGCACTCCAGCACATTTGGAAGATGCCAGGTTGGGGAAGGCTAACCTAGAGCCTTGTTGAATGAATTGGGAGAAGTGTTTTGCTTGAGTGGAAAGCTGTTTCTGCTTGGTTCATTGAGTGTGTGTGTGTGTGTGTGTGTGTGTTGGGCGAATCTTCCTGAACTGCAGTGACTTGTGTCAAAGCTAAACTCCTGTTATACCTTTGTAGAGAAAATAAGTCAGTGGACCCTCCTTTTGCAATGCTAATCCTTGATCGTTCAGCCCTGTTCGGTCATCCATTTGATTCTGACGTGTCATGCAAAATAGGAAAACCCAGTGAAGCTCCTTTGTGCATTAGCCATTGCCTTTGGATAACAGCAACAGGACATCACTTCACTCTTTCAGACTTCCTAAAGCAGGGGTGGGCAGAAGGTAGATCTGGATCTACCAGTAGATTTCTCGATGATCTGCGAGAATGCCTGACTCCCAGTTCTTTAACAACAGCAGCAGCAAAATGCCTCCCCATTCCCCTGCTGTTCTGAATCATAGTGCCGAAATGGACAAAAGGGTGCTTCCAGATGAGGTTCTTATAGCACCATCACCCTGCTTCATTTAGGGAGTTCTATTGGGGGTCCAGTCTACATTGTCTGCACCTTTTAACCCCCTTGTCTTTTCTCACTACCTCTGCGCAGAAAAAATTAAGGAATACTGCCCCCCCCCCCCATATATTTATTACATATCTATACCACCCAATAGCCAAAGCTGTCTGGGCAGTTCGCAACAGCTTCTCAGTTTAAAAAGGAAAAGCCAAACCCACGGGAGACTGTTCATATAACTTCTCGCTTGACCATTTTGACAGGGCCGTCCCTCTTTGAGGCACAGTGAATACCCTGCTTCAAGTGGCAAAGCAGTAGGAGTGCTGAATTGTGCACTCCCCCTGTCAAAAGCCCCCCCCCCAGGTACTGCTAATGGATGTTGCTGGGTGAGAAGGTGCTCTGGAGTGCCCTGCTGACCACCCTCTGGCTGTGGCATTTGCCACAGCCAGAGAGTGGAACTGACGAGGCTCTCTGGAGCTGCTACTTGGACCAGGGGCACAACAGTATGTGCTCTGCAAAGCCCTGACGGACCCTCATTTCTGCTGTGGCAAATGCCGAAGAAGAAGGCCAACCAGCAGGGCTTTCTGTAGCAGACACTTGGCCTATGGCTCACCCTGAGGATCCTGTCAGGGAGATCCAGGGGATAGGGGGGTTCTCTGATGAGCTGTGCTGGCCATGAACAGCAGAGAGCCTGCCAGGAACTGCCTGGCTCTCAGGTATCCTTCCTTCGAGAAAGGCATTGGGGTGTCCCTGGAGAGTTGTGCCATTTGCTTTTTATGGCCGATGCAGCTCTTCTGAGATACTACTCTCAGAAGAGTGGCGTCGGCCATAGAAAGTTATTAGCACATCTCTCCAGGGACGCCCCAATGCCTGGCTCTAAGGAGAGATCCCTCAGAGCCATGTAGTTGGGCCTGGTGGGCTCTCTGGTGGTGGCAGTGGCAATGGGGAGGAAGGTAGGTGGGCGATGGAGAGGTGGTGGTGGGGAGAGGCGACGTGTGGCTGGGAGGCACACGGCTCATGGCGGAGAGTGGATGGGGAGACACAGTGCACATTGGCGGGTGGGGGTGGGGCAACACAACGAAGGCGTCACCCCATCCCCCACCCCCTCAGGCAGCAAGACAGCTTGCACCGGGCCTAGTTTCGGGGAAGATTATAAGCTACAGCTCTGCATCGTGGCTCTACTGCTTGACAAGTCTATAGGTAATGCAAGCAAGTCTAAAGTAAATAAATCTAATAACTGCCAGTATGGGGATCTTGTTTTCACTCATGTGAAGAGGCCATGGGGAGCCAAGATAACTTTGCAAATAGTAATTTTGCCTTGCAAAACAGGGTTGGGCAACTGCAGACCTTTGGCCTTTTCTGCGGCTCTGCAGCTTCCCAAGTCACTGTTGCCACCAACTTGCCACCAAATTTTGTTGGTGCAGCAGTGGCAGCAAAAAAGGGTGCCTTTTCACTTTAAAGCAGGGCATACATGGAGCACGTGCCTTGCTTTAATGCGGATTCACATTCCCTCGGGGATTCTGGGAGTGCTATTATGCATTAAAATAAAGCATGCAATCCCCATGTGCCAAGTTTTAAAGAGAAAATGTGGGTTGATTGCCAATGTCAGGGCGGTGGCTCAGTGTGATAGAGCGCCTGCTTTGCATGCAGGGAGCTCCTTGGTTCGATCCTGGGCATAAAGAAAAATCCTGCCTGAAAGCCTGGAGAGCCACTGCTGCCAGTCAGTGTCAACACTACCGGGCCAAGGGTCTGACTCAGTATTAAGGCAGCTTCCTGTGTTGCTGAATTTCAGCAGCAATTCAACTGGGACAAATTTGACACCAGAATGAGTGTGTGTGTGTGTGTGTGTGTGTATGGTGGGCTCTGGGGTATGTGTGAGAATTTGGCCTCCAGACCTCCTGAAGTTGCCCATCCCTGCTCTGGTTGAATGCTAGAATGCACCAGGTCTGAAAGTTATTTCCAGACAGATAAATAACAGAAATAAAGGGCCCAGGATTGATTACTGGTACTACTACTGTTACTACAACTTCTTCTTCTAGATTCATATATGCTCAGTGTTATCTTCCTATCAAGCTCGAAAGATGGAGCTTCCGGCAACCTGTGAAGCTTTATTTCTTGCTTCCAATGACACCTTCAACGCCTCTTCCTGTTGGCACATTACTGACTATCGCTTTGGAGGCTTGACGGTGATTCAGCTTAGATACATATTTGCTTCTTTCTGCGGTGTCATCTTGTTAGTTGGCTTGGCTGGCAACCTGTTCATGTTGCTGGTCCTGATTGAGGGTTTCCAGAGCAGCTGTGCCAGCAACTCCATCGCTGCAATGACCAGCACTTTGATGGTCAACATCACCATCTCAGATCTGATTTTTCTCCTCTATAATGTCACTGTGCTCCTGTTCACCTTTGTCTATGAGGATTGGGAGATGGGTTCGGCGGTGTGTATAAGCAGCCAGAGTTTTTCTATGTGGACCATGTTCTGCAGCTTTTACAGCATGGTAGCCACCTCCATCCTGCGGTACGTGGCGGTGGTACATCCAACCTGCTCCTTCTCAACAAATACATTTCAGAGGTTCCTGCTCTGCATGCTCATGTGGCTCATGGGCTTCGCTGTTTCCATCCCCAATTGGATGCATCAAGGCATTGCTGTGATTGAAGATGCCAGATACTGCATGCTTTTGATGACACCAAGGCAGACATACCTATATTTTGTTCTCTTTGGAGGGGTTGCCTTTTTCCCCTTTGTGGTTCTGTTGGTCTTATGCTATTCCAGAATTGCCCAGTCCTTGTGGTTCAGGAGGATGGCAGTGGTCCATCCATCAGCAAGCGTTCGGCTCAACAGGAAGGCCACTGTTATGATTCTGGCTGTATTAGCCATTTTTATTTTGATGTGGATCCCATGTTCTGTGGTAATATACCTCTCTGCCACCCACAGCCTTCCACAGACGCCTGCAGGTTTTGTTGCCTCCAGTTTATCCACCTTGTTGGCTTACTCTAACTGCTCTGTGAGCCCCCTCATCTGCTTCTCCCTTTCAGATCAGTTTCAGGCTGGTCTGAAAAAGCTGCTTGGCCAGAGAGGTTCTAGATGACCCAGCACTGGGAGCAGAGTTAATGAAATCCAAATGATGACATCTACAGCTGCTAAGAGTGAGCTAGAGGCAGAAGAAAGGTATATAATTCATTTGGATCCAGCACTTTTGCAGTCATAAAAATGATTTAAAAAGTATAATATTCTTTGAAGACCAGCACTGAAGACATGCATAGACATATACTTTAATCTGAAGACTCACCTATGGATCACTGCTTGTCATTGGGTTGCCTGGAAGACCATGATAAATTATGATGGAGGACTTCACCTGTTGGCCCTGGTTGATCATGACTTTTTTTTTAATTAGCACGGATGCTGATGTCATCTGCCACCCCCCTCAGAGTATCCTGTTCCCTCTGAGCTTAGCTACAATCCTCACAGTAACTGAGAGAAATGGTTTTTCCCAGCAACAATATGTTTTTCCTGATTGTAATGCAAAGTACTTTGGAGTGGCTTGGTCTTGAATGAGCAATTAAGACCCATTAGCTTTACCCTACTCTTGGTGGAGATGAAAATGGCTAGAACTGGTTTGTGGAAATGAATCAACACAGCAGCCTGCAGTTTGGAACTTTCCTTGGAGGCATGGTTAGGGGGAGGTTGTCATGATGAGCAGCACCTACACTTCAAAATTTAATACTACACCACTGTTGCTCTCTGGGAAGGGATGGGATAAGTACAAACCCACCCACTGCTCTTGTCAATATAACCTGGGTAGGGCTAAAGGGAGCCTGGGACAAGGAAAACCAAAGTAGCCTCCAAGGAAAGCCAAAATTCTGTGATCCAAACAAAGTATTCACATTGTGACTGCAATCCCAATGCATACCAACATACCTGGAAGTAAGTCCCACTGAATTCAGTGGGACTCCTTTCTGAATAGAAACTTGTAGGATTGCACTCTAAGACACAGATGTCTTAAGAACATAAGAAGAGCCGTGATGGATCAGATCAAAGAGCCATCTAGTCCAGCACTCTGTTGACATAGTGGCCAGCCCTCCTGTCCATGTTCCCAAGCAACTGGTGTACATAGGCTTACTGCTTACTAGCAGCCATTTATAATCTTCTCCTCCAGGAATTTATCCAGCCCCCTTTTAAAGCCATCCAAACTGGTGGCCATCAGTACACCTTGTGGTATTGAATTCCATAGTTTAATTATGTGGTGTGTGAAGAAGTACTTCCTTTTATCTGTCCTGAATCCCCCACCAATCAGCTTCATGGGATGAGACTGGGTTCTAGAATTATGAGAGTCTTGGTCCTAGAAATTGTTTTAAGTTCCCCCCTCTAACCTCTGTGCTTTCTCCATGTATTGCCCACATACTCAATCAAGTTTCATTTATGAGTGTAAGCTCCCCTGAGTGCCAAGGTGGGTACAATTTAAATCAATCAATACTTCCAGGTACTTCTTTGTACCCTTAAGGATTAGAAACCTTGTAAGAAAAAGGAAAGAAAGTGGATAATCAGAAGTTGGTATTTTCTTCTCAGTACCACATTCTATACATGCATAGTGTGATCATGATGGGATATTTTATTCATTTATTTATTATATTTCTGTCCCAGTTTTCTCCGTTGTCTCATTACAAATATAAGGAAACAGACCAGTAGAAACAACCAATAATAAATAAACAAAGACCATAAAATACCAGTATCCCAGCACAGTTCACAGGAAAAGGTAGCAATCTTGTTAGCCTCCGTATGTGGGTCTCTCTCGAAAAACAGACACGGAGAAGAAAGCATTTTGCTGAGATGGCCTGTGGCCGCTAGATGTCGCTGTTGCCTTGGAGAAAAAAGCGGCGGAGCTACTAGCTGTTAATAAATCAGTTATAGAAATGCAAATAGGAAATCTGAGCACAAAGCAGCACTATTAACCTTAGATTAATTTTATTTTATTGTGCCTCTCTCCAGCGGCTTTTCATATTTCCCCCTTTTATATGGATACAGGCTGCTAGTACTTAAAAATATTAACTCTGATCCTTGTTGTCCTGCCTCTTCAACAATTCTTACTACAACCCCCAGTGGTTGTCTCAGTAATCACTGAAATTATAATGAAACATAAATACAAGACAATTTCTCCAGCAAGATAGATGATTCTGATACAAACCCTGCTGTTCGGCATGAATAATAAATCTGAATGCCAACTAGTGAGCACAAGAGCTGAATGGGGCCATTAAAAACCAACAAAAAAACTCTGCAGGAATTTGCTTGATGTAAGCTGGCTGGCAACTGGATTGATTGACTTCTCCATCACTTTCTCTCTTGCTTCAGAAGAAAAGGAAGATAGGCACTAATATGTAGCATAGGCTGACCAGATAAAATCCAGGTCAGGGCTCATGTAACTTTAACAGTTGTAGAGAAAAGGGAATTTCAGCCAGTGTCATTTGTATGCAATTAGTTCCTGGTGAAATTCCTTCTTCATCACAACAGTTAAAGTTGCATGCGCTATACTAGAGTGACCATATACAAAAGAAGGCAGGGCTCCTGCAGCTTTAACTGTTGCGATGAAGAGGGAATTTCACCAGGAACTAATCATACAAATGACACTGGCTGAAATTCCCTTTTCTCTACAACTGTTAAAGTTACATGAGCCCTGACCTGGATTTTATCTGGTCACCCTAATGTAGCTTAGACAAGGATTGCTCTTGCACCACTCCAAAATAATAATATTTTAAATAACGGCCACAGACCTGCAACAGTACTCACTTGAGATCATGTACTACTAGTTGGGGGAACTTCATAGATTAAAAGGGGCCTTCCCATCCACACCCTGGCATCTAAGAGGGTTTTGCAAAATGTTAATTCATTTAAGGGGCCCCTACACACTCTAAAATGTAGGGATACTTCAGAAGTGTCCTCCCGTGCAGTGGAAGAAACCCTTGCTGAAGAAAACAGAATGAGAAAGAGAGACTGACCTAGTTCACATGACAGCCCATTGAGGGTTAATTTAGGCTTGAGGAGTCCTCACGCATGCCACCTGACAAAGTAAATATTCAATCCAACTCCAGAGTTTGTCATTGTGTGTGAACCTGGCCAGGGACAGTTATGTGAGGGCGAAATAACCCTTATATAATTCATGCTCTGTTGTATGCTCTGTTGTAGGATTGTGCGTGGTTGTTTAACCCTCACATAATTCTCCCCAGCCAGATTCATATACAACAACAACCCCCATCCCAGTGGGTACTGGTAGCCCACAGCAACTTCTTGAGGCTAAATTAGTCCTCAACGAGTTGTCATGACATGTAAACTGGCTGAGAGAGAAAGAGAGAGACTATCCTTGTACTGAATGCCGGGAAAAAGTTTGCTTCCTAGTAGACAAGGACTGATGAGGGGGGAATTCTCACAACCATCATTTCCCTGACTTAAATGTCTTGCCATCATCTACTTCCAGATGCTTGAATGGCTCAATTCACATGCAAGTTGTGGGCCAACATTTGGTTGACTGACCTAACACCTTTCACAGTAAACAGAACTAGTTTAAGTCCAGATTAAGATGTTTTAATGATGTGTGGACCGAAGTCAATCCTACTGAATTCAGCAATGCTTACTCCCAAGCATGTGCCTAGGGTTGCAGCCTTAGTCATACCACCTGTGATTATGCTAATTGTTCTGTGCTTTGCCTTCAAAGTAATATTCACAATAATGATGATGATATCAGTAAAAAATAATAGCAGACCTACATGACAGTTTTTGTCGGAGGGGTACACAAGCTTAGAAAGCTGGCTATGAATTGCAGTTTGCAGATACTATACTTCTTTGTTGCATGTCCTGTACATCCCAAGAACATTTACATCTGTGCCCAGAACTACTAGGGAAGATAAAAACAACAACACTTAGAAGAGGCCTTACACTGCTCTATAGAAACCAGAATATCACAGGAGTCTGCAGCCAGGTGGTTAATTAATCACATAATATGCTAAAATGGGGCTCATTTTTTACCTGTCACCTTTCACCTCTGTCATCTGAAAGGGTGAATACCACAGTAGCCCAGAGCATGCCTGATGAACATGCAGCAGTGTTACACCATAGCAATGGAGACAGAAGCAGACAGCAAAGTAGCTAAGTACCTTGTGGATGATGCCAAGCTTGAACGCAGGCTCAGTAACTGAAACAGCTGATACATGTCCAGGAAGCTCCCTACTGGAAACCACAAGGTAGTGACACAAGTGTAGGAGAGCAAGAAGTTATTTCTGGCAATGAGGGAGCATGGCTACAGGACTGCAGTGGTGTGCATGGTCTCAACGATAAAGAGGAGGTGGAGGAGTCTTGCAATCAAGGAGAAAGAGGGCAGGGCGGGCATTAAGAGGAGGCATGGCTGGGCATCTGCTGAGGGCCCACACCCCAGACAGGGCCCCCGGACAAGAGCCCCCAGACAAGAGCCCCCGGACAAGAGCCCCCAGGATATGCTCCTCCTCTTCACTGTTGCAACCTGCTTGCTCGCTTGCCTCTCCCTCTGGCCCAAACAGTAGTTGTGAGGAAAAGTGACCTACTTACACCAGCTCTTTGCCTGTCAAGCAAGTAAGTGGCAGCCATGAGGAGAAAGGAGACGAGGAGCAAGAGCAGCTGGTAACAATGGCTGTGAGAAGGCAGACTCACTGAGGAAGGGGGGACACTGAGGCGTAGTTGGGACATGTTAGGCAATGGAGGGGGAAAGAGGCAACAGACGGTACTGTTAAGGAAATATTCCCCAACTCTCAAATTGAAGAATCACCAGGAACAGGCAGAGTTCAGTCCAACAGGTTTATTCAAAACAACGTACGAAGGAGAGAGAAGTGGCACATGGGTAGTACCAAAGCTCTCTGAATCACAAAGACAAAACTGTTTCATTTATCTCTGTTACAGGCTTTGACGTCACATACCACTCACCCCCTCCCTCCTGTGATGGATACATGCCAATAAATGTTTCAACTAAACAATATCTTAAACCATAATAAAACAATATCCGGGGCATTTGACACCTCAATGAAATTTATTGTTTCCCGATAACCTTCGATCACTGATACTTGGTGTTATTTGGTTTCCTCTAATGACCAGTATTTTTCCTAAGGAAGAACTGAAAATGTTTACATTGGGGGTGCCCTCTTGTATGTGAGATTGCCTTGAGGGCCATTGAGTCATGTCTAATTTACAGTCTATTCAGAGGAAAAGATTGTGAGGCTTGTTATCAGGAGAGGATGTTTTGGGTTATGTAGTTCTGTGTTTTTCCTCTGAAATGCTAGAATGCGAGGTGTTAACTATAACCTGGTGCAGAGTAAAGTGTCTCAACTTCACCTAAAATGTTTCTTTGAGGCTTGGGGAAAACTAGAGTTTCAGGTTTTGGTTTTATATCAATGCCCAGATCAAAAATCTTTATCAGTACACAACATGTTGCCCCTCCCCTCGTCGAGTGGCTGAAAGTCACGGCCTCATAATAGGAAGACCTAAAGACGGTAGTGCACATGCTGGTAACTTCGAGGCTCGACTTCTGCAATGCGCTGTACACAGGACTACCTCTGTGCCTAGTCCGGAAACTTCAACTAGTTCAAAATATGGCAGCCAGGTTGGTCACCAGTACACCTAGGGGTGACCATATTACGCCAGCTTTAAAATCGCTCCACTGGCTGCCAATCAGTTTCCGGGCGAAGTATAAAGTGTTGGTCATTACCTTTAAAGCCCTACATGGTTTGGGTCCAGGTTACCTACGGGCTCGCCTTCTCCCATACAATCCGCACTGCACGCTCAGGTCTTCTGGGAAGAACTTACTACAGTCGGCCAAGACTAGGCTGACAACTGTTACCCAGAGGACCTTTTCTTCTGCCGCTCCCAGACTGTGGAATGACCTGCCGGAGGAGACTTGTCAACTTAACAGTCTTTTAGAATTTAAGAAAGCCATAAAGACTGTTCTCTTCCGGCGGGCATATCCAGTGGAATTTTAGAACGTTTTTAGGATGTTTAAATGCAGTTTTAATAATGTGTGTCATGTTTTAATCAGTTTTATGTATTTTATTATATTGTTGTTCCCCGCCTCGATCCAAACGGAGAGGCGGGTAAGAAATAAATAATAATAATAATAATAATTATTATTATTATTATTATTATTATCAACGGAGCTCCAAAAAACAACAGAGCAGCCTGTTGTTTCCCCCCGTTGCTTAATAACGTACCGTCAGTTGTGTGTGCGTTGTGTGTCACACAACACAATAAGCAACACAACTGACGGTTGCCTCTTCCCCCCTCCATTGCCTAAAGTGTCATCCGAACTAAGCCACAGTGTCTTGTCCAAGGGCCCTCAAATCCTGGAGCCAGCAGATGCTTTCAGGTGAGCATCACTGGGAACCAGAGTGGGAGCCAGAGCCACAGTGCAGCATGAAGAGGCCATGAAAGGAAGTGGA
This sequence comes from Anniella stebbinsi, assembly GCA_029215795.1. NCBI lineage: Eukaryota > Metazoa > Chordata > Lepidosauria > Squamata > Anniellidae > Anniella > Anniella stebbinsi. The sequence continues at coordinate 64,140,622 of JARDYH010000004.1, read as the reverse complement.
AGAACTTACTTAGCCAACCACCCATATTCAGAGACTTCTTCGACTCTGGTTTTGATACCAGGCTGTAGGATGACCATATGGAAAGGAGGACAGGGCTCCTATATCTTTAACAGTTGCATAGAAAATGGAATTTCAACAGGCATCCTTTGTATGCATGCAGCACCTGGTGGTGAAATTCCCCCTTCATCACAATGGTTAAAGCTGCAGGAGCTGTACTAGGGTGACCAGATACTAAAGAGGGCAGGGCTCCTGCAGCTTTAACTGTTGTGATGAAGAGGGAATTTCACCAGATGCTGCATGCATACAAATGACACCTGCTAAAATTCCCTTTTCTATACAACTGTGAAAGGTACAGGAGCCCTGTCTTCTTTTCCATATGGGCACCTTACAGCCTATAGCCCATGGGATTGGGACCAATTACAGCACTGTGGGATTTCACGAAGCTCATACTTGATGGAGCACAGGAATGTGAAGCTGACATTTTGCTGTAGTTGGAAGTAACTCTTGATTTTTCTGAATGCTGACTAAATAAATCATGAAAGACATGAAACACTAAGTTGCCATTAGTATATGATTAGGAATCCCCAGCTCACTATTGGAGGAAAACAGTGTATGTTTTTTAGAATGCTAAGAGAAGGGCTTTGCTTTATTATGTATTAGTTGATATTTATAGCCTTTACCAATGGCTTCCTGTCTTTTCCCTTCGTCTCTGGACTGGTATCCTTGTTTCACTCCCCTGCCTTTCACAGAGCTCACATCTCTCCTCCCAATACCATGGTGTGTGCGTGCATGCTTCCAACAGAATGAATTAGCATTTTGCAAAGCCAGAACAGAGAAAGAAAGGAGGAATTTTTAATGCTCAACAAGGAAGAGCAGAAAACCAACACAACACTTTGTCATCAGCCACAGTCCTTTTGAATGTTAATTACACATTAGCCTGCATGAATTCAATACACTGTGTCAGTTGTCCCAGACATGCCACAGTAATTACAAAAACCAGTACTGATTTTAAAGTCTATGGTGAAAGATCCCAAATCGTTTAATTTTAGTGTACAAAGCAATTGGTGCATGACATTGAACTGACTATGTGATCTGGATCCAGCTTTGGCTGCAACCCTATGACACTTTCCTGTGAATAAACCCCATTGAACCTAGGCAAGCTTACTTCTGAGCAGGCAGGCATAAAACTGTAAAAATACACTTAATACAATAAATACAATAAATATGTATGTGTTCTTCTGGTTGTTTTGTCGAAGTGTGAAGATCTGTAGCATTTATTGCTAGGTTATATGTTGTGTGTACATATATAAAGGATATTATCCAAACACAAGGAGGGAAATAAAGTGCCTGTTCAGACAACATGTTAAGCCATGGTTAGGCCACTAACCCTTTTGCAGCAAATGGTCAGTGTGTTTAAACCATGGTTATGTAGCCACCATGGTTAGGAATGTTTTACATGACATTCTAAGTCATGGTTCAAACAACATACTAAGCCATAATGTTCAGCTCAAAATGCTTAACCAATGTGGCTTAGCGTGTTGTCTGAATAGGGTAACATGTTATCAGCTCAGACTGTGTTTCTAAAAGTATTCTTCCATTATTTGCTTCCTTTTCCTTATATCTGTAATGATGTTCTGGATATTCTGCTGTCCTGAATGCATCTTTTCTTGATTGCCTTCCAATTTTGGGGCCCCTGATCATTTTGATAAACCACTCATGCTATGAGATAAAAGCTCACACGCCACTTTAATAAAAGAAATCATTTATTTCAGTTTAAGGCAATCCAATAAAAACCATATTACATTAGACATTTGACGCGGAATACGGTAGCATAAAATATATAAAAGTCATTGCCATGCAAATAAAAATAGTTGTGAATAGGGAGGAGAAATGCGGCAGGCAAGAACATGCTGGATGGCTGTAAGAAACATCAGAAGCCAGAGGAAGTTTTGATTTGGGGAGTAGACTGTATGCACAACAGCCTTTCCCCACGATCTCAAATGAGGCTGCCTGGAGAATTCCTGTTGTTTCCACCACCACCACCACCACCACCTGAGAGCTAGTCTATGGGCCTGGGATTCAGCAGGTATGCCCAACTCAATATCTGACATTACATGCATAGCAAACTCTTTATGCCTGTATCTCAACTGTATATTTCATCCATGCACAGCAGAATACACGTTTGCATGATGTAAGCCATCTTGCTCTTCCATGCACATAACTGGGAACAGGACTGCATTGGCATGCTCCACCCAACGCATACACTTGTACACACACAATGTGGCACACAAAATCACAGGTACGTAGCACCTCCCAGTTATACTTGTAATCATGTAACAATGCAGACAGATGGGGTACAATTTAAAATGGGGGAAACACTGGCTCTCCAGAACTGGACAGCAGTGTTACATAGGCGTCCCTCTGTCTCCTCTATGAAGGCTCCTGATTTTGAGTGGTGTTGAGAGGTGGGGAATTTCGGAAAAGTGCTAAGACTAAGAAAGGAGGCAGAGAAGTAATACTTCCACTCTCTCTCTCTTCCTTTGGGAGTTTGGAAGACCATCTGCTCATGGAGGTTGCAGTTGGAGTATGATCCACATCCCAAAGCAAAGTCAGCAGCAAAGCTCCCATTTATCACATAGGTAGTTCAGGATTGCTCCCTGAGTCTGAGCTATTCAGCATGTGGGCTGGCTTAATTTCATACAGCAATTCCATCCCCAAAGTGAGAACCTTTAGCTGACCAACTATCCTGCATCAAAAGAGGATCTGGATCATGAAGAGAAACTGTCAGTAATATCCACTGTCCAAACTGAAGATACTCTGAGCATCTCAAGCACCAAAGGAAATCCACCACTGAGCTCTCGAGAGCATTATAAAACATGTGGGCTGACTAGCTCTGTAAGAATTATGAACTAGCTAGCCACTAAGATAGCATCTCTAATGTTGCTGTGCAAAGAGCTAAATGGCACAGCAAGAGTAAGGCCACTTAGACAGGCATAACCTGGATCCGACATAGCTAACGTGGTGAGAAACAAGAATACAACCTCACAATGTTTCTCCTTGTAGTGCTGTATACTCATGATGGTGTCACAAAGGTAAACGGTAAATCAATCTTTGCTTTCATTAGGTATAGACTCTTTTCCCCTTCCATTTTAGCCACTAGGTTGGTTTGACTGTGGCCTGGATCTTGTTCCAATTTTGCCTGAATGCTACACAAGTAGGAGAGCCACCTGGAGAAAATGCCTGTAATTACATAGCATACAGCACCCTAAGCATTCATTCAGCTTTGCAGGATTCCACTGGTACCACTGTTTATAGTAGAAACCTCTCTCTTATTTCATAGGGAAATGGATTTCCAACAAATGAGCCTCCCTTTTGCAAAGCATGGATCAGGCCTGCCATGGGCCATTCGTCCAAAGTCTTGACCTATGCTGCCTGGTCCAGAGTTGGGGAAACACAGCTCTGTCTTCCCATACAGATTGGGGAAGAAGAAAGTGAACTGGATCATGTTAGGGACTATAAAGTCCAAGGATCCCACAGATACAGTAGCCAACTTAGACAGATTTTTTTTTTAAACCAACTCTAGGTAAATTCATTCTAGAAGAAGAACTTGGAAATTACTTAGCTTTTCCAGTATGCTTCCCTACCACTTCTGAAGAACACTGTTTGGGGGAATGGCTAGGCTATGGTTAAGTGCTTCTTTCATTCTCTTAGAGCTAGCAAATCTGATCCCTGACAAATCAGAAGGATACAGAGTTGGCTCCCTGAGATGGGCTCTTGTCCAAATTAACAACCATCTGAGCACATTTCCAAAGTAAAGAGTTCAAATGAGGGAAGGTGGTTTGGATTTTTACAAATGCCTGAAAAAGGCAGCTGGAGTGTATTTTTCTTAGTTGATGTAAGCCACATCTTCAGAGCTCCAGCTGTGGCAGTTAATCCGCAGCAGTAATAACAGCGGTCTTATTGTTTATGTCTCTATCCCTTAACTTTCTCCTAGAGCTTAATCCATTGTTTCTGAGAGCTGCTGAAGTAGCATCACACAAGAGTGGTAACTGATTGATGGCCATTTGGGAGGCAGTGTTCTTTTGGGAAGGGTTGATTATGCATGAGAGAGTGGAACGTGCAGGTAGTGTGTTTAGTTAAGGATAGGGGGAAGGGAACTGGGTCAGGAGAGTGGGGGAACAATATGGACAATGAATAAGGAGGATGTTTGGATGCTGGCAATGGGGAACATCCTCTTTGGGTGAAGCAGAATCTGAAAAGGCCACTGGGATTTCTGGTGTTAGAAGCGGTGGGGTTGAAAGATCTGCTTGGTTGAGAACTGTGTGGACTTTTAAAGTTAAGCCACCCTGAGGGTGCCTCTTCACGAGAGGTTTAATGCTCTTTGAAGTCTCATTAAAAAATTTACCTCCACACCAGCGGAGCGCAAATGGGGCATAGAGGCGCGTTATCTCTCCGATTATGCGCATTATCGAATGCGCGTTTAATCGCGAGTTTTATTTTGCTCCGGCTGTTAAAGCGCATTTTGACTATGTGAACAAGCGCTTATGCGCATTAACTACTTGTAAACCGCATTTTGGACATCCTTTAATGCGCTTCGCCGCCTCTCGTGCAGAGGGATTAGGCGTAAATGCGCTTCTGCGATTATGCGCATAATCGCCTAACCAGGTGCAAAAGCGAATCCTTGTAGAGGGGACCTGAGTCAATGGGATAGGTCAAGGGCAAAAATTGAAACAAACTGCCCTATACAGGAACATTTCAAGAAGGAGACGGGGCCACTTGAGGGATTGCAGAGACTCCGTGCTTGATTGCTTTAGAGCGGGCGTGGGGAATCTGCGGCCCTCCAGATGTCATGGGACTAAAATTCCCATTATCCCTGACCCTTGGCCATGCCGACTGGTACTCATGGGAGTTCAAAAACACTGGTGATGGGGGCAACAGGTTACCCATCCCAGCTTGGCCTCAATCACCTCCGTGCTGCATGGAGGTTTTGTGATTGAGGCCAAGCTGGAGCTTTTAGGTAGTTTTCAAAGGTAGCAAATGACAGAAGGACACAGAAAAGTGCAACAGAGGACACATGGAAGGAGCTACAAGCAAGGCTCATATTTCTACTTAGCCCTGGGAATCAAACTTGCCACATCCATCTATGAACATGTGTTTGAAGCCTAGTCTTCAAGACTGCCCTATCTGAGGAGATGGGTTGTTGATGTAATGCAACCAACCTGACGAACAGAACTGTGATAAGGTCAATCAGTCCCACCCTTTATTTTCTTCTCCTATGTTCAGAATATCTCAGTAATGCCCTGCAGAGGACTTTCAGGTTTCAAAGCCTAGATGGCAATTTGCTGAAAACCAGGACTTTATAGAAGTGAAAAGGGGGACTCAATGTAGGCAAACAAACAAACGAGCAAATAATCCAGGCCTGCACAAATATTTGCCCATGTAGCTTTACAAAGAATAAGGGGGATTAAGCAACCAAGGGACAGGATGCAGTACAATGAACAGCAGCAACACCAGCAGCATCAGAGACGACATCACACGGTTACTGGACCACAATATATTCAGCCTGCCAGGTCAATCCATAAACTGAGCCATTACAAAGCAAAGAGGAAAGACTTGAGGCGGCAGATGGACTAGACATGGGCTAGAAACCCACCCACCCCAATCATTCAGAAACTCCTTATGCAGGGGCAGGGGGAAGAGGAGAGATGCTTGGAAGATTTGGGGAAATTGTTTCTCCATCACATATATCATGTGCAAAATGAGTGACATAAGCTTCATTAGGACAGACTGGACTCCTCTCACATTGGCGACCTCCCCAACAAGGAAATAAGGAAGCTTGTCAGTGCCTGGGCTTGTCCTTTAAAACAAATAAAACCTACATATTCCTCAGGTTGCTGTATTTCGAGGCTGGTATGTCCTACCAATTATACAGCTTGGCATGTGCCAAAATTACAGCACATGGGCTTTTTTTTGGGGGGGGGGAAGAGTACACTGTGGGTTTTTCATTTTGTGGTGTGATCACTTGATATCTGCCCCCAGAAAACTGATAGTCGACACGAGAAGTGACTTGTATTTTTTTTTTAAGCCTCAAGTGCTCTTTTTCTCTCCTGATCTTCAGATTTCTGTCTGAAGGGTGTGGCCTGTGGGGGTGTAAGGAGGTGGTGCTGGGATGGGTTTGATACCACGTCCTTTCATGTAGGAGATGAACTGGTCTGGGATCTCAGCGAGGACATCCTTAGCCAACCGTGCCATACTCAGGACGTGGTTTCCGGTGCGATCAATGTAATCTCGGAATGGGACAAACTGGGAGAAACAAATAACATGCCAGAGGCATCAGGTTGTATTCAGATTCATGCCGGATCAACTCAGCTGGAAGTAGACTTCCCCACCTCCTCCTTCCCATGGCAGCCCCTCCAGCCCTCTGAAAATGCTATACAGAAAGTTAGGAGACCCTGTTGAATGGGGTGATCTGTGAGGAGTGTATGTGTGGCGGGGTGCGGGGAGAAGGCCCCAAAATTGGGCAGAGGCACCTTCCTCTCACAGAAGGTCTCTTCCTTTCACAGAAGGCAGATCCTGGTTCCAACCCAACCCATTAAAAGCAGGAAAGCAGATTATTTCAGTAGTCTAGAAAGATTACAGATGGTGAACCTGGGCCATTCATCAAGCAGAACCCTTCTTCTACGGAGGCTCATGTTTGGTAGGGAACTGCTAATATTAAGTACCTAGGATGCTGCCTTATAGCAGGTCAAACAATTTGACCATGTAGCCTTGTGTTTAGTCTACTTTTAGTCTCTCTGGGCTCAGGTCTTTTACATGAACTGCAAGCTGATCCTTTTAACTGAAGATGACAGGCATTGAACTGAGGCCTTCCGAATGCAAAGCATGCACTCGACCACTGAACTATTGCCCGGACACTGTTCCTTGCCAGTGGTGTAGTGGTAAATTTTGAAGTGTATGTGCTCATTGTGACTGTCCACACAGCCACGCCCCCAAGGAGAGGCACAAAATTTCAGGCAGCTGTGTAGATCCCTGTCAGCTTACCAGCTCTAACAATTGTCATCTCCACCAGGAGAAGTTTTTTTGTAAAGCCAATGGGTCTTAATTGCCCATTCAAAACCAAGTTGTCCCCAGATACTTTGCATTGCAACAGGAAACAATATATTGTTGCTAGGAAAATTCATTTCCCTCCAACTACTGTGAGGACTGCAGCTAAGCTGAGAGGGAACAGAGGAATCTGATGGGGGTGGCAGACGACACCATCAACCCAGATAATAAAGAAATGCAGATGCTGTGTTCCCACAAGTCCTGGTTCCGCTACACCACTGGTTAGTACCCCTTCACCCCATACAACCTTCAGTCTTCTATCTTTCCTGAATTGGTTCATATTCAAAGTCCTTTCATTTAAAGTAATGTACAATAATCAGAGTTGGGGAACTATTTACTCAAAGCTTCCTGCTTTGACAAATTTTGGTGAGACAATGTGAATGGTGCTGACCCTCACTTGGGATTCACACGTACTGAAGGTATTATGGAAACTCCCATTGACCTACCCCAAACCGGAAATTCTCCCGCTCTCGCCTATTTCTGCATCATGACCAGCACACAATTTCAGGTTGGCAAGTGGCAGGGCAGGCAGATGATGTGGAAGAAAGATTTCTCTTTGAAATACCTGGACAATATCACGTTCAGCAACCTTCCCACGAGATGAGATTCGGATGTCATCGCCATCCAGCTCTACCATAGCTGTCCATTACAATGAGGGGGAATGGAAGTAACAAGGGTTAATCACACAGCATGAATGAGGGTAAAGACTACAACAGGCCCCAAAAGCCCATCTGCGCCATGGATAACTGGCAGATCTATTACCTAAAAAAGACAATTTGAGAAAATGGCGCAAGTGTTTTCTTCCAGAGAGTTAATCTGGAATCACACATTCAATTTTCTCTTTGCATATTGTAACTTGCTCTGCTAATGGCTTTATCAGTGTCCATTTCTCATTGTTCCCTGGATGGATGATATAATTAATATGTTATATTTTTCCTGTTAATTTCATTATGTCGACTTTCTGCAAGGGACAGATTTTTGCACTGGAGACTGTCAAATATGAGGTATGAAATGTGTAATTGGTGGTTTAAACAAGAGCATGAGAGTGATTAGCTGATACTTTGTTGTGCCTTAAGTTCAGCAGATACAGCAGTTGGTTCATCATGCTTTATTAAATAAAGTCTGACATTTGTTCAGATCTCTATTAGCAGACGCGTAGATCCATTGATTGCTTCCTCAACTTTCTCCCCTCCGCCCACCCCCATTGAACGTGTAACCAAAGTACAAAGTGAGTATGACAAATACTGAATGTCCCCTTCTCTCTCTCTGTGTATGTATTTATTTATTTGCATGTCTTAACTGTGCCTAGAGAGATGGTGGGGCCTCCTTCCTTTCAGGTTTTCAAGGAAACCTGGGAATGGTCATTAACTTTGTGACTACATATGCATCATAACACCAAAAACATTATGGGCATATAAGGCTGCTAGGAACAAGGGCAGCAAACACAGTTATATAATCAGAGGGCCTACATCACTCTAGCCCTCATGGCTAGAGAACTAAGTACACACAAGTGGGGATGTGGAGCTTTTCTACTGCTGCATCTACTTTTGGTTTTGTCACAGAAATGAGACCTGAGCATCTTTCCTGATTTTCCACTACATAACATGACTCTGTGGTATAGCAGAAGAGTGCAATTACACAAGAGGAAATCACACTTTCTTTCATCATCAGAATAATACCCCACTTTCCCTGCTCTAAAAGAATTGCAGAAAGTGCTGTTTACAAACAGAAGCAAAACTGGAGAGTCACAACGTCTCCAAAAGAACCCGTAAACAACCATGAGTAGGGAATGATGAGCGCGCAACAAATACCCCACGTAGAAGAGCTCTTGGTGATGAGAACTTGGATGATGGGGACACTTTGCACAAAAGGAGCACTCTACACAAACAGCAAATACCCCACACAAGGGAGAACAAATACAAATGAAGAAGTGATGAATAACATTTTCCTTCTCAGAATGCTTACAGGTCACCTGCCTTGAGATTCCAAACAGAACACTCACCAGGAGCCTCGACTCTGCTGCTGCAATTGGGGATCCAAGAACAAGGCATCCCACACAGGTGTGCAAGAGAGAGGGGCTCATAAGGGAGGGGACCTTCAAAATAGGACTATCTACCTAAACCCTCAAAAGAAAAAAAGAGGACGCTCCCAAACTCTCATAGCCATAGGATGTCCCCCTGCAATTAGGAGTAACTGGCTAAACAACTCTCCCATACATGATAGATGGTAGCCGTGTCCCTGTCCCAGAGCATACTTGCTATCAAGCCCATGAGTGCCGTAAATTCCTACAATGCATCACTTGAAGTAACAGGAGTATGACTAGCTCTGTTATCTGGTTGCTATACCATGACAGTCTGTATCAAAGAGGATGCTGTGGTCTCTTTCTAAATGCCTGATTGTGCTTTGTGTGTGGAGGATGTGTATTATGGGTTGGGTGATACCATGAAGTTCTTCATGATGTATTGATTGGTGCCTTGTCTGCACGGCTAATGCAGTGCTATTGCTGATGTATAACATGGTTGCTATATTGATGCCAGAGTTGCTGTGGTACTTATTATCTGCGTGGCTACATTCACACTTGTGCTCTTAACACTTGCACATTAACATTTATACATTAACACATTCTGCTGTTGGTTTTGCTGCTGGTGAATCATAGGACTGTGGCTCTATTACTCTGGCATTAGCCATGTCATAACAGCTGCCAACAGAAGCAGAAGCAGACAATCAGCCTTTTAGTTAAGGCACATGAAAGTCATATGTCATTATTAGAGATAATGTAACAAAAATTAGGTTCTTACCATCAAATTCAGCCTGTCCAACTCCCACAATGATTATGGACATGGGAAGCTTGGCAGCCTTAGGGCCAACCGGAAACAAGGGAGAATAGATGGGTTGGAGGGAAAGAGGGTTGGAGGGAAGTTGAGATGGGGAGAAGAGAAAGAGAAAGAGCAAGCATTTGAGACAGAAAGCAATAAAACAACATGTCAGAAATGAGGCTATACTGCCAGCCCTTTGCACCTTTGAAGGAAAGATAACAGGGCAGGAAGTGGGATCAGAGCAGCTGTGTCACAGAAAAATAAGAACGCTAGAATGAAAGTCAGTCCTAATTCTAGATTTAAGATGAAGGCTGTTTAGGCCTCTTATAGATACATAGTAATTTTATGCTGATTCATTTATGTAATAATTGCTATCACCTTGAATGACTGATTCCATGTTCACATGTATAATTTGGGTTGGGGGTGTCCATTTAATAAATGGTGGTGGAAGTGCAACTCTCAGCCACACTAACACATTGACTTGGATCACATGATCAAAATAAGCCACTGTGGCTTATTTAAATCATGGCCGTGTTGGGCATGATTTTCATATTTATCACCCAGGCATGGCTTGACATGTCATCCGAACCCAGGTGGCTTGGCTTGTTGGATGGGGAAAACAACTCCCCATTATCTCTACAACAGCCCAAGCCATGCCACCTGGGCTTGGAAGACATGACATGCCTGGCATGTACCTGACAATTTAAATAAGCCACACTTATTTTGATCCTCATGATAACTACGTCATGGAAGTGGAATCCACAGTCTAACATACCTGGAGGGCACCAGGTTGGGGAAGGCTGTAATAAACTATGCTCCTCTGTTTGCATAGAAATAAACCTTTCTGCATCCTTTCCATGACCCTCATGCTCCTTTTCTTGCTAATGGGCTTTGCCATTGTGTCATTTATTACAAGGGCAAAGAAATCATAGAGATACCTTGTTTTTCCGCTCTGCCTGTGTTTGCTCTTGCTGCTCTCTCTCTGCCTTATTACCCAATTATCCAGCTCCCTTCTCTTCCCCTTGAGCAATCACTGATTATTATTTTTTCTGTTAAACACAGAAGTGGTAATAATCAGCGCTTTTGCTTGGGCTGATCTCTGGCCATGCTTTAACAAAGGAGCTCTGCAACAGTTTAATAATGAGCAACTTTCATCACCACTGGAACCAAACGCACATGGCAGTGTCATAATGGCTGCAAACAGTGGATAAAAAAAGGGAAATTGCCCAAGGAAGCGAGTGGGCGTTTAAAGCAAATTTGGTGTAAATAGGAAGCTGCAGCTAGTTCATATGGTCCAGCTGATGTTCAAAGTGGCCTTAGAGATCTGCATTCAGAGCCTATCTCAGCCATGGACAGAGTAGCCCTGGGCAAGTCATTCCCCCCCCAACTTACCCTTAAGCTTTCATCAGTTGCTGCGATAAGGCAGGAGGTAACAGCTGAGGCAGCACAGTGGTTAAAAGAGTAAGTTGGGAAAGCCCTGGTTTAAATTTTAACTCTGATAGCCTGCTGCTATCTCTCAGCTTTGATTTTCCCCATTTGTAATGTAAGGATAATAAGACTAACCTATATAATAGGATTATGTAAGGGTTACTGAGATAATTATGTGAAGCACCAAGAAGTCTAAATCTGATTAGAAATACTGTATCAGTAATTTTACTGTAGCAGAAGTTGGCTATAAGGTGGGAAGCAGCAGTAGCAGCATATTCACACTTTTCAATAGTTCCCAAGATTAGTTAAATGGACATTTCCTATGTTTTAGTTAGTACAGTGAAGCAGCTGGTTCAGGTAGGTGTTCAGGTAGGTGGCAGGGTGTTTGAGAAGAGATCTGCAAAGCAAGATAACTTAGGGGGTCTGCTCTGCATCCCCTAAGTTACCTTGCTGTGCTCAGTGTAGTGGAGGATGCTGTCCCATCATCAGTGCTGAAGACAGGTTCATCTGCCAGTCCAGTTGGCTTTTATGTGTGGAATGGTAGGGGGCGCCATCTTATCTTTACCTCAAGCAACAAAATGTCTTGGGCCGGCTTTGGGGAACACCTGACATTTTTTGCAGTAGGGAAAACAAATTTGTGCTGTGGCTACAAGACTATGTCTCTTTCTGTAGCTACAACTAAATCCCAGGAACATAGATTGCTAAAATGTTTCACTGCCCACTGAAGCTTTTCATCTCTCTTTTGCAAATCTGAACATCTCCAATTTGTGTGGTACTCACATTGACAATAGCTTCTTTTGTCTGTGCCATGTCTGATATCACACCGTCAGTGATGATGAGCAAAACGAAATACTGAGAGCCATCCTGCACCACTGTAGCATACCTGAGTTAGGAGGAGATCACATGAATACAGGAACAGAGACAGGATTGTGCTAGGGTGGCCTGAATTCTGAACTAACCCCCCCCCCCACATTCTATAGCCCAAAAGCTGCAGTTAGCTGGTAGCCTGATGTGATACAGTGATTGCATGACAGGGACACATTTAGCCTTACAGGATCTTCAGCCAGCAATAGCAAGGGATTTGTTTCTGTGGTAACTGTTCATAGCACCTTGTCCTATTTTCCAGTCTTGGACATTTCTGGGGTGACTGAACAGAACTCACCAAGAGAAAATGCACCTCCTCTCCTCTCATATAAAAACAATTTATGCTGCTATTGTCACAAGAAGGAAGGAATCTTTCAGAACAGTAAGCGTTTAGGGGAGGGAGAACTGTCGCATGCCCAGTTCAAGCATATCATGTGGAGGCCTAACACCAGCTCAGTAAAAGTAATATCATCTCTATGCAGTTTTCTTGCAGTGAGTTTATAAGGAGCCACCAGAATAGAAGCAGTCTTCTGCTCACAATGATAGGAATTGGTACTTCAGTATCTGCAACCCGCCACCCCATGTAGCTGTAGCGGAATATGCATTGTAGAGGGTGGAACTGACAAGAATCTATTGTATCTTGACTAGTTCTGTATGGATATGTTATAAGGTAACTATGAGTAATGGAATATATTCTTGAAAATGGAGGGAGGCTGCCTTGAATGCGTTGGCCAAATGCTGGAAGCGGCATGTAGCTTAACTTAGCAGGGATATACCTCTCTGACTGTATCAGTGGAAGACCAGGTGCATTGAGAAAATGGGCATGGTGGTATCACCAGGTCCAAAACTAAGGATGAGGTCATTGGCATCCTGAGGGTTATAAAAGGCCAGGGTTTCATCAACGAGGGAGAATGAGAAACCCGCCACATGTGCTTAGGCTGGCTTTGCCCACCATGCCCTCCATTTAGGTAAATATGAACCTTTGATATTGGCTGTTAGATTGAGAGGAACCTAGCTTTTACTATGTTACCAATTTATTTACAAGTTATTTAGTGATTATAACTTGTGTGTATTTGGGAAAGTTTAAGATCTGCCTCATCTTAGCTACAGCTTGCTATTCCCTAACACAGTGTGAGCAATAAAAAATAATAATATTTGTGTTATCTGGCTTGTGAGAAGTTTTAGGAACTACTACCCATATACTTTAATTCTTGATGCCCAGACCACTCAGCTGGATTCATAAATCTATCACTGAGTGGGATCTGTCCTTGAAGCCATTGCATTCTCTCTTGATCTGGTGAATCTCAGATACACCCATTCAAGTTTGAGAAACAAGCTAGCTGGATGGAGAGAGAAGCAGTTACTCATCTCAAAGCAAGCATCTGTCGTGGGACATACCTGGCCACATGGTTAACCACTGGTGCAAAGTTAGTTGGGCCATAGAGCTGGACGGTCTTGAGGCTCTGGTGATAGGCTTCAAGGATTCCTTCTATTCCACTACAATGAGGATTGTCAGTGTTGCCATTCTGTAGCAGAGAAACAGAGACACAATGAGAGGGAAAGTTCCCAGGCAGAGGTTGTTTCCTTACTCTCTTCCTTATCCTCTTGAATCCCTCCCACCCCAGTTCTCAACGTCTGCTTCAAAAGATAACTTGCCAGTAACAAAGGTTAACATTCTGGCCAAAGCAACTGCTAGAAATTAAAGATGTAGCTGTGCCAGTTATGTCTTTAAAGTAATGTGCAACTTAAGGTGACTATATGGAAAGCAGGACAAGGCTCCTGCATCTTTAACAGTTGAATAGAAAAGGGAATTTCAGCAGGTGTCATTTGTATGCATACAGCACCTGGTGAAATTCCCTCTTCATGACAACAGTTAAAGCTGCTGCAGCCCTGCCCTCTTTTGTATCTGGTCAAGAGAAGCCCCATCCTCCTTGCCATAGGGTCACCGTAGTGTAACTTGACATTTTGGGCTATAATGAACTAAGCACTCCCCATGGCACTAAGGACAGATTAGAGAGGTGCAATGAGAGCTGCTTCTTGGGGATTTAGAGGTTTACCAGCAGCCAGTAAAGACAATTTCCCTCTTTTGGAGCTCAAGCTCATGCTGATTTTACAGGGAATATAGAAATACCCCTACCCCCACCTCAGACATAGCATCTGCACTAACCTAACCTTGGTAGTCAAAGCTGTTCCTCTCTGAAAAACCTCTACAGGTCTTGAAGGATTGGACAATGGCCAAAGAAAGTAAAATACATAATGAAATCTTATCCATGTTTACTTAGAAGTAAGTCCCACTGAGTCGGATGGGGCTTACCCCCTAGTAAATATGTTTAGGGTGGCACTCTAAGAGATTTAGCATTTCTGTTTCCAGTGAAGCAAAGCTTCTGGTGAATATGATCCCGTGACTTTTCGTTTCATCCAGAAAAGGCATCAGAGAATGTTGGCCGATTGGGCCGGTCTGTCTGTCACTCAATCTAACTAGAACCAAAGTATAACTCGGAAGCCCTTTCTGAGAGCCGATGTGATTCAAATTGAGGTTTCAGTACCAAGGGGAACTCGTGGGATACGCGCCCGTCCGGTGGAATCTTGGCTCCAAATCCAAGCGCCGGGAACATTTTGTTACTGTCGTAGTCCTGGATGATCTCGCCAACAGCCTTCAGTGCCATAGCGTAGGCATTGAGCTGGTATGGATTCATATAGTGAAGGGAGGTAGACTGCGAGGGGTTGCCTGCCAAAGAAGAGGGAGAGAGAGAGGAGTTGGTTCACTGTCTGGCAGGCAGTTGCATCCATGAAGAGCGTCTCATCAGACGGGTGGATTTTTGCTTTTCCTATCATCACCAAGGCCTCCTGCTGCTGTCTCTTTACATGGGGAGAGAAAGAGAAGCAACAACAACCGCATGGCCCATTCAGGGGCTGTTTTTATCATGCCACTTTTCCTACACACAACAGGAAATGGCAGCACATCCTGTTTTGTTTTGTTTTAAAAGAAGAGATGGATTAAAAGGGATCTGTTTTGTGACGGAAAAACAAGCAGAAGGACTGGGAGGTGCACGGAAGGAGGACAACGACGTCTAAAGAACGTGTGAACATTTGTAAGCCGGCAGTAGCGCGCATGCGATAAAACGCTTGTCTGATGACGCTCGAAGTCTCCACCAATGCAACAAAGTACAGGACTTTCTCAGCTGTAGTGCCCCAGTTATGGAACTGTCTCCCCAAGGAGTTTCACCTGTATTATCTTTTGGGCCTCAGGTTAAGCCATTTTGATTCTCTCAGGCATTCTTTAAATATGGAAAGGATGCTGTATTCTAAACACTGGAAATGAATCATTCACTACAGTTTTTAAATTGGTATTTAATTGTGTTATGATTTTGAAATGCTTGCTAATTGTTTTATTGTATGTTTTGTTCTAATTTGCATTGTAAACCACCCTGGGATAAATATTATAGGTGGAATATAAATGACTGAAACAAACATATGGCAAATAATATGTGCTGGGTGGGTCCATGCAATACGCTCATTGTACTGGTTCACATTTTCTTACATCACATGTAGTTATCTTTAATTCTCTTCTTGAACCTGCATAGTAAGACTGACTATTCAGTGATGTTAGTTACTAGTACAGTATAAACAGATGTGTGTCAAGTGTAGGAGTGAAATCCCATCTCTAAAGAATCAGACTGCTTTGTGCGAACAAAGTAAGGTCAGCCCTGATCAATTGCTATCAATGATGCTTCCTAATATGCTGATGGACAAATCCTTGCAAGATTTGTCCAGCAGCAAATTAGGACAAATTGTCCAGTGTGTCTATACAAGGCTTTTATTATGCGCTCATGATTGGTCACTCATGGATGTTTGTGGGTCTTTTACATGATGTTGTCAACCTCCAGGGCCTCTCCTGTACTTCGTAAACTTTATCCTGTCTTTCTTCTTTATGGGGAAAATGCGGCAATAAGTTTTATTTGTGTTCCAAAGTCTGGTGAATTTCCAGAATCCTGCTATATCACAGCACCACCTAATGGCTGTTTAATGAAACATATAGAACTTGCAGAGAAAGGAAATTCCAGGGGAAAAGCACATGTAAACAGCCAATTTTAATCCTGCAAAGAATCTGGAAGCAGAAGCACTGGTAAAGGCATGTGATAAAAGCCTGATATAAAGAAATCTTTAGGCTACAATCCTATGCACACTTACCTGAGGAAAAACCTTGTTGGATACAGTGAAATTTAATTATATAAACACTGAAAAATTGTTTCAGCAAACAAAATGTTTTCAGGAGCTCTGCATAACGTATTCTATAAAAAAAAACCCACCCCAAACCCCACAACTTACCATTGGAAGCTGTGAAGTCAATGGCCACTGTGAAATTGATCTGTGTCCTGGAAAAAGGTCACATCACAATAATTATTCAGGCTTGCAAATCTACAAGCATTTGGACTCGCCCAGAACTTTTGGGAGAAATGACAATCCCAAGCAGAGGTTTAAGGGTGCTTCCAGATGAGGACAATATTAGGCAATCTCACTGCCTCTTTCCTAGAATTTTACAGGGAATCCAGATGATGTTGTCTTCAGTTTGTAGCCCTCATGTTTTTTCCCACCACTTCTTTCGTCTTTTTTCTTACCATGGAAAATACATTAAGGAAGAAAAGTCAGAAAAGCTGCACAATGCCCTCTGATGGCTAGTGCTAGGAATCCTCCATCTGGAAGCAACCCTAGACCCTGCTTCACCAGCGCAATTTCCTTTTTCCTGTCTACCTCCTCCAGGACTTCACTGCTGTCTGATACAAAGACTCTGACATGTATAATTCCACCTTCAAGCAGAGGAACACGCAGAGCCAATCCAGTGACGAAATGCGCTTCATTTTCCATTTCATCTCACCAACAGAAATCAAGTGGAAATTTTTAAATTGTGGAGCCTCAACTGTCCCATAGCAGGTTGTGTAGGAAAGCAGCATACATGTCGCCTGATTATATGCAGTGGCTCAAGCCAGTAGAAGCTGGTGGTTCCGATGTCAGTGGGGTGGTGAAACCGCTCCAGGTTTCCGTCAGAACCTGTCAAAACTCTGAAGGAGCTACATAAGGTGCTTTGCTCTTTTAGAGTTCTGGCTAGTTCTGACAGAAACTCATAGTGCATTCACTGTCCCTTTGACATCGGAGTCACCAGCCTCCACTGGCTCAAGCCCTCCACTCCACAGTGCCAAGCCCCTGAAACTACCGAAATTGCTACTAAACCTACTCAGGGTTGGTGCGCTGTGCCTGAGCTGGAGGACTTACCACTGTCTCCTTCTCTTCCCTCCTGGTTATTGTTTTGTTTTTGCTGCCTTGCTAGTGGCAGCAGCATGGGCATGTTCATCCTTTGATACCTTCCTCTGAGGGGTCCTCAGAATGAGGCATTGCAGGTAAGGTTCCTGCAGAGATTGCCTGTGCCACTGAGCAGCAGTGCAGCGCCAAAGAACACCTGAGAGTGAGGCATTGGGCCAGGCACCGTCACAACTGGGGAAATGCAGCTGGTTGTGGTGTGCAGCCCTCCAGACAGTGGATTGGGACTGGGACATGATCTGCCACTTTTCACAATCTGCCGCCTGAGGCAAGGGTCTCATCCTGCCTCATGGGAGAGCCAGCCCTGAAACTACTATTACTTCATTGTTTTGGTGTTATTCTGGGAGATTAATTTGGGAAACTCAATAAAATTCTGATATCCATTTAAGCTAGCATGAAAAGCATTTTCTGTTCCAAGTTATACATAGCTATAAAACAAGATCCAGGCAAATTTAAAGTTGTTTTCTTTCCTGAATTAGACAGGATTAAATGAAACTGAAACTTAATTAAAGTCCTCTGCTGGAGCCACTTGACCTTGGCTAGAGCTAGGAAAGGAACCCAGTGCACTTGAGTTAAGTATCAGGTTGGTGTGAGGTGTATTAAGACGAATAAAGGTGGGATGTATAAACATGTACTGGCTAAGGCGACCTGATGTGAACCCTGAATACATGTAAGGGAATGTTTAACTTTAAGTTACAGCACACTGAAAGTGGATACCCAGATATTAAAGCAATTTGGAGGTTAGTGACCAAGGCTTTGAAAAAATAATATGTTGCTTATTTAGGAGTAAAATATATACAAATTGTTTTCCAAGGGTTTGAATAAGAGTAGCCATTTATTGGGTTGACAATAGCTTAAAGATATCATATAAGTTAGCAGTCCCAGCAATTGCTAACAGAGACGTAAACATGTGTGCACAGATTTTGAAAAAAGGTGTTCTAATTTGGAACCTCTGGAATGGTGGGCTCTCTCTCTCTCTCTTTCAGGGCTCTATCACACCCATTCTCCCCCCCCCCCAGTTTGCCTCCACATTTTTTACCTCTGTTTCATAAGCGCATCAAGTTTCACGTGGGTTAGTGGTATTGCGTTGCACCGTAAAATCTCCCTTTCACTTGTTTGCTCTTCCACTCTACCCTGCCCCTTCTCCTTCCGCCTCCAGTTCATTGGTTGTGGTACTCTGATGGGTATGGGCTCCTTCCCCCCACTTGTTCTGGCTTTGTTGTCTAGTGATTTACTGATTTAACATTTCATCGGGTGGGCTCCATTTCTGCAGGCAATGAGGGTGGAGTTGAAGCAGTAAAAAGTCAATTCAATCGAATAAGCACAAGTCCCTTTGTCCAAAATGGAGTGCTGGAGGAGGAGAACTGCCTCACCCTCCCCTTTCATCAGCAAGACTCCATTCAAAGCACATGCCCCCAACAAAGGAAAAAGCGAGGGGACAGCAGTACATGGTGGCTTAAGGGCACATTAAATCTGCTTGGAGAAAACAATCCAGACTTTCTTGCACCAAAATAATATGCAAAATGGAGGAAAAGAGGCGAGATTGGTGCAGGACAGGAATGATGTCATGTGAATCCCGTGCTGCAAAACCAGATACCAGACATAGCAAGAGTGCATTAAACCGCTGGTGTGATGGAGCTCTCAGTCTGAAATAGAGGTCTTTCATCCCAGTCCAGTTTTGACACTATATTGGGGTCTGAGCACATGGAATCAAACCCCACACTGAATATGAAGATCAAACATACAGCTTTTCACTGCAGGGTATCAGCAGGCTGAAAGGCTCCCTTGCAACACCTTACATTTATTGCAGTGGTCCTCAGTCTGTTTGAATCGTGGGACTTGAATGCAGTGGACACCACAGCCCAGCTAGATTAGCTTCATCAGATACATGCAAAAATGTTGAGTAAGTCAAAACAACCTTCCAGCTGAATAGCCCACTTTCAAGGGACTTGCAACCTGAGCCTATGTATGTCTGCATAGAACTGAGTTCAGCCGGGCTTGACCCCACCATATTCACAGCAGGGGTGGGCAACATTCAGCGGTCAGGGGACTGCATTACTCCCTGGGACCCCACCCAGGGCTGCTCCCACCCTTGCTGAATTGGCCACCAGAATTTGAATGGCTGGTGTATAGACACAACCTGCAAATGGATGCTAATTTGGATATTTGGTCTGCTTTTGTTGACGTTTATGCATAATTCTTGGAAAGCTGCATTGTCATACATACACACACACATGCATTGCATATGGATGTAATGAAATTGATATATTGATATTTCACTACTTTTTTTTGCTTTTCCTCCTTTTTTGGTTTAGATTTGTTGAAAATTTACAATAAAAATTAATTTTAAAAACTTCATTGTTAACAGTGTAGCACATCAGTAATATGTTATCTTTCCTTTGTCTCCTTAGGACTGGTACAAAGCAGGCCAAGTCCCAGTTCTGGGCCCCATCCCAGTAAATGCGAAACAGCAGTATAGAGGACAGCTAACATTAGGGCTGATAAAAGGGATGATTGAAAAAGCTGCCTGCAGACATTTCTCTGGCAGCCTTCTCAGAGGAGATTCCAAGCCTGTCATCTCCTACCCTTAGTCAATATCAATTGCTCCCAGGACAGACCCTTCCTTCAGATGTCACGCAAGCATCCTAATGAAAGAACACGGCTGTCAATGGAAGATAACATTTCAAGTGCTGGTTAGATAGGCAGAGACAAGACCAGGGGGAAATGGCTTTTTGTTTTGCTTCTGCTCTGAGATTCATCAGGGTAACAGGACCAGCACAGGGTGGGCAAGGACCCTCCTCTAGAGAAGGAATGAAAGCACGTTAGCTTCAGCAGTTTTGTGAAATTGGGGCACTATAGATCTCCATACGTGATTCTTTGATCAGTGTTTTTTGAACTGAAATAAACAATAAGGATAAAGAAATGGGACCACAAAAATATCGGAGTTCCATAGTTAGGGTGATCATATTTGGGAAACCAAAAAAGAGGACACCTGGGGCAGGGGCGGGAAAATGGCTTTCCGGGGCCTCCGGAAAGTGTGTCGTCCCCTCCCCGCCATCTTAAAGGCCCTGATTGGAGCAGAGGATGGGAAATCATGTCATTTCCACTGACCCCACACCGTTTCAATTGGGACCTTTAACAATAAGGATAAAGAAATAGGACCACAAAAATATCAGAGTTCCATAGTTAGGGTGATCATATTTGGGAAACCAAAAAAGAGGACACCGGGGCAGGTGGCAGGAAAGTGTGCTTTCTGGGGCCTTCGGAAAATGCATAATTTCCCCACCACCATGCTAATGGTGACTGCCATTAGTGTGGCAAAGGGGAATGACTCACTTTCTGGAGTCCCTGGAAAGCACGCTTTCCCCTCCTCCACTCCAATTGGAGTCTTAAAGGCCCTGATTGGAAGGGAAAGCATGTCATCCCCCCGCACTGCTCCAATCAGAGCCTTTTCTATAATGTCTGGGAATGACATGCTTTCCCCTTTAAGGCCCTGATTGGAGCAGTGGAGGGGGGAATGATTAGGCTGACCATATGAAAAGGAGGACAGGGCTCATGTAACTTTAACAGTTGTAGAGAAAAGGCAATTTCAGCTGGCGTCATTTGTATGCAATTAGTTCCTGGTGAAATTCACTCTTCATTACAACAGTTAAAGCTGCAGGGGCCCTGCCCTCTTGTGTATCTGGTCACTCTAGTATAGTGCCTGCAACTTTAATTGTTGTGATGAAGATGGGATTTCACCAGGTACTAACTGCATACAAATGACGCCAGCTGCAATTCCCTTTTCTCTGCAACTGTTAAAGTTAAATGAGCCCTTTCCTCCTTTTCATATGGTCAGCCTAGGAATGATGCACTCCCTCTTCATCACAACAGAGTGATCAAATACAAAAGAGGGCAGGGCCCCTGCAGCTTTAACTGTTGTGATGAAGCAGGAATTTCACCAGGTGTTCCATGCATACAAATGACACCTGTTGAAATTCCCTTGTCTATACAACTGTTACAGATACAGGAGCCCTGTCCTCCTTTCCATATGTTCACCCTAAAGATGACAAGAAGTGAAATAACAGAAACAGAGCTGGTGACACTACAGATAGTTGAAGATTTCGCTCTTAGTGAAAGCAGCATTCCATGGAGGCTAGGAAAGGTACCCATGGGCAGGGAGGGCCAAGGCTGATGGTGAACACTACACTGGTCAGAAGACCCAGAAGGGAAGGGTGACTTCTTCTTGTTTAGGGGTCTAGATTTCTTCCCAGCAACCCTGGAAACTTGACCCATAATAGCACTCAACAGACAGTTCAGTAGGCAAGAGGCTTATTCACCCAATAAATCAGGTATGGGGGACATTTGGCCTACTGACTGTATATGGCCCTCAGGCCTTTTTTGTTGTTGTTGTTGCAGATCCCACCTTTGCCCCCGTACAGCCAAATTTGCTACCCAAATTCAGTGGCCCAACAGCAAAAAAATGGCAATTCATTTTTCAGATAAACATGCAGGGAGAGTGCATCTTGTTTTACAGCAAAATTGTGCTCCCTGGGAGCTTCCAAGAGTGAGATTTTGCTTTAAAACAATGTGTGCAGTCCCCATGTGCCTGGTTTTAAGGAGAAATCACTGGTTTGTTTTACATCTGCTCCACCAAATTTTGGTGACAATTTCAATAGCACAGCCACAATTTTGGTGGCAGGGAAGATGGCTGCATCTCCCACTGGGTTCTGAGGGGGGGGATTGGCCCTGGGGCCTCCAGATACTGCCCACCCCTGCAATAAATACACATTGTCAAGCATGCTGCATGTTTGACATTTCCTGATCTAGTTTGCGTATGCTACTAAAGATTTACATAATGTAAACATTTGCAGCAAGGGCTTACTACCTATTTTTTTGGTCCTGCTCTTGTATCTTCAACAAGAACACTGGCAGCCCTTTTGTAACACACTTACTCATGGGTGAGTATATCTCACATAAGTATCATGACAGACAACTGTATTTTTGGTGCCAACTTACAAAACAAACCACAAATAGGGCAATTTGTGGGCAAAATGGTTTCTTGAGATGTAAGCTAAAACTTCCCACCTCATTTGATAAGTTTAAAGTATGGGAGCGGCTGCCATGCTGAAAAGATTTCCCAAAAACTTTGTTTCATCAGTGTCAGATTTACAATTTTAAGAAACAGAACAGAGATGGTATTTTCCTGACAGCTTGAGAATAAGAACACAGGAACATAAAAAGACCCCAGCAGGATCTGAAGGGTTCTTGCTCCCCAGCCTTTAGTATGCAAAGGTATACAGCTTTGGAGCCTGGAGGTTCCACAGAGCTATCCTGACTAAAAGCCAGTGATAGACTTATGGATAGATCTCTGTATTGTTTTCGATAACCAATGAAATAAACCTAATGAAACAAATGCATAAATGTCATATGGAAAACAAATCTTTGCTTGCTGGCTAATTGCTCTCCGGGATCCAGTCAGAGACCCAGTGTGAAACCCCCCCAATCAACCTGAGTAGAGGAGTCCTGCTGGTAAGCCACTTTATCACCACCAAGTGGGAGGACAGATGGCTCATTGAGAGGAGAGGAATACTTAACAGGATATTAAACTGAAACCTAATTAAACTCTGATCTTATGATGATGATTAGGGAGTTTTGGCCCATACTAGAGTGATGAGAGGCAACCCATTGAGGCTACAGTCCCTCTGATGCTGGAGGAGGATTTGCCACACCTTCTCCCTACCCCCATGGACGTTCAATGTTGAATGGGTGGATTGAGAGTGTGGCCTCTGGATATGCAGTAGCCAAAGCTTCCCCAGCCCTGCCCCATGCCCCATACACAGGGGGAAATTTAAGTGAGCCTGGGAGCTGCTGTCAATGTTTCCCTCCCATGCGGGGTGGGGTTGAGAAAAAATGATCCTCCCTCCCTTTTGCCCTTCCGGCATGTCTTAGGAAATGTTGGAGTGTTCCGACCTTGGAGCACTCCAAATAAACAACAGGACACTCTGCCCGCTTTTTATCTGGGAAAGGTAACATAATTCTCATCTTCAAGAGAAGAGAAGCCAGGCTAAGCAATCCAAGGGACTTTACTTGCCAAGGAACAAATCAAGCCTTCTTTGTTGCTGAAGAAAACAAAGAAATCTCTCTGAACTTTATGCTTTTTAATTGAACCTAAGTCTTGTTCTTTCAGGACTTCTTCTGACAAGTTAATAATGGGCTAACAACCTGATTGTTGTTAAGTGCTCCAAAAGGACTTCTATTGATTTCTTGTTGCTCAGTAGCAGTAAATTGATTTCTGATGGAATCTTTTGTGAATGGACACTGTTGTGCTCTTGAACATGGGGATGCTGGGTCAATATGGCTGGAATGTAGGTGATGCCAAAACACGTTTGCCCACATTAGAAGGTGAGGAGCGTCATGCCCAGTGTCTAATTTCTCAGAAAATGCCAGTGCTCAGTTCTGGTCAGGAACGATCATATATACTAATAGTGATTTCAATTCTCCATGAGTTGACTTATGTAGCCAAAACAGCAACATCTACACAAAGGGGGAGATATTAGCAGTCTTGTAGGAAACCCAAAGTTTTGCAGAAGTAAACACCCACCCACCCACCCACCACACACACACACACACACACCGAGAAAGAAAACCTAATCTGGATCCATTCCAATTTGTTTAGTTAAGGGAGGCTCTATCTTATTCCTTGCTGCATCTTCCCAAATACAGACACTCCTGAATTTTCAAAAAAATATATATTGCTAACAATTTTACATCCTTCTCCCCAATGGGTTGGATCCAGACTTAGTCATATGTAGAGTAGACCTATTGAAGTCAATGGAATGTTGATCAAGCCTAACTGAAGTCCCATTGGTTTCAATGGGACTAATCAAAGTATAATGAAGTCTAGATCCAACGCAGTGTGTTTCCAGCAGCAACTAACATGCAGTCTGTTAGTTCCTCCCTGACTGTTTTCCTGAAAAGGATGTGGTCTGGTCACAACTGCTAGGCATCACCTTTGGAGCCTAGGCAATTAACAGATATATTTCCAGTGAGCATTTCAATGTTGTCTGTCAGTAAAGGGCTGCAACCACACAGCTGCCTCAGTAGAACTAGTATGTGATGCAATTGACAGACTTCGTGGCCTTGCAGGTTGTGTACTTCCTTTTAGGTCAGAGGTTATGCATGCAGTACCTGGTGAAATTCCCTCTTCATTACAACAGTTAAAACTGAAGGGACTATACTAGAGTGACCATATACAAAAGAGAGCAGGGCTCCTGCGCCGAGAAGACCCTATTCTTTGTCACTGCCTGCCACACCTCACACAGCTGAGGTATCTGGAGCAAAGCCTCACATTATGAATGGAAAATGCTGGAAGGAACATGTGGAAGAAGGTGATCTTTAAGGTATACCAACGTATTCCAAGCCATGTAGGGCTTTAAAGGTTAAAAACAGCACTTGGAAACAAACTGGCCACCACTACAGATCAAACAAAATGGGCATAATATTCTGAATGCCTTGCTCCAGACAACACCCTGACAGCAGCATTTTGCACCAGTTGCAGCTTCCAAACTTCAAGGGCAGCCCCATGTAGTGCACATTACAGTGATATAATCTGGAGGTAAGTTGGGCATGAACAACAAAATGAGGTCCAGGTAAGGTCATAGCCAAAGTATCAACCACAGCTGGAAAAGATGCTCCCTGCCACTTGCACAGCTTACCGAAGCACTGGGTGAAGGAGCACCCCCCAAGCTATAGACTATGGGCTGAATCCAGATTTAGGTGCATGCAATTGGGCTGGCAGAAGCAAACCTCCCTTTCCCCACTTTCCTACAGCAGCTCTTCCAGCCCCCTGAAATGCTACAGAGAGGGTCAGGGGACCCTGCTGAATGGGATGAAATGTTGCGCAAAGGAGAGGGAGGAATCCCCCCAAATCAGGCAAAGGCAACTTCTGTGAGGGAAGCTCTTCCATCAACGGAAGGCAGATCCTAGATCCAACCACTAATCTTTCAGGGGGAGTGCGATCCCATCCAAGAGAGGCTGCACTCTTACATCTGAATCAGAAGGCCCACCCACCAACAGTATTTCCATCTTGTCTGGGTTAGCTTGCAGCCTGTTAAAAAGAGAGTCAACTTACCCTCCTTTGATGTAGTCTAGAAACGTGTGCTCTGATTCAGTGGCAAATGAGAGCAACGTCACCTTGGAAAGCAAGAAACAGGGATACCATCACACAGGGAATTGTGAAGCAATTATTAGCAATATGGGTGGGGTGGTGGTATTGGTGATTTCCAGTTGATCCCAGGACCACATCCTCAGTGAACTGACTTTAGACAACGGTCAGCCCCTCACAAATCCCAGTGGGTGCCACAGACCTCTTTTCAGACTTGAGGTCCTTTGATAGACTATGCATTTATCATGCACTCATCATTCTCCACTCACGGGTGTTTAGGGGTTCCTTAGATGATGTTATGACACGAGAGTTTCACTTCTGTGTCTAACCAGCTCTTTTGATGAGTTTTTTTTTAGAGTAGGGAAAATACGGCAATTGTGTACGTGAAAAAAGTGTGGTTTCCTCTTGTGTATTTGCACTATTCCACTATACCTCAGTGCCACCTAGAGGGTATGCAGTGGAAAAGCAGGAAAGAAAAAGCTCTTTGTGTAGAGCTCAGGTCTCAATTCTGCAATGAAACTGAAAATAGGTATACCGGATTAACAGGCAATTAACAGCCTCGCATTGAAAAGCTCTTGAAACCAAGATGCATTAGCTTTTGCCTAGTTAATCCTTTTCTGGAGTGATGTTCCTGGAAATGGGCTATCTTTTCTTCAGGCTGCCAGGTCACAACATGAAGATTTTTTCCTGCAACTTTCAATCTGTGCTGAATCAGGAGACAAGGAACTCGCAGCATCTCCTGCCTATTTCTGCTCCCGCACCTGATATAGTAAGTCAGTGTGCTGCACAGCAGGCAATGGAGTTTGGTGGGTGGGTGGTTGAAAAGAGGATCAGGAACAGGAGAAGCCATGGCTGCCTTGTCTCCCAATTCAGCAGTGGATTTAATGATACATAGGAAACCTCTGGCTTGCAACACGGTAATCCTGTTTCCTTAGCTCAAGAAACAGGAAACAAAGGTAGCCGTTACCACAGCTTTTATGTGCTGCCAATATACTTCTTGATAGCACGTGAAAGCTGTGGTTTGGGGGTGGAGCTTGGCAAGTGTTTGCCACCTTAGCCTCCTGGATGCCCGTTCACGGATCTGTGATCTGGCTCAACTTGCTATGTGCCAAGTTGGGCAAGCTCAGGGTCTCCTGCTGTTGTTGTAATTATTATTATTTGTGCAAATCTGGATTTGCACAAATCCGGATTTGCACAAAATCAGGGCTGGGAATATATATATGGAACTTGTGATTCGCGCAAAATTGCAGCTGTAAATAGGATAATTTCCGCAAAATAGCAGCATTTATGCAAATCACACTATTTACAGCCATGATTTTGCACAAATCTCAATTTCCGTAAATATTCCCAGTTCCAATTTTGTGCAAATTGTGGCTCATGGACAAAAAAGAAAAGAAAAAAGAAGACATGAGTTCTTGCCAGATGATCCCAGACCATATGGCGGCTTGCCCCGCATGCCCAACAGGGTCGGGCAACCAGCAGAATCTGGCAAGGGGGAGTTTGTCCATCCCTACCACAACACCTGGTAAAAGGGACAGACTTGCTCAGAAAGATTCCCACTGATGTTTAACACCAATAGCTCCATAGAAATCTCACTACTTAATATTTCTTACCCAAGACTTGACATCAAAAGCCTCTTTAAGCCTGAGGGCTGAATTCCATTTTGGAAAAATCCTCAGGGAAGATGTTCCAGTAGTGGGCGGGGCCAAAAATATCAGTCTATGTTAGCTTAAAACTTTTACTGCCAATAACTATGCCCTGGGAGAGGCACTTCAACCTTTCAGAATGGGGGGAAAAACTACACAGAAGCCAGGAAACCACCAAAGGATCAGTAGTTGGATGAAAGGTGGTGTGGCCCTCTGGGGACTCTTGGAATGTTGGATTGGGAATCCAGGTGGGGCAGATGTGGCACCTGGACCAGAGGTTCTGCAGCCCCTTCACAAGGGATTAGTCATGGTCACCTAGAACATTCCCACTCTAGTGTAACATCCTCCACAGGGGAGTATAGGTATTTAGCTCATATTTAGTCACCCAGTCAGACCACTGATCCAACTAGCTCAGTATTGTCTACAATGACATGCAGCAGCTTCCCAGGGTTACAGGCAGCAGTCTTTCCCAGTCATAGAATCATATAGAATCATAGAATAGTTGAGTTGGAAGGTGCCTATAAGGCTATCGAGTCCAATCCCAAGCTCAATGCAGGAATCTACCTTAAAGCATCCCTGACAGGTGGCTGTCCAGCTGCATCCTGAATGCCTCTAGTGTAGGAGAGCCCATGACCTCCCTAGGTCATTGGTTCCATTGTCATACTGCTCCAACAGTCAGGAAGTTTTTTCTGATGTCCAGTCCTAGTATCTACAGATGCTGGAGATGGAAAATGCGACCTTCTGCTTGCTCTACCATTGAGTTACAGCCCTCCCCTACATATTAAGCTGTATCACATACTACCAATTCAGTCATCTCTGCCTGATTATAGCATTACAGGAGCAGAGAGGACATCTCTGCCATCACAGAGGCAGTTGTCTCATTCAATGAATATTAAGCAAAACCATCCTGATCTCTCCAGCAAGTGTGCCAATAGCCTGCAGCACTCATACTTTTCTTAATATTAAGAGAATTAATATTAATCTTGAATCATTAATAAAATATTAGGATATTAATCACTTGACTCTGGCCTTACAAGTAGACTGGAATGTTTTGTCAAGTTTAGCAGTAGGATATTGGATAAAGGACTGAACCCCAAATAACTTTATTGGCCATTGATTTGTCCTGCATAGGAGTAACACAACTGCAATGGCTGGGTTCACACGACATGCTAACCCACATTCAGTGGCTGAATGTGGTGGTTGTTGAACCATGGGTTATCATGTTGTCTGAACATAGCACAATTTCCACAGGGTGGTTTGTTAACCATGCAGTATGGCTTATTTTTCTTGAACTAGCCACCACGAGAACCCATGGTTTATTGTTAGCTTTTTGGAAAATTTTTGTTTATTGTTGGAAAATGCGCTGCATTCAGGCAACATGATAACCCACAATTCAACAGCAACCCATAGGCGAAGGTGGTGAGAAGGCTACTGCTCTTGTTCACCATTTGATTTGCATCAATATATACAACTTTTACTGCCCATAGGCTTCCTAGTGTTGGTGTTTTTTGTTTTTATTTTTTTTAATTCCAGCCAGTTAGCCAGTAGTGCAGTTAGGTCATTTTAGAGTCTAGACTTAACAGTAGTATGGGACCTCCACTCTTTAAATGGCAACGTGTATTACTTCAATATTTGTGCTGCGTTTCAGGGCCCTCCTATTCAATCTGCCAAGTGGGACCCCAGGCTTCTGCCCCAACGTGCTTCCCCGACGGCAACCAACACAGTTAGCAAAACGAAATGGCCAGGCCACTTAGAAACCAACTGGGTGGCAATTATAAGACCCATTGGGAAAGGGCTTCCTCTCTTCTTGTTCAGCCTAAAGGATTTATTTATTTTTACCAATATCAAACAAAAGATAAAATAATGTTACTCACTGTTCCTGAGTTAATGTACTTCTTTTTCTTCATTTTCTTTTTGGGATTTACCACCTGAGAGAGGAAAGAAAATTTTAAAAAAATCTAGATGAAGCCATTGCAAGATGGCTGTGCAGTGTGTCATAGTAGCAGCAGTACTAATGGCATTTCTTCATATTAATTAGTGTGATCAATGTAGAGGGACATAAGGAGGGGAAGGTGTGTCTCTGCCCCAAGGAGCTTATAATCTACACTTCAGTAGAAGGGAAAACAAAAGGGTAAACCAAGGGCTTCACAGAGAAACTGGGTGTGCGGCCACAGCTTCAAACACTAGGCCTAGAGGAGCACACCCCTCTCAGGCTAAGCCCCAACACTTAAATACCTGAGGGAAGGGCAAAAAACACACCACTTTTCCTTTATAGCAGAGGGGAAAAGGGTGTTAAGGGTTTTGAATAAGGTTCTCCTGTGAGTATGTTGGCTGAAGGTGTAATGATATGTGTTTCTTTTTTAAACTGATAGAGCCGGTTACAAAGCCAAGCTGACACGTGGTTTGTGGTAGCAAAAATAAAAGAAAACATTTATTGTTGTTAACAGTCTTTTCAAATCAATTTAAAACCTGCCTATCTTAATACTTCAAACAATCTTGTTAATAATAATCCTAGGTATTTATAATCTCTTCACTCACTCCTGACTAGAACACACACAGCTATCTTCCACACAACTACTCTCCACCCAACCAAGACAATAAAATGATTAGATAATCTAACACACTCCCTCACACAATATATACTCCTCCCCCTCCCTTTCCCAGCATCATCAGCCACACCCACTCAGTCCAACATTCCGCACTCTCCAAACACACTAAACCAGACATACTTAAGGAGACAGAAATGTGGGGTATCGTCACAGTGGGTTTGGAGAAGGAATTTGAGGGATTTACAGTCTCTCTCTGGTTCATCTTTGCAACTACTGGGTGAATTGGCTCATTGTTATGCACATTCTACAACTGGGAAAGGAAGTTGAGAAACATGCTGGAACTCAAGGTCAACATGTAAATCCAAGGCTGAGCTGGGATGTGAAGCCAGGTCTCTTGGGGTCCAAAATCAGCTCTATCCAATGGATTTTTGTAGTAATGGTTAAGAACAGCAGCACAGACACTATCTTTTTTCATATTCCAAATTTAAAATATGGGCTGATTCGGCTGCTGTGTTTTAAATAAATGCACTATAACATTAAAATATACGGTTTTATTTCCTGTGTCTGTTTTTATCCAGTCAGGCACTCATTGCACACCTGTTTCTGTATCATCTAATAGATTTATTTTATTCATTTTGTTATTTATTTTTAAATTTTATTTGTTTACTTGATGCTTACACTGCTATACCGCCCATTAGCAAAAGCTCTTTCTGGGAAGTTCAGAAAACAAACTTAAACTATAAAATGCTATAACATAGTAAAACATAATATAAAATCCATAAGTTTAAAACAGAATAAAACCAAAGCAGGAACCAAGATAAAAACCACCAGCAGCATGAAGATTTTTTTTAAAAAACAACCCCTCACTAATGAATTTTTAGAACTGAAGGGCTAAAAAGCCCAGGGAAATCAAAAGGTGTTCACCTGGTGCCAAAAAAAGCATAATATAGGCGCCAGGTGAGCCTCTTTTGGGAAGGTATTCCACAACTGGAATTCCACCACTGAAAAGGCCCTCTCCTTAGTAGCTACTCACTTCACCTCATTCAGTGGGGATACCCAGAGGAGGGCCTCTGAGGATGATCTTGGGGAGGTATATATGGAAAGAGACAATTCTTCAATAACCTGGCTGTTTAGCTTGGGGCTGGCATCAGGACTTGATCAAATTCACCAGTCCATTAGCCCCTGGCATCTGGCTAAATGCAGCCTGTTGCCAACACACTGTTGCAATACTGGTGCATTTTGGGTTGGTTTGAATTGTAGGCTATTACAGACCAGAATGCGTGTATGCTGTGATTGTGCTGGGGTACAGAAAACAAACATGGTATTAGATGGTATTAGATGAGGAATTTATCTTCCTAAGAAACTCAGTTTTCACCTCTTCTTTTTTTAAATGAGAAAGATTCTCACCCGTGTGGTGGTGAAGATATATTTGGGGTTTATAGGCGATGCCTCTGCTGAAATCTCAGGAGCCAGCAGTGTGACTGAATGAGATTTTCCAGCAGTTGCAGATGGGGCAGAATACCCTCCGTAGCTCTTTGCCCCTCTTCAAGACTTGCAAAACCAGAATAAATTCTGCAAAATGATAAAAATTGCAAAGGAAACCATGAAAAATAAGAGAAAAGGTGTATATGTTTTCAATAAATAAATAAATGAATACATAATTGAATAAAGTATATTGAGGGTTGTAGAATTCAGATTTGCTTGGTTAGGTGTTTGGATTTTTTGGGTGTGGAATTTTAATTTTTTGCTTGGAGTGCACACAGCTCAGGCTACAGTGTCACAAATTGTTGTGTTGCACTGGAGGAGCACTCCTTCTGCCTCCTTCTACAAAGTGGTTTTCTGGTGCCACAGACCATCATCCCATTAGAATGATTATACTGTGGGATGCTCTGATGTGAGACTAAGAATCCAAATGATCTGGACGCTTCTTTGTATTCCAGATCTGAGGCCTCCCCTGTGATATAACTGATGCAAATTCAAACATGAAATAGGGAATCATTCGACTGCAGTGTGAAACCACTGAAAATGCAAGGCAAACATTCTGTTTATTATCATACTAAAGACACTACAGTGTAAGTCTACATTCATCCACATTAATCTTCCATCAAACAGAAACTGACAAGCTTCATTATGCATTTCTTAATAAACCATTCTGGGCTACCATATTCAGTGGATTTTCTTACCTACAGTTCCACAAATGACAATAAAATTATCTCAGGACGTTTGCTATTATTATTACGAAAGCAATTAAAAGTTACAAAATACAAAGCAAATTCCATGATGGGGTTCATTAGAAAAGGAATCGAAAATAAAACTGCCAATACCATCATGCCTTTATACAAATCTATGGTGTACTTGGAATACTGTGTACAGTTCTGGTCACCACACTTCAAGAAAGGATGTTGTAGAGCTGGAAATTGGGGGCATGATCCAGAACTCCCAAACCCACATTTGTGGGGAACAGGAAATCCAGAGACATGGCTGGAATGAAATGAAAAGTATGGAAAGGAAAGGGATTCCCAGTGCAGGAAATTCCTGCCTATGCGCTACCATCCTGTCTTTCATCTCAAAGCTCACACTAATAGCCGATCCACGTGCCTGATTCCAAGCAGAGAGAAGGAGGGAATTTCAGGAATTTTCTCTTCATCCCTCAGGCACACCTTCACTCCTGACTTCCCATGTATTGGGTTGGTGGGCACATTTTGAATTTTGAGAGTGTTGTAGGCACTCTAAAAATGGCTACCATTGGAGGAGGGGCTTGGCCATTCACAAAATGGATGCCATGGTGGGCATGGCCAGTCACAAAACACCTTTCCCAGAAAGCAAACTAGTGAGAGTAAAGCAAAAGTAACTTGTCCAAGAATCTCAGTACCAGGAGAGGCGGGGTCTGAGCTCCAAAAGAACAAAAATTATTTTGAATGTAAAATAGTGCTGGAGGTCAGCTCTTCACTTTAAGTATGCCATCCCAGGAAATTCTTTTTTTAAAAAAAACACACTCCACCCTTAATAAAATAAAAACCAGAAAGGTCAGGAAGCTTGACCGGCGCCAAGAGAGGTGTCTGTGGGCACATTATTGTCCAGAGGCACCACGTTGGAGACCCCAGTGGGCTCTCCCCATCTAAGCGAGCACAATCTGGATCATGAGATAATCTATAGGACAATCTATTGGCTCGACAGCATTTCAAGTCTTACGACTCTTAAGAACATAACAAGAGCCCTGCTGGATCAGACCAAGGGTCCATCTAGTGCATCACTCAGTTCACACAGTGGCCAATCAGCTGTCAACCAGAGACCCACAAGCAGGACACAGTGCAACAACACCCTACCACCCGTGTTCCCCAGCAATGGGTGTATATAGGCTTACTGACTCTAATACTGGACTCTTCCTCAGGGGCAATCGATTTTTTTCTTTTGAAGGAAAATCAAACAATCCTAAGCTTAAAATGCATTGGGCCAATGCATGGTTAACAAGCCATTCTGTGGAAAATGTCCTGGGTTTGGGCAACACTCTAACCCACATTTCAAAAACAACCCACACTCAACCACTGAGTGTGGGTCAGTGTGTTGTGTGATCCCAGCTAATGGTTCCTTCAGTGCTTTGAATGAAAAAATGCCTTCATTCTCCATTTTGTTTGCAACTCAGAACATCAGACTGCGTTATTTCAGTTCCCTTTTGCTGGCATCTCCTAAGGTTCTTCTTTCCTATCCTCATAATGCTAAACAGACAGGCAGTCAAATGACTTTTACCTCAGACTTTGGAAACTCATTTTGAAATTAGATCCTCCACCCCGCCCCACCCCATAAGCTGTTGCTATTCACAATGCTCCATTCCAAGAAGGTCTTGAGAATTCATCCAGAACAAAAGGCATTAATGATTTACACCAACTTTACACGAGTCTCTTTCTCTCCTTGCCTGCTCCCATCGTTTCCTGCTGAGCGGGAAAGCAAAGCTCCATGAGAGGAGCTACTGGAATCCTACTGTGTCTGAGTCAGGTCATTCATTTTAGAAACCAGCCTAGAACTGTCACATTGGATAATATTAAAGGGGAGCCGCTGCACCCAACACATGCGACGAGCAATACTTGTTAGATAAAAGGAGGAAACCCAGGCATTGGAGCAGAGTGATACGCACACTGGCTGAATTCGGATGACACAATAAGCAACTGGGGGCGGGGAAACAATCATCAGTTGTATTGACTATCGTGTTGTCCGAACGCTGCCATAGTCAACTCAGCGCTGATCCTAATCCACACCACAGTTGATTATTTATTACCATGTTGTGTGGGGAGTACCCCCTAGATGAACAACTGTAAAGTTGATTATTACTCAACCATTGACTATTGTGTTGTCCGAATTCAGCCAATGGTGGGTTGAGTAGCCAACTCACAGTTGGTTATTTTGTGGGTACTCCCCACACAACATATTCCTACACAACTGTGGGTGGTTGGGGCTGGCATTGAATGGACTAATAGTCAACCCAGCATTTGACTGACACAGCCCCTGCCCCTCTCCCCACCCTCCCTCCTCCCTCAGTCCTCCCTGTTCTATCCCAGCAGCCTCTGCAAGTTGCACCAGTTATAGCAGAGTGGCCACCTGTCTCTATGGGCTTGTGTTTTAACCCACTCACCACACACTATTAACACACTCACCCCTCCACACAACACTTTAAACAACTGGCTTCGAGCTAAACAACTTGCAAGCCAATTGTTTCTCTCAGTTGCTTATTTGGGCGGAATAGCATACCGTCAGTAGTTTGTGAGTGGCGTGTTACCCTCCACACAACACAATAAGCAACACAACTGACGATTGTCCCCCCCCCCCCCCAGTTGCTTAATGTGTTGTCCGAATTCAGCCATTGTGTTGCTGGAGCGATTTGTTTTTCAATTCCACTTGGGCTTTGCCATCTGCTTGTGCAGCCAGATCCTCTGCCTGAATAGCAAGTCCAATACTCAACCAACTCATTGCCCTCACCAATGCCAAATGCAATCTGGAATCAAAACACTATGCAATTACAGGAAGAGAGGAAAAAGTCCTAGACCTCCATCACACCTAATTTCCCTGCCTGGTTTGCTTTTTTCCAGCACGTCAAGCTTATGATCCCTTTCACCTGAATAGCTGCTCTTTCACTCCTTTGCTCTTCCACTCCACTCCACTCCACTCCACTCCATTCCACTCCACTCCACTCCACTCGACTCCACCCCTCCCCTTCTCTTTCTCCCTCCAGTCAGGTCGTGGCAGATGACTACTTCAACCAGATCGCCTTTCTGCCGGGAAAAATGGAATAACCCTTTAGTCTGGCTCTTTGGGGGCATCGAGGGAGTACAGTCCTGTCTCTGCAGAGATTCAGGCATTGTATGATTTAAAAAAAAGGCTTTTGAGCCTGGCATGCAAGGTTTGGGTCTTATATGTAAGCTTGGAGCCAGTTGCTGAGAGACATCGCTTTTCCTTGCCAGGACCTCATGCAATCCATTGAAGCCCCCAGTTCCTTTAAAACTACATGGAGGCTTAGGGTCCATTAAACGAGATTAGGGAAAATAATCCAGACTTTTAGTGTTCTAGGAAAGGCTGGGGAAGAGACCGGGTGTCAGCAGGACAGGCACAGTGTCATGTGAGTACCGTGCTGCAAATCCGCACACCAGGCATGGTGAGAGTGCACTAAATCACTGGTGTGATGGAGCTCCTACTCCAAATGCAGAACACATCAGAATTCTCTCTTTCCCCATCTGAATCATTCTTTTACCCATCGTAAAAACAACCCAGCATAGAAACACACACAGGGCAATTAAGAATAGGGTGGAGGAACTCCTTTTGAAACAACCTTGTCTGTGACTGGCCCAAAGTCACCCAGTGGGTTTCCATGGCTGAGTGGGGACTAGAACCTGGATTTCCCAACTCCCAATCCAACACTCTAATCACAACACCACACTGGCTCTCTGTCATGGGGTAAGGTGAGGGATCTAGACACTATTACTGAACTAGCTACAAAGATATGAGCTGCTGAAATACAAATAATCTAGGAAGGAAGAACAAATTTATTTATTTTATTTTGTTATTTAGAACATTCGTCTACCTTGTGCAATTAGTTCCCAAGCTGATGTACAACACAATAACTTCTTTTACATGATGTCAAATTTGGCATGTTGAATTGGCCTTGAATGGTATATTAGGAGCATAGGAGAAGAAATATTACCATGGTGGATCAAATCGAGGTCCATCTAGTTCAGTATTCTGTCTCCAAGAGCAACAGCAAGCTAGATGCTTTTGGAAGCTCCCAAGTAGGATATGAAAGAAATAGCCACTTGCTATTTTTTTGCCTTCAGAGTCTGGTACTTAGGGGTATACTGCCTCTGAACATGGAGACTTTAATTAATTGCTATACTATGGCTATACCCATATGTCTAATCCAGTCTCCTCCAAAATGGTGCACTCCAGATGTGCAGGACTACAACTCCCATTATTTATGTTATTTATTACATTTATATATTGCCCCATAGCCGAAGCTCTCTGGGCGGTTTACAAAAATTAAAAACATTGAACATTTAAAAACCAATATACAAAAATTAAAACCTATAAAAGCCTAAAAACAAACTACATATCATTTAAAACTGTCCAGGGGTCAGTTAAAAAGCTCAACATATACTGTTAAATGCCTGGGAGAAGAGAAAAGTCTTCACCTGATGCTGAAAAGATGACAGTGTTGGCGCCAGGTGAGCCTCGTCGGAGAGATCGTTCCATAGTTGGGAGGCCACCACTGAAAAGGCCCTCTCCCTTGTTTCTATCCTCTGAGCTTCCCTTGGAGTAGGCACTCGGAGGAGGACCTTAGACGTTGATCGTAGTGTACGGGTAGTTTCGTGTCGGGAGAGGCATTCCATCAAGTATTGTGGTCCCAAGCTGGGTAAGGCTTTATAGGTTAAAACCAGCACCTTGAATTGGGCTCGGAAACATACAGGCAGCTAATGCTGGCCAGTGTCGGTCTTATATGTTCGAAACTTCTGGTTGCTGATATCAATCTGGCCGCTGCATTTTACACAAGCTGCAGCTTCCGAACCATCTTCAAAGGCAGCCCCACGTAGAGTACATTGCAGTAATCTAACTTGGAGGTTACCAGAGCATAGACAACTGAAGCCAGGTTATCCCTGTCCAGGTAGGGGCATAGATGGGCCACC
Organism: Anniella stebbinsi; assembly: GCA_029215795.1. Lineage (NCBI taxonomy): Eukaryota > Metazoa > Chordata > Lepidosauria > Squamata > Anniellidae > Anniella > Anniella stebbinsi. The sequence continues at coordinate 64,103,587 of JARDYH010000004.1, read as the reverse complement.
AACAAAAGTTGATAGAAGGCACTCCATGCCACTGGAGCCACCTGAGCCTCAAGTGACAGAGATGGTTCTAGGAGAACCCCCAAGCTACGAACCTGCTCCTTCAGAGGGAGTGCAACCCCATTCAGAACAGGTTGAACACCCTGTATCCGGTCAGAAGAACCACCTTCTAACAGCATCTCAGTCGTGTCTGGATTGAGTTTCAGTTTATTAGCCCTCATCCAGTCTATTGTTGCAGCCAGGCACTGGATCAGCACAACCACAGCCTCACCTGATGAAGATGAGAAGGAGAAATAGAGCTGCGTGTCATCAGCATAATGATGACAATGCACTCCAAAACTTTGGATGACCACACCCAACGTTTTCATGTAGAAGTTGAACAGCATGGGGGACAAGACTGATCCCTGCAGAACCCCATACTGGAGAATCCACGGGGTCAAGCAATGTTCCCTAAGCACCACCTTCTGGAACCAACTCGCCAAGTAGGAGCGGAACCACTGCAATGCAGTGCCTCCCACTCCCAACTCAGCCAGTCATCCCAGAAGGATACCATGGTCGATGGTATCGAAAGCCGCTGAGAGATCAAGGAGAATCAACAGAGTCATGCTCCCCCTGTCTTTCTCACAACATAGGTCATCATGCAGGGCGACCAAGGCTGTTTCCATGCCAAAACCAGGCCTGAAACCCAACTGAAATGTATAGACAAGAGTATAGACATATTCTACATATAGTCATAGATAACATACTGAATTCACTGCCAGAACCTGTGGGTTGTTTTTGGGTTGTTGGGTGGTTTGTTAACCACCCCAACCAACCACCTTTGCTGGTTTTGGATGTCTCAACAAGGGATAATTATGCAAATCTGGCTGGCACACACCTGTCACACACAGGATGGTTAACAAGCCACCATGGCTCATTAAACTACCTTGCAATTGTGAGAACAGGGTCACCGGCTCAGAAGAGTTTACAAAGGGATTAGAGACATTTATGGAGGATAGGGCTATCAACAAGTGTTGGCCAGGACAGCTAAATGGAACCTCCATTTTCAGAGGCAGGATATCTCTGAACACCAAATGCTGGAGATACACAATGGGAAAGGGCCTTCACGTCCTGCTTGTGGGCTTCCCCAAAGCATCTGGCTGGCCACTGTTGGAAACAAGATGTTTGTCTAGCTGGATGTTTCGTCAGATCAAGCAGGGTTCTTTTTATGTTATGTCATGTTCTTTTATAGAACCCATTGCTATGTATTGGAGTGCCCTTCTCTAACCTGTGACCTTCCAAATGTTTTTGCCTGCAACTCCCATCAACCCTGACTATTGGCCATGCCAGCTGGAACTGATGGGACGTGTAGGCCAAAATGGACCAAGGTTGGGGAAGGAAGTAGTTTTTTTCAAATGCCTTTTTGTTCCTTTGGTATTTTGAATGACAGACACTATTATGCCATCGCCCATTTATGTTACTTTTCAATCAAAGTGGGACAATTCCTTCAACTTTGTGCCGTATGCTGTACTAATGGTCTGTTGACTGCAAATAAAGATGACAGTAGGGCATTAAAAACTGTGAATCTCTCTAATCACTATCAGTTGTTTGTTCTGCTAGCTACACCAGACAAATCGTGCAGAGTAAATGACAACTTGATAAATGGCCCCATGTTGATTCTTGAAATAACAGGAGTTATTACACAGTTTCTTCAAATAAATAATACAGGCGAGGTCTTGAAAGGTATAGTTTTGCATAGCACTGATGCAATATACAAACTTAAAAGTCCAACTTGGAGTAAGTAGCAACTCCCAGAATAAATGAAAAACAACAGATTGGATCCAGATTTAGGCAAATGCAACTAGGCTAGCGGAAAAGGATTTCCCTGTCCATTCCTCCTTGTGGCAATTCCTCCAGCCCCCTAAAAATGCTACACAGAGGGTCAGAGGGTGAGCTGTGGTGTGGTGGGGGTGGGATCCCCCCAAATGGGCTGGAGACACCTTCCATAAGTGAGCCCTCCTGTCCAGAGAAGGTAGATCCTGGATCCAACCCAATAACTCTCCGATGAGGAAAGCTGGGAAAATTCAAATGTTACTGAAAGCAGCAAAATCGGCATTCCATGTGCCAGGAAGAAATATGTGCAATCTGACAAGATAGAGACATTACAGATTAACTCTGCTCATACTACAAAATATGGACACCTGATATCTGAAACAGCACAACTGATCACATGTGTCAGCCTTCCCCAACCTGGTTCCCCCTAGATGTATTATACTACAATGCCCATCATCCTTAGGCAGCATGGGATTGTAGTCCAACACATCTGGAGGACACCAGCTGGGGAAGGCTGACATATAAGAACTGTTCCAAACTGAAATGGGTGAATCTATCCGAATTTATCTCGACTCTTGCTTCCTAATACAAATGCGCTACCGATCCTTCCTATCTAGGCAGAGGCAATTAAACTCCATGAATAGATAAGGTTACCTCGTGTACTTTAGACATCAGTTGACAAATGAACTTAAATTGTCTAGTAAATTGAAGCCAAAAGGAAAAGCCACAGCGGATTCATTTGAGGTATTGAAACTGCCTGCGGCTGAGGAAAGGCTGCAGATATTCAGGGATTCTTGTAGGTATCTTCCCCTAATGGAGAAATTTGGCTTGAAGTTTAGGAATAAAAACATAGCTTGATTAAGGGCACAATCCTCTGCCTGTTTAGACAAAAACAGTCCTACAGCTCCTGGCTGGGGAATACTGGGAGTTGTAGGACTGTTTTCTATTTAAACATGCAGAGGATTGCGTCCTTAAACTGAGTGTGTTTGAGATTCAGTTACCTAAAGCAAACAAGTATCCCAGTTCATTTTCATCATAATGCACATGAGCTGGCTTAATACTATTCCCACCCACCCTCAAGCAATCCCTCACTTCTGTTTTTATTAATATCTTAAACTGGCTCCAGGTTGTACCAGCTATTATTGGCATTGCCATCTCCCTAGCCCACCAAAGCCACGCCTCTGCACTTCAGCAGGCCACTGGTTGTGGCACAGAAGCCATGATAGCTGATGATCAGTGGAACATTCTATTAACTTCCAACTATTTGTAGCAGCTAGTGGTTTAAGCAAACCACTGCTGGGGATGCCTCAGCACTTTTCTTACTGTTGAGATTAGAATCTTGCTATACAATCAGACAAAAGCAGTTCTTCATAACCAGATGGTGACAATTTGTAATGGCAATCTTTCTGATGATGACCTGGAATATAAATAGATGATGCCAGCAATTTGTAGCACAGGTCTGACTGTGCCAGTGTAGAGTTCAGGAGCTGTTCTCTGATGAAGGCCTCCTCTAAATGAGTGATTTATTGCATGCTTGTGATTGGTCACTCACAGAGGTTTTCTGGTCGATTTCATGACATTGTCAACAAACAGGACCTCTCCCGCTGAATCCTCCAGAAATCCCAGTATAAAAAGAGCCACTTTAAAAGTGATAATAGCCAGGAAACAGAAGGATCCTCTGCCACTAGATGGTGCTGTCTCAATAGAACTTAATGGAGCTGAACTGAGGGGAAGTATTTAATTTAAACCCCTTGTTGCCCCTCTCCGATGTAATTCAACCCATAACAGTTGAGCCAAAGGACCAGGAAGCACAAAAGTCCCAGGTAAACAATGCAATTTCCCTAAATGTAGAGACACTCAGGCTGAATTCGGACAACACAATAGTCAATGGTAGGGTAATAATCAACTTTACAGTTGTTCATCTAGGGGGTACTCCCCACACAACATGGTAATAAATAATCAACTGTGGTGTGGATTAGGATTAGCGCTGAGTTGACTATGGCAGCATTCAGATGACACGATAATCAATACAACTGACGATTGTTCCCCCCCCCCCCCCGTTGCTTATTGTGTCATCTGAATTCAGCCTCAGTGTCACAACTAAGCAGACTCATATAAAAGCAGCTGAGCTGCACTGAGTCTCTTTGACCTTGACTCCCTCCGTTTATTGCCTGGCATCAAATATGGGCAGAGACCTCCTATCTTGTTTCACAGAGAGCTCCGACACTGAAGCCTTTGAGGAATCCAAAGCCCGGCTGGCATGAGCCCGGCTGGACAGAAGAGAGGGAGGAATGGCATTTCTACTCCTTCCCACTGGGCCTTTTCTTTTTACAGTTTTATCCCTTAGAAACCAATGGGTAGGAATTGATCTTAACCAACGTCAGTGTTGGCATAGATGAGAAGCCAGTTTGTGTTGGGGATGCGGGTGGGAGTGGGGAGGTGGCCAGGAGAGTGGCGGGCCTAGTGGATACAGACCCTGTCCTGGCAAGCCCACTGGTTTGTCCCCAGTACAGCTCTTCCCCCACCCCCCTTCGAAGATGGAGCTCTGACAACAGATAGGTAAGGTCTGTTGAGGTTTCCACAGGGGCTGGAAGGAGCAGATCTCTCACTCCAAGGCTGGACCTCTATTTCTGCCCTCAGAGGAGGAGATCCCCAAAAAAATCCTATAGCCCCTGGACTGCAGACTAAGGAAGTGAAATCAAACTTTCAAAGGCAGAGCTTTCTGCAAACAGGCATTGAAAGGCATAAGTACTCGAAAAGGAAAAGGAAAGAGAACAAAGAACTTTCACTATGGTATAGATTGTAATGCAGACTGGCTTTCTCTACAAAGCTTGAGCAGTAAGCTCCTTACTCTGCTGAGGATTGATCATCAAAAATTGAAAAATACAACTCATTTCTATTGTTTGCAAGTAAAAGGAAACCTTCTTAGGTAATGTATTATACATAGGCAACAACTTTATATAAAGGGATGTTAAGTGTTTTTATTGGTATTTTATTGGTATGTTAATGATGTATTGTTTTTATGTGCTTTTAATCAGTTTTGTGTATTTTGTGTTTGATGTTGTTCCCCGCCTTGATCCGGAGGGAGAGGCAGGTAATAAATAAATAAATATATTATTATTATTATTATTATTATTATTATTATTAAATAACTTGGCCAAAAAAAGAAAATGTTACCAGAAACACTTGCTATCAATCTGTACCCAAACTCACGTTTCCAAGCTCTGTTAAATAATGTGCATTCCTCAGTGGAACAAAGACTTAGCAAAATCTGTAACTGCAGAGGAATAAAGGAAAGCAAGAGGCTGCATACAAATGTTCAGTTAAAAATAATCTTAGCCAAACAAACAAACAAAAAAGCTTTAAAAAGATTGCTTAGTAAAGCACCCAATATAACTCAACATCTTAAGGAAAGATTTGGCAGGCAGTTCCTTACTTTCCTGTTCTTTGCATGAGTGCCCCCCAATGTAAGCATTTTGGAAAGCAAGATATAGCCACAGAGGCACTTTTTATTTTCCCCTTCTATTTATTTGGTATTAACTTGAAGTATTTACTATATGCTTGTCTCCATTGTGTCAAAAAAATTAAAGCTTATCTGCTAGTCTTCAGACACAACTCCCATCTGAGAGGTTGCAATGGGCAGTGTAACAACACATTAAATAAGTTTCCACTTTTTGTAGTCTCCTTGGTCTGCACATGCATACCCACTTACCTGGGTGTAAGCTCCATTGAACTCAGTGGGACTTGTTTTTGAGTAAACATGTATAATGTCCCATATCTTACAGGAATGCAAGTTTGTTATATAATTTTTGTATATATGACACATAGAACACAAAATCAGCACTTTAGAGAAATGGCAAGATCTTTGCCTTCCTACTACAGTTCCAGCCCCACTGGCTCATTTTATTTAGTTCAGTGTGACGGAACCAAAGGAGCAAAATTCCCCAGCTTGTTAGCCACTTCAGTAAGAAGAGATTCCACAGACTCCTTTCAGGGGATGATCTCACCATCCCTAGGAGAAGCGATAATAGTTTTCTCCCCTTAGGTTTCAAACATTTCCCTTTTGAAATTCAGTTTGCCTCAGCAAAGCAGTTTCACCCATCCATTTTCTGAAGAGTTTAAGGCTTATGTAGAATAAGATTGAATTCAAATGTGCAAAATTGGAAATATTTCTGTCTGCGTGGCAGAGAGCAACATACAGAAAGAAATAAGCTCAATTTTGCACAGTCAGCTCTTCCCAAAATCTCTCCCTCCCATGGCTGTTATTAGACAAACAACCATGTTTAAATTATCCAGGCTGTCCAATCAACTGCCAGATTCCAGTCGTGTATCAACTGGCATTGACTAGCCTAAGATCTATTTATTCAGTATGGCTGGGTTCACACAACACGCTAATTGACACTCGGGCTAACGTGTTGTTCGAACCCAGGATATTTTCTGCAGGGTAGCTTTTTAACCATGTAGTGTCCTGGGTTCAGACAACACCCTAACTGAAGGTTCAACGAACAACCACAGTTCAAAACATTCCACACTCAACCACTGAGTGTGGGTTAGTGTGTTACATGAACCCAGCCTACATCTTTATAATCTTTTTCATCCTTCAAATGTTGTTGATACTACAGTAGCTACTAGCAATATGAGATGTGGCCAAGTTGCCTTGGCTACGTGTGCTATCTTGAGATATGCCAGATTCTACCGGCTGTGAGACATCCTAGGGTCAAGGAATTGTTAGTATTGAAGACCTTGGTTTGGCCCTTTGGCCTAAGTGCCTATGGGCTCTGAGTAAGAGAAATTCCCAGTGGTTTGTGCTCTCAAATGATTCTACAACTGGGAAAGCCCCTTAGTTAATTCTCTATGGTTCTTTCCGCCATCTGTCTATATCAATCCGTCTTCTGTCTTGGCATTGAGGGACACTTCCAGAAGTCACTCACCTCATAGACATTAAACTGGCTTTGTCCTCGTGCCAGTTCTCGATAGCTGGTTGTAAACTCCCCAATGAAATCATGGCTGTTAGTGGAAAAGAAGTTCTGTGAGAAATGTTGCAGAACACTCCCATTCTCACCCCACCCCCACCTTCTTGATGGGGCTCTTTTCTAACTGAAGAAGAATTAGAATGGTCCCAGCAAATAAACAGCAACATCACTTGCTTTTCTCCCCCTCCCCTCCCTTCTCTAACTTGTGTATGTTTTGCATGACCTGGAAGGGAATGTAGAGTGCTAAACCACCTGCCATTATAATGCCGACAGCTTTATTACAGGAGTGTCCCTCTATTACAGGAGTGACAAGCCTTCTGTAGTTCAAAGGCCAGAAATCACCACCTGGGAAATCTCTTGGGGGCTACATGCCAGCTGTGGGCATGGCCAGGACTCAAAATCAGTGGGGCTACCCCTCTCTTGCACTCCATTCTCTCTCTCTCTCTCTCACACACACACACACACACACACCACCCCAATCTTCATCCCCATCATGGTGCACTGGGAAGGAAGGTTTAAAATTCTTCATACAGCATACCGTGATGAGGATAAAGAGTATGCTGAGATGGGGATGTGGTTTGGGAAAATGCCGCAGGCCAGATTGGGAAGCCTCATTTGGCTCATGGGCCAGAGGTTTCTCACCCCTGTTTTGTTAGACGTGTTGATTAAGGAGGCTCAATATGTCATCCTTTTTCACAGGGGGGAGTTAAAAGAGCTTGCCATATGCCACAGGCCTGCACACCCTTGCTACATCTCTTTTGATTTGGTAGTCTTTTAGTCCAACTTTTCCTTGCCGGTAAGTTTTGAAATGAAAAAGTCTAAATGCCACTTACCTGCCATCTCGGTCCCAGTCATATACCTCCACTTTTATAGTTCTGGAAAATATGACATTAATGGTCATTCTCAAAAGAAATTGCCATTCCCATTGTTACCACTTCAGATTCTTTCTCGCTGTGGAAACCACTGGCAAGAAAAATGTCAAGCTGCGCATTTCAGATAAAATCCACCCTCTTCACAGAAAACCTGGCCAAATGAGCCCAGGTGGGATTTTGGTGACATTTAAACTGCACTGGCTTCTCTGCATGGAAGGGAATTTCCTGTGTGGGCCTGCAATGGCACTTCTAGCAATTTTTGGATTAGGCATCTGTATCCAGTAAATAAACATGTCTTTATATCTGTGGTTCTCAGAGTGAGAGGCAAAGAGACTTGCCAGGGAATTTGATGGGGGGGGGGGGGAATGGCTTTATTCTGACTCCTCCCAGAATCTGTCATGACTGGGAAAGGAACCCGGAAGCCATATTCCAAATCAGTACTGTAATGTGCAAGGCTAAGTAGTTCACCCTTTGTGAGGAAATGTCAGTGCTAGGAATTTAATAGGGAAAGCTTTTCTGCTTCTCTTGGACCTCTAAACCAGGCAACTTAAAGTATGCCCATTGGCTAGTTTAGACTTGCTCCCCTGGGACCCGGGGGAGATTATCCAGAGATTTGGGGTGTGCAGTGATCAGTAAGTGGAAGATATACATCCCTCTCATCCTCTGCTTTCTCTTGATTATGAGAAAGTTGTTAATAACCTGAGCCGGTCATTGGAGGTGGTAATGGACTGATGAAGGTTTAATCCAGACAAGACAGAGGTGCTCGAGGTGGGTGGGAGTGCAGTAGCTTCTCATGACGCAGGATTTTAGCCTGTTCTTATTGGAGTAGCACTCCCCTTGAAATACAAGGTTTGCCATTTGGAGCCCTCCTGGACCTAGCCTTTCTGCGGGATGCTCAGATAATGGCCATGGCCAGGGAATCCTTTGCCCAGCTTAGGCTGGTACGTCAATTGTGCACATTTCTGGGGAGGGTGGACCGAGCCACAGTGATATATTCCTTGGTTGCATCAAGACTGGATTGTGGTAATGTGCTCTATCTGGGGCTGCTTTTGAAGAACCTTTAGAAGCTTCAATGGGTCCAGGGTGCACCAACTATGGTGATCATGGAAACACAATGGAGTGAGCATATTATGCTCATTTTAGAACAGCCTGCCAATACACTATACACTGGTTACCAATATGATTCCAGGTACAATTCAAAATGCTGGTTATTGCCTATTAAGTCCTAAATGGCTTAGGTCCAAGATACCTGAAGGCCACTTTCTCCTACATAATCCTGCCCACAACCTAAGTTCTGACACAGAGACCCCTCTTTGTGTTCCAACATGGTAGATGCAAGGTTAGTTGGGATTTGTGACAGGGCCTTTTCTGTGGCTGCACTGAATTGTGGAACTCTCACATGGGAGGTTCATTTGGCCCTCTCTCCTTTTACCTTCTGTCACTAGGAGAAGACAATATTGTTGAGGCAGACTTTTTATTAACTTTATTTTTTTAATTTAAAAACATTTTTATAGCGCCACCTCACCATTTCTGGCATCGTGGCACTTTACAATAATACATAAAATAATTTCGATTAAGAACCCTCAACCCGCATTAAAATTTAAACCACCCCTCCCCCAAACTCTTGTGAAAATAAGAACCCCTTACGGAGGCGTTTAAAACAAATGACTGTGGGAGCTTGTCTAATCTCCAGTGGCAAAGTGTTCCATAATCGGGGACCAACCACTGAAAAAGTCCTGGCCCCCGCACATTCCAAATTGATACTTTATTCTGACTGTAATGTTTTAATTATCTTCTATGGTGTTCTTTTTAGTGTTCAAATTGATTTAACTGTTTCATTATTTATTATTGTTTTTGTACTGTTGATAGCAGCATTGAGCTCTACTCTTGTGAGTGAAAAAGCAGACTATAGATTAATCAAATGAACAAATATATAAATTAAACTGCTTTGTTTTTCTCCCTAAACTATTAAGAAATATGAATACTGTTGTATGACCTCTCTCCCTCTCCCCCTCATGTCTTAACTGAACCTGGAAAGGCTTGAACAGTTTAAACTTTGATTAACAGTTGGAGCACTATGACAAAGTCTGAAATCCTCTTGTTTATATAACTTGGCCCTAGTAGCAGCTTAAAGAATATCTGGCTTTCAATGTTTCCAGGTGTATCTGTAGTTCCTGAAGAAGGCAATGGACATGTAGGCCATAATCAATTTCCCCCTATCCTCCTTCCTTTGTCAGATACCTAGCCACTGGGCTGTTGTCAAGAAATGCTTCTGGCTAGCTCACCTCTGAAACTTCTGTTAGAAGAGTGACAGTGATTAAATTGCCTATGGCTCCAAGTACGATGACAGGTGACACTTGAATTCTCAGGGGCCCTGGAGAAATCAGATCAGCCTTTGAGCTCCAGTTGGAGATCATTTGCAGAGACAGTGCCATATTTTCAGAGACCTTTGGGATGGCTATCTAAATATTTTCAGTGCCTTTTCAAGCCAGTGCAGTCTTCCAACCAAACTACTGCTCTGGCCAGCAAATTATAAAATACACAGCAAAGCTAAGAAAAGGAGAACAATCCCAATCATTCATCAAGATTATAGTCAGAAATAAATTTGTATTCCTGAAAGGATAATAAGAGTAGGCAGCACAGAACATAATAAGGGGAGACAGCACATAACAAAGAGAAGCACCCATTAAGATGGAAGAATGTAAACCCGTAACAAAGTTTTCAATGAACATAATAGAAGCAGCAGCTGATAGCTATTCCATTGTTCTGTGAGTAAGGAGCAGAGCTCCCACAAAAGCAATCAAGAAGCCGAGCAGCAGTTGTAAGCCAAATTGGCAAAGGATAGTCTACCGATCAACATGGCTGGTAAATGGCTCAGTTCAGAATGGATGCTGGTATAGAAAGACCATGCCCTTTGGCAGCACTAAACCACTAGGTTCAGAACAACCTGTAGACTTGGTCTCAGGTTTTGGCCTACAACTAATTAGTGATCTAGTTCATGTAACTACAGCCCATGGTTTGTTGTTGGGTTAAAAGTCTGGGCTGTTTAACCTTCAGGAACCCAGAATGCCAGGTTCAGACGGCACAATTAACAACTAAAATGGAACACAAAGTGGAAGTGGCAAACAGGAGGGAGGCAGAGTACTCCCTTGCTTGTTCCCATGCAGCTTTGCCAATTCATGGGTTGTTTATTCCATGGATTGTATAAGCATCAATTGTCATGGGTGGGCATTTTGTGTGAACCAGATCAAAGTGTTCAACCAAATGTGCTCCACGCCAATGACATCCAGGCTGCTGCCCGAGAGAGAGAGAGAGAGAGAGAGAGAGAGGAGGGGGGAGGAGAGAACGAGAGATAGAAGAGTTTGAGGTAAGTCCTTTTAAAAAAATGATATAACCTGCACTGACCTTGTTGGTCAACTACAGCTCACAGAAGTGAAATTAGGCAATGGACTTGTTTAACTTCACCAAAGGTTGATATCAAAGAAGCCAATGCTCATGATTAGGGATGTGCACTGACCCCCCGGATCGGATCGGATAGCGGATCGGAATCGGACCTGGGGGGTCGGATCGGATCGGATCGGAGGCTGGTCGGATCGGATCGGACCAGATGTCCGATCCGGATCGGACGCCATTTTGAATGCTTTTTCCCATAGCCAAGTATTGTTTTACAAAAACGCCTATAACTTTTTCATTTTTAAAGATAGAAGGATGAAACTTGGGCACATTGTAGACTGGTTAGGGGTAGTTATCTGTGAGAAATTTCAGAAAGATTGGTGCATGCATTTTGTGGCAATTAATTTTTTAATAAATACCCAGGAATGCCTATAACTTTGTCATTTTTAAAGTTACACACATGAAACTTTGCCACATTGTAGGGGGTACCTTGGGACCTATGTGTGTGAAATTTCAGAAACGTAGGTGCTTGTCTTGTGTGGCAATTAATTTTTAGAAAAATGGGTAGTAGTGGGGTAAATACAGTTACGCCTCCCATTTTTTTATTTTTGAAGATACAAACAGGAAACTTGGGCACATTACAGGTACCACTTGCCTTGATATGTGTGTAAAATTTCAGACAGCTGGGTCCAGGCATGTGGTGGCAAGGTATTTTTGAAACAATGAGGAAAGAAACGCCTATAACTTTTTTATTTTAAAAGTTAGAAGTCTGAACATTGCTCACTTTGTAGATGGGTTAGGGGTAGATATGTGTCAGAAATTTCAGAATTATAGGTCCAGGCATTTGATGGCTATGGAATTTTTAAATTACATGTTTCAAAAAAATTTCTACAGAGGCCAGGTCTTCCCCTCCCGCTTCCCGCGAAGAAAAGGAAACACTCTCTCGTCTCGATCCCTTTGATCCTTGCTAGTAGTATCCATTACAGGGCTCGTGTTTCCTTTCCTACTTTCACTTTTCAAGCAGAACGGCTGAGCCTAGCTGAGTTTTGCAGCCATGCGTGCAAGGAAGGATCACTCTGGTCTCGATCCCTTTGATCCTTGGTAGTATCCATTACAGGGCTCGTGTCTGCTTGAGTACAAAGTGAAAGCAGACACGAGCCCTGTAATGGATACTACCAAGGATCAAAGGGATCGAGACCAGAGTGATCTTTCCTTGCACGCATGGCTGCAAAACTCAGCTAGGCTCAGCCGTTCTGCTTGAAAAGTGAAAGTAGGAAAGGAAACACGAGCCCTGTAATGGATACTACTAGCAAGGATCAAAGGGATCGAGACGAGAGAGTGTTTCCTTTTCTTCGCGGGAAGCGGGAGGGGAAGACCTGGCCTCTTTAGAAATTTTTTTGAAACATGTAATTTAAAAATTCCATAGCCATCAAATGCCTGGACCTATAATTCTGAAATTTCTGACACATATCTACCCCTAACCCATCTACAAAGTGAGCAATGTTCAGACTTCTAACTTTTAAAATAAAAAAGTTATAGGCGTTTCTTTCCTCATTGTTTCAAAAATACCTTGCCACCACATGCCTGGACCCAGCTGTCTGAAATTTTACACACATATCAAGCCAAGTGGTACCTGTAATGTGCCCATGTTTCCTGTTTGTATCTTCAAAAATAAAAAAGTGGGAGGCGTAACTGTATTTACCCCACCACTACCCATTTTTCTAAAATTAATTGCCACACAAGGCAAGCACCTACGTTTCCGAAATTTCACACACATAGGTCCCAAGGTACCGCCTACAATGTGGCAAAGTTTCATGTGTGTAACTTTAAAAATGACAAAGTTATAGGCATTCCTGGGTATTTATTAAAAAATTAATTGCCACACAAGGCAAGCACCTATGTTTCTGAAATTTCACACACATAGGTCCCAAGGTACCACCTACAATGTGGCAAAGTTTCATGTGTGTAACTTTAAAAATGACAAAGTTATAGGTGTTTCTTTCCTCATTGTTTCAAAAATTAATTGCCACACAAGGAAAGCTCCAATGTTTCTGAAATTTCACACACATATCAAGGCAAGTGGTACCTGTAATGTGCCCAAGTTTCCTGTTTGTATCTTCAAAAATAAAAAAATGGGAGGCGTAACTGTATTTACCCCACTACTACCCATTTTTCTAAAAATTAATTGCCACACAAGACAAGCACCTACGTTTCTGAAATTTCACACATATAGGTCCCAAGGTACCCCCTACAATGTGGCAAAGTTTCATGTGTGTAACTTTAAAAATGACAAAGTTATAGGCATTCCTGGGTATTTATTAAAAAATTAATTGCCACAAAATGCATGCACCAATCTTTCTGAAATTTCTCACAGATAACTACCCCTAACCAGTCTACAATGTGCCCAAGTTTCATCCTTCTATCTTTAAAAATGAAAAAGTTATAGGCGTTTTTGTAAAACAATACTTGGCTATGGGAAAAAGCATTCAAAATGGCGTCCGATCCGGATCGGACCTCATCGGATCGGATCGGATCGGATCGGAGGTTGGCCGGATCGGATCGGATCGGATCGGATTTTCCCAATTTTGGGTCGGATCGGATTCGGATCGTGGATCGGATCCGATCCGATGCACACCCCTACTCATGATATGGTATTGGCTGGGACAAAATTATTTATATTTGGAGAATAGACAGCAGGTTTTCACCCAAATAATATTTTGTCCCAGATTCCAAAAAAGGTAAGCCAATGCAGGATATGAATTCAACAATCCTTAGGTTGCCCTAGCCTGAACATGCAAAATGTAGAAAAGGATTATGATATATGAGACAAAGGATTATAATAGCTGAAACTAAAGGTACCAAACTGATTTTTAACCACAGACAGCAGTTTGTTTGTTTGTTTGTTTTGCAACATACAGATACCGTACATTCTTGCTTCATTGAGGACTGATTCACACATTCACTGCCCCAGGTATCTCCAGAGGAAGGACACAAATGACCATTTTGCCATGTACAACTCACTCATCTTTTTGTACGCTATAAAGCCCTCTCTTCACAAAGAAGATCACCCAGCCTCTCAACCTCTCCTTCTGTAAATTTAATTTCCCAATACCTTCTCAAGTGATATATAATCTTTCAAATATGGGGTAACCAATAACAGTATTCTAAACATGGGTACACCCAGTGGAGGCTGGTGGCTCCAATGTCAGTGGGGCGGTGAATCTGCTCTGGGTTTCAGTCAGAACTCAAAAGGAGCTATCCAAGATGCTAAACCTATTTTGGAGATAGGGCTCAGGATCCTGAATAGCTCCTTTAGCGTTCTGACTGAAACCTGGAGTGGAGTCACTGCCCCACTGACATCAGAGCCACCAGCCTCCACTGGGTGCACTGCATAACCTTTAGTATGACATTGGCTGTAAGTGGCATGGGAATTCTCCAGGGGATTGCTATGGATCTGCAAAACAAGACACTCATTACAGTCAGGTATGGGGAATCACCAGGTGGAAGTGGCTCCTTCATACAGAGAAGGGACTGGCCTTAACTACAAGTTAGAGTAACTGTGCATAGTCGAGGCTGATCCTGTATGAGTCAGATGTATGAACCAGTAGGGAACCAGCGTGTGATGAAGTGACTCTTACATTGGATCATGTGGAGACTGGCTGAAATTGTGGATTCCAATTCCTATAACAGGGTCACTTTGCCCTTTCTCTCTCTTTTTATCTTATGCCTCGGACCCTGTGGTGGAAGTCAACCCCAAACAATGATGTCTGCTGCCCATGACAATCTGTTGTTGGGTGAGGGGAGGGGGTAGAGCCAGTGCTGGCTCTCTGTTGTAAACACCCCCCAATGGGCCCCCTCCCACAGTGAGTCTACCTTTTCACCACCCTTGTCACCAGTTGCTCTTGTTCCTCATCCTCTTCCTTTATCATATTCCCATCACTTGCTTACTTGACAGGAAGAGAGCCTGTGGCATCTCCTCCTCCTCCTCCTCCTCCTCCTCCTCCTCCTCCTCCTCCTCCTCCCCTCTATTGTCTAGGACAGGTGAACAAGCAGGTTGCATTGGTGAAGAGGAGGAGCAACTCCAGGGGGCTCCTGATAGAGGGCCATTATGAACATAAGAAGAGCTATGCTGGATCACACCAAGGGTCTGAAATTGAAGCTTCTAAAACAGGCAGATTACTCCACACCAAGCCCCAGAACAATTTGATAAAGCCCATAAATACATAAGAAGCCATGTTGCATCAGACCAAAGATCCATCTAGCCCAGCATTTTGTTCACACAGTAGTCAACCAGGAACCCACAAGCAGGACACAAGTGCAACAGCACCCCTCTACCCATGTTCCCCAGCAAGGGGTGTACATAGGCATACAGCTTCTGATACTGAAGGTAAAATATATCCCTCAGGACTAGTAGCCATTGATAGCCTTCTCCTCCAGGAATTTTCTAACCCCATTTTAAAGCCATCCAAATTGGTGGCCATCACTATGTGCTGTGGTAGTGAATTCCATAATTTACCTATGCGTTGTGTGAAAAAGTCCTTCCTTTTATCTGTCCTGAATCTCCCACCAACAGCTTCATGGGATGACCCCAGGTTCCATTATGAGAGTGGGAGAAAAATGTCTTCCTATCCACTTTCTCCACACCATGCAGACCTCTATCATGTCTCCCCTTTCTCGGCTCCCCCCCACAATTAGACAATTCTATTACTAGGCTGTGGGCCCACAGCAGGTGCCTAACCATGCCTACCCTTGATGCCAGCCCTGGGAAGCACCCTCATCCCTTTTATGTGTTAGGTGGAATTGGAGAGAGTGCTAGGTTGGGCAGCTAACCTATGTTTACATCATCTGGAGTAGCAGACGATCCATGCACTGAAAAGCAGGCAAGCTGTTTTTATTCCCTTCTCAATAGGTTCCCTCCTCCCTCAAGTTCTTTTGTACTTCTGCCAAACTTGGGAGCCTTCCAATCCTGCTGATGCCCCCCTTCGTGTGTGGATGGTGCTGTTTTATCTACATAAGGACCCATGCTCGGGTGATGATAGCAAACAGGATTCAAGATGGCAGATATGGGAGAACTTGAAATATTGATCTCGGTATCATTAGTTTCTCCCATCTATACAAAATTAATCCTTGCTTTATGTATGAAGGGTCTGCAGCAGTTCACTGCCCCTTTCAACCATCGGATAAAGAAAGGTTAATATTTTAAAGCATATTTTCAATCAGGAAACAGAATGAGGAGAAGATTGCGTTTGTTGTCTCGATCTGTGACTAGCTTGGTCCCAGTGTCATATGTTTCCATGGCAACTAAAGCTAAAAATATACTGCCTAAAAATGGGGGGAAAGGCCCACGCAGCAGTCAAAACAGACTAATTAAAGATCCAGTGCAGGAATTGCAAGGGTAATGAGGGAAAAAAAGGCACTTTAACAATTTGTTTGGACTTGTTCAGGAGCCGATGAGCAAGTTAAAGATGGAGGGAAACAGTGCATTTCGGTGGCAGAATGCTGAAATTTCCACCAACCAGAGTGGAACGGAGGCTCTGCTCTGCTGGAAAATTGGATTTTTCAGACCACATTTCCATGTGAATGTGCTCAGGTGCAGAATGACTGTTGGGGCTTCTTACCTATCTGATATTGGCTTAGGCTTAAGGTGCAGAATACACATGAAATCTCCACGGAGATATCTGGGATCTTGTACCTGACAATAGTCCAAATTAGAAGCCTTATGTACTTCATAACTAAGGAATAATTAGGTTGCAAAATGTAACTATGAATACACACACATACACACACACACACAGACACACAAACACTTTGCAGACAGTATTGCAGGAGGCTGTCCAAAATGTTATAAAGGAAGATGTCCTTAGCTCACTTGATGATGATGATGTTGATACTGACCTACTTTACATGGGTGGTGTAAGGATTACAACAAAACAATGTATACAAAGCACTTTTAAATGCCTTACAGGGTTGTAAGGATTACAATGAGATAACATATATGGAGTGCCCTGAACATTGTAAAGCTGCTTTCCCCAACCTGGTGATCTTCAGATATATTGGACTGCAACTCCCATCATCCTCAACACATCTGGAGGGCACCAGATTGGGGAAGGATGTTCTAAAGTTTTAGATAACTGCGAAGTTTGGTTACATAGGAAGAATGTTTCTCTGAAGAATTTCCTGAGACTTCACTTCACAAGATAGTACTCAGAGACTGTATTAATGGAGGCATAGCCGTGCCTCCATTGTTAAGGGCAGTCAGTAAAAAACACATTCCGCCATGTTAAAGTGATAATTGGGAGGGGTGTCATTCTAACAGCCATAAAATCGAAAATGTTTCACCAACCTTTCTGAAATTTACAGGTGCCAGAAAGAAATGTTTGTTTTACATTACCTGAAAATTTCAAGAAGATTGGTGAAAGATTGAGGGAAGGAAAGCAGTTTAAGGTAGAAAAGGAATACAAACCTGTCTCCCTGCTTTTGTAAAATTACTTCCGGGTTGCGAGTTTTGTGCTCAAAATTTGCATAATTTCTAGAGCCTTATTAATTAATCCAGTGGTGGGTCTTCTTCCTCCTTGACTGTAGTTGATGGAAAGCTTTTCGTTTTTTAAAATATCTTTCGGTTGACTTTTAAGGACTATTTTAACCTCTCATTCAAGTCAATGAGGCGGCCATCTTCCCTCATAGCGCGACACATGCTCAGTAGCGTCGCTCTCCCCCCTCCCTCCTGCCTTAGAATGTGGGGTGGGTGAGTGAAATGGCCACTGCCTCTAGTACAGACCTTTTGAGTGAAGAAGAAGAGTTTCTCTTTTCTCTTCTGGAACATGCATTCCTTTGGCTCTGAGAGTATTTTGGGCTATCTTCATAAGGCCAGTTTGCTCTTTTGCTCCCTGGTGAAGCAGGGTGTGGTTCCTCTGGATCCATGGTAACCTGATCTTCAGATCTCTCCTGGGAATAGGTGGCTATACCTTTCTTTCTATCCCCCCCACCCGATACACACACAGTGCTCCTTCCCTCTTTTCTAAGAGTTTGGTCCATACTGCTATAAAGTTGAAAGCTTCAAACACTTCATTTAATTAGTTTGGGCTGGTGTTAAGTTTTAAGTACAATGTTGAAACCTTTCAAAGTGCTTCTGGGCCTACAACGTTGGTTTCGGACTAGTCACCCTGTTTTTCTAATAAGGTTTAGAAACAGTTGAGCTGTCGTTTATTTTGCATAGTGTACACACATGGATTTTCTTTCTAATCCTTGCAGTCTACACTGGCTCCCTCCTTGATGTGTTTTTGGATGCAGACAAACCCTTTTTTGTTCCAGCAGGCCTTTGGCAAATTATCTGGACCTCTGTCTATACCTTTGACTTTTAAATTGTTAAGTATTTAAAATGTTTAAAATGCTTTAATATTGAAAAGTATTTAATTATATTTTTAACTTTTGTATATTTAGGCTGACCATATGAAAAGGAGGACAGGGCTCATGTAACTTTAACAGTTGTAGAGAAAAGGGAATTTCAGCCAGTGTCATTTGTATGCAATTAGTCCCTGGTAAAATTCCCTCTTCATCACAACAGTTAAAGTTGCAGGCACTATACTAGAGTGACCATATACAAAAGAAGGCAGGGCTATATATGTTTTAGTTTTGTAAGGCTGCCCTGAGGCCCAGCATTGGGCAAAAGGCAGGATACTACTACTAGTAGTAGTAGTAGTAATGTTTCAGATTTCACTTCTGCATCTGATGTTCTTTTGCATTTACTTTTCTTTGTAAACCATTCATATCTTAAGACTTCTTGTGTGGCATGTTTTCATTGGTTTAACAAGTGAAAAGGGGTATTCACTGTTTTCATGCTTATGTTATAAAATCTATTTTCAACAGGCCTAGTAACTTCAAGAGTAACAGAGTTGGGGAAAATCCTCAATCTCTTTGCTATCAGAGGCACTGAGTAAGGGACCCCTGGAGATAATTTAGACTGACCCCAACCACAAAACACTATTCCCCCTTCTGAAGAGATATGGACCTCAGACTACTAAAGACAAACAAAGTAGCCATAATAACAGTTCTCATGTGGCCATTTGCCTTATGAGGCAGGTGCTCTGCAAGCTACCAAATGGAGGGACTAACAGGCCATAAAGTTGCCTGGCTGGGTCTGCCAGAAATCCAGCCTCAACACTCCTGGAGGGTCCATGTTCTATGGCACCTGCTGTCAGATGAACTTGAGGGAATCCCACCCTCCACCCCTGGGTTTAATTTACTGGCTTCCTCTGGCTGGACCTTGCAGGAAACTATAGGGACAGACAGAGCAGGCATTCATAGCATACGCAGAATGCTGAGACTGGCAAATCTAAAAGCAAGTGTGCTGCTTTTCAAGAACCAAGGAAATTCAATGGGTCTTACTTTTGAGTAAATAGGAATGGAAATGCAGCCTGTGCAAGAACTGAGCAGGGTGACCATATTTGGGAAACCAAAGAAGTGGGGGGGGCAGTAAAATGGCTTTCTGGGGCCACCTTAAAGTCCCCAATTGGAGCGGAGGAAGGGAAAGCATGTCTTTCTCACCCCACCCCACTGCTCCAATCAGGCCCTTTTCTATAATGTCTGGGAATGACACTTTCCCCCCTTTTAAGGCCTTGATTGGAGCAGTGGGAGAGAATGACACACCTCCAGAAAGCATGTCATTGCCCCCTGCCACGCTAATGGTGGCCTTAAAAGGGAAAGTGTGTAATTCCAGGTCATTATAGACTATTGCATAAAATCCCCCCTGACACTGAGGATAGAACAAAAACCAGGAGAAATCTGGGGAAATCCTGACAGTTTTTTATTATTTATTATTGCATTTATATCCCACCTTTTTTCCGCCAAGACACCCAAGGCGGCATACATAATCCTCCTCCTCCTCTCCATTTTATCCTCACAACAGCAACCCTGTGAGATGGGTTGGGCTGAGAGTCTGCAAATGGCCCAAA
The DNA here is from genome assembly GCA_029215795.1 of Anniella stebbinsi. NCBI lineage: Eukaryota > Metazoa > Chordata > Lepidosauria > Squamata > Anniellidae > Anniella > Anniella stebbinsi. Next base: position 64,083,589 of record JARDYH010000004.1, on the reverse strand, counting down.
GTCACCCAATGGGTTTTCATGGCTAAGTGGGGAGTAGAACCCAGATCTCCCAGCTCCCAGTCCAACACTTTAGCCACTAGGCCACACCCTAGTGGTCACCCTAGAATTGAGCCATGCCAAATTGGAAGCAGATCGGTTCATGCCTTGATTTTTAGGATATTTTTTAAAAAAGTTTGACTTCAATTTTTTACCTAAAATTCAAGGCATGAACCAATCTGCTTTCAACTTGGCATGGCTAAAGCCTTACTTATGAGGTACCATGGTGCCAAGTTTAATCTCTTCATCTTTACTTTCTTTTTTAAAAATGTACTGCTCAAGGCCCTAGACCCCAAAGAGGAGTATTGGGTTTGAAGTTTTAAAAAATTCCTAAAACTCAAGGCAGAAACAGATCTGCTTCCAACTTGGCATGTTTTTACAAGTTGAATTCCAAAACATCTGAAGATCTACATTCTGCCTTCCCTTGTTCTTGAACAACATTCCCCAACCTGGTGCCTGTCAGATGTGTTGGGTTGCAACTCTCAACATAAGATGCTCTAAGAAATGAGAAGTAGCTGGTCCTAAGTTGTTCATCATCATTTCCCACAACCCCACAGTCACTTCTGCAGATCAAATTGCATATCTAGATTTTTGAGATGACAAGTCCCAGCATTCCTGACCATGGGACATACTGACTTGCAATGATGGGAGTTGTAGTCCAACACCTTTGGCAGGCACCAGGTTGGGGAAGGGCTGCTCTAAACAAAAAAAGAGAAGTAGGTGGCCCTAAGTTGTTCGTGATCAGTTTTCCACAACCCCACAGTCACCTCTGCATATCATATTCTCCACCCTGTCCTCATGGTTTATCTGCTTTGGGAGAATGAGAATTTCACTTGCACTTTCTGCCTCCTTAGGGAGGATGCGGCGTTAAGGCTTGTGAGCCTTAACTCCCAATTTCCCTGCTTTTTGGTGCTTGGTTGGAATCTGTAGAGCCTTAACATTGTTTTTGTAAACCGTAGGTTTTTTGTTTAATGACTATACTGTAGACTGAAGGTGAATCTCATTCTCCTGAATGTCCCCACTAGGGAGAGCAGGGCGTTTCCACCCAATTCTAAATTGTCCCGAATGCCTATTTCTGTTGGAATGACATTTTCAGCAGAATTTTCTGTTATTCTTCACATTCTGCCAGTTAAGTGATATATGTGCTACAATTATACACATGTGCTCATCATTTTCTCATCTGAGGTTGTGATTAGATATTCAGTACATGTGACACAGTGCGTGTAGCATACATGCTTTCATGACTTTCTACACTAAAATGGTATCCACAAAGGAAAAGAGTTATGCGGGACCTAATACTTTGCTTCTCAAGTGGATTGGCTGAGTAAATACCCATTACAGCTTTCACCTCATCAGGAACCAACAGTACCTACCATGTGACCCAACTGACTTGTGTGCAAGGCCTCTTCTCAGCCCCAGCACAAGCTCTTCCACCACCTGAGGTGAGAGAGCACATGCCTGGCTGCGTTGTGACCCCCCAAATCTTTTACCAGTCTCCTGACCATGTTGCACCCCACCTCCTTCCCACTGCTGTGTTGCACCTCCCTTTCCCCTTACCATTACCATTGGGCTAAGTAGCCAGAGGAATCAGCTAACAGCTCTTCAGAGAGCCTGCCCAGCTGAAATGCTTGGCTCTGATGGGGCCCTTCTTCAGAGCCAGGCATTGTGGAAACTGTGTCCCAGGAGTCGCCTGTACAGGAACCAACAGTACTTGTACAGGTGATCTCCAAGGACACCCCTCCCATAATGTCTGGCTTTGAAGAAGGACCCCCCTCAGAGCCAGGTATTGGCTGCTTCCTCAGCCAATACAGCTCTCTGAAGGATGGCTGTTCTTTCACTGCAGGAAATGCCACAGTGGGAGAGTGGCTGGCAGAGATGAAGGGACTGGTGCAATCCTCCCTCTTCAGTGCCTGAGGCAGTGGCTTCACCTTACTTCATGGGAGGGGCCAGCCCTGCCTCTTCAACAGCCTTGCAGATGCCTGACTCCATGGCCCCATTAGAGCAATTTTAGGTGGAATCTCTTGTGACCTTAGTGACAAAGAGGCTCAGGAGCCAACGGTGCCAATGGAGGAGGCACTGGGTCTGAGCACCACTGCAGAACTGAGATCCCAAAATGCCAGAGTTCCTCCAGCTAGGACCCAAAGCTGCAGCCCCAGCAATGGGTCAGCGCACTCACCTTCAAGAGCTCATCAGTCCAGGGAGCCAGTGTGTCAATGCAGATATCACATGTACACTGAGCTCTTGGAAAGACAAGGAGTGCTAGTCTGCAGGCCATAGGCCTGCTCCTTTAAGGCTGTCCACTTTGCAAGGAAGGGGTGGAGTCTGAGGGGTTTTTGGCTGTCCAGGCATAACATTTATTTATTTATTTATTTATTTCATTTTTATACCGCTCAATAGCCGAAGCTCTGGTCTGGTCTTCAGTCTGGTCTCAGACCTTGGCAGGATCTACACGTTGTCCTCAATGCGCCCTCCCTGTGCCTCAAGCCACTTTGGAGCGCTGCACTTCATCTAGTGTGGCTCAAGCGTCCGAGGATCTGCCCGTGCCCGTGCCGCCGCGGCCGCCGCCCTTTCATCCAGGCTGGTCCCGGGGAGGGAGGAGGGAGGGGGGGTGTTGTAAACAAAAGCCAGCGATTGGGAGAGGGATTTCCAATTGCTAGCTTTTGTTTACAACCCTCCCTCCTCCCTCCCTGGGACCGGCCGGGATGAAAGGGCGGCGGTGGCGGCGAGAGCGCGAGCAGAGCCTCCGAGTCTTGAGCCACACTAGATGAAATGCAGCGCTCCAAAGCAGCTTGTGGCGCAGGGAGGGCGCATCGAGGACGACGTGTAGATCCGGCCCTTGTTGGAACAAGTAGCATGCTAGGAGCTCTCCCTGGTGCTGCAACATCCAGCCTGCCTTGAGTCCTGTGGGCTACTCCCTGGAAGCAACCTGGCAACTGCAAGAATATATAAATTGGCAATGTGCACCTGTCTAGTAAGAACTAGAAGCAATAAGGTTGCACACTACTGTCCCTAGAGCCTCACCTGGCAGCAATGGTGTCTGATGCCCCTCTATGCCCTTCCGGTTTTTCTCTCTTAATGCAGTTTTCTCAGTCCCCCCCCCCCAATCTCTGTCTGCTTCCTCTCAGCTGCACCTGGACCCCCTTCACTAGCCCCAAAGCTCTACTGCATCCCACACCTATCCAATCCCTTTCCCAAATTATGTGAAAAGATAACGCAAAATATGCAGCTTAATTTGCATAATTTATTCTGGTCACTGTGCTCTCTCTGTGTTTGAATTTCTTTCTTTTCTTTTTTTGCTGCAGGGAACGCAGCTCACTGGATTTTTTTGACCATTTATTTCCTTGCCAACAGCTGTAAATGGTTTCTACATCCTACAGATAATAGACCAACTCTAAATATAGTTGATTCAGAATAAAACTTTAAATGCACCTGTGCTTTTGGGTAACAGAAAGATAGGAACACTATCCTAGATCTCATGCAGGCCAGTAAATACCTGATGAAAAAAAAACCAAAATCAAAAGATGGCAAATGTGTTCTGAATACCAAGTATAAAAAGCCCATGTGGAGTCAAACCTAATAATATTATTAGTATCATAGAATCATGGAATAGTAGAGTTGGAAGGGGCCTATAAGGCCATTGAGTCCAACCCCCTGCTTAATACAGGAATCTACCTTAAACAATCCCTGACAGATGGTTGTCCAGCTGCCTCTTGAATGCCTCTATCTAATGTGGGAGAGCCTATCACCTCCCTAGATAATTGGTTCCATTGTCATATTGCTCTAATGGTTGTCCAGCAGGAATCTGGCTTCCTGTAACTTGAGCCCATTATTCCGTGTCCTGCATTCTGAGTTGATCAAGAAGAGATCCTGGCCCTCCTCTGTGTGACAACCTTTCAAGTATCAAGTATCAGCCTTTCAAGATCATGAGGTAGGTGGAACAACCTGTCTTAGGCTGCAAATCTGGAGTGCAGCAAATTTTTGAATGAATCTTAACTTCTTGCAGCAATGACTGCGGTGCAAGAGATGAGACATCTAAGATGGCGCTTGGTGTGTGCCCAGGTTTCCTAGAGTTCTAGATCTTGGGTGATATCTTATTCAAGATGGTGCCATCTTAGAGCAACTAGGAAGCTTGCATATAATGGCATGCCCAGTGCTATTTTGGTAACGCTTTCTCACTGCTCAAGATATTCAGCCATACAAAATGCTGGCTTCAGGTTTTGAGAAGCCCTGGGTTGAGAGGCTTGCATGGGCTCCTCTCCCTTGAGTGGCCCCACTTCCTTCTTCCCAGGGTTACATCTGCCCATTTGCTTGCCTCTTCTTTCCCAATTTGTATAGCTACCAGAAAGAGAGGACTAGATGAGCACTTTTTTCAACTCCTTGCACTTGCTCCTGCCAGTGCTCACTCACTCAGAAAGAGCATAAGAGGCCTCAACAGCCAGGAGGAGGAGCACCAGAGTACCAAGGAACTTCAGGGGTAGGCGGTCCCTCACCCTTGCTGAGGCATGGCCCAGGGAGTTGCCCAATGATTTCAACTTCTGATGCCGAATGAAGGTTTTGTCTTGGCTAACCCAAATCCTGACATCTCAATGCTTACTCAGGTTTGGCCACATAGCTAGAGTCTGGAGGCACATAAGCTGGCTGAAACAGAATCTAAACAAACCTTGTATTGGTGCTGAAAAGCCCATGTGTTGGGGGATTCTTGAGGAGAGAAGGCTGGACTGCCTGTCCTGGATAGAGTTTAGCCTTTCCTTTTGACCCGGATTTGCAGCTTTGGGTTTCTCCTGAGTGGTCAACCCAGGAGAACCCCAAAGCTGCAAGTCTGGGTCAAAAGGAAAGGCACTTGTAGCTCTAGTGTTGAAGTAAAATTCAACTGGGCAGTCAGTCCATTCTGCTTCTGTATGTGGTAGTCTGAGCCATCTGTCAATGCCACCACAACCACCCCCACCCCCAAGAGAAAGCAAAATTTGAACAACCTTTATGTTAGACTTTGGAAAGGAAAAAAAGATGAAAAGAAACACCAACATCTACTGAAAAATGATAAGGAAATAACATTACCTGTACAGCCTTTTACCTAAGCTGAACTTCTACTCTGACATGGGCTAAATAATAAACACATTTTTTAAAAAAGCAAGAAAATGGCCATCTGTGCTGCTATGAGAAAAGGGTTCTTGGCTGGAAGGGAGAAGAAATACCTGTTCCTTTTGAAGAACAGAAAAGGTAATGGAGGAGATAATGAAGCAAATCCTTAGTTTTACTGGGAGCAAATGGCCAGAATCATTTTGACCCTAGAACCTCTTGGTGTCTTCCTTCTAGAATCTCCAAACTGAAGATCTAGTAATGCAAGGTCAGAAATATATATGTATCAATAGGTCTAGGTGATGTTCTGATTTAAGGAAACAGCAAGCAGGGAAGGTACTTTTGTGTCACAAAACAGAAGAGGAAACTATACTCAGGTGCCTGAAAAAACACTTTTATTATGCGCAACACATTTCAGAAAAGACTTTCCTTCCTTAGTGGCCGCTTATCTTTCTCCAAATGTGTCACAATAAATCTTTTCAATGCTTCTTCTATCTTAAAATTCTCTGGTTTCTCTTCAGATCATATAAACCTTTCGCTGTTTTGATTTAGACACCAAATCTAAATGCGGTTCCTATGGAGGGGGCAACTCAGGCATTCCACATAATTGCCAGACCTAATTATTTGCTAACATCTTCTACTATACAGCCTTCATAGCATCAGCTTTTTAAGCTATGTTCTGATGCCATGAATGCAGCCACTGACATAAATTATCAAGCCATGACAAATTCTGAATTGCTCCAGGAGACATAAACATGGAGATCTAGAGGGATTTGTATTACAGAGATGGTGACAATAATTAAAGCTGATGGCAGGCCTTTGTGGCAATAAAAAGGGCTCTCGTGTATATTCTAAGCTGAATAAGATGGATATCAGGCAGTATCAAGAACCAGCTAAATAAAATAGTCTGCAAAATTTATAGTACCATTATTCCAGTCCTAGCATTTGGAAAATCCCCTTTGCCCCTAGAAATGTAATGGCAGGGTTTCATGCAAGTGTGGACTGCAATCTTTTTGACTTCTTGAATTTACCTATCATCAAAATGCCTGCTTAAATAATAAAATGACTTGAAGAGTGGAGTAAAAGATTTTCACCTTCTTATGTCCCCATTGGATGCATATAAGAATATTTGGACTGGTAGTCCCTTTTATTAGTCAAATTGTCTGCATATATCCAAATCACAAGCAACTTCCTCATTAATTCAATATAGGAAGATGAAAGAACAAAAACTGCCCCAGTTTTTATCTAATTTTGATTTAATGTTATGTGCACAAGTAGGAAGAAGTCACTACAACCTTCAGGACTATGCAATCCCCCAATGGAGTTGAGAGGAGGACTTTGCCAGATAGGATCATCTGGAGATATTTTGCTGCCTGAGGCAAAGGACAAGCTACCAACCCCCAATTCACATATAGAAGCAGACAGCACTGAGTGACAGCTGAATTTTACTTCAACACTAATGACAGGAGAGCATTCACAACTGTACTTCAGGGCAGCAGGCTAGCTTAACATCTTGCCAATGCTCTGTGCCTCCCAACTTCCTCACTCTGTCTCATGGTAGGGCTGGTCCTGTTACCAGAGTTTAGTGTAACTTTCCATGAAAGCTGGCTTGTCGTTATGTACAAAACAGAGATTGTGATTTAAATCAAATTCTGGTCAGTTACTGAATAAGCCAAGTTCAAGCCATGGGTTATGAGGCTGGCTTGTTTAATTTAACCAGAGTTTATTTTAAGGCATCATCCTTGGTTCATGCTTAACTACAAGTCGCCTTTGTGGAAAGTTACATTAACCTCTGGCAACAGGGCTGGCCCTATTTTGAGTTGAAACTACACTCACCTGAAGTCCTCCTCTTAGCCATATGGGAGTGGTGGAAAGAAGAGGGAAGCACACACGCCTGAAGCTCACAGTGGCTCCTTCCTGCACTCTGGTTCAGCATTACTTGCAAATAGAGCCACTGAGAAGTACTGCCCAATTTGTATGCTGGATATAATTAAAAAACTGATTCAGGTTTGTTCTAGAGAAGTTGGAATAATGGGCAGAGTTGAATGATATTGCAGAAGAAAAGGCAGGTTTTTAGCATAGGCTGTTCCACAACAGGTAAGGGTGCCTCTACAAGAGCGATTTAAAGCTCTTTCAAGGTGCATTACAAATTTTACCTCTACAAGAGCGGAGCGCAAATCAGGGGTTGAGATGCTTTGTATCTCCGCTTATGCACATTATCGAATGCGCGTTAAATAGCGAGTTTTAATTTGCTGCGGGAGTTAAAGCGCCTTATGGCCATATAAACATGCAATTCTCCACATATAAAGAACTTTAAAGCACGTTTCATACAGCCTGTAATGTGCTTCACCGCCTCTTGTGAATAGGTATTAGGAGTAAATGTGCTTATCTGTATATGCGCATAATTGGGCAACCGGGCATCGAAGCGAAATCTTGTAGAGGGGACCTAACTAACTAAGGGTCCGTCAGTACAACAGACCCATCAGACTTCCCTCCTATAATCATGAATTCCCCACTCCACACTAGCATTCTTTTCCTCTCCTTTGGTCTTCTCAATTTGCTCAAGTTACTCAAATCTACCTACTTTGCTTCATGAGTGAAACATTCTAGCTCAACTGGGCTACATTTGATTAAAAAGCAAGTCTGTGGGATTGACTTGTAACAAGTAGAACGTACAAGCTTATGCAATGGCATTACATCCAGGCATCCATGGGAACCATCCCAAAAACTATAACATTGCCCTTCTAAGTGGCTCTTAGAAAGTCCATTATATCAGTAACCTCCTACACAGAGACAGGCAACCATCAATACCTCCTTTTATATTTGATTCTGTCTCAATCAGCTCACATCCATGCATCCAGCTCCCAGCTATATGGCAAAATGCTAAGTAACTCAAATGAATGTAAGATGAAGAACATTCATTGCTAAAAAAACAACCAACCAGAGGGCATTTCCTAACAAAAAATAGCTTTAGAGCGCAATCCTGTGAGGACAGTTGGCAGCCTCCAAACGCAGAGGCTGCCAAGTATCCAATGCAGGGCAGCTAGAGCACAGAGGCCGCCCTGCATTTTTTCTAGAATTGCGATTTCACTCGTCTAGCAGTGCCGCATCAGAGGGGGAGGCAATAAGAAAAGTCATATTGCCCCAGCCCAAGTCTCCTCCCCTCCCCCAGGAATGCCCCCTTTGCCTGTCTCCATGCTCCATTTCCGAGCACGGAGAGGTAGCGAGAACTATGCTGACTCCGAGGGAGAGGGAAACAAATCCATCAGATACAGAGAAAAAGAAGAAGAAGAAAGAAGGAAAAGAAACAAAAAAGAGTAACAGGAAAAGAAAAAAGAAAGAAAAAAGGAAAGAGGAAAAAAGAAAGAAAGAGGGGAAGAGAAAATATAAAGAAAACAATATTCCACAGTAATTCAAACAATATATGGAGATTTAGTACAGAACATAGTCATAAAAGATAAAATGAAAAATCTTAAGGGGGTATTACAGATGCAAACATAAACATGGATGCTTTATTTAAAGAATACTTATATCTTAAGTGGATAAAAATCACTGAAGCCTTTTGGAACTAAGCGCATATTACTATCTTTATTCATATATGTAATAAAAGTTGCCCACCCAGTGGCAAAAGTATCTTTTTTTTGGGCCTTTTGCTATACGTAACTTTTGAGTCAATTTTTCTATTAGCGCTACTTCCCATACCTTATTATACCATTTAGTTATTGAAATTCCTTGTAAATATTTCCAATATCTGGCAATAAGCACTCACACTGCTATTAAGAGATATCCCACCAGTTTCTTATGGAATCAGTCTTTGTGTTGTCCATGGAATAAATTTAGAAGTGCAAATCTCCAGAATTGGCGCTTCCAAATAATCCTATGTCCCCCCAGATGCTCCCTTAATAGCTCAATCCTGTGCATGACTACTCAGAAATAAGTCTCACTGAGTTCAATGAAGCTTCCAAGTTAGTGTGTATGTTTACACACTTCTAAGAAGACATGTCTAGAAATTGCACCTGCACATCTCATTGCCTTCAGTGGGAAAGAGTTAAGCAAACTCTCTTGCTAAAATTAATAGGACTTCAAAGTGCTTATTCTCAATTGTAATCAGAATTTGTTAGCAAGTATTACAGCACTCAGTATCATGTTATTCACAAAACCAGCAATAACAACATTGTATTGCTAAATATATGAATGACACACAGCTTCCCAACATGAAACCAATATATATATCTGGATATATTCAAATGTTCAGAAATTAAAAAGAAAATCTGGAATGAAATAATTCAAATCATTCACATATAGCAATCATCTAATGTGGATGTTTAAGAATTTATGAAGGGGAAAAAACAGGACCAAAAAGCACTCCAAAAACGATTTGCATAAACAGCACTATGTCATTAGATATATGGCTCACACTCAAGACCTGAGTGCCTACTAGGTTTTAGTCCAGTACTCACTTCATACAAGGATAAGATCTCTCACACCATTATATCCTGGAGGAAATGTCTGCCCCTTGTTACACTGTAGTAATTAGTTATGATTACTAGTTTAGGCAAAACCAAAATCATAGGCAAGAGTATTTTGACCTTGTATGACTAAGAGTTTCTTCAGATTGGGGGGGGGGGGGAACCATGTTTTCCTCCCGCTGATTTACCTCGTGATACTGTCCCACAATAGAGATGAGCAGCTGAAGAAAGAGGAAGTAACAAAGACCACGTGGCCCACTGAAGTGGGCGTTTTTATCACGCTGCTCTCCCTGCACACACACTCAGAGCCTATCTACACTACTTTAAGCAGTAGTGTAAGTAGGCTCAAGGAAATGGCAGCACATCTTGCTGTAGGATAAAAAATCAGGAAAACAACCAGAAGGAGCGGGAGTTGTGCAGAAGGTGGACAGCGTTGTGAAAAGAGCCTGCGAAAATCTGTGAGTGCCCAGTAACAAGCGTGCTACAAAACGCTCGTCTGATGATCCTCTAAAGATACTTCCTAATGAAGCTTTTATAGTGCAATTGCCTTCCTACATCCACAGAATTGTTATGGGTGGGTCGGAGGGTGTCCAGATGACATTGCCTTCCATTCACAACCTTCCTGTGTTTTCCTACAGCTTCTTCCATCTTTTTCTTACAGTAAATATAAATCTGTTAAAGAGGAAAAGATGGAATAGCCACATAATGTGTTCCGATTGGAAACAAGCACATCATTACAAGGAGGGAAATCGCATTTGCTTACCATTGCTTCTCTGCCCACGCATTTGTCCCTCATTACTTCCTCTTCTGAGTGGGCCGTTTTGATCACGCTGCTTCTCCTGCACACAGCAGGAGATAGCAGCAACTTCCATCTTTAAAAATAAGTTGGACTTACTGAGGTGTTTTTTTGTGGCGCGAAGAAGGCTAGAAGGGGCGGGAGGCACGCAGGAGGCAGACGTCGTCGTGAGAGGGACCCACGAACATCTGTGAGTACCCAGTAACGAATGTGCAATAAAACGCTCAGCTGATGGAGCTTTAAGACTAAAGTTGCAATCCAATGCAAGTATGTGTGGAATAACAGCATTCCGCTGCTATCCTACTTACTAGGAAGTAAGCCCTCACTGAACTTAGTGCAATTTACTTCTGAGAAAGCATGTGTAAGCTGTACAAGCTACAAGAACTGGTTGTGGGCACCAATTAGAGAATTTTTCTTAATGCTAATAGTCAGGCATGGGGGTGTGCGTGATTATTAGCACCTATACTGCGGCTGGGAAGAAAAGGTTTAAACCTCCCCCCCCCCATGTGCTACATTCCACCAGATACCTGGTATTTAATTAAAAAAAAACATGACCTAATTGCTAATCACATCATTAACATAATGTGTAGTCAGGCTCTGCGGTGTGTAAACTGGGCCCAAATTTCCAAACTCTCTTTAGCCCATGTGAAACAGGGCTATAATGACCTACTTCACTTAGCTGTTATGAGGATTAATAAGATGATCACAGTCAAGCACTTTACACAACTAAATGGGCTGTAATCAGTGGAGAGAAGTGGCTCCAATGTCAGTGGCGCTGTGAAGCTGCCCTGGGTTCTAGTCAGAACTAGTCAGACCTCTAAAGGAGCTATCCAAGGTGCTGCATCCGATCTCCCAAATAGTTTCAATACCTTGCATAGCTCCTTTAGAGTTTTGACTTGTTCTGACTGAAGCCCAAGCAGATATTCACAGACCCACTGACATCAGAACCATCAGCCTCCACTGGCTGTAATAACGGGCTCCATCACTCATATTTTTTCCCCTGGTTTGCCTCTGCATTTTTTTACTTCCGTTTCATAAGCACGTCAATTAGATGGTCCCTTTCATGTGGGTCTGTGGTATTGCACTGCACCATGAAACCTCCCTTTTGCTTGTTTGCTCTTCCACTACACCCCACCCCTTCTCTCAAAGCACACACCCCCAACAAAGGAAAAAGCAAGAGGACTGCTCTACACGGAGGCTTAAGGGTGCATTAAATCCACTTGGGGAAAATAATCCAGACTTTCCAGGGATGACATCATGTGAGTACCATGCTGCAAAACCAGATACCAGATGTGGCGAGAGTGCATTAAACCGCTGGTGCGATGGAGCTCACCATCTCGGCGTTGGCAGGATATTGATGCCACTAGAGGAATGTTCTTATCTATGTTGGTGGACACCTTGGGATGAAACAAGAAGCCTTTGGGACAAGTGTGGTGTGGCTTCCTTAGCAAGTCAGCCATACGATGGGAAGCCCTGCATCTCTGGGTCAAACCGGACATGCATCCGATTTCCTTAACACTCCCCGAGAGTGTGCAGGCGAGCATAGTGGCTAAAGAGACTAAGCTACAAATCAGGAAGTCCCTAATTTAAATCTCGCCCCCACCCTGAATTCACCAGGTGGCCTTAAACAAGTCACTTCCTCTCAGCTACTATCCTGCCCCTCCATCTGCAACGTGAGGGCTAATAAAACCGGATGACTTTACAGAAGAGGTGGGGAATGTGCAGCCCTCCAGATGTGGTTAGACTACAAATCCTATCATCCCTGGTTATGGCCAGGCTTGCTGAGGCTGATAGGAATTAGAGTCTGGCAACAGCCAGAGGGGTACATATTCACCCACCCATCCACCCCGGCGTTGCATGCTGGCTGCAAGAATTACAACCAGATAGCCCATGTGAAGCACTTCGAATGCCTGAATGCGTGTTTATGATTGAAAACCATCCCAAAGGTATCTGCCAAGTTGAGTGCCATATAAATTAAATTTATTTAAATAAATGCAATACAGTTCATGATGGTGGTGGTGGTGATGGTGATCATGATTCACATATGCTTGCTGGTTTGGGTACAAAGCAGGCGTGGGGGTTTATATTTTTATTACTCAATAGGCCAGGCATGGGATGGGAGTGGAACCGGCCCCCTCCTCTGCTTTGCCTCCCAATGCTTCCCATACAGGGAACTGAGCTGGGTGGGGGGAAAGTCTCCAAACACTGAAGTGCACAGAGGTAAGGTAGGGGACAGTGTGCGCTTTGTTCCCATTCCCCACCACCACCACCACTGCTGTCCCCCGCCCCAAGCTCCATTTCATGATCAAAGTAGACTCCCCACCTCCACTTTATAGCCAAACAGGTTTTTAGCAAACACACACAGTTCTGCTTTGGCCTTCAGGGTAAATGTCAAAGTCAGAGAGATGAGGTTATCACAGCCCTCATTCCAACCCAACTGCTACAGGAGGAGTTTGTGGCATGTTTGCCACGAAGGTGAAAAATGGAGAGGTGAGTTTCCTAAAATATAATAGTCAGGTGGCAAGGAGTTGCAGCCCATTGTGGCTGTCTGGCGCCCATCCAGCACATATCTCCAAGTGTTTGGCAATGCATGTTTTAGGGCGCAATCCTAGGCATGTTTAAACAGAAAAAAGTCCATGCTGGCTGGGAAATGCTGGGAATTGTAGTACTTTTTTTCTGTCTAAACGGGCCTAAGCTTGTGCCCTTACCTTACCTTCACACTTATTTACCATGACAAAGGCCAATGGAATGCCAGTATCCCCAGATGCTTGTGTATTTTAAAAAATTATTTAAAGTATTTTTATTCCGCTCTTCTGCCAAAAAGGTTTCTGGAGTGATTTACATGCAATCGGAGAACAAGATGCTCTGTGCCTTCAGCCTTACAATCTAAGAGCGCCAGTACATTAAGGGAAATCACATTGTTACCTGGGGCTGTTGTGCTTCCTGGTTCTTTGATGGGATTGATATGGGCAGGGGAGGAGAGGGGCAATAAAAGGGAAGATCCTGCTGTTTCCCGGGGCTCTTTTAAACACAGGCATGTTTCGAGGCAGCGCCTCCCTCCCTCCCTGGCATGTATGCAAAGGAGCTGGAGACGAGGGAGTTGTGTGTTGTAAGCCTGTAACCTTCAGCACATTTACTTGAGAGTAAGCCCCATTGAACACACTGGGACTTACTTCTGAGTAGACACATGGGGAACCCAAACTAAGAGCTCCATCACACCAGTGATTTATCGCACACTCGCCATGCCTGGTATGTGAATTTGCAGTACAGTACTCATGATGTCTCCCTGTCCTGCACTCATCTCGCCCCTTCCCCCCTTGTTGCATTTTATTTTGGTGCAGGGGAAGTGTGGATTATTTTCCTCTCCGCTTAGTTGGGGGCAGGGGAGGTCCAGATGGTTCTCCTCCTCTAGCACATTGTCCTACGGACTTGTTAGTCAGTTGAATGGAATTTTTTGTGCTCCAACCCTACTCTCCTTGCCCGCAGCTCCCTCATTTTTAAAGATAAAGAGATGAAACTTGGGACCTTGAGAGCTCTTAAGTAGAGCTTTCAGAATGCCAGGTTTGAATCAGATCAGTTCATCCCTTGATTTTTTAGGAATTTATTTTAATCCCTCCTTAAACCCTTTGCCTGATAGTCCACCAATACGAAAGTCCACCTGTTTGCATATGTGAAGGATCTATTTTCCTTTACTTTGATAATGCAAAACTGTGCATCTCCAGTTTATAAAATAGAGATCTGCTGTTCCCTTACTCAAGAGTAAATCCCATTGATTTCAATGCATTTACATCCAAGTCATACTAAAATCCGATGCATGCTTACCTTTGAGTAAACCCCATTAAACAGAGAGACTTACTTCTGAGTAAACACATATAGAACTGACTTTTAATAGTGTGGTCACTCGGAAGCCACCCGGAAGCTTTTTTTTAAAAGTCTAAAACAGCAAACTGGAAATAAGTGCTTTGCAACCCTATTCTTACTTCTGAGGTCTAACTTCTGTTTACTTAGAAGTAAGTCTTTCTGTTTGCTTTAAAATCTCTGAAGTCCAAGTGAAGAGAAATAAAGGGGTACAAAATTATGCATGGTGTGGAGAATGTGGATAGGGAGACATTTTTCTCCCTCTCCCATAGTACTAGAACATGGCGTAATCCCTTGAAGCTGATTGGTGGGAGATTTAGGACAGATAAAAGGATGGACTTCTTCACACAGGGCATACTCAGGAATTCACTACCACAAGATGTGGTGCTGGCCACCAATTTGGATAGCTTTAAAAGGGGGGTTGGATAAATTTCTGGAGGAGAAGGCTATCAATGGCTACTAGTCTGGATGGCTATGAGCTACCTCCAGTAAACCTGTTGGGGAACATGAGTGGGAAGGTGCTGTTGCACCATGTCTTGCTTGTGGGTCCCTGGTTGGCAGCTGGTGGGCTACTGTATGAACAGAGTGCTGGACTAGATGGATCCAGCATGGCTCTTTTTATGTTCTTATGTCTCAGGGACTTGTATTAAAGAAAAGGAGAAGACAAAGCATTTTGGGAACTATGCTGCCAGCCCGTTTCTGTAGAATGTGAGCACAGCAAGCATGAAGTCATGCCTTTTATTGATTTAAGAGAGTGTAGTTTCCAAGTTACACAAGTTCTTCATCAGCGAACAGAATGAATATGGGGTCAGGTCCCCAGGACAGTGTCTTCAGCTGCAATCCTATTCCCATTTACCATGGAGTAAGCACCACTGAACTCAATCAGGCTTACTTTTGGGTAGACACATATAGGATTGTATTGTTAGTTTCTGCTTTCCTCCAGAAGCTAATATCATCTTCGCCAGTGGAGGGGAAGGGAAGACAAATTTCCCCTCCTTTGATTTATATGGAGGTCGGCACAGTATGTAGCTGCATTTTATCATCAGGAACCACTGGTGTGAAAATAGCTTTGTACATGTGCAGCAGGGCTGAGCTTCTATCCAACAGTAAATATTGTTGGGTTCACACCAATCCAAGCTACAATTAAAGCGCAGCTCTCATGCATGCAAAATGTAAACACTTCCGATACAGAGAGTGAGTTCTATTGTGTTTTATGACAACATCCAGCTGAGTGAAGAGTATATAGCAGTGGGTAATGGGCCCAATCATTCTTCCTGTAATTGGCATTCCAATGTACGAGGTGCTCGTATTACTCTGATTAGCATGACTGTCAATCTCCCACCAGCAAGACCATCTCTTCTCAATTGCTTCTGACCTTTTCTGCAGATTTAGGCATCAGTGTGTTAGTGGCTTTGGTGAATATAACAGATAATCCATCTCCGGGGCTTCTACAGTCAGACCTTTCCCAGACCTTTCGGTTCATTTCCATCCATCCATCACCCCTTAAGTACATTTCTGTTCCATCTGTGAGGAGGAAGCAGCCTTCCCAAGGGAGTCTTTGCTCCCATCACCACCTCCACTTTTGCCTCCTCAGTAATGCTGACAGAACAAGAGCCATCCAAGTTAGAACAGATCTGAGCTGCAAGACATCAGCTTTTTTAAAGTCCCCAGCCAAGGTAAAGAGGGAATATCGCTGTCTTTCTGGATGTGTCCTGAACTGCAGCACACAGCATGAAGTTCATTGGTCTATGAAAAGGTGCCATGTTTATTGTTTAAAATAAGGCCGTCCTCTTCCACCTTTTGCCCTCTTGAACCAGAAGTAAATCACAGATCTCCTTGGACTTTTGGGGAAGATCCATAGGGGTTACGATCCTGAGATATTAGAAGGATGTCTTATCCATTATAGTAAAGATCAGCCCCCTCGCTACATAGAAGAACAACTTTGTAACTAAAGGCGTATGATTACTTGTTTACTGTTTGTTACTATTGCCTGAAAGAATAAATAAGTAAATAATAAATAAATAAATAAATATTTTAAAATAATTTCTTGGTCTGACAGAGCTTTCTTACTTACCCCGTCAAGCTTTGATGGAGTCTCTTTGTCCTGCCTCCCCATTTCTACAGCCAGGCTGACAGTGCTGGCTCCAGGTTTCTGAGGGCCCCTGAGCAAGACACCCTCCCTCATTGGGCCTGTCCCTCAGTGAGGCTACCTTCTCATCACCATTGTCACCAGCTGCTCTTACTTCTTATCCTCTTTCTCATCATTGCTACCACTGGCTGGCTTGCTTACCAGGCAGAGAGCCAGGGAGCAAGCAAGCAGTGGTTTCTCCTGCTTCTCCTTCTCACCACCACCATTATCTGGGCTGGAGCGAGACACAGGTGAACAAGCGGGTTGCAATGGTGAAGAGGAGGGGAAAGTTGAGGGGCTCTTGTCAATGGGCCCCAGCTGGGGTGTGGGCCCCCAGCAGGTGCCCCACCATGCCTACCCTTCACACTGGCCCTGCAAACCAAGCCAGCCATCCTCCCTTGAGGTCTCTAGCACATTCCTTTTCCTTTGGACCAAGTTTTCAGTGGCTGATGTTTCTGTCCTACAATCTTCACTCTCGCTGGCTCCTACCCTGCTCTGCCTCCTGGACTCCCAGCATGTTTGTCACCGAGCCCTTCCTTATTGACCCCTTTCCTGACAGCATCTCTCTCTCTGTCTCTCTGTCTCTCTGTCTCTCTCTCTTCCTCCTCCTCCTCCTCCTCCTCCTCCTCCTCCTCCTCCTCCTTCTTCCCTTTTCTGTTCACCGCTGCAGCACTTGGAACAGAACATTCCTTCCATCTGCAGTTGCAACAAAAGTGCTGGTTGGGCACCCTCCCATGTGCCTGATTTTAAGGGTGGTCATAGGAACATAGAAAGCTGGTTTATTCTGAGTCAGATTCTTGGTACATGTAGCCCAGTATTGTCAAACCTGGGAGCATTCGGATGACATATTAGGCAACGGAGGGGGGAATAACACACTCACCATGCATTATTTTCCTGGTGCCCGACATGCGACATGTTGTCCCTCCCTCTGTCGCACGGCTGAAAGTGCCGGCGTCCTTCTGGGCAGCTGGTGCTCATCCCTCCCTTGTCCCTCGGTCCTATCGGCCCTATCCCATCATGCACCTCTAGGTTTGCCAGCTGTATAAAAGGAGCTGGATTTTTTTTCAGCCGCTCCTGCTGGGGAACTCTATGACCGACTGGAATAGTACACGGAGGGGGATCCTGACACATGACATTTTAAACAACAGGTTGGGGATGAGCAACGGAGCAGCCCATTGTTTTTCTCCATTGTTTAATTCACCAAAATAGCACACTGTCAGTTGTGGGTGCGTTATGTGTTGCCCGACACACAACACAATAATCAACACAACTTACGGTTGATTACCCCCCGTTGATCATCGTGTCGACTGAATGCTGCCCCTAACGTCTGAAAGCTGCCCCTGACTGGCAACAGCTCTCCAGGGTTTCGGGCAGGAGTTTTTCCAGTCCTACCTGGAGATGCTGGGGATTGAACCTGGGACCTTCTGCATACAAAGCAGGTGCTCTACCACTGAGCCATGGTGCCCCACCTGGGGCAATCCAATGAATTTCTTCTTGTCTGAACACTCAGGTGTCTAATAGGCTACTCAGAAAGGGCACAACCTGAGCTTGGCCTTCCTACTTATGGTTGTCAGATTGTTGACCAGCCAAAGACCCACAAAAAAACAATTTATACCAGCAAATAGGTTTATTTGCATGCAGTGCAGCCTTGGCCTTTTCAGGCAATCTAAACACACCAAACCAAACCTAAACAACCTTATCTAAAGATAAGGTTGCCAGATCCAGAGGCTCTGCCTGTAGCTTTCAGGGCTCTGGGACAGTGAGGCAGTGGCCTGTCTCAGATGTAGCACTAAACTATGGTTTAGCAGAGGGGTGCAGAAGATCATTCAGTCCGACAGCAAAATTCAATTTCAGAGAAGCTCTCAAGAGCCACATACCAGAGGCAAAAAAGAGTGGGGCCCAAATACCAAAAACACCAGCATATTTTAGTTTAAAGCTCTTACTGCCAATAACTAAGTCTTAGGAGGGGCATTTCAAACTTTTAAAATGGGGGAACTCCCCACAAAAAAGTTGGGAGACCACCAAATGATTGGTGGTGGTGGTGGTGGTGGTGGAACAGGAACAACTTGGTGACGTGGGGAAGGTGGCATAGCTATACTGGGATCCCAAGAAGGCTGGATTTGCCCCCCTAGTATGAGATTCAACACCCGTTTTAGCATGATCTCTTTCTCCAGTGTAGTCACAAGCAGGGGATTGGAAGCACCTGCTTCCAATGTTAAGCTAACCCAAGTTTCTCATTACATTTGAACTGGGAAAATGATGGTTGCTTTAAACTGGTTTGTTAACAAGTCAGATTCATAAGCCATGATTTGATCCTGGCTTATTTGAACAGACTATCATTAGTCAGCATCCTGTTTCCAACAGTATCCGGCCAGATGCTTCCAGGAAGCCCAGAAGCAGTGTCTGAAGGCAACAGCACCTTGTGACCCCCCCCCCAGCACCTGGTATTCAGAACCATGCTTTGTTTTGAAGGAAGTGTTTTTACCAAGTCATGATACCAGCTTATGTAGGGCTTTTCTACACGAGGTTTTTAACCTGCACATTTATTGAGGTTTCTCCTCTCTGATTCTTTGTGGGATTAAGGTTAGGGTTTTCAGGAGTTTTTATTTTTCTGCCTTTCTATATATTCCATTACACAACCACTAGGTGGTGCTGTGGTATAGCAGAATTGTGCAAATACACTAGGTTTCATGCCACCATTCAGGATTATACCAGACTTTCCTTGTTAGAGAAGAGAATGCAAAATGGTTGCAAAGAACAGGAGAGGCCCTGGAAGATGACAACATCATATAAAGGACCCACAAAGTACTACAATAAAAGTGCACAATAAAAGCCTTGTGTAGAAAGGCTCTAAGTATGAGCATCCCCTGTAGACTTGGAAAGGTGGATAGGCAGAATGTCTCAGAGGAAGGGGATAAATAAAGTAGAGAAGCCTGCATGAGAGCTCCTAATATATTTTGGGCGTGTATGACATTTTGATGGATCCAAGTGTTGACACAATGTTGATTTCCTCTAACACTCACCCACGCACTATTTCCTCTCATAGACACACAAATCCAAATGTCTACATTGAGTCTTATTTTACGGCATCCGTACCTGTCGTAGTCTCCGTTGCACAGGGCTCGCACAGGGATCGTGAAAGACTGCCACACCGGGTTCAGAGTGTTCTTCACCACTTCCGTTTTGTGGCAGATGGTAAACCTGGCAGGATACAAAAGGCTCGTATAGTTATGACTTAATCCATAGCCCCCTGAGCCCGCCCTAGGTAAGACAGTGAAGAATAATGACGAAGAAAACCTCATTAAGCTCTCCAGACAATTCTCCAGAAAGCCATGGAAAGGGGAATACTGATCCAAGGTTGGACCAAGAACAAAATGAATTGGTTTAATAGTTGTAAAAGCTGGCATTCTCTGAGCACATGCAGCAGGAATAAGCGGCTCCTGTACCAACTATCAGCAAACACAAACATATATCCTTCACAAACGATAGAACTCTACTTTCTTTCAGGATGATACCTTTGCTAACACAATTCCTTCACCAGTAGTGTAATATCCTGTTCCCATGTATTGGACATGGAAGGTAGACTAGCTGAGGATGGAATAACCATACTGTTCACCAGTTAAAGCAAATAGGAACATGTGGAAAAGAAAAGGGAAGCTATCTGAGGGTCTACCTGTCTTGCTTTGAACATGTCTGAGTATTAAGACCTGCAGGAGATGGCCTTTGGAGTGTGCTATTCCCCACAGAGAGCCATTTGCTGGGTATGCATGGAAAGGCATTGTCCTGTTTTGCCCTTAAACTATAGAATGCATTCCTGCAAGAACTGCAATTGGCCCTCACTCTCTTGGCTTTTGGAAAGGGTGTGAAGATGCCTCTTTTCAATTTAAATATGTATTTTAATGTTTTACCATTTTTATGTTCTTATTTTTTATTGTTCTACAGCTTTATAGTTTCAAATGGTAGCACACAGCTGTTGATTGCTTTATAGCAGGTAAGGTAGTATATAAATGCTACAAATCAATGCATAAATAAAAGCATATTATCTAAAGCAGGGATGAGGAACCTTTTTTCTCTTGGGGCCACATTGCCTTAAGAGTAATCTGTCAGAATCCGCAGGCTGGTTGTGGTCAGAGGCTGAAGCAAGCAACGATCAGGTCTAGAGCCAAAAGTTGATGTTGCCATCCCTTTTCTCTCTCTCTTTCTGATAACCCATTCTCTCTCTCTCTCTCCCCTCTCTCTCTTTCTCCTTCTTCCCCACCCCCAGCAACTAAACTGTTTGCACAATCAGCATGGGTTAAACAAGCATATGATAGCTTATTTAAGCTGTGGCATGTACTGGGTGCCATTTTCCTAATTACCCACCTGGGTACATCTTGTCATATCATCCAGACCTGGGCAGCATGGCGGGGGGAAACCCTAAAATAACCTCCAAAACAGCCCATGGGTTATTTGATGGTTGTTTCCCCCCAACAAGCCATGATGCCTAGGTTCAGATGACACAAGTTTCACGCAGGCAGGTGATTAAGCAAATGGCACACAACACATGCCATGGCTTAAACAAGCCACTATGGCTTGTTTAACCCATGGTGATTATGCGAACCAGGTCACTGAATCAAGCTATTGGTCTATCTAACTCAGGGTTATCTTCCCTAGCTGACAGTAGGTCTCTGAGATCTTCAGCAGAGGTCTATTCCAAGGAGAGTTTGACTTTTAGTTTCTTTTTGATTTAGAATTATCAAGAACAGGACTATCTTGGTTAGCTCTCAACTGCTAGTGCCTTTTAAAGTTTATTAAGAGTGACCACTATCCAGTCTCTATTCTGTTGAATTGAACAGAACATATAAATAAATGACTTTGAAAAACGTTGCTTGGAGGGAGCTGGATTCTCTTTTATCCCGTATTAAGAAGCAAGTTTTAAAGCTCCCATAAACCAGATCTTTATTGAATCTGCTTACTTGAGCTGCACTTGAAAGAATATTTTTTTAGGGCACTATCATAAAAAAAATTCAGTGTTTAGACAGAAAAAATTCCTACAATTCCCAGCATGTTGAGAATACTGGGACTTGCAGGACTTTTTCTGTCTAAACATGCATAGGCTTGTGCCCTTAGTTACTTTGCATAAGTGTAAGTAGGCCCATAAGGAAGGGACACCAGATCAACTGTCAATCATCTGAATTTTTTTTTTAGTACTGCTAAAATAGGCTGACCATATGAAAAGGAGGACAGGGCTCATGTAACTTTAACAGTTGTAGAGAAAAGGGAATTTTAGCCAGTGTCATTTGTATGCAATTAGTACTTGGTGAAATTCCCTCTTCAACACAACAGTTAAAGTTGCAGGAGCCCTGCCTTCTTTTGTATATGGTCACTCTAGTATAGTGCCTGCACCTTTAACTGTTGTGATGAAGAGGGAATTTCACCAGGAACTAATTGCATACAAATGACACTGGCTGGAATTCCCTTTTCTCTACAACTGTTAAAGTTACATGAGCCCTGTCCTCCTTTTCATATGGTCAGCCTATGCTAAGATTGCAAAACTGAATGAGCAAAGATGAATTAATTTCTCCCAGAACAGCACATAACATTCACAAAGATGAGAATACTGAAAAGTGCTTTCCCATCCTGACTGAATTTAATACTCTTTCCTCCATATTCCTCCTCACTTTACCCTTTTTTATTTTTACAATATTCCCCAGGAGCGATGACTCTTCTAGAAGTATGCAAAATGCTCACATTTTTAGAATGCTAGGTAAAAATGTTTAAGAGGAGGTGTCCACGCTATGTTATAATGTATTAGATCCTCCATGGCCTTGCAATGGAGCCTTACAACAGCCTTATAAATAAGCACCAAAAAAAATACTAGTCTGCAAAAACAACCCTATGCTACTAAGCGGCTAGCAGCCTGTGTTTCCATGCTGGCCATAGGGGAGAAGCCCCTTCCTTTGAGGCTAGCATGGAAAATGCAGGATACAAACCTCTTGGCAAGCCAACAGGGGGAGAGGGACACAGCAATCCATCTCTCCTCCCTCAACCTGCTGTATTTTCACACTTCCTGTGGAGAAAACAGATTCCTTTCCACCAGCATGGAAATGGAACTGGCTAGCAGAGGAGGGATGGAGAGATCCACCCCTCTTCAGCCAGCCCACTCACTCATCTACATAGAATTTATTGTGAACTATGGCTACCAGGTGAGTATGAGGCTGAATTACAACATGATGCATACCATTTAATGACATTAAGAGCTAATGTCATTAATAATAGCAAGCGTGAGTTTCAGAATGTTTACTATACTAGCAACATCCTTACCAGTCCTTACTCAGGGAATGCTTTTATATGCTATTGATTAGAGTCCTCTGGGCATCCCAGCTCAACTGATGTTTCCTTGTTGCCAGTGGAGGCTGATGGTGCCAAGTCAGGGAGGTGGTGAATCCGCTCTGAGTTTCTGTCAGAACTCTAAGGGCCTGTTCAGACAACACACTATGCCATGATTAGGCTGCTAATCCTTTTGCAGCAAATGGTTAGTCAATGTGTTTATACCGTGGTTATGCAGCCACCATGGTTAGGAATGGTTCACATGGCATGCTAAGCCATAATGTTTAGATCAAAATGCTTAACCACCCTGTCTTAACATGTCAACTGAACAGGGTCTAATGGAGCTATGTCCATTACAGTTCTGAGTGGTTCTACTGAAACCCAGAGTGGATTCACACCCACCCACTGACATTGGAGACACCAGCCTCCAGTGCTTATTGCTTAAATTGTTTGGAGCCAGAGGATGGGCTTCTGCATCTGTTACAGGGGTGTTGAGCCTCAGGCCATTTCTATACCAGCTTTTTGTCCTGGGGGCTGTCCCTGGGTGCTCTTCCTGGGGGCAGAGGAGATGGACATGGGTTTTCCCAGGGATAAAGAAACCTTGGAAAAACCCAAATCTTCCTGCAGTCCCAGGACTGTCCCGAAACCACAGGAGGGGTGGCTGCCCATCCAGCCTGGTACCCGCTTACTCATGAGTAAGCGTGGCACCAGAAACAAGCATGGAGCAGCGCGGTACGGCTCCGTGCCCATCAGGGGAGAGGGGGGCTGCATTTTCACCATCCATGGGATGGCAGGGGCGGGGGGGTAAAAGCCACTATTTCGGAGTTTTTTTAAAAAAGAAACCATACTTTTTCCGATGGAGCAGAGTCTCACTCTGACGCGACCAGCCCCGCTGCTTCAAAACAACAACAACAAAAATGGCAGCCGTAACGCTCCCTCCCAGGACGTTGCGTGCTGCATGTGCATGCTGGGAGAGGCTCTCGTGATCAGGATATTGTGAGAGCCTCCTCCCTCCCTCCCGGAACACCGGGAGGTGTAGAAAGAGCCTCAGGCTTGTGTTCCAAATGTGGCCTACCTGGGGTCCTAGTCCAGCCCTCTGGTATTCCCCAGATGGACATGCTGCCATGATTCTAAGCCCTCCTGCTGAGATGCGAGACAATAAAAAGGTTTGCCATATAATCCACAAAGCTTTATTCAGCAAATAAAGATCTCTTCACACCTGAAGGAAGTGAGAATGTTAGAAGTTTCCTCTAAGCTTAATTAGGCTAACTAAGCTAGGCAGTTGCCTTTTCAAATACAAGGGAGTTTCCCGTGCAGTCCAAGAGCCACTTCAGCTCAAGGAGGGTCTTTCTGGAGAAGTATTTATAGTCCCAGACCCAGACCAGGATTTATTTACCCGAAGAGTGCAAAAGCTTAGTGAATATTTTTTGTTTGCATGTGACATATGTGTTACAGAAAAGTGAGTCTTACAAAATTCCAGTGGTGGTGGGGGGGCTGCGTGATGATATCATCAATATGGCTGCCTCGCTATTATGTAGTTGCCACATTTAAATATGCATAACTTCTCACCCGTTTATGCTACAGAGATGGTGCTATAAAAATGTTTTAAAATTAAAATAAATAAATCAATAAATAACCCTTCTCACAGAACATAGTTTTTATTTTGTAAATTGTAAATTTTTGCTGAAGATTTTAAATACATTTGTTAAAAACAATTCAACCTAATAAATTGTCTTTTTTTATATATCATCATACTCGTCCTGTTTGAAATTTTGTAAAGAACATTTGAACAAGTTCAACTGTAAAAATCACAGTTAAACGTGTTCAAAATGATCTGTGCATCAGATCGAGAGATATTTAGGATGGATACTTTTGAAATGAAAGCCCTGTATGATAAACTGTAAAATCATACAATCCTGAGAAAGTGGACGTATAAGGAGATATCACTCATAATTCCCTAAGCGTTGGGGTAAACCCCATGTTATTATACATTTTCGTAATCCTCATTAAAAAATGCAACTTTTTTGTTCTTGAGTATTCTTTCAAAAGTCGTATAGTTTTTGAGTAAATCATGATTAAACATCACACATAACCAATGTGAACACTGATTTTATATGTTCAAATGAAATTATCTCAAAAACTAATGGAGTTAACAAAAATGTGTAATTAAAAAAGTATTTCTCATTAAATTTGAAACATTTCAGAAAACAAATCATCTCTGTAGCATAAATGGGTGAGAAGTTATGCATATTTAAATGTGGCAACTACATAATAGCGCGGCAGCCATATTTATGACATCACGCAGCCCCCACCACCACCACCACCACCGGAATTTTCTGAGACACTTCTGTCATATATAAACAACAAATATTCACTAAGCTTTAACACTCGCTGGGGTAAATAAATCCTGCCTGGCTCTGGGACTATTACCAAGTGGCTCGCCTGGTAGACTGCCTCTCACCTGCTCGCAACTCAGCCCAGTTGGTCCTGCGGCAGACTCTGGGATCTGTCAACTCTAAAGTCTACTCCCCCTCTGACAGAGGTTGGGTTCCCAGGAACCAGGGGAGGATGGGATCTGAGTCGTTGGCATTCTCTTCGATAAGCTCCTGGGAAGATTCCTCCTTGATTCCTGCAGAGTCTTGGAGGATCTCCTTCCCTGCTTCCTGTCTTGGCAGGTACATTTCTAGTCGTTTTCCTCCTCCCTTTCCTCCAGATTCTGAGCCTGATTGACCTCCTGAAACCCCTTTCCCTACACTACGGAAAACAGGCCTGATCCTGACACATGCCCTCTTTCCCTGGCTCCATCCCCTTCCCTCTAACCACTGATTATTTGATGCTTTCCTGACTTTTGTGCAGTCACCCACCCCAACAGTGTAAAAGGTTGAAATGCCTATGCTAGTGGTTTAGCTAATGGTAGTAGGAGCTGTAAATTAAATTATGCTGGCATTTTAACTCCATCCCCTTTTGCCTTTAGCCCCACCCTCATTTGCCTTCAGTCCCACCCACAATTGGAATGTAACCCCCAAGAGATTCTCCAAAATGACATTTGGTCCTTGGGCTGAAAAGAGGTTCCGCATCCTCGGTCTATAGTTGATTACACCTTATACAGATGGAAAAAAGAGGACAGCTGCACAATGGGTGTGGTTCCCAGTGTGTTTCAAGGACAATCTTTATCAAGAGAAATGAGTAATGCTTCTTGATTGAAAACTGCTTGGAACAACATTTCACTGCAGGGCACCAAAGCAGACTCGGTTGTGATCTAGGAAAACCACTTGCCACAAGAGCAAAATCACTTGTACTTACGTCCCATCCTCATTACTTCTGTAGAAAACCATGAAGGGGTCAGATTTTCCAAAGAAATCTTTCTTGTCCAGCTTGTTGGCACAGAACTGCATTGTGGCCACATCCTTTGAAATAGAAGCAGAAAACATACTGTTGGCCTAAATTATGCTGCTGAACTAACAGAGCAACATTAAGAAACTCCTTCATGCATACGGTAAGGAGGACAGGCACACAGCAGGAGAAGCCAGGGCTGAAACTGCCCTAATGGGAAGTAGAAGAAGAGGGATTTGAGGTCACCACTGATGGAAATTTACATTGATGGATAATGGAAAGTTGTGGAATAGCAAGAAGCAGGGCTAAACAATCCAAAACAGCTGGTCATCTAGGGTCTAACAATGTTATATTGCATCAAAGATTTAGATTTAAAAAAAACACAAAACACACACACACACACACACTCATGTTTGCACTCATTTGATAGTGGCAATTAAGCATCCCTTCACCCCAATCTCTGTTAGGAGCATTCCAGCTTTAAACAGTGTTTCTTGTCGAAACTAAGATTGATTAATTATTTTCATTTTAGGCAAATGGCCCAATACTCTTTGGGGTTTTTTATGTTCTTAGGATTATATCTACTTTTGTTATCTGGGTGGGGATGGACTTTTGTTTTTAATGATTCACATATTTGTTGATGAGTGTCATTGCTGCTTTGTGAACACATAAAATCTCGATTGGAACAGCATCCCACACATGGCATAGATTCAATGATGCCATGGATCCTTGTTAGCATTCAGCTTGGAAGTCAGTCACAGATAGCGATTCACCATCAGAACCATTCCATGCATTATAATCAGGAATTCTGGGGACCTGGGGTGCCCATCATGCTTTACCAGTTCTTTAGATGTCTGTCATCACAGTTAGGGAGTAATCCTATGGCCCCTAGACAGCATCTGAGGGGCCATAGGATATTTCAGATTCCCAAATCTGAGGTTGGAGACAATGCTCTGACCTTGGGTGGTGGGGAGGGTGGAAATCTGCACTACGACTCCCTTCCCCCTAGCAGCCAGCATGGAAAGAACCTCTCTGGCTGCTCTCTGAGGTAAAAAAACTTGACATCAGGAGATGAGGAAAGGGGGCATTTCAGTGGGCAGGGAGGGCAGGAGACTGGAGAGGCTAGGATATGAGTTATCCTCACAGCTCTCCAGACTCCTTTTTCCCCCTTCCAAAATGCCGCAGCTAAATGGGAAAAACAACAACAACCCACCCTTCTAGCAAAAATGCAGAGTAGGATGACGGGAAGGCAAAGTTCTCCTCTGCCACACTTCCCACTCTGCACTGGATGATTGTAAGCCACAGGGTTCTGAGCTTATTGTCATTGAGGGTGGAAACAATAGGATTGTGTCCTTTAAGAGAACTATTTCTAGGTGGCTTCTGGCTAGCCTTACCACTCATGGATTACAATATTAGCAGAGCAGCTAAGTTATAACACTCATAGTCATGGAACCACACATTCATTCAGCAGCTTAAACAAGATACTTATGTATTCATTTGTGATGCAGGGAGCACTGGATATAGTTCAGTTGTATGTTCTCCACAGTTTCATCTCAGTGAGCCACTACAAGGGCCGTGACAATCCATCTCTGTAGAACTCCTTTCCCCCTTCTAATCTACACTATCCAGTTTGGCATTGACAGAGATACGCCACTACACTTGCATACATGTGATGAATCTTATGCCATGCCTGGGCCATCCATTTTGGACTAAATCACCTGTAGCACAGCAGAAACAGAAGCTGCAAGCTATCCCAACGTCTGTGTAAATCTCCAGACTCACATCAAGACATGGTGCTGTGGTCACACTCTACGCTTCTTTAAGAATGGGGATAAAGTAGGAAAACTTGCTCATCTGAATGAGCCTGGTGTCAATGTTGAGCCAATGTGAAATGGACTGAGGACCACT
This sequence comes from Anniella stebbinsi, assembly GCA_029215795.1. Classification (NCBI taxonomy): domain Eukaryota; kingdom Metazoa; phylum Chordata; class Lepidosauria; order Squamata; family Anniellidae; genus Anniella; species Anniella stebbinsi. The sequence continues at coordinate 64,055,676 of JARDYH010000004.1, read as the reverse complement.
ATGTGGCTAGAGATGCCACATTTGGGATGAAAAGTCAGCTGAGATCTTGGTACAAGACAAGACATTTTTCAGTAGCAGGCAGTCATGAGAGGGAGCCAGAGTAGGTAAGCATCTAACCTTACACACTGTGATTTCAACTCAATGCACAATCCTTCAGTTTTTCTGCTAAATTCCTAGCTCGTGCTGCTGCAGGCAGTAAGCAGCTGCCCTTTTCCAGCAGGAAACGAGTGACTCACCATGTGCATGTAAGCATTTAATCTTTCTAAGGACACCATTGTAGCTGAGTGAAAAGGAGGAACGCAGCTTTGGGAGCAGATCAAAGTGAGGACAACCAGGGTGTCTAAACTCCACTCCAGGTGTTGTTATTGCCTTGTGCTGTGCTTCTGGGCAAGGCTTCTCCTCTCCGTGTTCCCATCTACCCATCTGGATATAACATTATGGCTTTTTTAAACAATTGTTCAGTGCTTTTTGAGAGCCTAAGCTGAAAAGCACTAGAGAAAGGCAGGTAATAAATAAGGGTTGCAGAGCTCAAAGGTGGCGAACTTCCAGTGTAAAAGCAGGTTGGCTCTTTTGAAAATGAAGTAGCTGCCTTGACCCGTTACCAAAGGGAGCTTGGAGAGCATCATTTTTCCATGCTAGCACCAGTATCCCTGGCAAATGTAGCAGCAAAGCAAGTGGTCAGACAAGAAAATTCACCAGGGATGACAAGAGTGTGCTGATACAGCAGGGTGAGGAATAATCTTTTTAACAGCCCCTGATCTCAGGCACAGTGAAGTACATATAAGTCTTGGAATGTCAAGGATACAGGAAATCCCTAATTCTTCACGTTTTCCTGATTATAGCCCAATGGCTTTACTCGTTCATGTAAGAGAAACTTCACCTTGGCTGTAGAAGATGCCTCCTAGGATGGTCAAGAGCACAATATCCCTGGGGACCACAGTGGAGATTAAAAGGGAGTGGGAAATGGAAATATGGAAATATGTGTTCAGCTAAGAAAAATGGCCTAGATCGCCTTCTCCCATACAATCCGCCCCGCACACTCAGATCCTCTGGGAAGAATTTACTACAGTCGGCCAAGACTAGGCTGACCACCGTTATCCAGAGGACCTTCTCTACTGCCATTCTCAGACTGTGAAATGGCCTGCCGGGAGAGATTCATCAACTTAACTGTCTTCCAGAATTTAAGAAAGCTATAAAGACTGATCTCATCCGGCAGGCCTACCCAGTTGAATTTTAAGAATTCGTGTTTTAATAATGTATTAGTTTTTATATGTTTTTAATCAGTTTTATGTATTTTGTATCATTTGCTTTTAATGTTGTTCCCCACCTCAATCCGGAGGGAGAGGCGGGTAATAAATAAATAAATAAGTAAATTATTATTATTATTTTATAGTAGAAGATGCTGCAATCCTATACCTATTCACCCCAGAATAAGTCCCAAGGTTCTCAATTAGACTTACTTCTGAGTAGATATATATAGGATTGCACTGTAAAAAGCTCCTGGGTGATGAGGGTGCTCAGCCATAGAATTGGATCTCTTCCTCTTTAATAACAGTTTCCAGAGAGTAGCCAAGTTAGTCCATGCAAAAACAACAGAGTTGTGTGGCACCTTAAAGACTAACACATTTATTCTAGCACGTGCGTTCATGGACTATAGCCCATAAATGATATTTATCAAGCTTCTGGAGTTAGAAAGCCACATAGCAAGGATACCCATGCAACAAACCCAGATGCCAAGGGACTAGAGCCAGCAACAAACCCAGATGCCAGCTCTGTCCCCTTATCTATTTTGGAAATACTATTAGAGGTGCTGAATAATGTCATCCACAAAATGAGAGATTCATTCATTTGCTCATCTTTCAGTGTCATATTTGCTATCTTCTGTCAGCAATGCTCTTCTGCATTCCACACAGAGCAAACAGGAAGCCTCTACAAAAAAGAATACCTGGACAAAGAACTGCCATCAGAAATGGCACTATTAAAAAAAACATGGGGGAATGTTTCAGCCTCTCAGGATACTCTGTCACTGATCTTAAAGTGGCCATTGTGGAGCAATGAAACTTCAAAGGGAGATTAAAGCAAGAGACTGCTGAGTTGGACTTCTATCACTAGAGGTTTAAATCCGGATGAAGGATTTAAAAAAAAAAATTATACTACATATATTAATTGGCTTACTTAGTGCCAGAATGTTTTGTGTTACCAGCAGCAACCACACTGTGAAAAACCACTGTTAATAATGTGATTGTCACTTTTTTGGTAGGGATGTGTGAGAAATTTGTTTAAGTTTGTTTTGATCAGGATTTTATCCAGTTTGCACCTTCTTGACCGAACATGGACTCAGATGTAATCTCCAGTAAAAGTCTACAAATTTCCAATGTGATTCATGGACCTCCCCCCATAAAAAAGCATGTAAGAGCATGTGTTCCTTTCAAAGATGTGTATATTTCAAAATGTATACATTTTAAAAATGCATGCATTTAAAAATGTGCAAACTTGATGAAATACACATAGAAATACACACAGATTTTCATGTGAAAAGAAAAAGAAACAAAGCTTGCAATCTGATATGGACTTGAGTCAGAATGATCTTTGAGATGGAATCCAGAGAATGTTGGTGAGCTCAAATATTGTTGATCTGCACATCCCTACTTTTTGCAGTTAATTTCCTTCTAGCCCAATTGTCTGCAAGTCTTTCCTCCACCTCCACCATATATACTGTATATAATCCTGAAACTCTCCATAAGACTCCATGTGTCTGATGAAGTGGGCTACAGCCCATGAAAGCTTATACCAGAATAAATCCGTTAAGTCCTTCAGGTGCCACAAGACTCTCTATTGTTTTTCCTCCTTATTGCAGCTCTTATCCTGAGCACCATGGCTTCCTCGGCAAATCTGTGCAGGAAGTGACACTGCTCAAGCCAAAAGTGGCATAAAAGAGAGAACGATGCTGCTTCTGACAAAAGTCAAAGAGCAGTGGTATAGAGGTCTCATGGTATGCCATCACTTCAGGTGGGCTGTCTCTAGATCAGAAGTGATGCATTCCATGCTGCTTTGGGAGTCATGAGCAAGAGCTTTGCCATCCAGGCCAAAAGCAGCTTGCATTATGTGACTTCTGCCTTGGTGGGCAACCCTCAAAAAGTGATAGCATACCCACCACCACCACCACCCTTCACTCTCAGGAAGAAGCCAGGCCACCCCAGAATAAAGAAACTGGCTATTGTGGACTTCAGGCATGTCCATATGCCATTTATTGGGACATCCGCTCTCATCCTCCCCAGCCCAGCGTAGGGATGGCAAAATCAGCGATGTTTTTGTACTCACCCAAGGTGCTCCGAGTTCCACCTTCAACCTTGACCACCTTGCTCACATTTCTGATTGCAACTTGTTTTTCTTTTTGTTCAGACAGGAAAAGTGTGCATTTCAGTATATGCATTTTTAAAAGTGCGGGTCCAAAGTGCACACTTTCTCCCTACAGACTGAAGTATGAAAAGCTTTTTTAAAAAAATAAATTTAAAAAAGGTGCTTTTTTAAAAAAGCACATCTTTTTTGGGGGGGAAAACCCACAATTTTTTAAAACACAAATGCAAATTTAGGAACATGGCAGCTTTTTCTGAAAACTGCGCTCCCATTCATGTTTGCATTCAGGGTTGCAAATGGCGCAAACCAGAGGTAAAAACAAATCAAAATGAAATTCTTGTACATCCCTAGTCCACAGATGCCAGCAACTATGCAAGGCTGGCTTCCCATGAGCAGTCTGGTGACGGCCCCTGGTAATAAAATACTGTCATCTAGGAATGCTTGAAGAATTTGATCTTTGTGAATACTGATGCAAACTGACCTGATATGCAATTCCCAGGTTGAAATTTTGCAATTCAGGTCTCTGTTTAAAAATGGACCAAAATTCCATTTTTAAACAATCACATTTTATAATACAGTATGTACAGAAATGCATACATGCAGATAAAATATATTTATGTGTGTGAGAGAAAATCCGTTCAACAATATGTACTTAAAATATGTTTATATACAGGTTTTCATGCAGACTTTTGTAAAGAAACAGAAAGAAACCTGCACATTAATGTGGAAAAGGAACAAGACATAATTATGAATGAGAAGGTGCAAAATTGATATGGACCATAAACAGACTGGTCTGTCTGTCCCTAGTGTTCTGACTCCTGCTGAGGCAGCGATGGGAGCAATGTCAAGAAGTGAAATGAATGAATGCTGGGTTGGCAAAAACAGAGTGAGCTTGTCTGTGAAGGGGAACAGCAGCAAGCTAAGACCTATATTATATTATATTATATTAATGTATGGTTTTGCTTCGTTTTTAAAATCTGTTACTGTTTTTAATTTTTAAAAAATGTTTTTAATTTTACTGTAGGTTTAATTCTATTTTAACTTTTGTAAACTTGTATTTATATGTTTTAATTGTACATGTTTTAATTTTGTAAATCGCCTTGAGTCCCAGCCCTGGGAAAAAGGCGAGTGTAAATAAATATAATAATAATAATAATAATAATAATAATAATAATGCTCAAGTCAAAGAATCAGGCTTGACCTGGAATATCGAACAAGAGCCATTCTTAGTTGCAAGACTCATACCAAGGAAATGACAGCTCTCTTCTGTCCTCATGACTGGGCCCACTGAAGGCAGAAGCTGCTCAGATAGTTCCAGGAATGGAGCAACAGTGAATACGTAGAGCGGCTAGTTTTCCTAGAGCACAGATGGGGAATGCATGGCACTCCAGATGTGGCCAGACTACATCATCCCTTGCTATTGACTATGCTGGCTAGGGCTCATGGGAGTTGCAGTCCAACAACATCCGGAGGGCCACATGTTCCCCACACCTGTCCTAGAGGAAGCCAAGGGCATTAAAGCCACATCTTTGGCATCCTCTCCAGACTGAGTCTAAAGAGAGAGGAGCCATAGCTCAGTGGCAGAGCACCTGCTTTGCAGGCAGAAGTTCCCTGGTTTAATCCCCGGCATCTTCAGGTGAGCTGGAAAAATTCCTGCCTGAAACCCTAAAGAACTGCTGCCAGTCAGTGTTGACAATACTGGGCAAGATGGACTGATGGACCACCTCAGTATAAGACAAATTCCTATGTTCCACTGACTTACATGATTAGAGATCAATGAACACTGTTGAGTTATATGTTTCCTGGTGGGAGGGGTGTGTCACAACAGTATTCTGCCGCTCCATGCAGATGCACAAATCTGCTTGTGGTCTGGCTCTCCTGCCATGGCAATTTTTCCAAGCCATCATGTTGCGTGAACCCCCTGAGGTGATGGTGAAGTCAGGGAGCAATCAAGAAGGGAAAATTGCTGAAGAAGCTCAGTTAATCCCCTATCAGCCATTTCTTATTATCCTCAATGCAAGGGGAAGAGTGAAGCCAACTTCTAGCACAGGCTGCAGGATGGCTCATGTGGAGCTAATTGCTTGTCTTGGTTCATTCCGATCGAAATGGGTGTTAAATTCTCTTTATAGCACAACAGATGGTGGGCTGCTTTGAACGCATTCAAGTGCACCTCCGAAATTCTGAGCGGACGTTAGTGTCAGAAGCAGCATGGTTGAACCAGAGTGTGTCTACTGAGCTGAAAGGGTCTGCGCATTTCATGTTCATGAGCAAATGGAAGCGTGCTCCCCATGTATCTTATGACATAACTACTGTGCGGGTATGTACTGCGCACATGTGCAAAAGCAGAAGAGAACAATAAAACAGTGGAGTGTATGGTGTGTGTGTGTGGGAGTGACGTAATTATGAGCATTAGGTGCGCGTATCCATTTGCACACAAAAAGGCCAGCACGTGGGCACCCATGTGACAAAGAGTTGTTTTGTAATGCAATTTTTTTTTCATGGTAGGAATTCAATATGAGTGTGTGTGAGAGGAGGGGAAATCTACATTAGTCTGTATAGAAGAGCAATTTGGATTCCCCACCCCACCCTCTTCTTGCAGACGTCAGAAATGTGGGCGAGAGGAGGTGAGAAAAATGTAGAGATACTGTTTGCGCTCTTTTCTGTATGTGGGAGAGAAAGAGAATGAAAGAGTCTGCTTTGCTGGTGTCTAGACAGGCCTGTGTTTCTCTTGAAAGATACATACACCAACTGTGCTATTTTGTTCTATTCTGTCTCATCAGCAAGCTGGCTGTGGCAGTGGAGAGGCGCTGAGCCCCTAAGTGAGCAGCTGATACTTGACTGTTGGGTTTACTGAGGCATAGCCTTGCCAGTTGTCTGTCTGTGTCTCCCTCACAACCCAAGTTCATGACTGATAATGCTCACAGCATCATTCCAGATGCAGTGAGCTTTTCCCTCTGAAGGAAGAACTCTGGGTTTTCTCCATTAACCTCTGCAGCAAAGGCTAGCTTCAGAACTCCCTATAAGCTGCTTCCTCGGATGAAGCTTGGCTGGGGAAAAGACTCCAGAGCAGCCGTCCTAACCTAGGGGCTGTCTATATGTGGGGAAAGCCCCATTGTTGCTGTGGATCTGCACTGCATCAGTTACCCTTACTTTTTCAAAGGGAGCGACATCAACCTGGCACTTCCACCATGTAAAATTGCTCCGTGGCCAATCCGGGTTCAACCTGGGGGTGGAGCCTGGTGGAAGGGATTGGTCACCTTTCACCAGGAAGAGGACAGGGGCCACTCTGGGACCTGGATGGTTTTCCAGAAACCCTGGGCTCACTCCTCTGAGCACTATGAAGACAGCCCCCTGGTGCTCCCCAGGTTGTCCAAGAGGATGATGGGAGCACTAGTCCAACACACTTAGAGTGTGCTAGGTTGGTAATGGCTGCCCCACCAATTTCACTGGATGGATGTGTCCAATAGCACACTTGTAGAGTTAAGAAGGAAAGGGAAAAACGTTCCCAGTGCGATAGGCCACAGGTTATAGATTTATGACAGCCTTTTCCAACCTTGTGCCCTCCAGGTGTTTGGACTACACCTCCCATCAACCCAGTCACCAAAACAATAGTCATGGATGATGGGAGTTGTGGTCCAAACATCTGGAGGGTATGAGGTTGGAGAAGGCTGATCTATGCTGGAAGCCTAACATGATCTGTCATTGATTCATTTGTTACACATGTATCTGCTCTTCCTGCAGAAGCTTAGAGAGGCATGCATGAATGCTGTCCTTTTTATCCTCACTACAACCCTGTGAGGTAGGTTAGAATTTCCGAAGATCACCCCGTTAGTTTCATGGCTTACTGATGATTTGATTCCAGGCCTCCTTAGTCTTAGTCAAACACTCCAACCACTACACTACACTGCCTCTCAACCACTACACCACACTGTCTCTCTGTAATATATGCCACTGTAGCTTGTTGATTTGATTTGTACCCCACTTTTCTACCAAAAAAATGGCACTCAAGATGGCTCTGCTTCCCCTAACCCTGCTGGTGTATCGTTTCATGCATATGAAGGGTTAATGTGAATATCAGTGAACTACATAGTGCCAGTACTACATTTTGAGATGCATGTTCACATCTATGGACGTAGATGCAGATAACCAGTAAGCAAAAACGCTGATAAGGATGCTTTTTCCTGCTTTGTTATCTGGAACTGGTAACAAATGATGCCAAATGTGCATATGTAACTGAGAGCTTACTTCTAGTGCCACCCGCTAATGCTCATGATGAAACGTTCTGTGATTCCACCATAACATGAGATACTCATCTGCACAGCCCTATGCACAGATTCATATGGGTTCTGCCTCTACCTACACAGCAGATTCCTTGTGGTTTAGGCATCAAATCCCTCTCTCTGTATGGTTGATATTTTCACACACCCTCCTCAGTTCTTGGTGGTTGTCCTTGTTTATCCTTTAGCACAAAGCTGAACTCGTCACATCCAACTGTGACCACACTTCAGCCACTGACGTTGGCCGTAATCTCAGCTCTAGCCTCTGAGAGCTGTTATGGGGAATGTTTGGCCATCAACTGCAGTCAAAGCTGAGCTTACATTGGAGTATCTAGAGAAATAAAGAGCTGTTGAGAATGGAATCTCTTCTTACAAGATTATGGCTCCCTGGAGCCGCAGTTTGTTCTCTGCATTAGAATGATTCTGCTGAACTCTCGTCTGAGGCCCTACTGAATAGTTCATCCAATTGCTTCAACAGACCATACCATCCCAATGTTCAGAGGTCTCCCCCAAAGTCCAGTTTAAACGTGCTTCTGGCCATACAAGTCTAGATGAATACGAAGTTAGCATGCCAGCACCACACAGTGCTAGGAGGCAACGATCTCCAAAGTGTTAGCACGGCATACATATGGGCCAGCACATGCAATAAGCACTTTTGAAATGAGGCAGAAGTTGGATGGAACACTTGCTTGGCTATGATTTGAGCCCGTGGCCAAGCATCACATAAAAACAGGACCTGGGGTGACTCTCTCATTGTGCTCTGCAATATCACGCAACTGACCCTGATGCAGCATGAAGGTGGGTGAGACTCAAAGAGGACAACACCCTGTACTGTATATGGTACTCTAGAGCTGGGGAGTTGAACCCTAGGCCCATGGGCCAAACCTGGCCTGCATGGGGGCCAAATCCAGCCCACCAGATTTCCCCGGTTGCCACGCTCACTTCCTCTGGCCACACCCCTTCCCCCAATTGAAGGCTGACCATATGAAAAGGAGGACAGGGCTCATGTAACTTTAACAGTTGTAGAGAAAAGGGAATTTCAGCCAGTGTCATTTGTATGCAATTGTTCCTGGTGAAATTCCCTCTTCATCACAACAGTTAAAGTTGCAGGGGCCCTGCCTTCTTTTGTATATGGTAACCCTAGTATAGTGCCTGCAACTTTAACTGTTGTGATGAAGAGGGAATATCACCAGGAACTAATTGCATACAAATGACACTGGCTGAAATTCCCTATTCTGTCCAACTGTTAAAGTTACATGAGCCCTGTCCTCCTTTTCATATGGTCAGCCTACCCAACTGCCAATAGTCCGGTGGTTTCCTGCTTTTTATGCATTCCCCCAATTCTAAAAGGTGGACATGCTTCTCCTCCTAAGGATTAGTTATTGGCAGTATGAGCTTTGAACTAAAATATGCTGGTATTTTTTGTATTTTGGCCTTACCCCCTCCTTCCTTCAGCTCCATCCACCACAGAAATGTGCCCCCTGAGAGCTTCTCCAGAATTGAATTTGGGCTGAAAGAGGTTTGACACCCCTTCCCTAGAGCACTGGGCTTCTGAACTCAAGACATTGGTCCTGTTCAGAAGACACCTTAAACCATGGTTTTAACCATGGTGAATATGGCAAAAAGCCCTATTCGCTATGGTTAAAGCCATGGCTTAAGGTTTCTTCTGAATAGGGCCACTGGCAGGAAGCAGCTTTCTTTGCTCTTCTGATTTGTTCCCCAGGAACAGATCAGAAGCTTAAAAGGCAGAGAATTACTCACCCTGCAGTTCCCCAGTTCCTCAGCTGACAGGATGATGGTGCCACACTTCTTCCCCGGAATCCCCCTGCAAGAAGAAAGAAAATGGCTGACTAACTAGGCAGGAGATGGAGCAAAGAGATGGCTTGGCTGGCATTATCATTCAGCCCAACCCAGCTCCAACACAACATTATGTATGCGTATGTATGTAACTATTCGTTTTGCTGTTGTAGTTCCAGTAGTAACCTGTCCCATTTCCAAAGGGTCCAGAGTGTTGCTTGAGTCTCACAATAATTCTGCGAGTAATTTGGCTGAAATATGACTGGCTTACCAAACACCACCCAGTGAGCTCAGCAGGAGTTCTGACCCTGGGTTTCCCAAACCCAGCATTCTTTACCAATGTATCTGTCAGGGATGCTTTAAACTCGATTCCTGCACTGAGCAGGGGGATGGACTTGATGACTTAAATAGCTCCTTCCAACTCTATGATTCTATGCTCTACAAGAGTAGTCTTCAACTTTTTCAGACCTCAGACCTATCCTTAGTCCCAGTCTGAAAGGTGGGGCACTCTTCTGATATATACTAGGCTTGCAAGTCTGCTGCTTTCTGCTGTGTTATCCATTTGACTCTTGTTTTTTATTGATAGTTATATTTGTGTATGTTTGTACCTCTGTGTTGTCATTATTCTGCATAGGTTGCCTTGCAAGCAGAGCTGGCTCACAACATTCTACTGCCTGAGGCAAATAACAAGATGGCACCTCCTCCCATTCCATGTGAAAAAGCCAACTGGACTGGCAGATGTATTTGTCTTCAACACTGGTGATGGGACAGCATTCTCCATTGAACTCAAAGGCGCACGCTAACTTAAAGGGTGCACAGCAGGCCTTATGGGAGACAGGTTTCTCTGCCAACACCTTGCTGCTGCTCCCCAGCATCTGCCACCTGAGGTGACTGCTTCTAGTGGTAGGTCCTGTCCTGTTTCAAAGTATTACTAAAGGGTAACTCATAAAACAGTTGCATTAAATAAATTTAGAAGGGAGTTCAGACAGATAGTCACTTAAATATTTTTGATGGTGATACAATAAATCAGAAACAAAGACGGCTTTTTCAGGATGATCATTGGACAAATTGTGCCACCAATTTCATTTGTATAATTTGAGGCAAACTGAAATATTTATTCTGAGTGCACATGTAAGCAGAACATTGAGAGACATAGCGCACAATGGAGAAAACCTAAAAAGAAAAAAAAACATTTACTTTGAAATTTATTTTCCTTTCTTTTTTTTACCATCAGCATTTTTGAATAGAACAATTTCGGTCAGATTTACAGTCATTCTGCCCATCCAGTTCCATAACGGCAGGAGGCCATGCTGGATAATGATGGCTCAATATGAATCCATCTTGCAGGCCGGATGACAGGTCTATTTGTTCTATGAAGGCTGGTAATTAGGAGTAAGACAGTAAATGACTGATGTGACCTTTTCCAGTGCAGAAATCTAAATTACAAAAACCCACAAACTACATAAAGTGAACCATCTTCATTATGATTTCAGTTCTCTAGCCTCTAAGGGAAAGACTGACTTTAGCAAGGCTGACAGGGTTTTATGTGCAGATTCAACAAGTCATGAACAAATAAGCTCAGGAAGAAAACAACATGAAAGTGGAAATATTCTCCCTCTCTTTTGTTCTATATAGACAGCTCCCTTTATCCATGTGTCATGGCTATACTGCTCTATACTCCCAACTGTTGACACTTGTCCCCTCAGATAGTTGCACATGGAACTAAAAGGTCCTGTCTTTCCATACTTGGCATGTGGCAAATGGGTCAGCCTGTATCATTTGCGACAAATACAAGTTGTGATTTCGAACACCACCACTCAACCTACACATCGAATGGAAAGTTCTAGTTTGTGATGGTAACACTGATATGGCTGAACTTGCATGTTACATAGCAAGGAAGAGAAGAAACATGAGTGCTCCTTCTTGCGCTCCCCATGTAGTAACTACAAGAGGTATGATGCTACCTGCTTTGGATGTTACGCAGGAGTAGAGGGACCTGCACTTCTCTTCTCTCTTCCCCCAAGTGACGTAAAATCAAAAGTTAACATTAACTGATAAGTCATTGTGAGAATAAATAAGATAAGAATTATTTATGCACTGAAGAGAATTCTAGGAAGCTAAAAATAATAGGCTGATGGAAGCAATATCTGAACTGTGGAAGCAACATCTGAATTGTGAATGGTTCACAGCACTAATATAGTTCTATGACAACATGTTGTATGTGAATCCTCTGGCGATGCATAAACATAACATTCCATCGACAGAATGAAAAGGCTATGACAGTTCACTGCTAGTATCAGTGCCAAGCTCAGAGTGACATATGGAGGCTGGCTTTCTAAGTGGATGTGCTACCATTGGCAAAGAAGAAAATACATCTGCTCCTTGTGAAAATTCCAATGAGATTGTACAGGAGGTGAAATGTGCCAGGTCAGTGACAGAATTAACAGGCTCTCCTCCCACCTGTCTTGGTTCCTTAATACATACTTCCATGTTAGCCCATGGTAAGAAATATCAAGGGTTTTGCTAAGATTGGAGAATAAGAGTCCTCTACATGACTTACCCATTGGAGACGGATGGCATGGGTTTCCCAGTTTTGGAATGTAATGTAAATGCTCCCATCCTGGAAAAAGACAAGAAAGAAGAGAAAAATCACAATTCTTGCTGATACCATACGCTGGTTCTCTCATAATATTTGTGAAGCTGATCCTCTCTCCAGATCCTTCCTGCATCATTTTCTGTACAGTCCCAATCCATTCATGATCGTTGTGTGGGATTTGTACTGGTTTCCCATCCTAAATATGATGGTTATCAGCTTTATTTAAAGCTCTAAACACCTTGGGACCAGAAAGGAAAAGTTCCAATGGCACCTGTGCACTAGTTCTATTGATGTTGTGCTAGCATAACCCAAAACTTATGCAATATTATGCAGTTCTCATGCAGTGGGTTTCCTGGGAAATCCACTGCACTAGCAAGGGCTATTGACATTGTGCAAGTATCGGGTTATGCTAACGTCAATAGTGCTGGCACATGGATGCTTATACATATCTACACAGATATACAATCCTATGCATATCTACACAGGAATAAGCACCACTATGTTCGCTGGAACTTACTCTCAGGTAAGCGCATATAGGATTAATCACAGAATCATAGAATAGTAGAGTTAGAAGGGGCCTATGAGGCCACTGATCCAACCCCCTGTTCAATACAGGATTCACTTTAAAGCATACCTGACAGATGGCTGCCCAGCTGCATCTTGAAGGCCTCTAGCGTGGGAAAGTCCACAACCTCCCTAGGTAATTGGTTCCATTGTCGTACTGCTCTAACACTCAGGAAGTCTTTCCTGATGTCCAGTTGGAATCTGGCTTCCTGCAACTTGAGCGCCTTATTCCATGTCATGCACTCTAGAATGATAAAGAAGAGATCCTGGCCCTCTTCCGTATAGCAACCTTTCAAATATTTGAAGAGTGCTATCATGTTTCCCCTCAGTCTTCTCTTCTCCAGGCTAAACATGCCCAGTTCTTTCAGTTTCTCCTCATAGGGCTTTGTTTCCTGACCCCAAATCATCCTTGTTGCCCTCCTCTGTAGCCCTAAAGGACCAAATATGGCCAAAAACATGTTGGTGCCTAAGGCAAAGGACATGATAGTGCCCTCTCCCATTCCATGTACAAAAGCAGACTGGATGAGCAGATTAATCTGTTGGGATGATGATGGGACAATGGCCTCTACTGAACCTGAAGGCAGCAGGCTAACTTAGGGGGTGCAGAGCAGGCTACAGGGCACACAGCTCTCTCCTTGAACACCTTGCTGCTGACTTCCAGCATCTGCTACCTGAGGCGGCTGCCTCACCCTGCCTCATGGTAGGACCAGCACTGCTAAAGGATAACCTTCTCTGATACAATCCTACCCACCCACTTAGATGAGCTGTGGAGGCCCTTCTGCACATCCTACCATCATCTGAGATGGGGATGTGTGGAAGAGTGTTGCCACACTGCCACAGGCTGTGGAACATCCTGTCCTGGTAAATCCTTCTGGCCCCATTCCTGATGGCATTCTGATGCAACATGAAAACCTTTTTCTTCCACCAACTCTTTGGCCTGATTGGTGTTTCAAGCTAATACACCTCATTCTTTCGCTATTGCTGATACTTCCCCACTGATTCTGCCTTTACCTGTGCTTTTTAACTAGTTTTTTTAATCATTTTTTTATTAGCCACCTTGGGAATTTCAGTTTGAAATGGAAAGGCAGAAGAGATGATAGATAGATAGATAGATAGATAGATAGATAGATAGATAGATAGATAGATAGATAGATAGATGATAGATAGATAGATAGATAGATAGACAGATAGATAGATATAGATAGACGTGAGTTGGGTTATAAGATGACATGCCAGGTTCTACTCAAAGAGCAGCACAAGCTGCACAAGCTACTATCTAGCATCAGGCTGAGTTCACACACGTTCATGATGGCCACAGCAAGTAATTGCTTGCATGAATGAAATGGTCCTCACAGATCAAATATTAAAGACAGGCCTGCACATCACCTCAAATATCAGTTTTCTCTGTTGAATGCAAGCAGTGTCTATACATGTGCAAAGCAACCATCATATGAATAAAATAACTGCAAGGCAATCCTCCCAGTTAAGCCACTGTGGGCTATATCAGCCTCTTGGTGCAAAATGGAAATCCCAGTAAGGCCCTGGTTGTCCCTACATTCACAATGGAACCCTCTTGGATCTCATGTTAAAATCACTAAGCTTAGAGAGTTCTAGTAGTGAAGTTAGATTAGATCAGTGATGGTCCCCCATAAACTGCAGAGAAGAGGTGCATCTGTCTGCATTGGGGAAGAGGAACTTCTGGCGGTGTTTTTCTGGAGCCCTGCTTTTTGTCCAGACGCACTCACCCTCCCAGATTCTCATTCCTTGAAAACACCCTACAGACAAAAATGGAAATTGCATTCAAAGAGATAAGATCATGACAGAATCTGCTTGCTTGCCAATGATCAAGCATGTCATGACCTTGACAGAAGTGCTATCCTGGCTCCGGAATTTAACTTAGCAACTTTGTATTTCTGCAAGAGGGAGATATGTTGCTGCAGTGTTGGGGTCTGTCTGAGAGTTCCTGTCCACCTTCTCCCCTACTGTGAAGGACAGTTATACCATCTAAATTTCCCCCTCTTCCTTGGCTTGGGGCCATAGCTACAGAGATAGTGACCAATTCCTTTCCTTCACTGCTACAGTTTCCTTGACAATATTTATAGAATCTGACTGAGGTTCCCTCCTCTCCCTGAATGCTCTGAAAGAGCCTTCTCTCTTTGTGCCTTGGCTCAGCTCTTCAGTGGAACTGGAAGAGGCATCTGTAAAGTTCTACAATCAGTTCAGGGGCTCCTCCATCTTGCAGGGATATGGTGAGACTAACCTGTTGTTTGCTAGTATGGAGAAGGATGGAAATAGGATTGGTTCACAAGAAAAAAATAATGTGTCAGTGAACAGGACTGAGCACTGCTCCCTTCCAATGGCCAAAGTCAGGGCCAACCCTCCCATGAGGGGGGGGGGGGGTTGAATCTGCCAGCTCTGGTGGTGAAGTGGTGAGGAGTGGTGAACTGTGTTCCACTCCACCTGGAGGGCCCCCTCTGGGGGCATCTGGCCAGGCAGGTGAGTGCCAGGGCAGATGCATGCCACTCGGCGAGTGCTCCAGAGAGCCCCGCTGGCCATTTTCCCTTATGGCATTTTCTTCAGAGGGGGAGCAGAGGTGACTGCTGCTCTGGAGAACCTTGCTAGCCCTGCTTTCCCATTGTGGCAAGCCGCAGGGCGGAGCAACCAGTGGGGCTCTCCGGAGTAGCCACCCATTCTCTCTGCCTTGCCCTGAGATCCTCTTAGGGTGATCCAGAGCGTGGGTGGGCAGGATCCCTGAAGAACCATGTCAGCTGTAAACCACATCAGATATTATGGGTGGGGACACCCCTGCCATAATACCTGGCTCTAAGGAAGAACCCCCTCAGAGCCAGGATTTGGGCCTAGCCAGGTCTCTGAAGTGCCACGCTGGCCATGTTTCATGTGGCTCTGCGGAGAGTAGCAACAGCAGCAGCAATGGGAGGGTAGATGGATGATGCGCTATACGTGGGTATGCCTTTGAAAACAGTCTGGCAACTTCAGCTGGTACAAAACAGGGCAGCCAGACTGTTAACAAGGACTGTCCAATGAGGCCACATTATGCCAGCTTCACTGGCTGCCAGTCCAGATCAGGCCTGATTCAAAGTGCTGGTATTAACATTCAAAGCCCTAAATGGCTTGGGCAGGTTATCTGAAGGAACACCTCCTCCCATATATGCCTGCCCGGACCCTTAGATCATCTTCCGGGGTCCTTTTCTGTGAGCCCCTGCCAAAGGAAGTGAGACAGATGGCTATCAGGAGGAGGGCTTTTTCTGCTGTGGCACCCTGACAGTGGAATGAGCTCCCTAGAGAGGTTTGCCCGGCACCTACGTTATATTATTTTTGACACCGGGTGAAGTCCTTTTTATTTACTCAGTATTTTAACAGTTTATCATCTTGGCCTTTTAACTTGGCTGTTTTAAATCTGTATTTTAAATCTGTATAGATCTCTGCATTGCTACTCGATTTTACCCTGGTTGTGCTTTTATATTGTATTTTTATATTGGGTTTTTATACTGTTGTTTGTTTTATACTGTATTATTATTATTATTATTATTATTACTACTACTATTATTATTATTTACATTTATATACTTCCCCATAGCCGAAGCTCTCTGGGCAGTTTACAAAACTTAAAAGATTGAACATTAAAAGTCAATATACAATATAATTTTTTTAAAACCATAAAACATAAAAACAGCTAACATTTTTTATAACAACAAGTTTTATACTTTGATTTGTGTTTGATGGTTTTAACTTTTGTGAACCACTCAGAGAGCTTCAGCTATTGGGCAGTATAGAAATGCAACAACTAAATAAATAAATAAATAAATAAATAAAGTGGCAGGGATGGGGGAGACATGGCAGGAGGTGGGAAGACGGGAACGTAGAGAAGGAGCGCATGTTCTCTGCTGCGTCAGGTTGTGGGACAGTTTGGCCAATGTGGTCTGATATGGACCTGTAGTGGTCACAGACATACCAGCTTTTCAATGGGACACAGCAACACATTTTCTTTTGCCACAACTCAGCAAATTTCAGTGAGCAAACAGCTTCAAGGCCTACGGCAGGGGTGGGGTACCTACATGCCATATGTGGCCTTCTACCTGATTTTATGTGGACCCGAAGTTATTGACCCAATTGGAGGTTGTTTTGTGACATGTGGATCCAGACACTATGGATTATTTGTGGGTTAAACAATCCACAGTTAACATAGACATGAATATTTATTGAAAGTTTATTGAATGTATTGAATACGCAATCATAAATGACATTGTTTTTATTCATTTATTTATTAAGCACTGTAGATACTGATGCCCTCCTCTGCGTATGGCTTGCCTGACCAGGGGAGGGCCATTGTAGGTGGGGGGGGGGGAGTGAGATGCTCTTCAAGCCCAAGCATTGGTGGGGCTTTGTGGTGACACTGGCTGGAGGAGGGGCTTACAAGGCGATATTACTATTGGGGGGGCCTCCTTCTGGCCTCTTTGACGTGTGGCTCCTGGCAGAGAGGCTCCTGGCAGAGTGATTTCCTTTTCCTCCTGCTCCTGGGAGCAATAGCGCACTGTTGGGGGCAGCAGCAGCAGAGAAGCTGGAGGGCAGCTGGAGGACTGCATCTTGATCCCCCTCTGGATCCCCACTCAATGCCCCCCTCAATTTGGCACTTATTGCTTGAAACATTAGGGTGTGCCTGGGCACACCTGGCACACCCCTTGTGCACACCTATGACAGTTAATTTATGATTATTTCTTAGGTTAACTATGGGTTGTTTAACCCATGAATAACCCACAGTGTCTGGGTCTACACATCATAAAACCTCAGGCTGATTATGCAAAGCAGCAGTAGTACACACCTGGCACTTGACCTGGCAAATTATGGGTTAATTAATTGACATTTTGCCAATTCTGGGCCCGTGTGAACGGGCCCAGAAGTTGGAGCAAAATGAGTTTTTCCAGCAATACTATGTAGTTATGAGCTATCCCTGTTGTAATGCCAAGTATTTTGGGGTGGGTTGGTCTTGAATAGGCAATTAGGATCCATTAGCTTTACAAAAGACCTGCTCCTGATAGAGATGAAAAGTGGAAGAATTGGTTTGTTGATATGGATCAACACAGCTTCTTACATTTTGAGGCTCTCTGTGGGGGTATAGCTAGGGGGACTGTCATGATGAGTGCCTGTACTTTAAAATTTATCACTATACCATGCCACAGCACCTGAAAAGGGAAGCAATAAAAGGCTGTCAACTATCTTTGCCCAGAATAATTGGACTCCACACCATATTAAATTCTGTCACCCTGAATTTGACTGCCCACTTCTGGGACTTTGTTTCAGCGTTTCCCTTGAATCTGTTGCCTGTTCTGATCCCCCCCCCCCCCCCGGCTTTGTCCATTTGCCTGTTTGGACTTTTTCATGTTTCTTGCTTCTGTCCTGGTCCTGATTCTGCCTTAAGCCCAGTCCTGCCAGGATGAGCTCTCCTGCTTCAGCATAAGAAGCTCACACACTGGGTGGCCCTTGACATGTATGGATTTGTAGAAAAGCCGACAGAATTTGCTTTCCTGCTAGACCCACACTTAGCTCTGGAGGGGAGTTGGTCACTGTTAGGGTATGGAGGGGGGATGTTCACTAGAGCAAGACAAACAATATGAATAGCTACTTTGGAGGCTGATCAGGCTGAGACTTGCTAGTTGATGGCATATTCTCAGCCTCTTCCGAGAGAAACAGCATCCAGCCAAGCCATGTCCTCTGACTCCACAATTTGCTAATCAATGCTCTCTCCAGCTGGTGGGGAGAAAGGTTGCTGCTCTTCACTGTCAGGAGCTGCAGCTGGGGTGATTTGTCATCTCTGCTCTGTCACCACCTACCATTCTTTAAACTGCATTGTGATCGCAACCTGAACATCAGCCTTTCTGAGCTTCATCTCAGACCTCCTGTTGGAATTGGCACAGGCACAGTTGCATGTGCAATAAAAGGACACAGACCTGGCTCCTAGAATTGCCTATTTACAGTTCATCAGGCCAGGCCAGGGAGTCCTGATAACACACTGGCTGCCTTCCAATGCTCAGACAATTCACACTACCTGCACCATGCAGTGGGTTGTTGAACATCAGTGTTATGCTGAGTTGTTTATGCCTATTTTAATGGTATACTGACTGTTTGCCCCATTTTTGGCTGCACCAGTACTAGTCCATGCAGCCATGGTTATGTGGCATCCATCTCACAAAGGCCATAAGCGGGTCTCCTTTGACATCCTATCACACAGCTCAGCGGATCGCCCTCATATTTATGAGCTGATTCACTTGTACGGATTTTGGTAAATCTGTTCCATCTGTGTTTCATGGATTGTCAGGCGTGTTTCGTTCCGTCATCTGCTCATTGATGCCATTTTTAGGCATGGATGAGAATTTTGTGCATGTGTGCTAATATGCACATTCTCACTAATGCGCATTCATACAAGTCCCTCCAAAAAAGTAAAGGAAACATGGATTCGGAAATCTGCGGAATCCATATGACCCAGAAAAAGCTGGTCTGCTGTAGTATCCTGAAGTCAGATTCATAGAAATCTGAACTCATCTGAATCCATTGCAGATTTCTCCAACATCCCTACATGGGATGAAGAAAATGAATGGCATCAAGCCCTCTATGGCGTGCACTGCAGAACTCATGACAGATAGCACAAGCTGGGGATCCTTCAGTGTAGTTGCTATGAGAATCGGCTGTGTCTCTGCTTGTGGAAATTGGGCTAATCCCTAACCCAGAGAAAGGCAGTTCTTTGCTTCTTTCTGCCTCGCACTACATGCACAGAAGAGCAGATGGATGGGGCGACAATGGTGGCAGCAGTAGCTTCAAAGCCACCGCCTCATCAGCCCATCCACGTGAGCAGCACCCACAACGAGGGAGCACAGGAGGACTGATTCTCCCACTGTGTTTCTTTCCTACTGTTGTTGTCTCTCTGCTCTGTCTGCACCCGGCTTTGACAAGCAGTGACTGGGGATCATTCCTGACACTTGCTTCTCCCAGTGAGAGGAGGAAAATGCTAAGTGGATACTTCAGCAAACTGTACTAATTCCCAGACAAACAGAGAGTGGTCCTTCCTTCTAGCTATGTAAATAGGAGCAGACAGTTTTGATTCTATGCATTGAAGACAGCATGCAAAACCACTTGTGCGACGGATCCTACATGACTGTCCTGCTGCCTTGGTTTGTGCTGATCTTCCCCATTGAAAGGTGTGTGAGGCTCACTAAAACACCTCTCAGATCGAAGGGACCCAGCCATTGTGGATGGCAGGCATTCAGCAGAGGACTGAGCCACGCAGATGAGGCTGTGAAGAATGACTTGTCTAACGGAAATTGAGACTCCAGTGACAAATGACTGCTGTGCAAGGAAATTATGCTGAATCCAGTGTGCATGTGCAGGAGAGAGCAGGAGGGAGGAAGGAGACAGATGGGTGAGGAAGGAGAACATACCAGTTGCCCTCTGGGTTTAAAAAGCATTTTTTTTAAAAAGCAGACTTAGAGGGTAGTAATCTTATGAATTAGAGGTGTCGGGGAAAACAATCTTGAATTAGCTTAGCTGGAAACTGTACTTAAGAAACCTGCTGCCTTCAGTGTCGCTATTTTGCTAGCATGGGTTGTTGGAATTAGCACTCAGGAGAGGCAGAATTTCATCTGGAAAGGTCAGAAAAGCTCCCCTGCCCACTGCTTCTGCTGCCCACGTGTCTCATACATTGGCTGGAGGAGTACATCCCGGCTGCGAAGAAAGCCATTTAGAGCCAGCGGCCAATTGCAATAAATGGACGATCCCGGAGCTGCTGCAAACTCATGTTGCACAGTGACAAAGGTGCTTCATCAGTGCAGGAATCTGCCATGCCATGTGGTCATACATTTACTGGGGGGAATATCTTCTGAATGTTCAGTTTGATTTGAAAACACCAAACCAGAAGCAGAAGAAAGCCCTTAAATGGAAACACCCTAAGTGAAAAATCTATGTGGATGTCCAATACAGGTCAGCATTAAAGTCAGAGCCATTACTTATCTTTTACTCTGTCAATTGCCAGTAGTATAATAATTAAATACAGAATAAAGAAGCTGATCATAAATCTAACCATTATTAGATTTTCCTTTCCCAAGGGAGAGGAGATAGAATTTAGATTTCCTGCCTCATCCACCCAAATATCTTGGGCTAGCCCTGGGTATGCTGATAGGGGTGTGGATGAATCCCTTCAATCTCTTATTTTTATGTTTCATTGTCACTTTCTTCCATGGAAGCACTTCTCCAGTTTAGCAGGCTGCAAACAGATGTTCAAAACAGAGAGGCCAATTATGTTCTGCTGTCTCCCAGGAGTGGCTATTCCCAAGCTGCCTGCTCCTCCAAACTATCAGCACCAAATCACAGGCTAGGAGATGAGAAGGCAAAGCGCTGTGTCAGCAACTCCTGCATCTTCCATCTCAAATTTGGCAGGTACCTGGGGGTGGCAGGGAGAAACACGCACAAGAACACTGGCTTTGTAGCTGGGCTTGAAAGCACACTTCCTGGAGATCCAAGCAGAGCAAAGATTGTGCTGATGTAGGGGAGCATCTTTCACTACCCTTGGTGTTTGTTATTAAATCAGTACAGCGCCTGATTTGCTGCAAACTCCCTGGCAGCTCCTAGGCTCTGGCTGTTGTGGTGCAATCCATCCATCCACCCTGAGCACAAAATGATTCTGCACTGTGACCTAGGCAGGCAGGAAGGAGGGCCAGCATCAAGGGTAGGCATGGATGGGCACCTGCTAGCCCCACATGTCAGCAGTGGCCCACTGACAAGATCCCCTTGAACCTGTTCCTCCGCTTCACCATTTCAACCTGCTTGTTGTGTCTACGTCCAACTCCCTGCTTCAAAGGGATGAAATCTCAGATACCGATTCGGATCCTGAGGTTGGAATGCAAAAGCTGGAGGAGTTGCTGCAACCACAAGAAGAAGAGCCCTTTCCCACGGCAGGAGAGGAAGTTAATCCCCTAGGAGATGACCTTAACGAGAGAGAGTACTTTCTCTTCTGGGACAAAGGGGTTGAGGAATGCGGTGGCGAGGCGTAGGGCAAAGAGAAGAGACTTCAAACTCAGGACCGCCCGTCGCTCAGAGAGGCTAGCAAACAAAGCTCTACAGGCTAATTGATCTTAAGTATATGACTCTGTTCTCTTTTCTCTCTAAGTTAGCTCAACTAAATTGCCTAGGGGCTAAAGAACCTTTTGATAACCTTGTTTTCCTTTGTCTTGCTGGAGGAGGGAGAACGATCGTTTTTTGTGTATAATAAAGGATTTGTATTTTCCCTTCAAGAGGTCTGTTTGTTGTCCTCACCCTTTTCGTTAGAACTTACAGAGTCATGACAGCTTGAGCTAACTTAGAGAATCTTTTTCTCGTCCTTCATCTGCAAGATGGAAGCGGCTCTTGATCAATTAACCCGTGATAACAAAGCTCTCCGAGACCAGGTGAATCAATTGGTTGGGGCGATTGCTACATTACAAGCCGCACCGCAGCAGCAGGTGCCCCCCCCCAGTGCCTCCACGACGGAAATGCCCAATAAGTCTTCCGGAGAAGTTTGATGGAGACAAGAAGCTTTTTACTGCTTTTCGCGCTCAGGCTGAGCTCTACATGCGCTTGAGGGCTGACGATTTTCCGACCGACCAGATGCAGGTAGGATTTCTCATTAGTCTACTTTCCGGAGCGGCCGCGAAATGGGCGTCAGCTCTCCTCATTGCAAATAGCCCCTTATTGGCCAATTACCAAAATTTTGTGACTTCTATGGCGACTTTTTTTGGAGATTCTCTTCGGACGGAGACTGCAACCAGAGAAATCCGCCGTCTACGCCAGGGAAAGGATTCTGCTGCTGTCTACATTACCAATTTTCAGCTACTTATACAGGACTTACAGTGGAATGATGCTGCCTATAAGGCCCAGTTTATGGAAGGCCTCAACGACGATATCTTAGATGAATTGGCGCGGTCTCCGCTCCCGGCGACTTTGGCAGAGCTTACCGCTTCCTGCTTGCGTATAGATGCCCGCTTGGAGGGTCGCAGAGATGCCAGACGCGCAGCGGTCGGCCGGCCCATACCTCCTCCTATACCTCCTAGGGCTTTTCCTCCTCCTCAGCGGTCTCCTCCTGTTGCAACTGATGAAGTTCCCATGCAAATCGGAGCCACACACTCCTTGATTTCCCCAGTAGAAAGGACCCGCCGGCGTGCGGAAGGATTATGTTTCAAGTGTGGAAGAAAGGGGCATTATGTGAAATCCTGCAGATCCCCAGTGTGGAAGACAGAGCCTACTCCTATGACAACTTCTGCTCCTCAGGCATGACTAGACCGAACCCCGAGTCTCATGGGGGTCTGTAATCAGGAGGTCCCAGCAACGACTGGGGTAAGTCTTTCACACGCGTCTCCCTCATCCCACCTCGTCCTTCCTGTACGTCTGCACACCTCTCATTGGAAGGGTGGAGAATTTTTGGCCTTACTAGACTCAGGGGCGACCACAAATTTTATGGATGTCCAATTTGCCAACCGCTATGATGTACCTACTCAGCCCCTGCCCCGTCCCCTGTATGTGGAGACAATAGATGGCCGTCCGCTCCTGTCAGGAGCGATAACCCAAATTACTTTTCCCATCACTGTATGTTCCCAAGGGCATGAGGAACAATTACAATTCCATCTTGCTAAGATGCCTCAGTACCCACTTGTACTGGGTATGTCCTGGCTCACCAAACACAACCCCCAGATCTCGTGGGAACATCACCAAGTACTTTTTACGTCTCCTTATTGTCGCCAGCACTGTTTTCCAGGGACCTCCCTTCCAATTGCTCAGGATCTGACTCCTCCGCTCCCAGTTTTAGCAGCTTCCAGCCACCTCAGCTCCTCCACCCTGACTGCTCTCCCAGAGAAATATGCCGCCTTTCGTGATGTTTTTGACAAGACAGAAGCGGATCAGCTACCCCCCCACCGGCCATATGACTGTACTATAGATCTCATCCCGGGGGGCCCCATCCCTGTGGGAAAGCTGTATCCGATGTCAGGCCCTGAGTTGGAGGCCCTTAGGGAATTCCTGGACACAAATTTAAGGCGCGGTTTCATCCGCCCTTCGAGCTCCCCTGCTGGGGCGTCTTCCTTTTTTGTAAAAAAGGCCTCTGGAGACCTCCGTCTTGTCCACGACTACAGGCAGTTAAATTTGGCCACGATACGTGACACTTACCCCCTCCCCCTCATCCCGGAAATGTTAGAGCGTTTGGGACAAGCTTCGATTTTCACTAAATTGGACCTAAGGGGTGCTTATAATTTGGTCCGTATCCGTGAGGGGGATGAATGGAAAAGTGCCTTTTTGACACGGTATGGCGCTTTTGAATATTTGGTCATGAGTTACGGCCTTGTCAATGCTCCAGCCACATTTTGTCGTCTCATGCATGACATTTTTAGGGATTTTTTGGACAAGTTCTTAATTATTTATCTGGATGATCTGCTTATCTTTTCTCGAGATCCCCAAGAACACCAGCTCCATGTAGAAGCTGTCCTGCAACGTCTTCGGGAGAACCATCTCTTTGCTAAATTGGAGAAGTGTGCTTTCGATTTGTCTACATTGGACTTTTTGGGTTATCAAATTTCCACACATGGCATTAAGATGGATCCCGCCAAAGTACAGGCAGTTTTGTCCTGGCAACCCCCAAGGTCCAGGAAGGATTTACAAAAATTTCTGGGATTTGCCAATTTCTATAGAAAATTTTTGCCTAACTATGCTAACCTTACTGCCCCCTTGTCTGATTTGCTCAGGGGCAAACGCACTACCTTTCACTGGCCTCCCTCCGCTCAAGAGGCTTTTGACAAACTAAAACATTTGTTCAGCTCAGAACCCCTCCTCCACCATCCCAATCCACAAAAACCTTTTGTTGTGCAAACTGATGCATCCGATGTAGCCTTGGGAGCAATCCTTTTACAACCGGGCGGGAAGAAAGGAGACCTGCAGCCCTGTGCTTATCATTCTCGAAAATTGACTGCTTCAGAAAAGAACTACACCATTTGGGAAAAGGAGCTTCTAGCCATAAAATCTGCTTTGGAAACCTGGAGACACCTCTTAGAAGGGGCCCTCCACCCAGTGGAAATTAGGACCGATCACCGCAATTTAGTTCATTTACAAACAGCTCGAGCTATGAATCAAAGACAAGCTAGATGGTCGTGGTTTTTCTCACGCTTTGATTTAAAAATATGCCATGTCCATGCTTCTAAAAATCAACAAGCAGATGCGCTTTCCCGCAAGCCGGAATACTTTGCAGAGGGAGAGGAGACACCACTACCTCCGCCGATTCTTCCTCCTCAAACTTTGGCCGCGGTGGGGGACTTACATTCCTGGCAGGATGAACTCTGTCGTGAACAAGCTCAAGATCCCTTTGTACGCCGCAAAGTGACTCAGCTTGGATTACAGGAAGGGGCTGCCCCATCCTCCTTGTTTTCGTTGCGTGGCGGTCTCCTACATCACAGACACCAACTCTATGTCCCTTCAAAGACTCTAAGAGAAAAGATCCTTCGGCAATGCCATGATTCCTGCACAGCTGGACACTTTGGAATTTTCAAGACCTTAAAAGCTGTAACCCGAGACTTTTGGTGGCCTCAAGTACAAAATCATGTCACCTCCTATGTAGCCTCTTGTGATACCTGTCAACGAGCAAAAACTGTCCCAGGTAAACCCACGGGTTTACTTCATCCATTGCCTACGCCTGCGGGACCCTGGAAAGTACTTTCCCTGGATTTTATTACTGATTTGCCTTCATCACAAGGCAAAACCACCATCCTGGTGGTTGTGGATTTATTTTCTAAAATGGCTCATTTTATTCCTTGCACGGGTCTACCCTCGGCCAAGGACACTGCTAAACTCTTTGTCACGCATGTTTTCCGTTTACATGGTTGGCCAGAGGGATTAGTCTCCGATCGTGGCTTTCAGTTTACTGCCCATTTTTGGGGGGAATTGTTAGAACTGCTGCACATAGAACTTCGACTTTCTTCTGCTCATCATCCCCAGACGGACGGGCAGACTGAACGTACTAATGCCACTTTAGAACAATACCTCCGTTGCTATGTTAACTACCAACAAGACGATTGGGTTGATCTCTTGCCTTTAGCTGAATTTGCCTATAACAATGCCTGCCACTCCACTACACACCAATCCCCATTCTTTGTCAACTACGGATATCACCCCAGAACTTTCCCATCTTCTCTCGGCTCTGCTACAGTTCCTGCCGCTGATGAGTTCTTGGAAGAGCTCCACACTCTACACAACATTCTTCGAGACCAGATTGAACAGGCTAAGCTTTCTTACAAGATAGCGGCAGACCGTCACCGGTGCCTGGGGCCCTCTTTATCTGTTGGAGATTGGGTTTGGCTGTCTACTCGACATTTTCCTTCACGAATGTTATGCAAAAAACTTGCTCCCCGCCGCACGGGTCCCTTTCAAATTATAGCCCAAATTAACCCAGTTGCTTTCAAGTTAGCTCTTCCTCCTTCACTAAGAATTCACCCAGTTTTCCACAGGTCTTTGCTCTCTCCGCTCATAACAGGAGACCCTCATCGTTCAAATTTGGTTCCTCCCCCTCCGGTCTTGGTGGAGGGAGAGGAAGAGTTTGAAATAGCTGGCATTTTAGACTCCCGTTGTTTCCGAGGCAAAATTCAATACTTAATTGACTGGAAGGGTCATGGTCCTGAAGAACGTTCCTGGGAACCTTTAGAAAATTTGCATGCCCCCCTATTAATCCGTGAATTTCACCAACGTTATCCCCATAAACCTGCCCCAGGTTTAGAGTGCATTTCTCCTGGGGGAAAGCGTTATGGGAGAGGGGATGGTGTTGTGTCTACGTCCAACTCCCTGCTTCAAAGGGATGAAATCTCAGATACCGATTCGGATCCTGTGGTTGGAATGCAAAAGCTGGAGGAGTTGCTGCAACCACAAGAAGAAGAGCCCTTTCCCACGGCAGGAGAGGAAGTTAATCCCCTAGGAGATGACCTTAACGAGAGAGAGAGTACTTTCTCTTCTGGGACAAAGGGGTTGAGGAATGCGGTGGCGAGGCGTAGGGCAAAGAGAAGAGACTTCAAACTCAGGACCGCCCCTCGCTCAGAGAGGCTAGCAAACAAAGCTCTACAGGCTAATTGATCTTAAGTATATGACTCTGTTCTCTTTTCTCTCTAAGTTAGCTCAACTAAATTGCCTAGGGGCTAAAGAACCTTTTGATAACCTTGTTTTCCTTTGTCTTGCTGGAGGAGGGAGAACGATCGTTTTTTGTGTATAATAAAGGATTTGTATTTTCCCTTCAAGAAGTCTGTTTGTTGTCCTCACCCTTTTCGTTAGAACTTACAGAGTCATGACACTGCTTGTTCACTTGCCTCTTGCTCAGGCCCAGACAACAGTGGTGGTGAGAGGGAGGAGCGGTAGATGCCACGGCCTACTGGATCCCTGGCTCTCTGTCTGATAAGAGAGAAGATGAGGAGCAAGAGCAGCTGGTGACAATAGTGGCAAAAAGTTAAGACTTGCCAAGGGAGGGAGCCTATTGAGGGTGTCTTGGTGAAAGCCCCCCCTCCAAAACCTGGAGGAGGGACTGGTTAGAAAATCCTCCTGAAATGCAGGGGCACTGCTGGAAGTGGGGAGGGAGTCCAAAATTGGACGGAGGCACCTTGCACAGGTGGCTCAGGAGGGTCCCCCAACCTTCCAGAGAGGCATGTCAAGGAATGCAATGGGCTGCAGGGAGCAGGAGGGGAGGGGGGGAGAGAGTCAAACACACCCAGAAAAAGGGAGCTGGACTAGTGGTTTTGTTCTGACCTAAGACCAGCTGCAAGACGAGGTGCCCCGAGCAGTCTTCCAGAAAGCACTGAGGGAAATCCCTTGATAAAGAGATGTATTTCCTTGAAACGCATTGAAATATACCACCTCTTGTACAGCTCTCTCTTTTTTTCCCATGTTTGGCTTTTCCCACAGCTCTTTTTGACCCTCGTTTGCTGTTTTGGGGCAGGAAACCTCCCCCTCCCACCCGTGTGAGCTTCTTCCTGCTCACAGTTCTTGAGATCCAAGCTGCTCTGCCTGCGTCTCAATTCCCAATCTATAGAATGGGAGTAATAATGACATTACTTATTGCTCTCATAAGCAAAAACAAATGAGGATTGCGAAAGCATTTTGCACAACAGAAGAACAGCAGAGGGTCTAAATAATGATTAGAAATCCACCTACCCTTATGTTCCTTTATATCCAGACAGGATGGGCACTTTGTGCCTCCTGCTTCTCTAAGGAGACAGCATGGGGCTCTGAGTTATTTCCACTGGCAATGTTAATTAATTCCACAGTGGGTTTCTCTAATGCCCCCACCCACTCATACATGCTGCCTTGCATTCACCCTCCCATGGTGTTTTTGAATTAATCAGCAGCATCTCCAAAGGCAGAAGAGTGAATCTCTCTCTCACTGTCTCTATCTTCATTTCCAATTATGGCTGGCAATTGCAAGAGAACCCTTAGCACCTGCTGCCTTCCTGGGGCTCTGGAGCTTTTCTCTCAGGCAACAAGGAAAGAATGCTGTCACAGGCGACTGAAAGCTGCAGTTGTATGAGTGCATGACCCCAGTTTTGCACACCCACCCCTACCTCCTCAGGATCAAACTACATGTTGGGCCTGTTCACACAACACACTAACCCACACTCAAACCACTGATTAATGGGTTGTTTGTTGAACCATGGGTTGTTTGTTGAACCATGGGTAGTGTGTAGTCCGAACCCAGAATGTTTTCCACAGGGTGTCTTATTAACCATGCAGTTAAGCATTCTGGACAACCCAACAACAAACCATAGATTCTCAAGGTGGCTTGTTTGAGAAAATAAGCCACACTACATGGTTAACAAGCTACCTAGCTGCATTCAGACAACATGCTAACCCACGGTTCAACGAACAACACATGCTTCAATAACAACCCACACTCAATCTCTGAGTGTAGGTTAGTATGTGAACAGCCCTGCTGTGTCAATTGCATAGCATCTAGCTGAGGCTTATCTGTTTTTTTAAAACCCAATTCAGATCAGGACCTGCACAGGAAGGGGACAATTAAACCCGCCCCCCACATGCATAAGTTAAAACAAAGAGGGAGAGAAAAGGCCTCCACTGATGCCAATGAAGCTTCTTTGCTTCTTCCTTCCTTCCTTCCTTCCTTCCTTCCTTTCTTTCTTTCTAACTCCCACCCCATGGTGACGGGGATTTCAGGAAGCAAATTGCAGTTGGGAAGTTTAATCATCCCCTCCTGGTGGGTAGTGGTCTTAATACAAACTGGGGCTTTGTGTAGGCTGACCATATGAAAAGGAGGACAGGGCTCATATAACTTTAACAGTTGTAGAGAAAATGGAATTCCAGCCAGTGACATTTGTATGCAATTAGTTCCTGGTGAAATTCCCTCTTCATCACAACAATTAAAGTTGCAGGCACTATACTAGAGTGACCGTATACAAAAGAAGGCAGGGCCCCTGCAACTTTAACTGTTGTGATGAAGAGGGAATTTCACCAGGAACTAATTGCATACAAATGTCACTGGCTGGAATTCCCTTTTCTCTACAACTGTTAAAGTTACATGAGCCCTGTCCTCCTTTTCATATGATCAGCCTAGCTTTGTGCATTTACTCTAGAGTAAAAAAAAGAGATAAACCTCAGCTACACACTACACAATTTATATAATGTGCGGTTTAATCCTCAGTGTGGGTTCAGTAAAGCGGCTGGGGCCCCAACTATGCCTTTCCTAAAAATGGCAGAGCTTATTCTTCAATGTATGATGATCATACAGAAGTCACCCCCAACTGTATCCTATTTTCAGCCAGAGATGCCAAATCAAGACCCTGAAAGTCAGCCCAAACCTTATGAATTATTGCACTGAAGGGAAAACGCCATCAAGTGAAGATTCTCTTTTATCATTGCAGCACTTGGACACTATAATCATCCACATTAACAGGTGGCAGTTAAAGAGAGCTTTAGAGTATTTGCAGCTTCATGTTCTTACTTATTTATTTCTTACAGTTATAGACCGCTCTTCAGCCGCAATGGCTCCCAGGACAGTTTTTTATAGCATAACAAATTAAAAGAATTCACAGTTAAAACCACCCAAGTCTAAAAAATAAATCCAAAATCCAATAGGCAAAAAGCAATGAAACCACAGAGAAGCATCAGAAGGGCAATCAAAAGAGAGCATCCGAATCCAAGAAACAAAACAGCAAAACGAACTTGTTTAGGGTCAAACTTGATGGGATTTTAAGCATGTATTTGTCATGTCTGAACGAGGAAATATCTCAAACAAACAAACAAACAAACAGTAATGGGGCCCCCAATCCAGATTGGGACTATGACATGGGGAAGTGTGGGGTTATGCTCTCTCCTACATGCTGTTTTTCTCTGAAATTCCCTTTCAGCTGTTATTTACTCTAGTTTTTTTTAAAAAAATGCATTCTTCTTTGTTAACTATTTGTGCTTTGCACAAACCAAAGTTACTCACATTTGGATGAAATGGGAAACCGCAGTTTGTTACAAACCACAACCTGAAGCTTCTAATCACCTCCCCTACAAAGAAGGGGTTCAGGGGAAGGGGAAGTTATAAGCCCAAGACTTTCTCATAAAGTTAAATCATAGCTGAACATTACATCTGAATGCAACTATAGAAGAAAATGGGATGAAGTTTAAAATCTGCAAAAGATATAAAACTGGGAGTGGATGCAAATCCATTTGGTTGACAGAATCAGCACTGACAATAATATTGAGAAACTGGGGAAGTGAACTAAAAACAATAAGATGAAATTTAATAAAGACATATGTAAAAGTATGATACACAGGACGGGAAAGGCCTTCAAAAATCGTTTTTGTTTTCCTACACATAGTAAAGAAAACTAGCAAAGCCAGGCATTTCTAAATACTAGCCAATGGCAGATCACAAATTAAATACAAGGCAGATGCAACTGTGAGACACAGAGGGCCCAGAGGGTAGGCGCAAATGTGATTAAGGGTACCAATTATATATATTAGCCAGGAGGGAATGGTTAAAAGAGCTAACTTTCCTGAGGCACATATTTATATTTCTTCTAGCTTGTTGGATTTTAGCATTTATTACCCGAACTTAACCATGTTTATTCAGAAATGTGTCCTGTTGGCTTCAGTGACACCTACGTCCTAGTAAATGTGCTTAGGATTGAACCTTAGGGCCAAACAAAGCATGACATGTCCTTTTCCAGAAATTCTAGCACAACTTCTTGAATGTCATGGTGATGAGGTTCTGCACTTCCCCAACCAATGTTGGCTGACACTGGAGAAGGACAAGGAAGAGCAGAATATTGTGATGTCACAACTCAAGGTATGTTCAGCTAGACCACAGATGGACAACTCCAGATTTTTTGGCCTACAACTCTAGGCTGACCATATGAAAAGGAGGATAGGGCTCATGTAACTTTAACAGTTGCAGAGAAAAGGGAATTTCAGCCAGTGTCATTTGTATGCAATTAGTTCCTGGTGAAATTCCCTCTTCATCACAACAGTTAAAAGTTGCAGGGGGCCTGCCTTCTTTTGTATATGGTCACTCTAGTATAATGCCTGCACCTTTAATTGCTGTGATGAAGAGGGAATGACCCTGGCTGAAATTCCCTTTTCTCTACAACTGTTAAAGTTACATGAGCCCTGACCTGGATTTTATCTGGTCAGCCTATACCATTTGCCCTTGCCAACATAGCTAATGTCCAGGGACGATGCAAGTTGCAGACCAACAATATATGGAGGCCAATGTTGCCCACCCTTGAACTAGACATTATAGCAGGTGGGAGGGAAGCTAAATATCTTCCTGCTGGTTTTGGTAGCTAGATACATTTGCCGTAACATAGAGTCTAGCTTTTAGTCTGTCTGTTTGGGAGACGAAGATTCCACCCACCAAAGGTAATCTTAAAATGGCATCATGACCCAGCAAAAACTTCACTGGATGGGGTAG
Source organism: Anniella stebbinsi (assembly GCA_029215795.1). Lineage (NCBI taxonomy): Eukaryota > Metazoa > Chordata > Lepidosauria > Squamata > Anniellidae > Anniella > Anniella stebbinsi. The sequence continues at coordinate 64,024,112 of JARDYH010000004.1, read as the reverse complement.
AATAAATTCATGGCAAAAGCTAGAGGCATCCTGGAAAGAAAAATGCATTCCCTCCTCACTCCCCCAAAATGCTTCAGCCAATAGTCATTATTATGCATTGTGACAAATACATATTTGGACTAACAGACTCTTCAGGACTGCTATAGCATTTGGGGCATTTTGAAATTAAAATAATAACACACAAATTAGCCATGTTTGGGGTGGGGGGAGGAATCCTCTTCACCATATGCTCCAAGCTTAATTCTCCAGGAAGGCTGCAAATAGAGTCAGCTCCACTTAATCTAATAGGGAGCTGCAAAATAAAAGCTGATAATGAACTGGGCACTGCAAATCTAAGGTGTGCTAATATAGCTCTGTGCCAACTTGAATAACTTGCCCCATAGCAAGTTGAAATCTGCTACAGAGCAGAGGAGCTATATGTGACACGAGCTAAATAGAAATCTAATTGTCAGAGTTCAAGATCCAATCATCCAGCCTTGAACTGATAAAAGTTCTCACAACAGCCTTAGACTGATTTAATAGTCCTTCCCTCCCAATATGGATCCCTGGTGGGAATTGTACTACTATGTGTGTAGAATTGGAAGGAAGGATGAATTAAAGGATCAGTGGTGCAGTGGTACATTTTGAAGAGAAGGCACTCAGGCTCCTTAGCCACAGCCCCAAAGAGAGTTCAAAAATTTGTGGATCCAGCTTTCATCTTCACCAAGAGCAGGTCTTTTGTAAAGCTAATGATTCTTAATTGCCCATTCTCGATCAAGCCACCTCATCTCCCCCGCAGCTGCTGTGAGAATTGCAGCCAAACTCAGAGGGAATAGAAAATTCTGAGGAGAGCAGATGACATCATAATAAAAAAGGGCCAGGACTATGTCCCTATGAGTGCATGTTGTAAGTGATCCTTTACAGAACATTTCCAGCCCTGCCATCAAACTACAATTCCCAGGATACTTTGTGGAAAGTGGTATAGAACTAATATAATTTTGTAGTTTGCATTATTTTCCCTTGTGTGCTCTCCATGCAATTTGATTTGACCAGGAAGAATGCCTCAGCTGCTTATTAAGGACTGTGTGATACAGAAACAGCAGCACGAGCTCACATTTTCAGTCTTTCAACTGTGAACCTAGCAGGAAACTTCTAGAGAATCTCAACTGGGAATATGGCTTGTGTGGTGCCATCTCTATCAGTCTGTAACAGCACACAACTTTCTGTCTGACTTTATATCTTGCCAAATACACACAGCAAAACAGAGCCAACCTGCCTGGATCTATAAATGGACTGGACACTCACATCAAAGGCTTCTCCAAGCGGCTTCCCGATGACCCAACGATCTCGCCCAGTGTGCAGAAAGTCTGGCCAAGGAAATCCTGAAGAAGGGAATTGATACGGTCATTACGAAACAGCACAAGTTCAGCTTAACTATTTCCCCCTGTCCAGGGCTCCCTGGAGACTGGCAGTGAGAAGTTATCAATGGGTTGGTGTATCTTATTTGTGGAAAGTACCCAGTCAATCAATCCAACCTCCATGTGAAAACATCTTCATTTCAGCCAAGGCACATGTCAAGAGTTTCCACCTATAACGTAAAGTGTTAACATGTTATTTCAAGAGAGCTGCCATGGATAGTCCATATTTCCTGAATCTAAAATGCAAAAAAAAAAAAAAAATCCAATGTTATTCCATGCAAGGGGTTGATAAATAACAATAAGGAAACACCTATTTATCATATGATTGTTGCTGCTAGAGTAACATATGCAAATCATTGGAAATCTAACCAAATTCCAAGAATTAGAGTGAGGTGGGCAACATTTAGCCATCCAAATGTTTTGGCATAGATTTCCCATCAGACCCAGGCAGCATAGCCAATGATGAGAAATCATGGGAGGCCAAAACATTTGGAGTGCCATAAAGTTACCTACCGCTGAACTAGAGAGTGGTATTTTTAACTTTTATTATAAGAGCTAGTCAGAGAGGGAAGGATCTTCTGAAATTCCTTCTTCTGCCCAGCTATTAAGAGGAACAGGAACCTTGCCCATCTTTACATACGGTCACCTTACCTCCAGTGAAGACAGGCTGTATCTCTATGGTCCATGGCTGGACAACAGAGAAACAGTATGTGCAACCCTATACACACTTACCTGAGAGTAAGCCCTATTGAATTCAACAGGACTTATTTCTGAGTAGATGTGCATAGGATTATACTGTTCAGTAAGTAGGTAATAATCAAAGAACAGCACTACAAATAGCAACAGCAACATCATTCGTATTTTTTGTGAAGCACCTAACAAACTAGGAACTGCAGAGAATCCATTCAAAGACAGGCCCTAACCTATGGGCTTACAATAAAATTTAGGCATTAAAAAAAAGACCAAAGAGGAGAACATGGAGAAATTAGAGATAAAAAGTATGCCTCACCTAGAACACCTTCCCCCAAAATGGTGCCGTCTAGATTTCTGAACTACAATTCCCAGTATTCCTGACCATTAGCCATGCTGGGTGGAGCTGATGGGAGTTGAAGTCTAAAATGATTTATTTATTTATTGCATTTATATCCCGCCTTTTTTCCCCCAAGGAGCCCAAGGTGGTGTACATATCCTCCTCCTCTCCATTGTTATCCTCACAACATCAACCCTGCGAGGTAAGTTGGGCCAATTGTCTGTGACTGGCCCAAAGTCACCCAGCAGGTTTCCATGGCCAAGTGGGTAATAGAACCCGAATCTCCTGACTCCCATTCCAACACTTTAGCCACTATAGACTGAGCTAAAGAATAAGTAGTTTTTAGACAAGTAATTGAAACTTAAATCAAATGAAGAAAGGAAAAAGCAGCTAGTTAAACCAAAAGTGTAAAACATGATCATGTTTGCATGCAGACAAAATAACCCAGCCAGAAAAACAGAAACAGGAAGCTGGGATAGGGAAGGCTGGTGCTGGCTGAAGAAAGCTGGGAATTGTAGGCCTTTTTTTACCTAAACATGTATAGGATTGCATACTGAAAGAGTATTGCAATAATCCAAGCAGGACAAAATCAGAGAATGAATCAAAAGTATGGCTGAATTAGCAGGGGAGAAGAAATATTGAAATTTAGCAATATTTTACAACTTAGGAGAGGGGTCACTACTCTGTGGTAGAGCACCTGGTTTACATGCAGATAGTTCCAGATGATCTCTTTGTCAGGGATGAAAAAAAATACAATCTGCAGAAGAGCCTGGAAAGAAAAAATGACATTATCTGCAGGTGTTGCAGATATGCAGAGGGAGCCAAACCAAGAAAGATAAAGAGTGAAAATAGTCTTAATTGCTTGATTAGCTGATGCAATGTGTGTGCAAGAGGCTGTAAAATGTATAAATATGTAAAAAAAACTATCAGTATTGGGTTTGTGTAGGAGGAATGTTATATCAGAGGTGCTGTGTTTTTCTACTAAAAAAATCATCTGAAAGACTTCAACGTGTGTGTAAATTATTCCTACTTGGTTGCTATCTGGAGAGAGAGCAAGTGGAGACTGGACATTGGATTTCTAACAGAAACTCTGCTGTTTAGAGAAGTTTTTCCCTTTCACTCCTTAACACTCCTAGCATTTCCAGTTTAGAAAATGTTTGGTAGCAAGTGATGGGCAAGACAGCTTGAAGAGCTGATAACATCAGAACAGACAATACTAAGCTAGAGAGACAAAGGCTCTTTCTACACCTCCCGGCGTTCCAGGAGGTAGAGGGGAGGCTCTCGCGATATCCTGATCACGAGAGCCTCCCCCAGCATGCACATGTGGTGCGCGACATCCCGGGAGGAAGCAGGGATGTCGTGGCCACCATTTTTCTTTGAAGCAGCGGTGCCGGACGCGCAAGAGTGAGGCCCCGTTCCATTGAAAACGTAAGTTAACCCCCCCCCAAAATAGCAGTTCTTACCCCCCGCCATCCCATGGATGGTGAAAATGCAGCCCCCCTCTTCCCTGATGGGCACGGAGCCACACAGCGCAGCTCTGTGCCTGTTCCTGGTGCTGCGTTTATTCACGAGTAATCGGGTACCAGGCGAGATGGGAGCCCACACCTCCCGCAGTCTTGGGATGGTCCAGAGACCGCTGGAAGAATTGGGTTTTCCCAGGGTTTCTTTATCCCTGGGAAAATCAGTGTCCTTCCCCCCTGACCCCCGGGAGTCCCAGGGGAAAAGGCTGGTGTAGAAACAGCCAAAGAGTCTGTCCCAGGATAAGGAAGCTTCCTATGTTTGCCATAGTAAAATTGGAGAGGAAAAAGAAAGAGAACAATCAAAGAGTAAGTATCTTGAAAGTGAAAGGATCAGACAAAGAAACAGGGAACGTGAACTTCACTTACATGTTTTGACAGGTCAGGGCTCTTTGAGTCCACATCGTAACTGCAGGGAAAGAGAAGCAGAAATCATCCATCACTTTTCAGTTATACTAACAGCCGATCTACATGCTAGGTTTTTAACGTTTTATAAGGGTTATGAAAACTCTTTGGGCCACATGACGCACTCCCTATAACATTGTATATCTGAGGTTTTTTAAAACTCACTTCACTTATATACAACGGTTTCACTTTTAATAAATCGTTTTAAGTAAAATAATGTGTCTTTCCTTACCGTTTGTGATTCATGGGGGCAGTGCTTCGTTTACTGGTGCCCAAATGCTTAGCAGTTGATTGGTGGGGAAGAAAGCGGGGCTAAGGAGGAAGTGGGCAAGTGAACTACAACACCCACAATTCTTAGCTCTATACTCACTAGGGAATGACAGAGGAACAAAGGAGGAAGTGGGTGACTGAACTACAACGCCCACAATGCCTTGCCCTAAACTCATTGTAAAAATGAAACAGAAAGAGACAGGGCAGAAGAGTGTGTGACTGCACACACAGCTTTAAAGATTGAATAATTTTTCTCCTGTAATGTGAGTACTCAGTAATGTGGCCTAAGACGTTTTAGAACGCACCTATTTGGAACGTTTTAAAGTACTATTTAAAACGTTCCAAGGGACTGTGTAGATAGGCTCTGAATCTCGGGATTTCCTGCCCTACAAAGCAAAGAAGAATACGCAGCAGGGACGATGTACAAGGTCTATGAAGAAGGAAATTGATTCAAAGGTAATCAAGGATAGGACACAAAACCTGCTGCTTCCCCTCTGTGGATTCCTGTGGTTTGCTTCTCATGATAAGAACTGAATTGTTTTCTTCATCCATTACTTAAAGCAAGGATGCAGTTTTCTAAAGCTTTAAATTGTGGAACTAATAATAATTGGGGTGTCTGGTCTCTGATTCTGTAGGGATGTTGGAGAAATCCACAATAGATTTAGATGAGTTTGGATTTCATAGAGTCATAGAATAATAGAGTTGGAAGGGGCCTATAAGGCCATCGAGTCCAACCCCCTGCTCAATGCAGGAATCCACCTTAAAGCATACCTGACAGATGACTGTCCAGCTGCATCTTGAACATCTCTAGTGTGGGAGAGCCCACGACCTCCCTAGGTCATTGATTCCATTGTCATACTGCTCTAACAGTCAGAAGGTTTTTCCTGATGTCCAGACAGAATCTGGCTTCCTGTAACTTGAGCCCATTATTCCGTGTCCTGCACTCTGGGATGACCTATGAATCCTACATGCAGATTCCATGGACTTGCGGACCAGTTTTCAACTTTTTTTTGTGGGGGTGGGGGTGGCGTTTTGTGCAAGTGCACATTTGCAAACAGGATGTCAATTCTTGTATATCCCTTTAAAAAAAATCCAATTCTGTCAATGAGCAGTTCATGGAACAAAAGATGCCTGGCAATCTATGAAATACCAACGGAACGAATTTAACAAAATCCACACATCCCAAATCTCAGCACTCCAGTTCTCATCCTTCATGCTAGAGCTGAAACAAATGTTGCCAAATATTCAGCATTTCCTGAATTTTCCAACTTCAAAGCAAAATTCAAATTCGCATTCCGAATGTGAAATTGTAAACTCAAAAATCCGAATGCTTTAGAATTGTTTGGCATCTTTTGACCATTTTAATTTGGGCAGATTTCAAAGAGAAAATCTTATAAGCTATAAATAGCAAAGTGCTCTCACCATTGCATGTTATCAAGCAAATGCTACAGAAACTAATGCCATTTCATGTTGTGTATCAAATATTATAAAATACAAATACCATTACATATCAACTATGAAATACTCATTCACTGAATACCTGGGAAAAGTTGGCTACCAAATTTGCTAAAGAGAATTTTAGGGAACAAATTTGTTTTAGCACTACTTCACACTTGCTCTTCAAAGCTTTTAAAATGCCAAGACCCTTTTCTGTGACCAGGGTCACTGAAAGAGCAGCGCTTCCAAATAAGGAGTCACTTTGGAACAGGCAATTTCAGGACACAACAAGAATTCCAAAAGAGATCTGACAAACTCTGGCTCAATGAGGCAATAATGATGAGATTAATTGGAATTATTGCTGCCCTTGGAGCTCTGAATAAAAAGAACTCTGCTGAATTTCAATGCGCTTGGGGGCTCCCTTCTGTCCTTGCAAATCCCAGCTAGGGCAAAGCACATGCGTATTCTTCACTGCATCATCACTCTGAATAGCAGGATGGTGCCCAAGCAAGATTTGGTACTGGTAGAGACATTGGGACAATTTGCATGACACAACAGCCCACCATGGATGAGGCTGCAATGTGTGCAGGGCATGCCAATAACCATTTTGCATATAGAAGCCCCACTTGGGTGTTGTCATGTTATGCGAACCCAGTGAGTGTGAGTTATGCTTCATGTAACCTTCATATAACCCTAAAACAGACCATGGATAATGCGAGGGTTTCTTAACCCTCTTATAGCCCACATTTCCCAGGTTTGTACAACACAGCAATCCTCAAGCAGGGGTTTGATATGCAAAGTGCCGCCTGTGGCACTGTGCCATGTTGTGGGTTAAATAACCCACAATGAGCTGTGCCCTGACGTGCAAACCAGGTCAATGATACTGCCTTCACACCTTCTCCTCACCCACACTTATTTGCTGGAATGCCCCAGGTTATGGTCACTCACAGATCAAAACGCAGATTCTGCTTCTCTTCAAAGAAGTAATCGAGGATGAACTTGCGCACAAAGTCAGGGTTCAAGGTGTTGTCGATGATTTCAGTCCTGCCAAACTGGAAAGAGAAGGAACACACATGAGGAGTAGAGGAGGTCCAGCAAGATTTTAACAAAAAGTAGGACGACTTGAAGGAAAATGATGTTTGTACACTGTTCTAGAATCCACTTTTGGATGAAGGATGGTCTAGGCATTTTTATAAATAAAATGAAGTAAATATCCTAGTTCAGTTTTCCTCAACCTGGTGCCCTCCAGATGTGTTACACTGCAACTCCCATCATTCCCAGCCAGCTTGGTTATTGGCTGGGAATGATGGAAGCTGCAGTCCAACACATCTGGAAGGCACCAGGTTGGGGAAGGCTGGCTGCCTGAGTTATTTACATTGTAGAGGATTAATCAAGCAGCTCCTTCAAAACTGTAGGGCAGGGGAGGGAATCTTTTTCCTATCAAAGGCTGCATTTCTTCAGGGGTAATCTGTTGGGAAAGAAAAAAGAAAGAAATTAAAATAGTTTTTTATTCTCTCAGGCATTTTAAGAACTGTCTTTAGGCCTTTTCTATCATAGCAACACGATTTTGCTGCTGCTTTTACTTTGGTTTTATTGTACTGTAGTGTTTTTACACTTGCTGTTGACTTTACTATGTGTTTGCTTTTATTACGTGCTGGTTTTATTCATTGCTTTATTGATTGTATTTTATGTTTTAGTGTCTTGTACACTGCCCAGAGAACTTGGATTATTGGGTAGTTTAGAAGTGCAATCAATCAATCAATCAATCAAAACTAAAAAAGAAATAGTACTTAAATGTCTAAGCTTTAACAAGAAACTGGGGGTTTTTTTTTGTAATATTTCAACCATAAATCTCTGTACTTTTTATTGTCTCAGCATTTCTAAGCTCAGTAGCACAAGTTGTTATATTTGTTGCCAACAGCATGAAGTAGACAATCTGTCAAGCAATCAGGTACATTTGTAGAAAATTCCCCCATCTTTAGGCACAAATTAGGTCCATAGCAGCAGCTGATGCATATAATGAGAAAACAGGAACACAACCTACTAAATTGACACTGGAGGGTATATAGGAGTGGTTCCACATTTCCAAAGATAGTGAAAGGGTGTGAGGAAAAAGAAAGCGTTGAAACTGAGGAAAGTTAAAGTCTAACAGTGAACACAGGAAAGGGGAGGATGAAAGATTCAATGTAAAGACAGGAACCTCCTGTATCTAAAACTGCCAATTTCTTGTTTGCATCACAACTATGGTTGTGCCTTGACACAAAGCTAGCCTAGGGAGAGTTCATAAAGGCTGGGTGATTAAGTTTCTAGGTGCATCAATTAAGCAGATGTTAATTATACGTCATCAGTCCTCAGGGGGTTACAGAATAACTGGGTGGAATAACTGGGTGGAATAACAGAGCCTTCCTGACTGCAACCAATTAATATCTTTAAGGGCTAAATTAATCCTATGACACAATCGTGTGTGTGTGTGTGATACATATGCACCATTTGTGTATTCCAAATGGTAATGGGTTGTGTTTTTAGGGGGAGATATTGCTAAGTTCAGTGGAGACTGGTGGCTTCGATTTCGGTGGGGCTGTGAATCCATTCTGGGTTTCAGTCAGAACCAGCCAGAACTCTGAAGGAGCTGTTCAACGTGCTGAATCTATTTTGGAGCTGGGTTCAGAATCTTGGATAGCTCCTTCTGAGTTGCGGTGGGTTCTGACTGAAACCCAGAATGGATTCACCAAAATCGGAGTCACCAGACTCCACTGTCTCAGGTCATGGAGAAAGGAATCTAGGCTAGAAGTAAATCCAACTGTCTGGGTCCAGCTATGAAACAGTTGTACATCGAGTCAGCTGAAGGAGAACTCTAAGGTCCCTTATGAGCTAAAGCAAGAGAAAGTAAATATACAGAAACAAGAGCTTTTTGTCTTGGTATTTGTAGTCAGGGACCTCAAGTACCTGCTGACTACCTGCTTTATGTGGTGTAACTTATTTCAGAAGCTAAGAAGGTGGATCTGAATTGCTCTTCACTGAATACTTGCCAACGCTGAGACTGGAGGTTTTACATTCACAAAGATTTGGATAGCCTCCAATTCTCCCTGTGGAAGCAAAGTCTGGATGTAGACAGCAAGAAAATGCTTCAACTCCTTCATTGCACAATGGGGACATCGGCTCTGAATTGACAGTGAAGGAAGCATCCAGGAAAGTGATGTAGGGGAAGCGAAGAGAGTGTGAGCTTTGAATGAGCAGAACTCTGGGAGAATTGTGTCAACCAGGAAGCATGCTGTAGCTATTTAAACATTTAGTGGCTAGTGCTCAAGCCATAACTGTGGCGGGAGGCTGTCATGACTCACCTCTGAGTGTGCAGTTAAGACCAGCGGTGCTTCCACCTTGCTGCATTCACCTAAACATATTTGAGTTTCTTTCTTAAAGGGCTACTCTAGGGGTTATGCAGAAAAGGCTAGTTGTATTTTTTTAAAAGAACACAAGAGGGAAAACTGAAAATCACCTAAAATTGCCTGGGTATGGTGCTCTTCTCTTGTTATAGTCTAGTAGACAACTCTGACAGTTGCACAACAACAACGATGGCTCTGGTAGCTAAAGCAGAGGGAAGAAGGATTTTTCTTTTGCCAGCAGATAAACCTGGATTTCCCAAAGCCAGTACAGCAGATGCCCTGCAACCCAAGTGCTACAGAACAGTGATGTTCAGCTAAAGTTTACCACCTGAACCTTAAAATGGAACAAGCAACATTTGGCCCCAACCCTACAAAACTGTATATTTGCTAATATACTGATGCTGTGATTTTCGAAATGTCTTTGCCCCAGGGCTGTTCTTGGGAGGCTATGCTCATGAGAAGGAACTCTTTCATGCTTCAGCAAGGCTGCAGACACGTGTACCTTAGGAGGAAGTGTGAGAGCATCGCTCTTCCTTCCCCACAAATTCTCTAAAATTACATGCATTACAGATGGTGCAAATATGTGAGTCAGAGAGCCATTTCAGTACCCTGTCCATCACATTCCACCCAGCACACTCTGGCCTCTGCTCTCACTTGTTTGCACACAATGTGTTGGCCACATGCCCCAGCAGTAAGTGCGTCATTTATCTCCTGTGACCATTTGAACAACGAGGTCTGTGTGTGCACAGGGAGACTGGGAGCAAGGATGGGCATTAAATTCTGCACAGAGAAGGCTTACAAGGCACGCTGTGACCACTTTTGGACTGTGTGCGCTACTTTGCCACTCATTGCATGCTGTTGTACGTTTTGTCCTGCTGTTTTCCTGGAAAAAAGCACCTCACTGCCCTGTGCTATTCCTGTGTTTTTGCACTGGTGTGCTAGAAACAATGATCCTGTTCAGACGACATGCTAAGCCATGGTGGTTAAGCACTTTGAGTTAAACATTACAGCTTAGTGTGTCATGTGAACCATGACTTAGCGTGTCATGTGAACCATTTCTAACCATGGTGGCTATATAACCACAGTTTCAACATGCTCACTAACCATTTGCTGCAAAAGGATTAGCAGCCTAACCACGGCTTAGCATGCTGTCTGAACAGGCCCAATATGGATTCGGGATCTTTCCCAATGTGTGTGTGGTTGTTGCAATGTAAGGACAGAACATATAATAAAAGTGCCCTTAGAGTGCCAAGAGGTGCAAATGAGTAGTATGGTACTGTGAGAAAAGCATGCAGAAGTTAGTTTCATGCAGGAGTGCACAACCTGTTCATCTCTGAGGGCTGCATGTCATGCTGGCTCAGAGTCTGGAGGCTGCACACACATACACATCCAGCCTTCTTCCCCCACCCACTGCCCCTGCTTCCCCAAGGATCTTGATACAGATTGCTCTTTCCCTGCTGGTACTCAGTGGTGGAGAAAGAATGACCTGTAGGAGGATTTCTAGGGGAGAGAGTGTACAGCCCTACCCACTGTGATCTTTATACAGCTCATTCTCCCCTCGCTGATTTTAGCAAGGAAAGAGCAAGATCAGTGGAGGAGGGGGCTTTCCACTCCATCCCACACAGATCACCCTTTTCTTGCTGGAAAGAGCTATCAGTATTATTGGTAGCAATAGTACAATCAGCTGGGGGGGGGGGGGTCAGCGAAGGCAGTGGTGATGTCAAGGCACCCATGGAGGACAGCACTTATGACCTTCAGTGTTTAGAGGGAATTGAGGCTTCGAGGTTCCTCATGTCTGTTCATTAGAGCTCACAAGATACTCAAAATGGCCAGGTAGATTAATTTATCATATTTGTATCTTGCCTTCCCTCAACACTCAGGGCAATGTGAAAGATATTACTTCAATTCATCCTTACAGCAATTCTTTGAGGTAGATTAGGATAAGAGAAAGTGATTTGCCCCAGGCCACCCAGAAAGCTTCCAGCACCCCATACACAACAACAAACTCTAAGATGAAGGTGTAGTTGTGAAGAAAGCATGAATTGGTCCTTTTGTGTGATCACCCTTTGTATGAATGGTCTCCCAGACAAGTCCCAAAGAGGTGTTCATATTGCAGTGAGTCACTTCCTGGCTCAACCCACATTTCAAAGGTTTTAAACATTAAAGCCCTAAATGGACCGGGACGAGGTTACCTGAATGCCTTCTCCAGTAAGCCATATAATCTTCCTCAGCGGTCTTATTTTGAGTGCTCCCATGAAATAATGAGGCGTAAAACTGTTGGCAAGAGGGCTTTTTCAGTAGTGGCACCCCATTTACGGAACAGCCTATGGGTTTGCCTGGTGCTATCCCTGTGGCATTTTTGGTGCCAAGTGAAGACCTTTCTGTTCACCCATGCTGTTTAAATACTCATAGTAGTCTGGGTTTCTTAAGTCTTAAAATCTGTGTTTTAATTTTGGGGTTGTTATGAATTTTGTTTCTTGTATCTTACATTATTTTTGATTTTATATTATTATTATTATTATTATTATTATTATTATTATTATTTGTTTTTATGTGTAGTTATTGTAAGCCACCTGCCATGACCCTGGGCTTGGAAGCTCAGCAGCACCCTGAGGATGACTCAGAGTCCAATGAGCCATCTGCTCAGGGAGAACCCTTGGCACCCTGTCATATAACTTCCAGGCTTGGGGATGTAGGCCTCCCCACAATCTCAGACTCTATGGATAACTCCCTCATATCTTCTCCTGTCCCTCAGCCAAGGAGGGGCAAAATATTACAAAAATAACCATGGGCCCTTTAATGGCTACAGCTAGCATCCAGTGGTGGTAGAGCCTCTAAATGTTCTGGACCTGACAGCGTTCTTAAAGCCTCTTAAAGTTCTTTGCTGGAGTAGCAGCTTTCCCTGTGAGGAGGCAGTCCCATTAGTAGCCCCTGCAGTTTGCTGTCCAGGGTCCTGACAGACCTGGTTGTGCCCCTGTTCTCCTCGACCTGATGGATGGATGTGACTCCTTGTGATTCGGAACCAAACCATTTGTGAGTGCATGTGCTACAAGCACATCCCCCTGGGCATCCAGCCTAGGCAGGATGTTACCCAGGGAACTTGACATTCTGAGGTGGGCAATAAATGCCCTAGCCAACTAAATGGTTCCTGGAAAGTGGGGACCGCAAATTTCAACACATTTTAGGGATATGTCATTTAGACCACCAACCATTCCTCCCCACCACTAAATCAGCTCATGATGGCTTTATCACACTAGCCTCTGTATAATTGTTGTGTGAAGTCACCCGCAGAGTGGCTCTTTGCCTTGCGTGATAAAAAGGAGGAAACAAACCACCTTTGATCAAGCCCTTTGATATGCCATTGTTTGGGCATGCAATTATTTGAGCTCTACAAAGTAGACTGATCCCACTTATGATGAAAAAAAAATCATCAAGTGAAACCACAGTGAGAACTAGAGTCCCATTTATTATTATTGCATCATCAATGCATATGGCATTTTACAGAAAAAGAACATCTCTGTCCTTTTGCTTTGGATACTCCCCCGAACACTGTGTCCAAACAGCTGCTCTCTTTTCACACTTTCCCTTTTAAAAGAAATGGTAAAAAATGCATCTGTTGGGCTGCATTCCCTAATGGATTTGTGTGTGTGTGTCTCTTCAGCAGTTTTCTTTCGGCCTGATTTGTCCCCCTCCCCTTTTCACCTTTCTTCTTTTTTATGTTCCAGATTATAAGCCAGCAGGCAGGGGTCTTTGTATTTTTAAAACTATACATTGTACAGTAACAAGTGAGTTTAAATGTCTACTACTAATAATAATATCGCTGTTACCAGAGTGGACAGGTCTCTGCCCCATGAAGGTTACAATTACTGCAGATCTGATAATTGCTCAGAAGTTTTATATTTCCCTATCACTATGACTTACAACTTGCTCGCATCTTTTGCACATGGCATTTCAGAATTAGGATGACACGGAATAATCTGCAAGAGGGTTAATGTATTTTGGCACAGGGGTGGGGGCTCCACACTGACTGTGGCAAAAGGGATGGAGAAATAGAAACCCCAATTTCAGTAAGTATTGACTGGAGACCTGTAGCTTATACACAAACTTTTGTTTTGTGAAACAAAACAAGGGCCATTTTTTCCTGAATCCCCATCTACCCCAGTATCAGGATGCTACAATAGCTGTGGAAGGATATTGAAGAGGACTTTTTAATCTGATCTTTCTACTACTGTCACTCCTAAAATATGATTTTACTACTACTGCCACTCAAAACTAAAAATAAGCAACATTTATATATAGCATACTTCCAGTGTTCAAAGATCTTCATGTACTTTATCTCAGTCAGTGTGGCCTGTAGTCTATACACAAATGTTTATTTTGTGCAATGAAATAAGCACCATTTTCCCCTGAATCCCTGTCCCATCTGCCCCCAGTGTTAGGATGCTACAGTACATATGGCATAGTGGGGCATTGAATCTGCTCTGGATTTCAGTCAGAACCAAGAGCTATCCAAGGCTTCCATTGAATCCATGGTTGGGGCGAAATTTGAACCAAGGACTTTGGGCCACAGAGCCTTAGCTTTATGCTACCTCTCACTTATTCATTGTATGTAGCATAAAACTGAGCAGTTCTAGTTCCATCTACTAAATGCCAAAGCTATGCATAGGAAACTACCTAAATCTTGGCAGTACCTACATCTCCACACACTCCAGGAGAAAGAGAGGGAGGGTGAGATAGCAGGAGATATTTATTTATTTATTTAAAGGCTAAAAAGTATCCATTTGGACTACATGCTGGCAAGTTGATTTCTCAGAATTTTAATAAAAACTTAACTACATCTCTGACAACAGAACAAAAAGCTACTATTTCCCTCCATCTTCATCACCGGTATGTTTAGCGCCAGGGAATCCATGTTTGTTTGTTCAAAATATTTACACTTTGTTGACTGAAGGAGCTAAACACAATACATAATGAATACTAATTTCCATATAGTTGGTGTGCTTGCCATGCCAAGATGCTGAACATCATTAACTGAGTCACTTTCAGTATGCATCTGTTATGTTAACAGGAAAACATAGAGTTTAAAATAATAATATGGAATGATTCTGGCAATTTCTCCAAAAGGATTGTCTTGTCACAGGCTGAGCATCTGGTCTTTTTGGGAGAGGGGGAAGCAGAAACCACTAGGTGCTTTCAAAATGGAAGTTCCATGGTACACGCTCTGCACTACAGTCCAGGCTATTTGGGGGAGTCTGTCTATGTCTATTCTTGACCCTCAATGTCTGCAGTGGCCCTACCTTTAGGGCAGGTGAGATGACCGCCTCATGTGGTGGATGTTGGGAGGCAGGGAGTGATAGTGAGGTGTCGGAGGTCAGACCTGCATGCCATACGGCCTTCCCTGAGACCCCTAAGCACATCCTCCCATGTGTTCCTGCCCAATTGCCAAGATAATCTTTGGAGGCTCTTCTCTGGGTGCTGCCACCCACCGAGAAAGCTAAAAGGGAAAGAGCCTTCTCTGCAGTGGCCCTTCCCTTCCCAGGGAGATGGGTCTAGCATCTTCACTGTGTACCTTTAGACTCCAGATTAAGACCTTCCTCTTCTAGCAGGCATTTCATCTGTAATCTGTAGCTTCTCACTTTATTCACTTTAGAGTTGGCTCTTGATTTTTTTTTCATGTCCTTCATGTTTTAATATTTGATTATGTTGATATTTCCATTGTGATATTTATAGCCATCATTGTTGTTTTATTGTTGTTGTTTTTATGATTGTAAACTACCCTGAGGACATTTGCCAGTTGGATGGTATATAGATGAAATAAATAAGTCTCTCCCAGACAAAATCTCACAATAATCAGGAAATCTCACAGTGGTGATGATTTCCTTTCTCCAGGTATGGAAATGGCTCACAACTCTGTCTGTCCATGAGATTTCCACTCCTTCCCTACCAGTACAACCATCTCACACCCTGGCAGGCTTTTGCTGTAGCCCAGCAAGTCCTTTCTGGAGTTCTGAGCTGCTGCTCTGTCCGTTGAGTTATTGTGCATTTCAGCTCCTAGACCGAGGTTCTAAGTAAGCTATTCAGATATTGAATAAGACCAATTTCCCCACCTCATTCTCCACATCATCCCATGATGGTTACTGTCTTTTGCAGTTCCCCCCCCCCCCGTGCATCTTTATTGCCACTGCCCAGGATATGAGATGTGAAGGGGAAGCTGGAGGATGCTAGTTTTGCAAATATCAGTTATTGAGCAGTGGAGAAAATAAAGAAGGCCAAAGGAAGTGTCAAATGTTATCTTCAGATATGGGGCAGCACTTTGGGGAACTATATTTGCAGTGAATGGCAATAATAATAACCACTTCATTTCATTAATCTACGTCCACTGCACAGTTATACAGAAAGCCATAAACATCCTGACACACCGTGGGTGAGTTATTAGATGGGGGGTTGCATGCGATAATTACAATTAATTCTGGGCTCAGAGTTGTTCCACACTAATGGAACTTGGATCCTTGACAGAATCATAAAAGCAACCAGATCCTCAACCTACGGAAATCAAGACAACTCAGACAAAGCAAGCAATCAGCTTACAATTTTACCCAGATAGGCAGTACATGTTTTCTAAATCAAGAGGGATATGGAGACTAAGGGGAAATAACAGTGATAAGGTGATCTCACTAGGAGCTACTGCCTGTATTTCAACTGATTTGCTTTTGCCCAGTTTGTACATGCAGCAGAAACAAGTGGTAACCCCTTTCCTGTTGCAGTACCACTTCAGGTGGCAGGTCAAAAGTTACATGTTTGAACACTCTCCTGCCAACCCCAGCTCCTGCATGTAGAAAACAAGTGTGTCAAACAGAAGGAGTTAAGCTAGCATTTCTGAAAATCTTTAGTTATGGGCAGTGCCTTCTGGGATCTATATCTCTGATGAGTATGAAAATGAAGAAATACACATGCAGAGAGAGAGAGACAGACAGACAGAGAGACAGAGAGACAGAGACCACTTGGTTCTGATCACTTTTGCCCAATGCACAACACTGAGATCCATAAATTATTATGATGCACAGTACATAAACCATGAAGCAAGCCAACTGATATACTCAAAAGTTGAGGGCTACTTTTTTTTCTTTTCTTTTTGCTTCATGGTGGCAGAGGACAAGGGAAATGGTGGAGAGACCAGAAAAAGTGGAAGTCCACTTTGATCAACATAAAACAGGCACTGAAATTCACAGACTGCATGTCCTTTTATGGGATCTCTTGCTCTCTGGATTTCCTAACTCTCCCTAACTTAGATGCTTTAAGCAGCAGGAGAGCTTCTGTAGATTACTCAAGAGACATCCCACATGTTGTGGTTGATATTTCATGACTGATGTGGTTGTTTTCTACACAAAATGATGGCAGAGAGATGAATCAACAGCACGAATAGCAGAAAAGATTCAAAAGAAGAACGGATGCATACCAAACTGTCCTAAATAAATAAGCAACCTTTCATTGGAAACTACAGAATAATGGCAAGTTACATTCTATTTTCCCATTCAACTCCCTGTAGTTTTAGTAGGGAAAAAACTCATCCATTAAAGAAATGCATTAGTTCAGTGACTTATTTTCTAATTTTGTTTGAAAACTAAATAATTAAAATTGACATTCTTTAGTTCTTTTTTTTGTTCTCCCTCCCCCCCATTCAGGATGCATGAATATTAACGCTTAGGATGAAATCCTAAGACTTACTTCTAAGTAGATATGCATAGGATTGTGCTGCTAGTATGTATAATATAGAAAAAAGAATGCTGGGGGGGGGGTTCCATGGGGGCTAAAAAGGAGAGGAGGTGGGGTGCTCTCTCTCTCTCTCTCTCTCTCTCTCTCTCTCTCTCTCTCTGTTGCATAGCTTTTGTTTGTGGTTGTGTGTATGTTCTCCTTTGAGAGTGGTGTTTTGCGTGCATGTGTTTTTCTGGGCATCATGCGTTTGCTTTCTGGTTTTATGTGTGTTGTGCTTCGTTGGGGGAAATGTGTAATTTGGGCTCATAAGATCTCTGCCTTGTATTCGGTTTCTTGGTGCAGTTATTTGTCTCTGAGCCTCATCAGTTTTCCTTTTGTGAAATGTGTGTTGGAGGAGAAAACTGGGTTCAAAATAGTGTTTGTCTGTTTTGGAGCTCAGTGATCATTTATGTCTTGTACTAGGGTTCTTGTCCAAGTTTCCTTTTCATCTCATTGGGTTTGGAAAATGGGTGTTTTGTGATAGGCACAGCCACCATGGCATCCATTTTATGAATGAGCAAACCCGCTCCCATTGTAATCATTTTGTGAGAGTACCTATGACATACACAAAATTCCAAATGAATCCACTGATCCCAAAAAGTTGGAGACCTCTGATGTATACAATACTTTTCCTGAATACTCACAGTACTTTACATGCATTACATCAGCAGTCTCCCAAGAATGCTGTAACAAAGGCCAACATCAGTATCATCATATTGTAAATGGGCAGAGACTTGAAGGTGACGGCTTGCTGTGAAAACCCAGAGTTCATGGCTGCAATGATATTTGAACCAGGGACAGCTTGGCTCACAGCTCTTCATTACTGACTACATGTGCTCTCAATAAGCCTCCCACCCACCGCCCACACCAACTTCACTCTCATAAGCAACAGCCCATGAAGTTGGCTCAATCATTACATGGCACTGATATGGGTGACACAAATGCCACCTGTGGAGCGATGCTGGATGGACTGGAGGGGAGGACAGATTCCTTTGGGATAATTAATATAAAGAGCAGCTTTTCCTAACCTGGTGCCCTCCAGATGTCTTAGACTACAACTCTCATCATTCCCAGCCTGCACAGTTGGGAGTTGTGATCCAACACATCTGGAGGACACCAGGTTCAGGAAGGCTGATGCAGAACATCCCATTCAGGCTTACTATTTCACTATAATAGATAGGCCAAAGTCCTCTAGAGCTTCTATGGCCCCAATACTCACTAGAGTTGCTATATCAAAAGACAGAACTTCAGATCCTAAGTAACCGATAAATAGTAATAGATTGTAAGAAATTGTAAGAAATTGTAAGAAATAGATAGATAGATCCTAAGAGATAGTAATAAATAGATCTATTCTATGTGATAGTAATAGACAGATAGATTAGGTAGCCCAGTGTTCTCTAGACTTACTATAGACAGAACTCCTGATTCTAGGTACTTACGGTTAGGACTGAAGTATTGCTTAGAGATCTGAGAATTCCTTGGATGTTAGTATTAAAGCAACAAAAACAAAAACCCTGGCTGTCAGGCAGTGAGATATTTGGCCCAGATTTGGAGTGTTAGCACAGCAAAACAAGTGACTGACAGTATTAATTTAAAACGCACACACTCCAAGCTATTTTTATTGCTAGGGTATGGACGGGAAATATGAATGATCCTTCCAATTTCCAT
The DNA here is from genome assembly GCA_029215795.1 of Anniella stebbinsi. Taxonomy (NCBI): domain Eukaryota; kingdom Metazoa; phylum Chordata; class Lepidosauria; order Squamata; family Anniellidae; genus Anniella; species Anniella stebbinsi. The sequence goes on along the minus strand of JARDYH010000004.1, from coordinate 64,005,253 downwards.
CAATTGTTCTCCTTTTGGGATTGCAAGTTGGGGCTCCCTCATAAAGCTAATAATTCAACGAAGTACCCTCATAACAGCAGAGACTAGAACCCAGACCTGTATTCCAGTAGGCCAAAGGCTAAACTGCTCTGCTAACTGTGATATAGTTTCAGCACCAGCCCTTGGTAAATTTACAGACAACTAGCAAGTGCTCTTCTCTCCTCTCACTGCTCTGAAAGAAGATGGAAAGAAACTGCTCCAGGGAAACGAATAACACAACTTAATGCTGTCATGCCTGAATGGTCAAACCCATCAGCAGCCTTTCCCAACCTGGTGACCTCCAGATGCATTGGAATACAACTCCTATCATCCCCAGGCAGCCTAGCCATGGATTAGTATGACATGCATGAGCAGGAACAAGCTGCTGGGAGGCTTGGGCTCGCGTGCTTCTCCCCATTCCTCCCATGCAATGGACAGGAGTTCAGAAGCTAATTGATCAGCAGCTAATTGACTGATTCCTTTGGGGCTATTAATATATAGGGCAGCCGAATGGCCATGCTGGCTGGGGATGATGGGATTGTAGTCAATCACAGCTGGAGAGCAGCAGGTTACCAAAGTCCTAGGTGAAGGAGCTGATCTGACTGCCACCATCACATAGCTGACCTCAGTGCGAATCAACTTCCCATTTGCAATGGCATGCTGTAAAAGTCTGTCTCCTTTGAGCTCAGCACATGCTGGTGGTAGCCGCGCCCTCTTTCCCCCCGCTTCCTGCCCCCTACATCAGCCTTCTAAATATAGCAGCTAAGGAGGCAGTCCGAAAGGTAGTGGGGCTACATACCCCATGGAATGGAAGCGCTGAATGTGGGGAAGGGAAGGCACTTCCAGTAGTAACCGGTTACATATACCTGTGTGCTTGCAGAATGAAAGCTTCATGTACTGGTACTATAATGAAGCGGCAATACACTACAAATAATAACTGCATACAGACAGACTAGAGACACTGATGTCAAGAGGAAAGAATCCTCCCAATTCAAGTAAACCAAAGGGGGAAATGAAATATTATCATTCAGAGAGAACCGATTTTTTTTCTTCTTTTCTTCTGCCAGTGCTTCTTTTTCTCATGGATCAAATCAAAAGGGTTTGAATTTTATGTTGCATTTGGCAGAGGCAGTCAAACCAGTTTAAAAAACTTGCCCTTATCTGCTCCTTGATGTCACCCTGATTTGCATTATGCTCTTTCAGATGTTAACATGATCATAGTGTTGCTTTCTGTAGACATACCGTGCTCACATTTTTCTTTTTGTACTGTGTGGTGGCAGAGAATGGGCCAAGGGGGGAAACACACACACACAAACACAAACAAACCCAGATGTTGTGTTTCTCTGGGGTGGAGTGGGGGGAAATCAGGCTTGGTGACTGACAAGTTGAGGAATGGAATTTTGGAAAATGTGAACTGGGATTTATTGATTCCAATCCAGAGGGGCTGATACCCTCTGTCTCTCTTTGCCAAACAGACCATCTGCTAGGGTAACTCTACAAGCATTGATTATGAGTTGGCACTGAAGGGAGGTGCCTGACACCTATTTACCCTATCATACATGATCAGCACCAGGACAACTTATAACATTGGTCATCTTTTTGACATTACATATACTTTGCAGGAGTTGGAGATAGTCACTCTTGCCTACCACCCTTTTGAATGAGCAGAAGAGCAGATATTTTATTTATTTAAGTATTTTTACCCTGCTTTTCCATCCCATTAAGTCGGGGTGTTGAACCTCTTTCAACTTGAGGGATGAATTCTATATCAGAGAAGTACATGGGAGCTGCATTCCAGGAGTAGGCGGAGGCAAATCAAAAGCGCCAGGGCCAAAATACTGGAACATTTTTAGGGCTGTGCACAACCCCTCTCCTTGACTCACCTTGGAGGTTGTTTCAGAACCTCCAAAATGGCCCCGATTCAGCTTGGGGTGCGTTGGGGCTGGGCTGCCTTGCTTTGGAACTGTATCCAAAGCAAGATTTGCCCCCCCCCAAAGCGGGTCAGCTCTTCTGGATTCCTGGGTGCCTGCTGCACCACTGTGTGGCAGGTGCCCCATAAATCCAGGCACAAGGCTCCCCCCCTCCCTCCCTGCTTACCCACTGATCTGGAGCCGCTGTCTACAGGACTAACCTTTGCCATCTGTCCTCTTCCATTAAAGCTGTGATTTAAAAGTAAGATGGGGGGCTCTATCGTTTTCACAGATCTATGGTTGCAAGCTACAGAAATTGCCCTTTACAGCCGCCATGGTTTGCTACTGTAGATCTATAAAAATGACAGGGCCCCATCTTACTTTTAAATCTCGACTGAAATGGAGGATGATGGATGGCAAAGATAAGTCCCATGGGTGGCAGGGGCAGTGGCTCTGGGTTCAGGGGTGAGCAGGGAGGGAGGGAGGGGAATCCAATGGACTCACGGTCGGCCTCATGCAGTCTTTTCCACACTGGTGAGTGTGGGGAGTGTCCCACCACTACCCCGAATCAGCCCAAGGCACTTCAGACCCGATCTGCTTCGCCTTGGGGTGTCTCGGGCTGACCTGGTATAGCCTCATCTTTGGGCCAAGGCAAGCCAAATCTACTCATCTCGGCTCAGATTCAGGGATTCGGCAATGCGCAGCCCTACATATGTCAGCTTAAAGCTCTTATAGCTAGTAACAAACTAAGCATTAGGAGAGGCATTCCAAACTTTTAGAACGGGGGAAAAAATCTACATAAAAGATGGGAAACCACCAAACAAT